>OY740800.1:32155643-33509393 GCA_963514005.1 Raja brachyura | reverse complement strand
GCCCAGTGGTATGAATATTGATTTCTCTAACTTCAGGTAGCCCCGGCATTCCCTCTCTCTCTATCCCTTCCCCACCCAAGTCGCATCACCTTCTCGTTTTCACCCAACAAACAGCGAACAACGGCCTGTTTTTTTAATCATCATTACTTTTTTTTTACATATGTTTCATTCGTTGCTCTTTATCTCTCCACGTCGCCGTCTATATCTCTCGTTCCCCTTTTCCCTAACTAGTTTGAAGAAGAGGGTCTTGACCCGAAACATCATCCATTCCTTCTCTCTAGAGATGCTGCCTGTCCCGCTGAGTTAGTCCAGCAGTTTGTGTCCACCTTGAATAAATACTAAGTCCTCTGCCCCTAAGAGATGTTGCAGGATATTTTCCACGAGTAGTGGCCGTTAGCTACCTGTTGGTGCAGATGTTGAGGAGCAGAAAGAAGAAACCCGAGGCTCCCATCGTTAATGCCAAACTGCGGCATCTTCCCAACGTTTCGATGACGAAAGGACTAAATGGAACAACTGTGAAAAAAAACCAAAAACACCCATTTTTAGAATGAAGAATAATTCAAATGTCCACTTGAAAAACTGTCAGAGGAAACAGTAATAGTCGAGGAAAATCCTAATGTATAAACTTTCTGACAGACAACTAAAGTTATAGATTCTACATCGGATTCTTATACATCGGTGAGACCAAACGTAGACAGGACAATCGTTTCGCTGAACACCTTTGCTCAGTCAGCCTGAACCTGCTCGATCTCTCGGTGGCTAAACACTTTAATTCTCCATCCCATTCCCACACACCCTTTTCTGTCCTGTGTCTCTTCCATTGTCAGAGTGAGGCTAAAGGCAAATTGGAGGAACAGCATCTCATATTTCGCTTGGACAGCTTACCGCTCAATTATGTGAATATTGATTTCTCTAACTTCAGGTAGCCCTGGCATTTCCTCGCTCTCCATCCCTCCCCCACCCAAGTTGCACTAGCTTCTCGTTTTCACCCAACAAACAGCTAACAATGGCCTGCTTCCTTTATCATTGTTCCTTTTTTCCATCTTTCATTCATTGTTCTTTATCTCTCCACATCATCGTCTATATCTCTCGTTTCCCTTATCCCTAACCAGTCTGAAGAAGGATCTCCCATTCCTTCTCTCCAGAGATGCTTGCTGTCCCGCTGAGTTACTCCAGATTTTTGGGTCTATTATAGATTCTACATGTGTGCCCATCAAATGTGCTGGAATTTGCCCAGTAAATGTCGACTTTGGCCATGAGATAGCTTTTCAATACCTCACCCACATACTCATTCCTCCCAGAGAGAGGGTAAGAAAATGGTTGAGGATTGTCAAATAGGCTGGGATATGGCACAGTGGAGCAGCAGTAGAGTTGCTGCCTTACAACGCCACAGACCCAGGTTCGATCCTGACTGTACGGAGGTTATACGTTCTCCCTGTGACCACGTGGGTTTTCTCCCACACTCCAAAGATGTACGGGTTTAACGGTGAATTGGCTTCTGCAAATTGTAAATTGTGAATCGTGTTAGTGCATGGGGTGATGGCTGCTCAGCGTGGATTCGGTGGGCTGAAGGGTCTGTTTCCATGCTCTATCTCTAAAGTACAACATTCTATGAACGTTTTTTTTCTTGTGGCAGTTTGAGAAACCCATATTTATATTGATCAACGGGACATAGTGATAGAGTGATACAGTGTGGAAACAGGCCCTTCAGCCCAACTTGTCCACACTGGCCAACATGTCCCAGCTACACTAGTCCCACCTGCCATGTCCCTCCAAACCTGTCCTGTCCATGTATCTGTCTAACTGTTTCTTAAATGCTGGGATAGTCCCTGCCTCAACTACCTACTCTGGCAGCTTGTTCCATACATTGTGTGAAAAAGTTACCCCTCAAATTCCTATTAAATCTTTTCCCCTTTGCCTTAAACCTATGTCCTCTGGTCCTCGATTCACCTACTCTGGGCAAGGGACTCTACCCGATGTATTCCTCTCATGATGTTATACACCTCATTAAGATCATCCTTCATCCTCCTGTGCACCAAGGAATAGAGTCCTGGCCTACTCAACCTCTCCCTAGAGCTCAGACCCTCTAGTCCTGGCAACATCCTCGTAAAACAGTAAACAGACGGCATAAAATGATGGCAAATGTTTATCAGGAGGTGGAGGCCAAAATCTGACAACGCGGTGAAGGTATAGTCTGAGCTTTTCAACCTGCTGGGCCTCAAGCAAGCATTACATACGAGCCACCCATTGTCTCCAAGGCAACAAACATTGGGTGGGTGTTTATTCCTGGCTCCTGTTCACAGCTCCAGCTTCTAAACTTACACCTGAGAGGCAAGTTGAAAATCTACACCCAGCATCTTATTAATGAGAAGGGTCACAAATATTTTAAAATATTTAAAAGGAAATTGCGGAGAGGAATGGGTCAAAGAGGATAATTATCACCACAATTAAGGAGTCTGCACAGCCTGGATGGGCAACATGATCTTATTCCTGTGTTGTGGTATTAGCTTTGATGCTGATATATGAATATCTGAAATCATTTGGATACCTGTGTTGCATAACTTGAGTTAATTGCACTGATGAGTTGGCATGGGAGTGGGATGAAGAAATTCAAGGTTTTGTAGACTTTATGCTTTGGTGGCACAATGCGAAACAGGCCTTTCGACACATCAAGTCCATACCGACCAGCGATCACCCTGGACACTAGCACTATCCTATACTCTAGGGACGATATACAATTTTACCAAAGCCAATTAACGTTCAAACCTGTACGTCTTTGGAGTGTTGGAGGAAAACCCGAGCAGCCAGAGAAAACCCACGCAGTCATCGGGAGAAGGTACAAACTCCGTACAAACAGCACCCGTAGTCAGGTTCGAAGCCGGTCTCTGGCACTTTAAGGCAGCAACTCTACTGTCCTGCTATTCTGCCGCCCCATAGTTTCGGTTGTCCCTTAGTTGGGCTGTTAGTGCATCTGGTGCACTCTCACTACACAATGGCAAGGGTGCATGAAGCGTAAACTGTTTAAAACAACAAAGATACGGGCAGAATGGATACGGGAAAATTGTGGCCATTGGCAGAGATCAAGAACTAGATTAAAAATAAAAAATAGCACAAGGATAAAAACAAATGTGCACAAGTATTAGGGCCTGGAATGTACTGCCAGCATTACTAATAAAGACAGATTATTTCAAAAGGAGCTGAATAACTAAGTAAAAATAAAGAATTTGCAATGTCCTAGGAAAACGTTGGGGGAGTAGGATAGCTGGATCGCTCTTATTTGTATGGAGACATTGGGCTGAATTGCTGCCATTGTGTGTCAATTGTGCATTAATAGATGTTGAATATCAGACAAATTTATTTTGTTTATTGTGGCAATGGCCAAGAATATTTTGAATTCAAGGGGAAGTTTTTTTTTTAATTGATTGGAATACTCTACTTTTATAAACCAATCCAGGGGCAACTTTTTCACTCAGAGGGTAGCCCGTATCTGGAATGAACTGCCAGAGGAAGCTACGGAAGGGAACGCAATTACGACATTCAGAAGACATTTGGACAGATGTATCGAACGGAAGTGTTAAGGGGTTTTTAGGCCAAACTGCAGGGTGATGGGACTAGCCCAGAATGCCAAATTTGTCAGCATGGACAAAATGGGCTGAAGGGCCTGTTTCTGTGCTGTATAGCTCGATGACTCCAAGGGCGAGGAAATATGCATAAATATACAACACACACACTTACAGGCACATATATGCACAAAAGTATGTATACATTTGCAAACACACAATAAGGAACACCTACAAATGTGTGTACAATATATACATGCAGACCTATGTTAGCATACACAAATGCAGAGCAAGTTTCTTCACTAGAAAAAACAGATATTTTCTGTAATTCCAAGTTTGAAATCAGAAATCACGACAAGATGACGGTGTAACTTGCAATGAATTTCTATGAATGCATTAGCATGTGAGAATATCAATTGTTGTCATTCAATTTCTACTCCCATTTCAAATATTTCATGCAAAGTGCATAGATTTTTGGCTTATTTTCTGCGCAAGTATGATATTTTATATATTGAAAATATCAGGTATAGCAGCCAGTACTTTAGCGTTGAACAGACACGTAACTCAACTCAAAGTTCAGGGGTGGGGGGCCGTTGATAGAACAATGAGTGGGACCCGAAGTGATGGGGGGGGGGGGAGGGAGGGGGGGGGTCCGTGAACGAAGTGGGACCCAGCGTGGGGAGGGGTCGCCATGAACGAAGAAGGACCACGTTGAATACTTGTCTATCTTTGTCAGCACCCTGTAGATGGTGACTCTTTGCATACTTTGTATATTGTATGCAAAACAAAGAATTTCACAGTACCTAGTACATGCGACAGTAAACCATCATCACCATCACCAGAAAGAGTAAGTAATAGTTAAACTTTAAAAAAAAGATAAACCAAGAGCTTATTCTTACACATGAATTCTCCTAAAGTGCTGATGACCATGGTCTGGTAGTCTGCGGCTTCAAACATTTTACAGTGGCAGGTCTCCAGCGAATTATGCAGATTCGCATGTTTAGAAGAGCCACAGACTACGTTGTTTTCCAAGAGCTCCGAGCTGGTTAGGACGAGCCCATAATAAGCGAACGCTGTCCCCAACCTAGAAGAACCATGCAGACTAATTATATCAAACAATGTCTGGTCATATTATCAAATCAAATGTTACTTCAGAAGATCTCTTGAACAAAAGTAGTCAATCAATGCAGGGCTGATACATGCGAGCCAGAATTGACATCTTCCCCCACTCCCCCACCTACAATGAGTCCTAGGAAGGGTCACGACCCGCCAACATCTATCCGTGTTCTCCAGAGATGCGGCCTGACCCGCTGAGCTACTCTTTGTGTCCTTTTTCAGGCAGAGTTGTAGTGTTGAACTATTGCCCATTGCTGTTGATCAAACCACTTCGAACAGAGGAGTCAAGAATACAATAATTGAATGAGGGATTCAATGAGTGAGTGTCCCCGACGGTCAATTGAAGAAGGGTCTCGACCCAAAACTTCACCTATTCCTTTTCTCCAGAGATGCTGCCTGACCCGCAGAGTTACTCCAACTTTTTGTGTCTGCCATTAAGTGAATTATGAACCCAAGTTTTGTTAAGAAATGGGAGTCTGATTAACATACAACTGTAGTATTCATATTAGCTAGTAATGGGATGAAGAGACAGACTTACATAAGCAGTAGCCTCTTGTCAACCTTACTGTTGCTTTCTTGCAAGTGTTCATTGATGGTGCACTAAACTCACCAGTGAAAGCTAAATCAAGCGATCGATAGGTTTAAGAATGTGGTAATTGCTAATAATCACCATTCAAACTTTCTTGCCCAGGAAACAGGCTCTCAGACATGTGGGCTCATCCCTACAATGTCAATTATTGCTCGCAGTCTTAAACATGTCAGGTAATTAAAAACAATACCATCCTACATTTTTGCTCTATGCGCTTCAATCATTTTCTCTCTTTCTTTCTCCACATGATTTGACATTTCAATCACTCCAATTCATCCTCCTTCGCAGTTTCGGCTCCTGTTATATTATCTTAAGGAAAGAGCATTCACGTCGCGGCCCTGTTTCCACCAATCTTTCCACCACTGCGCACAAGAAGCATAAGACGGCATTGTATGCAAACAGTTGAGAAGTCTGTTCAATTTCTGATCTTGTGATGTGGACTCGATACGAAGTCCACATCACAACACAACAGGAGGCCATTCAGCCCATGGCATCCATGCTGGCTCGCAATAGAACTTCCCCATCAGTTCCATTTCCCCCTCTCTTTACTTCCCTGTGCCCATGCACAATATTCACTCACACATGTCCGTCATTCCCACTGCTTCAACTATTTTGCTGCCATTAAATTGCACCGAGTGAAAATTCATAATAGCCAAATAATCTGCCAGCGCATCTTTGGGTTGTGGAATAAAAGTAGAACACCCGTGTAAATCCACACGATCACAGGGAGAATGTGCAAACTCCACACAGACAGACAGCATTCGGTAGGGACTGAAGCAGTTTACCTCTCCTTGGGGAAGGAGATAGATTATTTTGTTCCCAGATGCCCTGTTGCCCCTGCCGTGCTGTTCAGCTCAAGGAACTTTGGGAACTTGGAGTTACCACAAATTACCACCACTTGGAGCTTCCTGAGGCACAGCTACCTGTAACCTCAAGGTATCCTAAGCTAAACTTCCATTCATCCAGTTTTTCCAGTGGGTAAAATCACAGAATAGCCAAACGAAGGTGACACAGCCTTTAAAATTGTATCAGTTAACTTATTTTAATGTGTCTGCGATAGCAATATTGGCCTGGATAGGGTGGATGTGGAGAGGATGTTTCCACTAGTGGGGGAGTCTGGGACCAGAGGTCATAGCCTCAGAATTAAAGGAAGTTCCTTTAGAAGGGAGATGGGGAGGAATTTCTTTAGACAGAGGGTCGTGAACCTGTGGAATTCATTGCCACAGAATGCTGTGGATGGCAAGTCAATGGATATTTTTAAGGCAGAGATAGATAGATTCTTGATCAGTGTGGGTGCCAGGGGTTATGAGGAGAATGGGGTTAGGAAGGAGAGATAGATCAGCAATGATTGAATGGTGGAGTGTACTTGATGGGCCGAATGGCCTAATTCTGCTCCTATCACATGCCCTTCTGAAGTTTTGCATTCACACAGCTCAGCTCCCTCACCTTCTAAAATGGCGATCATGATATTGATCCTCATTGATGCTCGTTGAATTAAAATCGCCTTGTTCCGTCTAGTGTTTCACCATAAGGCAGCTGAACCTGGTCAATCAACACCCCCTGCACAAACCAGAGGTCTTCTGGTCATTCACCACATGCCGTGTACCCCAATCATAAGCATAGTAGAACAGAAGGCAGTTAGTGGCATCTCCCAGCATTAAGGGTGAAGGACAGAATCAGATTCTTCTCTGACGATTTTCACAGCTCAATGAACTAACACTTATTCTCTGGTCTCAGGTGGGAAAGGGAGGCTGTCAGTGCCTGTGGAACCTGCAGCCCAAAAATAGTCATACATTTCAGAAGAGTGGTAGAGGTTTATGCAGCCCTTCAGCCCTGACCGCCCACTCCATCCAAGGTAACCCATCTTATCTAGTCCCGTTTGTCTGCGTTTAGCCCATATCCCTCTTAACCCTTGTGTTGGAAGGAACCAGATGCTGGTTTATACCGAGGATTTACACAAAATGTTGAAGTAATTCAGCGGGTCAGGCAGCATCACTGGAGAAACCGAATAGGTGTACTTTGGGGTCAGAACCCTTCTTCAGACTGGTCCGCTGAGTTACACTTCTCTGCTTAGCTACTCCAGCATTTTGTGTCGATCTTCCCTCTTAACCCTTTCCTGTGTAAATATATTTTGAATGATGTCATTGCACCTGCCACAACTACTTCCTCTGGCAGCTCGTTCCATATACCTAATATATTCTCATAAGGTCATAAGGAATAGGAGTCAAATTAGGCCATTCGGCCCATCAAGTCTACTCAATCATGGCTGATCTTTCTCTCCCTCCTACCCGCTCCCCATAACCTCTGACACCTTTATTAATCAAGAATCTATCTATCTCTGCCATAAAATTATCCACTGACTTGGCCTCCCCAGCCTTCTGTGGCAAAGAATTCAACAGATTCATCACCCTCTGACTAAAGAGATTACTCCTCATCTCCTTCCTAAAAGAACGTCCTTTAAATCTGCGGCTGTGACCTCTAGTCCTAGACTCTCCCACTAGTGGAAACATCCTCTCCACCTCCACTCTATCCAAGCCTTTCACTATTCTGTATGTTTCAATGAGGTCCCCCCTCATTCTTCTAAACTCCAACGAGTAGAGGCCCAGTGCCGACAAACACTCATCATAGGTTAACCTACTTATTCCTGGGACAAATATTTTGTGACAAAAAATGACCCCTCTGATTCCTATTAAATCTGTCCCTTGTTACCTTCAACCTATGCCTTCTAGTTCTCGAGTCCTCTACCTTGAGAAAAACCCTCTGTGCATATACCCCATCTATGCCCTTCATGAGTTTATGCACCTCTATCCTTCAGTTTTCTGCGCTCCAAGGAATAAAGTCCTAGCCTGCCCAAACTCTCCCTGTACCTCAGCCCCTCGAGTCCTGGCAACATCCTTGTAAATCTTCTCTGCACTGTTTCCAATTTAATGCCATCCTTCCATCAGCAGGGTGACCAAAAATTAACATAATACTCCCAAGTGCAGCCTCGCTAATGCCTTGTGCAACTGCAGCATAATGTCCTAACGTCTGTATTCATTTCCCAGAAAGGGGGAAGGCAATTGGAAAATAGAAAAAAATACAAAGAAGTTTGAAAAAGAGAAAATATGGGAGAAAGGGGATAAGATGTTGCAATTTGTTAGTTATTTCTATGTTTCTATGTTGCTATTGTGTAATTATATATTACTTTAATATCTACAGGTATATAACATTTACCATATGAACCAGCACTGGAAAGTTGTGCGTCTGTATTCGGAATCTACCAAGTCCAAGATCCTTCCCCTCTTTGCCTACAGACAGAAAAAAAATCCAAGACAGTATTTGGGAAAAAGTTTTCATTTCTAGTATTAAGGCACAACCAGTGTTATCCTGCCATGGTTAGTTGCTGCAGCAATTACCTGTACTAGACATTCTTGCATTCCCAGCTTTAGTGACAGCTGAGAGGTGATTCCAGGCCTTCACTTGGACCATCTCTGACACCTCCCTGCCCTTTCTTGATCTCATTGTCTCCCTCACAGGAGATAGACTATCGATGGATGTCTATTACAAACCTACCGACTCCCACAGCTGTCTGGATTACACCTCTTCTCACCCTGCCTCCTACAAAGACTCTATCCCCTACTCACATTTCCTCCATCTCCGCTGCAGCTGGCTCTGAGGTGAGGTTTCCATACCAGGCAATCCCGGATGTCCTCGTTCTTTAGGGAACGGGGGCTGCCTCTTCCATCACAGATGAGGCCCTCACACGTTCCTCCTCTATATCCTGTAGTTCGAAACGTCACCCATCCTCTTTCTCCAGAGATGCAGCCTAATCTTTGCAATATCCTCCCTTTCCACTGAACCTTTACTTGCCTCTCTAACCTCGTTCATTTTGACATATAATCTGCTCCCTGAACCCACCACTTATTGCTGTTACTTTAATGGCTACAATTAACCTGGGATGCATTTTCTATAGCAACCGTTCACAACTTTGTTACTTCAAATTAATTTGCAGAGAGTGAAGTGAAGCCATTTTGGCTAGCAGCCAAGTGCCATGCAACATGCAGCCACAAGCAGCAATGGGATAATGGTTAGAAAATCCATTTACTTGATTAGACTGGGCAAGAATATTGATCTGGATGAGAATTCTAAATTACTTTGAAGAAGTGCCAGGTGACCCACAAGTGACAGAAAAGTCTGCATCACCAAGACAGACCATCTCACGGAGACAATTTCAACTCCTTGCCAGAACAGTTCAGAACTAATCCTGCTGCCCATCCATATCTTTTTAATGTGGGATAATATTATTGCATGCGCAATTCCTTTGAATATGCCCCACCAAAAATCTGTTAGATTGCTGGACCAGTATTATTTGGGTGTGTGTGATCTCTTATAACCTGGCACGACTTCACCAATTTAGACCTGTTATTTTTGGCTCTCTGATGTTCCTGTATTGAACTTAAGTTGCATTTGCTGTTTTGCAGAGAGTTTCTTCACTCATATCAATTAGTTACTTCGATTTTCAGAACCACATCAAGTTTTGCATGTTGCCTTCTTGGGGTTTGAGATCCACTAATATTGAATGCGTTCTAAAAAGCATTCACAAATTATGAATGAATATTTGATTCAATCACTACATATGATGTCACAGAACCAGCCAAGATGGCGGCCGGCCCAGGTGACTCTTTGTGTGCTAGTCACAGAGGTAGAACTGCAATCACGCGTCACAATTGCTCCACTCTTTCAAACCGTTCATCATGTACCTGTACACTGTGGATAGCTTGATTGTAATCATGCATTGTCTTTCCGCTCAATGCAACAAAAGCTTTTCACTTGACACGTGACAATAAACTAAACTCAAGGAACTGACCAATGATTTGCATCATTATGGTAATACTGGGAATTTACCCTCTTTAAAGGCAAGAACATTTTTGGACTTACTGTTTCTGTCTCTATCAAGGTACCTTGAGGGAGGGAGGAGCGATTCATCTTTGCAATGTAGCTCAGGGTCTGCTTGGCATTCTGAGTGTTCCCTACAGAAACGCTATAACGTGCCGATTCTGGGATGCACTGAAAAAAAGAGGTAAAAGTTCAACATGAACACTTAGTTGGAAGCGAGTTTCTAAAAAAATGGATTAATGTAAGATTACTCTAAATGGGTGGTTTATGATCAGCATGAATGCAATGGGTTGAAAGGCCTGCTTCCATGCTGAATTTCTATAATTTAATTAAATCACTGAGGAGCCTCATTGGGTTTAAACTCGTATCACAACGACGAATACAACAATTTATTTTTTAACAGGGCTGGAGGTGCAGTGAATGAAGGCAAACTGAGGGAACGTTTTATCTCCGCCTGTGATGGGGAGATAGATGGATTGTGCTTATCTGGAGCTTACAGGCAGACTCGGGATCATGGATGTAGTGGTATTGTCTGAAGAAGGGTCTCGACCCGAAACATCAGCCATTCATAGAAACATAGAAAATAGGTGCAGGATGAGACCATTCGGCCCTTCGAGCCAGCACTGCCATTCATTGTGATCATGGCTGAATGATCATCCACAATCAGTAACTCATGCCTGCCTTCTCCCCATACCCCTTGATTCCATTAGCCCCAAGAGCTCTATCTAACACTCTTTTAAATTCATCCAATGAATTGGGCATCACTGCCTTCCGTGCCAGAGAATTCCACAAATTCACAACTCTCTGGGTGAAAAAGTGTTTTTTCTCATCTCAGTTTTAAATGGCCTCCCCTTTATTCTTAGACTGTGGCCCCTGGTTCTGGACTCCGCCAACGCTGGGAACATTTTTCCAGCTCTCCAGAGGTGCTGCCTGTCCCGTTGAGTTACTCCAGCTTTTTGTGTTCACCTTTGGTTGGTGGTATTGTTTGCTCTGAACAAACAAAGGCTGGGTCTTAACGTTCTGAAACTCTAGGGGCAGGTTGCTGTGAGTGAAGGCAGGCTGATGACACAAACCTGAAAGATTAAAGGGCCTGGCCCACTTGGCGATTTTTTTCGGCGACTGCCGGCGCCATGTCAGGGTCGCCAAAAGATTTTGAACATTTCAAAATCCAGCGGCGACAAAAGAAATGTTGCGACATTTGAAAAATCATCGTGCGTCAATACTTCATCACGCTCATGCTGTGTCTCCGCCTCATCACGCCGCAAATTTTTCGGTGACCTGATACGTCAGGCAATGATGCCGGCAGTCGCCGAAAAAATTGCCAAGTGGGACAGGCCCTTAAATGGTGCACAATTCAGTGGAGTCTGAAATAACTAACATATTATATACACCCTTACCAACAGCCGCGGTGATGATGTGATGATGGTATCCATGACTCAATATCTGACTCCACTAACAAAAGCAAAAAAGACATTTGGTGGACACATTTGCAATTGGCTGTAAAGCAAGAAAAAGTATAACAGACCAGTCAAGGCTGCCTATGTGGGTAAGAAGTGCAGATGCTGGTTTAAACCGAAGATAGACACAAAAAGCTGGAGTAACTCAGTGGGTCAAACAGCATATCTGGAGAAAAGGAATAGGTGACATTTCAGGTCGAGACCCTTCTTCAGTCAAGTTTGTCTGTAGGTTCAGTGATTTCTCATGTTGTCACGGTGGTCTGCGAGGGTCCATAGCAACTTCATCTTCCTGGCTGACAGGAAGAAGAGGCCCATCATTGAGGCTGACCAATGCATTGCTGAAGGGTGGCTAGTTTAGTTTAGTTTAGAGATACAGTGTAGAAACAGGTCCTTCGGCCCACCGACCAATGATCACCCGTGCACTAGTTCTATCCTACACCCAAGGGACAATTTACAGAAGATAGTCAACCTACAAAGCTATACATCTTTGTAGTGTGGGGGGAAACCGGAGCACCCGGAGAAACCCCACACGGTCACAGGGAGAACGTACAAACTCCGTACAGACAGCACCTGAAGTCGAATCAAACCGGGATCTCTGACGCTGTAAGGCCACTCTACCACCGCGACACTGTGTCACCCCATTGGTGGGAGCAGTGTCCAGTTTCTGGGGAAAAAAGTTGTTTTACAAACCTCAGGAAACAGTGACCCAATTTAGCCACATCCCGATGAGTGAATTATTAAAACCTCTTCAGTCTTGCCTGTTAACTCTAGTCCAGTATCACCACTCATAAAACAGTCCACTTCTACCCCCATCTTCCTTGATGGCTGCATCTTTTTTTCACATCTCCATTTACCCAACCACCATGGATCGATCTCCAATATCGTGTTTCTGCCTCTTGTCCACAGCTCCTCAGTTCTCTGTTTAACACAGGCCATTTATCTCACGGATCTTCCCTCCTCACTGGAGAAAAAAAACTTCAGAACATTTCAGTCCTCCTGCCAAGCTTTGATTGGGGCAGGTCATTGGAAGCAGCCTGAGAAGATTTTTATACATGATTTTATTGGAAAACGACTCTTAATAATGTTTGTGTGATGAACTCATTGAGTTCATTAATAATGGTAACATGGTATGAAATGAAAGCTCGTTTTGCATTTGCAAGGTTTCTCCCTGTGAAACTATAAGGCCACCTTAGACTTTTTTTTTGTAAGTAAGTTTATTGGCCAAGTATTCACATACAAGGAATTTGCCTTCGTTACTTACTTAGTTAAATAGAGGAATCCCTCCACATACCAACTCCTACCACTGACAAAGGCAGGGTGCCTGGGATAACTGGAGATTGGGCCTCCGTTACACGGGCGCACAATTCTGCCTCATCCACCCACAATGTGGTGACCCTGAAATAGGTACTCGGGGCATCCTCCTGACTATTTTTTTACTTGTGAACATTTTTTATCAGGCTGGAAAAACCGTCCCGACTTACCTGATGCCCCCAGTACGTATGGCTGGCATAACGAGCCACTACGATATATCTACGGACTCCTACAGCCTTCTACAGACCCATTACGACCATTCTGTGAGTTTGAATCAAGGGGAAAACGCGGGAGAATTTGTGAATCTCGGGAAAGTGGGACAGGCCCTTAACTTAACCACTGAACCACCAAAGCCTTTTAACCAGTGGGCCACCAAAGCCTTTTGAGTACAAAGAGCACCACTTTCCAAGCCTTTGGAAAGAGGTCCACCTGCTTAAAGCATCCAACATGACAATGACATGAGAGTGTGGAGGCCTCCACGAAGGATCTGTGCACAACCTTTGAATGGGATTCACGATCTCCAGCCTTGCTTTCTCAGCACCCACAGACCTAATGCAAAGGCAAGGGCTGTATGAAACAGCATAATAGTGAATGGGAACCGTTTATCCCTTGATGTGAGTTTGCAATAAGAATGGGTAATATTTAAAAAAGGGCCAAGTCAAGTTTCTTGTCCAATGCACAAGTATGATGGCGTACAGCGTACATACCATCAGATATTACGAATCTACTGAAGACCTATGTTAAGCGTGGTACATTCTCAGTGATAACTATCCTGTCGTCTGACAGTAAGCTGCTTGGCCTGTGTCCATTTCACCACAGGTCAGCAGGTGAAGCAGGGAGTGTATCATGATAGCAGTGAGATATTGAAGCTGATGGTATGGATTACAGAAACAAACCTGCAAAGCAAAGTTACAAGCTGGCCAGAGAACTAGACCAGGGTGGGGTGTCCCGGAGGGAAAGACATTCTGGGCCTGGGGCCAGTGGGAGACAGTCCATTATGAGTAGACTCATTCAAAGACATGTCTTTGAAAGTATTTAGCATTTCAGGACAATAGGACTATTCACAAGTCTGCAATGGTATGAGAGCCAGTTTATAGCAGTTCCAGGATGGCAGCTACCACCATAAGCGTACTCGAATAAAACTAGCAGCACACGTTTCCGTACTACCGATGTGGGCTCCCATATATCGGCGAGACCAAGCATAGACTTGCCGATCGTTTCGCTGAACACTTACGCTCAGTCCGCCTTGGCCTGCGCGATCACCCCATTGCCAAATATTTTAACTCCCCGTCTCATTCCCACGCTGACCTATCTGTCATGGGCCTCCTCCGCTGTCAGACTGCGGCGACACGCAAATGGCGGAACAGCACCTCATATTTCGCTTGGGCAGCTTACAAACCAGCCATACGAATATTGATTTCACTATTTTCAATTGACTTCTGCATTCCCCTCCTCCCCTTCTACCACCTCCCCCAAGTCACCCTACAAGTTTCACTGTTCGCATCCCTGGATACCTCTCATTAGCACATCATCCTCGGCCAACAATGGGCCATTATCGACTCTGCTTTTTCTGAGGTCATCTCTTGCTGGCACTGATTTGTACTGGCCTTTTCTCGATTCCATTTTCCAGCCCTTCCCCCCCCACCTCTATCTCAGTCTGAAGAAGAAGAAGAAGTAGGAAAAAAAAAACTGAGGGCCATTGACAATGCCCAGGGGATTGTCGGCTGCCCTCTCCTTACCTTGGAAGACTTACACAGTTCCCGCTGCATCAAAAAATCCCAGAATATTATAAAGGACATTTCCCATCCCGGACACTCCCTGTTTGAACTGTTGCCGTCAGGCAGACGGTACAGATCTACAAGGACAAGGACAAACAGACTTAAAAACAGTTTTTACCCCACTGCTATAAAGGCACTAAATGTAGCCGCCAAGGAACGCGGGGACTAAGGGACTGTGGTTGGTACACTGTGAAATCGACAGAAGGATGTAGGGTTGGGTGTTTATGCGTGCTATTTTCATATTTCATATTTATTTTAGTTGTTTATCTTTTTTAATATTTTACCTTGTATGTATCGTTAGCTTTTATGGTTTGAATGTTGCACTGACTGGTTGACATTTTTAAATTTCGTTGTACATGGTTCATGTTACAATGACAATAAAGAAACTATATATAAAACCTGAAACATCACCTATTCCTGGTCAGAGATGCTGCCTGACCCACTGATTTACTCCAGCATTTTTTCTCTGTCCAGGTTCAGTGCAAAGTGCTGCAATGAGATGACAGTGATTGCATCAAGTAAAATTCACACCAGCCGGGACATTGAAACTACTCAAATTATGGAGTAGCATCTTCCTGGCTCCTTACAAGTTTTCCAGAAGCCCTGAATCAAGCAGAGATTGAGTTAGGTGTTTGAGAGCGGGCTGTATTGTGTTGTGGTAGAGTGCCAAAGCTCTGAAAATATACAGAGGGATATTACAGAGGTATGAATTCACTAACGTCAACACAGGATAGCACACTCAGACAGGCAGTTGTTTGTAGAAAAAAGCCTTGGAGATTATCCACAGGAGATGGCTTCATTGTGTAAGAAACCTACAAAATTCTTAAGGGGTTGGACAGGCTAGATGCAGGAAGATTGTTCCCGATGTTGGGGGAGTCCAGAACAAGGGGTCACAGTCCAAGGATAAGGGAGAATTCCTTTAGGACTGAGATGAGGAAAACATTCTTTACACAGAGAGTGGTGAGTCTCTGGAATTCTCTGCCACAGAAGGTCGTTGAGGCCAGTTCATTGGCTATATTCAAGAGGGTTGGATGTGGCTCTTGTGGCTAAAGGGAACAGGGGGTATGGAGAGAAGGCAGGTACGTTATACTGAGTTGGATGATCAGCCATGATCATATTGAATGGCGGTGGCCTAGTCCTGCACCTATTTTTCTATGTTTTCTATGTTTCGTTGTCTTCCAAAGTAACAACAAGAGAAAGGAAGGTCCATTGGCCGCTGAGACAGAGAGTGAGTCAGGGAAGAGGATGGTGTGGAGGCAGAGGCGCAGTAATAGGCGCAGCTACTCCCTAAATCACACTGTGGATCGCAGCATAGCAATTACCATTCAAGCAAAGTGCAGGGAGCAGCACAAGATTTCTTTGGAAGGTTTTGTTGTCGCCAATCTGCTACCGTGAAACACCTTGCTCAAATATGGAAATTTATCTGCATCTTGCATTCACTCCATGACGGCCTGCGATCGTGATACTAACCCACCAGCCCCCAACAAGACAAATCTCAGTGAGACTGGAGTGAGGGATTAGATTAATTTTTGCATTACGTTCATCAACAGGTATTGTGGGCTGAAGGGCCTGTTCTTGTGCTGTTGAAAGAGGCTACAGTATTTCATGGCCCAACACTGTTTTCAAATTACTTCCCTGCAATGTTGCACCTCACCTCACCTCCTCAACATGGCAGTAGAGCCAATTTCAGAATTTACGACAGTATACTTTGCCTCAACTACCTCCTCCAGCAGCACGTTCCATACACCTACCAACCTTGGTGTGAAAAAGTTACCTCTCAGGTTCCCATTATATCTTTCACCCCCTCCCTCCCCCCCCCCCCCCCTTAACTTAAACCTATGTCCTCTGGTTCTAAATAGGTGCAGAAGTAAGCCATTCGGCCCTTCGAGCCACCACCACCATTCAATATGAATCAGTACCCCATTCCTGCATTCTCACCATATCCCTTAATTCCGTTAGCCCTGAGCTATATCTAACTCTCTCTTGAAAACATCCAGTGAATTGGCCTCCACTGATGTCTGCGGCAGAGAATTCCGCATATTCGCAACTCTCTGGATGAAAACATTTTTCCTCATCTCAGTCCTAAATGGCCTACCCCATATACTCCCCGTATACTTCTATAAGATCATCCCTTATCCTCCTGCGCTCCAAGGAATAGAGCCCTAGCCTGCTCAACCTCTCCCGATAGCTCAGGCCTCTAGTCCTGGCAAAATCAATAGTGATGGTGGCAAATTTATTGAATGGTGATCAGTAATCAGAAGGACCCCTGGGGTCATGAGGTGAGAGTTCCTCTTGTGAGCCTACAGGGAAACTGGGGCTCAGACACACTAAGAGTTTATTCACTGCCTGTGCATGCTGTGGGCCCCAGCACTCCCCCACCTCTGACCCTTCCCTGCAGCACAGATGCAGGCATGTGGAAAGCAACTTTGCTTCTGGGACACCTGCTGTTTGTCACAACCCTCTCTGCATCCCGATATGTGACAAGCTAGAATGCACCACACCCTTCTGGCTTGTATCAGAACTGGCCTGTTCCAAGAGTAGACAAAGAGCTGAGGGTGCTGGTTTATACCAAAGATAGACACAAAGCGCTGGCGTAATTCAGCAGGTCAGGCAGCATCTCTGGAGAGAAAGGAGGTGTGACCATTTGGGTCCGTCTGAAGAAGGGTCCCGACCCGAAATGTCACCCCTCCTTTCTCTCCAGAGATGCTGCATGACCAGTTGAGTTACGTCAGCACTTTGTGTTTTAAGGATAAGGGGGAAATCTATTCAGACCGAGATGAGAAAAACATTTTTCACACAGAGAGTGGTGAATCTCTGGAATTCTCTGCCACAGAAGGTAGTTGAGGCCAGTTCATTGGCTATATTTAAGAGGGAGCTAGATGCGGCCCTTGTGGCTAAAGGGATCAGGGGGTATGGAGAGCAGGCAGGTACGGGATACAGAGTTGGATGATCAGCCATGATCATATTGAATGGCTGTGCAGGCTCGAAGGGCCGAATGGCCTACTCCTGCACCTAATTTCTATGTTTCTATGTTTCATCTACAGTCCTCAAGGAAACTCCATTCACATCTAATCACCAGCAACTTCTGAAAACAGAACTGTAATGTTTACAGTTAGCGCCGTTTAGTTTTTAGTTAAGTCTAGTTTAGAGATAAAGCGCGGAAACAGACTCTTCAGCTCACTGAGTCCGCGCCGACCAGCGATCCTCGTACACTAACACTATCCTAAACACACTAGGGACAATTTACAGTTATACCAAGCCAATTAGCCTACAAACTACACTTCTTTGAAATGTGGGAGGAAACTGGAGATCCCAGAGAAAACCCACGCACGTCACAGGGAGAACGTACAGACTCCATACAGACAAGCACCCATAGTCAGGATCGACCTGTGGAAGTCTGTGGCTTGGCTGCAACTTTTTCTTACACTGTCAATTTCAACGTGTCGGTCCCAACCCATCTTCCAACTCACGCACTCAAGGGGGTTACGTTTCAGTCCAAAGAGCCAGACAAAAGGGAGCAGTTGTTGATGCAAGCTATAAGGGCAGGGAGAGTCACCTGTACTCCAGTCTATGATCCTTCGTACCACAGCCAAGATACAGCTAATTAGTTCCTACTCAAGGTTAGGTGGCTACACATGCACCAAAGCATTTGCTTCTTCATCACCAATTAGATAAATGCTGGAATGTTTGGTAAAAGGGACACTTTATTTGATTCACGTCTCTCCCTCCTACTGTTACAGCAGATTAATTTATTACATTTCCAACAGAATCATCAGGGAAACTCGACACCCAGAATTGCAAACACACACCCCTTGTTCTGTGAACTGGACATAATTCAGATTGCTTGGTAAATCACCTGTTTTTTAAGCAAACACCAGAAATGCCTGAAGTTTCCAAACTATCCAAAGAACATGCCTCCCCAGGCAGGTACTCAAATAGTTTGCTAGATATTTTTCGCTTGCTTAAGTTTTCCCGTCACATCTACGCCTTTAAAATGAATGTTTTTGTCTAAGTTTTAGCTGAAGTTGTGCAATTGACAATTAAAAGCCAGCGAAGGACAGAGTTTCCCCAATGTCTGATCTGCTGCAAACAGAATATACCATTAAACAAAACACTGTTTGAAAGCCCCATGTTCAGTCCTTGACCTCTGATGAGTTAGATGATAGTCAAAACAATGAAAACGAGTTGCATTAAAGACTCATAAGGATGTTACAGGGACTGGAGGACGTCAGGGTAGCGAATATTTTGATTTCTCTATTCAAGACTACCAGCATTTATTTACATTCCAAGATTAAAAAAATGGATAGAATCAAAGGATATGGCGATAGTGAGGAAAAGTAACTTGACATGCCATAGAATGGTGAACCAGTTACAAGGAGTCAAATGGCCAACCTTGCTTCTGTTTATTGTATTCACGTTGTCGTGCACAGCTAACTGACCTGCCAAACTTTGCAGCACATCATTAAAAATAGAAGAAATAAGAGGTGGAATAGGTCCTCTGGCCCACAGACCAATAAGATCGTTGCTGAACTGATCTTGATCGTTTCTCAATTTTCGTCCCTGTTTTCCCTAGTCCTTAACTCTCCTAAACCTATTTCGGACTTTAGAGATACAGGCCATTCAGCCCACCGAGTCCGCGCCGACCAGCGATCCAATCAGTACACTAACCTACACACCAGGGACAATTTTACAACTTACCTAAGCCAATTAACCTACAAACCCTGTACGTCTTTGGAGTGTGGGAGGAAACCGGAGCACCTGGAGATAATCTGCGCGGTCACAAGAGCGCATCGTCCACAGAGCGCAACAGATTATTGGGACACCGCTACCAGCCTTGGAGGGCAGCTACCACACACGGTGCCTCAGGAAGGCCGTCAGCATCCATAAAGACTCCCCTCACCTTTGTAATGGACTGTTCGAACTACTCCCTTCCGGCAGACGTTACAAGGCCTCCTACGCCCTCACCTCCAGACTCAGGAACAGCTTCATTCCCAGAGCTATAGCGGCTCTGAACCGGCCCTGCTGAGTGACCCCCCCCCCCCCCCCCCAACCCCCATGGACTGTCTCCCCCGGCCTCGCACTTTAGTCTGAGTTGATTTTACTTGTTCTCGGGTTATCTAAACCTAAATTTTATTTGTCGATTAAGTTATGACATCAGATGGAAGTTGCAAACCAAATCTCGTTGTACTTATGTGTAATGATAATAAAATATATAATTATTATTATGACAAGGGGAATGAAAAACTCAGTACAGCCAGCACCTGTGGTCATACTCGGGTCTCAGGTGCTGTGAGGTAGCAACTCTACCACTGCCCCACCGTGTCGCCCTCTATTGGAGTTTACGAGTAAGATAGCTGATAGTTTTGAAGCACAGACGATTCTTGGGAAACTTGACAACTGGCTGCTGGAAGATCAGCAGACCTTGGCTTGAAGATAGTCAATGAGTCTGACTACAAATCTCTATTGGGTAAACATTTCTAAAGATTCACAATCATCAAAGCAGAAATTCCCTTGAGCTCCACCTTAAATAAATAACGTATTATAAAATTACGCCCTTGGATTCTAAATTGCCTCATGAGGGGAAACCTGTTCAAACAGGTAAGGCAAATTCTTGCTCAAACTTTATGCAAAAAGCAACCCTTCAACCCAGGAATCAACCTGGTGAATCTGTTTGAACTGCATCAAATAGCATGTCCCTTCTTAAACATCTTGGTACACATGACAATTAGTTCACATGACCAATACTAAATCTGTATGCAGAGGTCAAGATGTAAACTCATCAATGTCCAGTACAGTTGCCGCAAGACTTCACTACTTTTGCACTCTGATCTTTCTTGTGATAAAGACTTTCCATTTGCTTTGCAAGTAAATTGCTGTAACTTTTTTGTACTTCATGTAGAAGAGCCCCCAAAGTTGCTTTGGATGGTAAACTAGAAATGATCTTGATCTTAATTTTCAGTACGAATACGGAACGTGAAAGCTGGGACTCGGGATCCTTCTGACCCTTTTGTATTTTAAGCAGAAGTTATCAAGTTACTACAGGGATATCTGGCTTGTGGCGGCCATGTGTTCATAGCGACGTCGTCCTGTTATCCTCTGACATTGGCTCTTCCTACCATTGTGTTTTTTTAAACTTTGGGCACATTGGCCATCATCAGTCAGAGTATTGAGTGTAGAAGTTAGGAGGTCATGTTGCAGTTATATAAGACATTGGTGAGGCCACATTTAGAGTATTGGGTTCAGTTTTTGTCAATGTGTTATATGAAAGATGTTGTCAAGCTAGATAGGATGCAAAGATTTACGAGAATGTTGCCAGAACTCGAGGATCTGAGCTAAAGAGAGGGTTTAAGCAGGCTAGGACTTTATTCCTTGGAGCACGGATGGATGAAGAGTGATCTTGTATACAATATCATGAGTGGAATAGATCGGGTAGATGCACAGAGTCTCTTGCCCAGAGTAGGGGAATCGAGAACCAGAGGAGATAGGTTTAAGGGTAGGGGGGGTGGGGGGGGGGGGGGGGGGGAGGAAGATTTAATATGAACCTGAGGGGTAACAATTTGCACACAGAGGGTAATGGGTAAATGAAACAAGCTGCTGGAGGAGGTAGTTGAAGCAGGTACTATCGCAATGTTTAAGAATCATTTAGCCAGGTACATGGATAGGATACATTTAGAGGGATGTGGGCCAAACGCAGGCATGTGGGACTAGTGTAGATGGGGTATGTTGGTCAGCATAGGCAAGTTGTGCCGAAGGGCCTGTTTCCACACTGTATGACTCCAGGACATCAAAAGGTTGCAAGGTGCTGACACTGTATCCAGAGAGTAGAAGACTTTCTTCGACTCACCTTGAACACCAGCAGCAGAATGATGCTTGGTATGGTGGAAATACGCACCAGCCATCGCCAGCCAAGTGTGGGAACTATTAGGTAGGCCAGGAGGATCTCTATTGTGGACCCAGTGAGCCAGAAGATCTGCAAAAGAAGGAGATTGAAAAGGATATTAAAAAAGAGGAAAATATTATGAACAGTTCCACCTTGTTCACTCAAATGAATGGAACATGTCTATTGGAATCTGGTAAGGGTAAAGATAGATTCAAATACTGATTGTAAATAAGCAATTTACAAACTCTAAAAGTGTTCAACACATTTTAATGATAGCACAAGGTATTACATACATCCTCAAATACTGGCTACATTCTTCTAGTGAACCGTATCCAGGAAGGGGAAGGCGTTATGATTGATGTTAACTAGGCGGGGTTAATGGTACTGAGGTAACTATGTTATTGGTTGCATGCAAAACCATCTACATCCTTCCCCTTAGAAAATTTAAAAGAAACAGACCGTTGTCACTACAACAGAATTAAACAGAATTAAACAGAATCGCCATAACGAACAGGTGGCTTGCTGATCCGGCCCGAGCGCGTACGGATGCCTCCCCCTTCCCCCGGAGGAGCAGAAAAAACAGGGGGACCCGAGACAGCAGGGGAACCAGGGAAGGGCGGTGGGGTTGGAGGAACAGGAGAGGGAGAACCGCGACCGCCAACAGGTGACCCGCGCAGAGGGGAACCGGGCGCTCGATATGGGGACCGAGGCATGCAGGGAACGCTGGCCGGGACAGGAGCCGGCTGCTGGTATGAGAGCGGCGGGGCATAGGGGCCCGGGGCCTGCGGCTTCGGCTCATTAACCGCAAGCAGGTGTTGTCGGCTTCTACGGTAGATGGTTCCCTCATAGTCGACCAGATACGAACGAGGTGAGTCGGCCACCCCAACCACAGTAGCCAGACGGGAGTGACCACTGGCGGTTTGCAATCGAACAACCTGTCCAGGCAACAGAGGATCGAGTGGTCTGCACGACCGATCGTGGGAACGCCGCTGGCTGTCATGTTTCTCTTGAATGCGCCTCTGCACAGAGGCAGGCTCCAGCACCCGAGGTTTCAGCTGGCGCTGGGCAATCGGGATGGTAGATCTGGTTGTTCTGGACATCAGACGCTGAGCAGGGGACCCCATGGCCGGATCTCTGGAAACATTCCTGAGGTTCAGGAGATCCAAATACAAATCAGAGTTAGACAGTCTCGCTTGTTCCATCAGAAGCTTGGCGCTGCGGACGGCCCGTTCAGCAAGGCCGTTGCTCTGTGGGTACTCCGGGCTGCTGGTGAAATGCACAAAATTCCATTTGTCAGCAAAACTTTTGAACTCACGGCTGGTAAACTGCCTGCCATTGTCAGTCTGCAGCCTGACAGGGGACCCAAACGTGGAGAAGTGTTTCCGCAGCTTCCGGATCACCATCTCCGACGTGAGGGATGTCAGCAAATCCACCTCGAACCAGTTTGAGTACGAGTCGACCAGGACAAGGTAGTGGTTACCACGCCACTCGAAGATGTCGGCAGCCAGCGAGGACCAGGCCAAGGCAGGAGCGGGCTGTTGCAGCAGGGGCTGTCGCTGCTGATGTGGAGCAAGACTGTTGCACGTGGAGCAGGCAGAAACACGGTCTCGAATATATTTGGCCATTCCAGGCCAGTAGAATTGGCACTGAGCGTGGGCGAGTGTTGCATCGACCCCGGGGTGTCCGCTGTGGGCTGCGCGGTAGTAAGAATCGAACAGGGAGGACGGGACCACCACTTTATGTCCCTTAACGATAACGCCATTCTGGAGCACCAGTTCGTCACGGACCAGGAAGAAGGGCTGTGTTTCAGGCGGTGCAGCGGAGGCGCTTTGTTGGCCACCCTGATTTAATCACAGACGCAAGCCGTTGCAAAACTGGATCGGCAGCGGTGTGCTCGGCCAAAAGCTGCAGCTGCTTGGTGGGAATAAAATTGACGCCCAGTACGAGCAAGTCCTCTGTTTCGTAGGGGTGGCGAGCACAGGAGGCCCGCTGGGCGCGCGATAACGTGTCCGCGATGTGCATCTCGGTGCCTTTCTTGTAGACGATGTCGAAATCAAAGCGCTGGAGCTGCAGCATCATACGCTGCAGCCTGGCAGGGGCAGCATGAATCGGCTTGTTCAGGATTGTCACCAGTGGCTGGTGGTCGGTTTCGACTGTAAATCTGCTGCCAAACAGGAAGTCTCTGAACTTGGAGCAGGCAAACACAACCGCAAGCAGCTCCTTCTCGATCTGAGCGTACCGCTGCTCGGTGTCCGTCATTGGTGCGGTTCGAGGGCAAGTCACAAATCTCCCTGAACTTACGTAGCAGGCAAGCAGGGTCACTGGCAGATTCTGCAGGGGTAACCACCACGTTGTTGTCGTCCAGGACCGCTGGAGCATAGACGAACGTTCTGGCTCTCTTCATGGCATCAGGTCCGACAAGGTTGAGTAGGAGGGAGGCTTTGAGGGAGTCAGGATCATTGCGGTGAGCGACGTTGACAAAGTGGGTGAAATCAATTTCAAACGTAGCCCAGCGCTCAGAAATATCAGCATCAAAGACAAGCTGCGCGGGCTTTCTGCACGAGGATGCCATGGTCAGAGAGATAAAGCACAAAAGGCACAAATCAAATAAAAGAAATAAAACCCGATAGACAGGTAGGCGCAAGTATCTTCCAGCTCCGACACCATGTAAATAAGCAATTTACTAACTCTAAAAGTGTTCAACACATTTTAAAATAGCACAAGGTATTACATACATCCTCAAATACTGGCTACATTCTTCTAGTGAACCGTATCCAGGAAGGGGAAGGCGTTATGATTGATGTTAACTAGGCGGGGTTAATGGTACTGAGGTAACTATGTTATTGGTTGCATGCAAAACCATCTACACTGATTTAAGGTCATTCACCAGAATCAGAAGAAGGAGGGGCTTTTAATCATAGAATCATAGAAAATAGGTGCAGGAGTAGTCCGTTCGGCCCTGCACCGCCATTCAACTCCGTATCCTGTACCTGCCTTCTCTCCATACTCTCCATACCCCCGATCCCTTTAGCCACAAGGGCCACATCTAGCTCCCTCTCAAATATAGCCAACGAACTGGCCTCAACTACCTTCTGTGGCAGAGAATTTCACAGATTCACCAATCTCTGTGTGAAAAAAGATCTTCTCATCTCGGTCCTAACAGACTTCCCCCTTATCCTTAAACTGTGACCCCTTGTTCTGGCATTCCCCAACATCAGGAACAATCTTCCTGCATATAGCTTGTCCAACCCCTTAAGAATTTTGTAACCTTCTATAAGATCCCCCCTCAATCTCTTAAATTCCAGTGAGTACAAGCCGAGTGGGATTGACTGGATAGTCTTTCTTCATATGGAAGTCCTGCCATCCCAGGAATCAGTCTGGTGAACCTTCTCTGTACCACCTCTATGACAAGAATGTCTTTCCTCAGATTTGGAGACCAAAACTGTACGCAGTACTCCAGGTGTGACCTCACCAAGACCCTGTACAACTGCAGTAGAACCTCCCTGCTCTTGTACTCAAATCCTTTTGCTATGAATGCCAACATACCATTCGCTTTCTTCACAGCCTGCTGCACCTGCATGCCTACTTTCAATGACTGGTGTACCATGACACCCAGGTCTCGTTGCATCTCCCCTTTTCCTAATCAGCCACCATTCAGATAATAATCTACCCTCCTGTTTTTGCCGCCAACAGGAGGGTAGATTATAACCTCACATTTATCCACATTATACTGCATCTGCCATGCATTTGCCCACTCACCCAACCTATCCAAGTCACCTTGCAGTCTCCTAGCATCCTCCTCACAGCTAACACTGCCCCCCAGCTTCGTGTCATCCACAAACTTGGAGATGTTGCATTCAATTCCCTCATCCAGATCATTAATATATATTGTAAATAGCTGGGGTCCCAGCACTGAGCCTTGCGGTACCCCACTAGTCACAGCCTGCCATTCTGAAAATGACCCGTTTACTCCTACTCTTTGCTTCCTGTCTGCCAGCCAATTCTCTATCCACATCAATACTGAACCCCCAATACCATGTTCTATGCTACTCTCTTATGTGGTTCTCCCTTATCCACTCTACCAGTTACATCCTCAAAAAATTCTATAAGATTCGTCAGACATGATTTACCTTTAATAAATCCATGCTGACTTTGTCCAATGATTTCACCGCTTTCCAAAAGTGCTGCTATCCCATCTTTAATAACTGACTCTAGCATTTTCCCCACTACCGATGTTAGACTAATTGGTCTGTAATTCCCCGTTTTCTCTCTCCCTCCCTTTTTAAAAAGTGGGGTTACATTAGCTATCCTCCAATCCTCAAGAACTACTCCAGAATCTAAAGAGTTTTGAAAAATTATCACTAATGCATCCACTATTTCTGGGGCTACTTCCTTAAGTACTCTGGGATGCAGCCTATCTGGCCCTGGGGATTTATCGGCGTTTAATCCATTCAATTTACGTAACACCACTTCCCGGCTAACCTGGATTTCACTCAGTTCCTCCATCTCATTTGACCCCCAGTCCCCTGCTATTTCCGGCAGATTATTTATGTCTTCCTTTGTGAAGACAGAACCAAAGTTATTCAATTGGTCTGCCATGTCCTTGTTCCCCATGATCAATTCACCAGTTTCTGACTGCAAGGGACCTACATTTGTTTTAACTAACCTTTTTCACTTCACATATCTATAACGTCTTTTGCAATCCGTTTTTATGTTCCGTGCCAGTTTTCTATCATAATCTATTTTCCATTTTCTAATTAAACACTTCGTCCTCCTCTGCTGGACTCTGAATTTCTCCCAGGTCTTTGGTAGGCTGCTTTTTCTGGCTAATTTGTATGCTTCAATTTTAGTTTTGATACTATCCCTGATTTCCCTTGTTATCCACAGATGCACTACCTTACCTGATTTATTCTTTTGCCAAACTGGGATGAACAATTGTTGTAGTTCATCCATGCAGTCTTTAAATGCCTTCCATTGCATATCCACCGTCAACCCTTTAAGAATCACTTGCCAGTCTAACTTGGCCAATTCACATCTCATACCCTCAAAGTTACCTTTCTTTAAGTTCAGAACCCTTATTCCTGAATTAACAATGTCACTCTCCATCCTAATGAAGAACTCAACCCAATGGTCACGCACAACAAGACTGCTAACTAACCCTTCCTCATTACTCAGTACCCAGTCTAGAATAGCCTGCTCTCTCGTTAGTTCCTCTACATGTTGGTTTAGAAAACTATAACACATACATTCCAAGAAATCCTCTACCTCAGCACCCCTGCCAATTTGATTCACCAAATCTATATGTAGATTGGTCACCCATTATAACTGTTTTACCCTTGTTGCACGCATTTCTAATTTCATGTTTGATGCCATCCCCAACTCCACTACTACTGTTAGGTGGCCTGTACACAACTCCCACTAGCGTTTTCTGCCCCTTAGTGTTTCGCAGCTCTACCCATATTGATTCCACATCCTCCAAGCTAATGTCCTTCCTTTCTATTGCATTAATCTCCTCTCTAACCAGCAACGCTACCCCACCTTCTTTTTCTTTCTGTCCATCTCTCCTGAATATTGAATATCCCTGGATGTTCAGCTCCCAGCCTTGGTCACCCTGGAGCCATGTCTCCGTGATCCCAACTATGTCATATTAATTAATAACTATCTGCACATTCAACTCATCCACCTTATTACGAATGCTCCTTGCATTGAGACACAAAGCCTTCAGGCTTGTTTTTACAACACTCTTACCCCTTATACACTTATGTTGAAAAGTGGCCCTTTTTGATTTTTGCCCTGGATTTTTCTGCCTGCCACTTTTACTTTTCACCTTGCTACCTATTGCTTCTACCCTCATCTTACATCCCTCTGTCTCTCTGCTCATGCTCCAATCCCCCTGCCACATTAGTTTGCAGGTTTAATGATGACAATTGTTGCCTGATTAAATGACTCTCACAAAGTGAAATGAAGTTGGTATCCACAGTGTCCCAACACAATATAATAAAAAGGAACTGCAGGTGCAGCTTTATACCAAAGATAGGCACAAAATGGTGTTTTTTGGAGACAGCGTCTTTGCAAGAGACAGGTTGGGAGCAAGTGTAGATCAGATAACTGTGGAGGTCGGCAGGTTTGTAGTCGATAGCCTGTCTCCTGAGACATCATTTTTTCTCTCGCTTCCATTCCCACCCTCCCCAATCAGTCTGCGGAAGGGTCCCAATCCAAAACTTCACCTATCCATGTTCACCAGATTTGCTGCCTGACCCGCAGTGTTACTCTAGCATTTTGTGTATGTCTCAACATAAACTCTCTTGTTTGTGCAGTAATTGATCACGTTCACAAAGAACGTGTTTGATGTAATTTTGATTTAGGACAACAGTGTTAATCAAACAGTAATAAATTATTATCCGTCCATCATACATCTCCCCCAATCACCCAAATTGCCCTCGTGTTTTAATTATCAGAGTTGTCCATTGTAAAATAGCGAAAGTTCATTTTAATCATTTTTGAGATGAGAAACTCAAAAAGCTCTCGCCCATATAAGTCAATGGTTTGGTACCTCACAAGTTCTGACCTCTCAGAACAAGCACGCTCGGCTTCTCACCTGACCCAGCGGCAAAATACGCCCTCGATACTTGGAAGGCATGAACTCAGTCATGAGAATAAACCTGAACCGGAGAAAATAAAGTATTAGTGACCACATTGCATTCACATAGAAGCAGCAACAAGCAACATTAAAATGTATTATATATTGAGTTTAGTTTAGAGATACAGCACGGAAGCAGGCCCTTTGGCTCATTGAGACCGCGCCGACTAGCGATCACCCTGTACACGAGCACTATCCTACACACTAGGGAAAATTTACAATTTTCACCAAAGCCAAATAACCTACAAATCTGTAGGTCTTTGGAGTGTGGGAGGAAACTGGAGCAGCTGGGGCAAATCCACCCAGTCACAGGGAGAACGTACAAACTCCGTACAGGCATCACCTGTAGTCAGGATGGAACCCAAGTCTTGGGAGCTGTAAGGCAACAAATCTACCGCTGCGCCACTGTGCTGACCTGAGCAGCCTTGATGCTTGCACATGGAGAATTTAAATCACACATTGAAATGTTTAATATACATCCTCCCACACCCACGTTTCAGCAGACAGTGAGTGGCAATGACGATGGGGGAAAAGAGTATGGAATATTCAAGAGGAAACTGAAGCTATATATCATATTTCCAAATACTTCCACTACAGTTGGGCCATGCTTTCATTGATAGATCATGCATGGATTCAGGAAGTGTTCTGCTTAATAAAAGTTCATATGTTCATGTTATAAAAGTAGATTTAGTCCATTCGGCCCATCAGGTTTACTCTTGTCATTCAATCAAGGCTGACCTATCTCTCCCTCTCAAACTGATTCTCATGCCTTCTCCCCATAACCCCTGACCTCCGTAATAATCAAGAATCTGTCAATCTAAAAAAATCCATTGACTTGTCCATGGCAATGAATTCCACAGGTTCACCACCCTGTGACTCAATCCTCCTCATCTCCTTCCTAAAAGTAGTCCATTGACCATGATAAGATAAGTGGTGGCACAAAATATATCAGTACCAAATATTATTTTACCTAACATTGAGAATAAGATTAAGTCATATAGGTTGAAAGCAAATGTGGGACTGATAACAAATTGGGGGCAACACAAGTTACAGCTGGAAGGGCGAGTGCCTCACAGCTCCAGCAACCCGGGTGTAATCCTGACCTCTGGTGCTCTCATGTTCTCACTGCGACAAGCAGGGTTATCTCCAAGGATGCTCCAGTTTCTTCGTCCATCCCAAAAACATGTGTGCTGGTAAACTACTTGACCTCTGTAAGTTGTCCCTGGTGTGTAGGTAAGTGGCAAAAATCTGGGGGAGTTGATGGGGATGTGGGGGGATTAAATCGGGTTTGGCTAGACCATAGAATACAAGAGAAGGCCGTTCCACTCTTAATGTCTGTGCCGAACATGATACCAAGACCAACTCATATCTGTGTAGGAAGGAACTGCAGATGCTGGTTTAAACCGAAGATGGACACAAAATGCTGGAGTAATGCAGCAGGAAATGCAGCGTCTCTGGAGAGATGGACTGGGTGACGTTTCGGGTCGAGTCTGAAGAAGGGTCTCGACCTGAAACGTCACCCATTTCTTCACCCCGGAGATGCTGCCTGTCCCGCTGAGTTACTCCAGTATCTTATCTGCCTGTGTATAATCCATACTCCTTCAAACCCTGCATATCCATATGTCTAACCAAAAGACTCTTAAATCCCGCTGTCTCATCTGCCTCAACAACCACCCCCGGCGGTGGGTTCCAGGCACTCACCACCCTCTGTGTAAAAAACTTGTCCCACGCATCCCCTCTCATCTCAGATCTATGGTATTCTGATATTTGATTTTTCCACCTCTGACTGCCGTCCCTGTCTATGCCTCTCATCATTTTATATTTTTGCTATCAGGTTCTCTTGCAGCCTCTAGTGTTGCAGAGAAAACAGTCCAAGTCTGACAAGCTTCAATATAGCCAATACCCCCTGATCCAAGCATCATTCTGATATCCTCAGCCACAGAAGCCAATTGAGGCCAATTCACTGGATGGTTTCAAGAGAGAGTTAGATATAGCTCTTGGGGGAAACGGAATCAAGGGATATGGGGAGAAAAGCAACAACGGGGTACTGATTTTGGATGATCAGTCTTGATCATATTGAATGGCGGTGCTGATTCGTAGGGCCGAATGGCCTACTCCTGCACCTATTTTCCATGTTTTCTATGTAAACTTCATCTGAACCTTTTCCAAAGCCTCCAAACCCTTCTTGTAATGGGGCGACCAGAACTGCACGCAATACTTCAAATGTGGCCTGACCCAAGTCCTATAAAGCTGCATCATGAAACAGGGTGAACGGATACTTGATAGTTAGCACAAATAGGATGGGCCAAAAGGCCTGTTCCCATTCCATATGACTCAATGACAATGCGCTTTACACTTTTGGGACATTGGCCTTCATCAGTCAGGGTATTGAGTATAGAAGTCGGGAGGTCATGTTACAGTTATATAACAACTTATCCAGGATCAGAAACCTGTTCCTGCTTTCTCCCCATATCCCTTGATTCCGTTAGCCCTAAGAGCTGTATCTAACTCTCTCTTGAATACATCAAGCTGCATTGATATTCCTCTCATATCATGAGAGGAATAGATCAGGTAGATGCACAGACTCTTGCCCAGAGTAGGGGAATTGAGAACCAGAGGACATAAGTTTAAGGTGAGTGTGGAAAGAATGAATAGGAACCTGAGGGGTAACTTTTTTTCACAGAGGGTGGTGGGTGTATGGAACAAGGTGCCGGATGAAGTATTTGAGGCAGATAGTATTGCAACGTTTAAGAAACATCTGGACATGGAACAGGCTTAGAGGGTTATGGGCCAAATGCAGGCAGGTGGGACTAGTGTAAATGGGACATGTTGGTTGGTGTGGGCAAGTTGGGTCGAAGGGCCTGTCATAGTATGACTCTATGATGCCATGAAAGTTGGCATCCTAAAGTTGCTGTATACATTCTCACATTTTTTAAACAACATAAAGAGCTAACTGGGTGTCATGGTACACCAGTCATTGAAAGTAGGCATGCAGGTGTAGCAGGCAGTGAAGAAAGCGAATGATATGTTAGCATTCATAGCAAAAGGATATGAGTATAGGAGCAGGGAGGTTCTACTGCAGTTGTACAGGGTCTTGGTGAGACCACACCTGGAGTATTGCGTACAGTTTTGGTCTCCTAATCTGAGGAAAGACATTCTTGCTATAGAGGAGGTACAGAGAAGGTTCACAAGACTGATGTCTAGACTTTCATATGAAGAAAGACTGGATACACTCAGCTTGTACTCGCTTGAATTTAGAAGATTGAGGGGGGATCTTATAGAAACATACAAAATTCTTAAGAGGTTGGACAGGCCAGATGCAGGAAGATTATTCCCGATGTTGGGGAAGTCCAGAACAAGGGGTCACAGTTTAAGGATAAGGGGGAAATCTTTTAGGACCGAAATGAGAAAAACATTTTTCACACAGAGAGTGGTCAATCTCTGGAATTATCTGCCACAGATAGTTGAGGCCAGTTCATTGGCTATATTTAAGAGGGAGCAAGATGTGGCCCTTGTGGTCAAAGGGATTAGGGGGTATGCAGAGAAGGCAGGTACAGGATACTGAGTTGGATGATCAGCCATGATCATATTGAATGGTGGTGCAGGCTTGAAGGGCCGAATGGCCTACTCCTGCACCTATTTTCTATGTGTCTATGTTCCATGGCCAACATCATTCCATGAAAAGCTGCACTCGAAAATTTAGGATATTGTAACATTCAAAACTGAGATTGACAGGGTTTTATTTGGTAAATGTGTCAAGGGACATGGATCAGAAGCAGGTGAATGGAGTTGAGATACTAATCAGTGTGATCAGGCTGAATGTGGAAATAAGCCTCAGGGGCTGATTGCCATGCACCACTTCCTACACTTCTGCATGAATGAACCCATGAGCTGAACAAACTCATATTCCATAATTGTTTTGCAATCTTGCAAACCCATAAAATAACCTCAACAAACATCAGCCCAGCAGACCTTGGAAAAAAGCAATGAGATTGCAGGCATTCATATATACAAAAACAAGGATGTAATGCTGAGGTTCTATAAGGCGCTGGTCAGGCCGAATTTGGAATATTGTGAGCAATTTTGGGCACCATATCTGAGGAAGGATGTGCTGGCTCTGGAGAGGGTCCAGAGGAGGATTGCAAGAATGATCCCAGGATTGAGTACGTTAACATATGATGAGCGTTTGATGGCACTGGGCCTATATTCCCTGCCGTTTAGAAGAATGAGGGGACACCTCATTGAAACGTACAGAATAATGAAAGGCTAGGATAGAGTGGATGTGGAGAGGATGTTTCTACCAGTGGGAGAGTCTAGAACTAGAGGTCATAGCCTCAGAATTAAAGGACGTTCTTTTAGGAAGGAGATGAAGGAGGATTATTTTTAATCAGAGGGTGGTGAATCTGTGCAATTCTTTGAATCAGTGAATATATTTAAGGCAGAGATAGATACTGTAGATTCTTGATTAGGACGGGTGTCAGAGGTTATGGGGAGAAGGCAGAGTAGACTTGATGGGCCAAATGGCCTAATTATACTCCCATCACTTATGATCATATGAACCAGCTTACATAAAGTGCTAAATAATTTCTAAATACAAGCCATAAATCAATCATCCTTCCAAACCAGTCTTGCAAGTATAAGGCAATAACCAAGAAACATAGAAAAATAGAAAAATGTGTGTCGGAGTAGGCCATTCGGCCCTTCGGGCCAGCACCGCCATTCAATATGATCATGGCTGATCATCTAAAATCAGTACCCCGTTCCTGCTTCTTCCCCATATCCCTTGATTCCTTTAGCCCTAAGAGCTTGGTGAGAGAAAGGAAAATGCAAACATCAACCCTACCCCTGGGAATGACCAGCCACTCCGCTTCCGACCATGGACCGCAGGAATACAAACCAGCCGTACGTGTGTGCGAATGACGTTACCCCTGAGTAATAGGTACTCCAGACGGTGGATATGAGGAGAATCTGCAACAGAAGGAGAAGTGTAAAAAAGAGCCTCAAGCCTCGATTAACAAAACTTATACCATTACCAAACCTGGCGTGCAAAAAAAAATGACATGTCATTGCATCTTTTCCCTAGAGATGAGATTCCACCAGATATTTAGTTTAGATTAGATTAGATTAGTTTAGTTTAGTTTAGAGATACAGCTTGCAACTAGGTCCTTGGGCCCACCGAGTCCACACCGACCAGCGATCACACTAGCTCTATCCTACAGACTAGGGGCAATTTACAGAAGCTCTCTATCTTCAGTGAGAAAACCCACACGGTCACAGACAGATTATGCAAACTCCGCACCCAACATCCATAGTCAGGATCGAACTCGAGCCTCTGCCGCTGTAAGGCAGTAACTCTACCGCTTTGCCATCGTGCTGCCCCTGAGACTTAATGCAATAGTCTGAGTGTCTGCAACCTCCGTCTATTAGAGGTGCAACATTAAAATTGGCATTTATATTATTTTCAAAAATATTTCCAGCAGGGTGAGCAAACAAATTTGGAAATCTTTGATTCAAATGTTATTTATTCTTTTTATAAATACAGAAGACGGAAGTGTGTTTTAATGGGGCCATGTGTAGGCTAGATTATGTGGGAAAGCTGCCTGTTACCCATTAAGAAGTTTAGTGACAGTGATTGCGTTGTTTTCATTGACGTCATGTCCAGTTTAATAAAGCCAGTATATATTTTACCAATTGTTCTTTACTAATTGAATTCAAACTTACAAAGTGTTTGGTTAACGATATTTAAACTCACATGTTTTGGATTATTTGTCTTGATTTTCAGATTAATGCATTTCAATAACATGATGTTACACTACAGTACATATAAATTAATAATATATCCGTCAACCAAAGTTCCCCTAAAATTCAACGAACTATTCACGTCTTCAGTAAACTTGGAGTGGCTCCCATCCAAACGCTATTCCATGACATAATGTTACTCAAATAATGAAAGTAATATTTTATTGGAGACAGACACAAAATGCTGGAGTAACTCAGCGGGTCAGGCAGCATCTCCAGATAGAAGGAATGGGAGATATTTCGGGTCGAAAGCCTTCATTATTTTATTGGGTTAAAAAAAATCCTGCAGTGATTATAAAAGAGCTTCAGGAGCAAGTATTTGATCAGTGTTAAGTTGCTTTACCAGTATTCTCTATTTATGATTTTAGGCTTCTGTTTTGTTTTAGAAACATAGAAAATAGGTGCAGGAGTAGGCCATTCGGCCCTTCGAGCCAGCACCACCATTCAATGTGATCATGGCTGATCATACACAATCAGTACTCCTGCCTTCTCCCCATGTTCCTTGATTCCGCTAGCCCTAAGAGCTCTAACTCTCTTTTGAATGCATCTGGTGAATCTGCCTCCACTGCCTTCTGAGGCAGAGAATTCCACAAATTCACAACTCTCAGGGTGAAAAAGGTTTTCCTCACCTCAGTTCTACATGGCCTACCCCTCATTCTTAAACTGTGGCCCCTGGTTCTGGACTCCCCCAACAACCGGAACATATTTCCTGCATCTAGCGTGTCCAATCCCTTAATCATTTAAAAAGTTTCTATAAGATCCCCTTTCATCCTTCTAAATTCCAGTGAATACAAGCCATTCATTCTATTCTTACATTATATGAAAGTCCCGCCATCCTGGGAATTAACCTCGTGAACCTATGCTGCACGCCTTCAATAGCAAGAATGTCCTTCCTCAAATTAGCAGACCAAAACTGCACACAATATCCCAGGTCTAGTCTCAGCAGGGCCCTGTACAACTGCAGAAGGACTTCTTTGCTCCTACTATGACCTCTTATGAAGGCCAACATGCCGTTAGCTTTCTTTGCTGCCTGCTGTACCTGCATGCTTACTTTCAGTGACTGATGTACAAAGCCACCCAGCTCTTGTTGTACTTCCCCTTGTCCTAATCTGGCACAATTCGGATAATAATCTGCCTTATAGTTCTTGCCACCAAAGTGGATAACCTCACATTTTTCCACATTGCATCTGCCATGCATCTGCCCACTCACCCAAACTGTCCAAGTCACTCTGCATCCTCATAGCATCCTCTTCACAGTTCACACTCCCACCCAGCTTTGTGTCATCTGCAAATTTGCCAATGTTACTTTTAATTCCCGCATCTAAATCATTAATGTATTTTGTAAATAGTTGCGGTCCCAGCACCGAGCCTTGTGGCACCCCACTAGTCACAGCCTACCATTCTGAAAGGGACCTGTTAATTCCTACTCTTTGTTTCCTGTCTGCCAACCAATTTTCTATCCATGTCAATACCCTACCCCCAATACCATGTGCTCTAATTTTGCCCACTAATCTTCTGTGTGGGACATTATCAAAGGCTTTTCCGAAAGTCCAGATACACGACATCCACTGGCTCTCCCCCAATCCATTTTACTTGTTACATTCTCAAAAGATTCCAGAAGATTAGTCAAGCAAGATTTCCCCTTCATAGATCCATGCTGACTTGGGCTGATCCAGTTATTGATATCCAAATGTGCCGCTATTACATCTTTAATAATTGACTCCAGCATCTTCCTCACCACTGATGTCAGGCTAACTGGTCTATAATTCCCTGCTTTCTCTCTCCCACCTTTCTTAAAAAGTGGGGTTACATTAATCCACAGGAACTGATCCAGTATCTTTAGTACATTGGAAAATGATCAGTATGTCTAGAGCCACCTCATTGAGTACCCTGGGATGCAGACCATCAGGCCCTGGGAATTTAACAGCCTTCAGTTCCATCAGTCTACCCAACACCATTTCCTGACTAATGTGAATTTCCTTCAGTTCCTCCGTCACCACAGATCCTCTGTCCCCTAGTACGTCTGGGAGATTGTTTGGGTATTCTACAGTGAAGCCAGAACCAAAGTAACTGTTCAACTCGTCTGCAATTTCCTTGTTCCCCATAATAAATTCACCTGCTTCTGTCTTCAAGGGACCCACATTTGTCTTAACTAATCTTTTCCTCTTCACATACATAAAGAAGCTTTTACTATCCTCCTTTATATTCCTGGCTAGCTTACCTTCGTACTTCATCTTTACTTCCCGTATTGCCTATTAAGTTATGAAAAGCTGTGAACTAACTCAGGAGAATAAGATAGATTTGCAGCATTAAATGAAAGCATGTAACTCACCATCCACCGCCCATATCTGTCAGCAAGGTAACCCCAAACTCCGCTAAAGGCCATGAAGCCAAGGAACACCATCTGGAATACATTTTATTGCAAAGCAAATATTAGTCTTCCCTGACACCAACTTGCTTTATCATGACAAATTAATATTCCTTCTCAAAAAATAACCAGATTTTATTCCCCTCTGTCTTCAGCATGTCGAAGGTTCTATCCTAGGTTAGCAGAAGAAACTGCAGGTGCTTCACCCATGACCTTCCAAAGCTCTCGCGATCCAGCAATGGAGATGTAACTATTATTACACGAGGAGCAAGAACAAGAAGGAGATTATAGGCCTGTTAGTCTATCATTTACTGTGAGGAATTTATTGGAACCAAAATTCAAAGACAGTGACTGCGCACATAATGAATGATTAAATAGACCCAAAGTGGAGAGTTCCTTTTAAAGTTTTTGTTTTTGTTTTGGGGATGTGGGAGAGAACTGGAGTCCCAGGGTAATCACAACTGGAGTCACAGGGACAATATGCAAACTGCACACAGACAGCACCCGAGGTCAGGATTGAACCCAGATCGCTGGTGCTAGCCAGCTATGCCACCCTACTGCTTTAAGTAATGTCCCAGGAAGATCTGTATCGGGACTCCAGTGTTTATTATTGACTTAACTAATTCCAAAGGGAAGTATATATATCCAAATTTGAATAAACGCCAAGATCAGCCAGTTAATGTACACACAGAACAAATATACAGAGAGATTATGATGAACAGATCACGATGAACAGATGTAGAAGGAGGATTTCAGTGCAAGTAGGTATGGAATCTTTTATTCTGAACTGAAAGAGAGAGCGATCCAAATAAGGTGAGAGGAGGAAAATGTTAATAGAAAGCTGAGCGGCAACATTTTCACACTGGGGATGATACATATTTGGAATGAGCTGCCTCATGATGTGGTTAAGGCAGCTACAATAACAACATTTAAAGACATTTGGACTGGTTGTGGATAATAAGTTTAGAGGGATATGGGTCAAACATGGATAAATGGACTAGCAACGATGGGTCTCTTGGCAGCATGGATAAGACGGGCTGAATGGCCTGTTTCCATACTGTAAGACTATGACTGTTTTTTTAAGTGGTAAATAGCTGTTTTTTTAATTCGCAATTTATCTAGAGACAAGTGTACACAGTTTATTGCAATACAGGTGGTCGGGCCAAATGAATGTTATTATTATTTGTTACATTTGTACAAAGGCCTGGGCAGAATATGTCTCTGGCACTGTAAGCAAGTTCTGGGCTTTATACCTTAGAAAGGAAGCACTGTAGTCAAAGTCCTTTGTAGGAATGCAATGTGGGACCACCAGAATGGGTCCAAGGTTCGAAGAGCTTGATTGGATTACGTAAGGTTCACGTGTTCATTGCAACATACAGTGAGAAGTGCTCATTTGACCTTCAACCTATCTTTAATTGGACTTTATCTTGCACTAAACATGATACCTTTTATCTGTACACGGTGGATGGATTGATTGTAATCATGTATATCCTTCTCGCTGGCTGGACAGTACGCAACAAGAATAAAGCTATTAACGGTACCTCGATACATGTGGCAATAATAAGAAACCAAACTAGGTGCTATCCATGAACAATGAGTTTCTAACCCCCCAAGGCCAAGCGGAAGTTTCATCGCAAAACACTTTGAAGTATGCTGAGATTGTGCAGGAATCTCACATAAATGCAAGGTCCATTTTTAAACTCAAGAGTAAGAATTAACAAAGAGCAAAACAGTAGGAATCAGCCATTAAAGGGTGTTCACAGATCATTGAATTGTACAGTGCAAGAACATGCCCTTCAGCGCACCATAGTGGCACATGACCATGATAACAATCTAATATAATCCCATCTGCCTGCACATGGTTCATGTACCTCCATCCCTACCTGTTCATGCGTCTAGTGCTGCTATCATATCTGCTTCCACCGGCACTCTGACAACGTGTTCCATGCACCCATCACCCTCAAGTGTTAAATATTTGCATTGCAAACCTCCTTTAAACTTTCCCCCTCTCACCCTAAATCAATGCCTTCCAGTTCTTGACATTTCCACTCTGGGAAAGAGGTTCTGACTGACTACCTCGCCTCGCCTATGTCTCTCATTATTTTTAATACTTCCATCAGGTCTCCCCTCAGCATTTGATATTTCAGAAAAAACAATCCAAGTTTGTCCATCTTTTCTTACATCTAATAGTCCTCAATCCAGGAATGTGCTTTAACATTAAGCACTTTCAAATTATGAAGATAATAAGAATTGAGGAGGTTCCCTTTATCAATGCTGCTGAGGAGATGATCCTTGGATTGCTTTTGGCTTCTGATTGGTTTCTGTGAGTTTGCTGTAGGGCAAAAGCTGCTTTGGGCTCTAATGGACCACAACACCACAGAAATATAATGGCCTGGCCTAAATGGAGTGGTATGAACTCACAGTGGTAACCATGGCAACCTGCCATTCTTCGAGGAGCCACTCACACCGAATGACTGGAGAAATTACGGCCAGCAGCATGATCTCCATGGCTTCTGCTATCTGGAGAAGCAATCAGAGAAACATCCAAATCACATTCACAGTTATTAGAGGCAAAAGCCAAATTTTCACTTACATTTTTTACACATTTTATTAGCCGAGCTTTCAGCGTGGTGCATTAGCTCAACGGCAAAGATGGCGATCTTCCTCCAAAGAGCTGTGGTGCACAGATATAGAATTGAAAGGGCGGCACGTTGGTGCAGCAGTAGCGTTGCAGCCTTACAGCGCCATAGACCCGGGTCTACATGTTTGTACATTCTCCCCTTGACCCTCATGGGTTTTCCCTGGGAGCTCCGGCTTCCTCCCACACTCCAAAGACGTACAGGTTTGTAGGTTAATTGGCTTAGCAAATTTGTAAATTTCCCCCAGTGCGTGCAGGATATTGCTAGTGTGCGGGGATCGGTGGGCCAAAGGGCCTGTTTCCATGTTGTATATCGAAAATAAATTAAACTAAAATCTAATCTAATATCCAGTGGGATACTCCTATTAGATGTAACCACAGGGAGGAGGCAATACTCCCATTTCTGTTAGGTTCTGAAAGAGACACCTCTTCAGAATGCCTTAATAATTGAAGTTCTACTTCTGAATATTGGTTGGCGTACAGCCAAGGTCCCTAAATTAAAAACATGTGAAATTCCCGTCCCCACCTTGCTTGTAGCTTGCTTGCAGTTTGCACAGCAGAAAACTACTTCAGACTGAAAAACCTTGTATCTGAGATTGACTTAGGACCTGCCTTAGCATATTTTTCATTCATTGTTCTTTATCTCTCCACATCACCGTTTATATCTCTCATTTCCCATATCCCTAACCAGTCTGAAGAAGGGTCTCGACCTGAAACGTCACCCATTCCTTCTCTCCAGAGATGCTGCCTGTCCCGCTGAGTTATTCCAGCTTTTTGTGTCCATCTAATGTTTACCATCAGATCCCATTCATGAAGACCAAACAATGTTGATTTCTCCTACTGTTCATCCAGGACCATTGGTGTAGTTAAAGCTCTTGAAGCTGTTGACAAGTGGTGGGTTCAAGACTACCTCTGGGTGTTTGAGCACGTAATCTAGGCTGGGAATTAGGGTGGTGCAACAGTGGAGGTGCCCTCTGAAATCATAACATACCCGAGGGCAGAGATGACGTTCTTACGTTACATGCTGCTAACTTTACGGGGTGGTACAGTGGTTCAGCAGTAGAGTTTCTGCCTGACAGCACCAGAGACCCGGGTTCGATCCTGACCACGAGTGCTATATGTACGGAGTTTATATGTTCTTCCCGTGACCATTAGGGTTTTCTCCGGGTGCTCCAGTTTCCTCCCACACTCCAAAGACATATAGGTTTGTGGATTGATTGGCTTCTGTAAATTATCCCTAATCTATAGGATAGAACTAGTATGAATGGATCGCTGGTCAGCATTGACTCAGTGGGCTGAAGGGCCTGTTTCCTCGCTGTAAAGTCTACTGATTTAACTCATTGCATTAACTGTATCAGTCACTTTCTCTCTCACACATTGTGCAGATCTGGTGGTGTTGGGTGAGAGGGAAATGCAAGGGACAGTACGTGGCTCTACGGTACAACTGTTGGCTCACAGTTGCAGTGAACTGGGTTCGATCCTGACCTCCGGTGCTGACCTTGGGAGCGTGCATGTTCTCCCTGTAACCACGTGAGATCCCTCCAGGTGCTCCCGTTTCCTCCCACATCCCTAAAACATGTGGGTCTATAAGTTAACGGAGTTTTCCTTTGCGTGTAGGCGCGTGGTGGAATCTGGGGAGAGCTGATGGGGATGTAGGGACAGTGGAGTAGGATTAGTGTTGATGGGCGTATGATGGCTGACATGGACTCTGGACTGCTCCCATGCTGTATGCTTCCAAGGGGTAGACTCATTCATAGATGCAGATAGACACAAAGTGCTGGAGTAACTCAGCAGGTCAGGCAGTACCTCTGGAAAAGCAGATGGGTTGAGGCCACAAGCAAATTGGAGGAACAGCACCTCATATTTCGCTTGGGTAGCTTACAATACGGCGGTATGAACAATGAATTCTCTAATTTGAAGTAACTTCATCTTACACTTCCCTTCCTTGCCTCTTTCTTTTTGCCCCCTTCTTCCACCCCAATCATTTTATCAGTTCCATTGTTCTCCACATTATTTCTCTTGTGATCACACCTTCCCTGGCCAACAGTGGACCTAGCAGCAATGCCCCGCCTAAGACAATTTGCGGCCAGCCCTGACCGTTCCTGGACTTTTCTCAACTCCAGCACTTCACATCCCGCCCCCCCCACCCCCCACCTCCCACCCCACGGTTTCAGTCTGAAGAAGGGTCCCAACCCGAAATGTCACCAATTAGTTTTCTCCAGAGATGGTGCCTGACCCGTTGAGTTACTCCGGCACTTTGTATCTATCTTTGGTATAAACCAGCATCTGCAGTTCCTAGTTGCTTCATTCAGGGCTGAGATGGATTAGTGAGGATGGATTAGCCTGATTGGAGCACAAAACACTTGAACCATCAAAGCCCTGTTTGCAGGGCAACGCGATGCAGTCTGAGGAACAGTCCCGACCTGAAATGTGCTCTGTCCTCCAAGGATGTGGTGGCCTGACATGCAGATTTCCCCCAGCATTTTGTGTTTAGTTGCAAAAATTCAGTGTAACTCCATATTAGAGTTTCCTGAACCACCTTGAGAAGCTGACTATCCTGATACTTAAGATCTAGTTTGTCAACAGGCAAAGGTATTTGGTAAAATATTAAACCCCATTAGCTACAATTTGGTTTTAAGGAAGGGTGATAGAAGATACCCTGGTAATTGAGCCTTCCACTCCCACCGTGCTTGTGTTTGTGCTTGGATTGTACGCACAGCAGCTTTGACTTTAAGGTTTCCCATCTCCCTCATTTTGGCGAGATAAAAAGCCGTGCCGAAGTTTCAATTAACTGGCAGTGACTGAGCACTTTTCTCTGAACAAATGTGAAGTTGTACTTTCAGGCACGTCTCTTTGGACTGCAGCCGGTGATGTTTCTTTTTCCTCAGCCTGGGCATTGAGCGTCCTGGCCCATCTCGCTGCCGTTGTTCTCTTTGTCGGGAACGACCATTCCACGGGATACTTACGCTCGTGCTGCCCATGATGAACAGAAGCAAGATGTGGAACCGGCCAAACCCGATGGTCTCCACAGCTTCTTCCACAGTGTACGTTTTCCCTCCGGCTAGAATGCAAAGAGAATGTACAACCATAGAATTGAAAACTTTATTGTCACGTGTCAAGTCACAACTGAAATTCTTTGCTTGCATACCCAAGGTATGTAAATAGTGGCCCATAAAGGGCGCTTGCTAAGTTAAAAATTCCCCTCCCCGTTCTACTTTGTTCTCTCCCCCCCTCCCTCATGGCAATCCCCACACACCGGGTCCTCCATTGTCCATTGTTCTTCACATAGAGCATATAACGTCATACTTAAATAAGTGATAGGAGCAGAATTTGGCCATTCGGCCCATCAAGTCTACCCCGCCATTCAATCATAGCCGATCTAATTCTTCCCCTCAACCCCGTTCTCCTGCCTTTTCCCCACAACCCATGACATCAGTGACAAAGTTTAGTTTAGAGACACAGCGCGGAAACAGGACCTCCAGCCCACCGAGTCAGCGCCGGCTAGCGTTCCCCGCACATTAACACCATCCTACACACACCAGGGACAATTTACAATTATACCAAGCCAATTAACCTACAAACCTGCACGTCTTTGGAGTGTGGGAGGAAACCAGAGATCCTAAAGAAAACCCACGCAGGTCACGGGGACAACGTACAAACTGCATACAAACAAGCACCCGTAGTCAGGATCGAACCCAGGTCTCTACTGCTGCACCACCGTGCCACCCATAACTTAAATGTTATTTTCTGGTTAGGCGATGCATTGAATCGTTTGATTCAGGTAATCGGCATGAGGAGCTGGGAAGAATCAATTGCTCATTACAACTCAAAGCAGACCTTTCCAGCACAATGTATTGTCATCTATTTGCCACAGCGCCAGAGACCTGGGTTCGATCCTGACCTCGGGTACTGTCTGTGTGGAGTTTGCATGTTCTCCCTGTGACCACGTGGGTTTCATCCGGACATTCTGGTTTCCTCCCACATCCCAAGACGTGCAGGTTTGTGGGTCAATTGCCCTCTGTAAACTGCCCCCGGTGTGCAAGCAGTGGACGAGGAAATGGGGGGGGAGGGGGTAGAGAGGGAATACAAGGGTTACTTGAAATTAGAGAAATTATTCATACCACTGAGTTGTAAACTGCCCAAGCGAAATATGAGATCTACATCTCTCCAGTATCCTCCAGAGCAAAGCTAAAGAGGCAGACGGCCACAATACAGCAGCGTGGTGTTATATTGTAGAACGCTAGTACAATGCTGTCTCACTGCCCCTGTATTCCACATGTGATCCTGACCCCTGGCTCTGTCTGTGGGGAGTTTGCATGTTCTCCCTGTGACCCTCTGGGTCATCCTCAAGTGCTCTTGTTTTCTCCCACTTCCAGAGATATAGGGCTTGATTGGTAAATGGGCAGCTGTGGTGTATGGGTGCCGAGCAAGAGCATCAAGGGTGAGTTAATGGGCAGGAAGGAGGTCACAGGGGAATAAAGTGGAGCAGTGGGATAGATGAGATTACTCTGAGCGCAAGCACAGACCTGAAGGGCCGAGTGGTCTCCTTGTGTATTGCAAGGTGAAATATATTAAACTGCAGTACATTAGCTTAGTATCGATACACAGCACGGAAACAGGCCCTTGGGCTCTGCGTCAGCCAGCGATCATTAACATTACCCTGCACACTAGGGGACAATGTACTTTTATACCAAGCCAATTCACATACAAACCTGTACGTCTTTGGTGTGTGGGAGGAAACTGGAGATCTTGGAGAAAACCTCACGCAGGTCATGGGGAGAAGGCACAAACTCCATACAGACAGTACTCGTAGTTGGGATCGAACCTGGGTCTCTGGTGCTGTAAGGCAGCAACTCTACCGTTGCACCACTGTGCCATCCATCCAGTGCAAGGAAGTCAAACGTTTAATTTAAAGCAAATCTGTGTTGCCCTCTTGATTGCCCGCTTTACACTGCAGCCCTATTCATAGAAACATAGAAACATAGAAATTAGGTGCAGGAGTAGGCCATTCGGCCCTTCGAGCCTGCACTGCCATTCAATATGATCATGGCTGATCATCCAACTCAGTATCCCGTACCTGCCTTCTCTCCATACCCTCTGATCCCCTTAGCCACAAGGGCCACATCTAACTCCCTCTTAAATATAGCCAATGAACTGGCCTCAACTACCCTCTGTGGCAGAGAGTTCCAGAGACCCACCACTCTCTGTATTCACCTGGTAAATGGTGCTCATGCTGAGGGAGAGTGAGGATACTGAGGAAAATGCAGAGCTGGCATGTTGGGCTCGGACCTCTCTTCACTTTGAAGAAGGAACCCGACCCAAAACACCGTCTATCCGTTTCCCTCCATAGGTGCTGCCTGATCCACTGAGTTCTACACCACTTTGTTTTTTCTCATAATTACAGCATCCACAGTCTCTTGTGACTGTGATCAGAAGACTGTCCTTTTGACCACCCCCCCCCCCCCCAATAATTATTAAGGAAGTAGGCTTGTTGATGTAAAATAATATCATCCTGTTAAAGTAATTCTCCAAATAAATCAAGTTTCAGTTCCTGTGCAAAATCCCGCCTCCAAATTGCTTAGTAAATGCAAAATCAGTTTCATTACCAGGCATGTGCTGCCACTCTGTGGTACATGTAGGTACTACAGCTTTACCCATTACAGCCAGAGCTCCTTAGAGATACAGCGCGGAAACATGCGCTTGGGCCCAACGTGTCCACGCCAACCTGCGATCACCTGTACACAAGTTCTATTCTACTCGCTAGGGCTATCTACAGAAGCCAATTAACCTACAAAGATGCACATCTTTGGAATGTGGGAGGAGACCAGAGCACTCGGAGAAAACCCACGCAACCACAGGGAGAACGTAGAAACTCCGTACAGACAGCAACTGTAGTGCACCACCATGCCACTGTGTTTAGCTCCTCTGGAAGCACCATTAGCGGTTGGCTTTTAAATGCATCAGGCATTCACAGTCATAGAATTATGCTGCACAGAAACAGGCCCCTCACCCCAGCTCATTATGACGATGAGTATATATTGTATTCTATGTCACGCACAATTTGTTGAAACTCTATAAAATCTATAGTATCTCTAAACTAAAATAAAATATTGCTACCAGTGGGTTGTAAGCTGCCAAGTGAAATATGAGGTGCTGTCCCCCAATTTGCATGTGGCCTCACTATGACAATGGAGGAGGCCCAGGACAGCAGCTCATATTTCACTCTCAGTATTATAGAGTTTTGTTAGTATAATTGCACAGCTGGCAACATAGGGTGAGAGTTGAGAGTGAGAAATTGCAAGGGAGCATAGCGACCGAGGGTGGGAGGGTGTGGGAGGGGGGTGTCCGAAGGGGGGGATGGTGTGGGTAGGGAGCTTTTGCATTTTTCAGCTTGAAATTGTGCAATCTGGTGCATACTGTAGTATTTTAAATTACACTTGAATGCAACATTTATGCTTTAAAATGGATTAGGTATAAGGTTAGGCTAAATTACATTCCTAATTACCTTCCACAGTAGTGCCAGGCTCTGATGAACAGGTGCAGCATATGAATGACCTTAGTATATTAATTTATGGAAGTCAGATTATAATTCATGCTGTGCATATATATAGAGAAAAAAATAGAGAAACAAGGCAAGAGTCAGACTTCCATCACTGTGCTGCACAAATAAATCCATCAACCTTACCCTTTGACGATAGAAACAAGACGAAGATAATGCCGCATACTCAATCGTAAATGGTTCAATGAAATTAAGATATACTAGACCAAGTGGGATCCATTGGGTCCCATCTCCTCACCGCAGGTACGTGCCGTCAGGGTAGGCAAGGTAGGCTCTGCCTACCCTGACTAAAATTATAACACAGTAATAACTAAATATAAATAATAAAGGCATGGGGGAATTATGCCTATGTAAGAGACCAATCACTTAGGTAGGCATAATTCTCCGTGCCTTTCATCCGCAGCGCTTGTAACACGGGAAGGTCTGTGCAGCCCACGTGCCGTCAGCGCTGCCTGAAGCCGTCAGTTTCAAGCGGGGCTGAAGGCAGCTGAAATTCTGCCTTTGCTGTACTGTGCATGTGCATCAGTCTACTGCGCATGCGCAGCGCAAGTTTCTTGGCGGGGTTTTCAAATATGGTTTGTCAATATTTTAAGTGTATGTTAGGTAACAAAGAGAGAAGAATGGAGTTTGTGTACCAATAATGCGGTAAGTACATTTTGTGTTTATGTTTTTAAATACTGTATTTCCCGGGGTGTGGGGGTGGGGGGAGAGCTCCTTTCCCAGCGTTTGGGGAGTCTGGCCCGGGGTAAAGTTGTTATGAATGAGGGGATTGCGATAATGCCACTTGCGACATCGTGGAATGCCACCGCATTGAGGCCGGGGGTGGGGGGGGGGGGGGGGAGAGAAATAGCTCGGGTGGCCGTCGGGCCGGACAGCGGAACTAGCCGCCACCTTAGCTCCTTCTGCCGGTCTGCCGCTCGCTGGCCTCACTCATGACCTTAAATTCCGACAGCGCGATTGAGGTTACTAGGCTGTGGGAATTGAAGGATTTGCAGGAAGCCGCTGAAATGAGCCGGCGAACGGCAGGTGACAGGTGTTCCGACGGAGAGCACTGCCAAAGGTGAGTGGGCCGGCAGAAGGCGCTGAAGTGGCGGCCAGTTCTGCTGTCGGGTCCCAGTGGCCGCTCGTAGCTCCCCGAGCTGCTTCTATCCCCAGCTACAGTGCGTGGCTTCGCGCCGGGAGAGCTGCGGTAGCGGTGAGAGAGTGAGTTCCTGGCAGTATCCCCGACACCTCCCTTCTCAACACTCGTGCCCTCCCCACAACTTTACCCCTGGCACAGACTCTACACACGCTGTGAAAGTGGGGGGCGGGGCGGACAGCTAGCCGAGTGCGACTCGACTGCGAGTTGGGGAGGTTAACGTAGATCGCAGCTCGTGCAAAAACAGTGTCCATCAGGCTGCACTTTGAAAAATGTGCGCAGCTGGCCACGAGGAGCAGAGCCATTGGGACATCAGCTCGTTGGCTTTAAAAAATATCAGATTTGTGAACAATTTTAAGAAATAACTCGGGAAATAATTAATCAAATTTTCAGATGAGGAGATTTTTTAAATCATGAGGTAAATCTCTATCGGAATATGTAAAGATTTCACCGTTAACGCGTCGTGCTTTCGAGGAGATGTGAATCACAGACAAACAAATACACACACACACAATGGGGAGAGACGGAGAGAGAGGCAGAGACAGTAGGGCAGGAGACAGAGGGAGAGGGGGGTGGAGGGGAGGAGGAGCGGGAGGGTGGGTGAGGGGTGGAGGAGGGGAGAGAGAGATGGAAGGAGAGGGGAAGAGAGAGAGGGGGCTGAGAGGGGGGGAAGGGAACGGGGAGAGAGGGTGGGAAAGGAGGGGGAGAGGTGGGGGGAAGGGAGGGGGAGGTGGAGGGAAGGGGGTAGGGGAGGGGGTGGAGGGAAGGGGGTAGGGGAGAGTGTGGAGGGGGGAAGGGGGTTTGGGGAGGGAGGGTGGGGAAGGCAGGGGGTTGGGGGAGAGGAAGGGGGAGAGAGGGAGGGGGAGAGAGGGAGGGGAGGAAGAGAGAGGTGAGAGAGAGAGAGGGGGGGGAGAGAGAGAGGGGGGGAGAAAGGGGAGAGAGAGAGAGAGGGGGACGACAGCCCAAGCACGAGGCACAGAGCGATCTGAGGACGGTGAAAAGCAGCGGGGGGACCAGCCGATCGTGGCTTCCGCCAGTGTGACAGAGCCGGGCCAAGGGGGGGGGGGGGGGGGGGGGGCAGGCGATCGTGTATAGGATCTTTGGTAGAGAGGAGAGGGGAGAGAGGGAGGAAAGAGGTGAGAAAAGCTGTGGGGTGGGAGGGGTGGCGAGGTGGAGAGGAGCCGGGCTGCCAAATGAAGAGAGAGAGAGAGAGAAGCAGCTTCTGACTCTTGAAATGCACAGCTGGAATGAGCGCGCAGGGCTTCACGAGCTGCGCCAACAGTGATGAGAAAATTCAGCGCATGATCCTATAGCGCACCGGAGCTGTATGAGGAGAACCTATGAGGAGTACATTCAGCGTGTGAGGAGACGCTGCCCTGAGATCTGTAGAACAAAGAAGCTATAGCGGAATGGAGCTGTAGAATCAGCGTTTATATTTAAAAAATAGAGTTTTGTGATCAATTTTATTGAAAATCTGGGGAAATAATTGGGCAAGGAGTGGATTTCTGAACTCATAAAATAAATCCCTACTGAAATTGTGAAAATCTCCACGTTTTTGCATCTGGTTTTGAGGAGATACGTTTCACATGCAAATTAACACACACACACAAAAAAAGTATATAGAGAAGATAAGATATGTAAAACATATATTTGGAAACAGGCCCCTCAGCCTACCAAGTCCCCACCGACCAGCAATCTACCATACACCAGTTCCATCCTACACGCCAGAGACAATTTATAGAAGCCAATTAACCTACAAACCTGCACTTCTTTTGGATGTGGGGGAAACCGGAATATTCAGAGAAAAACAATGTGGTCATCGGGAGAATGTACAAATTCTGTACAGACAGCACCCGCAGTTAAGATCAAATCTGGGTCTGCGATGCTGTAAGGCAGCAACTCTACCCCTGCGTCAATAAAGACACCATAATGACACCATGGTCAATGGTAGCGAATTGAGGAATGCAGTTGAACAGAGGGATCCAGGGATAACTGCATAGTTCCCTGAAGGTGGAATCTCATGTAGATAGGGTGGTAAAGAAAGCTTTTGGTGTGCTGGCCTTTATAAATCATTGAGTACAGAAGTTGGGATGTAATGTTAAAATTGTACAAGGCATTGGTGAAGCCAATTCTGGAATATGGTGTACAATTTTGATCGCCAAATTATAGGAAAGATATCAACAAAATAGAGAGAGTACAGAGGAGATTTACTAGAATGTTGCCTGGGTTTCAGCACCTAAGTTACAGAGAAAGGTTGAACAAGATAGGTCTTTATTCATTGGAGCGCAGAAGGATAAGGGGGGACTTGATAGAGGTCTTTAAAATGATGAGAGGGATAGACAGAGTTGAAGTGGATAAGCTTTTTCCATTGAGAGTAGGGAAGATTCAAACAAGAGGACATGATTTGAGAATTAAGGGACAAAAGATTAGGGGTAGCATGAGGGGGAACTTCTTTACTCAGAGAGTGGTAGCTGTGTGGAATGAGCTTCCAGTCGAAGTGGTGGAGGCAGGTTCGATTTTAGCATTTAAAAATAAATTGGATAGGTATATGGACGGGAAAGGAATGGAGGGTTATGGTCTGAGTGCAGGTAGATGGGGCTAGGTGAGAGTAAGTGTTCGGCACGGACTAGAAGGGCCGAGATGGCCTGTTTCCGTGCTGCAATTGTTATATGGTTATATGAACACATGATTCTAGAACATAGAAACATAGGTGCAGGAGTAGGCCATTCGGCCCTTCGAGCCTGCACCGCCATTCAATGTGATCATGGCTGATCATCCAACTCAGTATCGCGTACCTGCCTTCTCTCCATACCCCCTGATCCCTTTAGCCACAAATGCCACATCTAACGCCCTCGTAAATATAGCCAATGAACTGGCCTCAACTACCTTCTGTGGCAGAGAATTCCAGAGACTCACCACTCTCTGTGTAAAGAATGTTTTCCTCATCTCGGTCCTAAAGGAATTCCCCCTTATCCTTAGACTGTGACCCCTTGTTCTGGACTCCCCCAACATCGGGAACAATCTTCCAGCATCTAGCTTGTCCAACCCCTTAAGAATTCTGATTTCTGCCCTTAGTTGGATAGCACACATCTCCAGTCATTGTGTTTTATGGCTGGTTTTCAACCTCTTCAGTCTGAAGGTCTCGACCCGAAACATCACCCATTCTTTCTCTCCAGAGATGCTGCCTGTCCTGCTGAGTTATTCCAATTTGTAGTGTCTATCTTCAGTTTAAACCACCATCTGCAGTTCCTTCCTACACAGTTTGTTAAGCGAAACAGGTCCTATTCTCATAATATTTTTCACCTCAACTCTTTTCTTCACCTCCGTTGAAAATTCAATCCCAGTTATCGAATCTTTCTTCAAAGTGAAAAAAAAAAAATCCAGCCCTGCCAACATGTTCATAAATCGCCACTGGATCCTTTCCAGAGCAATTACACCCTTTCTACAGTGTGTCACAATCTTACAGCATGGAAACAGGCCCTTCGTCCCAACTTGTCAATGCAGATCAAGATGCCCCAACTAAACTAGTCCCATTTATCCGCATTTGGCCTATATCCTTTCAAACCTTGTGTGTGTCAGTGAAGCTGCGACAACATCTGAGGCTTGGCGATGCCCGGGGAGTGTTTCCCCCCTCGGGGATGCGGGCCGGCCCAGGTGCTGTGTGTCCAGCTGGGGTCTGGGGGAGGTGCGGGTCAGTGACCCGGGGGTCAGGGGGAGGTGAGGGTCAGTGACCCGGGGGTCAGGGGGAGGTGAGGGTCAGTCACCCGTGGGTCTGGCATCGGAGCGGAGCCTTAGCCCGAAATTCATCCTCACGGCTGCGGAGACGGCACCGATGCCCCCACTCACCTGGTCCGCTCCTGGCTCTGGCCTGGGGTTAAAACTCCATGGAGTGTGAACAGAACGGCCGACGGACACAGAGCCGCCGGAGGTGAGGGTGGGAGGTGTAAGCGGTGCCTTGGAGGGGCAGGTTGGTGCCCTTTTGTTTTCCCCCAAATCATTCTGCGAGCTGGTAGTTTGTCAGCCCTGCTTTAAACCAATACCCTCTAGTTCTTGAATCACATGTCCCGGGGAAAATACTATGCATTCACCTTATATATTCCCCTCATGGATTTTATTCATCTCTAAAACAACTTTTTCTTTATTTTGAAATTCCAGCACCTGCAGATTTTGGTTCCATGAATGTCAAATGTAATGCAGTTTGCCATTTTAAATAGTGTGCTTAACAGTCTAAGACAATTAAGTTGCTCTTTCTTTACGGGAAACCCACCAACAGAAAACTATTCTCATTGGTGAGTGTGGAGGAGATCTGGAAGCCTTGGGCGAATTGAATTGTTCGTGACTTTATTTATTTATTTTAAAAATAAGCGTGGGAAATTTGTGATCAGCGAGAGAGCGTAAGAATCGCTCTCTCGCAGTCCATCATCGGCTCTGACCTTCCTTCCATCGAGGGGATTTATCACAGTCGCTGCCTCAAAAAGGCTGGCAGCATCATCAAGGACCCACACCACCCTGGCCACACACTCATCTCCCTGCTACCTTCGGGTAGAAGGTACAGGAGCCTGAAGACTGCAACAACCCGGTTTAGGAATAGCTACTTCCCCACAGCCATCAGGCTATTAAACCTGGCTCGGAACTCAGAACATTAATATCCCTCCATCTGTTATTTGCACTTTATTAATTTATTAATTCATGGGTGTATTTATGAATAGAATTGTAGTCAATGCCTTCTATGTTCTGTTGTGCTATGCAAAGAAAGATTTTCATTGTCCTGTCAGGGACACATGACAATAAACTCTTTTGACTTTTGTTTTGAGAATTTCATGAAATGCGTGAGTCTCACGCTCAATGCGTGAGGGTTGGCAGCCCTGTAATTGCCTAATGTTTGGAGCGCAGTGTTTGGTGCTTTTTGTTACCAATTTGAATAAGATTATATTGAAAAATTCATTAGAACAATCTCAGCAAACGGAAGCTGCTACATGAATATATAATGTAATGTTTGTTGGTACAAAACTTTATAATGATTAAGGAGGGTGAAGGAACTGCAGATGCTGGTTTAAACCCTAGACACAAAATGCTGGAGTAACTCAGCGGGACAGGCAGCATCCCTGGAGAGAAGGAATGGGTGACATTTCGGGTCGACTGTCTGAAGAAGGGTCTCAACCCGAAACGTCACCTATTCCATCTCTCCAGAGATGCTGCCTGTCCCGCTGAGTTACTCCAGCATTCTGTGCCTATCTATAGTGAATAAAGACATGGTTTGCTTTTGTTATGTTACTTCCAACACCATGATCCCAGATTTGAGTTGCAAGCAACACAACGTCACTTCAAAGATATCGACTTGGTTCATGGTTTTTTGCGCCAAAGTTATTGTGAAGTGAAGCTTCCACGTACGATGGGAACTTGCGGCAGAGCTGCACGCTGCACAGTGAAATTCTTGTTGCATATTTACACCCGCAGCCTCTACTATGTTTTGACACCATTTCCAAAGTCCGGTCCGCCCACTCGCTCAGTCTACTGGAGCACTTCCCGATCCAGGCTCCTGCAGGGCCTTCCTCGTTTACCTCCAACCAGATCAGCCCAAGAACCAACGCTCCACTTCTCACACGGCCATCTTTGTGTCCCGGGGATGCCTCCTGCAGCCGACCTTGAAGGGCGAAGGTTTCACAGCAAAATTTGCACTACTGCAACTCAAACCCGGGATCTCAATCCCACATCACATCATCAAACCCTTATTCAGAGGGCACTCAAGAGATTCATCTTCAACTATTGTATAAGAGACCTATTCTCTGCTTCGTTCTCCACAGATGTTGCCTGACCTGCTGATTTACAGAATTGTCTGCTTTTATTTCAGATTTTACTTCGGAGTCACGTGAGTGACTACGTGAAGACCCCGCCAGCACGCATGCGCGACATATCGTCGTACGCATGCGGAAGCGGCAGTCGGGAGGAGCGGGGCTCCTCCAGCGTAAGTTTAAAAAACTTACGCAAGGCAAGTCTCACTGGAGAGTGAGCGTCGACGAGAGAAATTATGGAAGGAAGGAAATCCAAACGAGCAGCGGCTAGAGCTGCCGCCATGGAGAGCACCCAGCAGTGGGCTGTTTCTCCCGAGCTACAGGTTCAACCTGCAGCTCCCGACTTTTCGCCCATAAGGGTGTCTGGCACACTGCGGCCGGGCGGCAATTCCACCAGAAAGTCGGCCGGGGCCGCTGACTCAGCTGAGTCCGGACCCGAGGACACCCCGTTCGTTGGAAGCGACGGAGGTCGTCTTTCCCGCATAGAGCGGTTGATGGAGCAAATGCTCCAGCGTGACCTGCTTTTGCAGGGGCAGAGTCACGGTGGGCCTCTTAGCAGGCCCACGGCAGACACCTATCACGGACTGCCTAATGTCTCACCCTCTACACAGGGGAGCATTGGGGGTCAGAACTGGGCTGACCCCGAAGAGGGGGAGTTGGCTGAAGAACCTACAGTGTCTGGGGTGCAGAATGAGTTGCTGGAGATGGTCAATAAACATGCAGTGCCTACACAGAAAGGCCTACCTATCCATCCCAAGCTAGCAGCAAGCATTAATTATATGGTTACAAACCAGCTCCAGGAGCAGGCTATTCATACTACAGCCGAAAAATATTTAGCTCCGGAGAATTGCAACTCCTTAAATGTTCCTACGGTGAACAACCCCATTTGGGGGAACATGAGCCCCATGATAAGAGGGCAAGAAGTCAAACTGCAGAAGATCCTGAAGCTATTGACCGCCGGGATTACGGCAGTGGCCAGAACTGCAGTGGGGATTGAGTTACCGGAGGAATAACAAGATGCCCGGGCTCTATTGTGCAACACACAATATGAGATTAACAACTTCAGGAGGAGCATCATAAAACCGGCACTCAACCCCAAATTTGCGGGGTTGTGCAAACCAGGGAACGTTCAACCGCCGAATCTACTGTTTGGGGACGACCTTCCCAAACAGGTGAAAGACCTGGACGAGGAGGCCAAGGCCATTGGCCTCATCAAGGTACCCGGTTCATTCAAACCTCATTACCCACAACGGCAGCACCCCTACACACCCACCGGGCAGCGATATTATCACAGACCTGCCGGTGGTGAAAGCTCGAAGGCCGGTCCACCTGCACAACGGTCTTTTTTAGGCCATGGCCCAGCCCGGCCTTCTTGGAAAATGCGCCACCCCTACACTGTGACAACTCAACAAAAGAAACAAGGACAGAGGCCACAACACCGACAATAACCATGGAGGTAGGTGGGTCTGGCTTCCCCAGGAACATTCCTTGCCTAAATTCACAAAATGTGGGGGGCCAGTTGCACTTGTGTTATGAAGTTTGGCGCACACTTACCTCTGATCCTTACATACTCGGAAGTATTCAGGGATACAAAATTGAATTTGTTTACGAACTCCCTACCCCGGTCCAGCATTCACCTAGCCGGAAGTTTATGCTTTCACACAAAGAAAGAACGGCAGGGCATGCTGAACTGTTGAGGCTAATTGAAAAAGGAGTAATTGAGAAAACCACCAGAGAGCCTCAGGAGTTCGTATCCAATATATTTACCAAAAATAAAAGCGATGGCGGGTGCCGCATAATTATAGATCTGACCGAACTTAATACTTCTGTTCAGTATGTTCATTTCAAAATGGATACCTTTGACACAGCTAGGCAGTTAATAGCCTATGGGTACTGCATGGCATGCATTGACCTCAAAGATGCATACTATTCAGTACCAATTCACAAGGATCATAGGAAATACCTAAAATTTATCTGGATGGAACAACTATGGCAATACAAAGCCTTGCCCAATGGGTTATCATCAGCACCCAGACTGTTTACTAAATTATTGAAACCAGCCTTGGCCTACCTAAGAAAACAGAATCACATTGTAATGGCCTATCTTGATGATATCCTCATTGTTGGGGAGAATTTGGAAATGGCTACATTGGCAGTTTTAGCCACAAAACATCTTTTCCAAAAGCTGGGATTCATCATACATCCAGAAAAAACCAAAACTGGAACCCTCAACCACCATGGATTACTTGGGGTTTACCATTGACTCGGTGCAAATGTCTATCACTTTACCACCAAATAAAGCGGTGGACTTGATAGAGGCTTGCAGGAGCCTTACTGGCATCAGAGATCCGTCCATTCGGCAGGTGGCATTGGGAAGATAGTGGCTGCCTTTCCAGCAGCACAATTCGGACCATTACATTATCAAAACCTACAAAGAGCTAAAATTACAGCTCTTAAAAGACATGCAGGCCATTTCGACAGGCCTATGAAATTGCCAGAAAAGGCAAAAACCGAATTAAATTGGTGGATGGAGAATGCTCAAAATTGTTCAAAACCCATCATTATCATCAATCCCTCGGTCATCTTACAAACTGATGCCAGTGCCCAAGGTTGGGGAGCAACTAATACCACCACTAGTTGTGGAGGTAGATGGAATGCACTAGAACTAACCCAATTCAACTCACTGGGGATTAACCATTCAGAAATGCTGGGAGCATTTCATGGCCTTAGGGCATACTGCTCTAACATGCACAATATACATGTTAGATTACAAATTGACAATACCACGGTGGTGGCTTACATTAACCACATGGGTGGAATAAAGTCGATATCGTGTGATGAATTGGCTAACAATATCTGGCACTGGTGTCTGCAAAGAGAAATTTGGATTTCAGCCACTTACCTCCCAGGTAAACTAAATACAGTGGCAGACACCAGGTCACGCAAATTTAACGACAACATAGAATGGATGTTGGATCGAAAAGTGTTCACAGATATTGTAGAACGTTATGGGACACCAGATATCGACCTTTTTGCGTCCAGATTAAATCACCAACTGCCAACATATGTTGCTTGGGAACCAGACCCAGGGGCAGTAGCAATGGACGCTTTCACGCTACACTGGGGGGAATTGTTCTGTTATGCATTTCCCCCCTTCTGCCTCATCAGTCGGGTCTTGCAGAAAATCAGGCAAGACTCCGCATTGGGTATTTTGGTTGTGCCCGACTGGCCTACCCAACCATGGTTCCCAATGGTACAGAAGATGGCCACAGAACCTTGTATTAAGGTCAATAAACGACCTAACCTGCTTATACATCCCGTCACAGGAGAACACCACCCATGTCATGACCGCATGGACCTATTGATTTGCAGGTTCTGAAACGGCCATTTTTGGGGTACGGACTCACCAGCAGAACCATAGATACCATCTCAGCATCGTGCAGGGAGTCCACCCGTAAGCAGTACCTGACCTACATCAGGAAGTGGGAAAATTCTGCTCTGCAACCAACACTACCTACGACTCAGCCACCATCACAGAAGTTCTGGAATTTTTGGCAACCCTTCACCATGACAAAGGACTGAGCTATAGTGCCATTAACTGTGCCAGGAGTGCCCTATCGACCTACCTGGGCAAGGGGAGTGACCAATTGGGCATTGGATCACATCCATTAGTATCAAAACTAATGAGAGGAATATTCAATTCCAATCCCCCCAGGCCCAGATACAACCACACATGGGATATCAGCATAGTATTAACTATGCTGCGAGGATGGACACCTAACTCAGGACTTACCCTGGACAAGCTTACCTACAAGGTGGTAATGATCATGGCACTCGTCACGGCACAACGGGTCCAGTCCCTGCACAAATTAAATCTGGATGCCATGTCCATATCCAATGACAAAATCACCTTTTATGTGCAGGGGCTGTTAAAACAAGATCGACCCGGAACGTCTGGACATACTTTAGAGTTTCTAGCTTACCCGGCAGATACTCGACTTTGTATTGTCACTTTATTATCACGTTACATCTCAGTCACTAAAAATCTCATGGGCACGGAGAAAGCTTTGCTCATAAGCCACAGAAAGCCTCACCACAAAGTCACGGTGCAAACCATTTCTAGATGGATAAGGGTGGTTCTGGATGCGGCGGGGATAGACATTAAAATATTTAAATCTCACTCCACCAGGGCGGCATCCACGTCGGCGGCTAGGATGATGGAGGTACCATTGGATCACATCCTGGCCACAGCGGGTTGGAGCAATGAGAGGACGTTTCATCGCTTTTATAATAAACCCGTGGCCTCCACTGACTCTTATGCAGGGAGAATTTTGAGCACTGCCAAATAATTTACCCGTCATGGGATATGTATTTTTGTGTTTGGTATGAATAAATACCTATTTTTGTTTTTCAGCCAGTGTTATGTCTGAATTACGTTCATCCTCTTATCCCAGCATAGCGGTGTGTGAGCATGGAGTTTTCCAGGGCATGAAATCACAGAGCTTTGAAATCTTCACGTAGTCACTCACGTGACTCCGAAGTAAAATAGTAAGATTAAATGAGAACTTACCAGTTCGAGATTTGATCTTTATTTTATGAGGAGTTGCGATGAGGGATTACGTGCCCTCCGCTCCCAGCCCTCTATTATAAAGATCAACTGGTATGAAAGTTCTCTCTTATCTTACTATATTAGTCTACGTTGCCATCTGTGATTTCACACCACTGCTTTGAAGAATGTCGCGCATGCGTGCTGGCGGGGTCTTCACGTAATCCCTCATCGCAACTCCTCATAAAATAAAGATCAAATCTCAAACTGGTAAGTTCTCATTTAATCTTACTATTTTCTGCATCTGCACTCTCCTCATTTGCAACACATTTAAACTTGAGCTATCTGGTTAATTATCTCATTATTCTTTGGGGAATCGTGCTATTGCAACTTGACTGTTGCGCTTCCAATATCACAAAAATGAATGCCTTTTGTCAGCTGGAAATGGTTTGGGGTGATTTGGGTAGATGCTGTGTTGCAAATTGGGAAAATCGTCTATGTTTTCTTTATCAACTCCAATCACTGGCAACAAAGGGAACTACAGTTCACCTCTGCAGAGAATTAAATTGGATTCTCACATATGCCTTCCTGAGGCTGCATTTGGAGTATGGGTTGAGTTTTGGTCACCCTGCTACAGATTTGGTAGCTGGTCTTTGGAGTATGAATGTTCAGTTTGCTGGGGCAACCGGTAGTTCTTCCCAGCATGGAAATGTCAAATGCCAGACGGCATAGATTTAAGGTCAGAGAGGGAAAGTTAAAAAAAAAAAGATGTGCAATTTTTAAAAATCAACACACAGAGTGGTGGGTGCCTGGAAGGCACTTGCAGGGGTGGTGATGGAAGGAGATAAGATAGTGAGGCTTTCAGATCGGCTCACGAGTCTGAAGAAAGATCCCAATCTGCCCATTCCCTCCACAGATGCTGTCCGACACTCCTGCCTTCCCTGGGATGGGCAGCATGGTAGTGGGACATCACCTTTGTTGAAGATGTTCACAATTATATCTCCATTTTCCTCTTCCCAGACAACTACCACTATATTGCTCTCCTAGAGGAATTCTTGCTTGCACTCCCGTAAGAGGAGCAGATGCAGAGCGTATGATTTCAGTCGAGGCACAACTGTTGAATTTAGCAGACTTTTACTTGCGGCCAAATTGCAAAATTGCTCTGTGCAGACGCTCGAAATATGGAAAACAATTACAGAAGGTGCCAGAAATATTCTACAGATCAGTCAGCCTCGGCGGAGAAGAGAAACAGTTAATGTTTCAGGTCGTCGACCTTTCATCCAAACTGCTCCCAGTGTTTCATAATGCACCTGAATATCTTCAGGATACAGCTGAGGAAGACCCTGGCGTAGATTTCTGACGCAGGGACAAGCCTACTACTGAATGAACCACAGCAGTAGCAACATTCTGTGTCCCTCTGCCCCACTCGTCACCGACTGTCAGTGCTTGTCTGTGCCCACCTGTGTGTTGCTATTCACAGCTTACACACCACCAAGCCGTTCCAAATTAATGTGGGTCCTTTAATAAAGTCATGTTGCAGGAACAGAATTAGGCCATTCGGCCCATCAAGTATACTCTGCCATTCAATGGCATGTTGCAAACAAGTATTACTGTATTGTATTCTATTGTAAAATCATGGCTGATCGCTCTTTCCTTTACAATCCCATTCTCCCGTCTTCCCCCCGTAACTCCTAACACCTGATCTAATCAACAATCTATCAATCTTCATCTTAAAATTATTATATGGATGACTTGGCCTCCACAACCTTCTGTGGCAATAAATTCCAATGATTCACCACTCTCTGTCCTTTTATTCTAAGGCTATGGCCTCTGGTCCTAGACTTTCTCACAAGTGGAAACATCCTCTCCACATTCACTCTTTCCAAGCCAAAGGGTCATGCAGTCACAGAAGTGGTTGTGGCACAGAAACAGGCCCTTCTGCCCAACTCATCCATGCCGACCAAGATGCCCCATCCAAACTTGTTCTATTTGTCTGCATTTGGTCCATATCCCTCCAAATCCTTTCCATGTACCTGTCCACATGTCTTTTCAATATTAATGAACTTGCCTCAGCTGATGTGGTCGACACTTGTATGTACAATGCAAAGTCACACTGGCTGATCTAGCCCCTCAACTGAAGCCGAGTTCACAAATCAACACCCTTAATTAGGATTTGTAACAGGACTAACAACATTGGTTTAGTGAGGCACATTTCGACAACCAGTAACCACCATGTCATTGCAAATAATGCATGTACAGCAGGTGGCCCGACTAATTCAGCATGGTACACGGGCCAGCCAAATTACCACACTGTCGCTAATCTCCCCTGCAAATTAAACTTTCTGAGCAAAAACTACAATTACTAACAGGCCATCGTGTCTGGGTCATGCTTGTCAGAATATCAGTAGAGTGGAATATGGGATGAATCAGCTTTTCCAGCACCAGATGATTGATGAAGGTAGGACAGTCGAAGTTGTGGTCACGAATTTTAGCATGGCTTTTGATAAGGTCCCTTGCGTTAAGCCGACCCAAAAGATCAAGATGTACGGGATTCACAATGATTTGGTCGTATGGATTCAGGCAAAATGTGTAGGGAGGAACTGCAGATGCTGGTTCGAAGATAGACACAAAAGGCAGGAGTAACTCAGCGGGCCAGGCAGCATCACTGGAGAAAATGAATAGGTGACGTTTGTCAGTCGGTACTCTTTTTCAGACATCTGAAGAAGTCTGGAGTCTGAAGGGTTCCGACCCAAAACGTCGCCTATTTCTTTACTCCAGAGATGCTGCCTGGCCCGCCGAGTTACTCCAGCCTTTTATGTCTGTATGGATTCAGCATCGGCTTATTCATAGCCAACAGAGGGATGTAGTGGAAGGTAAATATTCTGGCTGTCCATCTGTGACCAGTGGAGTTCCACGTGGATCTGTGCTGCTGTTTGAGATTATATATAAATGATCTAGACAGAGTGTAGATGCATTGATGAGCAGATTTGCTGACAACGCCAAAATTGGAGGAGTTGCAGGCTGTGAGGAATTAGGTTAGAAGATACAGCGGGATATAGACTTGCTGCAGAAATGGGCAGTGAAATGGCAGATGGAGTTTAACCGGAGCAAGTGTGAAGAAGGAGGGTATCTGCCCGAAATGTTGCCTATTTCCTTCGCTCGATAGATGCTGCTACACCCGTTGAGTTTCTCCAGCACTTTTGTCTACTTTTGATTTTCCAGCACCTGCAGTTCCTTCTTAAACAGTCATGCACTTTAGGTGGTTGAATGCAAGGAGAGTGCATGCAGTTGATGGCAAGAACCTTAACAGCATTGACGTGTAGAGGGTGTCCAAGTCCATAGCTCACTGAAGGTGGCAGCACATGTATATAGGGTGCTTTGGAAGGTGTTGGCTTGCCTTCATTGCTAGGAACATTGAATACAAGGGTCAGGAAGTCATGATGCAGCTTTTTCAGACTATGGTTAGACCGCTTTTGGAATATTGCGTGCAGTTCTGGTCGCCCCATTATAGGAAGAATGTGGGTGCTTTGGAGAGGGCGCAGAGAAGGTTTACCAGAATGCTGCCTGGATTAGACAGTTTCAGCTACAGAGGGAGGTTGGGTAGATTTGGATTGATTACTCTGGAAAGTCAGAGGCTGAGGGGACACTTGATAGAAGTATATAAAATTATAAGATGCATAGATAGGGTAGACAGTCAGAACCTTTTCCCAGGGTGGAAATGTCCAACACTAGAAGGCACAGCTATAACGTGAGTGGGGGTAAGTATTTAATAGAGATGTGTGAGGCAAGTTTTTTTTTTAAATTACAGAGAGAAGTGGGGGCCTGGAACACATTGCCTGGGGTGGTGGTGAAGGTGTCCTTTGTGTGCAGTCCAGCACCCAGGCCAACCCCTCATTCACCCAGCCACGGCCGAGTCAGTCAACAAATTACGGTCGGGAATTTGTCCCGTATATTTTGACCTTTTGTCCCTTATTTGGAAGTGAGAAAGTTGGCAACCCTATATGCAAGACAAAGTATTTCACCGCACCCAAGTACGTGTGATAATAAAGTATAATTGCATTCATGGTTTCCATCACCTCCCCAATCACGCAGTCCCCTCCCTCTGCAATCACCTGACCCCCTTTCACACTCCATTCACTGAACCCTCACCCTCTCTAATCATCCAATACCCATCCCCAATCACTCACTCCTCCCCTCTCTGATGTTGTGAACCCCTCCCCTCCTTTATTGTCCAATCTCCAAATCCCCCCCCCCCCCCCCCCCATCTTCGAAAAGGCACAGCACTAAATGTGGGTTCCATTTTTCTTCTGACATCAACAAATAGGTTCAGAAAAGGCTTACCATAACTTCCCACAAAGAAGAAAATCCCAGAGTTTAAATGCAGCACAGTGGCGCAGCTGGTAAAACTGCCGCCTCACAGTGCCAGAGCCCGGTTTCATCCTGACCTCGGGAGCTGTGAGTGTGTGATGTTTGTACATTCGCCCTGTGACTGTATGGGTTTCCTCCCACATCCTAAAGACGTGCAGGTCTGTAGGTTAATCAGCCCAGTGAATTGCCCTAGTATGTAGGGAGTGGATGCAAAAGTGGGGGTGACGCAGAACTAACGTTAACTGGTGATCAGTAGGAGGCGTGGACTCGGTGAGCCAAAGGGCTCGTTTCCACGCTGTCTCTCTCTCTAAACTATCAGTGTCTGAAGAAAGGTCTGTAGATGTTTAGTGCATGTCCCTTTAATTGTAGGTTGTGTAGCCACTCCCCTTTCACCAAGTATATTACTGTCTCTCCATCCCTGGTACCTCCTCTAGTAAAATGTGCAGACCATGTACAACTAGGGCATCGATATATGTGATTAATAAAGACTCGGTAAAGGAACACTGTGTACGTGTAAACTCCTTTACATGGTGTCGGTCGTTTCGAATTGCGCGCCTCCTGTTTATCGGGTTTAGTTTTTTTTGCCCCAGTTACCCTTCCCTGCCTGGTCATGGCTTCCTCCTGCCGCAAGCCTGAGTCCCTTGTCTTTGACGACGACATCGCTCACCGGTGGAATGTGTTCCGCCGGGATTTTCGGCATTATGTGGCTATCGTGCACCCGGGAGTTTCCTCTGCCATTAAAGCGTCGCTGCTATTGAATCTAGCCGGCTCCGAGGCTCTGGAGCGCTCTGAATCGTTTGAGTACGGGCCGAATGAGGACCCTGAGGACCTTGACTGTCTACTGGGGAAGTTCAACGAGATGTGCGATGTGCCCACGAACTCTATTCTGGAGCGTTTTAAGTTTTTTGGACGTCGTCAGAAACCCGGTGAGTCTGTCGGCAACTTCTACGCTGACCTACGGCACCTGGCTAGGCGATGCCACCTGAATGACGCTACCCCAGAGACCCTGACCCGCGATGTCTTGGTGTATGGTCTACGAAATGAGAAGCTGCGGTCGGAGCTCCTGTGTAAGGCAGACTTGACTCTCCAGGCTGCCCTGCATGCTGCAAAGATGTCTGAGGCTGTTATCTCTGCTGCACCACCCCCTGATCATGAGGTTCGGGCAGCTACCGTCGCAACCCGCCGTCCTGCTCAGCAAACTCGCCGTGGGGCCAGCTATGGTTCAAGTTCCAAGCTGGAGAAGCACTGCCCGAACTGTAACTTTGTGACTCATCGTTTCAACGTGTGCCCTGCGGTGGGAAAGATTTGTAACTTCTGCAACAAGCCTAACCACTTCTCGTCAGCATGCAGAGCTAGAAAAAATCCTGCCCAGCAACAGCGCAGGCACTCTAATTACCTGGTACGGGATGGTACTGCGTCTGGTTCTTATCACCCTCCTGACAACCTCCCACTGTCTGATTCGGACTCTTCTCAGAGTGGGCTCAGCGTGTTTTCAGTTAGGAAGACACCTGCTCGAATAACAGACCCTACTGTGCAAGTTACTGTCAATGGTGCTACGTTCTCTGCCAAGGTCGATACTGGGGCCGCAACGAACGTTATGTCTACTAGCCTTTTCAAGAAGATAAGGAATAATGAGCGAGTCACCGTTGAGCGCTCTGTCCTTCGTGCTTATGGGGGAGGGTTGCTTGTCCCTGTGGGGAAGGCTACCCTGAACTGTGAAGTGCTAGAGACCGTTCGGCCCCTCTCCTTCTTCCTGGTTAACGAAAAATGTGTTACACTGCTCGGTGTTCGGGCATGCCAAGACCTCGGATTGGTCAATTTTCACCGGGAGATCCGTTTAGTTCAGCAACCTTTGGACCCGTTAGCCGAGTACCCCGATCGGTTTGACAATGCGCTGGGGATGCTCCCCTGCAGTTATGAGATCTCTCTAAACCCTGACGTGGATCCAGTTATACGCCCTCCACACCGGGTCTCCTTTGCGATGAAGGATAGGGTCGAGTCCACCCTTCGGGACATGGTGGCTACAGGCATTCTGAAAGAGGTGAGCGAGCCCACTCAGTGGGTCTCCACCATGGTGGTTGCTGCCAAGAAGGACAAGAGTGAGCTACGGATCTGCATCAACCCCTAAGATTTGAACCTGGCTATCAAGCGCCCGCACTATCCCATGCGTACTGTCGAAGATGTTGCTGCACAGGTTGGCCCTGCCACTGTGTTTTCGGTGCTGGATGCTAAGAGCTCGTTCTGGCAGATACCGCTAGATGAACAATCGTCCTACCTGACGACCTTTGCCACTCCCTTTGGGAGGTTCCGATTTCTGCGCATGCCGTTCGGGATCAGCTCCGCCAGTGAAGTTTTCCAGAGGACGATGGAACAGCTGTTTGCGGGGCTCCCGTGCGCTATCATTGTAGATGACATCTTGGTGTATGGTAAAGATGTGGAACAGCACGACCACAACCTCCGACTAGTTTTGGATCGAGCTCGGGAGGTAAATCTGAAGCTCAACCCCAGTAAATGCCGGTTCCGTGTCCCGGAGGTCACCTATGTGGGACACGTCTTCACAGCGTCCGGGCTGAAGCCCGACCCACAGAAGACCGCTGCTATCTCGGAGATGCCTGCTCCTGTGGATGTGCCGAGCCTCCAGCGTTTCCTTGGCATGGTTAATTACTTGGGAAAATTCATCCCCCATCTGAGCGAGTTGAGTGCCCCTTTAAGAGACTTGGTGAAGAAAGACACTGCATGGTCCTGGTTCCCGCAACACCAGGCTGCTTTCGATATGCTGCGTTCAAAGCTTGTCTGCACTCCGACGCTGCAATATTTCGACTTGAACCGTCCTATTGTCCTCACGTGCGATGCTTCAAAGTTCGGGCTGGGTGCTGCTTGTTTGCAAGTTCATGATGGGGTCCAGTTGCCCGTGTCCTTCGCGTCCCGCACGATGACTCCAGCTGAGCAGCGCTATGCCCAGATCGAAAAGGAACTGCTGGCTGTTGTGTTTGCATGTTCAAAGTTTAAGGACTATATCCTGGGCACCGAATTCTCTATTGAGACCGACCACCAGCCTCTGGTCACCATCCTCGGCAAGCCGATTCACGCTGCCTCCTCCAGGCTGCAGCGGATGATGCTGCAGCTGCAGCGTTTTACCTTCTCCGTAGTGTACCGTAGAGGCAAGGACATGTTTATTGCTGACACGCTGTCTCGGGCTCCTCTGGCTTCGACCACCCGTCACCCTTACGAGGCTTCAGGTATGATTGTCCTGAATGTCAACTTTGTTCCTTCAAAACAACTACAGTCCTTAGTTAAACACACTGCTGCTGACGCCTCGCTCCAACAGCTGGCTGCGGTCATTCAAAGGGGTTGGCCCGAGCGACGTTCTTCCCTGCCCGCCGCGGCAGTGCCCTACTTCCTGGTCCGTGACGAGCTGGTGCTACGAGATGGAGTTATCGTTAAGGGTCACAAGGTTGTGGTACCTGAGGCTCTTCGCCAACAGTATTTTGACACCGCTCATCGGGGTCATCCTGGCGCCGAGGCCACTCTCTCTATCGCCCAAAGCCAGTTTTATTGGCCTGATATGGCTGTGTATTTTCGGGACCGGGTGTCATCTTGCCCTACCTGCAACAGTCTCGCCCCGCAGCAGCAGCGTTTGCCCCTTCTGCAGCAGCCCGCACCGGACCTGCCATGGTCGGCGCTGGCAACGGACATTTTTGAGTGGCACGGCAAGCACTTCTTGGTGCTTGTCGACTCTTACTCCAACTGGTATGAGGTCGACCAGCTGTTCTCTCTCTCCTCTTCTGCTGTTATCGCGAAGCTGCGCCGCCACTTCGCGACCTTTGGATCACCAGCGAGCCTGCAGTCAGACAACGGCAGCCAATTTACCAGTGCGGAGTTCAAGGACTTTGCTGACCGCTGGAACTTTCGGCATTACACTAGTAGCCCTGAGTACCCTCAGAGCAATGGCCTGGCCGAGCGTGCTGTTCGCAGCGCTAAGGACTTGTTGAATCGCTGCCGCGCATCGAAGTCTGACATTTACCTCGCCCTCCTCAACCTGCGAAACATTTCCCGTGACGGTGTTCTGGGATCCCCGGCGCAGCGCCTCATGTCCCGGGTTACTCGACCTCCCATTCCGGTGGCCCAGCAGACTCTTACCCCAGCTGTTGTAAAACCTGCCGTGGTCCGTGAGCGTATTGCTACGAAGCAGTCCATTCAGAAGCGATCCCACGACAGGTCTTGCCGTGCCCTGCCTCCTCTGTCTCCTGGTCAGGTTGTCCGCATGCGTTCCACCTCCGGTCACCCTGGCCTTGCGGTTGTTGTTGGGACGGCTGGTTCACCTCGCTCCTATCTGGTGAACCTCGATGGTACTGTTTACCGTCGGTCCAGGCGGCACCTCCGCCTGGTGAACGAGCCTCCTCCTCCAACTCCTCCTGCTGACCCCCATGCTCCCCCTCTGTCCGCTCTCCCGCCTGTAGCGGTCACTAATCCTGTGCCTGCTCGCCCTGTCCCGGTTCTTCTCCCTGTGTCTGTTCCCGTGCCTCCAGCCGTCTCTTCCCCATCGCCAGGTCGCTCGCCTCCAATCCCTTTGTCACCACGCAAGTCCCCACATCGTAGTCCTCCTGTCGTGGGGTCTCCCCCGGTGCCCGTTCCTTTGGGGGGTGAGGGTGTGAGCGGGGTTCGTACCCCCTCGGGGCGGATTGTAAGGGCGCCTGACCGTTATGGCGATTATATTTGATTGCTGTTATTTTGCTGTCTATCCTTTTCCAGTTGCTCTAGTGTATGAGACATGGTCGGCTGTCACGTTCCTTTCTTTTGTAAGAGGAAGGATGTAGATGTTTAGTGCATGTCCCTTTAATTGTAGGTTGTGTAGCCACTCCCCTTTCACCAAGTATATTACTGTCTCTCCATCCCTGGTACCTCCTCTAGTAAAACGTGCAGACCATGTACAACTAGGGCATCGATATATATGATTAATAAAGACTCGGTAAAGGAACACTGTGTACGTGTATACTCCTTTACAAGGTCCCAACCTGAAACATCATCGGTCCATTCCTCCTACATTTGCTGCCTGACCAGTGCAGTTCCTCCATCACTATGTTTTTTTACCCTACAATATCTCACTGGCCACCCAGCACTTTGACAATGAAGGGACGCAGCATTTTTTTTAAAAATTCAAATAAAAAAATCTAATCTTGTGAAACAACAACATGCATTCATATCCAGTATAATTGATCAAACTAGTTGGAGGGCAGGTCAAACAGAACCCGGTCAAACAGCTGATTAACTGCAGTCAGAGTTTATTGTAGGTGCGTGCTCACCTGCGACTGATTGAGCCAAGGAACAGATGCTCAGGCAGCATGCCCATTCCATGTGTAAAAATGGAAATGCAATAGCGGATCTGGTTCATTGTTACGTATGGGAGAGGGGCTGTGGGTAAAGGCGGTTGCAGGGTTCTCCGGAGAGAGGAATAAGAGACCATTTGTAAGCTTGGCACACTGAAGGTAAGAGTTGGACACAGGAAAGCATGAACAGATGTAATACACTGTAAATGGGGACAGCAATGTGGCACAATAATGGAGATGCCACCCGACAGCTCCAGTGACCAGGGTTCAAACCAGACCAGGTGCCTGTGGACAAGATGGGCCGAAGGGCCTGCTTCCATGTGTATCTCTCTAAACTATTCCATTGGTCTGAAGAATGTTTAAGATTAATGTTCAATGTTTTATATGTCATTCCCAACTGTCACCGTATGTCATGTTGTCACTTACGGACAGAGCACCAAGGCAAATTCCTTGTCTGTGAATACTTGGCCAATAAACTTATTAACCGAAACGTCGCCTATCTCCTTCGCTCCTTAGATGCTGCTGCACCCGCTGAGTTTCTCCAGCTTTTTGTGTAACACTCGATTCTCCAGCATCTGCAGTTCCTTCTTTAAAACTTATTAATTCATTCATTCATGCATCCATTCATTCATTCATTCAAAAGCGTAGTTTGACCATTCCCTCCACAGCTGCTGCCTGACCCACCAAGTCCTCCAGAACTACATTTTTTAACCCTGGCTATCCAGCACTTTGAGCAGGCATGCATTTATGAAAATCTCTTTTTTTCCCCCCAATAGAGAGGTGTTACTGTTGGGAAACAGGAGCTTGCACTAGTATCCACTACAACTGATCAAATAGTTCCCCCCTGTGACCAGGTGCATTTTGCCCTGGTGCTCCAGTTTCCTTCCGCGTCCTAAAGTTGCCTTGGTTGGTAGGTTACTTGATAGTTCTAAATAGTCCCTAGTGTGTGGGAAGTGGTAGAATCTGGGAATTGGAGGGGGGGGGGGGGGGGGGGGGGGGGAAGAAAGTGGTAGAATTGGCCAGGAATTTGTGGAATATAAAACGGGATTATTGTTGGATTGATGTAAATGGGTAGTTTAATGGCTGGTGCAGACTCAGTGGGCTGAAGGGCCCGTTTCTGCTCTGTACGACCACCTGTACATTCTCCCCAATAACTGCATTGGGGTCTCCAAGTCCACCACTGATTTTCCGGCGTCCTTGGTTCGGAACCAGCCTGGGTTATTCATTTTGCCAGACCAACAGAGGTCACGGTCTCCGAGAGGAGCCCAGCGGGGATGGAACGGCTCACGTAGGCCACAAAGGAGCCGAGATACCAGCCCGCACAGTGGGTCTCAGAAGTCGCTATGGCATTCCAGAGACCCTATGGCATTGCAGGGGGGCAATTTCGACCCGCCGATCGGGCACGGAAGTTGGCTACGGGAAAGGATCTGCCTGCTCCAGCCAGGCCACAGTTCCAGCGGGTAATTTCAACCTGTTGATCGGTGCAGAGGTATCTACATCATAATGCACTGAGGCAACTGACCAAGACATCCCAGTCAGCAGCTCATATACATGCAATCCCACCCACATTCCCCTTACCCCACTTATCTCCACCCAGAAGAACAAGGAAAGCGGGAGTGTGGGAATAGCATCACTTCCATAGACCTTCACTCAAAGTCGCACACCAGCCCTTCTTGGGCATTTATCACGGCGCCTTCATCATCCAGGGATACCCAACTCAAAAGGGCTGTTGGAAAAATCTCAGCCCACGGGCTCCGGCCACCCAAACCCACTGCTCCACAATGCCATCTCACGCTTAATTAGGGAAGAGCAATGAAAACACTAGTCTTAAGATAGACACAAAGAGGAGGGAGGAACTCAGTGGGTCCGGCAGCATCTGGAGTAAAGGAATAGGTGATGTTCAAGTCCAGGTCCTTCTTCAGACCGAGAGCCGGGGGAAAGAAACCAGAGAGATACGGAAGGTACAAATTGCCGAGGGCCTGCTGCGAGAGACGGTGACAATAGTCAATAGGTGCAGGAGGCGGCCATTTGGCCCATCGAGCCAGCGCCGCCATTCAATGTGATCATGGCTGATCATCCCCAATCATTGCCAGTCTGAAGAAGGGTCTCGACCCGAAACGTCGCCTATCTCCTTCGCTCCTAGATGCTGCTGCACCCGCTGAGTTTCTCCAGCTTTTTGTGTAACCCTCGATTCTCCAGCATCTGCAGTTCCTTCTTTAACACATCCCCAATCAGTTCCTGCCTTCTCCCCATATCCCCCTGACTCCCCTATTTTTAAGAGCCCTAGGTGCTGCAGAACTCTCGTTGGTGAGAGGAACACTTCTTCAAAGCTGACAGCCTCCAGCAAAAAAACAATCACAAGACCTTTAGATGGACACAAAAATCGGGAGTAACTCAGTGGGACAGGCAGCATCTCTGGAGAGAAGGAATGGGTGACGTTTCGGGTCGAGACCCATTCTTCAGACTGAGAGTCAGGGGAGAGGGAAAGGGGAGATATGGAAGGGTGCAAAGAGCAGGTCGGGTGGAAAAGGATCGATTTGCCCCGCCGAGTTACTCCAGCATTTTGTGTCTGTCTTCCGGGTAAACCAGCATCTGCAGTTCCTTCCTACACAATCACAAGACCCACAAGAACTGTACCCGAGCTACAGATGTAAGGACATACTGGACTGTCCACCCTCATGCACAAAACACAGAGCAAGAAGTCCAGACGATAAGACGGTAAAATGTTTGAGGAACCGCCAGCGATTCATCGTTGCGAAAACCTTCAGGCAAACTGCGATCTGCTATCTCCCCCCCCCCCCCCCCCCCCCCCGAGTTGGGCAAGCGGTTACTAATCTGTCCTAAAACGACTAATCTGTCAACTGGGTAAATAATTTCACTTCCCTTAGAAAATGAAATCCCATGGAAAACCTACAACTGCATTTGGAGGGGGCTGCTTACTGAAAGAACAGAGCAACGTGGACCAGTGATAGAGGTTCCATGACGCGATTAAGGAAGAACTGCAGATGCTGGAAAACTCGAAGGTGGACGAAAATGCTGGAGAAACTCAGCGGGCGAGGCGGCGCCTATTCCTTCCTTCGCTCCATAGATGCTGCCTCACCCGCTGAGTTTCTCCAGCATTTTCGTCTACCTGGGGTTTAGTGAATGTTAACTTTGTACCTTTGTCTGGAAAAAAAAACCACTTTAATTCCATCCCGTTGAAAGTAGAGACAAGGCATTGGCCACAGATCTAGGCTATTCACGATGTTTCCGGAGTGTGATATCTGTACACCTGCACCTATTTTCAATGTTTCTAAAACATTACATATTCCTTCTCTCCAGAGATGCCGAGTTACTCCAGCTTTTTGTGTCCATGCGACACTTCGCTGCGGACTGGACTGTGGGCAGTTTAATTGCCCCTCTTAGTTGCTCGGTAATTTATAAAAGTCGATTATATTTTTCTTCCCCTTTCCACTGACGCCAGAGTTTCCCCTGGCACAGACAAGCTGCGCCGTTTAATCCAGGAAGCCGCGTTTGTCCCGGCGCAGCGCTTTCCCAGTTTCACCACTTGGACACAAAATGCTGGAGTAACTCGGCGGGGCAAATCTATCCTTTTCCCACCCGACCTGCTCTTTGTACCCTTCCATATCTCTCGTTTCCCTATCCCCTGACTCTCAGTCTGAAGAAGGGTCTCGACCCGAAACGTCACCCATCCCTTCTCTCCAGAGATGCTGCCTGTCCTGCGGAGTCGCTCCAGCATTTTGTGTCAGTCCCCGAACTTGAACACAAAACCTGTGCACGCAGCCGGGCTTTAGGTTTACGATACCTTGCGTCTTCCGATTGGCGAACTCCTTGAACTCCTTCATCGGCACCTCCATGGTTATTCCCTCTATGTGTGCAGCTTAGTCAGCTGAGCGTAAGCGCCTAAGTGGTTAGGTGACTGTTGCAATTCCATTCTTGATAGAGCGTAACACATTTCCTAGTCATTTTGTTAAAGGACGGACAGATTCGCTGAGCTACTCCAGCCTTTGTGTCTGCCTACGTGAAAGACTGCTCCAGGATCTCGGCCCGAGAAGACTTTGGGTTGGGAGATTGCAAAATTCACACGGTCCGCCCCGTTTCAACGAATGCAACCAACCTGGCGTGCACAATTAAATAAGATCAAATAGAATAAGTTGTCATACACTTTAGGCTGTGCACGCCTTGCGCAAGAAGAAGACGACCATCCGAGGCGTCAGCCATTCCTTCTCTCCACAGATGCTGCCTGTCCCGCTGAGTTACTCCAGCTTTGTGAGTCCATCGTCGGCGTAAACCAGCATTTGCATTTCCTTCCTATCCATTATGTAAAAGGAACTGTTTCACAAGGGCTCCAGAAGTTGCCCAGCCCGCTGTCCTTTGCTCAGGGTGAACACACTGGGTTCCAACTAGTGTTCACGGTTCAGTGCCCCCTGCAATCGGGTCTCAGCAGGAGAGCGGGTCGGGGTGGCAAGTTTGGGAGGGAGGGGGGGGGGGAAGAGAGGAAGAGGGAAGAGGGATCAATGTAAAAGATGGGCGAGCATCACCCGATGTAACATATGCGAGTTCGCGGTGGCGAATTTGTTGAGGTCACGACTGTGTGAAGGATGTAGAGTCTACACTGTAGACAATGGTTGGATAATAAGACAGTGAGGCAGACTCCAAGTGTTGGAATAATCCCTGGTTAGGCAACATCTCTGAATAAAAGGAATACAGTGCCTCCATAATGTTTGGGACAAAGACCAATCATTTATTTGCCTCTGTGTTCCACAATTTGAGATTTCGAATTAAAAAAATCACATGCAGTTAACGTGCACATTGTCAGATTTGTATATATTTTGATTTCACCGTGTAGAAATTACAACATTGTCCTCCCATTCCCCCCCCCCCCCCCCCCCCCCCCCCCCCCTTCCCATTTCAAGGCACCATAATGTTTGGGACACATGGCTTCACATGCATTTGTAATTGCTCAGGTGTCTTTAACAGTCAGTCCTTGATGCAGGTATAAGAGAGCTCTCAGCACCTAGTCTTTCCATCAACTTTGGAAACATTTATTGCTATTTATCAACATGAAGACCAAAGTTGTGCCAATGAAAGTCAAAGAAGCCATTATGAGACTGAGAAACAAGAATCAAACTGTTAGAGACATCAGCCAAGCCTTAGGCTTACCAAAATCAACTGTTTGGAACATCATTAAGAAGAAAGAGAGCACCAGTGAGCTTACTCATCATAAAGGGACTGGCAGGCCAAGGAAGACCCTCCACAGCTGATGACAGAAGAATTCTCTCTTTAGCCCACCGAGTTCATACTGACTATTAATCATCCTTTTGCACAAGTTCTATGTTATCCCACTTTCTCATCCACTCCCTACATACTAAGATAATTTTAATTTTAAACAGTGGCCAATTTACCTACAAACCCTCATGTCTGCAGGATGTTGGTGGAAACCCGCATGGTAACAAGGTGAACGCGCAGACTCCACTCAGACTGCACCTGAGGTCAGGATCGAACCCAGGTGTCTGGCGCTGTAAGGCAGCAGCTTTACCAGCTGTGCTACAAGGAAGGAAAGGGAAGATTACCGTCTCAGATTCGCTGCTGGTACTGGAAACACATCAACATTTCGTTATGTGGGAAGGAACTGCAGATGCTGGTTTAAACCGAAGATAGACACAAAATGCTGGAGTAACTCAGCGGGACAGGCAGCATCTCTGGAGAGAAGGAATGGGTAATATTTCGGGTTGAGACCCTTCTTTGTTGCTGTGTGAAAATCCTGGTCTTCATGCTGTGGGAAGACTTTCACCACACTGACAGCAACAAGCTGCTCAACACCAGTTATGTGGGCTACAAGTTAAGGGCATTAAGTACCGTCCTTGCCAGCAATAAACACATTCCGCCAATGAATTATAAAGGGAACATCGAACAATGTTGGATGACTTCAGGGGTCGTGTACAAGACAAAAACACTACTAAAAAAAAACCCAACATACTTGTGCACAATCATCAGTTATAGAGTTATGTAATCACAGAGAGATACAGTATGGGAACAGGCCCATCAGCCCACGGAAAATCAACCACACCTTTACATTCATCCTACACATCCCATATTTTAATCCCCTTCACAATTTTATCAGATGCCCCGAGGCTCCGTTGCTCAACTTACACAATTTAATAACCTACATATCTTTGAGAGGTGGGAGAAAACCAGAGCGCACGGGGAAAACCCATGTGGTCACAGAGAGAACATACAAACTCCATATAGACAGAACATGATGCCAGGCTTGGAGATAGACAACTCAGCGGGCCAGACAACATCTCTGGAGAAAAGGAATAGGTGAGGTTTCGAGTCAAGACCCTTCTTCAGACACTTTTCTCCACAGATGCTATCTGACCCGCTGAGTTTCTCCAGATGCCAGGATTGAACCCAGGTCTCTGGTGTTGAGGTAATGGCTCTATGGCCCTGTGCTACACTAGTTGGGGAAAAAATGGGTCACCAACATTAAAAAGAGTAAAATTGCACAATGAACTGCTTTGCTGAAAAAACATTTTAAGCATTGACTACTTATTACTTATAAGTAATTTAGAATCATTATTATATTAATCCATTGAAGGTGATCAATTGCATGCCATTTTTGCACGTACTTGGCACAACCTTATCAATTGCCAACCTTAATGATCATCAACCTTGCCCAATCAGTCAAAATGAAGTTTAGCGTATCATGGGTTACACAAAAAGCTGGAGAAACTCAGCGGGTGCAGCAGCATCTAAGGGGCGAAGGAGATAGGCGACGTTTCGGGTCGAGACCCTTCGTATCATGGTTGGGACATTTTGAGATTGGCTCAAGTCTATACTAAGGGCAGAGGTTGAAGGGTCCTATGAAGCAAACACAATATGAACCTTTTGAAGAGTGTTGGCTGTGAACCGGTTCCTCCTTCCACAGATGGTTCCGGACCTGTCGAGTATTTCCAGTAAATAAACATTTGAGATGTGTAGGCAGGAATAGGATGCAGCAGATCAATTGACTCCATAGGCCTACTCCACTATTCATGAAGATCATATACTGAGAGAAAACAAGTTTGCCTTATCTCTGTCCTAAATGGACAAACCCTTAGTTTTGATCAGCTACCTCCAATTCTAGATTCTCGAAAAGCTTAGAGCTAAGGGAATCAAGAGATATGGGGGGGAAAAGCCGTAACGGGGTGCTGATTTTGGATGATCAGCCATGATCATATTGAACGGCGGTGCTGGCTACGAATGGCCTACTCCTGCACCTATTTTCTATGTTTCCATGTTTCTAAGAAGAAGATTCCTCTCCATCTCCATCTTGTCAAGATTCATCTGGACAGCAGATGTTTCAATCAGGCCAATAATCATCTTTATACACCAACAGATACAAGCCTGGTTTTTGCACCATTACCCAAGATGACAACCCCTCTGTTCTAAAGCTTCCTACAGCAGCATTTCTTACTTTAACTGCATCATGTAACTATACACTGTAGATGACTCAATTGTAATCATGTTTTGTCTTTCTGCTCACTGGATAGCATGCAATAAAAGCTTTTCACTCTACCTCGGTACTCGTGACAATAAACAAAAATTAAACTCAACTAGGCTTCAGTCCAGTAAACCCTTCGCCAAACTACTTTCAACGCATTAACATCCTTCCCTCAGCAAGACTTCTCCAGATGTAATCTCACCAATGTTCTCTATGACTGAAGCACGTTCTGCTTTTATTTCAGATTTCCATCATCTACAGAACCTTGCTCTCAGGTTGCTTACATTAACAGTTGAATTGGAATGAAGTCTACTGGTCTTGTGGATAAATAAACATATACTCAGACCAAGACATCTTTTGGTAATTAACCTCGGAATCTCAGGGCTGCCAACATTGGGTTAGAGCTGAGAGTGAGAAATTGCGAGGGAGCGTAGTTAACGAGGGGGGGGGGGGGCTAAAATTTTTTAAAGACAATGGGAGGAAAGCCTTCTATACATACACAACTGTTCTCTTAACGTTAGGCATTCGCTAATTCAATTTAAAATAAAGCACACACTATTATTCCAAAGCTAAACTGAATAAGTTCTTCCCAAATGTTTCTCCTATTTGTGATAAATGTCTCCTTCTATAGCTAAATGTCTCCATCTATTAGCCATTCCTTTGCCTCTTGTATAAAGTTACATAATTTCCAGAGAGGAATTTTTGAAATTTTTTCTAAAACACTAAAAATAAAACTGGATCCCGACACGGAACTGATCACTCTAGGTACTTCAGAAGCCTGTTCTGAGCTATCACTATTTCAAAGACGTTTTCTTAATTATGGCCTGATAACGGCGAAAAAACGAATACTTACATTTTGGAAACATACATCAGTCCCTCCTCTTAAGATGTGGATTACAAACATGTTCGAGACACTACATCTTGAAAATAATAGACTTGTCTTGGCAGAAAAACCAGATCATTTTTCCAAGACATGGACACCCTTCACCGATTTCTTACAAGGATAGTATGGCGCAACTCAACTTTGGATTTAAATCTATCTATGGGTTGGGTGAGGTGGGTGGGGAGGGACGAGAGGCTGGTATATCACCACTTTTCTCTTTTTCTTTTTGTCCTTTTTTTTCCTATTCCTTTCTTCTTTCTTTCTTTTATCCACTGTTTGGCCACACTACTTTGGTAGTCTGGGGGTCCTATCTTTGCACATCTCACTTTTTTATCCTTCTTGCTCTTTCTCTTTTATTTTCTTCTAATTCAAAGCTAAAATGTTAAAACTGAAGCTGTACAATAACTGTATAATTATATATGCCATTTGTTCTACTCTTGTACATTTGCTTCTAATAAATATAAAATAGTTAAAAAATGTTTTTAAAAAAAAAACATTCCACAGTAGAGCCAGGCTCTGATCAACAGGTGCAGCACACGAATGACCTTTGTATATTCATGTATGGAAATCAGATTATAATTCATGCTACTGTGCATATACATAGGGAAACAAAAACATAGAAACAAGGAAAGAGTCGTCAGAATTCCATCATTGTTCTGCACAAATAAATCAATCAACCTTACCCTTTGACTATAGAAACAAGACGGAAATAATGCCACATATTCAACCGTATATGGTTCAATGAAATTAAGATATATATGTAAAACATTTATGTGGAAAGAAGCCCTTCAAATCCAAACTGACCAGCAATCTACCATACACCATCGAAACATAGAAAATAGGTGCAGGAGGAGGCCATTCGGCCCTTTGGGCCAGCACTGCCATTCATGGCTGATCGTCCTCTATCAATAACCTGTGCCTGCCTTCTCCCCATATCCCTCGACTCCACTAGCCCCTAGAGCTCTATCCAACTCGCTCTTAAATCCATCCAGTGACTTGGCTTCCACTGCCCTCTGTGGCAGGGAATTCCATAAATTCACAACTCACCTCAGTCTCAAATGCCCTCCCCTTTATTCTAAGACTGTGGCCCTTGGTTCTGGACTCACCCAACATTGGGAACATTTTTCCTGCATCTAGCTTGTCCAGTCCTTTTATAATTTTATATGTTTCTATAAGATCACCCCTCATCCTTCTAAACTCCAGGGAATACAAGCCTAGTCTTTTCAATCTTTCCTCATATGACAGTCCCGCCATTCCAGGGATCAATCTCGTGAACCTACGCTGCACTGCCTCAATCACAAGGATGTTTTTTCTCAAATTAGGAGACCAAAACTGTACACAATACTCCAGATGTGGTCTCACCAGAGCCCTATACAACTGCAGAAGAGCTCTTTACTCCAATACTGAAATCCTCTTGTTATGAAACCAGTTGTATCCTACACGCCAGGGACAATTTACAGAAGCCAATTAACCTACAAACCTGCACTTCTTTTGCATGTGGGAGAAACCGGAATATCCAGAGAAAACCATGTGGTCATAAGGAGAATGTACAAATTCTGTACAGACACCACCCGTAGTCAGGATCAAATCTGGGTCTGTGCTGCTGCAAGGTAGCAACTCTACCGCTGCGCTACCGTGTCACCCCATTAAATTATTTTTTCTGTAATATATTTATTATGGTGCCACATCAATAAAGGTGAACACATGATTCTGATTTCTGCCCTTAGTTGGATAACACACATCTCCAGTCTGAAGGTCTCGACCCGAAACATCGCCTATTCTTTCTCTCCAGAGATGTTGCCTGTCCTGCTCAGTTATTCCAGCTTTTAGTGTCCATTATCAGTTTAAACTACCATCTGCAGTTCCTTCTTACACTCTTTGTTAAGCAAAACAGGTCCTATTCTCATAATATTATTCACCTCAACTAAGTATTTTCTTCACCTCTGTTGCTGCAGAGAATTCAATCCCAGTAATCAAATCTTTCTTCAAAGTGAAAAAAAAATTCCAGCCGTGCCAATATGTTCATAAATCGCCCCTGAATCCTCTCCAGAGCAATTACACCCTTTCTACAGTGTGTCACAGTCTTACAGCATGGAAACACACCCTTCATCCCAACTTGTCCATGCAGATCAAGATGCCCCAACTAAATTAGTCCAATTTATCCGCATTTGGCCCATATCTCTTTAAACTTTGTGTGTGCCAGTGTGTGTAAGGGTGTGTATTAGGTTGTGTGTGCCTGTGTGCCAGCGAAGTGGCGACAACACCCGGAATGAGCGGAGACTTGGCGATGTCCCGGGAGCATTTCCCTCTCTCCTCCCCGGAAATATGGGCTGGCCCAGGTGCTCTGTGTCCAGCTGGGGTCCGGGGGAGTTGAGGGTCAGTGACCCGGGGGTCAGGCATTGGAGCGGCGCTTTAGCCCGAGATCCATCCCCGCGGCTCCTGAGGCAGCACCGACAGCCCCTCTCACATGGTCCACTCCTAGCTCCGGGCCGGGGTTAAAACTCCATGCGGTGTGGACAGAGCGGCCGCCAGACAGAGCCGCCGGAGGCGAGGGTGGGAGGTGTGAGCGGTGCCTCAGTGGAAGGGGGGGGGACATCGGTGCTGGGACCACCGCCGCGTCTCACCTATTACACCATCTGCACGGGAATGTGAATGCGGGTGAGGCAGCATCTATAGAGCGGTAGACAAAAATGCTGGAGAAATGCTTGAGTGAAGAAGGGTCAAACTCACACATAGACGCTGCCTCACCCGCTGAGTTTCTCCAGCATTTTTGTCTACATTGCCATTTTACATAGTGTACGATGGGCTTAAATTAAATTGCTCATTCTTTATGGGAATCCCGCCGACAGAAAACTATTCTCATTGGTGAGTATGGAGGAGTGTGACTTTATTTATATATATATATATATATTTTAAAAAACTTGGAGCGCGAGAAGTTCTGTCTTCAGCGTGAGAGCGTGAGAATTTCATCAAATGCGTGATTCTCATGCTCAATGCTTGAGAGTTGGCATCCCTGGAATTTGAATAAAATGTTTTGCTGCATTATAAGGATGGCTATGATTAGGTGGTTGACAGTGTCTTGCAATGTTCAGGCAAGGGTCATCTTGCTTATTTACACACAACAAAGCTCCAAACAGATAATGTTATCACATCCAACTGACAAGGATCATATTAAGGTGGCACGGTGGCGCAGCAGTAGAGTTGCTGCTTTATAGCGCCAGATACCTGGGTTTAATCCTGACTACGGGTGCTGTCTATATGGAGTTTGTACGCTCTCTCCGTGACTGCGTGGGTTTTCTCCATGATCTTTGGTTTCCTCCCACACTCCAAAGACGTACAAGTTTGTAGGTCAATTGGCTTGGTGTAAATGTAATATTGTCCATAGTGTGTGTGGGATAGTGCTAATGTGCGGGGATCGCTGGTTGGTGCGGACCCGGTGGGCCGAGGGGCCCGTTTCCACTCTATCTCTGAACTAAGCCTCGGGAACACTGCCACATAAAATCAACTTTCTCCATTAACCATCGGCCCATTCCATTGTGCTCAGTTGCTGCCACATTCTTCAAGTCAGGTTTAACCAGATGCAAAACCATGCTCCTGATCACTCCCCTTTCCCTCAAAACCTATTAGCAAATGCTATCATATTACAGTTACTGTGCTAAGAGTCTTGGTTAATTAACAAATGTGGGTTCAATCATTATCACTCAATCCAAGAATATCTATTGTTCCCAGAACATTTGGCCCCAGAAAGCTACTTTAGACTTGGGATACAGCACAGATACAGGCCCTGCAGCCCATCAAGTCTCTGCTGACCAGTGAACAACCTGTACACGAGGGTCAATTTTACAATTTACTGAAGCCAATTAACCTACAAAACTGCATGTCATTGGAGTGCAGGAGGAAACTGGAGCACCTGGAGAAAACCTACACGGTCACAGGGAGAATGTGCAAACTCTGGACAGACAGATGGTTCGGATCAAAACTGGGTCTCTGGCTCTGCAAGGCAGCAAGCAATTCTATCGTTGCGCCATTGTGCCGTCTCAAACCCCGATTAACTCAACAAATTCATGAACAGGACTTCAAGCCATGCTAGTGCAGAGCTGGATAGATGGGTGCCGGGCTGGATGCATGGTTGCAGAGCTGGCTGCATGAGTGGTTGTTGGGCCAGATGCATAGGTGCAGCGCTGGGTAAGTGAGTGGGCGCTGTTGCAGATAAGGGTGTAGGACTGGTTAAGTGGGTGGCTTTGCAGGGCTGGAAGGCTGGACTTGTAGGCACTGGTTGGAGTGGGTGGGTGTGTGGCGTGCTGTGCAGGGTGACTAGGGGAATGCAGGGTGTGTGAACGGGTAAATGCAGGTCTGAACTAAATGTATGGGAAAGATAGACACAAAGTGCTGGTGTAGCTCAGGGGGTCAGGCAGCCTCTCTGAAGAAAAAGGATGGGCGATGTCTCGGATCTGGTCCCTTCTTTCAGGTCCCAACCCAAAACGTCACCTGTCCTTTTTCTCCAAAGAGACTGCCTGACCCACTGAGTTACGCCGGTACTTTGTGTCTATCTTCGGTGTAAATCAGTATCTGCAGTTCTTTGTCTCTAAATGTGTGAGTGCTGTGCAGGTGGGCAGTCGGGCCAGTTGGAGCAATAAATGGGCCGAGTGTAGTTGCATCAACCTCGTACAAAGGGATTTCTACCTTTCTTCGGCGCCGTGCCATTGTCGTTTGGATATGAAATCGTGACGCTCTCGTCCAGGTGAATATAATTGACCAGCGCTTCTTTCTTGTTCATCATGATGTATCTTGGGCACGGAATCACTGATTCTTCTCAACTGACGACAGCTCGGCATTACCTTACCCAACGTCAGAATGGCCTGAAGGAAGAGAGACAAGATTAGTTTACCCAAGGAATCTAAGAGTAAAGTTTCGAGTGGTGTACCAGATGCGATCCATAAAATCAAATTGTATTTCTGTGCTTTTCACAGGACTCCTTGCACATGCCACGGAAGCCAATAAATTGGGGATTGTAAAGATGATTGTGAAGTTGAGTTCTTGATTGGTACGAGTGTCAGAGGTTATGGGGAAGGAAGGCAGGAGAATAGGGTTGAGAGGGAAGGATAGATCAGCCATGATTGAACAGCGGTAGACTTGATGGACCAAATAACCTAAAGGGCCTGTCCCACTGTTACAGGTAATTCAAGAGTTCTCCCAAGTTTCCCCCGATTCGAACTCGGAGAATTACGATAATACATAGAAACATAGAAAATAGGTGCAGGAGTAGGCCATTCGGCCCTTCGATAATAGCCGCTCGTAGGTACTCGGGGCTCTCGTGGACATTTTTCAACATGTTGAAAAAACGTCACGTGCTTACCACGTTTCCCGAGTACCTGCCGATAGCGTTACAAGCCGCTAAGAGACGTCCCGAGCTCCGATGTACCCACTACGTACATTCTATATACTTACCACAAGTTTTTTTTTTAAACTCGGGGGAGCTCTTGGGTAAACCCGTATAGTGGGACAGCCCCTTAATTCTGCTCCTATAACTTATGAACTTATAAAGTGCTTTAGCACCACTGGAAAGATACAGGTCGTCCCCACATTATGGCAGGTTTGTGATCCCGAGAACCATACAGATCAAGTCAGACATTGGCCAAATATAGAGTTCCCACATGGCAGAAGATTCTTGGGGTCCAAACCCACCCACCTATTCCAGGTCTCAGTCCAGTAAACCCTTCCCCAAACTGCTTCCAAACTCTTGTCCGTTTATACAGGCATTCGTAAACTGATGAGCACCTGTACACAGCATGTAAATGAATGCAAAACGGTTTCACTTACATTTTAATCCTGACATATTAAATCCAAGCCCGCAAACAGATATGGAAAAATCACCATGATTACAGATACAGACTCTGCATTGTCCCTACTCCTAGGTAGCCAGACTACCTCTGCAAATACCGTAGCATCCACAGGTAACAATAAAACACTGTTGTAGGACTGCATGCACATATTAACATAAATACTGACTACCTTTAACACATACACACACACACAAAGAAACCTTGTTTAAAGTCCTATCACATTCCCTAAAGTTGCTGCAAGTGCTGAAACCCCACCTAACAAATAGCACCATATCTCCCGCGACCTTCTATAAATACGGCTACATGCCGAAGGATCTGCAGTAATACAGGCACACTCTTTGGATGCTCTGCAAGCACAGAGATTCTGCACTACACAGATGACCAAGCGCAGACTGGGCGATCATTTTGCTGAACACCTATGCTCAGTCCACCTTGGCCAATGCGATCTCCCGGTTGCCAAAACCTTCAACTCCTCTTCACATACTGCCCTGGGCCTCCTCCACTGTGAGAGTGAAGCCACATGCAAATTGGAGGAACAGCACCTCATATTTTGCTTTGACAACTTGCAACCCAGCAGTATGAACAATGATTTCTTCAATTTCAGGTAACCCTTGCATTCCCTGCCTACCACCCCTCTTGTTGTCCGACTAGTTCCACTGTTCACATCCTCGTATCCCTCCGCTACCACCTCTTCCTCAGCCAACAATGGGCCCCAACCATTCTCTGGTCATCTGTTTATTGGTCCAATGTTGTAGATACACACACACTGAACTTTTTAAATCTCATTTGTTATATTGTTTACAGTGTACTATGTTTACATATTCTGCTGTGTTGCTACGAGTAAAAATTTCATTGTTCTATCTGGGACATACCACAATAAAACACTCTTGACTCTTGTGTAGGTAGGAACTGCAGATGCTGGTTTACACCGAAGATAGACACAAAATGCTGGAGTAAATCAGCGGGACAGGCAGCATCTCTGAATAGAAGGAATGGGTGACATTTCCGGTCGAGACCCTTCTTCAGACTGAACGTCAGGTGAAAGGAAGTTAGAGATAAGGAAGTGCAAGAGATGACTCGTCATAAATAGTTAATCCCATGGGAACTCCCTTAAAGCCGACAAACCCAGTGACACCAACTAATATTGACACATGCCCAGAAATCCCCTCTAAATACTGACACAGTCTTGGGGATTACCTGCAAACTCATTCAGAGACCATTGCAAATCTTGACATGTTCCCTTAAACTTCATGTAAAATTTGACACATTACTAAAGAGCTTACTGTGCTAATGGTACTCTCCAAGTGTGTGTACACACAGCCACACATGCTTGGAGAATTCCCTGGAAAACAGTAGCACAATGGACATCTAGGTAATATTGGTGGACCCTCTGAATACAAAGCAAATACTCATACTTCAGTTGAAGAACCCTCTGCTGGAGACTCCTGAGCATACCGACATATTTGTAAAGAGATCACACCACAAACACCATAATGCAGGACAAATCTGAACCATTTCCTCATCCAGCCTGTGGTCACAGCACTGCTTATCACAGCTATGTGCAGTTTAATGCGATGCTAACTCGCACTGCCAAGGGTGGTGGCGGAGGAAAATATGATGATGGCGTTCGAGAAGCTTGGACATGCAGGAAATGGATGGATATGGACCATGTGCAGGCCGAGGAGATGGCTTTAACCTGATTTGGCACGAACTTTGTGCCATCACTGCTCCGATGTTGTAATAATAATAATATTTTATTGTCATTACACACAAGTGCAACGAGATTTGGTTTGCAACTTCCATCCGATGTCATAACTTAATCGACAAATAAAATTTTGGGTTAGATACTTTAGGTACTGCTCTATGTTCTATGATTAACAATGCAGCAAACTTTGCCACTCTTAAAGAAAAGCTGATCACTTCCAAGGGCTACTCGGAGTTGCCTAAAAGCTTTGAGAAGTTTGCTCGAAGGCAAAAAAAGACAAAGTGCTGGATTAACAGGTCAAGCAGCATCTCTCTGGAGCACGTTGGTACTGCAAGTTGGGCCAGAGCTGATGGCGGTCAGAGGATCTCAATCTTTTAACATGACTCACAATATTTCAACGGATATGGCTACAAGGTCTCGTGTAGGAACAAGTTGCAGATGCTGGTTCAAACAGGAAAGAGACACAAAAAGCTGGAGTAACTCAGCGGGTCAGACAGCATCTCTGGAGAAAAGGAATCGGTGAATCTCAGTCTGGCCTGAATCTGAATCTCAGAAGGGCCTCGACCCGAAATGACACCTATTCCTCTATCTTTGGCTACAAGATCCTTTTTCCTACAGGGGCATAGCAGTAGCAAGTGGCTACTATAAATTTCCCCAGGAATATCAGAGGAGGGGGGGTGGACATGTGGGAGAGAATCGTTTATAGTGTGACAGATATCATAGCCAAATGATCTCCACCCTTGCTAGTCAAATCTTGAGTGTTTTATTGGCATATGTCCCAAAACAGAACAATGAGTTTTTACCCAGAGAGTTGTGAATTTATGGAATTCCCAGCCACAGAGTGCAGTGGAGGCCAAATCACTTGATGGATTTAAGAGAGAGTTGGATAGAGCTCTAGTGGCTAGTGGAGTCAAGGGACATGGGGAGAAGGCAGGCACGGGTTATTGATAGCGGACGATCAGCCATAATCATATTGAATGGCGGTGCCGGCTCGAAGGGCCGAATGGCCTCCTCCTGCACCCATTTTTAAAGTTTCTATGAAATTTTTACTTGCAGCAGCACAACAGGGACCTAATCATAGTGTGTAAGAAGAAAATGTAGATGCTTTCATAGTACTCTGTAAAACACACAATAAACAAAAAGTTCAGCATATATTTTAAATTTTTTTTGAAAGCAAACAAATAAGCAATAATAGTGCAAAGTCACAAATAATGTCAACAAGTCTCTGGAGCTTGGAGCTCAGTTGAAGGTTGTAGTGTTTAATAGCCTGATGGCTGTATGGAAAACACTGCTCCATAAACTGGACGTTACCGCTTTCAGACTCCTATACTTTCTTCCCGATGGTAGAAGTGTAATGAGAGCATAGCCAGGGTGGTGTGGGTCTCTGTTCATGCTGGCTACCTTCTTGAGGCAATGACTCTCGTAGATCACTTCGATGGTGGGGAGGTCAAGAAATCCAGGGTGTTGAGAAGACTGGGAGGAGGCGGCTGACAGTGCCGGTGCCAAGGACTCCTCTGTATACACAGAGCATGGCAATGATCTCCCATCTATGATCAAGTTCAATGAAGGTGTACACGCTGGCTCCAATCAGCCGCTCCAGTAGCTTCAGGGTGTGATGTGACCCTGAAACTGTTCTAAAGTGTAGAGTTAGGTTAACTGATGGGGAAAGGTGCCATTGGGTGATTATGATGCTGTGTGTTTTAATAGACATGGTGGTGCAACAGTAGAGTTGCTGCCCTACAGCGCCAGAGACCCGGGTTTGATCCTGACTACGGGTGCTGTCTGTGCGGAGTTTGTATGTTCTCACTATAACCGCATGGGTTTTCTCCGGGTGCTGCAATTTCCTCCCACAGTTCAAAGACGTATTGTTTTGTAGGCTAATTGGCTTGGTAAATTGTACCCAGTGTGTGGTGGATAGTATTAGTGTGCGGGCATCACTGGTCAGTGGGGACTCGGTAGCCTGTTTCCGTGCTGTGTCTCTAAACCAGGGGTGGGGAACCTGCAGCCTCAAGGGGCCTTCTAGTCCATTAAATGCGTCCTTTTGAATTAACCCAAACTTTGTCGAACAAATCCTTGTATTTTTATTATATGTTTTTGTTCATCTTTCATTATTTTAATTTTAATCTTAAAATGAACGCATTTAAAATACCAATGAGTAAAAGATTCAACTAAGTAATCCTCCCCGACTGACGGCCACAATTAAAACATTAGTAAGTCATGAAGGCTATTTTAACAAAATAATGTGCATTTTGAAGTATATCTGGTTGAAGTTTCTTGGATGCGGCCTTATTAGATTACAGGTAACTTGATGTGGCATTCCAACATGAAAAGATTCCCCATCCCTGCTCTAAACTAAAAACAGGAAGAACAGAGAAACAGAAATCATTACCTGTTGGCACAGCCTCGGATTGCGTGCGACGTCACAAAACATGGAGAGTAGCCGTACAGAAACAGACAATGTATTTAGAAGGCGAATAACACTTTGGCCTTTGTTGCAAAGGCATTGGAGTACAAAAGCAATGAAGTGTTGTTCGAGCCCTTTGGCTGAGATGTTCCATGTTATTTTAGTCTCCACACGCAATGGAGGAGATAATTACCTTAGAGGCAGTGCTGTAGATTCATTAAACTGGCTCCTACAACAAGGGGAACAAAGGATCCCGATGGCTGAATTCACCCAGACGCAACTGCGTGGTCAGATCAAATGATCTTAAGCCGCATTCACATCATTGTTTTCACTTTGGTTCCAGAAACCCGAGACTGGAAATGGCATTGTGACCCAGTTGCACGCTGAAACCTCAATAGAGGCAGAGCCACTCCTTCTTCCAGCTTGGTTTGTTCAGGATTGCCAAGTAATGGGCAACAGTCCTACTCCCAGGGATTGTTTGCCAAGTCTTGGGGGGGAAGGGGGGGGTGTAAAGAATAGATGTTCAGCTCAGAGCAGTAACATTCAGAAGGGGTCACAGTGCTGGGAGAGGTGAACTGCGATTGACAGCAGTGTGAAAACCGGGCTGCACCGCATCACAATTGCTAGAGTTCCAGTCAACCGGGTTCAATCCTGACCTCTGGTGTTGTCTGTGAGGAGGTTGCATCATTTCCTCATAACCACAAAGGTTTTCTGCAGATGTTCATATCAAAGACATACGAGCAGCCAGACTAGTTGACCTTCGGGTTTGCATTTAAGTTGTAAAATCTGGGTAGAGTGGATTGGGAATGTGGGGGACCACGTGCACTGAGGTGCAGTGAACAGCTTCGTTTTGCAGGCCGTCCAAACAGATCTGATGTATTATCCATAAACACAATCAGGTCAAACTAAAGACAGATAGAACAAAGAGGAAGATACAGAGTGCAGAATATAGTTCTTAACATTGTAGTGCTGCAGTTCCATAGACAAAGTCCAATGTCTGCAATGGGGAAAAAGGTGAATCGGACAGCACCGTAGATTATGGAAAAACTGTTCAGAAGCCTGATAACATCAGGGAAGTGTGTGGGATCGCTGCAAGTGGGCATTTGACAGCTGGTAAAGGGCCATATGACTGTGCCGTATGACTTTACGACAAGCATGGAGCTGGAAGGAGCTCTCACGCACAATGACGCGCCAACCTCCAGCAGCCACTTTAAGTACCATTGATTTGTCTATGAATATGATGGTCAATGCTTTTAAGAAATGTAAAGAGTGAATCAGACAGTGCTGTAACATAGGAGACTGAGATTATTACTTGTGCACGGCAAGGCAGCATCAACACCTCTCTTGTATTAAAAAGGACACAAAGTGCTGGAGTGACTCAGCAGGTCAGGTATCATGTGTAGGAAGGAACTGCAGATGCTGGCTTAAACCAAAGATAGACACAAAATGCTGGACTAACTCAGCGGGTCAGGCAGACATTTTGAGTTGGGACCCTTTATCGGTCTGGAATCTCGACCGAAAACATCATATCTTCCAGAGATACTACCTGACCTGCTAAGTTGTTTCAGTACTTTGTGCCTTTTTGTTGTAAACCTGCCTCTTCACTTGAAATGACCGGTTTAACAATACTGAGGGTCAGATCACGGCGGAGATTTAACTGAAGTGCAGCTTAATTCTATTTTTAAGTGTCACATCAATTGTCTTTTAAGAAACTGTACAAAGTGCGAAAACAAACCGCAGAAATACAACAATCTTTATGTGTTCCTATAGCAACATTCCATGAATAGTTACAGCCACAAATCATTGAAATAATTACATGTCATGGGAGGAGGCACACTAATTCACCTCCTACAACTTACGTAATTTTATCTTTGAACCTTAATCACCAAGGATTGGAATGACACCCTTGCTTGCAAGTTTACCATAAATAATTTGTAATCACAGCATCGATGTAAAGACCTCAACAATGTAAAGATTAAAATGTCAGAGAGCCATTGATTAGTCAAATCTACACCTTTGCACAACTGTTGCATTCTTTCCTATCAACCCTCCCATGATATCCAACGTCAGACGTGTTATTACATACAATTATTCAATTTGCAATCCTCTCCAACGAACAATGGGCCATTGTGGACTCAACCCTTCTTGAGGTCATGTTGTTTTGCTCTGTTTTGTTCTGCCCCCCCACCCATCCTTCAGTCTGAAGAAGGGGTCTGACCCAATTCCTGTTCCTTTCCTCCAGATATGCTGCCTGACCCACTGAGTTAATCCAGAATTTTGTATCCATCTTCGGGATAAACCAGTATCTGCAGTTCCTTCCTACATATTCAATTTGTGGTTTTGGGAGGGGTTGTGCATTGCAGCTGGTGACAGAAGAGGTTCATGTCAGCGCATGGCTAAATGCGGAATTTGTAACCACCAATTATTACCTGAATTAAGTTCCCACAAAACCAGTTAATTAACTTTAACGTTGGATATATAGTGCAGTAACAGGCCCTTTGGCCCACGCCGATCAGTGATCCCCGTATACTAATGATAGCCTACATACAATGGGGACAATTTACAATTTTTACCAAAGCCAAATTATCATACAAACCTGTACCTGTACTGATGTGGGAGGAAACTGGAGCACCTGGGGAAAACCCACGCGGTCACGGGGTTCACTCAGTACTGACAGCACCCATAGTCCGGATCCCCCCCCCCACAGTAGTAGTAGTAGTTGTGGCTTTTGCCGGTGGCTTGGCAAGTCAGAGACTGAAATGTGTAGATGGTAACAATATGGCCTCAATAGTTCAGTAGATTAATGAAAGATTAAGCCAGGGGGTGAGGTACAGATCAACCAGGTAGATATGTCTTGGAAGGCATTGATTTATTGATTAGAACTAGAATCCAACTTTGCCAGAGTATAATGGTACAGTGCTCTCCATAATGACTGGGACAAAGACCCATAATTAATTGATTTATTTGCCTCTGTACTCCACAATTTGACATTTGTAAGAGAAAAAAAGTCACATGTGGTTAAAGAACACATTGTCTGATTTTATTAAAGGCCATTTTTATACATTTTGGTTTCACCATGTGGAAATTACAGCAGTGTTTATACATAGTCCCCCTTTTCAAGTCACCATAATGTTTGGGATACAACAATGTCATGTAAATGAAGCATGTAAATGAAAGTAGTCATGTTTAGTATTTTTTTAGCATGCCCTTTGCATGCAATGACTGCTTGAAATCTTCGATTCATGGACATCACCAGTTGCTGGGTTACACAAAAAGCTGGAGAAACTCAGCGGGTGCAGCAGCATCTAAGGAGCGAAGGAGATAGGCGATGTTTCGGGTCGAGACCCTTCTTCAGACCTGAAGGGTCTTTAGGGTCTGAAGAAGGGTCTCGACCCGAAACGTCGCCTATCTCCTTCGCTCCTTAGATGCTGCTGAACCCGCTGAGTTTCTCCAGCTTTTTGTGTAACCCTCGATTCTCCAGCATCTGCAGTTCCTTCTTTAACACCAGTTGCTGGGTGTCTTCTCTGATGATGCTCTGCCAGGCTGCTATTGCAGCTATCTTTAGCTTATGCTTGTTTTGGGGGCTAATCCCCTTCAGTTTTCTCTTCAGCATATAAAAGGCATGCTCAATTAGGTTCAGATCGGGTGATTGACTTGGCCACTCAAGAATTGACCATTTTTTCTTTTATTATTAAATTAAAAATACAAAGTTGTACAAGAATGGAAATGTGTATGTATGTATTAGGTACTGAAGTACCACACTATTGTACTTACTTCAAACATAAACAAAAAAAAAGAAAAACCAACATTAAAAAAATTGACCATTTTTTAGCTTTGAAAAACTAATTTGTTGCTTTAGCAGTATGTTTGGGATCATTGTCTTGCTGCAGAATGAACCGCCGGCCAATGGGTTTTGAGGTATTTGTTTGAACTTGAGCAGATGGGATGTGTCTATACACTTCAGAATTCATTATGGGGTGGAAGATTGCAACCTTCAACAGGTCCGCCCTGTTTCGAATAATGCAATCAACTCGACGTGCACAAACAGAAGATCAAATAGAACAAGTTGTCCAACAACTTTAGGCTGTGCACGCCACACGAAAGAAGAAGAATTAATTATGTTATTACCATCAGCAATTGTGGCATCCATGAAGATAATCAATCCAGTACTTTCAGCAGCCATACATGTCCAGGCCATAACACCCTCAACACCGTGTTTCACAGATGCTGTGGTATGCTTTGGATCTTGGGCAGTTCCTTCTCTCCTCCATAATTTGCTCTTGCCATCACTCAGATATATATTAATCTTCGTCTCATCTGTCCACAAGACCTTTTTCCAGAGCTGTGGTTGCTCTTTTAAGTACTTCTTGGCAAACTGTAACTCGACCATCCTATTTTTGCAGCTGGTTTGCATCTTGCAGTGTAGCCTCTGTATTTCTGTTCATTAAGTCTTCTGCAGGCAGTGGTCATTGACACATCCACACCTTACTATGGGCGAGTGTTTCTGATCTGTCGGACAGGTGTTTGGGGATTTTTCTTTATTATGGAGAGAATTCTTCTCTCTATAATAAAGAAAAGCTGTGGAGGTCCATCAGCCGTGGAGGTCTTCCTTGGCCTGGCAGTCCCTTTGCGATTAGTAAGCTCAACAGTGCTCTCTTTCTTCTTAATGATGTTCCAAAGAGGTGATTTTGGTAAACCTAAGGTTTGCCTGATGTCTCTAACAGTTTTATTCTTGTTTCTCAGTCTCATAATGACTGCTTTGACTTTCATTGGCACAACTTTGGTCCTCATGTTGATAATTGATAAACAGCAATAAAAGTTGCCAAAGATGATGGAAAGACTGGAGGAAAGACGAGGTGCTGAGAGCTCTCTTATACCTGCATTAAGGAGGCAATTGAACACACCTGAGCAATTAAAAACACCTGTGAAGCCATGTGTCCCAAACATTATCGTGCCCTAAAATGGGGGGACTATTTAAAAGCACAGCTGTAATTTCCACATGGTGAAACCAAAATGCATAAAAATGCCCTTTAATAAAATCTGACAATGTGCACTTTAATCACATGTGATTTTTTCTCTTACAAATCTCAAATTGTGGAGTACAGAAGCAAATAAATAAATGATGGGTCTGCCCCAAACATTATAGAGGGCACTGTAACATATGACGGTAACCAAGGTGTTTGAAGGGACTTCCTACTCTTTGCAGGGCAAAGGTTCATCCTCAGAGCCAAAGGTACAGAACATCACCATTCTGCATCAACCAATTTGCACCCTGTGTCCTGTAACATCTCAGGATTAACTCAAACCACGGGTACATAAATAGAAACTACTCCCTCTTTTCATTTAGTTTAGTTTTAGAGACACAGCGCGGAAACAGGCGCACCGAGTTCCACACATTAACACTATCCTACCCACTAGTTACAATTTACATTTATACCAAGCCATTAGCCTACAAACCTGTACGACTCTTTGTGTCGTATAAAGGCTTACAGATTAGAATCTCTGGTGCAGCTCCACCCTGTCCCAGAGCAGCCAGTTAAAAAATATTCTTAGGATCTTGATGGCATGATATTTTATTTATTTCCCGTCTCTACTTCCTCCGACAGAATGACTTCCAAATCCAGTTCATTTAAGTAACAACCACTTTGAGAGTTTTGAGTCAAATACAGGCTACTGGAGCCATTATGGAATTATATGGAACACAGGCATTAATTAAAATGAGAACTAGGGGCTGCATAGTGGCAGAGTTGCTGCCTTACAGCGCCAGAGACCCGGTTCAATCCTAACTAGGGGTGCTGATTGTACGTTCACGCTGTGACCTACGTGGGTTTTCTCTGGGTGTTCCGGTTTCCTTCCACTCTCCAAAGATGTACAGGTTTGTAGGTAAATTGGCTTTGGTGAAATTGTAAATTATCCCTCGTGTGTGTAGGATAGTGTTAGTGTGCCGGAATCACTGGTTGGTGTGGACTCTGTGGTCCAAAGGGCCCGTTTCCCTGCTGTATCACTAAACTAAACTTCAACAAAGAAATATACCACAGCCATCTTTCTTTGGGCTATTTAAGACAACACCAAGAGTTTGCATTTGCTACTCCCCCCCCCCCCCCCCCCACCACCACAATTCCCATTGACAATTCTATTGGGGCTCCTGGTCCATTGTCAAGGAGGCCCCCTTCACACCGTACCTGTGGAACCTATCTCTCTGCTCATGTTTACACTGGGGATGAAATGTGTGGCATCAAATGGCCTTGCTGAAACACAATCTGAGTATCAGTGAGCAAGTTACTGCTGAATTTAATTGACGGCACAGTCAATGATACCTTCTAAACCTTGTGACGTGGCTGAAGACTTGTCTTCCATAACAATGGGATTCCCAGCAGAGACCCGTTTGTAGCATCTGCTCACGGTTTCTGGCATCAGCTGCGGATAAATGTTTCAGCTTTGTCTACGACATTCACACAAACCAGCTTCACCGAGGATGGCAACGTGCCTCCAGCCCACTCCTCCAATTACGATAGTAATGGTCCGTTACTATCCCGATCTCAATGCAACAGGACCTCAGAACTTTGATCTGATCTGTTGGCAGTAATTGCTCAACCTGTCCTGTTGATGCTGCCTTCAGAGTATTGCGTTGTAAACCTGCAGGCTCACAGTTCCCGGTTGCCAAACATTTTAACTCCTCTTCATTTTCATTCGGACCTTTCTGCCCTGAACCTCCTCCACTGTCAGAGTGAGGCCAAACGCAAATCGGAGGAACAGCAACGTAACCGCAAATAAACATTGCATCCTCTCTCTCTCCCCATCCCTCCCTCATCCTAGTCGTCATACTAGTTTCACTGTCGTCCTATTGAATTTCAATGTCTGTATAACTCGTTATCACCTATCCCACAGCCAGCAATGGACCATTGTGGGTTCCATCTTTCCTTGATTATCGTTGCTTTTGGCATTTCATTTGTCCTTTCTCTCTCTTCCCTCCCCCCCCGACTCTCATTCTGAAGAAGGGTCTCAACCCAAAACTTTACCTATTCTTACAGCATGGAAACAGGCCCTTCGGCCCACTGAGTCCACGCTGAGCAGCAATCCTCATATATTAACACTATCCTACACACTGGTCACAATTTGCAATTTTTACCAAAAGCCAATTATCCTATAAATCTGTACGTCTTTGGAGTGTAGGAGGAAACCAGAGCACCCGGGGAGAAAGTGAAAACTCCATACAGACAGCACCTGTACAAAGCCAGGATTGAACCCGGGTTTCTGGCGCTGTAAGGTAGCAACTCTACCGCTGTGCCCCCCTAGTGGCATTCATCTCCGGTGTCATTTATTTTTGCCTCTGATTTTCTCAGCTCCCCCTTTTCATTTATGGGCTGGCTTACTGTCTATGTTTGTGACAGTGTGCTCACGATTCACCAGCTCCCGTGTATCCCAACAACAAACAGTCAAATTCAACTGTGCAACAAAAAATAAAAATCACAGTTGACATCTCATGTAAAGACAAGACTTTGCATTGGGTGGCATCACAGTGATGTCATAGAAACACATACAAATTAGAAAGAGTATAAATCATAACAAGGAACTTCATGCAATTTTCTTTGAAGATGCCCAGTTCACCTGCCTCTGGGCACAGTAGCCCTTCTGACTCTACCAATTGGAACGCTGAACACTGCTGTTTACTCCAACAACATCAAGGGACTCTTGACACATAGTGTTTATGTGATGAGATCATAGAGCAATTTAGCACGGAAACAGGTCCTTCAGCCCAACTTGCCCATGCCAGAGCAGGCAATGCTACGTACACTCATCACATTTGACCAGTAGCACTCCAAATCTTTCCGATCCATGCACCTGGCCAAAAGTCTTTTAAACTTTGTAATTGCAGTGACCTTCATCATCCCCTCTGGCATCTTGCTCAGTTTACCCGCCACCCTTGTGTGGAAGAACTTGCCCCTCAGATCCTCTTGAAAACTTTTCTCCCCTCACCAACTTTTCTCCTCTCGCCTTGATTCTATGTCGTCTACTTTTGGATAACCCCACCCTAGGGAAAAACTGCCACCATCTACTCTATCAATGCCCCTCATTTAAAAAAAATAAATAAACCTCTAAGAGAGTATTAGATTTAGCTTTTAGGGCTCAAGGGATCAAGGGATATGGGGAAAATGATTTGGATGAAGGGATTCAAAGTAACATTAGCAAATTTGCAGATGACACAAAGCTGGGTGGCAGTGTGAACTGTGAGGAGGATGCTATGAGAATGCAGGGTGACTTTGACAGGTTGGGGGAGTGGGTAGATGCATGGCAGATGAAGTTTAATACGGATAAATGTGAGGTTATCCACTTTGGTAGCAAAAACAGGAAGACAGAATACTATCTAAATGGTGTCAAGTTGGGAAAAGGGGAAGTACAATGGGATCGGGGGCCCTTGTTCATCAGTCTATGAAAGTAAGCATGCAGGTACAGCAGGCAGTGAAGAAAGCGAATGGCAAGTTGGCCTTTATAACAAGAGGAATCGAATATAGGAGCAAAGAGGTCGTTCTGCAGTTGTACAGAGCCCTAGTGAGCACACCTGGAGTATTGTGTGCAGTTTTGGTCCCCTAATTTGAGGAAGGACATTCTTGGTATTGAGTGCAGCGTAGGTTTACAAGGTTAATTCCCGGGATGGCGGTACTGTCATATGCTGAGAGAATGGAGCTGCTGGACTTGTACACTCTGGAGTTTAGAAGGATGAGAGGAAATCTCATTGAATCATATAAGATTGTTAAGGGCTTGGACATGTTAGAGGCAGGAACATGTTAGAGGCAACATGTTCCCGATGTTGGGGGAGTCCAGAACCAGGGGCCACAGTTTAAGAATAAGCAAGCACATTAGAACAGAGACGATGAAACACTTTTTCTCACAGAGAGTGGAGAGCCTGTGGAATTCTCAGCCTCAGAGGTCGGTGGAGGCAGGTTCTCTGGATGCTTTCAAGAGAGAGCTAGATAGGGCTCTAAAAATAGCAGGGGATATGGGGAGAAGGCAGGAATGGGGTACTGATTGGGGATGATCAGCCATGATCACATTGAATGGCAGTGCTGGCTTGAAGGGCCAAATGGCCTACTCCTGCGTCTATTGTCTATTGAAAAAGCAGGAACGGGGTACTGATTTTAGATGATCAGCCATGATCATATTGACTGGCTCGATGGGCTGAATGGTCTACGCCAGCACTTATTTTTCTATGTTTTTAAGATCTGTTCTTAGCGCCTTTCATTCCAGGGAACTAGTCCCATCCTATTCAATCTGTTATAAATCAGCCCTGCAGTTTTGGTTTCGTTCATAGATATACAGGCCCTTCAGCCCACTGAGCTTATGCCGACCATTGATCACCCATACAGTAGTTTATGACCTACAAACTAGGGGCAATTTACAGAGGCCAATTAACCTACAAACCTGCACGTCTTTGGGATGCAGGAGGAAACCGGAGAACCCGGGTCTTTGGAGCCGCGAGTCAGCAACTCTGCCACTGCACTGCCCAGGTCCAGCAGCATTCCTGCAAATATTTTCTGAACCTTTTCTGCATTACATTCTTCCTCTAGCATGGTGACCAAAACTGCACAGCATACTCCAGGTACGGCAGCACAGTGGTAGAGTTGCTGCTTTACAGCGCCAGAGACCAGGGTTCAATTCTGACTATGGGTGCTGTCTGTACGGAGTTTGTACATTCTCCTTGTGTCCTGTTGAAGAAGGAACTGCAGATGCTGGAAAATCAGAAGAGTCTGAAGAAGGGTTTGGACCTGAAATGTTGCCCATTTCCTTCGCTCCATGGATGCTGCCTCACCCACCGAGTTTCTCCAGCATTTTTGTCTACCTCCCTGTGACCTGCGTGGGTTTTCCCCAAGTGCTCCAGTTTCCTCCCACGCTCCAAAGATGTACAGGTTTGTAGGTTAATTGGCTTCTGTACATCGTCCCTAGTGTGTGGGACAGTGCTAGTGTGCGGGGTGATCGCTGCAAACTCAGTGGGCCGAAAGCCTTGTTCTCATGCTGTATCTCTAATCATCATCACTTCATTGTGAAGCGATGGATGACCTGGAATTGTATTTTCCATCCATTTAATTTCTCCAAACTAACAAAAAGCTAGAAATAGCAAAGTGCTAACCAGTGTACAGAGGCCTTGCTGCATCACATTCATGGGCTCATTCCCAACTCTGGGGCTGCCAACACCTTCAGCTCAGATAAAAGTGCCACCCGAGTGAAGCCTTGTTTTTTTACCAAACTCACAACATTGGACATTTTCCAAATCAGACAAGGAACACAGATTTGCAATTTGCCTTCTAGCCTTTTGCAGAACATCACTACTGCATTTTAAAAACAATTATGGCAATTTTATGGGAAACATTTACCACGCACCATTTGATTCTAATAGTAAGCAGCTGAAGTCATACAACACGCTCTATTTCATTCATAACATTAGACATGTAATGTCGACCAAAACATCATCATCAGGACAGGACGTCCCACATTTAAATTACTTATTCTTGATTCATACAAGTTTACAAAATTATCTGAACAATGATCTGTTGCCTCACAGTTTAGCTCAGTTTATTGTTCCATGTACCAAGGTACAGTAAAAACTTTTGTAATGTGCTAACCAGTCAGCAGAATTTACAAGATTACAGATCAACCCATCCACAGTGTACAGATACATGATAAAGGGAATAACGTTTATTGCAAGAAAAGTCCAGTAAAGTTCAATTAAGATGGTCTGAGGGTCTCCAATGAGGTAGATAGTAGATCAGGACTGCTCTCTAGTTGTTAATAGGATGGCTCAGATGCCCGATAACAGCTGGGAAGAAATTGTCGCTGAATTTCGAGGTGTGTGTTTTCACGCTTCTGCACCTCTTGCCTAATGGAAGAGGGGGGAAGACAGTGACGGAGATGAGACCCATCCTTGATAATGCTGGTAGCCCTGCCGGGGAAGCGTGAAGAGCCATAGACTCCGGTTCAAGCCCGACCTCGAGTGTCAATGTGGAGTTTGCACCTTCTCCCAGTGAATGTGTGGGTTTCCTCCAGGTGCTCCAGTTTCCTCTCATATTCCAAAGACGTGTGCGTTTGTAGGTTAATTGGCTTTTGTAAATTACAACTTGTGCTCAAGCAGTGGATGAGAAAGCGAAACAAAGAACTAGTGCGGATGGGTGATCAGTTGCCAACGTGTAGCAAAGTGCCAGTTTCCATACTGTATCATTCAATTCAATAGAACTAGTGTGAACAGGTGATGGATGATTGGCATGGACTCGGTGGGCCAAAGAGCCTATTCCCAGGCTGCATCTCCAAACCCGTCTAAATCATCAAATTACTGGCTGTTCACTTATACCCGTTCTAATGCTTGCAGACAACTTTCAGGTAGACATTTTTTTGCTGCCGACAGTTGCTAGAGTTTGAAAGCAAAATGACGTTGCTATAAGTGATAGATAGACACAAAGTGCTGGAGTTACTCAGCAGGTCAGGCAGCATCTCTGGAGAAATGGATGGGTGATGTTTTGGGTCGGAACCCTCCTTCAGACTTGAGATTAGTGACATTGGCCGAGAAATTAACGTTGGCTGAATTACAGATGAAAAACTCCTTTGTAGATTTAGGGTAAAGGATAGACATTTGATAGTGAATCTGAGGAAGAGCCTTTTTCAGCCAGAAAGTGGCTGAAATATGGAAGGCACCGAGTGAGTGGTAATGGCAGGTACTTCAACGTTTAAGAAGTATCTGGATGAACATTTGAAATTGTCCATGCTTAGAAGGTTACGAAACGAGTGCTGGCAAACGGGATTAGTCTAATTCATGTTCCTGAGCTACTTTACCTGTAGAGGTCATGGTTATGGTCTTTCTCGGTGTTCCGGCCAGTGCATAGGGCAGTTTGTGAGACAAATCACAGACCATCAAACAGTACAGTGGTGCAGTCGGCAGAGCTGCTACCTCACAGCACCAGTGAACCACTCTCAGGATCAGCACCATTCAGGACAAATCAGCTCACTTGATTTGCATCTCATCAGTCATCTGAAACATCCATTCCCTCCACAGCTGGCACATGGTGGCTGCAAGGCAAACCATCTACCCAATGAACTGCAGTTCCTTGTCCAGGCTACCCTGGCAGGACATTCCAGAGTCACTACTTCAAACACCAAAGAGAGGTAAGGAAGCCCATCCTGCAGGCTCCTCACCAAGCTGTACACCATCCAGACATGGAAAAATATTGCTGTTCCTTCATCTCGAATAGAGTCCTGGAACTCCCCATGTGACAGCACCTTCAGCAGAAGAATGGCTGTGATTCAATGCAAGGCCCTCTCAAGAGCCTCGAGGAATACGCAATGAATGCCAGCCTGCCAAGTGACACCAGCTCCCCCCTCCCAAAATTAATTAAGAACAAATTTGTTAAGTCAGAGAATGTTATTCTCTCACTGTTTCGTGATTAGAGAACAATATGCAAGCCTACTCCACCGATTCCTGAGGCGATGAGCTTTCTTATGAGGATCATTTAATACAGATCGGATTATCCCCAATGGATTTTAAAATAAAAGGTGACCACATCGATACATTTCACCTTACATGTTTCAGAAGGCATGAAGGGTGCATCAAAATGGCAATAACCATCGATTCAGTTGCAGTTCAACGACATCAAAATCAGCTTCCACATCAGTCCCGAGCCAGTTGCAATGAACTGGGAGCTTCACATTACACACGTTTGTAGGTGCGTTGGTTACCCTGGTTCTTCTCTCCCAACACTGGATCAGGACTTCATCTGCGGCCTTAAACGAGGCTGTGGGAGTGTGGATGATCCATGCCCTCGAACTTTGCCTTGGGTCTTTGTCAACTTGGGCTGCAGGGTGGTCACGAGAGGTCGGAAAGAGACGAGGATCAGTACGGGTGTCAGATTAGTACTGGTGTCAAAGGTTATGGGGAGAAGGGAGGAGAATGGGGTTAGGAGGGAGAGATAGAGCAGCCATGATTGAATGGTGGAGTAGACTTGATGGACCGAATGGCCTGATTCTCCTCCAATCTCTTGTGATATAATGATCTCATGATGATCAAAAGCAGGCTCTTCTGGTCAAAGGTGAAGGATAATACAAGGGATTATTGCAGATTGGGGAGGGGTATGGGCTGGAGAGGTGGACGAGAAATCAACTAGGTAAGAGCAGGAAGAGCCCAGGGATTTAGATGAGATTTTACCAATATGAACCTTCCAGGTTAGTGATGTGTACCATGGTCAGGAACATTCTCAAAGGAGGGTCGCTCAGGGAATATCATCATTGGCGTTCCCTAATGTGAAAATCATACTAGTGTTGCGAGAGTGACACCAGATAGGAAGCACGGAGTTAGATTTAGCTCTTGGAGCTAACAGAATCAAGAGATATGTGGAAAAAGCAGGAATGGGCTACTGTTTTTGGAGGATCAGCCATGATCATATTAAATGGCGATGCTGGCTCGAAGGACTGAATGGCCTACTCATGCACCTATTTTCTATGTTTCACTCAAATGAATCTCCAATGAACGGTGCTTGACTGAGAAAAGTTTGCAAACCAAACTTATTCATTCCAGGTTAAATCAGTTTTCAGCCACATGGTGCTGATGAAACTTGTGCAATGGGATCCAATTTCTAGGAATCAAGATTCTGAGAGAGAATACCAGAATTGAAACGATCTTGGATTTTGTCCTTTAAGACTGAGAGGAGAAGAAATTGCTCAAGAGCTGGAGGTTGTAGATCTTTGGAATTCTTCACAACAAGGTATTGGTGAAAAGTTATTAATTGCCATCAAATTAGCGCCCCTCTCAAGAATGATTCCAGGAATGAGTGGGTTAGCATATGATGAGCTTTTGCCAGCATAGGGCCTCTATTCACTGGATTTTAGAAGGTTGAAGAGGGACCTCATTGAAACTTGTAGAATAATGAAAGGCATAGAGTGGATGTGGAAAGGATTTTTCACTGGTGGGAGAGTCTAGGACCAGAGGTCATTGCCTCAGAATTAAAGGGCGCTCTTTTTGATAGGAGGTGAGGAGGAACTTCTTTAGTCAGAGGGTAGTTAATTGTTGAACTCTTTGCCACATAGGGCTGTGGAGGCCAAGTCAGTGGATATTTTTAAGGCAAAGATAAACAAATTATTGATTACAACGGGCGTCAAGGGTTATGGGGAGAAGACAGGAAAATGGGATTAGGAGGCAGAGATCAGCCACGATTGAATGGCGGAGTAGACTCGATGGGCCGAATGGCCTAATTCTACTCCTATAACGTGAACTCTCCACAGATGCTGCCTGACCTGTTGAGAATTACTGGCATTTTCCGGCGAGATTAATTGACGAGAGTCAGACAGCACAGGAACAGGCCTTTTAGTCAACTGAATCTGCAGTGACCATCAACCTATCACTTCCACTAATCCTACATTTCCATTCTCCCCACATTGTCGTTTACTTACCGACCTCCAGATTCTTATCTGAGGAGCAATTTACAGTGGCCAATTAATCTACCAAGCCACGCATCTTTAAGATGTGGGAGGACACAGGAACATCCAAGGGAAACTGCGATGCTGCTTCTTCCTGCCTATGGGCAGCAATTGAAGAGCGCACCCCCTGAGGCAGGCACGTGCCGTGAGTAATTACTCAGGGTAGGCACTCAGTCCGCTTTCATAAAATAACTAAACCCCGCATGCGCAGATTGTTCTTCCCGTTAAATAAATAAATAAAAACCGTGACATTTCAATTTGCCCAAGGCTTCCTAGTCCAAGACCAATTGGGGGAATAGTTCCTTTCACAGCGTGTGGAGAGTCTGTGCCAGGGGTAAAGTTGTGGGGAGGGCACGAGTGTTGAGAAGGAGGGTGTCGGGGATACTGCCAGTAACTCACTCACCGCTACCGCAGCTCTCCGGGCGCGAAGCCACGCACTGTAGCTGGAGATAGAAGCAGCTCGGGGAGCTACGAGCGGCCACTGGGACCCGACAGCAGAACTGACGCCACTTCAGCGCCTTCTGCCGGCCCGCTCACCTTTGGCAGTGCTCTCCGTCGGAACACCTGTCACCTGCCGTTCGCCGACTTCGCTCATGTCAGCGGCTTCCTGCAAATCCTTAAAGTCCCACAGCCGAGTAACCTCAATCGCGCTGTCAGAATTTAAGGACATGAGTGAGGCCAGCGAGCGGCAGGTGAGAGGTTTTTAGACGGAGAGCTGCCAGACGTGAGCGGGGACCGGCAGAAGGAGCTAAGGTGGTGGCTGGTTCCGCTGTCCGGCCCGGCGGCCGCTCAGCCACCTGAGCTACTTCTCTCCCCCCTCCTCCGGCCTCAATGCGGTGTCATTGCATGCCCCCGTGCAAGGAGCGTCGCAAGTGGCTTTATCCCAATCCCCTCATTCATAACATTCGTGCCCTCCCCGCAACTTTCCCCCGGGCCAGACTCGCCAAACACTGTGAAAGGAGCTCTCCCCCCCACCCCCACACCCCGGGAAATACGGTATTAAAAAACATAAACACAAAATGTACTTACCACATTATTGGTACACGAGCTCCATTCTTCTCTCTTTGTTACCTAACATACATTTAAAATATTGGCAAACCATAGATGAACACCCCGCCAAGAAACTTGCGCTGCGCATGCGCAGTAGACTGATGCGCATGCGCAGTACAGCAAAGGCAGAATTTCTGCTGCCTTCGTCCCCGCTTGAAACTGACGGCTTCAGGCAGCGCTGACGGCACGTGGGCTGTACAGACCTTCCCGTGTTACAAGCGCTGCGGATGAAAGGCACGGAGAATTATGCCTATCTAAGCGATCGGTCTCTTACATAGGCATAATTCCCCATGCCTTTATTATTTATATTTAGTTATTACTATGTTATAATTTTAGTCAGGGTAGGCAGTGCCTACTTTGCCTACCCTGATGGCACGTGCCTGCCCTGAGGGGAGGACTGTTCAGAGCTGGTCGGGGGTCGGGTGGCAAAGGAACAACGACAGGACTGTTTGGAGTCTGTAGACTGGGCAATGTTCAGGGACTCGGCAACGGACCTGAATGAATATGCCACAGTCGTTACGGGTCGATGATGGAAAAGGTCAAGATATTCAAATTCCTGGGCGTGCATATCTCTGAAGATCTCTCCTGGTCCCAGAACACTGATGTAATCATAAAGAAAGCACATCAGCGCCTCTACTTCCTGAGAGATTACGGAGAGTCGGTATGTCGAGGAGGGCTCTCTAGAACTTCTATAAGTGCACAGTACAGAGCATGCTGACTGGTTGCATCGTGGCTTGGTTCGGCAACTTGAGCGCCCAGGAGCAGAAAAGACTGCAAAAAGTTGTAAACACTGCCCAGTCCATCATCGGCTCTGACCTCCCTACCATCGAGGGGATCTACCACAGTCGCTGCCTCAAAAAGGCTGGCAGCATCATCAAGGACCCACACCATCCCGGCCACACACTCTTCTCTCCACTGCCTTCAGGTAGAAGGTACAGGAGCCTGAAATCTGCAACATCCAGGTTCAGGAACAGCTTCTTCCTCAAAGCCATCAGACTATTAAACTCAACACAAACAAAAATCAGAACTATATATATTCAATGGTATATGGACACACTGATCTATTCTGTATTTATTTATTTATGCCTGCAATATTCTGTTGTGCTGAAGCAAAGCAAGAATTTAATTGTCCTATCTGGGACACATGACAATAAACTCTCTTGACTCTTGAAACCTCGCAGTCAGAGGGAGAACCTGCAAGCTCCACAAAGACAACTCCCGGGGTCAAGATCAAACCAGAGTTACTGGAGCTGTGAGGCAATGGCTGTGAGCTGGACCTTGAAGCAATAGAAAAAGGATAAGGCAGGGACATGGATGGCAATGGAGGATTTCTTTAAGTGCTGGAAGTAACAGTATCCCTACTCATGCTTCTAATTCTTATAGCCTTATACATAGGATGAGATCTAGAGTGGGATCTGAGCATTGGCATGTGCTGGTCTAACCGGAAGGCTCACGTGATCGATGGGCCGAATGGCCTAATTCTGTTTCTGTGAGTTAAGAACTGAGCTGAATGACCATCGAATATGGCATCTGAAATGCTAGATAAAGAGGTAGCCTAATGGACAAAGTATGAGAAGCAGCAGGAATGGTCAAAGGAGAATTTACAATCAGCAGGGGAACAGCACAGGGAGCTTCAAGGACACTCAGCAAAATCAAATCACAACGTCGCAAAATTCAATCTGAACCTCACAGGATCAGGACAAGGAGCACAAATTGTCACAGAACCGGGGAGATTGGTTGTAAAATTTGTACAACACACTCCCTCAACTGCCCAATGCAGTCATGTTCAACAGGGGGGCTTTTCTGTAAGTTAATCTCAGTTTTCTGTTTTGCTCCCCATAATATTACCATTAATACCAACCTCCATCACCTGCCTTATACATTTATGTAGAGGAAGTAGACCAACAGTTAAAGAGTTACACCAGCTAAAAATAAAATAATGTTCTTCCTCTTTACTAAAACTTGTTTCATGTTAAATCAGCGAGTGCATTTAAAAATATACGTGTATTTAGACTTTCCTTCTCCGGTCTTGCAATGATAAATATACTGCCAGACTCTCTCTACCAAATTCTAACACGGACTGATTCAAACTGCAGAAAGGGTTTTTATAAACATACCTTCCAGTCACTTCACTAGTGGGGAACTCTGCGCTTTTTTTTGCTCCATCGAAGAAGGTAACGAGAAATTGTCCGGCGAGCGAGTTCCAATGCCTTGATTACAATGTCATTGCATTGTGCAGTTTTACTTTCAGGTGCAGAACCGGTAAACAGGTTACACCTGTCAAACGACTTCCAAACCCGCCTTGAATTTCTTAAAGGGATTTACATACTGCAAGCCAACGTCACCGAAGCGATGAGCTCCACTATAGGAAGGCACCCTTGTTGAATGCAATATTGGATTTCAACCTACTGTGTTCCTCATCCCCTTTAATGTGATGGGAACTGGGAGGTGGGAGCGTCTTTTGTGTGAAAGTAAGCCCCACCCCCAACATTTATTTCTAAAAAGCCTTTATTTCTCATTCGTTCATCTTGCTAAAATGTTTCCAATTTGTAAATTCAGTCCATTCAATAGTTGAGAGCATCTTTCTAACTTCAACAGCTGAGTTATTGCCAACCTAAATGAGCCCCGGCGTTATTTAATGCGCTTTAAATTAAAATTAAATCGGGCGGCAAAAATAAAGATTCCGGACCTTCAGTCGCTGGCCAAAATCATAAAAGTCCTTCAGCGAAGGAGGCCATTTGGCCCATTTTGTCTGTGCCAGATCTTGTAAAGGCTCGCCATTAATCCCACATCCTCACCCATTGTACTTAACTTATGTACAATTTCCTTTAAAAATCTTTTTGTTTAAATCTAAATTTGTTTAAATCTATTAGTTTATCTAGCTTTGGGAAATTGAATTGGATGGATTTCTCCATTGAGTGTTTTCTTTATTCAGAATCTGCACTCCCTGATTTACTAATCACATTTTTATATTTTGCCTTGGCATATCCAGTAGATCGGAGATAACTTGCAGGACAGCATTCCTCGCATTCCAATGTCAAGACAGTTTAATTGTCTTATGTACTGAAAATGAACGATGAAATTATTTTTAGCAGTAGCATAGCAGGCCTGTAAACACAGTACTAATAGTTAGCATTGTAAACAACCAAAAAAAATCAATAAACAAAAAAAACCCAATATGAGTGAGTGCAAGTCCTTGGAGCAACCAAGACAGTTTGTAGTTCATAGTTTAGTGCTTGAAGTGTTCAATAGATTAGATTAGATTAGATTAGATTTTATTACTTGTCAGTCGAACCTCAGAGGAGGCTCGAACGAAACTCCGTTTCTACAAGCCATACAAACAGAACAATTCATTAAAAAAACACACAAACATCCATAACACCGAATCACCTCCTCACTGTGATGGAAGGCAAAGTCTTCTCTCTCCCCCGCACCATTTCTCTCCCGAGGTCGAAGCCCCAGGTGGGCGGTGTTAAGTCCCACGGCCATTGAGGCCGCGCCGGGCGATGTACGGCCCCGCTCTAGGCCCAAAAGTCACAATGTTGGAGGCCCCCGGCGGGCGCTGGAATGTCCCGCCGCCATTAAAGCCGCGCCGGGCGATGTATGGCCCCGCTCCGGGTCGCTCCAACCCCGCGACACGGGCTGGAGAAGCTGTGTTGCGGGAGCTCCGGAGAACGGTCTCCCACCAGAACCCGCGAGCTCCCGATATGCCGACAGTCCACCGGTCTGCTGCTGCAGCTGGAGCCGGAACTGGAGCTCCGGAGTCGGGCTGCAGCGGCGAGCCACCACCGCTCCCCACGCTCCGAGGCCGGCCAGCCCCACGATGGTAACTCCACAGGCTCAGTGACTGGAGCCCCCAGGTCATCCCGGTCGGAGGCCGCTCCACGGTGCTAGGCCCCAACAACAACGGAGACCTGACAGGGAAAAAGTCGGGTCTCCCGTGCAGGGAAGACATTTTAAAAGTTTCCCCCCCCCACCCCCCACACATACACAGTTAGAAACAATACAAAAAAAACACGAACAACTACATTTAACTAGACAAAAAAAAGACAGACAGGCTGTAGGGGCCGCTACAACGCGAGTCGCGGGACTGATGTTTGTTGGGAAGAAGCTGCTCTTGAACCTGGAAGCCATGGTTTTCAGGCTCCTATGCCTTTTTCCAGATGGTAGGAGTGCAGTGAGAGCATTGCCAGGATGGTGTGGGTCTTTGACGATGCTGGCTGCCTTTTTATGGCAGAGGCTCCTATCTCTATGATGGTGCGGAGGAGCCATGTGTATTTGAGATCATAATCTGATGTTTAAGCCTTTGGTTTGGAAACGATGGGAAGAACGGCAGACAGTTTGGTCCGCTTGGGGATTTCTTGGGGAGGACCTGGCTTTGCCTGTAAAGATGGCGAACTGACCTTCGGATTGGGTGGTTCTGCAGGGAAAGCCATTAGACTGCAGTGCATGTTTAGAGGGAGGAGTGTAGAAACAAGGAACTGTAGATGCTGGTTTATACCAAAGACAGACACAAACTGCTGGAGTAACTCAGCGGGTCAGGCAGTATCTCTGGAGAAAAAGGATGGCCAATGTTTCAGGTCGATATCCTCTTGTCTCGGCGAATGTTCCTGATTTGCATCACAATAATTCTTGTTGATTAACGATATCCAAGGGCCGGAACGATTTCTCATATATGTTTACACCATAGAAGGAGGCCGTTTAGTCCATCATGTCTAGGCCAGGTCTCAGAGTAATCTGTTCTGTTTGCCCTGTAATTTACCGGGTTTGTTTCAAATTAGACAATTTAATGTTCAGTATTCCAAAGTGGAATATGAGGTGTTGGTCTTCCAGTTTACTCTGGCAGTGGAGGAGACCAAGAAAAGAAAGGTCAGTACGGGAATGGGAAGGGGAGTTAAAATGGTGAGCAATTGGACGTTCCAATCAGACTCGGAAATGAACCTCATTCTGCTGACTGTGTACTCTCTCTCGTGCAACTATTTCCCTTCTGGATTATCTCCTTGCCTCCCAGGCTTGTACCTGATAGAGAGTCAGCCTTATCTGCTAGATCTCAGGCAACCACACCTGATTTCACTCTGATTCCCTTTCTTCGGACAAAAGCTACATCTGTTCAAAACTCATCATGAAGGGGAAGTCAATTCTGGTCTCCTTTTCTCCAATTCTCTTCTTAACAAGTGCCTACAAAATGAAATCTTAGAGTTTTCTCATAGATTTGTACCACCTTTCGACCCATCTCGTCCATGCCGGTTATAATGCCTACCTATACCAAACCCATTTGCCTGAATTAGGCTTGTATCCCACTCCATCTTACCTATTTCAGTTTCCTGTCCAAATGCCTTTTGCTGATTCGAAGGGCCGAATGGCCTCCCCCTGCACCTATTTTCCATGTTTCTATGTAAATGTCGTAATTGTATCTGCAAGATCAAGAACATCAATTTGACTTCATTTGCTTTTTATTCTTTCATTTTTGACATTCCCTAATGATCAGTGAAGCATCATTTGACATTCAAATGTCAGTGAAGCATCACTCCCTGATGAGCTCAATGCATTCTGCGCATGCTTTGATAGGGAGAACACTGATGTGCCTTCCCGTGATGGTATTTCGGTCACAGTCACAGAGGTCGACGTCAGAAAATCCTTCAGAGGGGTGAACCCTCGGAAAGCGCCTGGACCTGATGGTATACCCGGTCATGTGCTGAAAACCTATGCGGACCATCTGGTTGGAGTTTTTACGGACATTTTTAACCAATCACTTCTGAGGTCTGAGGTTCCCACCTGCTTTAAAAGGGCATCAATAATACCGGTGCCCAAGAAGAGCAAGGTAACGTTCCTCAATGACTATCGACCAGTGGCACTAATATCTGTGGTGATGAAGTGCTTTGAGAGGTTGATCATGGCGCAAATCAACTCCTACCTCGAAAATAACCTGGACCCACTGCAGTTCGCTTACCACCACACAGATCAATGGTGGATGTGATCTCGCTGGCTCTCCACTCCGCTCTGGACCACTCGGACAACAAAAACTCATATGTCAGGCTCTTATTCATTGACTATCGCTTGGCATTTAATACAATCATCCCCTCCAAGCTGGTTATCAAGCTCTCAGATCTGGGTCTCTGCCCATCCCTCTGCAATTGGATCCTCGACTTCCTCATTCACAGGCCACAGTCTGTTCGTATTGGTGGAAATGTGTCAGCCTCGATAACAATCAGCATGGGGGCACCTCAAGGCTGCGTGCTCAGCCCCCTGCTGTGCTCGCTATATACTCATGACTGCGTAGCCGGTCGTAGTGCGAACTCCATCATCAAGTTCGCTGACGACACCACTGTTGGGGGACGTATCACTGATGGAGATGAGTCAGAGTATAGAAGTGAGATCAACCAACTGACCAAATGGTGCTCAGCCCCCCTACTGTACTCACTCTATACTCATGACTGCGTAGCCAGTGATAGTGCAAACTCCATCATCAAGTTCGCTGACAACACCACTGATGGAGACGAGTCAGAGTATAGAAGTGAGATCGACCGACTGACCAAATGGTGCCAGCACAATAACCTGGCTCTCAACACCAGCAAAACCAAGGAACTGATTGTGGACTTTGGAAGGGGTAGGATGGGAACCCACAAGTCCCGTTTATATCAACAGGTCGATGGTGGAAAGGGTCAAGAGCTTCAAATTCCTGGGCGTGCATATTTCCAAAGATCTCTCCTGGTCCAAGAACACTGATGCAATTATAAAGAAAGCACATCAGCTCCTCTACATCCTGAGAAGATTACGGAGAGTCAGTATGTCGAGGAGGATTCTCTCTAACTTCTACATGTGCACAGTAGAGAGCATGCTGACCGGTTGCATTGTGGCTTGGTTCGGCAACTTGTGCACCGAGGAGCGGAAAAGACTGCAAAAAGTTGTAAACACTGCCCAGTCCATCATCGGCTCTGACCTCCCTACCATCGAGGGGATCTACCACAGTCGCTGCCTCAAAAAGGCTGGCAGCATCATCAAGGACCCACACCAACCTGGCCACACACTCATGTCTCCCCTGCCTTCAGGTAGAAGGTACAGGAGCCTGAATTCTGCAACATCCAGGCTCAGGAACAGCTGCTTCCCCACAGCCATCAGACTATTAAGCTCAACTCAAACAAAAATCTGAACCTTAATAGCCTATTGTAGTTTATATGCGTATTTATGTGTGTATATATATATATTCAATGGTACATGGACACACTGATCTGTTCTGTATTTATTTATGCCTACAATATTCTGTTGTGCTGAAGCAAAGCAAGAACTTCATTGTCCTATCTGGGACACATGACAATAAACTCTCTTTTGAACTCTTGAACTTGTAGGTAGGTGGGTCTGGTTGCCTCGAAAACATTGTATGTCTAGACTCATCACGGGTTGGGGGACGGTTGCACTTGTTTCGTCATGTGTAGAGCACGTTTACCTCTGATCCTTACATACTTTTAAATCTCACTCCACCAGGGCTGCATCCACATCGGCGGCTAGGATGATGAAAGTTCCAATGGACCACATCCTTGCAACAGCGGGTTGGAGTAATGAACAGACTTTTCTGCACTTCTATAATAAACCCATGGCCACTCCCGAGACATTTGCGGGAAAAATTTTAAGTTCTGTTTTCATGATTTACCCCAATGTAGGGGCATTATTATTTTTAGGTATGAAATAAATACCTTTTTGTTTTTCAGCACAGTCATGTCTGAAATATGTGACATCCTCCATTTCCTAGCATGGCAATGTGTGAGCATGGACTCGTTCCAGGGCATGAAATCACAGAGCGTTGAAATCTTCACGTAGTCACTCACGTGACTCCGAAGTAAAATAGTAAGATTAAATGAGAACTTATCAGCTTGAAGTTTGATCCTTATTTTATGAGGAGTTACGATGAGGGATTACGTGCCCTCCGCTCCCAACCCCTCCATTATAAAGGTCAACTTGTATATAAAGTTCTCTCTTATCTTACTATGTTAGTCAACTTTGGTATCTGTGATTTCACACCACTGCTTTGAAGAATGTCACGCATGCGGCTGGCGGGGTCTTCACGTAATCCCTCATCGTAACTCCTCATAAAATAAAGATCAAACTTCAAACTGGTTAGTTCTCATTTAATCTTACTATTAATCGCCATTCTCCAGTGCCAACCCTCACCGCCATTTCATCCTTGGCTCCTGACTCTTTCAACATCTTATTCCCTGCTACCTCTGCACTCTCCTCCTCCACGGGCTGGTGGGGGCGCTGCAAGCTGGCAGCCCTGTTAGCAGCCGTCTGTCTTTTTTCCACTTTTTTTAGTTTTTAGTATGTTTCAGTGTACCGTTTAAATGTTTCTTGGTGTGTCTTGTGTGGGGGTTAGTGTGGGAGGGGTTAAGGGGGAACCCGTTTTGGCCGCCTCTTTCACGGAGAGGAGACTTTTCCATGTCGCCTCCCCCGTGACCTAAAAACAAGGATCGGCGTGGCCTTTCCCGGCGACGCGCCCGGGACTTCAGCGGCGAGTGCAGCGTGGACACTCGGCGGGGAGTGGGCGAGCCCTCACTGGGGCTTGCCGGAGGGGAGCGCTTCGTCTCGCTGGCCCGTGGCAGTCGGCAGCCTGAAGCCGCGGTCTGCAGGGCTCCAGCGGGGAGCGGCGTACGCAGCCCGGGATTCCTCGTGGGGGACCCAGGGGAAGAAGAAGCCACCACCGCCGGCCCGCGGCCTACTTCTACCGTGGGTCCGGCATGGACTTACCATCACTCCCGGATGGGAGCTTCGACCGCCGGCCTTGCTGTCTGTGGTGCTTCTGGCAGCGCTGGGAACTTTAAATCTTCAACCGCTGGCCTACACCAGCCTGAAGCCGCGGTCTCCGGTGGGGAAGAGCCGACCCTGGACTTTACCTTCTCTGGACGCCTGCAGCGACGGCTGCGGAGGGTTGAGGTCCCGACCACGGGGGAAAGTGGAGGAGGACTGGCAAATGTTGTGCCTTCCACCACAGTGACGAATGCTGTGGTGGATGTTTATGTTACATTTTTATTGTGTATTTGTTTGTTCTTTATTATTGTATGCTGCTGACAAAAGCCCTACTAGGGACAAGTGTTGCGAATTAGCCGTGGCTAAAAACACTATGATGCATACATCAGATGACTGTTTCAAGTGTATCTATGCTTTTGTATCTGTCCCTATTAAATAAACCTGAATCATCATTTATTCTTTACCCAAACTCTTTCTGTCTTTAAACCTTTCAAGGATATAACCCTTGATCCCCCCCCTCACCAGGGCACAGCTGTCCTGAACTTCTAAGATATACACAAAATGCTGGAGCAATTCAGTGGGTCAGGCAGCATCTCCGGAAAAAAGGAACAGGTGACGTTTCGGGTCGAGGGCCAATCTTCAGACTTGAGAGTCAGGAAAGAGGGAAACTAGAGGTACGAAAAGGTACAGAACACGTTGGGGTAAACCAGCATCTGCAGTTCCTTCCAAAACAGCTGTCCTGAACTTCTTCTTTGGAACTTCCACTAGAACCCCATCTGCCTCACTTCCTCTTTCCAAAAATGTGCACAGTTAGGGTCCTGTTATTTGAGAAAGAATATATATATTGAAAGCAGATTAAACAAATATTTACCGGGCTAAACCTTGGGATGAGAGCAGGGCTGGATCAACCATTAAGCAAAATAAGCACGTGCTTAGGGCATCAAGGGAAGGGGGGCACCACAGATTTAAAATCCCATCAGAACAACTATGCAACAAGGCAGGCTGGATGCCTTATCTCCACTAAGTATAGAAGCAGATGTGTTACGTAAGATTAATTTTGAGGATCTGATCAAAGACTTTGCAATTAAAAAAAGTCGGAGAAAACTTTTCAAATATAAGTAAAGTGGAAGTATACAAAAATAAACATTATTTTCCATCTTACTGTTAGTTTTGTTTCATTTTGAAAAATAAAAATGTATTTTATGGTATATTATTGTTTATATTTTGAATTACATATATATGAGGGCACCAACATTTCTTAAGTGCTGAGGGCCTCTGTGGGTCTTAATCCGGCCCTGGATGAGAGGATATTGGACCTTGAGTTGCTCAAGAAATTAGACCTATATTATTTGGAGTTTTTAAATTAGTGATGTGTGATCTAATTGAAAATTGTTTCCACTTTGGGGGGCATCTCAAATGAGAACATAGCTACATGTGATGTGTAGGAATTCCTTCTCTGCATTTGTCTGTCCAAGAGGATAATGGAAGTTGGACCATTAGAGGGGATTGATAACATTAATAGAGGAGGTCGATAAAAAGAGGGGGAAGTAAAGATCAGGAACTGCGGAATGACGGAAACTGGCACATTAAGGGATATTGAAGCCTGGGTGGGTGGGAAAGGCATGAGGGGCTGAGTGGCCTACCTCTGTTGTTTTCTGATCATTTGACTCTGCAGCAAACTATGGCTTGCAGCAATCGACTGACAAGAGCAATCGACTGTCATAGTCATAGTGTGAAAACAGGCACTTCGGCCCAACTTGCCCACACCGGCCAACATGTCCAAGTGACGCAAGTCCCACCTAACCACGTTTGGTCATATCCATCCAAACCTGTCCTATCCATGTACTTGTCTAAATCACTTATTGCTGATACGGGTATGTGAACAACAAGCCTTAGGATATGTTTGCATAGATCTTTAAAAACAGATTACAAAAAACTAAAAAGCCTGTCCCGCTTGGGCGATCTAATCAGCGTGTTCTAGCGAATTTGCCCTCGACTCATGCTTGTAGCATGGTCGACACAAGGTCGTGGGAAGTCTTTGTATCTCTCGAGAGTGGTTTCCGCGTACTCGAGGCCTCAGCCTCGTTTTTTTCAATATGTTAAAAAATGCCCGCGAGTTTAAAAAAAGGTCGCCCTGGAAAAAATCGATACTTTTTTTTTACTTGTAGGTTTAGTCGTAGTAGGTCGGCATGTTAGTCGTAGGTAATCGAGGGTAGTTGAAGGTAGTCGAAGGTAATCGTAGATCGTCTTCATCGTAGTCTAAGGAAGTTCGAAGGAGATCGTCTTCACTCTCCACTCTTCGGTGTGCAATTTTTCCGAAGTTAGTTGTAGCTAGTCGAAGCTGGACTTCAACATAGTTGAAGGAGATCTTCAACATGTCATTTTTTCAAACTCTTCTAAACTCGCCAATTAGGTTACCCAAGTGGGACAGGTCCTTAATACTAATTCACATTCCTTCCTTGAAACAATGACTGTTCTTTCATGTACATAGGTGAATGTAAATACTCTGTAATTGGAGACTTCACTGAAGGTGGTGATGAAATTCTGCAATTACTATTTAAAAGGAAGGTGTATTATATATCTTCATGAGCTTTAAGGTGGATAAATCTCCAGAATGATGATGGGCTTGTATGAAACATTGATGCACTGAAAGTGATGCACTGAGTAACTCAGCGGGTCAGGACGCATCTTTGGAGAAAAAGGTAATTAGTTAATGTAAACTGAGTTAATAGACCAAAGGCTGATAAATGATTTCTATTAAAGGGAAGTATGTTTTTAAAATTCATATAACGAAGGGGTGAGGTCAGGAATTTTTTTACAAGCAAATTTCAGGAGCGACCACAAAGGAGGAAGTAAGCGATAAACACAGTATCGATTGAGATGGGGAAGTGACACGGAAATGGGATTAACTTTGACAGAACTAATGAGGCAGCATTTCTACGATTCTTCAAATAGAGTGGAACATTAAACAGCGATGCTAATGAACACGACTTCGTATCCATCACAAAATGCTACTCAAAAAATAATTTAACAGCATGAAAAGCATCAGTCAAAATGCATTTGTTTAAAATTCAGAAATGCATATTTCAGAAACATAAGCATTATTTGTTGTAATTGCTGTAGATCGAACAGTGTTGCTGATTTGGTCCATGTCTGGTTTTGCTGCTGATGACCTGATCCATAATTGCAATGATTTGATCGCGAAAATATTTACACAATTTGTTCACACATAGTCAAAAGATAAAAGATTGAAAAATATAATTGACATGTATTAGTTGCGACTGAGAGCTTGATGTTCAACAGATGTTCCCCAGATTTATTCCTGGGAAGCAGCTTTGTTGTATGAGATTTTATCTTCAGTTCCCTAAGAATATCTTCATATTCGTAAGCACTTTAGGTAAGTTTTCCAGATGCTACACAGAGTCTTCCCCAACCACTAAAGCACCATCAGCAACTTCATTTCATTCTGGAGCTGTGTTCCAATCAATATAGGTTTCATGATCACAATTGCTGGAGTAACTCAGCGGGTCAGGTGGCATCTCTGGAGAGAAAGGAAGGGTCGGGACACTTCTGAAGACCGAAGAAGGGTCCTGACCCTCCCCTTTTCTCCAAAGATGCTGCCTGACCTGCTGAGTTACTCCAGCACTTGGTGTCTATCTTTGGTGTAAACCAGCATCTGCAGTTTTGTGCTGCTACAGTAGGTTTAGATGGTAAATGATGCAGAATATTACATTGACATGTAGCACAGGAGATTGTTATGTTCCAGCAGGATTTTGGTGATACTTATCGCAATGTTATAGATCATAAATCTGCAATTATGATGGCCGATATCATAAAATGTCATCTGGGTGAATGGTCTGATCCCACCACTGTTGATTTTTTTATTGATTAATGCCTGTCGCTGCCTGATCCGCTGAGTTACTCCAGCATTTTGTGTCAAAGCAAAGTTATTCAGTTTGCTACTTTGTGCAAGGAGAGGCGACTGCTGCCAGGAAACACTGATGCGCCTCGTTGTGTGCTCCAACTGGAATCAGGGCTTGCAGCTTGGTAGATGGGCAGAACCAGCAGTAACATTAATACATTGAGACACAGAGTAAGTAATGGGAACCAGGCATTCCAATGGGAGGGGGAATGATCAGAAATGACCAACTTCAATAGTTTGACAGTGGAGGCTGAATTTGGACATGGAGTTGTGGGTGTCCATTAATTTGTGGGGGTTTCAATAGTGGGATCAAGGAATTAGAGGTGGTGAGGGAAGAACAAAACAATTGGTGCAGGGTAGGGTTGGAAGCAATGAACTAAGGTGTTCAGTGGATATTTTTAAGGCAGAGATAGACAAATTCTTGATTAGAACGGGTGACAAGGCTTATGGGGAGAAGTCAGGAAAATGGGATGAGGAGGCAGAGATCAGCCATGATTGAATGGTGGAGTAGACTCGATGGGCCGAATGGTCGAATTCTACTCCTATAACTTGTGATCTCGTGTTTCAGTCCCATAACGCCTGTGGGAAATTCTGTGCTTGGGTGTTCAGTACAAGATTGGTGTTCTCTTGATTTAAAAATGATTTCGGTGCACAAGGGCGATTCACAGTTGCATTTCCAAAATGATGCAAATAACCTGGAAATGTTTATTATTCCTTTTCACTCCCCTCCTCCAAAATACCACTTTCACTTTCATAACATTGTTAAAAAAACAGTGTTTGACAATTAAACCAAGTAATTTTGTTTACAAATCATGAGAGGAATAGATCGAGTAGACGCGCAGTGTCTCTTGCCCAGAGTAGAGGAATCGAGAACTAGAGGACATAGGTTTAAAGTGAGGAAGGAAAGATATAATAGGAACCTGAGGGGTAATATTTTCACTCCAAAGGTGGTGGGTGTATGGAAAGAGTTGCCGGAGGAGGTAGTTGAGGCAGGTACTATCACAATGTTTATGAAACATTTGTACAGGTACATGGATGGGACGGGTTTAGAGGGCATATGGGCCAAACGCAGGTGCCAGGTGGGACTAGTATCGATGAGACATGTGGACAGTGTGGGCAGGTTGGGCCGGAGGGCCTGTTTCTACGCTGTATGCCAATTAAGGGGCAGGAAACATCAAGCTGCAGGAAGTCTTAGAAGGTGAAAGGTTGCATTAATAAAGCATGAATATCTGGAAATGGAATCAAACAATGCTGCTTTTTGAAAGAATCATTCTTTTTAGTTTAGAGATACAGCCCGGAAACAGGCCCTTTGGCCCATCGGGTCCGCGCCGACCAGTGATCCCCACACATTAACACTATCCTATACACACTAGGACAATTTACCTTTATTACCAAGCCAATTAATATACAAACCTGCACATCTTTGGAGTGTGGGAGGAAACCTAAGATCTTTTTCTATGTTTCTAATATTGGGGTGGGGGAGGGTGGAGTGTGGCGTCTCACATTGCTTCTGTTAGTTTTGTCATTGTGTCTAAACTACAAGAAATATTCATACGCATAACACAATCCTTAACACAAAGTTCATGCAAATCATTTTGAAATTAGATTTTAGTTTCTCAACCATGAAAAAAATAACATTTTATGTTGAAAATTAAATGAATATGAACACAACAAACATAATATTTGACATAGTCATGCTCTATTATTTTCTTATAGCTTTCATCATCAATTCAATTTCAACATCTGATTCCACTTCCATATTAGTAAGTCATGAAATGCTTGCAAAAAATTAAATGTCATGAATTATGTCTCTTCAGAATCAATTATTCATATGTTAATAAGATCAATGGGTGATTTGGTTGATTTATAATCTTTTGAATCCATAACTGATCTATTGTGTTCTTTGTACTAATGTATTTTATTCTGAGATGCCACTTTATTCATCCGGATTTCCATCCAGAATTGATTTGAAAGAGAATGGGTTAAACTTGTAGCCAGCTCCACTGTAGAACTTATTCTGAAACTCCACCCTAGAAAAGACGATAAAACAATGTCTAGTTTGATATAGTTTAGGAAATTACAACTCATTGCAGATAATAAACCATGGAGCATGTACATATTGAATGCTCTTCAGATTTGATCAACGTTGATAGATATTCCTGTGACTTGCTCTTGTATTCCAAATCAACAGAATTCAAATGCCAATTCCATCATTCACAGAGATGCAGCTGAACGACTGATTTCCCCCATCTCCATTCCCCTCACCCATCAGGTAAACTACGGAGTACAGATATAATACCAGCAAATAGATTAGCTGCTCAATTATTTAACTGCAATCTACAATTTCTGGGACCTTGTTACATCTAATCGGTTGCCACGTTCCATACATTATAACAGACTACATTTAAAATGTCATTTTTATTTAAAGCTCTAATGGCCCAGTTTGTGAGTGGTGCCACACAAATTCTCTATTTAATTCCACCTGAAACAAAGTAAAATAAAAGTCAGGATACGTTGGAAATGTGAATCTCCTAAGTTTGTGGACATCAATGATACCATATTACTGAAACAAATTACTGAGCGAAGATCCCACCAGGGTGTCTGTTCTAAAGGACCGTCCACATTTGGGAGACTTATTATAACATCTTCATGCCATTCCAAATCAATAACCAGGTGTATGGCCCAATGAAGATCGCAAATCCCAAACTTCAGAAGCTTCGGATTAGAATTCCAAGAACGCCGATTTGATGAATTAATTTGGATTGGATCGCCAAAATCAGTTGAATCATTTTTCACATCATTTTCACATTTATACAAAGAAAGATTGCATTTAGCTAGGAAGATACTGCCGATTGCATGGACCTTTTTGTCTTTCATGAAAGGATGGATTTGGATTGGTGGAATGGCACAGCTAGAAAAGCCTTTGCCTCACAGGTCCAGTGGCCTGCGTTCAATCCTGACCTCCACTGCTGTGTGTTTGCACATTGTCCCTCTGACCAGGGTCAAGAAGGAGTTCGGCACATTGGCCTTCATCAGTTAAGGGCCTGTTTTTAGGCTATTTTTAGGCGACTGTCATAGTCGAAGCAGGTCACCAAAAAACAGCGACTGGACCCCCCCCCCCCCCCCCCCCCCAACATAAAATTTGAAATAGAATCAAAACTTTAACAACAAAAAAAAACAAAGTCAGCACCGGCGACAACCTACGTCACCTGGCAACCACCTACGTTAACTGGCGCCAACTACGACAGCACCTACGTCAGGGGAAGTCAAGCTACGCTCGTTGTCGTCAAACCCACCGTCTCCGAAAATGTTGAAAATCCAGCGGTGTCCCAAAAGACGCTATGACTCTTTGGTCGACTGAGAAGACTACTCACGACCATACAGGTGACACCCCGGTGACAGCCTAGTTGCCTGTAGTTGCCTAAAAAATAGCCTAAAGTGCCTGTCCCACTTGGGCGTCATTTGCGCGTCACTTACACAACATAATTTACGTGGCAAAACGCACGCATGGCGCGTGGTGGCATAGGCAGTGACGCGCGGTAGCGCGCGGCGCCCCAGGATTCTCAACATCCTCGCGCGCCACCTGCGTGATGCGCAAATGACACCCAAGTGCGACAGGCCCTTAGGGTATTGAGTATAACCTTCACAGTGTAACTAACGTGCATTGAGTTACTTACCAATGGAGACGTAGTGCATGCAGAAAAGCAGACAGTCCTTCCATCACCAACAGAATGGCAACCGTCAAGACGGCGAAGACTGCAAAAATGATGAAGACTCCTACGAGGCCACCCCAGGAAACACTACTCAGCCCAATGTGGAGGACCATGCTCCAAAGCACTTCAGATAGCTCTGGAAAACAAGACAACTGTGCTGTTAGCTTTTAAAATAAGACTGGTGTACTGATAGACCACTGCGACAAGGGTTGTTCTAATTAGGATTGCAAGATTTCAGGTTTCTTTTCTCCAGAGATGCTGCCTGTCCCGCTGAGTTACTGCAGCTTTTTGTGTCTATGTTTGGTGTAAGCCAGCATCTGCTGCTCCATCCTACACAAATATAATGTGCAGTTGCTTTCAGATACACAGCTTACCCTCTTGTCCAGTGCATTCTACAGCAAAAGTAGTTTCAGGCTGCGGGAGCCCCAAGTCCACATGTACTGTAAAATCCAGGCTGCAGTCAGCTTGCTCTGAGTCTCCATTTTAATGCAATATATTATTGGTGGGGACCCAAAGCAACAGTGTGGCAGATTGGCGAATGGAGCCTGGTGTAGATATTAATGTGGGCGTTTAGTAGCTAGGACATGCAGGATCAAGTCAGGAAGAGGGGAAAGTCAGAGAGACCTTTAATGCAAGAAGCCACTTGGGTATGGCAGAAGAACTCAGGGTGTGAATTGATGCATAGGACTGTGGGGTATCATAGCCATAACAGAAACATGGTTGGGAGAGTTGCAAGAGTGGCAGCTCAGTGTTCTGGGCGTACAGATGCTACAAGCACATATGAGATGCAGGCAAGAGGGGAGTTAAATCTGTGATTATGGTGGACATCACGGCAGGTCTCAGATATTCTTGGTGAATCATCTAATGGTATAGGAGTGAAACTTCAACATGAGAAGCGGATGGTTACTTTGATTGATGGAAATGCATTTTACTTCGGAGTCACGTGAGTGACTACGTGAAGAAGACCCCGCCTGGCGCTGGAACGGCATTACGTCGACGCTATCGGCAGAGGAAGAGCTGCAGAGCGCAGCTCCAGCACAGCGGTAAGGAAACGGCCCGCAGGTAAGTAAAATTATTTTACTTCCAGGGCGTTTTTCTTAAAACTCCGTAGGCTGGTAGGAAACCAGCAGGAGTTTAAATAAAAATAAAAAATAAAATGTTTTAAAAAGAAAATCGCGGGTAAAACGTGCGTCCCGGGGTGTAAACAGTCGGGACAGCAGACTATTGCGGAGCTGGTTCCGATACCGGTGGCCGATTGAAATACCCGTTAGGGAGCCTTTAGTTGCTCCACAAACAACACTTGAAAACCCAGTGCCTAAAAGTAAAAAGAGGCTTGAAAGGCCTGAGGTTTCTTAAAGATCCTGTAAGGTAAGCCTAAAATTGGCTAAGTATGGATCTAATGGAGGAAATACTCCAAATTATATCAACCAAGGGTCTAAGTACCCAGAATATTCCCAGGCAGCCCCTGAGGGGGTTCCATATCGTGAATATGGTGCCAATTCGAATTGGGAATTTGAAACCCCAGTGCCTGGGTATGGACTGGAGGAAGTCTCCTTGAACGAGTTTCAGGAGTACCAGGGCTGTATGTGACAGACCCTGAAAGTGGTGATTGTGGTCAGAAGTACCCACCACAATGCAAATCCAGGTGTGTCTGAAGGGCACAAAGTTACTATACCTGGTGGAGGCGGTGAGGCCATGGAAGGAACCTGGCGGCCAATGTTAATTATATGGTCTCTCACCTGCCTCAAGAAGCTGTTATGGTTGAAACAGCAGATTTGCATTTAAACATGTGCTTGCTTCGGCAGCACATATACTAAAATTGGAATTATACAGAATATAATGCATGAAGCATTCTAAAACACCTTTAAGAAGGTACCTGGTAAATCCGGGTTTTGGGCGCCAATGTCAGCAATTATGCGGGCGCAGGAATTACGATTAAAAGAATCCTCAAATTAATTGGCATCACTGTCTTTTAAGACAAGCTGGGAAGTTGTGGAATGACTAAAGTTCAGAATGAAACAAAATATGTTAGGTTTATTCTGCAAACTTATTTGAGTTAAATTATATAAATAGAAGATTGCCATTCGGCCTCTTTTACATCCAAAGATTTACAGGACAAGCAATGTTCAAACTCCTGGTTATTGATTCGGAGAAAATCTGTTTAAGCAAATTAAGTATGGATGAAGGGGAAGAAACTGTTGGTCTTATGAAACCCTTCAGTTGGCCAGTAGGCTGGTCATATGGAAAAGGGATTTGATTTGAGCCGAGGCAGGAGTATGATAAGGAAGAATTTCCAGCCAGCAAATCGTTTCTCGGCTTTTTGGCTAAGATTAAGCATGGTATCTGTTCTTATCAGTTTAAATCTGATACGTCCCTTATCTAGGGACCATATATTAAATAAAATAACGAATGTACACCCACATTTTTGGGTAAGGAGGTAATTTCGTCAAACAGTTGGGGAGGTACAAAACTTAATCCTTTTTAAGAAGGATGTTTGGATGAACCTCAGATTGGTGGTAGACTCCAAATGTTGATAATGAAGAGGTATGGATCCATTGGGACACAATAACCTGATCATTCTTCATGTTATAGTCTTGGAATAATTCAAATTGACAAGACGTGAGAATTTGTGTGAGGAAGGAGGTATTGAGAAACAGGAAAGGATCCACAACAATTGTATCAAATATTTTCCCCAGGCCATAGAAGATGGGGTTGTACAATCATGTTAGATCTCACACAATTAAATATATTGTCCAGTAAAATTTTTTTTTTTTTTTAAATGGACACATTCAACACTGCAATACAGCAGGTATCAACAGGTGGTTATGGCTGCAATAAATTGAAGAGATGCATATTTCGGTCCCAATTCACCATAATTTCATAGGTAATTAAAGTTATGGATGAGACAGTTTGTGGTACTACAAGCTTTGCCTTTAAGGATTAAGCCAGCATTTGCACTGCCTTAGGCACAAAAATACATCGTTATGGCTTATCTAGATGACATTTAATTGTCAATGCTAATCAGGAGCCAGGTGGAAAATTAGTCTCAGTAACTACAAGTTGTTTGAGAAGTTGGGTTCCTGATCCATCCAACAAATCTAAGTTACAGCAATCCCAAACCATTGAATATCTGGGGTTTGAGATTAACTCAGTTACCATGTTGGTAACTTTACCAATGGATAAGTGTTGGATTTGACAAATGTGTGTCAAGACTTGATTTACAAACCTTATCCCTCCATCCGAGAGGTTGCCAAGATTATTGGTAAATTGGCAGCAGCATTTCCAGACAGTAGAGTTTGGTCGTCTACATTACCAAAATCTTCAAAGGGCAAAAACTCAAGCGCTTATTCAGCGAGCAAGCCATTTGATAGGCCAATGCAATTGCCTAAGGAAGTTTTATCAGAATTACATTGATGGATTGAGAATGTTCCATAAGCTGCTTAGAACCTTTAGTTCATCAGCCAGTAGTGTTTTTGCAAAATGACGAAGTTCTCTCGGATGGGGGGGGGGGGGGGGGGGGGGGGGGGGGGGGGGGGGGGTGGGGGGGGGGTACGGATAATGAGACCAGCTGTAGAGGCAGATGGGCTGTCCAAGAGGATTTATTGTTCCAAACATATGGTATTAATTATTTGGAGCTCTTGGTAGCATTTTATGTATTAAAAGCTTATTGCCTTCATTAAAGGATTTGCATGTCCAAGTACAAATAGATTATACCACAGCTGTGGCATATATTAATCACATGGGTGGTGTTAGATCAATATCATGTGATCATCTGGTAAACCAGATGTGCCAATGGTGTATGGCAAAAAATATTTGGCTTTCAGCTATTTATCTCTCGGGGAGAGACAATGTTGTGACAGATTAAGATCACAAATATTTGAAGACAATACAGAATGGATGTTTAATCCACAAAATTTCAAAATATTGTCAGTCGGTATGGAGTGCCGGACATTGATCTGTTTGCATCTAGATTGAATCACCAATTGCCCAAATACGTGTCTTGGGGAACACGATCCAGCGGCAGTAGCGGTGGATGTTTTCTCGCTACACTGGGGAATTTGTTATTTTATGATTTTCCCCATTCTGTCTCATTGGGCAATGTCTCAATAAAAAGCGCAAGACGCTGTCGAATGCAATTTTGGTGGTGTCAGATTGGCCCACGCAGTCATGATTCCCATTGATGCTAATATGATTATTGAACCATATATGACAATTCCCAGTTGCGACAATCTGTTGACACAACCAGTAACAAAAGGAATTCATCCATTGCCTGATCATATGTATTTGTTAATCTGCAGGTTCTGACCAGACCATTGCAAGAGTTTGTACTGTCGGACAGGACCATGGATGTTATAGTTGCAGCTTGGAGGAATAGCACTAAAACAATATAAGTCGCATATAAGGAAATGGGAAGTGTACACAGTCAAAGATATCTTATCATACTGCAAACATTTCAAATGTATTACAGTTCCTTGCTGGGTTACACTTGATGAGCATTTGAGTATAGTGCCATTAATTGTGCTCGTAGTGCATTGTCATCCTATTTAGGACAAATTTCAGATCGAGATTCATTGGGTCTCACCCATTAGTATCCCGACTCATGAAAGGAATTTCAATAAAATCATCCCAAGCCCATATATACAGGAATTTGGGATGTTAGCATTGTTCTCACTTTGTTTAAACTATGGACTCCAATTAATTCAATGTCTTTGCAGAAATTAACATTCAAGGTGGTAAAGTTAATGGCATTGGTATCAGCTCAAAAAGAGTTCAAGCTTTGCAGTTGTACGGTTGGATTGCATACATGTGACTGCAGATAACATTATGTTTTATGTTTATGACTTGATCAAACAAAGCAGACCAGGAAGAACTGGAATGAAGGTAATGTTTAAATCATATCCTAATGATGAAACATTGTGTGTGGTTAAGCATTTAACTCAGTACATTGAGGTAACCAAAATCTCAGAGGTTCTGAGAAAGCGTTATTAATAACACACAAAAAGCCACATACAAAAGGTTCAGTTCAAACTATTTCTGGATGGTTTGTGTCTAGCAAGAATAGACACTGATGTGTTTAAATCTCACTCCACTAGGGCGGCAGCTACGTCCGTGGCAAAGGTACAGGACGTGCCACTCGATAAAATTTTAGAGGCCGCAGGGTGGTCTAGAGAAGAGATTTTCAAAGTTCTAGAATAAACCTGTTGTCACAGTGCCAGGATTTAGACACACAGTAATGGGTTCTCTTTAATGCTTGCTTTGTTTTATATTATCGATTTATATTATCGATTTATGTTACCATTGACAACATTTATCAATTTATTTTGTAATTTTCCCCTAAGGTAGAGGGGTTATTATTAAAAAGTTGTTCTTTTTATGATTAAAGGACATTACATAAATTGTAACAATGTCCTAAAATACTATTTACTCACTACTGTTTTGACTAAACAGAGAGTCGTATGAAATGAGTTTACGACATGAAAAACACAGAGCTTCAAAATCTTCACGTAGTCACTCACGTGACTCCGAAGTAAAATAGTGAGATTAAACGAGAACTTACCAGTTCGAAGTTTGATCTTTATTTTATGAGGAGTTACGATGAGGGATTACGTGCCCTCCACTCCCAACCCTCATAATGTAAATGATCATCTGGTAGTTCTAGTCTATTTTGAGCCTTACTATTTTACTTCGGCTATTGGTTTCTGTGTTTTTCATGCCGCTGCTTTGAAGTATGCCGTTCCAGCGCCAGGCGGGGTCTTCTTCACGTAATCCCTCATCGTAACTCCTCATAAAATAAAGATCAAACTTCGAACTGGTAAGTTCTCGTTTAATCTCACTATTATAGCCTCCTCCCAATAGTCAGTGGGAATCAGAGCAGCAAATATGTAAGGAAATCCCAGATTGCTGTAATAATAATAGGCTCATAATAGGAGATAATTTTAACTTCCCTCGTAATGACTGGGAATCCCATTGTGCAAAGGACTTGGACAGTTGAATTTCTGTCTAGGAAAGTTTTCTTGAACAACAGGTAGAGGGCCCTGCTAGAGAATGCGCACATATATGGTATCGGAAGCTGACATCAGTTCAAATGGATCCCCTGAAAAAAGTCAGGATGTAGGAAGACACTTAAAAGAGAAATTGAGAGAGCAAGAAGAGGCTTTAGATAGCTCTGGCAGACTAGGCAAAAAGGAAAATCATATGATATTCCACAGATATATTAATCCGAATAGGTAATAATGAAGAGAATAGTCCTGGTTGGCCTGCTCTCAAGAGAATGTCATTAAGCTGGAAAGGGTGCAGATAAAGATTCATCAAGATGTTACCAGCGCTCAAGGGATTGAGTTATAAGGAGAGGTTGGATATGCTGGGACATTTTTTTCCCCTTGGAGTGTAAGGGGGGTGGGGGTGCCCAGATAGAGATATACATTACTCAGACCCTGAGTAGGGCAATCAAGAACCAGAGGAAACCAGTAGGCGTAAAGTGATTTAATAGGAACCCAAGGGCCAACTTGTTCACTCAGAGGATAGTGGGTATATGGAACAAACTGCCAGAGTGGGTACTATAACAATATTTAAAAGACATTCGGACAGGTACATGGATAGGAAAGGTCTAGAGGGATAGGGGAGGATGCAGGACCAGTGTGGATGGGGCATCATAGTCAGCATGGGCAGTCACGGTGGCGCAGGTAGAGTTGCTGCCTTTCAACAAAATGCAGCACCGGAGACCTGGGTTTGATCCCGACTACGGGCGCTGTCTGTACGGAGTTTGTACGTTCTCCCCGTGACATACATGGGTTTACTCCGAGATCTTCAGTTTCCTCCCACATTCCAAAGACGTACAGGTTTGTAGGTTAATTGGCTTAATAAATGTAAAAAAATTGTCCAGTATAAAATTGTCCAACTTCCAGTATAGTCCCTGGTGGACTCTTCAGAAGGTAGAAGGCACAAGGGCCAAAGGGCCTGTTTCCATGTTGAATGACACTATGACTCTAGTATGTAACTGTGGGGCAGGTTGTTCTTGATGTTACAGAAAGCTTTACCGGCATCTCAATATTATTCACATTCACTGTTCAAGAACAAGTTCATTCATTGCCACGAGTACTCCATCCCCTAATCATTTCCATGAGGCCCAAAGACGATTGCTTACCTGCGTGAGCTAAACTTAGAGCCCAGAGCCGGAGATAGGAGGCAGTGTTGGAGATACATCCGAGGCAGTACTCGATAGTGTGGATTGCTTGGTGCACAAAGATATCACCAAAGTCAAACTGAAATAATGCAAGAGAAATGAAAATGAAAGCCAGCCATTGCAAAAACCCTTCTGGTTGAACGCTACACATGCAATTCCAGCCCCGCAGTGCAGGCAGTGAGTAACTGAACCATTCCAGGTTTAACTCCCAGCCTCTGCTGACGGACCTGATGTCAGGTGCTCTGGGAGCAGGGCTGACAAAGAGGGGGATACGTTTGGAGTTTAGAGATCTGCTTTACACTGGGAATTGCAATGAACAAGTACTACACCATAAGACACATTTGAGAAAACAAAAAGTATTTTAAAATCCTTCAGAAATGAGACTCCTCCTAATAGAAAAAAAAGACCAATTCTTAACGAGTTGGTCACCATTTATTGATCTTGTGGATTAATGGGGTGTAATACCATCGTAAAATTAAAAAATCTGGGTTTGTGAAAAATGATTAAGAACAAAAATATATATATATCGACTTGTGGCGTGTGAGAATCTCCTTTCTGCTTCACTTTATCACTTATCTCTTTCTTTACGCTACACTCACTAGACTATTCTTTACTCTTCGATACTTCTTTCTTTCTCATTTCTTTGTAAAAAAAAAGGAAGTTGTACAAAGAATGTTTTAATAATTCTGAGAACCTGTAAAAAGGTACCATTAAAATGTAATGTACTTCTAATAAATAAATTAAATTTAAAAAAAAAATCCTTCAGGTTCTCATCATCATTGGTCAGACAGAGCATTAAAAGCAAGCCAGTGCCTGTGCACACATTCACATAGCAACAAGACTACGAGGACCACTGGTGCATTAACTCCCCACTTTACATAATGAAAATGATTACTCGTGTAGACTTTAGACTTGAGATACATTGGGATCCGCTTTGACCAGCGATCACCTTGTACACTAGCACTATCCTACACACTAGCGACAATTTACAATTTTACCAAAGCTAATTAACCTACTAACCTGTACATCTTTGGAGTGTGGGAGGAAACCAGACCACCCAGAGAAAACCCATCGGGTCACAGGGAGAACATGCAAACTCCATACAGGCAGCACCCGTAGTGAGGATCGAACCCTGGTCTCTGGCACTGGAAGGCGGCAGCTCTACCGCTGCGCCACCGTGCCGCTCTATTTGTGCCTCCTGTGCATTAATGTGCTTGTTACCCCTTTTCCCACAGCCATGCTGGTTCCCAAATGTATATAGAGTGCGGCAGGTCTGTCCAGACCTGACCATGTCATGTTTGGACCACAAATGAGTTCCTCTGTTGGATTCTCTTCACATATTCATCTTTCCATATTGTACAAAGACAAAACTATATCTTATCAAATATTAAGAGACAATAAGAAGTACCCGACCATGCAAGTTAGTCAGCAGAGAAAAGCTAGTGTTAAACCTTCAGGGTAAACTTGATGACTTGCCTCTTCAGCATGTTGATTCTCTTGGTCGCCAGTGTGGTCGGTGGAGCTCCTCTGCTGGGGCTGCAAGGTGTCTGCATCTCCTACAGCTGAGGGGAAGACATTCTCTTGTGCCGTCGGCACCTGAAGGAAATAAAAGCATTAACAAAAAACCACATTCATCCAAAATATCACTTTATAGCGCTAATACTGGAATTTGTTCGAGATACAACATGGCTTCAAGACTGTATTGGCTACAGAGCTGCTAAGGACAAGATTGTCAATAGTACCTGCCACAAATACCTCCTCTGGCATCTCATTCCATATACCTACCATCCTTTATGTAAAACAGTTGCCCCTCAGGTTCCTGTTAATTCTCCCCCCCCCCCCCCCCCCCCCCCGATCATTATGGGGAGCATTATGATGAGCTTTTTTCTTCTTGCGAATGAAACGTAAACCAAAGGAATAGTTAGATCTCAAGCCGGGTGTTGAGCAGCCAGGTTGCTGTCTCTGCGACAATGTCTGCCAGGCCCTGAGCTCCATTTGGTGGGTGGTAGAGCGGGCACCCAGAGATGACATGGTTGGCTGTCTGTTGCTCTGACGAGTCATGACTGGTGCTCATCATAATGAATGTTGACATGTACCATCACAGGAAGAGGGTGCATTCAAGTTGTGATATCTTTGAATTTACCTGACACAAGCTATGTCAGGGGTTATGGGGAGAAAGCAGGAAAATGGGGTGGGGAGGGAAAGATAGATCAGGCATGATTGACGGCAGAGTAGACATGATGGGCCAAATGGCTTAATTCTAAGCTAAACTTATAAGCTTGATGGGACATAGCTGCATGCATCAAGTAAGGCATTTCCAGCGCATAGGAACACAAGGAGGTGCAGAGAAAGGTGGACTTAGCCTGGTCAAATGTAGGCATAGCCCACCCACCATCAATAGCATCTTCACCAGATGCTACCTCAAGAAAGCATCATCTATCATCAAGCATTCCCACCATGCCCTCGTCTCATTGCTACCAGAGACTTTTTTGCTGAAGGTACGGAAACCTGACGTCGCACACCTCCAGGTTCAGAAACAGCTACTTTCCTCAGTTTCAGGCTCTGGGACCAACCTGCGCAACTCTAATCCCACCTCAGCAACGGAACACCCTAGCCCGCCTTTTGCACAACCATGGACATTTTATTTTAATTGTGCAGTTTTGCATCAATGTTGTGTGTTTTTTTTTTGCAGTCTTTTTTTTCACCAATATTTATGCTTTTGTTGTCGTCTAAGTCGAAGTTGCACATGCATCTCACTGTACTTCTGCACATTACAATTAATTTGACTTCACTTGAATCAAGAGAGGTAGATTTAAAGTGCACAGCAGCCTTGATCCAAATAGACAGAATCTCAGACTCAGAGGTTATGGGGAGAAGGCAGGAGAATGGGGTTAGGAGGGGGAGATAGATCAGCCGTGATTGAATGGCAGAGTAGACCTGATGAGCCAAATGGCCTAAATCTACTCCTATCACTTATGACCTTATGACTGAAGGACTAAAACATACTGGAGATCGAGTCATAGCAAAAGCAGCTCAGCTTACTTCAAGATAAATAGTTATATAAATGGCAGAAGCTACAGTAAGGCTAAGTGAGGCATGGAAGAAAGGTGAATGCAGGATTTGGAAGGAAGTCCAAAAAGCTAATAATTGTATGAAAAATATTACACTTTCAAGAGGGATTGATTCTCTGGAAGTAGTTTGGTGACTATTTTAATAAAGTAACTAAATCCCTAAAAGCAAGGAAAACCAACCCAGTATGCAATGAGACAAGAACTCCCAGTAAACTCCTAACCCATTCAAATGGCTGGCGTACGAGTCATTGCATTAATATCAACTCCCGGGAGGTACTCTTTATTATGGATGATCTTGCGTATTCATCTTACCGTTTGCTGAGATCTCTTGTGTTTTGATCGCAACATAAAAGGCTTCAAGATAAACATCCATGGGACAGAAATGAGAGCAATGATCACCAGACAACTCTGAACCTCTTTCTGTAAAATTTAAAAGAAAAATGTAAGCAAGATTTTCTTGTATCTGTTGGCCTATTCTGCTAGAGAGTGGCATGACTCGGACCCCTTGGTCAGCTGTGGGGCTGCAGGTCTTCAGAGAATCAGCCATTATCTGCTGTGCCCCAGCAGGGAGACCAAATAATAGAGAATTCAAACATTCATCACCCAACCTCCAAGTTACATACTGCTGGAGTCACGGGATAGCTGAAGTAGCAACACTGTCTAGGTTCACAAGTTCACAAGTTATAGCAGTAGAATTAGGCCATTCAGCCCATCGAGTCTACTCCACCATTCAATCATGGCTGATCACTGCCTCCTAATCCCATTTTCCCGCCTTCTCCCCATAACCCTTGACACCCGTTCTAATCACGAATTTGTCATCTCTGCCTTAAAAATATCCACTGACGGCTTCCACAGCCCTCTCTGGCAATACGTTCCACAGATTAACTACCCTCTGACTTTAGAAGTTCCTCCTCACCTCCTTTCTAAAAGAGTGCCCTTTAATTCTTGGGCTATGACCTCTGGTCCTAGACTCTCCCACCAGTGGAAACATCCTTTCCACATACACTCTATCTATGCCTTTCAATATTCTGTAAGTTTCAATGAGGTTCCCTCTCAACCTTCTAAACTCCAGCGAGTAGAGGCTCTGTGCTGTCAAATGCTCATAATATGTTAACCCACTCATTCCTGGAATCATCCTTGTAAGATCAGCCATGATTGAATGGTGGAGTAGACTTGATGGGCCGAATGGCCTAATTCTACTCCTACAACTTATGACCTAAACCTCCTCCGGACCCTCTCCAGAGCCAGCACATCCTTCCACAGATATGGGGCCCACATTTGCTCACAGTACTCCAAATGTGGCCAGACTAGCATTACATGTCTGTTTTTGGATTCCAGTCCTCCTGATATAAATGTTAGCATTGAATTTGCCTTCCTCACTTCCTTACTAAGCTCTGCACCCTTTCCTGGCCCAGGTATTTGTCTTTTCACAATCAGTAATATAACATGGGCTTGGACATGAACCTTGATGTCAAGCTATAGATGCATTTTAAACTCTGACCTAGACCTTGGTAGTTATCAACATTGCAATGAACTAGAGCATGGATAGGACTTGGGAAATGGTGCCAAAACCTGGCACCTCCTGCACGCACACTCAGCGGACGATTTGTGTACATTTTGCTAATCAGATTGTGCTTAGGGATGTTAATACTTTACTGGACCGTATGTAAGAAAATAATTTGCACGTGTGACAATAAAACACCATTGAACATACTCAGCGGGTTCTTAATCTCTAATGAACGTGCAGACATTTACACATAAAACATCAAGAGCTCAATGTACGGTTTATTCAAATATTCTTTGCAGAGTCTTTTTAACTTCCTATAAGCTTTAATGCAGCCCAAAGAGCAGTGAATCACATGCCATAGTCCCAAAAGTGGGAACAGTCTTCAAGTGGCGATCTTTGTTTACAACCAATGTTACATATAATGCTGACGAGACAAAGTTGCGCTCATGAAATAACCCGTGACATGGCGATGGCAGCAGAGTGGTCGTATTATTGAACTAGTGTCCCAGAAACAACAATGGATGAGCTGAACACGGGAGCTCATTATGGTGGCTGGAATTTAATGCAGTTGATAAATAAAAGTGAAACACTAAGCTACAATCGGAAATGACGACAGTGAACGACTTGAAACCCATCCAGTTCACTGATGTCTTTGGGGAAAGAAATCCATCACCTTTACCTGTACGCAAGTCCAAGCACAGAGCGGTGCAGTTGACTCCAAACTGCTTTACGGAATAGCCCAACAAACCATTTTATTAAAGGCCGATGGACAATGAATGCTAGTCTTACCAGCAACAATCACACCACAAGATGGAAAGCAACAATGGGAAAGTAGAATATTGCAATTCACTCAGGGCAGTTTTGGATTGCTACGAATTTCTTTTTTTCCTTTTGCTTGAAAACGATTTTAATGTTAACATTTTACCTACAACATACCTGATATGTGTATAAGGGTGCATTGGTAGCGTCATTGTAGGAAAACAGAAACATGTTGATGAAGTGGATTAAAATACTGGGTGCAGACTGGGAGATCCCGACATGGTAAAAACACCATTTAAAAATAACCATGAAGACCAAGTAACCGAATAAGCTCAAGATGAAGATCATTTCCGGTATGAACTGAAGGAAGATGTTGACTTTGTTCTTAAAATAGCTGTAAAACAGGGAAACAAAATGGAAGGGCATGAGTCAAAGACCAATAGGGCAAGAACAAACATTTACTCTTGTTAATAATTGAAGTGCAAAGAAAGAACCAGTATTTCTATGTTTAAAGAGGAACTGCAGATGCTGGAAAATCAAAGGTAGACAAAAATGCTTCTTCAGATGGGTCTCGACCCGAAACGTTGCCTATTTCCTTCGCTCCATAGATGCTGCCTCATCCGCTGCGTTTCTCCAGCATTTCTGTCTACCAGTATTTCTATAGTTTCATTCATACCCTGAGAATGACAAATGTACTTTACAGCTGATGAGCTACTCTTGAAATGTAATCATGTGTGTAACATAGGTATCCACAGAGATGAAAGCTCCAAGAAAATACACTCTTACATAGCCCCACGATGCTCCCAGGACTTCTCTGACCATTCCCATCAATATCCTTTTGGTCATCATCTTGGAAAGGAAAATATATTTTCTCCGAACGGAAGAAGAAATGCTGTAACTCATTTCCTAACTGTAAAGTTTGCTGGAATTATTGGTCCCCAACAACATTTCTATTTTGGTGCCACGGCAGACTTGTACATTCCTTGGAGCACAGAACGCCGGCAGTTAAATCACGCGCCAACATCTAGTTTACAAAAAAAATCTATCATCGTGGTGAGACTAGTTACACTCCTGCATTTCGCATTAAACAAGGAAAGCAGTCACATTCCTCAGGCAGCTGGCACTGTATGGAAGAAAAGCAGAACAGTTAAAGAGTCAGGGTCATACAGTGTGGAAACAGAACTCTCGGCACAACATGTCCCGTCTACACTAGTCCCACCTGCTTACGTTTGCCCCATATCCTGCTAAACTTGTCCTATCCATGTACCTTTCTAATTGCTTCTTAAATGTTGCAATAGCCCCAGCCTCAACTACCTCCTCTGGCAGCTAATTCCATACATCCACCACCCTTTGTGTGAAAAAGTTACCCCTCAGATTCCTGTTGAATCTTTCTCCTTCACCTTAAACCCTTGTCCTCTGGTTCTTGATTTCCCTGATCTTGGCAAGACACTCTGTGCATCTACCTGATATATTCCTCATGATTTTATACACCTTCATAGGATCACCCCTCATCCTCCTGTGCTCCAAGGAATATAGTTCCAGCCTGCTCAACCTCTCTCTATTGCTCGGACCATTGTGTCCTGGCAACATCCTAGTTCTTCCACTGTTCCAATCAGTGGTTATTCTTCAACCATTTCAAGGCATATTGTGTAGTCCTAGTCTTCCTGTTGTCTGCTAACTAGTTGTTATCTATCACGAAGAATCACTTTATTGACTGCAAAGTATTTTGGGCCTCCCTGAAGTGAGGAAAGGCCAGTGTCTGTGGACAGATAAGCTCGGAATCATCCTCATGTACTTACACGTGATTAAAGAGGCTGATGACCACACCAAACACCATATGTGTAACACCAAGAATAACCGACATCTTCATCTTATAGGAGTTGAGGAAAGTCAGCTTGTTGGAGGCAATGTTCCAAATCTTCAAAGTAACAAAAGAACATTCATTAACTGCCACATTGAAGACAAACATATTCACAACTGTGGGACATAAATTGTGGACATAAATTGGCAGCAATGTTGTTTTGCAAATTAAAAGGTGGCTATACCAAGTTTTGTCCTTCAACATTTTAATAGGTGCGAATTTCTTGACAAAAGCAATGATTCTTGCTCTTAAGGAATCCATATCTAGAGATTCATCTGAATTTGGGATTTTAAGTATTTTTGTGCATACTGAAAGAATATAAAGCATTGACGTGCAATAGGCATTGGTTCTAATGCTAATTTTGTAACTTTAGAGCTATAGCGTGGAAGCAGGCCCTTCAGCCCACCGAGTCTGCGTTGACTAGCGATCACCTATATACTAACATTATTCTACACACGAGGGACAATTTACTGAAGCCAATTAACCTTTGTATATCTTTGGAGTGTGAGAGGAAATTGGAGCATCCAGAGGGAACCCATGCCGTCACAGGGAGAATGAACAAAATCCGTACAGACAGCACCCATAGTCAAGATCAAACCCTTGTCTCTGGCACGGCACGGCATGGCAGCAACTCTATTGCTGCACCACTGTGCTGCCCAAACTTGTCGGAAATAGAAACCTCCAAATGGTACATGAAACATTTTTGAGACTAACATGGAAAGATGGGAGTGGATGTTATAACATTCCTCACCGGATCAATGCCAAATGGATATGGATTTCCTGTGAATACACCCGAAACAGCAGGATCTAACTGGAGCAGCACATTGTTCTCAACGACCTCCGGACTGCAAGACAAAGACAAGCAGAAGTACAGAGAGTTATTGGATTTTTAATGAGTTAATGACAGATTGTCATACAGAGCAATGGGCTATCAACTGCTTGTAAAAGTTCCAGTGAGCCCTTGCATTCACATCTAAAGCATCATGTTGCATTTGAGATTATTGCTCCAGAAAGCCGAAAAAGAATCATAGGGTCGCAGAGATGGGTCGTAAGGTCAACAAATTAGAAAGAGGTGGAAAATGGAGAAGGGAAAAGGGAAGGAATTCGTAAATATAGGGTTGGGAGTTGATGGGACTTGAATGGGGTAAAATGAGGAACAATGATGTTCAGCTGGGTTTAGGGCTATAAGAGGTGTCAGAGATTGGGGGGAAGGAATGGCATCAATCAACACCAATTTAACACCGCTATAACCGAATAAGGGGGTTAATATATATACAGCACTATCAACAATTAGAGTTGTACTGAGCGACCATCTACCTCATTGGAGACCATCAGATTATCTTTAGTTAGGCTTTAACCTGCACTCAATATTATTCCCTGAATTCTGTATCTGCATACTGTGGATGGCTTGATTGTAATCATGAATAGTTTTTCTGCTGACTAGATAACACGCAACTAACAGCTCTTCATTTTACCTCTGTACAGGTGACAATAAACTAAACTAAACTAAACTAAACTAAAGGATTGAGTCAAGGAGAAATTGCTTCTCTGAGTGTTTGTCGTAAATCTCAGGAAATTGTCAAATCCTTATATATTCATCAATGAAGGATTTTTAGGTATTCAGGCAACCAGGTAGAAGCATGGAGCTGATACAGAGGCCTGGTGCTAATCTCAGAGTTAAAGATAGTACCTGGAAGAAGTCTCGTGTCTTGCTTCAGTTCACATTCCTATCATGTTTTTGGCCTGGAGTCGTTTTTTTACTGAATGTTCTGCCCTTTTAATCTCTGTTTTGGTGGAATATTCCATATATTATAGAAGAGACTTCAAATATTTTGCAGTCAACAGGGGAAGATTTGATCAGCTATTATTATGAAAGCAGCATATTTAACAGAACCAAACCCTTTCAAAATCAATTTCATCATTTGTCCCAGAAGAGAGAGAGAGAGAGAGAGAGAAAGATTGGATCTCTATGTGATTTCTTCCATTTGTCTTCACTGGAAGTTTAGTTTAGTTTAGTTTATTGTCACATGTACTGAGGTACAGTGAGAAGCTTTTGTTGCGTGCTAACCAGTCAGTAGAAAGACAATATATGATTAAAATCGATCCATTTACAGTGTATAGATACATGATAAGGAAATAACATTAATAATAGGGTCATCAAAGGGGTAGATAGTAGTTCAGCACTGCTCTCTGGTTGTGATAGGACGATTCAGTTGCCTGATAACAGCTGGGAAGAAACTGTCCCCGAATCTGCTGGTGTGCATTTTCACACTTCTATGCCTTTTGCCTGATGGGAGAGGGGAGGAGAGGGAGTGGCCAGGGTGCGACTCGTCCTTGATCAAGCTGCTGGCCGTGCCGAGGCGTGCATGGTATAATTATAATCATACTTTATTAGCCAAGTATGTTTTGCAATATACGAGGAATTTGATTTGACATACAGTCATACCAAATGGAGTCAATAGAAACACCACAGAGGCCTTGGAGAAACTGCAACACCATTGTCATCAATCAACTGCTAGCTAAAGAACCCGCTGGAAAAATCCCCCTCTTTCCGAGACACCACATTTTTCCTACCCTTCCCTCATCCCTCACCTCCCATCCCCATCACCCACCCTGAGATCGAGGTAATCAATGCAAAAAACACATCATATATTAGTCCATGAATTTAAGTAGTGAAGTGGTTCAATCGATCAATCAGTTTTATTCGTCACTTGCACATTAAGTGCAAGTGAAATGAATTTGCCAGCAGCAGTACTATAAAAAAAACACACAAAAACACAATAAAAATTGAACACAAGCATCCACCACAGCATTCATCACTGTGGCGGAAGGCACAACATTTGGTCAGTCCTGCTCCATTTACCCCATGGTTGGGACCTCAACCCTCCGCAGTCACCGCTGCGGGCGTCCAGATGCTCAGACAAGGTAAGTCCAGATAAGGCCTGAATCAGTGTTTCCCCACTGGAGACCGCGGCTTCAAGTTGGTGTAGGCCGCAGGCCAGTGGTCGAAGATCTAAAGTCCCCGCCGCGCCGCAGCCAGACCACAGGGCCGGTGGTCGGAGCTCCTCTCCAGGGATCCCCGGCAAGGGACCCCGCTCAGGATGGTAAGTCCCTGCTGCGCCCACGGTAGAAGTTGGCCGCGGGCTGGCGGTCAGAGCTCTTCTTCTCTGGGGTCCCCAACGAGGGATCCCAGGCTGCAGATGCTGCGCCAGCTGGAGCTCCACAGACCACGGCTTCAGGCTCCCACGGGCCAGCCAACAAAGCACTTTAATGCGGTGACCCCCAGCGAGGGATCGTCCACTCAGCCATGAGAGTCCACGCTGCGCCCGCTGCTGAAGCCCCAGGTGTGTCTCCGGGAAAGGCCGCACCGATCCTCGATGTTAGGCCTCGAGGGAGGCAACATGAAAAAAGTTGCCTCTCCATGGAGGAGGAGACCAAAGCGGTTTCCCCCTTATCCCCCCACACCACCCCCCACACAAGACACACAGAGAGACATTAAAAACACACATTGGGGCAAACTAAAAAAACAAAAGAAGTAGAAAATGACTAACACGCAGCTGGCAGGGCTGCCGGCTTGCAGCGCCCTCTGTATTCTCAATCATTTGATAGCGTTATTTCATTCTGAAAGAGACTATGGAGACGAAGGCAAGTGATTAATGTCACAGCCATTGCAATTGGTGCTATCCATTGCATCTGGTGCTTTCCAACCATATGAAGTAGTAGTAAGCATAGTATACATCTGAGAATAATTGGAAAGAAACAAAGGACATCCTGTAGAGAATTTATGAATAATCGCAGCTGCTTTTAGCTACTTAAACGTCTTAGAATGCATTCAGAATAGAATCTTTAACAAAGCATATTCAAGAAAAGATTTATTGTAGAATTGAATACCAGTTGACAATGGAAGAAGTGAGAAGCCTAACATTTGTGATTATCATGTTTAGTTTACTTCACTTTAGTTTAGAGATACAGCGCGGAAACAGACCATTCGGCCCACCAAGTTTGCACCGACCAGCGATCCACGCACACTAGCACTATCCTACACATACGAGGCACCATTTACAATCTTCTTACCGATGCCAATTAACATACAAACCCGAGTGTGGGGGGGAAATCGGATCACCCGCAAAAAACCCACATGGTCACGGGGAGAACGTACAACTCCGTACAGACAGCACCCGTAGTTAGTATTGAACCCGGGCCTCTGGCGCCGTAAGGCAGCAATTCTACCGCTGCGCCGGGTAATTCAGTGTCCAAGCTGCCCAATTTTTCGTTGACATTTGACAATGAAATTAAGGGACTCATTTGGAACAATCACACAAAGTTGAATGTTCTGGCGAACCGACCTAGCTCTTATTCTTTGAAATTTTCTGCACGACTTACCTCCACTGTCCACTATGATACATCCCTCGGACATGCCACGAGGATCCAAATATGTTGAAGGATTTTGAGAAGCAGTCATTGTAGATGAATCCAGTGTAAATAGAGAATACACTCATCAGCAGGATGAGATAGCGGCCACTGAAGAAGGTATTCCAGATCTGAATAGAGGGCCAAATAGTGGAGACTGCATTAGGCTTCATATAGACTTATATACCAACCACCTACATCTTCCATTACCCCTGGATTGTTGTGACCACCAACATTCAGAGGTTCCAAGGAGTGGAACATATCTCACCACTTACTAGGACGACACTGGAGTTTTAGCTGTAAATTATGGTGGAAGATTGCTCAAATTGTTACGTATCGTGATACTTGTGCTTGACTGTATGCAAAAATGAATTTCACCGTACCCTCGGTACATATGACATTAAAGTCCCATTGAAAGTAGGCTTGTGTTCTCCTCAGGGTTGCTGTGGTCATAGCATTTAGTACATTGACAGAACAGATCCAGAGGAAGTATTTATTCATACGTTCATAAGTTCTAGGATCAGAATTCGGCCGTTCAGCTCATCAAGTCTACACCGCCATTCAATCATAGCTGATCTATTCCGAAATGAGAATCCAGAACAAGGAGCCAGTGCCTTAAAATTGGAGCCACAACAGGTTAAAATGAAATTCAGAGGCACTTGTTCCACACCACGTGTAATAGAGAAAACTCTCTCACAAAAGGTGGGGATACTGGAGCCAATAGAAACCCATCCAGACGGAGTCTGACAGAAGAGATAATGAGCATTAAAGGATGTCGGTCTATTCACCATCCTTTACCAAACTAGATAACAACATTAGGGCTCTCCTTTGCAAATAGTATTGGCCAAGTCACGCCATCAACACCACCCAAACAATAGGCCTAAACCCATGCTGTGTAATAGGTTTGACACTGCATGACAAAGCAATGAAAAGACATACATACATCAAGACAGAGAATGGTTAACATATGACGAGTATTTCACGGCACTGGGCCTGTACTCGTTGGAGTTTGGAAGGATGAGGGGCGACCTCATTGAAACTTACCGAATAGTGAAAGGCCTGGATATTCTGACTCTTTGGAACCTCTGCCAAAGAGGGTTATGGAAGCTTAGTCAGTGGGGACTAATGTAATTTATTTTAGATATTAAGGTTGTCAAGGAATATGGTTACAGCAGGAAAGTATTGATGAGTTGCAATATCGTCCATTGTTTTAATGAATGGTGGAGCAAGTTTGCTTTTATTTCTTGTCCCCCACCGGAGGGTTTTGACGCTGCACCCTCTCATCACCACAGTTGTACTGAACCACTTGTGCCACGTGGTGAGAATGCTTTGGCAGACAGGGTTAAGATGATATTTAATTGAGCTTTTCAAAATCGTGAAAGGTCTGGATAGAGTGGATGCAGAGAGGATGTTTCCATTAATGGGAGAGTCTAGGACCAGAGGCCGTAGCCTCAGAATAAAAAGACATACCATTAGAAAGGAGATGAGACGGAATTTCTTTAGTCAGAGGGTGGTGAATCGGTGGCATTCATTGCCACAGAAGGTTGTGGAGGCCAAGTTGATGGATATTTTTAAGGCGGAAATATGACAGATTCTTGATTAGTATGAGTGCCAAGGGTTATGGGGAGGAGGCAGGAAAATAGGGTTGAGAGGGAGAGATAGATCACCCATGATTGAATGGCAGAGGGCTGACTTGGGCTGAATGGCCTCATTCTGCTCCTATAATTCATGAAATTAAAATCATGGAGAGATTTAATGGAATCCATTAAATCAAGGTGACAATGATTGGAACAAGAGACTCAATTGACAGAGGAGATAGAAATATCTGGGTGAGGTGTATATGGTTCCCAGAATGAAACAGGAAGCTCATTTAATTTAAAAAATGTAGATTGCAATAAGAGAAAGTAGTCTGAAAGGGTGATAAAACTAGGTAGAGGAAGAACAAATAAAACATTTAAAAGCTAAAAAAGGTGAGTGGGAAGAAACTGCAGATGCTGATTTGCACCAAAGATAGACACAAAATGCTAGAACAACTCTGCGGGACAGGCAGCCTCTCTGGAGAAAATGAAGAGGTGTTGTTTTGGCTGAAGAGTGAAAAAGACTGAAGAAGAGTCTCGACCCGAAACACCGCCTATTCCTTTTCTCCAGACGCTGCTTGATCTGCTGAGTTACTTCAGCAATGTGTCTAAAACGGTGAGTGTGGTTAATTATCACCAGCAGGAAGGCCTTTTGTACTGCACCATTCTGCAACACCATAGACTACCCTCTGTATTTTACTGAGGACAAAGACTTCAAGGCATCTCAAGATATGTCATTTATTCTGTTAAGAATATCTCTTGCCATTAATCCTCTGGGATAACAGTGTTCATCCACATCTAATGTACAGGAAAGACTCAGGAAATGAACCTCGGCCCAATGAAGCAGTCCTGCTTACAGAAATACATGTCAAATCTTTCACCCACCTCATTGCCCCCTCTCTGGGCAGCAAAGCTTTTCTCATTAATGATCATAATGAGTGCAAATCCCAGGAGGACTGCTCCATGCCCACAATCTCCAAACATGACAGCAAACAGGAATGGAAACGTGATGATTGTATAGGGAGCTGTAAAGACAAATCCACAAACAAATCATATCTCACAGTGTTCCATACTGTGGGGTTGGTTTAGAAGGTTTGAACAAGTAGAATAATAAAACACAATAAAAACTACTTGCACACTCAAGACTTCTGGGGCGTTACATTTTCCCTCTCGAGCCACATCTTGCGAGTGAATGGTTTTTCAATGCAAAATTGCAGCCCTTGATGCCTGAAGTCACAGGTTGCATTTGACTTGTCACCATCCCCAGCAATGAGGCGCAGAGTCCATCTATACGTCCCACCTGCCTGCAATTGGCCCCTATGCCTCCAAACCTGTCTTCTCCATGTACCTGTCCAAATGTTTCTTAAACATTGCAATAGTAACTGTCTCAACTACCTCCTCCGGCAGCTCGTTCCATACACCTACGGCACGGTGGCACAGTGGTAGAGTCGCTGTCTTATAGCATTTGCAGCACCGGAGTTCCGGGTTCGATACTGACTATGGGCGCTATGTGTACGGAGTTAATATGTTCTCCCCGTGACCACGTGGGTTATCTCCAAGATCTTTGGTTTCCTCCCACATTCCAAAAACGTACAGGCATGTAGGTTAATTGACTTGGTGTATGAGTAAATTGTCACTAGTGTGTGCAGGATAGTGTTAATGTGCGGGATCATCGCTGGTCGGCATGGACTCAGCGGGCCGAAGGGCCTGTTTCCGCGCTGTATCTCTACACTATATTAAACCCACCACCTTTTGTATAAAAAAGTTATCCCTCAGTTTCCTATTAAATCTTCCCTCCCTCACCTTAAACCTATGCCCTCTGGTTCTCGACGCCCCTATTCTGGGCAAGGGACTCTGTGCATTTACCTGATTTATTCCTCTCGTGATTTTTATTTGGCTTAAAACATTAGTTTTGCTATGAGCAGTTAGCTGCCTGGTGAAGCTAGAAATCTTTGCATTGAAGCCTGGGGCAAATTTTGAGTTGGAACCATGCAGCCCAAAAGGAATTCTGTTGGCCCACTGTCCACTTACAACTTACTGAGAAATAACCCCAATTAGTCTTGCAATTTCCATAACCTTGGAATATGTTATTTGTTCGACTATCTACATATTCCATTTTAAACCAGTTTCTACAGTGGTTCTATTTTCAGACATGGAAGATAGAACTGTAAAACACAGGAGCAGACCCTTCGGACCACAATGTCTATGCCGAACAAGATGCCAAGATAAATTAATCTCCTCTGTCTGCACATGCTCCACATTCCTCAATTGCTCATTCATCCATGTGTCCAAGTCAATGCCTCTTAAATACCACTATCACATCCACTTACACCACCATCCCAGGCAGCACATTCCAGGTACCCACTACACTCTTCGTAAAAAAAACTTGCCCCACACATCTCATAATGAACAGAGAATTTCTTTCATTAACCTGCTTATTGCGACTGCAATTGTAAAGGGGCTGTCCCACTTGGGCAACCTAATCTGCGAGTTTAGAAGAGTGCCCTCAACCTTCAAATTCGCAGCATGGTCGACACTTGGTCCTAGGAGGTCCTATGACGTCGCTGGAACTCTCCTTCATGTTCGAGCAAAGTTCCCGAATACTCGTGGCCTCAGCTAGGTCGTGGAAACATTTTCAGCATGTTGAAAAATTTTCCGCAAGCAAAATTTGGTCAGCATGGTTCTTTTGAACTCATAGTGTAGTGGAGTGGGGTCGCTATTTAGTTACAGGCAGTCGAGGGCAGCCGGAGGCAATTTCCTTCATTGACTGGGCTTTTTGATTGGCTCATTGGAATTTTCTGGACCAAAAAAAACCTACCGGTAGGTAAAATACCCGCTAAACTTTATTATACTTCTTAAAAGTGTCTCCACTCCTTCTCCCCCCCTTCTCTCCCTTTCTCTCCCCTTCTCCCCCCTTCTCTCCCCTTCTCTCCCTCTCGCTCCCTCTCCGCGCTCTCTAAAGGACTTACCGTTACTGTACAGACGTTTTACCTTCCTCTTCATCACGGGTGTGAATTTCAGACAGCGCTCCCCCACTTTCCCTGGACCCCACCTTTGCGATGTATTTGTGTGTGTGTGTGTGTGTTCGGACGGTCGATCCAGCTCGAGGCTTTCCAGGCGAGTGCCCTCAATGCTTGAAGGTCAAAGACACTCCTCTTACCTCGCGGATTAGGTCGACCAAGTGGGACAGCCCCTTAAGATGTTAAACCAGCCAAGTCTATTCACTAAGGCATCCAAAACGCACAGCAAAGCAATCTTGCACACTGGAGTAACAGATTAGTAACTATTACAGATTTAAAAAGATAGGCACAAAATGCTGGAGTAACTCAGCCGTTCAGGTAACACCTCTGAACAAGAAGAATAGGTAACGTTTCAGGAAGAAGGGTTTTGCCACAAAACGTCACCTATTCCTTTTTTTCCTGTCCCCCTGAGTTACTCCAGCATTTCGTGTCCATCTTCGGTGTAAACCAGCATCTGCAGTTCCTTCCTGCACATTTTGGCTGCACAATTCAAGCTATTGAAAATCGACCGGGCATCACCAGGATTCATCTCTCGATAAGTCCCAACACCATAAGCGTCCACGATGTTCTGGAACCCAGCCGTGAACTTGTTGGTTCTGTTGAAGGTGGGCGGTGCCATGTGTGTTTGCACAACTGTCATGATCGGATCAACACTGGAACCGCTGCGCTCCTGGAGTAGGGCAAGGGGTGGAGAGAGGGGTGGAAACTCTTTTAGTTTCAGCTCCAGATATAATTTTACTCATTAATGGCGCCTAAATAGAAAACAGCAAAAATGTCACACGCACACACCTCTACTTCTTCATAAGCCAATTTGAAAGGCACATCGTGTCAATCAGCACCGTTTGTGTGCTCTCTCTGCGAAGTTCCTCCTGCCCTCATGATGGGTTATTTAATTCTGTATGGGTTCTTCTTGCCCTCACCACCCCACCCCCCACCCACCCCCTTTCATTACACCAACTCCCCTCCCCCAACACCCCTCCCTAATAAATAGCCTTTTAAACATTCCTTCCTCTACCTTCACAATTTAATCCTTTTGTCTCACATCTTCGTCTTTTCATCTCTGACCTTTGTCCAACCAGCCAACTATCAAAAAGCCCATCGCACCTGTACTAACCCCTTACTTACCAGGCTTAGTCCTGACTTTTCTCTCTTCCAGCTCCCTCTGGTTTCAAAGGTTTGCTGAGACACGCATCACAGAAATGCTGCATCTTTGACTCTCTGCTCACCTTCCCCTGGTTGAGCGCCTTCTTGATCCGGTCCATATCAGCTACGGGGCACCAGGTCTCTGCGATCAGACACTGCTGAGTCACGTCGATGTTGCACAAGTTCAGGGTGTGGTAAATGGCCTTCATTTTCTTCACCTTCACCTGCCAGTTCGGCAGGTTCTTGGCCGCTTCCTGGAGGACACGGCGACGATGGCTTTCAGTCTGGTTAAGTACCTGAAGAATCGACAAACTCATTCAGAAATTCAAGAAAAAAAAAATCAATCCCTGTTTTTATTTCAAATTAACAAAACAAATTTTTAGTTTGGTTTAGAGATACAGCGGGGAAACAGGCCCTTTGGCCCACTGAGTCCGTGCTGACCAGCGATCTCCCCGCACGCCAACACTTTACTACACTCACTAAGGACAATTTAACCAAGCCAGTTAACCAACAAACCTGTACGTCTTTGGACTGTGGGAGGACACCACAGCACCCAGACAAAACCCATGCAGTCGCGGGGAGAACCTACAAACTCCGTACAGACAGCACTCGTAGTCAGGATCGAACCTGGGTCTCTGGCGCTGTAAGGCAGCAACTCTACCGATTCACCATCATGCTGCCCACTGTATCATTGAATTGCTAAGAAAATGCCACACAACAATATTTGTCCCTGGAAAGATGACTTGGTCAATTATATTCAATTCAGAGTGAGCTGCAGAAATTATCGTAGAGAAAGAAGGAAAACTGGAGACCAAGAAAAAGTTAAATGCTACTATATGCACACTATGTTGTTGCAAGGTGGGCAAGTGAACATTTCTGTTGTGGGCCTGCCACTAAGACAGATGGGACTCATGCAAGTCATGCACTCAATGCACTGAGCAAAACAATTCTGCCCCCCCCACCCTGCCATAGAATGGTGGAATATACCATCAGTGAGCACCATCACATTGGCTGGAATGGGTGGTAAAGGGCCAGCAGACACCTTGGTTCAGCTCCTGTAAGTCAGTTGCAGAGTTGGGGGGAGGTGGAGGCAGCTTTTGGGCGTTCAGAGAATAAAAGCCAGCGCTGATAGCTGGGCCAGATGGTTGGCCAAGAGGAAAGGGGATAAGGAATGGCCGGTGCAGTATCCCAATTCACCACAGCACCATCACAACCCAGCCGTTTTGAACCTAATGACCCAGAGCCATGGTCATCTCAAAGGTCAACACCAATGTATTTTTTAAAGTTGGTCAGCTACATTGCACAGGCTATGTAGATCACATGCCGATACCAACCTCCATAGACTGACACTCCACTCCATGTTCTTGAATGGGAAACAATGACTTGACTTCTAACAGCTCACTAGGAGTTATAGTCATGTAGCATGGTAGCATGCCCTTCAGTCTAACTCATCCATGCTGACCAAGATGTCCACCTAATCTAGGCCCATTTGCCTGGCTTTGGCCCATATCCCTCTAAAGCTTCGCCATGCATGTACCTGTACATGTACATGTGTCACTTACTGTATTCAAGTCCTCGATGCGTGTTTTCACGCCAGCAGCCATCTCTCGGCGCTCGCTGGCCGACTCGGGACATGGGTACATGGTGGCACGGAACCTGAGGAAAACAGAGAGGAATTTACCACCATTAAAACAGTGAACTGTTGCTACTGGCACTAAACTTTGCTTCCTTGCAGCCTCGGGTTGCCCAGAAAAATACATGGTGGGACGTCTTTTCTGTTACCTATTTATAAGGCAAGAATTGACTGAGGTGGGCCACTTTAGATGCCCATTGAGAATAAAGCCCATTTGCATGGCACCAAGTCACATTGGCATGGATGGCAGATCTCCTTCCCAAGCAAGACCCAAGTGTACCATTCAAGTTTTACAATGACCCGATAATTACATATAGTCACCTCATCTGTTCCAAAATGTTGCCCCGGCTGGGATTTATTATCCTCTGGATTATTAACCGAGGTTTACAATGCATCACCACCAATAAGCATTTACACCTTTAAAACATGTATTTACAAAAATGCTTTGTATTCTGATTGTAAAGAAAGTTACAGCATTCTCAGACGGGCAAGGTTAGGTTTCTTGACAACAAATAAGGGAGCTCACACTACATTTTTTCTTACTCAAACCAGGGCACAATGTCAGGGTGTGAAGGAAGGGGCTGCAGATGCAGGTTTATACCATAGATAGACACAAAGTGCTGGAGTAACTCAGTGGGTCAGACCGCATCTCTGGAGGGAAGGAATAGGTGACGTTTCGGATCAGAACACTTCTTGGGTCTCTTAAATATCTCATTGGTGGGCCGAATGGCCTAATTCTACTCTTATCACTTATGACCTTATGATCTCTCTTAAATATCAGTGGTGGTTTAGCATTTCTCTAAAGTCTAAAATCTAAAAAGTGCATGGAGTTTGTATGTTCTCCCTGTGACCGCGTGGGTTTTCTCTGGGTCTTCTGGTTTCCCCCCCCCACACTCCAAAGACGTACAGGCCCGTTGCTTAATTAGCTTCAGTAAAATTGTCCCTAGTGTGTAAGACAGTACAGGGTGTTACTTGGCAGATCAGAGCATTCAGCATTTTAGTTTCACAGTCAATCCAGTTCAACATGAGACCGTACGGAAACCTACTGAGGTACCAACACACAGAGTGGATCTCCGCATTATTTCCCTGTTGCACTCTCTCCCCTGTTAATCACCAAGGAACAAATGTGTTCCAAGCGCCCCCTAGCTCCAGTCAGCTGCCCCTGTTATCATAACTGTTGAAACTTATACAGTAAAGGGCCTGTCCCGCTTGGCCATTTTTTTGGCGACTGCTGGCGTCATATCAGTGTCGCCAAAAGATTTTGAACATTTCAAAATCCAGCGGCGACAAAAATGTGTTGCGACACTTGAAAAAACACCGCGCATCAATACGTCATCATGCCGCATCACGTCGCAAATTTGCCGGTGACCTGATACGTCAATCGATGATGCTGGCCGTCGCTGAAAGAATCGCCAAGTGGGACAGGCCCGTGAGATAATTACTTGACACTGAAGCACCGTGTAGTCCAAGATTTCAGAAGGTGCTGCTGTAAATACAAATCTTTCTTTACCAGAGCAAAAACCTGAAGTGTGAGTTGATAAAGTGAAATTGATAAACTGGATGAGCTCAGTGGGTCGAATAGCATTGGTGGAGGATTTTTAGATTTTTAGATTTTAGACATAGAGATAAAGAGCGGAAACTGACCCTTCAGCCCACCGCGTTCTCGCCAAGCATTGATCTCCACGTACACTAGCACTACCCTGCACTCTAGGAACAATTTACATTTATTTTAAACTGAAGCTAACTAACCTACAAACTTGCACGTCTTTGGAATGTGGGAGGAAACCGGAGCATCCGGAGAAACCCCACATGATCATGACAGCATGTAGACAGCACCCGTAGTCAGGATCAAACGTGGGTCCCTGGAGCTGTAAGGCAGCAACTCTACCACTGCGCCACAGTGCCACCCCATTTGGTCTCTGGCCCCTCCATATTTCTGGGCCCTGATTTTGGCCCATCTGCCAAGTAACAAACACTCTGTACACTAGTACTATCTTACACACTAGGGACAATTTATCGGAGTCAATTAACCTACAGGCCTGAACGTCTTTGGAGTGTGGGAGGAAACCAGAATGCCCGGAGAAAACCCATGCGGTCACAGGGAGAACATACAAACTCCGTACAGACAGCACCTGTTGTCAGGATCGAACCCGGGTCTCCGGCGCTGTGAGGCAGCATTAACACCATGGTCTGCTCATGCCTTCCCACCAACCTACCTCTCCCCATCCTCTGGTACTTTCCGATGCAACTGTCCTTGATAAGTTGAGAAGGCAAAAGGGTGTGGATAATGTAATTTGATGGGAAAGGGAGGCAGGGAGTGGAATGCCCGGGGAGGAGTTGTGTGTAGAAGGGAATGGGAGCTGAAGAAAAGTTGGGGACCCGGAGCATGGATGGAAAGGTGGAGGAGGGAAAAGGACCTGCGAGACAGGGACAGGGACAGGGATAGTGTGTGGGGAAGATGGGAACTGGAAAGATGAGGAGGGTTTGGGAGTTACCTGAAATTGGAAAATTCAGTGTTCACCCACCCCAATACTGCGTGAAGCACTGAGCTCCCCCAGGAGTTTGTTTTTTGCGTTTTGATTCACACAAAGTACCAGACTAAAAATAAACATTGTCTTAAATGGAAATGAATACTGGCAGTAGGAAATACACAGAAAAGGAGTTGCAGTTAAAAAAGTTAAAACTCTGGGAGAAACACAATGAAAATATTGGGGGACAGGGTCAAAGTCGGGGTGGGGGGGCACTCGGAACAGGAGGGGAGTGCGGACGGACGAGACAGCATTGAAAGAGTAGCTTTGGAGACCTTGATATGTTCCAATGTGTTGCATGATAAATCATTTGCATGTTGAAATTGTCACACCTGCAATGCAATTTGTCTGTAGCAAAATGCCACAAAAATTAACATACAATGGTGACAACTCTGTGACTTTATTCAAATATTACAACAGATCATTTACATCTCATTAGAAGGTAAAAGGAATGTGATTTACCACCATGATTAAATGACTGTACATCGAACAATACTCTGGTCCTTCATGTGTGCATTAGAAATGTCAGCCTAGAGAAGGACTTGAAACCTGACAAGCAGTAAACTACGCCACAGCAGATACTTACTGGACTGACATTTGTGCCCTGGAAATTGTCCCTGAATCTAGAGGTGTACGTTTTTCACTTGGGAGAGGGGGACAGAGGGAGTGGCCAGAGCACGACTTTTCCTTAATTATTCCGGTGACCTTGCCATGACGACATTAGGTATAAATTGATTCAAGGGAAGGGAGGTTGGTTTGTGTGATGGTCTGGGCTGGTCCACAATTCTCTGCAGTTTCGTGCGGTCGTGGATGGAGCTGTTCCAAAACCATGCTGTGATGCATCCTGATAAAATGCTTTCTACGGCATGTGGATTTGATGAGTTTGAATTAATTTCAGAACCAGAGGGCCCGTCATGTCTCTCTGTCGGGTAAGCTACAGAGGTGTGCCATGCAGGCTGTGATATCAGACCTAGTGAGCTGAAACAACCACCTCACCCATCACAGATCTTCTTCACTTTGTGCCTCAGCTGCTCTCCTTGAAAGAAGATGATGAACACATTCTTCTGTACCTCCACGAGCTGCAAAACATAATTATTATCGTACATCGGTAGAGCCAAGAAATTACTCAGCGCCTTGTCTTGTCGCAGTGCCATACGCCTGATTTATTCCAATGCATAGTCTTGACAAGTCCAGTCATGTTGCCTGCCATTAAGGCCTCAATGGGTTAGCTGATTGCCGGGAAGATTGGGAAAAATCCTAATCAAATACTACCATTGGGATCTTTAATTTGAAGGAAAGTGTGAAGCTGATTTTTTGTGCTATCTCTGTGACCACGTGCTCCAGGTGCTCTGGTTTTCTCTTATATTTCAATTACGTGCAGGTTTGCAGTTTAATTGACTTCTGTAAATTGCCCCTAGAGTGTAGGATGCGAAGGTGGAATAACATAGAACTAGTGCATGGGTGATTGCTGGTCGGCATGGACTCAGTGGGCCGAAGGGCCCGTTTCCACACTGTATTTCTAAACTAAACTCATTCATACACAGCTATTCACTATCCCCTCACCTTCCCTATTCCAAATAAAGTAACCCCAACCTATCCAACCTTTCCTCAAATGACATCTCTTCAATTCAAGTTTCAAACTTGAATTGAAGAGATGTCATTTGAGGAAAGGTTCTGGACCTTCTGTCCAGTTCTGTCATAGGCTCGCCATTCAAAATATTCTGGCCTAGGAATTAGATTGCACAAATTCCAGCTCTAATCACAGCCTGCATCTCAGGTTCGGTTGGTCCGCAATAACCCTGATCTATATCGGTGAGACCAAGCGGAGGCTTGGCGATCGTTTCGCCAAACACCTCCGCTCGGTCCGCAATAACCAGCCCGACCTCCCGGTGGCTCAGCACTTCAACTCCCCCTCCCATTCCGTATCTGACCTCTCGATCCAGGGCCTCCTCCACGGCCAGAGTGAGCAACACCGCAAGTTGGAGGAACAGCACCTCATATTCCGCTTGGGGAGTCTGCATCCTCTGGGCTTAAACATTGAATGTTCTCAATTCTGTTAACCCTGGCTGCCTCCTCTCCTTCCCACCTCTCTCTCAGCCCTCAGGGCCCTGGCATTCCTTCTCTCTCTATCTCTCCCCCACCCAAGTCGCACTAGCTTCTCACTTTCACACTACAAACAGCTTACAATGGCCGGTTTCCTTTATCATCGATACTTTTTTGCATATCTTTCATTCATTGTTCTTTATTTCTCCACATCACCGTCTATATCTCTCGTTTCCCTGATCCCTGACCAGTCTGAAGAAGGGTCTCGACCCGAAACGTCGCCTATCTCCTTCGCTCCTTAGATGCTGCTGCACCCGCTGAGTTTCTCCAGCTTTTTGTGTAACCCTCGATTCTCCAGCATCTGCAGTTCCTTCTTTAACACTGCATCTCAGGTGTCCAGCAAAAGGGACTGTAGTATCTGCAATGTGCACGCCAGAAGCAGTTCCATGATCCTAGGTGCTGTCAATTCCCAATAACACCAAAAAAGGAAGGCTGTTTGCAATAGAAGGGCTCGGCATTTAAAAAATAAAGAATCACTGTCCGAATGCTCAACCTTTTTCCCCCACAAGGGACCCATCATATTTTTCTTACCGATAGGCACAAAGTGCTGGAGTAACTCGGCGGGTTAGGCAGCATCTCTGGAGAAAAAGAATTGGTGTCGTTTCAGGTCAAGACCCTTTGTGGAAGCTTTAGCATGACAAGGGTGAAGATAGGTGTGCAGCACAAGGACCTTTCGACATCTTGTGATGTGCAGCACAAGTTTCTTGACGCACCCTTTGACGTACAGCTAGATTCCAAGGTTCTTGTTAGTTACCCTTACTTAAACTGAACATGAGTAAAGGATTGAATAGCATGTAGCTTTATTTGTGTTAGTGCTATTGTATTTGTATTAGTGTTTTTGAGAATGTATTGTGGTCGGTGATAAGAAATTAGAAAGTGCGTCCGATTTCAAGGCTCAAAATCAGTTTGAAAGGTGACAGTTCTGGGTGGAATTTCAGAGCAGTGCGGCAACTGGGGCTACACTGCTCTCCCCTGTGCACAAGCAAATAAAGTGTGTCTGGAAAATGAATGCAAGTTGTCAGAGTCCAGTTGATCGGCCTTCACACCTTCTTCAGACTGAAAGAAGAGGGGAGGGAACTGGGAGGTGAGGAAAGGCCAGAACACAGCTGGGCCGGCAGCATATATTCCTGGTTACTAACATATTTTTTTCATCGGCCACAACATAAAATTAACGCGAAAGGATTGTACAAGTTGCCATCCGTTGGAATTCCTTACGGTGCTTGGATCTTCCAAAGGAACCTCCATCTCTGACTGCTTCATGTAGACGTTCCCTCTGCAAGCTCTCCAGAGCAGGCGTTCAAAGGCAGCCATCCTCTCCCTCCGAATCACACCGGCTATAAACCTGCAACACCCAGCGGAAAGAAAGTGTCCATGAAGACACTAGAGCATTGCAGCGTTAATATACGTTTAACATCTCAAGTTTGCTTGTGAAAAGCAAAACTGCAGATGTTAACATTCTGAAACAAAATCAGAAAGCACTGGAAACACTCAACAGGTCAGACTGCCGTGGAAAGTGTTGGAGTAACTCAGAGGGACAGGCAGCATCTCTGGAGAGAAATGATGGGTGACGTTTTTGGTCAAGACCCTTCTTTAGACTGAAAGTAGGGGGTTTGGAGAGGGAGGGGATGGGGTTAAGAGGTGAAGAGCCAGAGGCGAGAAAATAACAGGACCATTCAGGGCCAGCCACAAATGCCCTCAGGCAGGGAGGTGCCTGGTAGGATTTGGTAGGGACGGTTTGATCTCGAGAGAAACAATGTGGAGAACAGAGAAACTGGGGTGAAGCAATGGGGGAAGTGGGGAAGGGAGGAAAGTGCTTTACATTTACTTAAAATTAGAGAATTCAATGTTCACACACTAACATCACCTTTGTAAAGCTTCATGAACATATTTTCATTCTTTAAAAAAATTTACTGCTATCCAGCGAAATAATTTTGGAAAAAGGTCAAAATATCTTGTCGTCCTTCAGATAGAAAGGATTTACACAGGATTAGTGCAAATGGGAGGTTGGTGGTCACACAGATGCTGTAAGTTGCTGTGTCATCGCTACCCATGTCCATCACTCTACGCGAGTATCACTCTCAGCACTAGTGTTACAAATGTAACTGGCAGATCAAGTCATCAGTGTGTGTGTAGGAAGGAACTACAGATGCTGGTTTAAACTGAAGATGGACACAAAATGCTGGAGTAACTCAGCGGGACTGGCAGCATCTCTGGAGAGAAGGAATGGGTGACGTTTGGGGTGAGTTCCTTCTCTAGACTCCATCGGAGAGCAGGATGAATCACAGAGGGGGAACAGCGAGAGAGAATGTTGCAGAACTCTCGACGGAGAGAGGAGGAGAACTTCTTCATAGACATACCTGGCGGAGATTTCACAGTAGAGCAGATGAAATGTGTAGGAAGGCAATGCAGATGTTGAGTTACACCGAAGGTAGACACAAATAGCTGGAGTAACTCAGCAGGACAGACAGCATCTCTGAAAAGAAGGAATGGGTGACGTTTTGGGTCGAGACCCTTCTTCACACCCTCTAAGGATAAGGGGGAATTTCTAAGGATAAGGGGGAATTCCTTTAGGACCGAAATGAGGAAAACATTCTTTACACAGAGAGTGGTGAGTCTCTGGAATTCTCTGCCACAGAAGGTAGTTGAGGCCAGTTCATTGGCTATATTTAAGAGGGCGTTAGATGTGGCACTTGTGGCTAAAGGGATCAGGGGGTATGGAGAGAAGGCAGGTACGGGATACTGAGTTGGATGATCAGCCATGATCACATTGAATGGCGGTGCAGGCTCGAAGGGCCGAATGGCCTACTCCTGCACCTATTTTCTATGTTTCTATGTTTCTATGTTTCACCCATTCCTTCTCTCCGGAGATGCTGCCTGTCCCGTCCAGTCATCAGTGAGGTTACTTACCCTAGCCTGCCAGGCGCAATCACCGCAGTTGCAGACTGCAACTCCAACAGGTGCATAGTGTCTTCGCTGAAGAAATCATCTGTTAAATTTGCTTCCGTCTGTGAGGAAAAAAAAAACCTTATTCACAATCTCTGCAAGATTATACAATACAACTCGACACAGTCCCTGCGAAGAGGAGAGGTCCCCTAACAATCTATTAGAATCAGGCTAGACACAAAAAAGCTGGAGTAACTCAGCGGGACAAGCAGGATCTCTGGAGAGAAGGATGTTTTGGGTCGAGACCCTTCTTCAGAATCAGGCAGCTGGTAGCAGAGGATTTCTGTGTGCCTCTCCGAGGATGCACAATGTTAGGACATCCTTTTATGTCAGGGTGGTTGGGAAGTCTTGGCTCGATATTTTTGTATGCTCTTCATATTTATGTTTCTGCTACTTCACGCACCTCGAGGAATGGACGTGGAATATGGGCAGTGTCCTTTTGCACGCAGAATCATTAATTGCCACCTTACACTGGTCCACAGTGTAACCTAAAAATTTTAGTCTATAGTGTCTGTCGGGAGTTTAGCACAGTTCTCCAAACACCAGGTTAGCCTTGCCACTTTTTCAACAGTTGGGCACAAGATGAAAATTTATGACATACATCTTTCCAAGAGATGGTACTTCACATTTTGGTGGCAAAGGAAATTTTGCTTATGATATTTAATCTTGAGGTGTAAGGAAGCAAAAAAAAATTTGCAGTTGGTTGTATACTTAATGCAGGAAAATTACATGTCACAGGTGTGTAATGTTCCAAAACACAGAAAGAAACCAATGAGACACATATTACGATGAGTAATTCAAAGTTTGGTTATTGCGGCTAATTCTAAGGAAAACAAATTGTGCTGGAGGAACAACGGGTCAGGCAGCTTCTGTAGAGGGAAATGGATGGATGACATCTCAGGTCATGATTCTTCTTCAGACGTGGGGAGAGTGAAAGCTGGAAGAGAGGTGGAGGTGGGGGAAGATGGCAATTCGCAGATGGATGGGGTAAGCGGCAGGGTAGAGGTGAAAAGGAGACAGAAGGTCGTCAGACATGGAAAGAGGGAGTGAAATTTAAAGCTGGAGGAATGTATATGGGTGGGAGGGAAAGAGGGGGGACTCGTAATAGGGAATCTCAGAATTTATAATCTGCAACACCAAGCGTAGACTAGGTGACCGCTTCCGCAAATAATCGCATTCTGACCGCCAGGGCCTGCTGGTCCTCCCAGTTGGTCATCGTTTTAAACTCCACTTAGCATTCCCACACTGACCTTTGTCTGAGAGTAGGTATGTTACAAAACTTACCTTTAGCGGCGCTGCACTTCTGCCGCTCCCCGTGTGCGCGACTTTCGCGCCTTGCAGAGGGGGGCGGGCTTAAAGTGCCGTTTTTCCACAGGCAGGACAAATCGATGAATGTCGGGCGATTTGGTTGCTGAAGAAAAATCGCTCCGACATTTCATCAATGGTGGTATTTTTTAATTACTCTAGATTATTTATTAACTAGAGTAATTTAAAAATCACCTTCAAAAGCCGTGACTGCAGACAACCGGAAGCATTTTGCGTAGGGAAGAAAAAAAGGTAAATAGTTTATTTTTATATTAAAAGTTGGTTTTTCGGGAGGCATTAATAATATTTTTATGTTGCGAAATGGGTTCCCCAAAAAATCTATGAACCCCCAATATTTTTCCCCCCGACTTCACTGCTAACCGCAACGTTCCAATCCACCGCATTCCGCTAAAACCCACTCGCTAGTTGATTTAAATGGCCATTAATTTACAAGCATAAAACACTAAAATCCTTCCATTTGGCCCAGAAATTCATGAAAATTAGATTTAAAAATTATGTTATATTGTGGATTATTGTGTGAATGTTATTTGGACACTTAGGCAATTTTAAAAAAGTTTATCTTTTCTTAAGAAATTGATAGATGTTTAGATTTACTCATTGAATTTTACAATTGGATAACTAACTAATTATATGCTTTAATTTCAGGTCATCGAAGTAAGATTGTTTAATATTTGTTTCAGAATGCTTCAATCTATAATAACTGAAAATTTCATTGAGTTCTCTTAATTTTTAAGAATGTTATGGAATTTAACTTTTCCAGATCACAGCTTTTGAGTTAAGTCAATTGAAAGGCAATGGGAAGCAAGATGCTCATTTCCGAGTATGAAAATGGCCATAACTTTCTTAATACTGAAGATATGAAAGTAAATTAGGTGTCAAATTAAACTTCTTTTTATGCTTTATCTGATGGGATAAATTGCAGACTTGATTTTTTAAATCTCAAAATTTTGTAACATTGCTACTGAGAGACCATATGCAAACTGGAAGAACAGCATCTCATATTCTAGTTCAGTAGCCTACAACCCAATGGTGTGAACAATATCGTGAGGTCCTCCGCCTTCCTCTTCTCTTCCCATGCTACCCTTCCCCCCCCTCCAACAGTGTGCACACACAATTCTCCCACCATCCTGCTCCTAACCCCGCATTTTCCCCTCCCCTGTCCACATCCACCCATATCCCTCCCTCCCTCCGCATTTACATTTTATCACTCCTCTTCTTTCCTGATCAAACACCCTTTTGCCTCCTTTTCATCTCTAGCCTTTGTCACTACCACCACCCAGCTCCACCACCAATCACTGTCCACTCACTTGTACCCACCTATCACTTGCCAGACTTCTCTTTCTCACCCCATACTCCATCAGTCTGAAGAAAGGTCCCGACTCAACTGTGGTCTGTCCATTTCCCTCCAGAAGATGATACCTGACCCTCCAGTTCCTCCAGCACCATGTTTTGCTCAAAGTTCCAGCATCTGCAGCCACTTGCTTCTCCGAATTTTAAGGGCGTTCTTAAAAGATGGGAAAGGGTTTAGGGAGGGAATTTTCGTTGAAGAAAGTGCAGAGCAGGGAGCCATCTGCTTTTCCAGTTGCCCCAGTTCATTTGGCATTACCAACATCATTGACCATCCCAAGTTGACCTTGAGAAGATGGCAGTGAGCCATGTGTTTGATTCCCCTGCCTCCCTTGTGGCAAAGACACTCTGTGACTGCATGGTTTTTCTCCGGGTGCTCCAGTTTCCTTCCATATCCCAAAGAAGTGCAGGTTTGTGGGTTAATTGGCTTCTGAAAATTGTCCCCAGTGTGTCGGATAGAACGAGTGCACGGGTGATCGCTTGTTGGTGTGGACTTGGCAGGCCGAAGGGACTGTTTCCACGCTTTGTCTCTAAACTAAACTCTATTCATTTTTTAAAAATACCATTTTATTTACCCTTTCACTATTTATCAACCTGACATGAATATTTCCTGCATATAAACCGTGTCCTAATATATTCCATCCTTTCTATCCCAGAGTGGGCTTGTACTCAAGGTTACCTCAAAGAAGTCCTGTGTTTTCTTCAGCAGGTGTTTGAGCTCAGTGAGTTCAAGGAAGTTCTGCTTGAGAGTCTGCTGGTTCTGGTTAACCTCACTCAGATCGTGCTCCAACTTTTCCAGAACCACCTGTAGAAATGTAAAGAATGTTTTCCTGTTAGTTCTCACAACTCTAAAATATATTGAAGCATCCAAGTTCTATTCCACCAAAGCAAAGCCTCATAGATATTTCACTGCAAGTAGCCATTGCTAATGATACCTTAATTCACAAGAAGCCGCAGTCTCAACAAACATCTGCATTCACAGCTGTTCTGCAGCATGCTCAGAAAAAGACTACTGTGATATTCTATGCCTAACTGGTATATCTGTGGATCTAAACCCACTGGGAACTAGGCGAGAATCTAACTTCTTTCACATCTCACCCTTCCAACATATTGCAAGCAGGAGAGATGACAATGCCAAGTTGTAGCGTGCAATAATATTTTGTGCCATTGAATATTTCCTTTCTTACCTCCAGGTCAATCATATCTTTTGGAAGAGGAGCCTGTGGATTCTCACCGTCATCCTGAACGACAATCCCATCCCTTTCCATCTCAATCTCCAGAAATCCTACCAATCCAACAGTAGGATGCAAGAATAAGATTTGTTACATTACTTTGGAATAGGGAAGTTAAAAAAAAGTCACAAAGGAACAAACTGCAGATAATGGAAGTCTGAAAATAAAACCAGAAAATGAGAGAGAGAACAAAGGTTCAAGCTTTCTCTACATCGGCGAGACCAAGCGCAGGCTCGGCGATCGTTTCGCTAAACACCTCCGCTCAGTCCGTCTTAACCTACCTGATCTCCCGGTGGCTCAGCACTTCAACTCCCCCTCCCATTCCTAATCTGACCTTTCTGGCCTGGGCCTCTTCCATTGTCAGAGTGAGGCCCAGAGCAAATTGGAGGAACAGAACCTCATATTTTGCTTGGGTAGTTTACACCCCAGCGGCATGAACACTGACTTCTCTAACCTCAGATAGCCCGTGCTTTCTCTCTCCATCCCCTTCCCCCTCCCAGTTCTCCCACTGGTCTTACTGCCTCCACCTACTTTCTATCTTTGTCCCGCCCCCTCCGCTGACATCAGTCTGAAGAAGTATCTCGACCCGAAACGTCACCCATTTCTTCTCTCCAGAGATGCTGCCTGTCCCGCTGAGTTACTCCCGCGTTTTGTGTCTACCAAAAGATTCAAGCTTTCAGGTCGTCAACTTTACTTTTAAAAGGGCATTAGCCCAAAGGTCATTCGGGCAGCAGAGTTGCTGCCTTACAGCGCCAGAGATCCGGGTTCGATCCTGACTACGGGTGTTGTCTGCATGGAGTTTGCACATTCTTCCTGTGACCACGTGGGGTTTTCTCCGGGTGCTCCAGTTTCCTCCCATAAAGACGTACAGGTTTGTAGAATAATTGGCTTCTGTAAATTGTAGATTGCCCCTAGTGTTTAGGATAGGGCTAGTGTATGGGGCGATCAACGGTTGGTGTGGACTCGGTGGGCTGAAGGGCCTGTTTCCACACTGTATCTTTGAAGCTTAACGTAAACTGTAAACGTTTATAGTTTGTGTCTGCAGAAATGCAGCCTAACCTCATGCACATTAGAGTTAAGAGAACAAAAATGCTCTGCTGTCACAACTAATATGTTTACGGTAAATGTTGATTCCAAGTAATGTGTACCAAGTGACATGATAGTGGAATTAACTGTAAGACAAAATAATAGATTGAAAGATAGTTCAAGTGGCAACATTGTCTTACTTTACGATGCTGAGGTTGTTAATTTTATCTGCGCCTGGCTGGTTGCGTGCCTTCGTAAGTGTACTGTACAGAACCACGCCCTCAGTGCTCTATCCCTTCTTGCAAAAATGCAGCAGGGGCGGCACGGTGGCGCTGCGGGGGAGTTGATGCATTACAGCGCCAGAGACCCGGGTTCAATCCTGACTACGGGTGCTGTCGGTACGAAGTATGCAAGTTCTCCCCGTGACTGCATGGGCTTCTCCGGGTGAACCGGTTTCCTCCATACTCCAGAAACTTGTAGGCATGTAGGTTAATTTGCTTGTTATAATTGTAAATTGTCCCTTGTGTGTGTGTGTGTAGGATAGTGTAAGCGTGCGGGAATCGGTGGTCAGCACAGACTTGGTGGGCCGAAGGGCCTGATTCGGTGGTGTACCTCGAAACTAAACTGCCAGTACGGTCCAGGATATCTTTTTTATTGGTCTTTATATTGTCATTCATTATTTACTATCATCACACTTGACATTTTTACAATGTAATAAGTGTGTTTTCATATTTAACAGCTCTTATTCTTGTTTTCTGCCAAATACATCTTCTGCAATCTCGTTTCTTTATTTTACTTTCCATAAATGGACAATATTACGTTTGACGTTCAGCTTTTATCTCACTTGTCTGTATCTGCCCTGGTTATATTTTTCTGTTTTCTCATTTTTTGAACTGTGCTGTGATAATTCATTGGAATAAAGAAAAGCTTGCGTTTGCATCCGCATAGTGGTTATGTTGTGAAAAATATCTAGAGATGCAAACTCAACTACAAATGGGGAACTTACATACAAATGTAGAATTAGGAGCTGAGATAGGCTTCCTCGGCCCTTGAATTGCTCCGCCATTTAATGAAATCATGGTTGGTCTGATTATAAACTCAATTGGAAGAGAGATGGGGCAGGACAAAGTCTGCCAAGTGATGTCGAGACATTTTTACCATTGCTCTTAAATGAACATTTCCTTGCTATTAAACAGTGAGCCCCGGTTCTAGATTCTCCCAGAAGAAGCATCCCCCCATGACAACCATTCAGGTACTTGTCTGTTTCAATTGCCCTCTCTCATGCTTTAACTCCAGCAGATACAAGCCTAGCCTTTCAAGACTTTCCTCGCAAGGCAACCGCCCAACATAGGCATTAGACAATAGACAATCGGTGCAGGAGTAGGCCATTCAGCCCTTCACCGTCATAATTAGTTCAGCAAATCTTTTCTGGGATGCTTCCGAGGCATTTACACCTTTTCTTAAATAGGAAGATTACATACATAAAACTCCAGATTTTGTCTCACCAACACCCAATATAAAATGGTAAAACCTCACTAGAATAGAATAGAATAGATTCTTTATTGTCATTGTAACATGAACCATGTACAACAAAATTTAAAAATGTCAGCCAGTCAGTGCACCATTCAAACCATAAAAGCTAACGATACATACAAGGTAAAATATTAAAAAGATAAACAACTAAAATAAATATGAAATGTGAAAATTTCAAAATCACTACATTTTGATGTAAAATCAATTCCCCTCGGAATAGAAAAATGACCAAAATCCCAATCCTGACCAAAAACATCACCTATCCGGAGATGCTGCCTGACCTGCTGAGTTACTCCAGCACTTTGTGTCTTTTTCTATTGTTTCTTTGCTCGTCTCTTTGAGGTATTCTTTTATCATTTGTAGAAATTCAGGTACTCCTGAAATGATTTTTCTAACTACATGAGAAAAAAACCCCACAAATAAGTATTACAAAATGATTTTTGTAGACTTACGAAGAATTCTCTCCATCACCTCACAGCGTCTGACTTCATTTACAAACTTCCGCTGGAACAGGTTGACACTTGCGTTCAGCTGCAGGGAAGAAGAAAATAAAACGTGTGTTGTTCTCCTCCAATACCTGCTTACCCTCAACATCACTACACTGGTATATTCAGTGTTTGTTCAAAGATCTGTGGGGTCCATCTTTCCTGAGACCATTGTGGGCTCCACCTTTCCTGGGTCATCGATACAGGCTCTGCCTTGTTCTGCCCCTTCTCATGCATCTAGTTTCACCTCTCCCTGACTCTCAGCCTGCCGAAGGGTCTCGACACGAAGCTTCGCCTCTTCCTTTGTTCCAGATGTGCTTCCTGATCTGCTGAGTTGCTCCAGCATGTTGTGTCTATCTTCTCTATTCCAATGGCTGACTATCACCTTCAGAAATCACTGTAGATTTTACAGATGAGCAGCGATCCAACATGCTGACACAATGGCACATTTACGCCGATGCACGCCACTTGGGGAGAGCTGACAGCTCATCTAGCCACCAAGAACTGAAAGGTCCCAGCTTCAATCATTGGTCTGTGTTGCCCAATATGGGGCGGCACATTGGTGCAGCAGTAGAGTTGCTGTCTTACAGCGCTTGTAGTGCTGGAGACCCAGGTTCGATCCTGACTACAGGTACTGTCTATACGGAGTTTGTACGTTCTCCCCGTGACCTGTGTGGGTTTTCTCCAAGATCTTTGGGTTCCTGCTGTACAGGTTTGTAGTTTAATTGGCTTGGAGTAAAATTGTCCAGAGTGTGTGTAGGATAGTGTTAATGTGCGGGGATCACTGGTTGGTGGGAATCGGTGGGCTGAAGGGCCTGTTACTGAGCTGTATCTCTAAACTAAACTAAACTAAAAAAATAGGTAGAGTCACTGCATGCTACACTTGCCTTTAGAATTGGTTCGGTTTCGGTTTTATAGATCCAGTGCCTGTGTGCATTGTGGTCTTAAGGTTTCGGGTTTAATTGCAGTTTTAAGTAACAATTTGGTGGAGAAGCACATGTTTGGTCATCAACTGGGTAATCTGACCACACTGAATCAACAGGAACAGTTTAACCCACTCCCCATCCTCGTACCTAACCTGATTGAGGTGCTGGTGGGAGACAAATTCTATCCCGGGAAGAATAAAAGGCAAAAATGAAGAAATATAATGGAGGAAAATTGAAAAGACATCACAGGTTCACATCACACAAGTTGAACTAGATAGCATTGTTGATAAGAAATCACAAGCATTGAGGCCGCTCCCGCTGAAACAACTACCTCTGCACCACAAGGCACAGCAAGCTCAACATGGATTATTTGCAAAAGACTGTCTTTTCATAATGTAGGATGGACAGACAGACAGACAGACAGACAGACAGACAGACAGACAGACAGACAGACAGACAGACAGACAGACAGACAGACAGACAGACAGACAGACAGACAGACACACACACACACACACGCTTCAACAAGGCAGCACTTAAATGCAGGATGACTTATTTCATGGGGAAGATGGAGTAAATTTTGTAACCATTGAAATTTAAAACCACGTCACATACAAAGGCCACAGGAGTTCAGCGTGCTGCAGCTTCACCGGTAGAAATTGGAGCGGGACAAAGGTTTAACTAGTTTAAGACGCTAATCCTTCCCCCAGGATACTATGGTGAAGTATTGAAGCTCCTCAGTGAAGGTTGAGGGGGGACCTCTTTGAAACTTACAGATAAATGAAAGGCACAGATAGAGTGGATGTAGAATGGATGCTTCCACAGGTGGGAGAGTCTAGGACCAGAGCTCATAGCCTCTGAATTAAAGGGCGCTCTTTTAGAAAGGAGTTTGGGGGGGAACTTCTTAGTCAGAGGGTAGTTAATCTGTGGAACGCATTGCCACAGAGGGCTGTGAAGGCCAAGTCAATGGATATTTTTAAGGCAGAGATAGACACATTCTTGATTAGAACGGGTGTCAAGGGTTATGGGAAGAAGGCAGAAAAATGCGATTAGGAGGCAGAGATCAGCCATGATTGAATGGCAGAGTGGACTCCATGGGTTGAATGGCCTAATTCTACTCCTACAACTTGTGAATGAAGCATCTCATGCCTGCGTGCAGCAAGACCTAAACAAGTCAGGCCTGGGCTGACAAGACTGCCAAAGGAACCTTCCTTCCATTGAATCCATCTACACTTCACGTTGCCTCGGCAAGGCCACTAGCATAATCAAGGACTAATCTCACCCCGGCCACTCACTCTTCTCCCCTCACCCATCAGGCAAGAGGTACAGAAGTATGATCTCCAGATTCAGGGACAGTGTCTTCCCAGCTGTTATCGGACAACTGAACCATCCTATCACCAACTAGAGAGTAGTTCTGACCCAACATCTACCTCATTGGAGACCTTTGGACTATCTTTAATCGGACTTTACCGTGCACTCAACTTTATTCCCTTTACCCCGTATCTGTTCACTTTGGACGGCTTGATTGTAATCATGTATCGACCTTCCGCTGACTAAATACCATGCATAAAGCTTTTCACTGTACCTCCGTACACGTGACAATAATAAACTAAACTAAATTGGAACCAAGAATCAATGTTCACCTTGTCAGTGATACCTCCAGCCAGATAATAGATTTGAAAAGTATGAGTGTGCTGCCAATGTTTACTCACATCACGGAACTGCATGAGGCCAAGCTCTCCCAGCTCAGAAATGCAGCAGTAAGCAGCCTCCACTTGCAGGAAAAGTTGCGTCAGGCACATCTCCTCACTTCGAAACAACGACGCCATCTTCCTGCTCTTTCACTGGGGAAGATTGAAAGATCACAATGCAAATGTTAATGCAAATTAGTTCAATCAGAACTTTTAAAACACTTTTTGGTCTGATGCACATAAACGAAGAAGTTTGCATTTACTCAGCGTGCCAACATCCCATCAAAAGCAGAATCTCCACATTCTGTTCAGATTAGTTTATTGTCACGTGCACCGAGGTACAGTGAAAAGCTTTTTGTTGCGTGCTATCCAGTCAGCAGAAAGACAACCCATTTACAGTGCATACCGTAGCTACATGCTAAAGGAGTAGCGTTTGGTGCAAGATAAAGCCAGCAAAGTTCGATCAAGCATAGACGGTGGTTCACCAAAGAGGTAGATAGCAGTTCAGGACTGCTCCCTGGTTGAGGTAGGATGGTTCAATTGCGTAGGAAGGAACTGCAGACGCTGGTTTAAACCGAAGATAGACACTAAAACCTGGAGTAGCTTCAGAAGGGTCTCGATTTGAAACGTCACCCATTCCTTCTCTCCAGAGATGCTGCCTGTCCCGCTGAGTTACTCCAGTTTTTTGTGTCTATCTTCAGGATGATTCACTTGCCTGATAACAGCTGTGAAGAAACAGTCCCTGAATCTGGAGGTGTGCTTTAGACTTCATTATACTTCATCATTTCATTCTGTGAGCCTGATCCCACATCGCCTTCATCATTCTTTTACGAGAATAATTCCAGGAATGATTGGGATAACATTCTTTAAAATTTTTTAAATTTTTTGTATTTATTTATTAGTAGCAGTGTACAAACGTATAAACCGCAGTATATGGCATAATACATTTATTGTAGAGCTTCAATTTTAATTTTTAGCTAAGATGAAATAGAAACAGAGAGAAAAAAAGCAAGAAAAAGAGAAAGTGAATGTGTAAGAATAGAACCCCTCAACTACGAAGAGTGAGTAAAAAAATAAATAAAAACTGAAAGAAAAACAAAAAGTGATGATATACCTGCTTGATATCTCTCCCCACCCATCACCCAACCCATAAATCGGTTTAATTCCGAAGTTGTGTTGCACCATACTATCCCTGTAATAAATCAATGAATGGAATCCATGTCTTCGAAAATTGCTCTGGTTTTCCTGCTAAGACAAGTCTCATATTTTCAAGTTGTAGCATCTCAGACATGTTTGCAATCCACATTTTAAGAGTAGGGGCAAATGCATTTTTCCAAAATTTAAATATTACGTTTTTTGCCGTTATCAGGCCATAATTAAGGAAGCTTCTTTGAAATATTGATAGCTCATGATTGGGTTAACATATGATGAGCGTTTGACAGCACTGAGCCTGCACTCGCAGGAGTTTAGAAGGATGAGGGGGAAACTCATCAAAACTTATCAAATTGTGAAAGGCCTGGATAGAGTGGATGTGGAGAGGAAGTTTCCACTTGTGAGAGAGTCCAGGACCAGAGGCCATTGCCTCAGAATAAAAGGGTGTACATTTAAAAAGGAGATGGAGGAATGTCTTTAGTCACAATGTGGTGAATCTGTGGAATTCATTGTCACATATGGCTGTGGAGGTCACGTCCATGGATATTTTTAAGGTGGAGATTGGCAGATTTTTGATTAGTATGGGTGTCAGGGTAACGGGGAGAAGTAAGGAGAATGCGGTTGAGAGGGGACAATAAATCAGCCATGATTGAGCGACACAGTAGACTTGATGGGCCGAATGGCCTTATTCTGCTCCTAGAATTGGTGGAATTACGAGTTGCATCAGTGAGTACTCTCACATTCCGATCTCAAAAATCTTGATTTTTTTTTTAAGGTACTTTCAACTCGGCAGAGGACTCGGGAAAGTGGGACAGGCCCTTAACCAAAGCCCCAATTTTAAAACCATCAAATTTTCAACACATTCCAAAGTATCAATCTTCACTATCTCTACATCCTTCTGCAGATTGATTATTAGGACTGGATGTTACAATCCCTAAGATTTCACTACAATTGACATTCTTGTGTATGACCACCAGGTGAATTTGCTAACAATCAGACACATCTTCAGTTGTGTACCTCAACGTCACTGGGTGTTTCTGCCTTTTATCACAAGACACCCTCAGTCGAGGCAGGCCCACCACAGGTTGATCAGACCCGGGTGTGTGTCTTATTGCTAGCTTCTAGATGGTCACGTGGCAGCCCAGACAGCATCTTTCCTCTTCAGCCACAGCCAGTGACTGCTCCGTTCGGCAGCATTGGCAAGTTCTTTTATTGCCCTCCTTTGTGCCTGCCCTTTGACTCCTACTTCCCTCAGGAGCCTTGCGGTGGAACTGGCTACAAAGCCCCTGCACCCCAACTCCACTGGACACACCCTTACCCTCCAACCTCGCTCCTCTGCCTCTGCTGCGAGGTTTTGAATATCAAAGCTTTTTCCTTTCATAAGCCTCGTCCACAGCCTCCTCCCATGGGACCGTCAGCTCAATGATGAAAACACGCCCACAGGAGTTGGGCCAGAGAACGACATTTGTTTGACATTTGTACAATTTTGGCCTTTGATGTGAACCAGTTAATTAGTGGCCTTTGAAAAGATTTTCCACCTTTCTCAGCCTTTTACAGTTGCAACAACCTGCCCGCAGGTATAATCTGCTGAGTCCAAAATCTAGAGATCCTCAAAAATCAGGCAAACAGAAGATGATGTGGCTGGATCATGCCATGACTGATAGAAAATGTATTGCATAAAAGGCCACTCAGCCCATCGTGTCCATGTTTAGTTTAGTGACACAGTGCAGAAACTGGCCCTTTGGCTCACCGAGTCCACGCCAACAAGCGTATCCCCGCCCGCTAACTCTATCCGACATACACTAGGGACAATTTGCTATTTTACCGAAGCCAATTAACCTATAAACATATCCGTCTTTGGAGTATGTGAGGAAACTGGATCACCCGGTCACAGGGAGATCGTACAAACTCCGTACAGACAGCACCCATAGTCAGGATCGAACCTGGGTCTCTGGTGCTCCGCTGTACCACTGTGCTTATCCCTGTGGTCTCTGGCCCCTCCAATTCTCTGGTCCCTGGTTTTGACCCACCTGCCAAGTAAAATAGGTCTTTCCATTTACCCCCTGAAAGTTTCTTATGATTTTATACTCCTCAATCAAGTCTGCCCATAGTGCCTCACGGAACCAAGGAAAATAATGCCAGCCGATCTCATCTTTCCTGCAAGAGTCCCGACCTGAAACATCATCTATCCATGTTCTCCAGGGATGCTCCCTAACCTGCTGAGTTACTCCAGCATTTGGTGTCTTCCCTTGGTAAACAAGTATCTGAAGCTCCTTGTTTCAACTAGTCTTCCCCTGTGCCTCAGTCCTCGGCTGTTATCCTTCCTCCCAACCAACCTTCTCAAGGGCAGACAGATTCAACTTCAGAAAAGTACTGGAAGCCATACAGGGAAAGGAAATAGAAAGAGAGAGCAGGCCTTTGAATGAGAGTGTTACACAATACTGTGGGTGCAGAGAATTCTGGCTGCGATTTCGAGACAAATAGCAATGTTATAGGATTGCTACTTGTCACAGGTCAGATAGCAAGGTTGTACTCCTTTCATTATGTATGACTGTCAATGACTCATTTGCATTACTGTTGCTTATTTGGTTGAACCAAAGATGATTATCGTTGATGTTAATTAACAATACAAGTCAGTGCATCACCATCAATTGGTTCCCCCTTCACCCGCTCACAAATCGGCTCTTGGTCCCTGAACCTTTTCACACCACAGGAACTGATACCACACCATAAAGTGAACAACAGGGCCCCCACAACCTGGTAATGGCAACAGCACAGGTCAATGTCATGTGACTCGATGTCACTACCTGCTAGCCTGTCATGTGATCGAACCTTCAGAGATCCACTAATCTCTGCACTATTGCCCAGTAATTATTGTTTAGGGAACATGCTATCTTAGCAAACTGGTATTGCTGCAGTCTGGAATGTTTCTGTTGTGACAGGTATAGCAGGGAATTTCCAAACAAAAAGAATTGCTTCATTATTAGCTGGAAAAGGTTCTCTGGGCGGTATTAGAGAAACTTTCTCTCCTGATTCCTGCACTAAATCATATCCCAATAAACACAGAAACATAGAAAATAGGCACCATTCGGCCCTTTGAGCCAGCACCGCCATTCAATATGATCATGGCTGATCATCCAAAATCAGTGCCCCGTTCCTGCTTTCTCCCCATATCCCTTGATTCCATTAGCCCTACGAGCTGTAACACTCTCTCTCTTGAATACATCTCTCTTGCTCTGGACTCTCAGCTTCCCAGCTCAGCCCTGGCCATGGATTAATTCCCAATCAATTCATTGCTGGTCTTCCTGCAGCTGTCATTCACCATCCCTAGTCACCCTCTTCATCGCCTCTCCTCACACTACTACCCTGGGCTAGGCCTTTGTACAATCCACACTGACCCACCTTCCACTCCCTTACAGCGGCCATTGACCCCACTCGCCCAACCTACCACTGAGATCGCCCCTATCTCCCTTGCCCATCAGTAGCTCATGTGTGCAATTGTCCCTAGTGTGTAAGATAGAACTAGTGCACGGGTGATCGCTGGTCAGCGCGGACAACGTGGGCCAAAGGGCCTGTATCTCTAAACTAAACATGTCACTTCACCGCCACTTCCCCTCACCATCCCTTTGCACCAGTTTCCTCACATGACCCACCCCCTTTTCTAGTAACTCTGTGCTACCCCTCAATGGTCCAGCTTCCCGTTCCGTCCTTTACCTAATCACTATTCTCCAACCTGCACACTCAGCGTACCCTCCATTCCTCTCCCCTCCCTACTCACTTTAGTGCAGCACAGTGGAGCAGCAGTAGAGTTGCTGCTTTACAGCGCCAGAGACCCAGGTTCGATCCTGACTTCGAGCACTGTACGTACGGAGTTTGTCCATTCTCCTTGTGACTGCGTTAATTTTCTCCAGGTGCTCCGGTTTCCCCCGACATTCCAAAGCCATGGGGGTTTGTAGATTAATTGGCTTCTGTAAATTGTCCCTAGTGTGTAGGATAGAACTAGTGCACAGGCAATTGCTGGCCGGCATGGACTCCGTGGGCCAAAGGGCCTGTTTCCACCCTGTATCTCTAAACTAAACTTGTCACTTCACCACCACTTCCCTTCACCATCCCTTTGCACCAGTTTCCTCACATGACCCCCTTTTCTAGTAACTCCATGCTATCCCACTTTCTCATCCACTCCCTACACACTAGGGGCACTTACAGAGGATAACTAACTACAAACCCGCACGTCTTTGGGATGTGGAGCAACTGGAGGAAACCCACGCGGTCACAAGGAGGACGTGCAAACTCCACAAAGCCAGCATCCAAGGTCAGGATTGAACCCGAGTTTCTTGCGCTGTGAGGCAGCAGCTCCACCGGCACCTTCTCTGTGGACATTAGGAAGTTACACGAGGTTTGAGGTGCATCATGTGAGAATATTGACATTCGGGGCAGCGATTTAGTTTATAACAAAATCTTATTGTGTGAATGCAGCCAGAAGTAGGTTTTAACAAGTTTTCACTGAAACATTCCACAGTGAAACATAATACTCACTTTACCCGCTTTGGGTCGAGCTTGATTGGACTGAGCACAAGGACAGACTGAAGGCAGAGACAGCCTGAAGCTGTGCCATTCTTGGTGATACTCCAAACACTCCCCATGTTTGGGCTTTAGCACAGGAAAGATCAATTATATTTGCAACTACAACAGATTGTATCACTGGGGATTGGAGAGAGGGTGTATTGCACACTGCGGTCTAAAGGTCATAATTCTGTATGGAAAATTCCTGTTATTTGTCCCAGGAATGCATCTGCAGGCTTTCCAAATTACTTCACAAGTGATGAAGGGGTATTGGCGCGCAATATGCTGGGAAAATAGAAGTGAGGTTAAGATGCATGCTGTTACCATGGTGAACAGGCTCCATAACTTGTAGCAAGTGTGTTGAAATGATTTGTAAATCACCAACTTGCCAGCCTCGTTCGTTGTCCCCTGCCACTTGAAAGCAGCAGAATGGCCGCGGTGGTGCAACTGTAAAGTTGCTGCTTTATAGCGCCAGAGACCCGGGTTCGATCCTGACAACGGGTGCATGTCTGTACGGAGTTTGTACGTTCTCCCCGTGGGTTTTCCCCGGGAGCTCCGGTTTCCTCCCGCACTCCAAAAACGTACAGGTTTGCAGTTTGATTGGCTTGGTAGAATTGTAAATTGTCCTAGGTGTGTAGGATAGTGTTAATGTGCGGGGATCGCTGGTCGGTGCGAACTCGATGGGTTGAAGGGCCTGTTTTCGCGCTGTACCACTAAATTAAACTAAACACTTTTTTTTTTAATTGGCATGATGTGAAAACAATTGCTTTAGAAAGGGAGTGCCACAACCTTTTCATGACAAGATATATTTTCTTGTATGCTCAGTGTGAAAATGATTTAGTTGCTACAACTTTTAATTTAAAAAGTAATTTCTTGCTTAAGACAAGCTTCCATACTCCAGTATTTCTCCTTCCATCTAATTTGACGCAACTCACTACAATCATTCACATATTCACTGCATCACCGATCCTTAATGCTTATTGATTAACGAGAGAGGTGCAGGGCATGGAGACAGGTTGCATCTCAACAGGAACAGAATGGGAGTTCACATAAAGGGAACCCAAACTCTTGTTGGTGCATAAATCGTTGGCAGATAGAAAGAGGCAGGGTAGGGCCTGAAGAAGGGTCTCGACCCGAAACGTCACCCATTCCTTCTCTCCAGAGGTGCTACCTGTCCCGCTGAGTTACTCCAGTGTTTTGTGTCCATCTTCAGATTGTGGCCTTCATGGGTAAAGTGGATACATTCTTCCTTGGGATTCTTACAGGATCAAGGGTGACTTGCTTTCATTTCTGTTTTGTGGGTTCTAAGTTTGTAATTAAGCCAATGTGGAAACAGCACAACTCTTCCACAATTTTGCCCGACAATGTGACTGACTAGATCCATCCAATATCGGGACCCATCTTCACACTACAGATAATTGATCCCATCCTTTGCTGTCGACAGACCCTCAGTGCATCTTTTATTTATTCATATTTCCTGTAGTTTTGGTGCAAAATATTTTCGAGTGAAGACTAAAGATAATTAACAGTTGAGACATGTCACAGCAAATCCTAGGTCAATATCTCTATTGCTTAGCAACCCGATTTTTCACAGAAGCAAGTCATTTATTCCACTGTGCTGGAATTATGTTCCATGCATAACTATCACAAATGTTTGCTTTCCTCAAAGATGTTGGTTCAAATTAAGTGTTGCTCAGAGATTTTGCAGGAATGTTATTTCAAATAAAACGCATCACAGTGTCACACAAGGGTAGATGGTCAACACTTGCTCAAAGAGAAATAACAAAATATATAGGTGCTGGAAACACTCAGCAGGTCGGGCAGCATCTGTAGAAAGATAAATAGCAATTCAGGTCGAACATGACTCATGGACCTTTCAGTTCCCATGACAGTTCATTGTGAAATGTTAGGTGATTTACTTGCTCAAAGAGTAGATTTTAAGGAGGAAAGATAGTTGGAGAGGGAGAGAGAACAAGGTCCCCAGCCTAGGAACTCAGCAGTTATGGGCAAGGCCACCAGTGATAGACTAAAGTAAACCAGATGTGCAAATCACAAAGAGATCCAGAAGGAATGTTTGGTTGGATGAGACCATACTGGTTTAAGGAGATTTGAAAATACGTTGTGGGAACCATTGTTGTTCCATGAGTATTTAGTGCTGGGCAGAGAGTGTGATTTAGGGAACAACAGCATTTTAGATGACCTCATGTCGAGATTAGGAAACCTAACAAGGAAAGGCAATGGATTGACTTAGTATAGAGCTAACCAAGGCATGGAGGAAGCAACAGGAATTGATGAAGAAATGGGCAACAGGGTTGGAAGTGGGCAAATGGGAAGAAGGGTTGGAAGTACATGATGTCTGTGTGGGAGAGGATGGTTTAGAATCACATAGAACAAGAGGTTGTGAAGACACTGGTGCAGCTTCAGACACCAGTCAGGATAAGGGTTGGAGCTGGTACCAGGGAATGGAGTTTGTGGTAGAGACCTGTGGTAAAGTGTTAGGGCTTCCCATTATTTAATTGGAGTGGATTTCTGCTCATGCAGCAGGGTCATAGAGCATGGGAACAGGTCCTTCAATCCAACCTGCCGGCATTTGGCCCATATCCATCTAAACCTTTCCTATTCATGTTCAAAGTACCTGTCCAAAGGTTTCTTAAAAGTTGCAATCCCTGCCTCAACTACCAACCCCGGCAGCTCGTTGCATACACCCACCACCCTTTGTGTGAAAAGTTACTCCTCAGGTTCCTAATAAATCTTTCCCCCCTCTCCTTAAACCTATGTCCTCTGGTTCGATGAGCCTCATGACAAATCAAAATGACAGGGAGACAGTGCTGAGTGTTGTCTACATGTATGTGGAAATTATCTTGTGGGCAGAAGGTGGGTGCAAAAGAGGTCGAAGGGTGTAGGGGTGTCTCAATTAATCATTAGTTGGGCTGCAGAGTCAATAGGTACACAAAAATGCTGGAGAAACTCAGCTGGGTGCAGCAGCATCTATGGCGCGAAGGAAATAGGCAACGTTTCGGGCCGAAACCCTTCTTCATTTCTGTCTACTCCAGAGTTAATAATGCAGGTACAGGAGGTGAAACCCTATCCAGAGATGCTGCCTGACATGCTCCAGCGTTTTGTGTCGATCTTCGGTGTAGACCAGCATCCGCAGTTCCTTTCCACCCAAATAGATGAAGATCTGGCCAGAACTGGATGGTAAGAATGGAACCAGATCAGTGCAGTCCCTTCCAGCCGTGTGTGTTGCAACATCAACATCCAAACTGATTAAGGAGGATATTTCTCTGATTAGACAGGTGACTGATTGGTAATAAACCTTCCAGGCAATTAAAAAAAAAGATCATATCTTCCAATTTTATCTCCACACTTTTTCTGTTTGGATTTCGGATTGCTAACATCTTCAGTATTTTGTAGCTTGTAGTTCCACAACAATCTTTAACATAGTAAAACATACCAAGGCATTTTACAGAAGTGTAATCAAACAAAATAAGCCACATCAAGAGATATTGCCTTGACGGAGAAGAGAGTGGCAGAGTTGTACAACCACAGTGCAGGAACAGCAGGCCATTCAGCCCCATCAGACTGGCCACCATTAACGAAGATCATGGCCCACCTGACCATAACCTCCACTTTGCCTTCTCAGCTTTACACTGTATCCATTCCTCCCACTGCTGCCTATCTCTAACCCTGCCTTAAAAATAGTCAAGGACTCTGCTTAAAATCCCCATTTGGAGAAAGCATAGCTGTGCCAAGACTGAGCATAGTCCTAAGAAGGGTAGTCATGAGTGAGAAATGTACAAGGGGCTGGAGTAATCAAGCACAATGGACAAGAACCAGGTAAGAGTTGTCCCACTCATCTGGACAATAGATCGGAGGACATCGGCAACAGCTATTAGATTAAAGGGCAACCCAGTATGGACAAGGTCGATCCAGTGTGGTAGGAGGCAACTCGTGACCTTGATATCCATTTTAGTGGATGGGATGGATTAAATGCATAATACAATAAAAAGGCAGCATATTCAAAGTCTTTATGATGTCCACTCCACAATACCATCCCCATCAGACCCGCAATACCAAACCTGTTCATCCCCTTCCAAATGTAACTGCAAACGCCGAGGATTCCCCAGGTAAAATAAACATGAGATAACAACATATCTAAAATCCTCATCAAGATAAAGTTGAAATTTGGACCAAATTCTAAAAATTCGAACACATTTGAGTCAATTCACTGGTCCCAAACTTTTAATTCGGCTCCCAAAGTTCATGAAGGTGTTGGTTTTGCTTTGGGAGAATGTAAAGACACAATAAGTACTATATCGTCATCGCTTCAATTATCTACGGTTTGTCATGCCAGGAGTTACTGAACCAAGCAGCACAGATTGCTGATCATTTGATGAGCTACTCTTTTATTAAGTGAACTTATTGTATTTATATTTTCTTCTGACATCATATTGGATAACATTTCATCACAATTCTCAGTCGCTAACAGTTAGTCGCTAACATTAAGGAAAACAGCATGCAATGAGAGAAAATGTTTTATCTCTCATTGGTGAGGTTGGGCAAGTTAGGACTTTATTCCTTGGAATGCAGGAAGCTGAGGGATGATCTTATAGTGTATAAAATGATGAGGGGAATAGATAGGATGAATGCAGGGACTAATCCAGGGTAGGGGAGTCGGAGAGCAGAGGACATTGGTGAGAGTGGAATGAATTAATAGGGACTTGAGTAGCAACCTTTTCATTCAGAGGATGATGGGTATATGGAACAAGCTGTCTGAGGAGGTAGTTCAGGCAGGGAGACACATGGACGGGCACATGGATAGAAAAGGTTTAGAGAGATATGGGCGAAACACAGTCAACTGGGACCAGCTTAGGTGTGCCATTTTGGTCAGAATGACCGAGTTGGGTGAAAGGCCTATTTGCAAGCTGTATGAGTCTATGACTCTGGTAGTGGAAGACTTGACTACCTGAACCTTGTGGACGTCTTCTTCAGAGCATCTCGCAACTCTCATGTACTTTTGGAGATGCTGGAATCTGAAGCTACAATCTGCTGGAGTAACTCAATGGGCCGCATAGTGTCCATGGAGGGAAATGGACAATCAAAGTTTTGGATTTGGGTCTCTTCATCCCACATTAATGTGTCTGATTACTGCTGGCTACTCTCTCACACCCAAATTACTCCCATTCAGTCATTGACCAGATAATCTTGTGCACAGTTTATCCTTAGGGTTACCATGATGTTATTCTATCAGAGACATCCTCCCTCCCTCTATCACCTTCCTTTACAAGCTTCTTTTGATGCCTTTCTAGATCTGATGAATGGTCTCCATCGTGAAATGTTGACTCCGTTTCTCTTCCCACAGATGCAGCCTGACTTGTTTAATATTTCTCGCATTTTCCTTTTCTATTTAATTTTAATTGTTGGCTGTTTTTTGGCATCTGTGCACTTTGCAAGTGTGGAAGTGAGAGCTTCTGGATTTTGGAGAAGGTGTAGCAGATATTTCCCAGTATTAGACGAGGGATCTCGATTGATAAAATCAGGAGAAGCTGTATCTGCTTTCGTAACTGGGAAATATAGATTTAAGATAAAGAATCATGGGGAAGTGGGAATTCTTCTTCCCCAATGTGAGTGGTCACAGTCTGATAGGATGGTCCAAGTAAATTCAGGAGTAATTAAAATCAAGTCGAGTTTAATGCCATTGGCACAAGTGTACAATGCCATTGGCACAGGTACAACCTAGCAACCAACACCAACACCAGCACACAGACTCAAACACACACCAAAATATGCCTGATATATACATTAATTAAACAAGAAAAAAAGAAAAAAAGGACTGCAAAAAAACAAGACATTCGTGCAAACCATAATTAGAAAAGGGACAAGTCCACAGTCGTGCAAGAGGTGGTCCATGGCGTTCCGTTGTGGGATTAGGATTCTGCAGGTTGGTTCAAGAACCTGACAGCTGTAGGGAAATAACTATTGTTGAACCTGCTGACGTGTGATTTTAGGTTTATCGAAAATAATTGTTATGGAGAATTTGGCGGACGACAGGAAAAATAGCAGGATCCAATAAGGATCCGAATGTGTTTGCTCCACATTATATAGTTCTAGATTACTGTTAGTCTTCTACAGCTGTGTGATACGCCAAGGTAATTGGTTTCAGTAATGACTGGGTACAGATGCACAGGGAGCTGACTTCACTCTCACTTTGGTGCTAATTGCATTCTCCTGATTCTCACAATTATTTATATTTCAAGGGGGCAATCTGAGAATGCAATATTCTCTTTGTTTAATCTAACAGCAGTGGGGGAACATGCCTTTGATACCAAAGCCACTGTCTGTACCAAGGTGGGTGGAGTCATAGCAGTATCAAGATTGCCCTCCAGTACGGCAGGCAAACCAAAAGCAGCATTGCCTTCTAAGATTCAGCACACTCTCAGCACTCCATATAGTCAGTGAGCAGTGACATTTATACAAGGTTCATTCATCTGGCACGTACAACCCACAGACTCTATTTCTCTGGACACACTAATGTCACGTTATGTTCAAGACGAGATTGGTATTTGTAGGAAGGAACTGCAGATGCTGATTTAAACCGAAAATAGACACAAATAGCTGGAGTAACTCAGCGGGTCAGGCAGCATCTCTGGAGAAAAGGTATAGGTGACTTTTTGGGTCGAGACCCTTCTTCAGACCCAACCCGAAACGTCACCCATTCCTTTTCACTGGAGTTGCTGCCTGACCCGCCAAGTTACTCCAGCTTTTTGTGTCTATCTAAGGCTAGTATTTGTCTCCTCTGAAATGGAGCATCTCACAATCTGCAAAGCCATTTATAAATCCCAGACGTGGTATGCACGTGATATATTATGATGAACGCATACTTTATTCAACACTTAAAGGCGCATAAATGTTATAAAAGGCTAATTTGAACTGAGATTGAAAGTATGAGGAATTGTTCACTTAGAAACCAAAAGAGAAATAAAAATGTTACCTCACGGTGTGGCAGAACGTTCTCTGTTCTTTAGACGAGTCCTAATCCACCTGTAGTGCAGCGGAGAAGTTGTTGATTATCTGAAGGGCTTTGAGGGCAGTGCGATCCTGTGAGGAATGTTACATGTGTGTGGGCTGAGTCTAGGGAGCAGCAGCTGAAACTGGCTGCTGCTACAGCATTCGCAGTACTGTTGGGAGGGAGATGGATGGATCCGTGGCAGTCACTGCACAGTCTGTTTGCTTTCACATCAACAAACACACCTACCCGTCAAGTTTGCCATCACGCACAGTAAACCCACCGCCGACCCAAAGCAGTCTCAAGGCGAGAGAGACACTTTGTGTCTTTTGCCACCTCACCAGTTATTGGTGCGTTTCGCTCAATGAATTGTAGTGACTTCCACGATATATGAAACACAAAAAACAATATCCATAAAAGCGTTCAAAAAAACGAGATCATGAAGTTGGTTGAAGAATAAATACTGGGCAAAACACTGAGTAGGGAATCATCCTGTTTGTTCGTCATTGTTGTGGTTTATTTTACATTAGAGGGGAGCTGAGGAGATCGCCCTGCGTTATAGAGTAATTCAGCACAGAAACAGGCCCTTCGGCCCAGCTTGCCCATGCCAACCAAGGTGCCCCAACTACATTAGTCCCGCTTGCCCCATGTGGCCTACGTCTCTCTATACTATCATGTACCTGTCCAAATACCTTGATGTTTGAAATATGAATAATATGAAAATGGTTCCCCTCTCACCTTAAACCTACTGTATGTCCTCTGGCTCCTAATTCCCCAACTCGGCTAATAGACTAGATCAAGTGTTGCCCTCTCCCGTATAGAGCCCTCTGCCCACCTCTTTGCAGAGTGTGGATTTGCTCAAAGAGTCTGGAGAAAAATGCAAGGGTCCCTGGTACGCTTTATTCCAAACAGCTCCGTCACAGAGGACTCTGTGATTTACGGACTGTTCCCAGGGACACATTCAGAGACTCACATCGAGTGCTGCTGGAGGGTCATCAACTCGGTGAAAGACGCTCTTTGGTCTGCCCGAGCGTTGTTCACGATCCAGCAGAGTGAGATGTCCGTCGGGGAATGTTGCCGACTGGCCCGCTGCAGACTGCAGGAGTACATGCTGAGGGACGCACTGAAGCTCGGTGCAGCCAACGCCAAGGCTCGGTGGGGGAGGGCCACAGTCTAAGGTCCTTCCGCTGCTGGACATGGGGGGCACGGTATGGTGGAGACACCCCTCAAAATAAGGGAAGGTATCTCATGCCGGGGGGCCACATGAGTGGCACGGGTGGGGGATCGATTCGTGAAATTTGAGAAATGTATATAGACTGTATGGAACAATTTGTATAGCCTCCGAAAATGCCGGATGGATTTTTCACACGGTTGATGTATTGTAAATATTTATTACTTGAATAAAGTCTATTTTGAAATATAAAAAATATAGAGCGGCTCTGCTATAGTATAGCTATCTGCTGAGAGTGTGCTGAATCTTATAAGGCAATGCTGCTTTTGGTTTGCCTGCAGTACTGGAGGGCAACCTTGATAGAGTGGCTCTGATCCGGCCCTGCTGAGTGCCCCCCACCCCCATGGACTGTCTCCCTCGGATGGTCATGTCGCACAGACACATCTGCACTTTAGTCTGTTTTGACTGTTTTACTGTTCTAATGTTCTTTTTACAAACCTTGTTCTCGGGGTACCTAAATTTTATTAGTCGTTTAAGTTATGTCATCGGATGGAAGTTGCAAACCAAATCTCGTTGCACTTATGTGTAATGACAGTAAAAGATATTATTATTATATCACCTGAGGAGGTTTTCCTGAACACATTTGACAAATTCTGCCCCGTCTAAATCTTTTGCACTATGACAGTCCCAGTCAATATTAGGAAATATTCAGGGTACACAAAAGGCTGGAGAAACTCAGCGGGTGCAGCAGCATCTAAGGAGCGAAGGAGATAGGCGACGTTTTGTGTCGAGACCCTTCTTCAGACTGGTTAGGGATCAGGGAAACGAGAGATATAGACGGTGATGTGGAGAGATAAAGAACAATGAATGAAAGATATGCAAAAAAGTATCGATCATAAAGGAAACAGGTCATTGTAAGCTGTTTGTAGTGTGAAAATGAGAAGCTAGTGCGACTTGGGTGGGGAGAGATAGAGAGAGAGAGAAGGAATGCCAGGGCCCGAGGGCTGAGGGAGAGGTGGGAAGGGGAGGAGACAGCCAGGGTTAACAGAATTGAGAAATAGGAAATATTCAGTCTTTGTTAATAAATGGTTCCCCCAACAGTGCAGCACTCTCTGTACCACACTGAATTGGACTTTTATACTTGGGGAGTAACATCCACACATTTATCAATCACAACTTACCAATTGCTTGCTTGATGTACTGAAGGCTCCTTTTGTTTTTGTTTGAGATTCTCGTTTCACCAGCTTACGTAAAAATGCCCTCCGCCAGGTTGGGGCGACACGAGTGCTATCCTGACTACAGGTGGTGTCTATACGGAGCTTGTACATTCTCCCTCTGACGTGCATAGGTTTCCTCCCGCACTCCAAAGACGTTCAGGTTTGTAGGTTAATTGGCTCAGTATAAATGTATATTGTCCCTAGTGTGCGTGTGTAGGATAGTGGTAGTGTACGGGGATCACTAGTCCCGCAGACTCAGTGGGCCGAAGGGCCTGGTTCCCTGCTGTATCTCTAAACTAGGGTGGCACGATAGCACAGCGGTAGAGTTGCTGCCTTACTGCACCGGAGACCCGGGTTCGATCCCGACTACGGGTGCTGTCTGTGCAGAGTTTGTACGTTCTCCCCGTGACCGCGTGACCGAGATCTTCGGTTTCCTCCCTCACTCCAAAGACGTACAGGTTTGCAGGTTAATTGGCTTGGTGTACGTGTAAAATGCCCCTAGTGTCTGTAGGATAGTGTTAATGTGCGAGGATCGCTGGTCGGCGCTGACGCATTGGGCGAAGGGCCTGTTTCTGCGCTGTATCTCTAAACTAAACTATCCGTCACTTCAACAAAGGAAACATGACTGATTTAAAGCCTTAAGCAAAAACAAAAATGTCAGGCAGCCATTGTAGAGAGAGAAACATGGTTAAAATCTTGACATATTACATTGTGCTCAGAGCTCTGGCAAAGGGTTAAAACTGATGTACGGAGCTGGATCATTCCTGGAGCTGGATTATTTTCACGTCCCCACCCTGGTGTCGTTCCCAATTCACGATGCAAACAAGCTCCATGTCATTGCATCAAGTACAGTCGTTCTCCAGTACAAACCTAGCCTCAGGTAGCGAGCCGATCTTGTAGACCTGCCACTCGTGAGCCCGAATGGTTCTTTCAAATAGCATTGAATTGTTTATAAATGCCTCTAATGATTAGAGATATTTGAAAGCAAATCAAAAGGATTGAAATATATATATTTTTAATCATTCACTTGAAATTTAAGTGGTGCACAATGGTGCATCTAATGTCCCTGTCCCACTTAGGAAACCGAACGGAAACCTCTGGAGACTTTACGCCCCATCCAAGGTTTCCGTGTGGTTCCCGGAGGTTTTTGTCAGTCTCCCTAATGGTCGAAAGTGGTTTCCGTTTTAAAAATGGGTAATTTTTTAGTTAAATCCGGTTACGATGCTAGTTGAAAGTGGTAGCTGGAGGACAAAAACCTCCGGGAACCTCCGGGAACCGCACGGAAACCTTGGGCGTGACGCAAAGTCTCCAGAGGTTTCCGTTCAAGTTTCCTAAGTGGGACAGGGGCAATAGTGGGACAGGGGCAATAAAGAACTGCTGTCCCACAGCGCCAGAAACTGGGTTCAATCCTCATCTTGGATGGTGTCTGTGCGGAGACCCTGTGGCCGCACGGGTTTCTCTTGGTGCTCTGGTTTCCTCCCACATCCCAAGGATCTGTAGGTCGGTAGGTTATTTGGCCACTGTAAATCATTCCCAGTGTGTAGTGCTTGAATCCGGGGGACAATTGATGATAACTTATGGAGAATTAATATAAGGCGGATATTGACAGAGTCGTGATTAGTACGGGTGTCATGGATTGTGGCGAGAAGGCAGGAGAATGGGGTTGAGAGTGATAGATAGATCAACCATGATTGAATGGCGGAGTAGACTTGATGGGCCGAACGGCCTCATTCTGCTCCTTGAACTTATGAACTTATGAACTAAATAAATATGGTTATCGTAGGATTAGTGCAAATGAGTGGTTGTTGATCCGTGCGTTCTCCGTGAGCAGTAGGGCCTGTCTCCTTGCTGCATCTCTCAATACATCTATATTTAGGGAACATACATTAATTGAAAGCCTCAAGTAAAGTATAGGAAAGCACTTACATTCATTGACTTTGTTGATCCCATTCAGTGAGTTCAATCAGTGGTGAAGCTGAGGACTGGGCGAGTGAGTAACCTGCCCCTCAGTAACCGCCCAGTGTTTTAGAGCTCAGTGCTGGCTCCACTCACAGAACCACAGCTCAGTCGCATCAACCCGTCTCTGATCTCAGCCTTATCATGGGCGGTCCCGGGCGTCAGAGATGAGCTGACCCGCCAAGAGCGCCTTGCTGGCTGCTCTTTCCCGAAACGCCTTCAAAAGTTAAATGCGTTTCAAGCCATTAACTTGTTAACATTTTGCTCTGAGGCTGACTGCCCTGCCCTTAGCTGACTATCATACAAGACCTCCCGTGAACTGAGGCTCCACAGAGCTGTTTAATAAACACTCCATCTGATCATGATAGAGGCTATAAACCATGGAACAGGTTTATTAAAAATAGAAACTGCTGGAACTTAGATCATACTTCTTGTACAATAGTTACAACCACGACTGCGTATTCAAAATAAATGTAACTGGTTTGAGAGAACATGAACATGCTATATAAATAAATCTTTCTATATTCTTAATTCCTTTTTGAAAACCTCAGAAATACATTTGGGACTTTGCTAACGCTGGCAATAATAATAATAAACCAGGAATACTAACTATTTTCATGAGGTGCAGTGAAGCAAGAAGTACTACGAACAGGTCTGCAATTATTACCTAGACTCTCCATTTCGAAAGCTGGAGGGTAATTGATAGTTAACAAATTGCACATATTTTAATCTTGTTCTCCTGAAAGGATTTGTGTTGTGCAGCCCACGGACACTGTGCTGAGGAGAAGGCTGACAAAGGCGCTTGGATTAATTCTGATTGCCTGCCTTGCACCTAAAAGGGTGTTGACGTACACTCATTTCTTAGGGTCCTTCTCACTCAGTTGTTTGTGTAAACAGCGGATGTCTAATCCAGACTGAAACCTTTGGCTCTGCAAGAACTGTCCGCATACAAATTCTTCCCGAGCTGTCGAACTTTGCCCACTGCCTCTCTCACTGATCCCGTGAGGCGCAGCAGACGCTGATAGGAGCAGAATCGCATCAGAGGGGAGCATCCCACAGACCACCAGGAGCATGCCACAGACCACCACACTCAGTATTGCTTACCTCGAATCCAAGGGTTAAGGGCCTGTCCTACCAGCATCCGACTCCATGCGATGAGCGCGATCAAACTAGAAGCGGGGGCCGCGCGGAGGTCGGGTGATCCCCTGTACAGGGCCTTTCCCACGAGCATGCGCCTGCATGCGGCAAGCGCAACCAAACCGGCAGCGAGGGCCACCCGGAGGTCGGGTGAGTGGCGCAACGCGGCGCAAAGTGAGGCGAACTTGGAGCGAAGTCTTAAGGTAAGTACGCCAGGACAGAGAGGGGCACACAGAGAGGGGCACAGAGGCACACACACAGAGGGCCACGGAGCCACACACATAGAGGGTCACGGAGGCACCTACAGATAGGTTCACGGAGGCACGACGTCGAGGCGGTGTGTCATGCGTCGAGGCGACTGCGAGCCGACAAGCCGTTGCCGCGTGGAAGTTTTGAACATAGTCAGTTTTTAGGAGCCCCGTGCGATGTCGGGACGAACTCCGCACAATTCCGCACGGCTCCGGCGATCGAAGTGGGACCGGCCCCGCGACGCCGGACGGCTCAAGCGACCACGTTAGGTCGCGCTCATCGCATGGAGTTGCATGCTGGTGGGACAGGCCCTTTACACTGTTTCTTCACTCCCTTTTTTCTCTGCCCATTTAAATCTCTACTGGATAGATCAGGTGTCATTAATAAGTCACCATCACTTGTGTCATTCAGTCTCGTGTGGACTCCACACTATCCTAGACTGGCAGAAGTGTTGCTGCCTTACAGTGCCAGAGATGCGGGTTCGATCCTGGCCATGGGTGCTGCCTATGGGGAGCCTGACCTGCGTGGGTTTTTTCCGGGTGCTCAGATTTTCTCCAACACTCCAAAGACCTGCCGCATCGTAGGTTAATTGGCTTCTGTAAAATTGTGAATTGTGCCTAGTGTGTAGGGTAGTGTTAGTATACAGGGATCGCTGGTCAGCACCGATTCAGTGGGCCGAAGGGTCTGTTTCGATGCTGTATCTAAACAAAAAATATTGCCCTTGTTCTCATTGTCCCTACTACCTCTGTGCAACAAAAACAATAGCTTTAATTCTAACATTTGTGGATAAAAGACTCTCCACTTCCCTCTCTACAGTTGCTGCCTGACCTGCTGAGTATTTCGCTCATTCTTTTTATTTTTGGTTACAGCAGCAAGGAGGATAGTTGACACACCAAAGCTCGGTTCAGCCAACGGCAAGTCTCTGTGGGGAAGAACCACAGTCTAGAATCCATATAGAGCCCCAGAGATGCTGCCTGTCCCGTTGAGTTACTCCAGCATTCTGTTTCCATCCTCGATATAAACCAGCATCCACAGTTTCATTCTACACACAAATAAATTTATGTTTGGCTTTATTAGGTACACAAATGTAGTTACTTTCACCGAGTTTTGGACCACAGGGCTTATCACAGTGAGGCTATCTCTCTAGAATATGACACATGAATATGCAAACATGGGAGCCTTCCTCATTTGAAAGTGAATTTTGCACAAGTATTAGAACAATGGGCACCAAATTCTTCCAGAGCAGCCTGTTCTTACTTCACTCAATAGATTAAAGCCCAGCTCCCTTGCAAAACCACACCTGCAGTCTTCAGTGAAGACCGGTCTACCCCTGGGGTTAACAAACTGCAAAGGACTAGGAATTGTGAAAAATTATCAGCCATTTTCGACTGAGCTGTCCTTTGCCCCCCCCCTGGTGGAGGGGTAGACCTCACGGCCCTCGACAACAGCACATCAAACTGGCTACAGCCCCTGGAGGGCGGTACATAACCTCTGCTGCCTCAAACGCAAGAAGAAGGAGACAAGTGATGTACAGGCACAGGATTTTATTTCTGGAATTTTACCAAGAAAGTATGGAAGTATTAGAGGTTACGATCTACAGTGTTATTTCAGGAACAAAAACACAGCATTATCGCATCCAGGGACATCCAGTGATTTATTTGACAGACATTCATGTGTTGTAATGTAGGAAATTCACCAGCCAATACGCAGACAAAAAGTTCCCATTACGCACAAGAAAGCAACGGTGAAGAAATTTGATGGCACCAAGCCTGAGTTTCAGGCGACAAGCAGAAGCCAGTGGGAAAAGGCATGGTGGGCTTGTGCATTACTGCAAGTCTAGTGTAACTGATTTGAATGAGGATGCTTTCCACTCACTTGGGTGTGAGCCAGCATTCTTAAATGAAGATTAAAATCTTCAGACCAGAGTTCTGCATTTCCAGCAGCGTGCTACCAAGGTGATAAACATGCCACTACTGTGTGGCATCGCACAGTACCGCAATGTAAAAGCATTATTCAATATTTGCTGGATTGTCACCTCTTTCTGAAACTCAACCTCTGAATGTTTTGGAAACTTTAACTTATTTTTAATATAGAATGCATTTTCAGCATAGGAAGGAAAATAATAATGACAGTCTGTAGTCTGAAGAAGGGTCCCAACCCGAAAGTTCACCCATTCCTTCTCTCCAGAGATGCTGCCTGTCCCGCTGAATTACTCCAGCAACATGTGTCTATCTTCGGTTTAAACCAGCATCTGCAGTTCCTTCCTACACTTTATAATGACAGTGCTTAACGTCTGTGTTTATGCTCCATAATCATGTCTTTCTCCCTCATATTCCTGCCCAGCTTCCCCTTTAGAGCATCTTTTTTAATTTGCCTCAATTTCTTTAGATACCAGTGTACAGGAAGCCCCCTGGTTAAGAATACCTGCCCATGGACATACGCACACATGAAGAGTCTCGCATAATGTTATTGCATTCAAAGGTCCCGCATACATCCATACGATCCTTTCTACAAATGGCAGAACTAGTTTCCTGTCTAGCTCTACTTAAAATAATTGTTTCTTCTTATCAATCGTATGTGGTTGTGGTGGTTTTGATTACAATACTGTACAATATGGAGTACTATGGCATACTATGGTTACCGTATAGAAGGAATTTTGTGTGTTTTCTGACTAATGGACAAAATCAACCTCGGGAAATCTACAAAAAAACAGAACCCGCTCGTTATACAGGGACAGGCTGTGTTTCTCGTGCCGTCTTGGTTGTACTTCATAGCATTTAGTATGACACAGGAGGAGGCAGTAACCCCATCCAATCCATAACTGGTCTCATTCCCCTCTCTTTCCCTGTATTAGTTTAGTTGAGTTTAGAGATACAGCGTGAAAACAGGCCTTTGGCCCACCGGTTCCGTGCCAACCAGCGATCCCCATATATTAACACTATCCTACACATGCAGGGGCCAATGTTTACATTTACCACGCCAATTAACCTCCATACCTGTGTGTATTTGGAATGTGGGAGGAAACCTAAGATCTCGGAGAAAACCCACGCAGGTCACGGAGAGAACGTATAAACTCCATACAGACAGCGCCTGGAGTCAGGATCGAACCTGGGTCTCTGGCCTGCAAGGCAGCAACTCTACCGCTGCGCCACCGTGCTGCCCTACAAATGTATTAAGGCAATTTATTCCTGCTCATACACCCATCAACCTGTACTAGCCCACATTGGGGATAATCTACAGTGGCCAATGAAGCTGTGGATCAGGCAGTATTACTGAGATGGAATAAGGGGAGGAATCTGTTCCATCACCATTCAGTTTCCAATTCCAATCCAAGGAGTAGGACAGTCCTGTTCAGATTTCAGTCTGTGCCCAGGAAGGAGAATGGTGCCAGGAGTTAAGGTGATGGCTTCAACCCAGCTACTAGTAGAGCAGGAATTTACTTCCCTTGAATAGAGGAGAAAATTACTGGTAAAGTCTGGAGACACATCTCCACCGGACTAAGTAAGAATGGCAGGAATCGGCGGCACGGTGGCACAGAGGTAGAGTTGCGGCCTTACAATACCAGAGTTTGATCCTGATTACAGGTTCTGTTTTATGGAATTTGTACGTTCTCCCCCTGACCTGCGTGGGTTTTTTCCGGGTACTCCAGTTCAAGATACAAGATGCAAGATTCAATTTAATTGTCACTTGTATCAATTAAGGTCCAGTGAAATTTGAGTTACCAAACAGCCATACTAAGTAAAAAAGCAAAAATACACACAGCACATAAAATAAAGTTTAACATAAACATCCACCACAGTGGAATCAACATTCCTCACTGTGATGCAAGGCAATAAAGTTCCGATCTTCCTCTTTTGTTCACCTGTGGTCGGGGCCTTGAAACCTTCGCAGTGCCGCTGCCGATGGTCCAATGTTCAAGCCCTCTTGTCAGGATGATCGAAACTCTGGTGTCGGGACAGATCGGAACACTCTGCGGCATGGAGCTCCCGAGCCGGCCACCTCTTACTGGAGACCGCTGCTTCACGGTGTTAAAGCCCACGGGCCCCGCGGTCGAAGCTCCAACACTGCCGATCCTCGGCCGCAACCACGGCTTGAAGCTCCGGGCCGGTCTCAGGGAAAGGCCGCACAACTCCACGTTGTAGGCCGCAGTGGGGGGGGGGGGGGGGGGGGGGAAGGAGATGTGACACGGAGGAAAATCACATTTCCGTCGAGGTAAGTGACTGAAAAAAGTTTCTCCCAATCCCCCCACCCCCCACATAAAACATACCAAGAGACATTAAAACACACGTTCAAGACATACTTAAAATAATAAAAGCAGTGCAGGGGCAAGACAGACCGCTGGCGAGGCGGCCATTATGGGCACCACCCAGTGGTGGCATTTTTCTCCTGCACTCCAAGAGATGTACAGATTTGTATGTTGATTGGCTTGGTAAAAATTGCAAATTATCCTTAGTGTGTAGGATATTGTGAGTGTGCATGGATCGCTGGTCGGTGCAAACTCGGTGGGCCTAAGGGCATGTTTCCACTGTTCCTCTAAACTAAACTAAACCATCAACAGCACATTTTATACTCTCCACATACCCAAAACTCCTTCTGGATTCTACCCACGTTCTGGGAACAATTTACTGTTTCCAATTAACCCGCCAACCTGCGCATATCTTGGCAGTGGGAAGAAACCAGAACATGCAGAAGAAACTCATGCAGCCACAGAACGAACGTACGAACTCCACACAGACAGCACCAGAGATCAGGATTGAACCCTGGTCTCTGATGCTGCAAGGCAGCAGATCTCCAAGCTGTGCCAGTGTAACAGCTCCAAAGCCGTTTCCATTCTGGATTTCACCCGAATGAAGCAATCACAGAATTTCCTATAATCTCCCAGAGCAAGCAGCACTTGGATTACATTATTAAGCAAGGTCACATCGAGTGTGCAGAATTAATAAAGGGAGTAAGTTCTACAAGTATTCATATCAAACAATCCATCAATAGATCACCAGGGAAATTCCTAGAATACATTGAAAGAATTTATGAAAGATAAGAATTGCCAAATCATTTATTTCCACCCAAATATTGGAATAAGTTCAAACATAAATGCATCGTAGTAAATTATTAGAATGTAACAGGTGGCATGGAGATAGAGTTGCTGCCTTAGCACCAGAGACCTCGGTCTGATCCTGATTACGGGTGTTTTCATACAGAGTTTGTACGTTCTCTCTGTGACCACGTGGGTTTTCTCCAGGTGGTCCGGTTTCCCTCACACTCCTAAGATGTGCAGGTTTGTAGAATAATTGGCTTCAATAAGAACTGTAAATTGTCCTTCATGTGTAGGATAGTGCTGGTGTACAGGGATCACTGGATGGCGCAGACTCGGTGGGCCGAAGGGCCTGTTCCCGTGCTGTATCTCTATACCAAACTAAACTGATATTTTCACTTGCCACCGAGCCCAAGTTACCATTGTTAATATATTCTTATATCAGGAGAGTGGGTGGTTTGGAACAACTAATTACAAATTGAAACAATCATTCAAAATACAGTAACATTCTGTTAATCTGGCATCTGGTTGCTTGGAAATTCTGGTAGTTTGACATCGGACTCTCTCAATAGTTCGGAATGTGAGCTCAGGGACTGAGCGCAGGGGGCTGTGTGAAACCAAGGCCAAGGCTCAAACTGTGGGATCCGTGACCCCCGTACACCAGCACTATCCTACACAACAGCCAAAGCCAGGACCACCAGCCGATACACCATGGGTCAGGAATGTGGATAGGTTTGGACTGGGAGCCAGGCCTGTAGCAATTTTAACTCCAATAGTCCTGAAGATGCGTTAGTCTAGCATCACCAAAGTCCAGACTGAATATACTGACCCAACATAATTATTTCAAAATAGGTTGTTGAACAACCACCAGTGAAAGGGAATATCATAAGATAATAAGACAGAGGAGAGGAATTAGGCCATTCGGCCTATCATGCCTCCCAGGAGGTCACGGAGAAGCCAGGCAGCGGACCCCTGCGGCCGGACTCTGGGTCGGAGCCATCGAGGTCGGGCTGGCGGTTGAAGTCGAGTAAGGGGTCAGCGATCGAGGACGAGGCCCCGGTGGTCAAGGATGGGCAACATGGGTGCCGGAGGTCGGACGCACCAACGAGGACAAAGGAGGACTGCCGAGAACTAAGAGGGACTAGAAATGGATTGTGTTAAAAATGAATTGTGTTAAAGTAAAATACTTGTAACTTTGTTGGTGCCCTTTATGTGGCCACTCTTTGCGTACCTTGGGTGTGTAAAACAAGGAATATCAACAAGGAATACAATAAAGTATCATTCATTTATCCATGTCTGCTCTGACATTCGAGCATTCAATCTATTTTTCTCTCTCAACCCCATTGTTCTGCCTTCACCCCATAATCTTTATCACCCTTACTAATCAAGAAGCTATTAATCTCCACTTTATATCCAATATATAATATATCAAATATCCAATCACTTGGTATCCACAGGTGTCTGTGGCAAAAAAAATCCACAGATTCACCACCCTCTGGCTAAAGAAATTAGTCCTCATCTCCATTCTATCTTTTAGTTTTCGAGATAGAGAATGGAAAAAGGCCCTTCGGCCCACCAAGTCCACACCAACCAATGATTACCCAATCTCTCCTTATAGCTAATATGCTCAGATCCAGACAGCATTCTGTTAACAGTCCAATAGTGTATTGCCCTACGCTTGATTAGCCAGTGTGCAAAAATAGTCCACACAGGTTCTGTCCTACACACTAGGGACAATGTGCAGAAGTCAGTAAACCTACAAACCTGAACATCTTTGGAGGGTGGGAGGAAACCCATGCGGTCACGCGGAGAATGTACAAACTCCTTTGGATTTACGTTTTAAATGCAGGGTCCCAATGCTTGCATGGTTGGAATCAGCTAACTGAGTAAATACTGGAGCATCCACTGTAGCATTGCAATAGGTTTAGATTAGGGCCACTCAAATAACTTTAGAGAAATAAATCACCAATTACTTTCGTTGAAAATGAAGCTTTTGTTTAATAATCTTCTCAGGCGATGTCAAAAATATAGGCAGATTTTCAATGTGCATGAAAATCTTAATCTTTGATGCACGGCATCACTATTCCAACACAAATAATGGCACAAGTTAGAATCTGTCAATATCCACCTTACAAATAAATACCCATTAACTTGGCCTCCACAGCCTTCCGTGGCAATGAATTCCACAGATTCACCACCCACTGACCTTATGTTATTCTACATAGGGGAAAGGGTTCGACATCTCAAGTGTGGAAGAGTGTACTTCACTGAAGATGTTGTCAGAGCCATTAAGCAGGATCCTGCGATAGCTAAGGTATGTAACTACATTGTCAATAGTGAACCACATCACACAAATTCAGATGGAGACATTGGTTCATATTTTAGACACATGAATGGGTTATCAGTTGAGAACGAACGCACCACATGAGGAGCCAGAGGAGGCGACCCCAAGGAATACTGATCGCAGTTTGTAAGGGACGGTGACAGTTATGTTTCTTCACAATCCTGCCCTGTCTAGCTGACCCTTTATATTGAGACCATGACCACATTTCTAGCCATCATTTCCCGAGAAGCATCTACCATGCCAAGTCTCATGAGAATTTTGTTTCAATGAGGTCATCTCTTGTTTCTTTCTCAACTTTGGAGTGTCCGGACTTAATCTCTGCCCAAAGGACAAAGTAATGGCAAAGCATCAAAGAACACGAAACAGAAATAGAGCATCCTATTTGTGATTTCCAATGACATGAATCTGCATTATCTGAATTCACTCCCCAATTTATACAATCTTTGTTTATTTTGACGTAGCGTTGGGCAGGGAATGGTTACTTTGACAGAGTGGAGGTGTGTCTCAGCTAGAGAATGAACATTATGTTTTTTTCCTCCCAAGTTTTTAACGAGATGCTGTTAAACACAGAACAACAAAAATAAAAGGGTCTGGCCGGAGAAAGACTTGAAGCACTTTCCTTCGAATCATGAGTGCGAGTTTATTCAGCTGTCGCTTGATAGCCCCTGCTAACCTGGTCCTGCTCTGGGCATCTGCTGCAATTGGTAAGCACTTAGACAATCCAACGTAAGAACTCCTGATGCAATTTTATTGATTGTTTTAAATAAAATAACTTTATTTTTGCTTTCTCAGAACGAGTAGCTGCTTCACTTGACAGCAACTTCAGTGTAAGCAAGACAATGAACCATATTGTGGATCAGTGCGCGCAGTGTGAGTATAGCTCAGGTCTGAATGTATTGCCTTGAAATACTAATCTAAAGTCTTCCTGCATGCAGTACAAAATTGTGAACTTGTGCTTTGCAAATAAGTTTCTTAATACAAGGTTACACCTGTAGGGGAAATATTTTGCATTCCTCGCTTCTCAACATAGATGAAGCAAATGATATATTTTTCATTTAAAGTAATAAAATAAATAATTTAAAATATATGCTCAATTATTTCAGCAGTCAGGTTAACATTTTTAGAATGCACCGCAGAATATTGAAATACTCTGATGTTGTATAAAAGCTAATTTTTTTAGAAAAAAGATTAAAAAATAGATCTCATCCTATTGCTCAGGAGAAGTTAAGCAATGAACTAATCCCACAGTTACTAAATCAGTGCAAAGTTGTATATAAAGAAAGTCTGTTCTCGTCAACCTCTGATTAAGGATCAGGGAACATTTAAAGTGAAGACAGACACAAAATGCTGAAGTATCTCAACGGGTCAGACAGCATCTCAGGAAAAAAGGAATAGGTGACATTTCGGGTCAAGACCCATCTTCAGACTGAGAGATGAAGAAAAGGTAGAAGGATTAGGGGAGCATGTGTAAGGATTTTTTTTACCTTAAAATCAGTTATGGTCTGAAAACGACAATTAACACGGGGTTTTGAAATAGAAAATTATTTACAGGTCTATGGGGAAAGAGAAAGTAAATGGATGAATATGTAAGCTATTATGAACTAGATGGGCTGAATGGTCTCACTCCGCGATGTAAATGATCTTATATGAAAATCATTTAACAGCCAAGGACTTCATGATGCTGCCACAGTTGCCGACTCACAGCTGCAGTGAGCCGGGTGCCACCCTGACATTGGGCGCTGCCTATGTGGAGTTTGCACGTTTTCTCTGTGACTGCATGCACTCCCTCCAGCTGTTCCATCTTCCTCCCACATGACCAGCTGGCAGGTTAACTGGCAAGTGTAAATTAACCCTTCCTCAGGCAGCCCAAGGAGGATCTGAGGTAATTAAAATGGCCGTGTGTGTGAGAGATCAGGTTGCAGGAGCACAGGGAAAATAGTGGAGGGGAGGGGAACGGAACCAGTGAAATTATTCCACTGGGTGCTGGCAAGGATCCAAAGGGCAAAATTGCTCCCGTCTACCTCCCTCACCACAGAAGGCACGCCGCTCGAAGTCCGACAGTCAACCTGTCTGCTGTTGTGGGATGTCAGCAGACTGTGGTGATATGTGTCTTGTCAACAAGATGTTAGGTCCCAATGTGCAGCCTCCTGCCCATTGGAGGTCATTCATTCTATGCGAATGCAAGCATCTTGCTCAGCCTCAAGCCTCTCTTAGCATAATTCTTACACAATGCCTTTAGCCCGAGGAGCCCCCATCTCTCCTGCTACCCCCAACCCATCTAACTTAAACCTCAGGTCTCTCTCTCCCACTCACTCACAACCCACAGGACGCCTGTCACATGCTTGCCCTAAAACCATCAGGCCTCTCAAACCTCCCTGTTGTCCCTTAAACCCATGGGTGATCCTGTGTTCCTGAACCCTTAGGGTACTCGACTCACCCTGTTGTCGAACCCATGACACCCAAGAAGACTCCAGTATTTCCTCAGTTCCTAAACCCTTGGAGCATGCTCTGTCCTAGATCTTCCGCACTGCATTTGAATTCACAAGCTGCACTGTGAGAGATAAGCCATTGGAAATATTAACAATTCACATCTTCAGATGACTGAATGATGCCAGGAGAAACACAAAACTCTATCCAAGGCGTGGACCATTCTAGGAAGGTGATAAATCAGTACATTTGGCAAAATTACAAACATGATTTTAAATTAACACAGCAACAAGTGTCATTGGCCCACTGTATCATTCTATTTTTTGAAGATGCAAATAATATCAGCTTGAATTAATCATTCAGTCATTTTATAAAACACTATGTTCTTGGCACTTTCTGTAGCTATTGTACCACATGCCTCCTGGTACCTAGAGAGGTTTGTCTTGTGGAAATAAACAGCACAGTCAGCATATCTTCGCTTAGCTGGTTTATCTCCTGAAATTCCTCGAAAAACATTTTTTGTGGTGTGAAGTTCAGCTCATCACAGAAGCTCGAGCCTGTAAACGTGTGTTGTAATCCCAGTGTAACCGTGTTAGAAGTTTCTGGAAACAAAAGAATACAACTGCATCCATAAGGGTGTCAAGTTTAGTTCTGCATTAGCAGAGAGCTGGTCTTCTAGATTTGGTCCTGGGCCATGTTTACAGAGACCATGTCCGATGATTAACGTATTATCCTGGTAGGGAAATGCATCACAGAAGCTTGAGCAGAAGCTTCAGAAATGCATTGGCAATGTTCTGCTCCAACCTGTCTGTATGGAGTTTGTACGTTCTCCCTGTGACTGCATGGATATTCTCCGGTTTCCTCCCACACTCCAAAGATGTGCAGGTTCATTGGCTTGATAACATTATAAATTATCCTCAGTGTGTGTAGGATAGTGCTCGTGTATGAGGATCGCTGGTCAGCGCGGCCTCGTTGGGCCTGTTTCCGCGCAGTATCTCTTAATCAAAATCTAAACTAAACCAATGGACATTTTAAAATAACTGCAAATTCTGAAAAAAGAAAATGCCAAATAACTGCGAATTCTGAAAAATGAAAGTACAAGTTAGGCAACATCTATATATAGAGAGAAAACCATGTAATGGTTCATGTTCAGAACAAGGACAGATAGTAAAAGTGGACAAGAGACAGATAGGACAAAGAGGATATCCCTCATGATGTGGGGCAGAGGGTTATCCAGCTGACGGGTTTATGGGGGCAGTTAGGGAGAATGTGTGGAAAGGAACTCCAGATGCTGGTTTATACCAAAGATAGACACAAAGTGCTGGAGTAACTTGGCAGATCAGGCAGCAACTCTGGAGATAAAGGACAGGTGACGTTTTGTGTCGGGGCCCTTCTTCAGACTCAAAATCTGAAGTATCGCGACCCGAAATGTCACCTATCCTTTTTCTCCAGATATGCTGCCTGACCCACTGAGTTACTCCAGCATTTTGTGTCTATCTTAGGGAGAGAGAACATAGTGCTTTGTCATAAAAACTATGAAATGAGGGCAGTTAAAGAAGAGGGACACAGTCAATGTAAGGTGAGAGAGGCAAAAAAGCTTTGGCATAAAGTTGCCAGCTTTATCTCCACATGCTCCTCGTATGGATGAAGTTTTAGACAAGTCTACCACTGTGACTACATCTTCCTGCTGGCAATTTCCAAACTAGCAAGGGTTGATATATTTCCGCAAAGTTTGCAGTTTAGTTTTTACTTTAGAGATACAACAGGGAAACAGGCCCTTTGGCCCACTGGGTCCACACCGACCAGCGATCACCCGTACACTATTTCTGGCCTACACATTGGGGACAATTTACAGAAGCCATTTAACCTACAGACCTCCTCTGGAATGTAGGAACTGGAGCAAACCAACGCAGTCACAAGGGGAAAACACAAACTCCGTACAGCCAACATCCACAGTCAGGATCAAACCCAGGTTTCTGGCACTATAAGGCAGCAACACTACCGCGGGGCCACTGTTCCTGCACATATGGTGCACTGACAGGCTACGAAACCTCAGAATAAGAAACTAACAGAAATACAATGGTCTTGGCTACTCGAGAAGGAAGTTCTTTCATAAAAGTTACATATTCCACAGATTTTCAGGATGGCCAGGATCTTTGTGTGACAACGAAAGCGTGCTGTCTGACTGGAGTGGATGAATACGGCTGGATTGCCGCGGCTGTGGGCTGGAGTCTATGGTTCCTCACGCTCATCCTTGTCTGCGTCAACAAAGTAGCAAAGCTGAAGCCTGATGAGCCACGGAAATACACTGCAGCTTGAGACTCAGGAGGCAGAGAAACGTACCGCCCCGAGCAAGAGAGAGGAGGAAGGGAAGCAATCCATTTCATGGGACCGGAAACAGAACTGATGGGACTCTGAGTCTTCAGGGTTAGCAAGTGACCTGAAGCAAAGCAAGACTGTATAATATTACTCAATAAAGGCTGTCAGATTAAAATTATCTGACTAACATTCATCTTGGAGTTTGGAACTGACTTTAGATTCTCTAAAACGGAATATTTCCATATGTCACATAGCCTTAGAGGGAGAATTGATCATTTGACAAGCAATTTCTTGTTCCAGCTATTTCTCTATTATTGTCCCTATTCTTAGACTATGACTATCACGTCTTACATACATATTTTCTGTTGTGGCATCTTTACTGCAAGTTCCATTGCACCCTCTGCTCTTGTTAGGTTTCCACAGGGCAGGACTTTATCCAATGCTTGGAGGGGTAAGTTAACCATATGGTGAATGGTGTGCCGCCAATGGCTCTTCCATCAGTGCCCTTGTTCAAGAGGACCGAGGTCCTAATAGAACAGGTCCAAGGCTTGAACAGCCGGCTCTCTTGAACCACAATGAAAAAGCAAAGGCCTGATTTTGCACAAGAGGCTCAGGGCCGTTGCAGGCCATGGTGGAGACCTCAGGCCAATGTAGTGAGATTGAAGATATCAGCAAAAAAACTCTAGCCAGTTGGTTGCTGCATGTTTTAAGAATGTGGCCAAGTACACCATCAGGGCCAAATGCTTTCCGAGGGTTCACCTCAGCTCAGCCTAAGGGACCGAGATCAGTGTCATCAGGGGAGATGAGGCTTCTGAAGAGACATTGTTGTTCTCTCTTTTGAAGCGAGCATAGAAAGCATTGAGACACAACAGATGTAGTGTTCAGAATGCAACAGAGAATCAGCTCAATCCAGCAACTAGGGGAAATCAAAGAAGAGGGAAAAAGAGAAAAAAAAGACAACCGGTGTTCAGAAGTGCTTTAATAGACATATAAAGGGACAAGAAAGTAGATTAAAAAATAAGGATGTGCTCTAAGGGTACAAAGCAGGTTTTGTGCTGAATGATGGAAAGGCTGCTATTAAACAAGAACATTGAATACTGAATTGGTTACTAATATGGCAGTAATGGTGGATGTGGTAATAGTATACGATGGCAAAGGAACTAAAATTTAAAGAACAAGGAGGTGCAAATATTTGATAGCATCCAAAGTAGAAAGTTGCTGAGAAGGAAGATTGCAAGTTGCAAATATTCTGACCACAAAATGTAATTCTTCATTACAAGTGATAGTGGTGCCAAAAAACTGAATGACTACAAATATTAGACAGTGTTCAAAAAATAAGAATAAATCTGACAACTACAACTGTTAATTCACATTGATGCAGAAAAAATGTTGAAATATAGCAATCCATTACAAATTCTACCTCAGGTCAAACTATTCAAATTCTCTGTTCTGCCCTCACAACCCACTTCCAATATCCAGTCAATTAAAACTACTGAATCATCACCATCTGCACCTCCGACTTCAGATATAACGCTGACTCCTGTCACCTACAGAAGTTTTCAGATGACTCTGCAATTGTGGGCTGCATCAGTGAGGGGATGGAAGATGAATAGAGAAGTGTAGTCAACGACTTTGTTGAGTGGTGTGGGCTGAATCACCTGCAGCTCAACACTGACAAGATGAAGGAGTTAATGTTGGATGTTAGGAGAGGAACACCCCTGCCCTTGTCTCCATCAATTATGTGGATGCGCAGTTTACCAGGGAGTACAAATACCTTTGGTGTGTACCTAGACAGTAAACTGGACTGGTCCAGGAATGCTGAGGCCCTTAACAAGAAGGGATAGAGTCGGCTGTACTTTTTGAGAAGGCTGCGCTCCTTCAACATCTGCAGTAAGATGTTGCAGATGTTCTACCAATCGGTGGTAGCTATTGCTATCTTCTTCGCTGCTGTATGCTGGGGCAGCAGGGTGAAGGCTGCGGACGCCAATAGGATCAACAAACTCATTAGGAAGGCTGGCTCCATCCTGGGGGCACACTTGGATTCATGGGAGGTGGTCTTGGAGAGGAGGATGCTCCTCAAACTTAGGAGCATCCTGGACAATCCAGCTCACCCTCGCCATGACACACTGATCAACCTGAGGAACGCCTTCAGCAACAGACTGGTTCCACCAAGATGCAGGTCAGAATGCCACAGGAGATCCTTCTTCCCTGTGGCTATGAAACTGTAGAACTCCTCCTCCTTCTGTCATGGGGTAGACCAAGACTGACTCCCTCCCCCTCCACAATCCTTCCCACTCATCAAGTTATTTTCACGTTTCATGTATTTTTGTATTTTTATGACTGTTGACAGATCAATTTCCCTCCTGGGATAAAGTTCTATCATGTACAGTATCTTCCACCAGCTTTCAATGTGATGAATTCTGAATTTCTAACCATCGGAGAATTGCAGAGAATTGTGGACGCAGCCCAGACCATCACACAAGCCAACCTCCCTTCCATTTATTCCATTTGCACCTCATGCTGCCTCAGCAAGGCCACCAGCATAATCAAGGAAGATTTACACCCCAGCCACTCCCTCATCTTCCCTCTCCCATCGGGAAAAGGTATAGGTGTGAAAACGCATACCTCCAGATCCAGGGACTATTTATTTCCTACCATAAACTAGAGCAGTCCTGAGCTATTATCTACCCTATTGGAGACCCTTGGATGATCTTTGATTAGACTTTACTGGAGTTTATCTTGCACTTATTTCCGTTATTCCCTTTATCGTGCATCTGTACACCGTTGATGGCTTGATTGTAATCATGTATTGTCTTTCAGCTGACTGGTTAGCACGCAACAAAAGCCTTACACTGTACCTCGGTTCACGTAACAATAAACTAAACAATATAGTTTCCAACTAACACTCCAAGATGTTTATCATTTAGGTTATGTTGATTCTTCTTTTTCACATTTTTTAAAGAGTTGGCCATTCTTCACCTTTGAAGTTACTTTGCAAATTACAAAGCATCATATCCATCCTAAATATTTTTGTCAGACACATTCAAGAGGAAAGAAAGAATCGAAGAATGTAAGAAAATTTGCAACTTTAGTGCTGATCATGAATATGTACGGGACTGAAGTTGTAAATTATTTACCATTTTGTATTTCGCACAGTTGGTTCAGTTGACTGTGGGAATAAATGGCGATTTTTTAAATGAGTTGTTTTGATGGAGGGAGTGGGCAAAAAAATTCTACAGCACGTTATTCTGTATAGAGGAGTTGTTAATTAACCCCGCTTAGATAATAAGGATTGGCATGTAGAGAAATTTGTTTGCATAGTTGTAGAATATTTCTGTACGAAAGAGTAACAAAACATAAACCATTAAAAGGAGTTTGAAGTTTTTGAAGGAGTAAATTAATGTTTAAAGCAGAAGATGGTTCATATATGGCTAAACTGATGTATTAATATTATTTTAGTGTATACATTCCTTTTTCAATGCAGGAAACAGGACATAAATACTATTTTACGTAACTTTTGGAGTAAGGAAAATTATACTTAAGAAAAAAGAAACCAAAAAGGTACTATGGTGAACAATTTTGCGTTAAGGGGATGCTCACAATGAAGAACCATTCTTCTTTTAAAGAGCACAGCTACGATCTAATAGAGACGAAAAACTTAATCCACATTATTGGACATATGAAAATTATTTTCAATTTGTAAAGAGATGCAATCATGGTAAAAGGGTCCATATTCATAATAGAGATCACATCCAAAACCATCTCAAAGGGTTCTTAATCAATTTGAATACAGAGATGCTGAGAATGTTTGAAGAGGTTTTGCAAATTTTGTTTTGTATGTATTTTTTATTCTGATTAAAGTTTATTTTTGGAAAAAAAACTTTATCTAAGACATTGCATTGAATTATCAGGAATTTTATCAGGGAAATTTCAAACAATAAAAGAGAGCAGAAACATTGGGAACAGTACTAGTGTGTAATTTCATTACTTAATATCTTGATAGCAGAAGTTTAGGTCAGAAAGATTCAAAAGTGAAGAAGAAAGCAGTGGAAGGCTCTATTCTCAAAACTGGATGAAGTAGGGTGTGAGGATACTTAATATGCCATAAGTATCCTCTGGCATAGAACAGTTGGATCCATTTATGTACCATAAATTCTGTGTCATTTATGTTTAGATGAACCAATATAAATCTGAAATTCAATGAGTGCAAGTAGCAGGATAAATTTATCTAGCTTCTACCAGTCATCATGTTTTCAACAGTGCTTGGGGTAGAAATAGAACAGAACTCTTGAGTGCGAGAAGAAGGGTTCCGACCCGAAACGTCACCTGGTCCTTTTCTCCAGAGATGTTGCCTGACCCGCTGAGTTACTCCAGCACATCGTGTCGATCTTTGGTATAAACCAGCATCTGCAGTTCCTTCCTACACCGAAAGCCTGACATCCTGCTCAATATGTTGGCTTGGTTGGGTTATATATTGAAATTGCTTGAATAGTTATCATCTATCACACGTAGAATAAATCAGCAGGATGAAACTGAGAACTCAGATGCTGACTACTGATGTCAAAAAATGCACCCCATATTCATTAAATCCACAGCATCTTTGATCTTTGGAAAATTATGTTTTTTGATTTGTCTACTCAATGTTAAGTTATATCTAATACTAAACTAGAGCATTAGAAACACTATCCAAGTGCCCTCCCACAAAAAACAATGAAACAATGTGCATGCCCTCATACCTGCAGGTGTATTAGGGAGCAGGTCCTGATGCACTTCACTTAAATAATCATGCTACAAGAATGTTAGACATTCATTAGGCTTGTCAACCACAAAAAAAGAATCACAGTTGAATCCAATTTGGTTCTTCCCATGTCCTGACATGCATATTACCAGCAGGTGTCACTGGATCACCATTAAGAATCTGAATGGTAATCTGGCTCAGGAGCAGAGTTTAATATTTCTACTGCTGAGATCAGCTAGGCTGGTACAGACAAAGAGGTTGCATCCTTTGTCTATACGTCTTGCTCAGCTTAGGTACCTTGCCTTCTTAAACACCGAGCTCTCACATAACTTTAGTTTTCAATGTGCATAAGTACTTAAGAAAGAGTACAGCCTTAAGGGATTTCCCCATCATCTCTTTGGACAATGCATTTGTTTGGGGGAAAAAAGGCAACAGTGATCTGACTTTTTCACAATTGGAAATATAAAATCATGGTTTAAAGCAGGGACGTCAAACTCATTTTCAGCACGGGCCAGATTGGGCAAAATGTGAGTTAATGCGGGCTGGATTAGTTGTGCACGTGCGAACGTCAGTCAGCCAGCCCGAGGCCAAGGGGATCTCAGCGCCGCCATCTTGTCTGTTTGACAGCGGTTGGCGGGGACAACCGTCCCCTTGGCAACCAGGGGCCAATCACGGAGCAGATGATGGGAGCACCCCTACTGACGTAGCAGACGGCACAGCCAGCGGTGGGAAAGAGAGCGGCGAGGGAGAGAGAGCAGCTGCCGTACAGATACATAATAAATGGTCGTGAATATACTTTTTTTTCCTCACATCATCCCGCGAGGATGAATTGGATCCCTTGGCAGGTAGTTTGACACCCTTGGTCTATAGTAAGAGACAATAATGTACACTGGTCCCCAATTGCTAATTCGTCAGAGGCCAAAAAGCCACAGAGCATGTAACATGATATATTACTCAGTGAAATTAATAAAGTTACTCATACCTTTCGCATTAGAATGTTCTTACGATAAGGAGTGATTTCTTTTTAAATGAGTGGTTCCATCATGCTGTAACTATGAATTCATTTTTTTTTTAACAAAAGGCATCCTTGTGATGCTAAGAAACTGATTTAAAGATTATTCTGACTTTGCCATGGGATGCAGTAATCTTGAGATCCATAAGCGGTTTGAGCATCATAAAGTCTTGGACTCCTTGAAGTGAGATATCCCAAATTTAATATACAAAATACTTGGCAGATAGGGGTAACAGTCACTGTAAATCATTGTATATAAATCACATCTGTCCATGAAACAACAGGCTGTTGAAATACATATAGGCGTTTAGATTTAGTCATGTAAGGTATGATTTGTATAGATAACTCACAAAACAGTGTTTCACTGTATCTCAGTACACAATAATAAACCAATACCAGATGCCCGTTGAAGAAGTGCCTGAAAAAAAAACCTGAAATAGCTCAAATAATACCTGAACCAATTCGTTCCTACTCTACTGAATTTTGAAACTTACTAGCAAACGGTTCCTGGCCTGGATCCCTCACAACATCTATTGTGAGAATATCTCAACAAATTATTGGACTATGGAATGCATTGCAGGTGATCTGGACGCTTTCTTACCTAATGTTGATAAACGTGGGTATATCATTAAACAGTGACAGATGCCATGCTAATCTTTTACTGCTGCAGTTCAGGTACAAGGCTCAATTGCACTCCATGGCGAAAATATGTTAAATTGAACAGAATCAACCATCTGGGTTTTCTGGCCATCTTAATATAACATTATTCGATACTCGTTCCTCTTGCAGGGCCAATTTTACCGTGTGCCATCTCCGACGATCTATCATGCAGTTAATTAAAATGGGACCTTTAACCAATAATACTTTGTAGACTCATTTGATTCTGAAAGGACATCATAACATTGCTTTGCAGAGTACAAACAAGGTAAAACATTGCCATTGAATTAACACCAGAATGAAACATGCAGGATAAAAACATTGTATCATATTTCATTTCGAGAGAGCAATCAGTAGAAAGACATGCAAAATAAATACAACTAGAAAACGCAAAATACTGTTGGGCCTGCCAACACTTCTGACCAAAATAAAAACAAGAACACAAACAAGTCCCACACCTTATTCCCAATAAAGGAGCATACACATGAAACAGGTGTGTTAATGATATTGTGAGCAAACAGAAAAGCTTTTTGTTCGGTCTGTGATTCAGTTGATTGATATATGTTATCTTGGTAATCACAAAAGTCAGATTACTATTGCAATGGGCACTAAATAGTCTGCTTGTTACAAGAGAGACATCACCCAATAAAAACACTGGAGAGAAGGATAACACTAATGATAATTCAGAATGCCCACTGATAATTTACTTTAGTTCATCCAGATGATTCACACTAGTTTTATTAATACAACTGTGACTGTTCCATTTGCAGAAAGTCTATATATTTACTGTACCATTGAGATTGGTCATTATCAAGGCCACAAATGAGTAGAATGCACCCAAACACTGGCTACGAGGATAAAAATCACAAGACTGTGGCCTGGAGCACCCATACATTTTAAAAGCAAGGCCAGGTAAAAATGGGGTGAATCGTAGAATTTGATCTTCAAAATACTATCCGAGGTCCTGCAACCCTTCTTGGAAAGCACAGAAAGCGATTTAGTCAGTCACAGCAAACCAGTAATGCTGGTCACGGTCAATCTTAATAACACAGTTATTGCTTTCAAGGAGTGCCAGTGAAAAGGATTAATTGAAGACTTGGAGTCCACAAAACATTCCCTTTAACTCATCCCATTCAGCATGGAAGTACATCGCATCTCACTCTACTATGGTGAAGTGGTAAGTAATTAACGAAAGTAAGACAAGTGGTGCTGTTGATATGTTACAGCCATTTGCAATTATTCTCCATTAAGTCTTTTTTTCGTATTGATATACAAAATGGGATCATGTGCTGATTTGGTAGGATATGAATACATTGTGTGCAAGAACAATGCATTTGTGCCATTTTAGGAGTGTTGTACAATGAAATTCAACCAACCCAGTACAATTATTACATCCAATTCTCTTCTCCAGAAAGAATTAAAAACACCTCAGTTATTCTCTATTCAGACATCTCCCAAATTCAACATACAATTATATTTCTACCTTACTCCATTAATAATGCACTCCAAACAAAGACCTTTGCATCACGTTTCATATCATAATTTTCTTTTGCTTTTAAGAACTATTATTCTATCTGATTTAGACTTCCAACTCAGCCCATGCTCAATATCAGCTAATCATGGTCCATATTCTTAACATTTTTTAAAATCTGTCCAAGCTACATCTCTTCAGCTTTCAATTAAAAAAGCAATTCTCCTATAGGTAACCTATCAAACCTTCATTGACCTATTTGCTCAAATCTAATTCCCATCTTGCACACATACATCTATGAAAAAGCTATTCGTCTAATTGCTCACAACTTAATATCTTTCTTTTGAAAATGTTCCTTAATATTTCACCGTCTTTTCTTTGCATTGTTCAAAGCAGTCCTCTCTCACATGCCATTTCTTTAGTTTTAGCTTAGAGATTAACTTGTCTATTCTATTCCCCTAAGTTCTTATATCTCAAAGTTCAGACAGAATAGCACTCATTGGGCTGTAAGAATCATGCTTGGTTGGGGGATGGGCGGGGGGGGGGGGGGGGGGGGGGGGTAGTGGTGCTGGGATTCAATCAAATTAGACAAGTTAGCACCCAAAGTGGAAAGGGAATTTCTCATTTTGCTTGCTGGTGATGTTTGTTCATGCTTTGCTGAATGAAATTTACAAAGTTTTTACAGCAACTACCTGGACAACTTTCATACCCATCTCCAGCTACACAAAATACCGTTTAATTTCCACAGAATGGATAGTTTCAGCACACAGGCCGCAAACCGAAGGCGGCGCCAGCTTGGTTCGGACGCACAATGTTAAAACAAACTCTAATTGTGCTGAACATTTTTACATGTCAGTGGTACTATTCACCATTTAGTACCTCTTCTTCAGAAATATAATTGCAGATTTATCCAGTTGGCTTCCATGGGAAGCAAATAGCACAGAGCTCCTCCTTGCAAAGATCAGCTGTGGAGGTTCTGAAATGCAGACTGTTTTTGCGAAAGTCTGAGAAGCTCTTCACGAATGGCTTTGATGAGCGATGTAGAGGACTGGCCAGATACCAGGTCATCCTGGTTGGAGTGAAAGCCGTCTCCAGATTCTTGAGCATTGCAATGCTGCAAGTGCAAGGATGGTGCGGAAGGATCACGGAGAGAGGTCCTCTGCATTTGAAAGAGTGGTGACACATAATCCTGGTGCCCTCGGGGACTTGGCTGTAAACACAGAATGCAAGATGTGTAAAATGGTTTACAATTGAAGTAGCAGCTATAAATAAAAAGCCAGCTGCCAGGTAGCCAGCTCATTAAAAATCAACTCAAGCATCACGAATTTTCAAAAAACTAAGCCACAAGTATTTCAAATAGTTACGACTGCCAAATATTTCAAATGATTAAGCTCCTTGCCTCCCCACAAGGCACCACCTCTTGCTTGGGCAAGATTCTATGGGCAAAGGCTCTGTGAGCACTGGCAGGTTTGGGTAAATGAGCACACCTTGCAGTCCCATTCTTACTAGAAACACATCTATTGCTGGGCATGATCAATGTCATTATCATATCACCTTTTCAACTAATCCTAAGATGCCCTACTCCAGCAAGGCCAATAATCTGATTTGGTGGATGTGGGTGCCACATTTATTGCCGATTCCAACTGCTCTGGATGTGGTGAGTCGCCTTCTTGAACTGCTGTAGCTTTACTAATGAAGGTACTTCCAACAATGCTGTTGAGTCGGAATTTCCAGAATATAGACCCAATGTTGAAGAACTGGTGATATATTTCTAAGGCCAATAGTGTGCAACTTGGAGGGTGATCTGTTAAGGGCCTGTCCCACTTACGTGTCCTTGGCATGCAAATTACGCGACCTCGCAGTCGCGTTGAGCCGCGATGGTCCAGCGAAGGTCGGGCGCGATTACATGCATACGCACAACCGTCTGGAGCGTGAGAAGTTATTTGAAGATGGACACAAAGCTGGAGTAACTCAGCAGGACTGGCAGCATTTCTGGAGAGAAGCAATGGGTGACGTTTTGTGTCGAAACTCTTCTTCAGTCTGAAAAGAAGGGTCGACCCGAAACGTCACCCATTGTTTCTCTTCAGAAATGCTGCCGGTCCTGCTGAGTTACTCCTGCATTTTGTGTCTATCTTCAATTTTCTTGGCCCCGCTCTGGGAGTAGAAGTGGGGGCAGATCCGGACCGCAATGGCCTTGAGCCCCAGGCCGAGTTTGGCGATCTGCTGTTGAAGGTGAGACGATGCGTCACGCCAGGGTCTTGGGCCTGTCCCACTTTGGCCATCAGTTACGTGACAGGTCGTTGGTGCGCGAAGATTTTGTTCACTACAAAAATTTCGGAGGAGCCCCGCGCGATGTTACGCACAACTACATACCCCTCCCCATTTCTAAGTGGGACCGGCCCCGCACGACCATACGCTGCCCGTACGCCTCAACGCGACCACGGGGTCACGTAATTTGCGTGCCAAGGACACGTAGGTGGGACAGGCCCTTTACTAGTAGTGTTCCCACGTGGAAACTGCTTTTCTTGTTTGAAGTCACTGGCTTGGAAAGTAATAGTGGAAGACCATTGTCGGGTAATTTTTACTTTTTCTAAATGCTACACACTTTGTTGCACTGGTGGCAGAAGGGTTGAATAGGCAGGTGCTAATTATGCATAATGCTTTCTCCTGGATAAGGCTAACTTCTTGAAAGGTTGAAATTGTAATCATCCAAGTGGGGAGCACTCCATCCTGCTTTTTACTTGCAGCTTGTAGATGGAAAGTTTCTGGTGCGTCACTCTCCACAGGATACCAACCCTGTGACCTGCTGTTGTTATCTCAATATATAGACCAAGCCAACTGTACCTTTCAAGTCAAGGGTGACGACCTTTTGGATGTTGGTGCTCAGTATGGGTAAATATAAATTAGGCGATTTAACTCACAATGGAAATGAACACTATTTAATTATCAATGCAGATCTCTACTCCTGAACTTATGATGGTAGGTGGATCATTGATGAAGCAACTGAAGTTGGCTGGGTTTGGAACACCTCCCTGAGCAATTTCTGGAAAGATATTCAGGGATTGGATGACCGACTTCCAAAACCAAAACTATTTTCTTATGTGCAAAGAGTATAATCACTGGAATGGTTTCCCCTTGGTATCTGTCGACCAGTTTTACCAGGGTCTATTTCTAAATGGGGAGAGGATTCAGAATTCGGAGGTGCAAAGGGGCTTGGGAATGCTGGTGCAGGATCCCCTGAATTTGCAAGTTGTATTGGTAGTAAGAAAGTCAAATGCTATGTTAGCATGTATTTCAAGAGGACGAGAATATAAAAACAGGGATGTAATGCTGAGGGTTTATAAGGCACTGATGGGACCGCATGTGGAGTATTGTGAGCTGTTTTCGGCCCCATATCTGAGGAAGGATATGCTGGCATTGGAGAGGGTGATCCTGGGGATGATTGGATTAATGTATGATGAGATTTGATGGTACTCACTGGAGTTTAGAAGGATGAGGCAGGACCTCTGAAACTTACTGAAAGTGAAAGGCCTGGACAGAGTGGATGTGGAGAGGATGGTTCCACTAGTGGGAGAGTCTAGGACCAAGACGCACCTTCAGATAGGAGATTAGGATGAATTTATTTAGTCAGACAGTGGTGAATCTGTGGAATTCATTGCCACAGACGGCTGTGGAGACCAAATCAGTGGGTATTTTTTATACGGAGATTGACAGATTCTTGATTCGTAAGGATGTTGAGGGTTATGGGGATAAGGCAGGAGAATGGGGTTGAGAGGGAAAGATAGGTTAGCCCTTCGTGAATGGCAGAGTAGACACGATTGGCTGAATGGCCTCATCCTATGACTTACGAACACGAATCAATTAAGCAGAAATTCAATGCTTACTTCATCTATCTGGCTCGGCAACATTACCATCGCCTCCATGCTCCCACATGACCATTTCAATTAGCTTCTTCCACATCAAATCCTGCAAAGCTCATAGCTTTGCAACACTTTGCAACCTTCCTGATCCACACTCTTCATAGTTTTCCCCATATCCCCTTCTACAGCGCGCCTCCTGTATTCCATGCTTATGCATTACAATACCTTTGACAATTTCCTCTTCTCTGATGAGAAATAAAAACGCCAAAAAAATTCTACATTTTGGCTCACTTACGGGTTCTCTGCTATGAGCATTAAGCCCTAGTCCATCTTCAGTACCATATGGTGTCCAGCCCACAATTCCTTGTGGTCCAGGTCTTCCAACACGCATCTGCCCTGGCAGTGCCCCCATTTTGCCATCTAGATGACTTTGGGACACTGGATAAATATGAATTCCTGTGGAAAAAAAATAAGATCTGGACCAAAGTACATTCCATTTATTACATTGAAATTAGAACACACTGACAGGACATTTGTCCCAGTTGGTTAAACATGCGGCATTTGAGAAGGTCTAGTTCATCTCCTTTCCACGAATACCTTTTCCTTCATTCTCCTTCAATCCAATCATCTTTGCAAGCTATTTTTAAATGGTCAACCTGACCTCTGATTCAATCACAACTTGGTTAGAACATTTGAGAGTTTCACAGGTAAGATGTTTAAAGAAAAAGGTTTCTCCTGAAATTCAGTCTGTGGAATCAATCCACTAATTTCCACTCTCCCATCCTTTATGGCCTGGCAAATTCTATTAATTTAAATAGTTAACTAGTTTCTTTCCACATGTTGCAATCGAAGTACCAATCCCAACTAATTTTTCCATGAAAAAGCATTTTTCTTCATCACTTTTGGATATTTTGAAAATCTCCTACATTCTATGTTATCTAGTTCTAGACCCTTTTATAATTGGAACAGTTCTTTGTATCTAACCTGTCATTATTATTCGTAAGATACACTCAAAATGCTAGAGTAACTCAGCTGGTCAGGCAGCATCTCTTCAGAAGGGTCTCGACCCAAAATGCTACCTATTCCTTTTCTCCAGAGATGCAGCCTGAGTTAGTCCAGTATTTTGCCTTTCTTCAGTGTAAACCAACATCTGCAGTTCCTTCCTACATATATTATTTATAAATGTATATACCCCATCACAACCTCTGGTCCATTCACAGCTTCTCTAGCCTATCCACAGACTAATACGCTGTGTCTTTGTAATAATGATAATGTCTTTTTGACAACCTCTCTAAAGGCATTACATATTATCCAAAGTATATTATTGAGAACTGAACATTCATCAAGTTCAGATCTGTATTTTATAGAGTTTTATCTTAACATCCTTACTCTTGTCCTCTGGGATGTGTTTACAAAGCCCAGACCCCAAGTGTGTCATTAACCTCTTTTCCAACCTGCCCGGTCACTTTCAATGAACAGTGCATATGTAACCGAAGATTTTTATTCTTGTAATGCTTTTAGAATTATGCACTTCAGAGTGTATCGTCTCTTATTCTTGCCACCAAAATTTAACATTTCACATTCCTCTGCATTAACAGTGTTAATCTGCCCGTGCACCCATGTTCAGTCATTAAGATGTATTACGTAAAGCAGAGGTTCTGGTATTGACCCCTGGGCATAATTGCTGACACATCTGATTCTTTCCTGAAAAATTCCCCACCACTGAACTTTTCTACAAATCAGCCTTACGTGTTTATAATCTGGCATCTTTCATATGTTCATCTCTTACTTCAAATTTACACCTAAATCTCACATAATCTCAGAATGTAGAAAACAATGAACTGCAGATGCTGGTTTACAAAAAAATGACAAATGAAGATAGACACTAAATCCCCTCATTCTGAGCTCTTTATCGTTGGTTCCAACAAACCTGCCTTGCCTCTTACACCCAACTCGCAGGGCTTTCTCCAAAACTCTTGCTTGTCATTCAATTTACTCTCTGGGTGGATGTGAGCTGGGTGGGTGGCAGTGTGAGCAGCGAGGAGGATGCACTGAGGCTTCAGAGTGACTTTGATAGGTTGGGTGAGTTGGCAGATGCATGGCAGATGCAGTATAATGAGGATAAATGTGAGGTTATCCACTTTGGTGGCAAGGACAAGAAGGCAGATTATTATCTGAATGGTGTCAGATCAGGAAGAGGGTGAATGCAACGAGACCTGGGTGGCCTTGTACATCAGTCACTGAAAGTAAGCATGCAGGTACAGCAGGCAGTGAAGAGAGCAAATGGCATGTTGGCCTTCATAGTGAGTGGATTTGAGTATAGGAGCAAGGAGGTCCTACTGTAGTTCTACAGGGCCCTGGTAAGACCACACCTGGAGTGTTGTGTGCAGTTTTGGTCTCCTAATTTGAGGAAGGACATTCTTGCTATTGAGGGAGGTCAGCGTTAATTCCGTGATGGCGGGACTGACATATAATCAAAGGATGGGTTGACTGGGCTTATATTCACTGGAACTTTGAAGAATGAGAGGGGATCTTATAGAAACATATAAAATTCTTAAGGGTTGGACAGGTTAAAATGCAGGAAAAATGTTCCCGATGTTGGGGGTCCAGAACCAGGGGTCACAGTTTAAGAATAAGGAGTAGGCCATTTAGGACTGAGATGTTGTGAATCTGTGGAATGCTCTGCCACAGAAGGCCGTGGAGGCTAATTTGCTGGATGTATTCAGGAGAGAGTTAGATATAGCTCTTAGGGCTAACGGAATCAAGGGATATGGGGAGAAAGCAGGAACGGGGTAATGATTTTGGCTGAATGGCCTACTCCTGCACCTAATTTTTATGTTCAATGTGATCTGCAACTGAGAGAAATCAGGGTGGAATGTATTCCACACAATGTCTTGTCAATGTATGGGAAAATATTGGAGGTACTTCAAAGGCCAAACCAAAGTCACCATAGATTATATTTTGCTCAGGATCTTTATTTTAGACATTTATAGTCTGAAAGAACAAGTTTCCAAGCATGTAAAATTTAATTACCAGTGTCAGGGAGGTTGAGGAAATTAAAACATTGTGCAGTTAAAGGTTTACTTACATTTGAATGGCTTTGGTATTTTATTGTATTTTTTATGGATATGTGTAGGGAAAATATTTCAACTTCACAACCTTGCAGTCATTCCAAATGCATATTAAAGGTTGATATGCCAGTGAATGAAGGGTATGGGTATTGAATAGAAGCTTCCAGATTTCTAAATTTTATGGCCTAATGCAAATCGCAAAAGTTGGCGAGCACTACAGTCCTCAGGTATTTTAACTGAAATAAATAGTCAATAAAAATGTTCACAAATGAAATATCACGGTGGTGCAGTGGTAGAGTTGTCGGAGACTTGGTTTCGATCTCGACTATGGGTGCTATATGTACGGAGTTTGTACGTTCTCCCCGTGACCGCGTGGGTTTTCACCGAGATCTTCGGTTTCCTCCCACACTCCAAAGACGTACAGGTATGTTGGTTAATTGGATTGGTATAATTGTAAATTGTTCGTAGTGTGTGTAGGATAATGTTAATGTGCAGGGATTGCTGGTCGGCGCAGACTCGGTGGGCCTGATTCCACGCTATATATCTAAACTAAAAAAATCAGAGCAGTACCCAAACTCATGGAGTTCTCCCATCAACAAACATCAGTGCTGCCAGTGAGGTGGAAGATTGTAACCTTCACGTGGTCCGCCCTGTTTCACCGAATGCAATCAACCCGCGTGCACAATCAAATAAGATCAAATAGAACAAGTTGTCCTACAACTTTAGGCTGTGCACGCCATACGCAAGAAGAAGAAATGCTGCCAGTACAGAAAAGAAAATGGAGAATTGAAAACTGTTCACATAAAAGTATGAGTATGATGATATTGAACTAATAGGTTAGTGTGCACAGTTAATTATTAAACTATTAAATTATTATTATTCTAGAAGTTACAAAAATTTGCTTGTTAAACTTAACACAACTAATTTAATACTTCTCCACTCAATTGACATAGTTCAGTTCTCAATTTCATATTTGCATTAAATAGAAAACTAAGATTTATATTGGCTCAAATGGACGTAGATCAAAACAGGATACTACATGAAATGAACACACATTATACACACATACATTTTATATAGTGGGACCCGTTGGGTCCCGTCCCTTCAACGCGTGTTGGGGGGGCAGCCTGCTGCGTCACATACACAGCAACCACCCCCCCACACACACACACACTAACCTCCCCCCCCCCCACACACAAACCACCCCTCCTCACATACACACTAACCATCCCCCTTGATATTATATTAATATTATTCATTCGCTTCTTTTACCCCCATCCCCCGCCCTATCCACTCATGCATAGCCCCCAACTCGCAGGCTTGGTTACGGAGGGGGGGGGGGGGGGGGGGGGAAGAGAGAGAGAGAGAAAGAGAAAAAAAAAAAAGAGAGAGAGAGGGCAGATGCACAGAGTGGGCAGAGGCACAGAGAGGGCAAAGGCAGCTTGGCAGCTCCAGTACAGGGCCCAACTTGCTTGGTCTTTAGGCGTCTTTTGAACAACCGGGGGGGTGGGGGTGGGTTCAGGGTCAGGGGGTCACGTCACACGCAGCACGTGGAAGAACGGCGAAGAGCAGACCCATTGTGATGTCATCGGTTTTGTTGTATTTTTGAACATTTTCAGTAATAACGAGAAATAAAGCATGAGATTTTCAGTAATAACTGGAGAAATAAAGCACAAAATTTTCAGATAAGGCGATTTTGGACTCCACGGGAAAAATGTCTACCAGCATATGTAAATATTTTATCATTACCGCGTTGTTTTTTCGCGAAGATGTGACAACACACAAATAAACACACACATCCACATATAAGATCAGACTTTTAATAGTTACTAGACCAAGTGCAGACCCGTTGGGTCTGCTCCCCAACGCACCCGTCCCCTACCCGTAGCCGACACGGGAGGCGTGGGGGGCAGAGAGGGAGTGGGAGGGGGAAGACAGGGAGCGGGGGAAGACTTGGAGCGGGGGCAGAGGGGGGTAGAGTTTGAGGGGTGGGGAGGGGAGGGGCGGCTCGTCATAGTGGAGAGCTGGTTCCCGAACGCAATACTCCCTCGTTCCCGGCTTGCGTCTGCAGGCTCCAGGGCCCGAGTACGGGGGGGAGTGGTCGGGGAGGGTGCAGGGGGTGATGTCACTCACAGCACGAGCAAGAAGACAGTGGGTTTTTTTTCCCACGTTTTTTCAGATTTTTGAACATTTTCATTGATAACTTGAGAAATAAAGCATGAATATTTCAGATAAGGCAAATTTGGATTCCACGGAAAAAATCTACCGGAATATTAAAATTTCTTACTGTTAGCGCGTGTTTTTTTTCGAGAAGATGTCATTATACACAAGCAAATAAACACACAAGCAAATGCACACACACATACAAGATCAGACTTTTAATAGGTATATGATATGAATGATTATATATATATATAAATAAATAAACACACACACATACTTTCTAGTGACTAATAATGCTTGGCTCTTTCCTGTTTATAAAGTTGCATCTTTTGCCATAGCAGCACTTTAATTGTCTTGATTAAAATTCAAGAAATCTGACTCCCATTAATAAGAAAATGTAAACTAATGGCTGTGGGTGTGCAGCAATGATTTGCAATAGCTAGTAAAACTGAACTGTAGTGTGCAACAGTATGACATGTACTTGCGGATAGAATAATTTAACATTGGATCAGAGGGAATCAATCAGCCTGGAAAAACAGTATGAATAATTCTGTTTAAATCCTCATGGAATTCAGTTTGGAGGGATTGAATAACAAAACATAAATAACATTGGGATGCAAAATAGAGCATAATGGCAATGATAAAAGTATAGTACTGTTTTGGAAAGCAGGGTAAACTAGTTAAGGGAACATTGATGGGCTAATTTTGAGAGCCGAAAGAGCAGGAACACTGCAAACTGAGTGAAGGGTATGTGAAAGTAAAAGAGGACTGAAATAAACAAACATCAATGGTCTGTCGGCAGGATGACTTCAGAGGGGATGGGCCAGCAGGGTGGAAAGTCAGTGAGATGTGGAGACAGCAACGATATGGAGACAGGGCAGAGTGGGAGCGCCACAGAAATTGCAAACAATGCAAAATGAGTCAGAGAGAAAGCATGCAACATACAATAGAGCCAAAGTGTTATATAGCACAAATAATCTCTCCTTAATAATGTTCCCATGTTGCTTAGAACAACATTGAGGGACACCTTCATTCATGGTCGGGGTACATCCACTTAAGGGGGCAGCACAACCTGCAATACTACTCCATGAGCTATCACAATTTTGGCTGCAATAGGTTCTATTTTCTGTTGTTTAGTTTTATCTGAAATAAAGGGTTGGATGTTCATGACAGATATGTGGATAAATGCCTTTTCCTAGAGCACAATGATTCTTTGACACTCTCAAACCAATACAGCTCTGGAAATTCAGTTGCTGTGTATATTTGAGAGCGTTTATAGGAAATAGGAATAAAAATAGGCTATTTGGCCCCTTCACTCGGCTCTGCTTTTCAGTAAGATCATGGCTGATCCAACTTTCAACAAGATGCTCAATTCCCATACTAATTAAAAATAGATATTTGGAAAACAAGGGAATCACAGGACATGGGTTAGCACATAAAGGTGAATGGGTATAAAAGATCGGCCATAATATATTAAACGACAGAGCAGATACAAGGGTCCCCAAGTGGCTACTCTTGTTCCTATTTTTCATATTCATGCCTTTACCATGTTGAGGTGCTTTCCTCATCATATTTCGTAGTAAATGTATGGAGTTCACAGGGGTAGTTTTTTTTTTAGCTAATTGCACCGAAATGGAAACAATTGATAACTTAATAGGATTGAAAGAGTTTATATGGCATGACATACTGGGCTATATGGCCACATCCTGAAGTAAAGTTAAAGGTCACTCCTTCATTCCAAACAGTTAAACGATTAACAAAAAGCAAGGAGGTAAATAAAATGATTAAATGCAAAGAAGGTTCAGTGTTCAGGAATGTGGGTGGGTGACCTTGCTGCACCTCCCCTGAAATTCTCGCACATTAAGTGAAAATCAAGGAAAAGTGCTTCAAGCTAAGTCATGTTTTTGTTGATTCAAGGATTGATAGTATTGACTGCTTGCCTTATGAATATTTATCCAAACCATGCTTGCTCAGATTCAATTTATTATACACAGGTTCATTGAAGGTCACCTCCACAGAAACTAAATCTTCCAATGCTCATTTGTTTAAACATTGTTATTAACGTGCCTTTTCTTTTGATAGTTCATTCAAAACTTCAGTGGTGAATTTGGTACTATTTTCTCAGAAACTAATATTTTAATTTGCTGCAATGTAATAGCACTTTGCGGCCTCTCTTAGGTGTTTCAAATGACTTCTTACATAGTGAATTAATTACAAGGACAAAGGTAAGCATTTTAGCAAGCAAAGAATAAGAGAGCCCATCTCATCAGACTTGGAAAACTGCAGTAAGAATTGCCAATTTATTTTCTTGATCAAGTATTACAAGGCTTAATACACAGACACCCACAAGCACAAATCACAATCAGTTAACTGTGCCTGGCCTGCTAAGCATTTTGTGGATGTTGACAACACAATTCTCCCTTGATTCTACATAGTGCATTTTAGCTGCAACCCTAATGATATATCCCTAAATTTAGATTAATCGTTTTCATCCATGAATACTGACCTCTTTGGCAATCAAGTTAAAAATAATGGAGTCTGACGTGTGAATTCCACTGATTGTGGAAATCCATTCATACTCGCAAAATTTAGCACAACTAATCAAGCAATAAATACTCATGGCCAACAACTGACAAAATTGGAAATCAAAATCAAAAATTGGTGAAACACAAGCAAAATAAAAGTCATTCAAAAGGTGTAAAGGGGGAATGAGTATTCTTATGTAACTAAACCATTGAAAAGTGAATTATTAATCCAGAAAGATCTAGTATTTAAAAAATGACTTCTGGTGCAAGGTTCCTGTATGATTTCAAATCTGTGGTATCCTGAGTTCCAGTCAGCTGTCAGAAAACCTCTTAAGGGCCTGTCCCTCTTAGGCATTTTTTTAGGCGACTATCATAGTCTTAGCAGGTCGCCGAAAAACTGAACCCCCTACGACAATGTCTACAACAAGCTACAACTACCTACCACCTAGTCGACGTCAAGCTACGGCAAGCTACTGACAACTGACTACCCATAAGGACGTCCACCTATGACAACCGAAGTCAACCTACGTCCACCCGCGACAAGCTACGACCCTGTCGGCGACAACTGAAGATAATTCAGTCGCCGGTTGATGTAGGTAGTCACCAATGGAATTCACCGAAGTCAGCATCGGCAACAACCTACGTCACCTGGTGACAACCTGCGTCATCTTGGCGACAATCTGTGACAGCACCTACATCAGGAGAAGACAAGCTACGACAAGCCCATGGTCACCGACTGTCGCCAAAATGTTTTGAGGATTTCAAAATCCAGCGGCGACCAGAAAAACACTACGACTTTTTGGGCAACTGGGGAGACTATTCACGATGATACAGGCGACTGCCTAAAAAATCACCTAAGTGGGACAAGCCCTTTAGCTGTTAAAGAACTCGAAACAGCTACATCCATACCCTCATTTTAATTGTGAGAGTTGCCCAGATATCAAATCCAATAATTGCTAATAGTACTGAAATGATATTTCTGATTTCTATATTATGATCATCTTTCCAATTTTTAATACTTTACATAGAAACATAGAAAATAGGTGCAGGAGTAGGCCATTCGACCCTTCAAGCCTGCACCACCATTCAATATCATGGCTGATCATCCAACTCAGTATCCTGTACCTGCCTTCTCTCCATACCCCCTGATCCCTTTAGCCACAAGGGCCACATCTAACTCCCTCTTAAATATAGCCAATGAACTGGCCTCAACTACATTCGGTGGCAGAGAATTCCACAGATTCACCACTCTCTGTATGAAAAATGATTTTCTCATCTCGGTCCTAAAAGACTTCCCCCTTATCCTTAAACTGTTAAATACAAAAAACTCCGATGGCCATTTGGGCAGGGTCTCAGTTGTTGGGTAGTGAACATCAAACTGGTTTGGGAGCAACTTTAAGGCATACAAGGTTGTGTTACTTTCATGCAAATTGTTCACATTAATGTACGTAGTCAAAGACAGGAGCACCTAGAACTGTGAAAAGGAACTAAAATATTATAAGTGATCAAGTATGATAAATTCTAAAACAAGTGATACAATAACATTCATACCAGGGTTGCTTCCCGCAGGTCTTGTCTGAAATTCCTCAGCATACATGGATCTGTTTGAGTACAGGATTTCCTGCTGGGACTGCTCCTGCCTCATCTCGTTCCCTGGCCGAATATATCCAGAACTAGACCAAAATTCACCAGAAGAAAGTAGAAACAAATACTTAATAATTTTCCAAGCAACTTTCTTCATAGAAATTTTACACAAAAGGAATTTAAAGGTTTTTGATTTACCTAAACTTCCCAAACATTGCTTTATTGATAAACTGAACATTCATGTTTCAGTTAAAAACTAAATTAAAATGCTAAATCATTTGTACAGATTCGTAAATTGGGCAGCACAATTGGATAGCTCATAAACATGCTGTAAGTCATGTGTTTAATATATATCAAGGGCTTAGACACAAATATTGATGGGTTTGTTAGCAGGTTTGTAGACAACTCCAAAATTGGTGAAGTTGCAAACAGCGAGGAGGGCTATTAAAGTCTATAGCGGAATATAGATCAGCTAGAGAAATGGGTGAAGAAATAGCAGATGGTGTTTAATCCAAACAAGTGCTGTGATGCATTTTGTGAGATCAAATATAAAGGGAAAGTATACAATTAATGGAAAGACCCTTAACAGCATTGATGTTCAGAAGCATCCTGTGGGTCTAGCACCCTGGAAGTAGCAACAGGAGAAGATAGTGTGGTAAAGATGTATAGTATGCCTGCCCTCGTGGAGCAGGGTATTGAAGATAAGAGTCATTAAATCATGTTGCAGCTTTATAGGACTTTGGCTAGGCTATACTTGCATGCAGTTCCGGTTGCCTCATTACAGGATGGATGTGGAGACTTTAGAAATGGAGTAGAAGAGGTTTACCAGAATTCTGCCTTGATTAGAGAGTATTATCTCTAAGGAGAGCTCAGACAAACTTGGATTGTTTTCTCTGGAATGTAGGAGGTTGAAAGGAGACATGAATAAAGTATATAAAATTATGACAGGCATAGATAGGGTAGACAGTCAGAACCTTTCACCCAGGATGGAAATTCAAATATAGGACATAGCTTTAACATGAGAGGGGCAAACTTTAAAATGAGATGTGTGGGACGTTTTCTTTTACAAAGAGTGGTGGGTTCTTGGACAGAGGTGGTAGTGGAGGCAGATACGATACTGGCATTCAAGAGGCTTTTAGACAGGCACATGGATATACAAGGAATGGTGAGTTATACATTTACAGGCAGAGAAGATTAGTTTAACTTGGCACCATGTTCTGCGCAAACATTGTGGTCCAAAGAGCCTGTTCCTATGCTGTACAGTTATGATAAAACACAATTTTACCGTGCTGTGTGAAATTGCATCATTTTTTTTATTTTTATGGTTTATATGGCAGTTTACAATTAAAAATTGGCCCCAATTACATATATTTTACAATTCAGTTGCTGATGTGTATTATTTTCTACTGGAACTGTACATATACATTTTGTGAAAAGCAGCAACAACATGTTTTCTTCTAAATCTGCAACTTTTAATGGCTGCTTTTTAGACATTAAGATAGAGGACTTTGGGAGAATTGCATACATATGCTTTAAACCATATTGCAGTGCGTTATTATTTAAAATTTACTGCCTTGTGTCTGGAAAAAGAAGAAATACTAAGCATTGAATGGTTTTTCAGCATACTGTCATTTTAGGTTACAAGAATGCAAAAGAGATTGGGGTGTTGGGGTCAAGAAGAATATTAATTTTTCCTGCACTCGGCTCTTAATGCACTCAGACATTAAGCCTGGAATGGACAAGACCAGATTTTGAAGCCACGAACAGTCATGCAAAAGATGGAAAATTCCACAGATATCCTTTCTTTTCATGTGGTTGAGGGGAGCCAATTCGATATTGAAATGTTTTATGATGTGACTAAATGTTTTGGATGAATGGGCTTCAGCTCTCCTGGCTTGAATTATTTGATTACCTTGAGTCAGGGTATATTAAAAAAAAGTGACGCAGATTGCAAATGAGTTTATAAGTAATGAATATAAATTCATTACTTATAAACTCATTTGTAATCTGCGTCACTTTTAGTCACATTAGTGATAATTTTTCAAAACTCTTTAGATTCTGGAGTAGTTCCTGAGGATTGGAGGGTAGCTAATGTAACCCCACTTTTTAAAAAGGGAGGGAGAGAGAAAATGGGGAATTACAGACCAGTTAGTCCAACATCGGTAGTGGGGAAAATGCTAGAGTCAGTTATTAAAGATGGGATAGCAGCACATTTGGAAAGTGGTGAAATCATTGGACAAAGTCAGCATGGATTCATGAAAGGTAAATCATGTCTGACAAATCTTATAGAATTTTTCGAGGATGTAACTAGTAGAGTGGATAAGGGAGAACCTGTGGATGTGTTATATCTGGACTTTCAGCAGGCTTTCAACAAGGTCCCACATAAGAGATTAGTATACAAACTTAAAGCACATGGTATTGGGGGTTCAGTATTGATGTGGATAGAGAATTGGCTGGCAGACAGGAAGCAAAGAGTAGGAGTAAACGGGTCCTTTTCAGAATGGCAGGCAGTGATTAGTGGGGTACCGCAAGGCTCAGTGCTGGGACCCCAGCTATTTACAATATATATTAATGATCTGGATGAGGGAATTGAATGCAACATCTCCAAGTTTGCGGATGACACAAAGCTGGGGGGCAGTGTTAGCTGTGAGGAGGATGCTAGGAGGCTGCAAGGTGACTTGGATAGGTTGGGTGAGTGGGCAAATGCATGGCAGATGCAGTATAATGTGGATAAATGTGAGGTTATCCACTTTGATGGCAAAAACAGGAGAGTAGACTATTATCTGAATGGTGGCCGATTAGGAAAAGGGGAGATGCAACGAGACCTGGGTGTCATGGTACACCAGTCATTGAAAGTAGGCATGCATGTGCAGCAGGCTGTGAAGAAAGCGAATGGTATGTTGGCATTCATAGCAAAAGGATTTGAGTACAAGAGCAGGGAGGTTCTACTGCAGTTGTACAGGGTCTTGGTGAGGCCACACCTGGAGTATTGCGTACAGTTTTGGTCTCCTAATCTGAGGAAAGACATTCTTGCCATAGAGAGAGTACAGAGAAGGTTCAACAGACTGATTCCTGGGATGGCAGGACTTCCATATGAAGAAAGACTGGATAGACTGGGCTTGTACTCGCTGGAATTTAGAAGATTGAGGGGGGATCTTATAGAGACTTACAACATTCTTAAGGGGTTGGACAGGCTAGATGCAGGAAGATTGTTCCCGATGTTGGGGAACTCCAGAACAAGGGGTCACAGTTTAAGGATAAGGGGGAAGTCATTTAGGACCGAGAGGAGAAAAATATTTTTCACACAGAGAGTGGTGAATCTGTGGAATTTCATTTCGGAGTCACGTGAGTGACTTCGTGAAGAGCCCGCCGGCGCGCATGCTCGACATATCGTCGTAACGCGTTGCTGCGACGGCTGGCGGTGGAGCGCGCTCCTCGCCAGCCCTTCATAAGGGGCCACGGAGGTGAGTATTCTACCTTTAGTTGGTGGTCCTTGTTGTCTGATTATGTCTTGCAGCAAGGACATGGATGGGAGTTCGAAGGGCCGGAGGACGTCAGGACGAGTTCGCCGGTCAACAGTTCCGGGGCCTTTACCATCGGCAATACCTGCAGCGCAGGCCGGGACTCAGGCGGAGATGTGGGTAAGCCCTGTGATTACAGGTCCAGGTCCGCCAGCACACCACAGCTCGGAGGAGTTCGACGAGGAGGAGTGTGGTGTGCCGCCAGAGCAGGGGGACCCTGCCATGGCAGTCAGGTCGTCAGCGGGCTCGCTGGCGACCTCGAGCAGGGCACGTGCCGTTGCACGGTCTGTTCCACTCAGCCCTCCGAGAAGGGGGAGGGCAGGAGCCCAGAAGCCTAACCCTGTTAGGGCTAAGGCATTGCCTATCGCGGAGGAGCGGTCAGGTTCCAGGGCGAGACCCGGGGCGGCTGTGAGGTCCAGCCGGCACACCCCGACTCTCGACGCCGGGACGGGTCGGTCGAGTCGGGTCTCGTCACGGTCGCCGAGCCCCCCATGGATGGGTGGGCGAGACCATGCGTCGGCAACGTCCACGATGTGGGCAGCCGGCAAGACTGCGCGGGCCCCAGGCAGCCATGCTTCGGCTGGTGCCGACACCTCGCCGCAAGTGCCCTTAGTGGCAGCGGCTTCAGCTCTCGCTAAACGGAGGCGATTGAACACGCCCGCGCAGGAATCGCGCAGTTTCGCCTCGGCGGCTGTTAGCGACAACTACCGGCACCGGCAGGGCCTCGGCGAGGTGCGGGCCGATGACAGGAGCCCGGTTTTCTTTTCAGAGCCGGAGGACTCCGACCACCTGAGTGTTCAGGGTGAAGGGCGTATTGACCGTATGGAGCGGCTGCTGGAGCTCCTGCTTCAACGACTGCAACTCCCTCAACGTGCCTGTGGTCAATACGCCAATATGGGGCAACATCAGTGCGGCTATCCGTCAACAGGAGCTAAAATTGCAGCGGATCCTGAAACTCCTCACGGCCGGTATTACCGCCTTTGCGCGGTCGGTGGACGGGGACGAACTGAATTTGGACCAGGAAGATGCTCTGGCCTTATTGTGCGCGACCCAGCACGAAATCAACGGGTTTCGCAAAAACAGCCCAGCACTCAACCCGAAGTTTGCAGGATTGTGCAAACCACCGCCGCCGCCGCCGCCCCGTCAGCTCTTTGGTGAGGACCTCTCGAAGAGAGTCAAAGAGCTTGACGAACAAGCCAAAATGGTGGGGATCATGCGCTCTCAGAGTGCCCCCACATCGTCAGGCTCAAAAGCTCCATACATTCGCTCACGAGGGTCGGCCGGTGCCTCGACGAGGACTCGCCCTCTAGCTCCACAACGACAACAGCACCAGAACCAGCACCAAGGGTCTTTTTTAGGACAGGGTCGGCAGAGACCTTTGTGGAAATCGAAGACGCCGCGCCCTCAAGCCAACCCAGCACCTCCACGGCCACCCACACGTGTCAAGGACCGCCGGTAACCACGGAGGTGAGGGGGTCTGGTTCTCTTTTTTCTCTCTGTTTAACTTCCCATGTTGGTGGTCGTTTACGGTTGTTTTTGGATGCATGGGGTAATTTTACTGGTGATGAGTATGTGTTGCGGGATATTCGGGGGCATAAAATTGAGTTTATTAATGGCGACATTCCTCCATCCCAGCACATGCCTGGTCGTACGTTCAAATTGTCTGCTGCAGAACAGGCAGCAGGTTACAAGGAAATTTTAAGTTTGGAACAGAAGGTGTGATTGAGAAAACGGTGCATGAGCCAATTGAATTTGTTTCGAACATATTTACTAGACCTAAGAAGGATGGAGGCTGTCGTGTCATTATTGATCTAACCCGTTTGAATACGTTTGTAACATATACTCATTTTAAAATGGATACGTTTGAAACAGCCAAATCATTGATTTCTCATGGCTGCTTTATGGCATGCATTGATTTGAGGGATGCATATTATTCAGTATCCATCCAGAAAGATGATAGAAGGTTTTTGAAATTTATCTGGATGGGGCAACTTTGGCAGTATAAGGCTTTGCCTAATGGGCTTACTACAGCCCCTAGATTGTTCACTAAATTGGTGAAGCCAATCATGGCTTATTTGAGACAACGACATCATATAGTTATGGCCTATTTAGATGATGTCTTTATTGTGGGCCACACCCTGCAATTGGCTGAACAGGGTGTTGCAGCTGCTGTCAATATATTTCAACAATTAGGATTCATTGTCCATCCAGAGAAATCGAAGTTCTGCCCTGCCCAGGTAATTAATTACCTAGGGTTCACGGTGAACTCAATGAGCATGAGGATAACTATACCAATTAACAAAATTGAGGAAGTCACTAAGGTGTGCAGAGATTTAATTGGCACCAATATACCATCGATTCGGCATACAGCCACAGTAATTGGCAAGTTAGTGGCTTTGTTTCCGGCAGCACGATATGGACCTTTGCATTATCAGAATTTGCAAAGAGCTAAAATTACTGCGTTAAAACGGAACGCTGGTCATTACGATCGATCAATGCAGCTGCCGTCCGAAGCGATAACTGAGTTGCAATGGTGGGTGTGTCACATTAGCAACTCATTTAAGCCTGTCAGGGAGGCTAATCCGGTGGTATATTTACAGACTGATGCAAGCTCCAATGGCTGGGGAGCTACTGATAATTGCTCTAGTTGTGGGGGTAGATGGGACACCCTTGAGGCATCGATGTTGTTGACTCAAGGGATTAACTATTTGGAGTTGCTGGCAGCATTCCACGGACTTCGTGCATATTGTTCCAAGCTTGTTGGAGCACACGTCCGTCTCCAAATAGACAACACCACAGCTGTGGCATATTTAAACCATATGGGTGGTACCAGGTCAGTTTCGTGTGACAAAATGGCTAACTGAATTTGGCTCTGGTGTATTCAAAGAGACATTTGGATTTCAGCTACCTATTTGCCAGGTGAGCTTAATACTGTGGCAGACACCAGGTCACGCAAATTTAATGACAACATTGAATGGATGTTGCATCCTGAGATTTTTTCTAAAGTCACAGCCAAATTTGGTAAACCGGACATTGACCTTTTTGCGTCACGGTTGAACCATCAGGTACCAGCCTACGTTTCATGGGAACCAGATCCTGGGGCAATAGCGCTAGATGCATTCTCGCTGGACTGGGGGAATTGGTTTTTCTATGCCTTCCCTCCGTTTTGCCTCATCAGTCGGGTATTGCGAAAGATTCAGGCAGATGCTGCCAAGGGCATCCTTATTATACCCGACTGGCCCACACAGCCTTGGTATCCGGTGGTCTTTGACATGCTCAACAAACCTTGGGTCCTTTTGAAGGGTTGCCCACAATTGGTTACTCAGCCTGTCTCAGGGGAGCTACATCCCTGCCATGGCTATTTAAATTTGTTGGCTTGCAGGTTCTGAACAGGCCGTTAGTCCAATACGGCCTCTCGGCTCGGACCATGGATACCATCGGGGCGTCGTGTCGAGAGTTCACAAGGCGAAGATACCGCTCGCATATTAAGAAGTGGGAAGCCTACTGCAGCCGCTCTCGCATCACGTACGATGACGTGACAATAACCGACGTCCTGGAATTCCTCGCGGGGTTGCACCATGATGAACACTTAAGTTACAGTGCCATCAACAGCGCCAGAAGTGCGCTATCATTCTACCTCAAGATTGCGGTAGGATCCAACAGGCTAGTGTCCAGACTCATGCGGGGTATATTCAATATGAATCCGCCTACACCACGCTATAATATCACCTGGGATGTCAGGGACGTATTAACCCTGCTCAGGACGTGGTCTCCCATGGAAGGGCTCCAACTGGACCAACTCACCATGAAGCTGGTGATGTTACTAGCGCTGACTTCAGCTCAGAGGGTACAGACACTACACAAACTGCGTGTCGACAGAATGACATCTACCCCTACAGAAGTAGTCTTTTTCGTTGACGAGCTACTAAAGCAGCATAGACCTGGGTGCACAGGGCTGCAGCTGAAGTTCCCGGCATACCCCGCAGATGCTAGGCTATGTTTAGCCTCACATATCCGCCACTATGTCAAAGTGACGGCACGCATCAGAGGAATGGAGAGATACCTGCTTGTCACTCATAAGAGACCTCATCATCGAGTGACAGTCCAGACGATATCCAGGTGGCTTCGAGTCGTCTTGGGTAAGTCAGGTATCGACATTAATGTGTTCAAGTCTCATTCCACCAGGGCTGCATCGACGTCAGCGGCGAGGGTCATGGAGGTGCCCATGGACCAAATTCTCGCCACAGCAGGATGGGCGAATGAAGCTGTGTTCCAGCGTTTTTATAACAAGCCTGTTGCTGCTCCTCTACAGTTCGCAGAAGCCGTGCTGAATGCAGGTCAAGAACGTGGAGATGTCCCCGCTTGAGGGGTTTTGATTTGTTATTAATAAATATGCTCTTGTTTTGCAGTATGAACTAGTGAGCAAGTTTGTTCCTCCCATCCATCCCTGGTAGTGGTGTGTCAGCATGGACGTGGTCCAGGGCGTGTAATCACAGAAGCTTTGAAGTCTTCACGAAGTCACTCACGTGACTCCGAAATGAAATAGTAAGATTGAACGAGAACTTACCAGTTCGAAGGTTGATCTTTATTTTATGAGGAGTCGAAGTGAGGGATTTCGTGCCCTCCTCGCCCAACCCTCAATCACCTTCATCTGGTAATCTTAGTCAATTCAATCATACTATGCGAAGTCATTTCTTTTGTTGGTTTCTGTGATTCCACGCCGCTACTTTGAAGTATGTCGAGCATGCGCGCCGGCGGGCTCTTCACGAAATCCCTCACTTCGACTCCTCATAAAATAAAGATCAACCTTCGAACTGGTAAGTTCTCGTTCAATCTTACTATTCTCTGCCACAGAAGGTAGTTGAGGCTAGTTCATTGGCTATATTTAAGAGGGAGTTAGATGTGGCCCTTGTGGCTAAAGGGATCAGGGGATATGGAGAGAAGGCAGGTACAGGATACTGAGTTGGATGATCAGCCATGATCATATTGAATGACGGTGCAGGCTCGAAGGGCCGAATGGCCTATTCCTGAACCTATTTTCTATGTTTCTGTTTCTAAATACTCTGGCATTAAAAGATATAATGTACTCATTAAGTTTGCACACACTGCTGCACTCGGGCATGGCATTTGTTTTAATTGCGTTGTTAAACTTTGTGCCATTATTAGCTCATTAACTTGTAATCGCAAACTTTTGAGGGATCTCTACATATGTTGTCTGAGTGCCAGCAGCGAGAAAATCTCATCAGTAAATGTGCAAAAGAATATGTCAAAAAGGAACATGCATAACATTCACCATAACAACTTGAATGACAACAAATGGTTAACAACTTTTGAAAATCTGGGTCGACTGTGTCATCTCCAATTGTGGATAATTTAATAATCAAGCAGAAGTAATGGGTCACCTCCATCACAAGAAAATTACACAATTTGGCTGTAGAAATGTGGCTGAACATAATAGGAAAGACCTCAATGATAACCTAAAGTTCGATCATGGTTGCCTCAAATAGTGCTTTTAATACTCCTCCTACGACTTGCAAACACTTAGGATTGCTCAGGGAGATATCTGGAGATCATCTTTCAGCTCAGTGAACCATACATGGGAAAACAAAGCCCAATAATAAATAGCACCAAGCTTTAAGAAAGATTAATTGTGTTTCCTGCTAATGATGCATAACATGCTGAGACTTTCCATCACCCTACATTTTCATTTTAGATTAGATTTTATTACTTGGCATTCGAACCTCAGAGAGGCTCAAACAAAACTCAGTTTCTACAGTCATACAAACAAAACAATTCCTACAAAACATACAAATATTTCAATTTACACAAACATCCATCACAGTGAATCTCCTCCTCGCTGCGATGGAAGGCAAAATCTTCTCTCTCCCCCGCACCATTTCCCTCCCGATGTTGAAGCCCCCGGCGGGCGCTGGAATGTCCCGCGGCCATTAAAGCCGCACCGGGCGATGTACGGCCCCGCTCCGGGTCGTTCCAACCCCGCGACATGGGCGGGAGAAGTTGCGTTGAGGGAGCTCCGGAAAGCAGTCTCCCACCCGGACCCGCGAGCTGCCGATATCGCGACAGTCCACCTGCAGCTGGAACTGGAGCTGGAGCTCCGGAGTCAGGCCGCAGCTGGAGCTGGAGCTCCGGAGTCGGGCCGCAGCAGCGAGCCACCACCGCTACTTACGCTCCGAGGCCGGCCAGCCCCACGATGGTAAGTCCGCAGCTCCGCAGGCTCCGTGACTGGAGCCCCCAGGTCGACCCGGTCGAAGGCTGCTCCACGGTACTAGGCCCCAACGACAATGGAGACCCAACAGGGAAAAAGTCGGGTCTCCCGTGCAGGGAAGAGATTTTTAATGTTTCCCCCTCCCCCCCACCCCCCACATATACACAGTTAGAAACAGTACAAAAAAAACACGAACAACTACATTTAACTAGACAAAAAATTAAAAAAAGACAGACAGGCTGTAGGGGCCGCTGCAACGTGAGTCGCGCCGCTGCACTTATGTCTATCTTCAGTACAGGCTCAGAGTCTGATTCAGAGCAGCAAGTGGACCTGATACCAAAACAAGGGGCAGACCTGAACAATATTTGGACTTTTCAGGTTGTCACCAATTCCTTCTCTCCAGAGACACTGCCTGTCCCGCTGAGTTACCCTAGCTTTTGTGTCTATATTTGGTTTAAACCAGCATTAGCAGTTCCTTCTTACACATTTGTATGAAACAGTTCACTTGTAAAGTCATAACTTACCAAGCAGGAGGCTGTTGCACAACATTGACTACATGCTGAGACACAGTTAAGAAACAGGAAAATTAAGGTATCATCTTAATAAATCATCAGTTTATTTTTCTCCTTTTAGTAAGGCAACCTCTTAATCCTTATGATAGACACAAAACGTTGGAACTCAGCAGGTCGGGAACATGGATAGGTGACGTTTCGGGTCGGAATTCTTTTTCAGAACCTAATATCAATACCCATGTTCTCTATATGTTCTCTTTCAAGGATAAAGCCCACAAACCAAAAGGTGAGGTTAGTTTGCTTGCATGCTTCAGTAGCATTCTTTGTTAATATCATACCTGTGCAGATGGCCTGCTGCAGAAGATTGGTTCGGTCCTGTCTCTTCATACCTCTGGTGGGCAAAAGAGATAGATCTGATTTTTTTAGGAACTAAAAGTATGCATATATTTTATGAACCATAAACCTTTCATTTTTCAGAGTGAAAGATAGCTTCCAAAACAAATAATGCCAAAGCTAATGAATGATTCATGAAAATCGGTGGTATTTAACAGGCCCTCCTTTTCCTCACATTCCAGTGTCAGATTTCTCACTTGTCTCATATCATCAGATTATCACAAATGAAGTACAAATCAACAGACCCTGCCCTAAGTAGCTTTTTATTTCCGTTGTTTTAGATATAGAAACAAATGACCATCTCCAATTATAATGGGATCCAGGAAAAGTGAACTACACAAACTGCAGTGTTTTGATCTGCAAACTTTACATCTTTTAGAAACATCAGCATGAGCTATGGGCATAGAGAATCATAGAGATTCAGAGCTCAATCCATTGAGAAACAACGGAAAGCAAAGTTTTAAGAATGTTGGCACTGCTAGGAGCTATAGAAAAGTCTAACACAATCAATGTTATCACAAATACTTTGATCAATAACTTTCGTTTCTGCTGCAGTAGATATGAACACCCATTAGCGCAAGTCCTTTTATACCAGCATGGCAATATTTTCTGATAATAGAAGAGAATACGTAGCCAAATCAAGGGCAACTAGCCTTTTGGGGAAATGGGGAGAAGGCAGGAGAATGGAGAGGGAAAGATAGATCAGCCATGACTGAATGGTGGGGTAGACTTGATGGGCCGAATGGCCTAATTCCGCTCTTGTAACATGAACAACGCTATAGATACATTTAATCATGTATCACAAATACTGTGAATTGTGAATCATTTATCACAAATACTGTGAATAACAACTGAAGAGACTTTAATACCAGGATTTTTTTTGTAGTTTTAATAGATTTATAGATTGGACAATGCAGTTCTGGGAAATGGAAAGCTGCCCTTTGTAACAAAATCTCACCTGAATTGAGAACGTATCCCTGCATCCAGCACCTGGCAACTTCACACGGCTCCAAACATGGTTAAATATCATCTCCCTAAGATAAGTGCTGGCTATATTTCATTTACATCTTGTTAAAGAATATTGATTGAAAATTAATCAAGTCAAAATAAAGAATAATGAGAAGAAATGAATTTGACACTGGCATGACTTCAGCAGTGCATGCATAATGCAAGCATTTACACATATGTGAACATACTTGTGTGGAATGATTGACGCGTTACATACCGTGATATATGGATTGCTGAGACTCTGGGGTTGTTCATACACTGGTATCCAGTGGTTGTTAGCTGAAACTTTGGTTCCCCTGATAGGAGTGCTGGTGGCTGGCTGACCAAGGCTCACTGCTGACAAGACTTTTCCAGGACTACCTGGGGCTGCCAAAGCAAATGCATCGTCCAGCAGAGAGTACATCTGCTGCCTTGCCTCTTCAATGGATGGTTGTGGCGGGATGTACGGTGGGGGAGCGGGAGGGGGAGGGCGAGTGTGTGATGGAGTGTAAGGTCTAGGCTCCGGAGGCAGGTCAGGGTCCGACTGTAAAATACAGAACCAGATCAAGATTAGGTCAATGGAGTTGGGGCAATGAAAGGAGATAATGTAAAGGTTAATTGTTCGATGAGAATGTTGGGGGAGGGTGGCAAACCTAATCTCTTACTCCAATCCAATGTTAGATCTTTTATTCAAATAGTCTTTTCAGCATTAATAATTTTACAACTCTGAAAGAACAAAGAGGTGAAAAATAACGTTGTAAAATTTATTCATGGAATGATCCATAAATCTGGATCAATTTACTGTGCAACAAAGTGTTCAAGCTGGACTAATTGCACAGCTAGTCGGAGGCTCAACAAGCCGTGCCACGGATGAGCAGAGTGCAGTCTTGTATTAACAGGCCAATTTTTAGCCAATTCCACATTGAAACCATTTCAATGAGATGGTGAAAGGCAATAAATCTCAGTCTTCAAGCTCGCTGACCACCACAGGTGGTCCACCATAGCAAGGACAGTCCCTTTGGACTGGTTCAGAAAACGCTAGATAAATTCATACAGAAATTCAATTGCCTTGACAATGAAACTTTTATCATGCCTCTCATAAACCTTGCTGCAAACAGGGTTAATTCTCTATATTGGCCTTAGTTTAGCTCTATGGTAGTGGATAAGTTATTGTCCAAGATGTATCCTTGGATACTTTCTGGTGCTTTACAACAATTAGTTATAAATAAACCATTTCATTTAGGAGCAGTGCAGTGGCACAACAGTAGTGTTGCTGTCTTACAGTGCCAGAGACTCGGGTTTGTTCCTAACTACAGATGCTGCCTGTGAAGAGTCTGTGACCATGGGGTTTTCTGCGAGTGCTTTGGTTTCCTCCCACACTGCAAAAATATACAGGTTTGTAGGTTAATTGGCTATGGTAAAATTGTATATTGCCCCCCAGTGTGTAGTTTAGTGCTGTTGTATGCTGTTATCGATGCGGACTTGGTGGGCCGACGGGCCTGTTTCTAAATATTGCTAATATTAGTGTATAATAATATTCCTGTATTTCTATTCTCTAAAGTCTAAAGGCTACCTATAACAAGCAATGCATCCCAAAGTGGTTCAGAAAGTGGTAAAATTAATATGTACAGGGATAAAGGCAGTTAACTGACTGGGCCAGAAGTGAGATTTGCAAAAACAAGAAAGACAAAAATTGCTTAAATAGTCTTATTAGTAAACGTTGGGTTGGGATCGGAGTGTGCCGAATGTAAATGTGTAGACACAGTATGTAATTGGGAAATAGTATGTTGGCCCCATTGCAAGAAATTGGAATAAAAAGTGTATTGCTGAAATTATACTGGAATTTGGCGAGGTCTCATTTGGAATTAGCATTTGATCTCCATTACAAAGGAGAATTTTTGTTCAGCAGAAATTCACAAGTTTTATTCCTATGGTTTGGTCAATGTGGAGGGTGAAGAGGACTGGTTGACATTTACTAAAGTTTAGATGAATGAGAAGCTATCTCATTGCGATACATGATTCTGAGAGTAATAGTCATGGGGAAGTTTCTCATGCACTATCGGGTAAAGTATCAGTATAAAGAGTCAGATATTTAGGATTCAGATGAGAAATCAATTTCTCTGTTCAAGAGGTTGTGGTTAGATGCCAATTAACTAGCAATGTTGCGCATAACATCTCGTTTGCTCTCTCATTCATAAAAAAAATGCGTACGTTTAATAAGAGTGAGAGACAAATTATCTGTAAAGCTTGTGAGAAAAAGTAGCAGATAATTATGATTCTTCTGTACTTACAACATAGGCTGCATTGTTCACTCCTGGTGGTTTGTAGGTCCCATCACTATCTGTGGTTATCAACCTATCTTTCTCTGCATCCATCATGTTGCCATTCACTTGATGCCTCCGTCTCTGCCGGGGAGATCTTTTACCACGATAACTTAAACAAATAAGAGCAAAAGACTAATTTTTAAAAAATATCTGCAGAGCGATTGAGAAGTAGTCATAAATCATGTAGAGTATAATAAATCAATTTAGACCCTGTTTTCACATGGAAGTCACAAAAAGATTATTCTCAACTGTAAGTGGATTCTGAAAGAATAAATTTGAGATGAAGAAGGGCACTGCGGATTTGTGAGTTGATGTAAAGCCAGTCTAGTGGGAGGTGGGCGAGGACAGGAGTAAAGGAGGAGTTAATGTGAGCAATCTTTGGTGTCCATACCACTTCAATCTTTTTGCCCATGATTAATCTGCCGAGGTAGAATTAAGATGCAAAATAAATAGTAGCGTTTCCTTTCATGTTGTACACAGTATACGCAAGGTAGATTTTATTGCAGTACAACACGGTGAGTATTTTGTGTGAAATGATACTCACCATGTGGTTCATTACCTCAACCCACTTAGTCCCATTCTAATGCTTGTGTAAGGTTAGGGTCAACAGTGTGATCTCGTATTAAACTTGGGAATTTCACAATATTAACAGTCCAGGTAAAGCCATTTTTGAGTTCATCCGTTTCAAGTATTTATCTAGAATTATAGGCTCCATTTCAAGATGATATTCAAATATGTTTTCGGAGATTTTTACGCTCACCTTTTCCGAGGTTCCAGAGGGACAGACGGGGCATCAACACTGGGATTGAGGATCCTATCAATATGAACCTGCGCCCTGCGGTAGACTCTGCGTCGTTCCTTTGCTTCAATTGTACCAACTTCATCCATGATGGGGAAGTCATAGTGTCCTTTTCTTTTAGCCCGGAGTCTGATCTTATTGCGGTGATGTTCAATTTCAGATTTCTGTCTCAAAGCTCTCTGAACCTAAATAGTAAGGGAAAGATGTTGAATTATGCTTATTGCTCTTGTACCTTTGTGGTGAGGTACCAAAGGCCTACAGAATCACATCCTGGCTTTTTAGATAAGAGCATACACAAAAGATGGATGAATCTGTTTAGTACCAGAAGCCGAATAGGAAGTTCAACCAGGTAGGGTGATGGGTCACTTTGTTAGTCTACATTACGACAGAGAAATATTGTGTACACACATCACCATTTGCAAGACTGAGAGCGATAGAGATAGCATGTGCAACTGAGAGTATGCGAGTACGGCATGACCGTAACTGATTGCATATTCAATCGGCAAGCACCTTCCAAATGAATCACATGCTCCCTATGAATTGTTGAAAAAGCTTGCTAAAATAATCTATAAAAGTATACGCCTGGCTCTATTTAATCATGGATTAACACACGATTCAAGCAAACACCATATTGTTAAATTCCATTCCATTTTCATGGGAAAACTGGAGAATCTCTTACCTCTTTATTGATTTTGTTTGTTTCAGCCACGCGCTCAGGAAGTAATGGATTCTGCAAAGGAGCAGCTGGAATAGGTTGCATGGCGATCAGTTGAATTTTGCTAGGTAGCCGCTTGCCTGCCTCAGGTGCGCGCGACATCCGATCAACATGGTCAAAAATGGACGCAGAGGAAGTCTGTCCATCAGACTTGTGAATTGGAGGAGCTTCTAGAGTAGAACATGTACAACAGAGTATTGAATACAAATGAATGATGTTAAATTGGGGAGAGGCGACTGGCAAAAGTAGTTGCACAACTGATCAAAATCTGAGGGGGTGATCCAGCATACATGATTGCAGTGGATTTGTTATTGGATCTTATTATTGGAATTAAATGCCTGAAATAATCCAGGGAATTTAACACAAAGGTGAAATGGCTTGTTAGGCAAATGACCTGGGACTGTTTCTGAACTATTCTAATTTCAGGACATGGTAATATTAAACATCAAGGCAGGAGAATTTTAAAAAGATCAAGAAGATTCTTCTTCACATCCAAAAATAATCACGATTTTGATTGTATCAGATCCCCTTCATCCCCACTACATGCAAGTAATTCTGCTGTTTGGGTCCATTATGAAACAAAGAAGCACTGATCATTGCAGTGAGAAATGTGTACAATATGACCTTTGATAAGGTTCCGCATGGTAGGCAGCTGTGGAAGGTTAAATCACATTGCATCCTGGGAGAGGATACAAGAATAGGCTTCATGGAAGGAAGTAGAGAGGGGTGGTGGAAAGTTGGTTTTGGAATGTGCAAAGCATGATTAATAAGTTTGCATATGACACTAAAGTAAGCGGTATTGCAGACAGTAAAGATGGCTATCATAAATTACAGCAAGATCTCGGTCAGCTGGGCAAGTGGGTTGAAGAATGGCTTACGGAGTTTAATTCAGAAAAAGTGGGAGGTATGGCATTTTGGGAAGTCAAACAAGGGCAGGACCTTCACCGTGAAGTACGGTTTTGGGGGTGTAGTAGAGCAGAGGGATCTAGAAGTACAGGCACATAGTTCCTTGAAAGTGGCTTCACAGGCAGATAGAAGGCTTTTGGTCTTCATCACTTTGGTCTTCAAAATGGAAGGTAGACCAAAATGCTGGAGAAACTCAGCGGGTGAGGCAGCATCTACGGAACGAAGGAATAGGTGACATTTCGGATCGAGACCCTTCTTCAGACTGATGTAGGGGTGGGGGGTGGGAGGTGGGGGCAGTGAAAGAGGAGGTTATTGGTTCAGTTTTGCTCACTCTGCTATAGGAAGGATGTCATTATGCTTTAAAGAGTGGAGAGAGATTTACGAGAATGTTGCCAGGTCTCGAGAACCTGAGCTATAGGGAAAGATTGGGCAAGCTAGGACTATATTACATGGAGTGGCTGAGGCTAAGTGGTGATCTTATAGAGGTGCATAAAATCATGAGGGGAATTGATAGGGGATGGGAATCAAGAACCAAAGGACATAGGTTTAAGGTGAGACGGGAAAGATTTAATAGTAACCTGAGGAGCACCTTTTTCACACAGAGGGCAGTGGGTATAGAAAATGAACTGCTAGTGGAGGTTGATAAGGTAGGTATAATAACAACATTTAAAGGACACTTGGACTGGTACATAGATAGCAAAGGTTTGAGAGATATGGGCCAAATACAGGCAAATGGGGCTAGCTCAGATGGGGCATCTTGGTCGGCAGGACGTGTTGGGACATAGGGGCTGTTTGACTCTATGACTCTCTCAGGAACAGGTGATGTTCACTGTAGTATCACTGAACAAACTAGTGTACTGCACACCTTGCATATTAAGCAACTCTCTGGGAATAATACATTTTGCACTGGTTCCCAGACTAACCTGATCTTCAGAATTCTACAGAAATGAGTGGATGTGCTCATCAGATAGGTGACTAAACTTCAACCATTCAAATAAAATTGGGTAGAAAGGAAGTCCCACAAGAAATGGGAGTACCTCTGCAACCAGAATTCAGTTCTGACCACCGGTGCTGTCTGCATGGAGTTTGCAAATTCTCTCAGTGACAGTGTGGGTTTCCTCAGGGTGCTGCTGCTTTCTTCCACATCCGAGCGATGCATTGCTTGGTTGGAGAATTGGCCATTATAAATTCTACCAGCAGAGGTGAGGACAAATGTGCGTAGGGTCGGAGGCAAGGGGTTGTTAATGGGTATGTGTGAGAGAATAACGCACAGGGACATACATTGGGGAATGTGATTGTTCTGACAGCAGAGACCCAGTGGGTGTATGCGTGCTCGCTTCTTGTCAGCATGGGAGTAATGAAGCATGCAAACAATGTTTTGGTATCTGGGTCCAATATTGAATATGTAAATAGAAACATCCTCAGATCAGAAGAGCTACAAGAAGGAATTCTTCAGAGGCAAAAGAGCGGAGATGCCAGGCAACAAAAGTAGTTAGACTGCCAGAAGTACAGTAGTCTGAGAGTTAGTCATGCAAATTACAGTTACTTCAACCATTCTTGATTGATAGATTTTTACCAAATTAATCCATGGAGATACATTGATTGACATTGAGGTTTCATTGCACGATTATGCTTGGACTGAAATCGACAGTTCTGCAACCCAGTCAAATACAATAACAACTTCAAACAGCCAGAGGGCACCAGTAAGCTTTTAAACATCGAGTACTCTGAACCTATGCAGCTTTTCTTGGTACAGGTTTAAACATGGTATCTGGTTTCCATGGCAACCACCACCAAACATTTGAACACAAACCTTCAAAGGCCTTAGAATAAAGGCTTTCAAGGGATTCCCTTTCTTCAAAAAAGATTCTATCACTAATTTACAAATTCTGTGATAACAGAACGCTGTAAAAATATTACAATATTTGGCTTCTGAGGTATACTTGTTTTTCAGAAAATATTCTGGATACATGATGGCACTATCATAATATAGGACACACATGGCAAACATGATATTTCAATTTTGTTTCACTGATCCTTTAAGAAAATATGCTGCACTCTTTCCATATCATTGCTCAAATACATTTAAGCCCATAAGGCTACCCTTCTATCTCACATCCTCACAATTTCTTTGCATCTTTTCTCTCACACACGCCCATTAATCTATGTTAACTTTCCAGCCAGATCATTTATAGTAGTCAATTAACCTATTAATCAGGGATGTGAATGAAAATGCAATACCTGAGGAAACCCACTCAATCATCCGGAGAACAGGCAAACCCCAATCAAACAATGTCAAGGTCAGCATGGAAGTTGGGAATTGTGCAGCAGTTGCACTAACTGCTGCACCGTGACAATCCTTTAGAAAATGCTACTGTGATATATTATTTATGACAAAAGTAGAGCACTTATTTGTGAAACATCAGAACTTGAAAAAAACAATGCTTCCAAAATAGTATAGCATAGATCATTTCGTTATATTCCTCATGTACTCTAAAAGGTTAAGCAACAATGCTGTATGTCAGCATCCTTCCAATAACAAAGCCTTGTTTAATGATATTGGAACCACTCATTGCCTATGGCTGCAAGATTGCTGTCTTTGTTTTATTGCTTATACATTGTTTGCATTTGCTCAATCTTTGGTTAAGAATGTAAAGACAAGGAACTGCAGATGCTGGTCTACAATAGAAGACAAAGTGCGGGAGTAACTCAGCAGGTCAGGGATCATCACTGGAGAACATGGATCGGTGACATTTCAAGTCAGAACCCTTGTTCAGATGGACTGTTACTGAAGTCAGTCCGAAGAAGGGCTCCGACCCTATTTATTTTTTTTAAATGTCATACACGATTTTGTATTGCATTGCTAATAAATTAGAGGATACAAACCATTTCTGATCGCCATGTGTCTATTGCCACCGCTATTAGGAATTGCAGTGGTTTTTGGAATATCTTCAACAGATTCTCTGCCACTGGATTGCTCACTGGCTGTGGACTCAGCTTCTGAAGGTGAAACTCTACACAAAACAGACAATGCTTTTTAGACAAAGTGCCAACGTTTGAATTGCATTATTTAAAACACCACTAATTAATGTCTTCGATTTTTTCCAAGGTTTACTTGAGACACGTTTCACATAAATTCACTGAAAATCATGCTAGTTTTTAAACTTTTTTTTGAATATACATAGGTTTGCATCAGAGAATGCCGAGGAAGATTCTGGAATATAGTCCTATTTTCGCTTGACAATCAAATGGTGTATCTTCACTATAGTGCACCAGGAGCAGTTATATTTACATAATTTCCATAATATTGATAACAAATGCAAATTAAAACAGTTATGACATCTGGACATAGAAAATAAGGAACTCTTAACTTGACTTGGAGATTAGTTTAAAAACGTCACATTGTCAGTTTGTGATCTAGAGGCGATTCTCCACACAAATATGTAATAATGAACATATAGCAGTTTGTACTTGGACAGTTACTTCACAGTGGAATGAACCACTTGTGAAAATCATCATTTTAGTTTTTAGTTTAGAGCTACAACGTGCAAACAGGATCTTCAGCCTGCGCCAACCAGTGATCCCTGCACATTTACATTGGGGGACAATTTACACAATTATACCAAGCCAATTAACCTACAACCCCAGATTCACCTGGAGAAAACCCACACAGGTCACAGGGAGAACGTACAAACTCCGTAAGCTCTGTATGCTCTATATAGCACCCGTAATGAGGATCGAACCCGGATCTCTGGTGCTGTAAGGCAGCAACTCTACCGCAGCACCATTGCTTTTTCTTGCTGTGTTCTTTTTTGAAAAATGGGAAAGAGGGCCTGAGGATTAAAAGCAGCATAGAACACCAGGCTTCAGGTTCAAAGAGAAATTGACCGTAATCTGCACAAGGCAGGTATGGATCGTCATGTACTAGATATATTACAGGCAGCTGAGCTTACCATCTTTTGGCTTAGTTTAGAGATAAAGCATGGAAACGGGCCCTGGGGCTCACGCCGTCTATTGATCACCTAGTTCTATGTTATCCTACTTTCGCAGCCATTTCCTATACTCCAGGAGCAATTTACAGAGGTCAATTAACCTACAAACCCACACGCCTTCGGAATGTAGGAGGAAACCAGAGCACCCGGAGGAAACCTACACGGAGAGAATGAACAAACTCCACACAGACAGCACCCGAAGGTCAGGTTTGAACCTGGGTCACTGGCACTGTGAGGCAGCAGCTCTATCAGCCTGCCCTTGATTAATAATTGTACCCATCAAATTTACTCAAATTTTCTGACAAATAGATGCGGCTGCTAACATAGGATTTCAGCATTTTTCTGGGCAAGAAGGACAGGAAGGCTATACAGGGAGGAGTTTAGGTGTTATGAGGATGGCAGGACATGCTTGCAGCTGAGTGTTAAACAAATCTTCACCCATCAGCTAGAACCATCAGCTAGTCTGAAGAAGGGTCTCGACCCGAAACGTCGCCCATCTCCTTCGCTCCTGCTGCACCCGCTGAGTTTCTCCAGCTTTTTGTGTAACCCCCAGCTAGAACCATTATCTGGACCTGCAATGGTTACAGGCTGAGTACGAAAACCTGCACCATAATGTGTGGTGATTGAACAACATAATGAAAAAATTATACTGGTTAAATTGTAAAGCACATTACAAATAGAAAAAAAAGTTAAAGGACTTTTAACACCAAGTTGCACATTCATGATTAATAGCCACTGAAATTATTTTGTGCAAGGATGGCTTCCATTTCTGTTTCTTTCCTTATTCTCTAATGCCTGGGATGAAGATTTGCATTGGATTTGGTATATACATCCCCGCTGTGCAAAAGCAAATCTGCTTACAAACCCACTGACTCCCATGGGTATCTGGACTACACTTCTTCCCACCCTGCGTCCTGTGAGGACTCTATCCCCTACTCCCAATTCCTCTGTCTACACTGCATCTGCACCCAGGATGGGGTGTTCCAAACCAGGGCATCGGAGATGTTTTCATTCTTTAGGGAATGGGGGTTCCTCTCTTCTAATATAGATGAGGCTCTCACCAGGGTCTCCTCTATATCCCGCAGCTCCGCTCTCACTCTCCATCCCGCTACTCGCAACAAGGACAGAGTCCCCCCTGTCCTCACCTTCCACCCTACCAGCCGTCGCATACAACATATAATCCTTCGACATTTTCGCCACCTCCAACGGAATCAAACCACTGTCCACATCTTCCCATCTCCTCTCCTTTCTGCTTTCCGTAGAGATAGTTTCCTCCGTAACTCCCTGGATCAAATCGTCCCTTTCCACCCAAATCACCCCCTCCCTTGGTACTTTCCCTTGCAATTGCAGGAAATACTACACTTGTCGCTTTACCTCCCTCCTCGACTCCATCCAAGGATCCAAGCAGTCTTTCTAGGTGAGGCAGGTTCACCTGCACCTTCTCCAACCTCATCTATTGCATCCGCTGTTCCAGGTGTCAACTGCTCTACATCAGGCTTGGCGATCGCTTTGCCCAACACCTCTGCTCAGTTCGTAATAGCCAACCTGATCTCCCGATGGCTCAGCAGTTAAACTCCCCTCCCATTCCGAATCCGACCTTTCTGTACTGGGCCTCCGCCATGGCCAGAGAGAGTCCCACCGCAAATTGGAGGAACAGCACCTCATATTTCGCTTGGGTAGTTTACACCCCAGCGGTATGAACAACGACTTCTCCAATTTTAGGAAGTCCCTGCTTTCTCCTTCCTTCGCCTCCCCTTCCCAGCTCTCTCACATCCTACTGTCTCTGCCTCTACCTTTCTTATTCCCGCCCCCCCACCCCGACATCAGTCTGAAGAAGAGTCTCGACCCAAAGCGTTACCTATTCCTTTGGTCCATAGATGCTGCCTCACTTGCTGAGTTTCTCCAGCTTTTTTGTCTACTTGCTGACAACACAGCCATTTTTCATTTTGTCAGGCCAAGCAAGGCACAAACTCAAATAAAATTGCAACTTTCATCACATCAATCAATTTGAAGGAAGAAATATTTCTGTTGTTGAGTGGTTAATGCTCTGTGTCATAGTGCACACTTACCTACTTCTCTGTCGAAGCCCTTTGGAGAGTTTGACTGCCTTTGGCTGAGGACTGGATACATCACCGTTCTCAGATGGTGAGTTGTCTTTTGCTGAGGGAGGTGGCAGACCTTCATGGATGACCAGCATGTCATCTTTACCATGTTGCCCAATATGCTGCTTGGCAAAGTCAAAACCTTTAACACTTGGTATTTGCAGCTGAGGAGGTAAATATATGATTTATTACAGGCAGTGAAACAGATTTTTACAGATTCACATCTTTTAAAGAAGCCTCTTTGATGTACTGTGTTACAACACAGCACAAGCTTATACACTGCTTGTGACAAAATCTGCCTTTTCAAAAAATACGTTAGTCTGAGGGACTCCAATGATCGCAATGATCAAGATTTCTCTCTAGGTGATGGGATGGTTCAGTTGCCTAATACCAGTTGGGAAGAAATTGTCCTAGAATCTAGAGGTTTGCATGTTCACACTTCTGTACCTATTTCCTGATGGGAGCGGGAGTGTCCTGTGTCCCTTTTAATGCTGGTTGCCTTTCCAAGGCAGCAAGAAGTGTAGATGTAGTCAATGGGAGGAAGGTTGGCATGCGTGATAGTCTGGACTGTGTCCACAATTCTCTGCAATTTACTGCGGTCCTGGATGGAGCTCTCTCTAAACCATGCTGTGATGCAACCTGATAAAATGCTTTCTACGACGCATCTATAGATGTTGGTGAGAGTTGTTGGGGATATGTCGAACTTCCTAAGCCTTCTAAGGAAGTAGAGTCGTCCGTGTGCTTTCTTGGCCATTGCTTCAACATGGCTGGTCCAGATATCACTCCTGATCTCCTGATTGCCTTGGTATAAGTGAGTGAAATGAGTGACTGTGCTTATTTGTAATGTGGTATCCAACCAGACATAGTGTCAGGGAGCCCTGCCAGGTAAACCTGAAGTCGAGCACTTTGAGCAACAGAGCAGTCCAACTATTAGAACGGCTGCCTTACAGCTCCAGAGGCAGGCTTGATACTGACCTTGGGTACTGTTACTGTAGAGTTTCCTGTGACGAAGTCATTTTCACCTGGTTCTTTGGTTTCCTCCCACATCCCAAAGGCATGCTCATGGGTTAATTCTCTATCATAAATTACCTATTGTGTAGAAAGGCGTGCAAAAAATCAAAAGAGACATTGAGGGCTCAGTGAGGGAGAATAAGTTACAGGGACGTAAGGAGAGGGATGGAACTGATAAGATTGCTCTGCTGGAGCTAACATGATGCTGATGGGCAATACCCTCCTTGTGTGTCATGATAAGTATTCACGTATTGAAGGGGAAAATACTCCATGGTTGCAGTGGCACTATTCACAAAGGAAGATGGATGTGGTTGTTTTAGGTAGATTACATTGGACTTCTATGCAAAGCCCAAATACTGAAAACTGAATTTGAAAAAAAAAGCTTTTTGTTATATCTAATGAATAGGAAGCAAGAATAGCAAAAAACAATTGCTTTCACAGACCTTTCAGTATAATGCAGAATACATTAGGCAACATTAGCAGCCAGCTTCATTTGGCTGTCCTAATGTATAATTTTGAAGTTCAGTGACAAGAATTTGAAAGACCTTTTAGATTAATATAAATGAAAGCAGTGAAAGCTCAGCCAAACTGACATTATCCTTCAATGCTTTTATTTTAGCTAAAGCGAGACAAACTTACATTTGCTAAAATAAAAGGATCAATTGATTGAAGGATAAAACATTCATGTTTATTCATTTGATAATTTGAAGTATTTTCAAAGCAACGCTTTAAAAACGTATCTCTTGCTGACAGCACAGTGACCTTATTTAATTGACTCCATTACTCATTAGACCATCCTTGGTCAGACAGGTTTGAGAAAAGATAATATTTATCTATTTTGACAAAGCGGAACAGATTGCTGTCTAATGTCAATGCTAGGATTGCACTGGACTACATTGGCACTGCATTCTCTGTACTGAAGTGTCATGGGGCCAAACATAATTTATCTTCCTTTTTATTTCAGGAAGGTGTAATGCCTTACCAACTTGCAAGATTCAACCAACATCTTTTTAAGCAGCTAGGGACATTACTATTCCTTTAGGCAATGCACATCATGCCTTCGTGCACTAGATATACATTAGCAAACATCAGAGCCATCTGCCAGGCAATACATCTACATCTAGTGTGCAATAGCCAAAGTGTCTAGTGTCTTCGTAGTTTAAGACCTTACTTTCGAAATGAACAATGAGTATAATTCACAAGACCAGCAACCATCATTTTTAGCCAATGTCCTTGAAATGTCAATAATAAAAAACATGCGTCAATCTCTCTCCAAAGTTGATCTCATAAACCACTTCTCATTTTTACTTATTTTAACTTATGCAAGAGTCAAAGAGAGAAAAAATTGGGAGTTAGAACAGTACAAGGCACAGGAACAGGCTCTACAGCCCACAATGTAGGTTCCAAACATGAGTAAGGGAAAGGAAAGTAAAGTATAATAGTCTAGTGAGAGATATAAGAAAGTGAAAGCTTCTATAGATGTATAAAAATAATTAGCAACTTAATATGAGTTTACAGTGGGAAAGTAAAACACTTTGTTTAATTTCCATTTATTGGATCCATTTGAATACGTTTTAAACCAAGGAAACACATTTTAGCTGGGTGAATAAGTTGATAAAATGACAGTTACACTACACAGATAATGTGCTAATCTTTCCTTCCTTCATACCACCTTAAGCTTTTTTCAACAAACATTTAACATTATAATATTAAGGGGAATTGACACAGAGAGAAACTATAGTCAATGTTCTGGAATTTAAAGCGAATAGCATGGCATAACATTGAAGGTAGATCTATCAGGAGTAAAAGTAAGAGGCAAAATATTGTAACTTTCTTTTGCAACACCAAGTTCGTTTGCTGATTTTAAATATGGAATAGTTGCTAAGAGATATAGGAAAAAAGGTAGATGTGGAATTAAGTCCCAGTTGTACCCAGAATCTAATTGAGGTGGAATTAGTTCCTGAAGTTACTCCCCTTCCCGTTTGTATGCATGCACAATTTCTGGTCGAATTGTTCAAATCAATAAAAATACTTCTCATTTGCAAACAAGGACTTCATCATCTTTTTAATCCCTGGCTGGCTACAAACGTAATTTGGAAACATGAGATCTATTACTTTATAACAAAATATCCTTTCTATTATTGAAGACGCATTATCTAAGAGTTGCTAGGTTATACTGCTACCGTACAAACAGCGACCAGAAACAGGGCTTATTCTCATTTTGAGTAGTCATATTCCACATTTGCGATGTGAAGCAAATGCTATTTACCAAGGTAAGCAAAACGCTTTTAAGAAGTAGCACCATTCTGTTGACTATGTAAAAGACAGCTACATTTTTCATCAGCATGGACTGGATTTTCTTTGTTAGTTAATATCTCCCTTATACATCATGCAAGTCAAATCACCAAATTCAACTTTCTTCAAACAGCGATCTTCTGAGGCCAAAACATTTGTGGATAAATTACTCCATTCAGTTAATAACTCCCAATCAAGATTCAAGAAAGCACACTGGTTGATTCAACCACAGAAACAAAACTACTGCTAATGATGGAATCTGAATTAAAAATGGAAGGCTTTGTAAATAGCCAGATTAAGCTGGTTGTGGAGAGCAACATAGAGTTTATCTTTTTACCTTGATAATCTTTTCGTTATTGTTCAACTGCCATTCTCATCACAATAACCTTAATTTAACTGAAATTGATTTCTGTTGCATGGATGGATGAGACAGCATGAGCTGAACAGCCTCTCACTGTATCCTTCAATCGAAGTTAAAATGCCTTTGACTCTCCTCACAATTTTGCTGTTGAAATTATTACCATATCATTTTTTTATTAGTCCAAACTACAAAGTTGATTTCTCTTTTTCCTTATAATCTGAGGTAGAAATCACCCAAATACTTTGCAATTTTGAGTTTAGAGAATACAGCGTTGAAACAGGCCCTACGGCTCACTAAGTCTGTGTCGACCAGCGATTCCCGCACGCCATCTATCCTACACACGCTAGGGACAATTTACCAAGCCAATTAGCCTACAAACCTGTACGTCTTTGGAGTGTAAGAATAAACCGGATAGCCCGGAGAAAACCCACGCAGATCACAGTGAGAAGGTACAAACACCTTACAGATAGCACCCGTAGTCAGGATCAAACCTGAAGCTGTAAGGCAGCAACTCTACTTGCTGTAAGGCGGCTGCACTACTGTGTCGCCCTACACTTCCTTACAAACAACATCAAGTTATTTTCATTCCAACCAATGTCCCAGACCAAGTGCTCTGCATTTTAAAAGGAATCCTTACCTTAATAAAACAACAAATTTCGATTAAGAATTTCTTACTTTTTGCCGCTGTTGAATATTGCTCATGGTGTCTGGTTGAAACTCCAGCTTGTCCGTTCGGCAGAACTTCCAGTACAGAATCGCGATGATGATGATGACCACAATCACAGGTACCAGCACTGCCACAATGATCCACAATTTCTTATTTTCTTCAGTTGGGATTGAGGTGGCCACACTCTCCACCGCTACAAAAGAAGAAACACAATAAATTGTGGCACCTGAACAATACTCTAAAAAGTATTAACTCTCTTTTATAAAGTCAATAGATACTTTGATGAAGCTCACACTGGAATGATTACTTCATTTTTGGACACTTGCTTTTAGTACAATTACGATTGATCGAGTTAAACAATATAGATACTGCACACACTGGAACTAGTACAGAAGGACAACTGGACACCGTGGCTTTACTGAACAGATAATCAGAATTAGCAGAATGTCTCATCCCCTTATTCATTTTGTGACATACATAGATGGCACAGTTATGCAGTAATTAGCTCTACTGCCTCCCAGCTCCTGGCATCCATGTTGGATCCTGATCTTGTCTGCGCAGAGTTTGTATATTCTTCTAATGACCATGTGGGTTTCCAGCAGGTGCTCTGGCTTCCATCCACATCCCAAAGATGTGGTGGTAGGTTAATTAGCTACTGTAAACTATCATTTAAGTTTAGCTATGTGGCAAAAATAATATTTTTAACAATTGATGTCCATATAAAAGAGAACAAATTGCAGGGAAATGCAGGAGGAATGGAACTAATGGGATTTCTATGCAATTAATAGGAACGTTATATCTAAATAAGCAAATTTGTTCAAGCTCCACGAAACTCCTGGAGTGGATTTTTGCATTTTCACACCTCGTACAAATGAATTATATTCATTTAATTTCTTAATATTTCCAGGACTTCATTGTTTATATATCATAAGAATTTACATTAATAAACCTTGAATAAGATCACATAATAATTACAAGAGTATTTGTTAATCAAATGCAATGCAGCTAGAGGAGGCAGCCTGATAAATGTCATCCTTTGCACCATTGAACTTTAATTGAGGTACATTGCAAGAGCAATTAAATGGTGGTGGTGGTGCTATGAAATAGGTGGGGGGCAGGGAGGAAGTGGTGAGTTATTCTATGTATATCTCCACTACTAATTTGTGGGAAGTATTTTGTTCCAATTCTCCAGTATTAACACCACTCAGAAAATTAATGACCCAAAATTCATAAAAAAATTTAACAAGCTCTTGCCTTGTTTTACTGTGGGGGTAGCAATGGGTTACAGTTGGGAAATATTTGGTATAAACAATTTACCAAGTAATGATTTAAACATGTAATCCCAAATTATTTTATTTATATATATATGTATAGATACTTTTAATATCACCAAGAATTGTTGATCCTTGCTGTTTGCAAATTATTGATGTACGTATATGACAGGGACATGTAGACTAACATAAGACATTCAAGTTGAATCAATCAGAAAGGAGAACTGTTGACATTTGTTAAGTTTAGGATGTAACAAATAGGATGGATAAAAGAAAAAACAATGGATATATGTATTTGCAGTATGTTGCCAGAAAGCATTCAATAAGGTGCTGTACAAAAAGTTAGTGTACAAAGGAAAGAGTGCACCGACTTAAAGTTCACACATCGGTGGGGACCAAAATTATTTATCTGTCTGCCTTCTGCAGAGACCGCTCCCTCTGTGATTCCTTAGTTCACCACCCCCTGCCCAGGTACTTTCTCTGCAACCACAGGAGACGTAACACCTGTCCCTTTCCCTCCTCCGTCGCCTCCAACCAGGAACATCAGCAGTCCTTCCAGGTGAGACGTAGGTTCAAATGCACATTCTGTCACCTCATCTACTGCATCCGGTGTTCCTGATGTGGCATCCTGCACAGCAATGCGACCAAGTATAGACTCGGCAACTGTTTCGCCAAACACTTGTGCGAAATCCACCAAGGCCGATTTGATCTTTTGGTTGTTAACCATTTTAACTCCTCTTCCCATTCATATACTGACCTGTCCTGGGCTTCCTTCATTGTTAGAACGAGGCCACAAGCAAACTAGAGGAACTGAACCTCATATTCCACTTGAGTAGCTAATTATCCAACAGGATGAACATTGAATTTTCCAATTTAAGATAACTTCTAACAAGTATCTCTCACCCTTCTTCCACCAACCCGCCCCCTCTTTTCCCCACCCTCTCTCCCATGTTCCACCTGGACTCACACCTACTTCTCCCCTTCCCCTCCACCTACATTCCTTCCTCTAAATTCACAATGCCTCAATATTTTTGTCTTACACCTTATGTCTCTTCATTTCTAGCCATTCTTCAACCATCTGCCTATCAAAAACTCTACTCATCTGTGTTCACCTATTACTTAAGATAGACACAAAAAGCTGGAGTAACTCAGTGGAACAGGCGGCATCTCTGGAGAGAAGGAATGGTCTTCATCTATTACTTGCAGGCTTTGTCCTGCCCCTCCTCTCTTCCACATTTCTTTCCCTCTTCCTCCTACAAACAGTCTGAAGAAGTGTCCAGACCTGAAAAATCACCTATCGTTGTTTTCCAGAGATGCTGCCTGCCCCAATGAATTACTCCAGCACTCGTATCTTAAAACAAAGAAACAAAATAGGGCTAGATTAACAGTCAATAACTAACGGAATGTTGCAAGGATTAGGTCTATAGCCTCTACCGTTTTAATCTATATTAATTACAGATGAAGGAACAGAGTGCATCATAAGTAAGATTTCTGATTATGCCACCACAGGTAGGTTAGCAAGTTGCAAGGCACCTGTAAAAGGAATATAGTTAAGTGAATAAGTAATGTGTTGGAGGAAGTATAGTACTGGTAAATGCATGGAAACATGCAAAAGTAAATAATTAATTAAATGGAGTGCAATTAAAATATGTTTCCGAACAGAGGGGCCTAAAGATCCCAAAAAACGAGTCACATGAAGTTAGTCGGCAGGTACAGCATTTCAACATTTAAAAAAAGATTTCCTGGAGAGTCATGAATTTGATTGGAAGATTCCCTCTGCTTTTTCTTCTAATTTCTTCTTTGTTCTTCTACCTCCCTCAACAGCTTAGATTTTGCAGATTTTTTTTTTAAAGCACGGATTTCTTATTAATGTACATGTCTCTAAGGACCTACTTACTTGGCACACAGATCTAGCACACAAGAGCAGAGGACAACGCACATGAATCTGGCAGACATTCACTGCCTGGAGGGGTGGCACAACAGAAATCAGCAGTGAAACCAGGACATTATTTATCCTGAGAGCTTCCCAAGTGAATTAAACAATCATTAAAACTCAGACCAAGATAAACTAACTCTATAAAGATGGGGACAAAAAGCACCCGCATGGCTATAGTTAGATCAAATAGGCTGACTTTTCAGATGTTTAACAGTGATATATTATGGGAATAATTTACTGGATCTGTGCCATCAATTGGCTTCCTTACTTTTTGTACATTCAACTGTTCATTCTTCGAGCTTTTGCAAGGTAAAAATTAGACTTACGTTGTGCTAATGCACCTTGTATTCGATAGCCTAGAACAATTGCTGCCCTCTGTATATCCACTTTGTTGATGAGGTTGGCTGCTTCATTTGCATCAAGGCGCTCCCCATTCTGCTTCTCCACAAAGTAAATTAGTTCAGCTGGGCTCCCATCACCAGTAACCTTTGTAATATTCACAACCTGCAAACAAACAGAGATTTTTCTTAGTCTTGATTTAAAACATGCATGACCAAAACAGAGCAGAACTAATGTTTATTTTCAACAGTAAGAAAAGGAATAGAATGTAAAGGGGTGCAAATAATATGATGGAGGACAGCCCAACAGCACATGATAGAATAGGTGGTGAGAAAAAAAGTGGATGAGAGACTAAGCAGTCTCGGGAAAAGGGGGCCATTCACTTCAGTACACTGGAAGGGGTGCTGTGAAATGTACAAACTGTGAAATAGGATACCAGGAAGATGACTAATCCATGTCCCCAACAACCCTCACCAACTTTTCATATCCCCAACAATCCTCACCAGATGCGCCATAGAAAGCATTTTATCAGGATGCATCACAACATGGTTTGGGAACAGTGCCATCCAAGACCGCAAGAAATAGCAGAGTTGTGGAAGTAGCCCAGACCATCACGCAAACCAACCTCCCTTCCATTGACTTAATCTATGCTTCATGGTGCTCCAGCAAGGCCACCAGCATAATCAAGGACCGGTCTCACCCCGGTCACTCCCTCTTCACCCATCTTCTATCAGCAAGAGGTACAGAAGTCTGAACACACATACCTCAAAATTGAGGGCCAATTTCTTCCCAGGTAACAGAACCGTTATCACGCCAGCTAGAGTGTGGTCCTGGCCTCTCATCTACATTATTGGAGACCATTGAACTATGTTCAACTGAACTTTATTTTGCAATAAATGTTGTGGCCTTTATCCTTTAGCTGTACACTGTGGACAGCTTGATTGTAACCATGTATAGTCTTTTCTTTGACTGTTTTGCACCCAACAAAAGATTTTCACTGTACCACGGTACACTTGACAATAATAAACTAAACTGAACTGGTAAATCTTGAATTTGTGGTCAGTTGTGACGACAAGTACATACCACCAAACTGAAAAGAAGTAGCTTGTACTACTTGTGATCTGATTTTTACTTTTGAATTGCCATCAGATTACCCTCAGATTAACACTAGGACATTAGCCATCAGATTAACACTAGGACATTAGAGCATCATTAATTAATAGAGTATAATTAGAGTGCAATACTATTGTGTAGAAAGGAATTGCAGATGCTGGTTTAAACCCAAGATAGACACAAAATACTGGAGTAACAGCGGGGCTGGCAGTATCTCTGGAGAGAAGGAATGGGTGACTTTTCAGGTCAAGACCTTTCAGACAGATGTCAGGGGGGAGGGAGATACATAGATAAGGAAGTGTAAGGTGTGAAAATAGGATAAAGGGAATGAAGTTCACGGACAATGTAGAACAGATCATTGTTTGCTGGAAGAAGGTGACAACAAAGCAAAAGGCGATAAAATGTACTCAGACAGTTAGACTGGTTGGAGAACTGTGAAGGGGAGGAATGGAGAGAGAGGGAAAGCATGGGTGCAGAGAAGTCAATGTTCATACTACAATGTTCTTCAGCTGCCCAAGCGAAATATGACGTGCTGTTCCTCCAATTTGTGCTGGGCCTCACTCTGACAATGGAGGCGGCCCAGGACAGAAAGGTCAGTGTGGGAATGGGAGGGGGAGTTAAAGTGTTTATACCATTGAGCAGGTTAAACAGTTAATGGCATTTCAGATAGACACATAATGCTGGAGTAGCTCAGGGGATCAGGCAGTCTGTCACACCGCCACATAACTGTATGACACTAAATTTAATACAATTGAAATTCAAGAATTACCATTGGCCACTTCAAGCCATAACGCTTCTTCGCAAAGCTGATACCATTTTTGCATCAGAAGTGCAAGAGATGGCATCTTTCTCCATGCAACACTCCTCTAGAAACATTTATCACTCGTTATTCATCATTGTGGGACTACATTGTGGAACTCATTACTCAACAGCACTCTGGGAATATCCCCATCAAAAATCAGCGATGGGCAATAAATGCGACATTGCCTTCAACGGCCAGATCTCAAAATGAGTTTTAAAAAACCACAGCTATGCCTTAAGGTCACAAGAGATAGGAGTAGAATAAGGCCGTTGGACCCATCAAGTCTACTGCACCATTCAACCATGGCTGATCTACCTCTCCCTCCTAACTTCTCCTGCCTTCTCCCCATAACGTGTACTAATCAAGAATCTATCTATCGCTGCCTTAAAAATATCCACTGATCAACATCTTGTTATATTTTTAAGCTGATTCAGTTTCACAGCAAAAATATTTTCTAAATATCTGAAGTTCTTCATTTAGTGATGTCACTAGAGCAGGTAATATCAGTGCACCCTGTGTTGGAGCAAAGAACTTCAGGATTTCTCTATTTGACTTTGCACTTGCATACTTCAAAAGCCTCTGTTATAATTCCTCTATCATGGATTAACTCATCAACACTTTTCTACATATGAACATTTTGATCCGGTCAAAATTTGATGCCAACATGTTCCTGACCATATTTAAAATAAAGCACTAAAAATAGCGTATGGTTTTACTGAATCCCTTTTAACTGAGTATTTTTAAACTCACAAATCCAGGCTTTAGTCTATCAAGAACAGATGGTGTATTTATTGTCCTTTTCCTGCACTGCTAGACATAATTGAAGATTTTCAAACTGTAAACTGAAGGCAACGGAATCAAATGCACATTTACTGCGGCATGTATATGCATGGTTGAATATTCACTAAAAGGTTCTTATCCCATTTCTACCAAGAATTGACACAATATTCAAAATTCAGCTGCACCACTGCACTCCCCAGAACTCTTAAGGTTTACCTTTTTAGGTAGAATTTTGAATAAATAATATCAGTGAACTTATACCTCAAAATGATCCTGAGGCAGAGCTTTCATGTCACAGTTTAAGGTACCAACAGAACAGCTTCACATTTTATGAAAGCCCAGATCTATTCCCACATTACAGTCACAAAATGAGTATATTCCAATTATCAGAATGAGTATGTTCTAATTATCAAATATCATTTCATTGGCATATATACCACTCAATGCGCAGATTTATTCCAGGGGCAGACACAAAATTTATTCCAGGGGGATCAATTAGTGTTTTCGTATAGATTGTTATTTTGAAAAAAGCCAGCTAAAGATTCATAAAGGAGAATCACTAAATATAGTATTTATTCCGATGGTCTGACACAGTTAGTTGCACATTTACTGCCAAATCAGAAGTTCAGAGATTCATGTTCCTCTGTGGACCTTGACACATTTACTAAAGCATAGTGGGTAGTAGTGCTTTGCACCATGGAAATGTTAGTTACGTTAACCTGTGACCTTGGTGTTAGCTCAGGTAAAAAAAAATATTCAGAGCAGGTGCTTTTGCAATAAGCCAACAATTTCAGAAAGCCTTTGATAAGGTGCCACACATGAGGCTGCTAAGGAAGATGACAGCCCACTGTATCAAAGGGCAGATACTAGCATGGATATCAGGTTGGATGTGGCAATAAAGGTAGACAAAAACGCTGTTGAAACACAGCGGGTGAGGCAGCAGCTATGGAGTGAAGGAAATAGGCAACATTTCGGGTTGAGACCCTTCTTCAGACTGATGGGAGGGTGGGGGGGAAGAAGAAAGGAAGAGGTGGAGCCAGTGGGCTGAGGGAGAGCTGAGAAGGGGAGGAGAAAGTAGGAACTAACCGAAATTAGAGAAGTCAATGTTCATACGGCTGGGGTGCAAACTGCCCAAGCGAAATATGAGGTGCTGCTCCTCCAATTTATGGTTATCCTCACTCTGGCCATGGAGGAGGCCCAGGACAGAAAGTTCGGATTCGGAATGGGAGGGGGAGATGAAGTGCTGAGCCACCGGGAGATCAGGTTGGTTACTGCAAACCGAGTTGAGGTGTTCGGCGAAGCGATCGCCAAGCCTACGCTTGGTTTCACCGATGTAGAGCAGCTAACATCTAGAGCAGCGAATACAATAGATGAGATTGGAGGAGGTGCAGGTGAACCTCTGCCGCACCTGGCAAGACTGCTTGGGTCCTTGAATGGAGTCAAGGGGGGAGGTAAAGCGACAAGTGTAGCATTTCCTGCGGTTGCAAGGGAAAGTGCCCGGAGAGGAGATGGTTTGGGTGGGAAGGGACAAATTGACCAGGGAGTTACAGAGACAGCGGTCTCTGTGGAAAGCAGACAGGGGAGGAGATGGGAAGATGAGGCCAGTGGTGGGATCACGTTGGAGGTGGCGAAAATGTCGGAGGATTATTTGTTGTATGTGACGGCTGGTAGGGTGGATGGTGAGGACAAGGGCGATTCTACCCTTGTTACGAGTGGGGGGATGGGGAGTGAGAGCAGACTCATGGGGTATAGAAGAGATCCTGGTGAGAGCCTCATCTATAGTAGAAGAGGGGAACACCCGTTCCCTGAAGAATGAGGACATCTCCGATGCCCTGGTTTGGAACACCTCATCCTGGGTGCATTTGTGGCGTAGTCGGAGGAATTGGGAGTAGGGGATGGAGTCCTTACAAGACGCAGGGTGGGAAGAAGTGTAGTCCTGATAGCCATGGGAGTCAGTGGGTTTATAGTGGATGTCGGTCAGTAGTCTATCACCTGCGATGGAGATAGTGAGGTCAAGAAATGGTAGGAAAATGTCGGAAATGGTCCAGGTGTATTTGAGTGCCGGATGGAAGTTAGTGGTGAAATGGATGAAGTCAGTGAGTTGAGTGTAGGTGCAGGAGGCAGCACCAATGCAGTCGTTGATGTTGTGGAGGTAGATCCGCTCTGTAAATGACTTCTAGACTCAGAATACAATACAAACATATCTTTAATCAGCACTAAAACTTAACAGCATGAAGGATGGTTAGTTATCTCCTGGCTGCCCCCAACTGTTGGTGCAGAGCAATAGTATTAGTATCAGTATTACAGTGGGGTGGTGTGTGATTGGTTAACATGCAACATCAATCTACATCCTTCCCCCCTAAGGTTAAGTATGAAAGGGCACTCATGCCATGGGGTTAAACATACTCGCCATATCTGTCTGGTGGTCTACTAACACGGCCCGAGCGTGTGTGAACCAAACCCTCCCCTCCCTCACTTGAAAGATGAGACGGAGAGCCTGGAGGCGAGAATGACGTGATGGAGGCCTGTGGTGACCGAAAGGGGAAACATGCGGTGGGAGAGGCCCCGTGGTTAGTGGAGACCGCGGGACGTGAAGGATGCAATGCTGAGGCTCTATAAGGCGCTGGTAAGGTGGCATTTGGAATATTGTGAGCAATTTTAGGCACCATGTGTGAGGAAGGATGTGTTGGCTCTGGAGAGAGTCCAGAGGTGGTTTGCAGGAATGAGTAGGCACAGGGCCTATACTTGCTGGAGTTTAGAAGAATGAGAGGGGGACCTCATTGAAACATACAGAATAGTGAAAGGCTTGGATAGTGCATGTGGAGAGGATTTTTCCACTAGTCAGGGAGTCTGGGACAAGAGATCAAAGCCTTGGCATTAAATGACATTCTTTTAGGAAGGAAATTTGGAGACATTTCTTCAGTTAGCGGGGTAGCGAATCTGTGGAATTCTTTGTCACAGAAGGCCGCAGAGGTCAAGTCAATGGACATCTTTAAGGCAAAATAGATTTTTGATTATTACAGGCGTCATAGGTTATGGGGAGAAGACAGGAGAATGGGGTTAGGAGGAAGAGATAGATCAGCCATGATTGAATAGAGGAGTAGACCTGATGGACCGATTGGCCTAATTCTACTCCTATTATATGGCCTTATAAGCATTCCCTCCCAATAATTCCATGCAAAAGATTAAATATTGCTTGTTAATTTGTTGTATGTCCTTGAAGCATTTGCTCATGTTAAACAGTGACTAATTATTTTTTGCAACATAGCTTCAGGCAACATTTATATTTCTTGCACATTTTTTGGAATCTTTCTGAAGTTGTGTCCCTAGTCAGGACTGATGTAATTGATTAAAAGGCAAAGTTTATTTATTAACTATGAGGGTAAGAGCACACCCTAATGAGAAGTTTTAAATGCGTTGGTCTTCTTAACTACATGTAGAGAAAATCACCTTAGCGGAAAGGCTGGTTTTAAAGGGAGATTTGAAATTCTATACAACTTTGAGAAACATTAAATGATCAAGTGGCAATACAATTTCCAATATCTAAATATACTTTCTACCTCTTAGCAATACCTCCCGAAGGCTGTATTGCTTCAAAATAACTTGTGGCAGCATGTTGGAGTAGCAGTTAGCACTGCTGCCAAACAGCTCCTGGGATTCAGATTCAATTCTGACTTCAGCTGTTATCTCAGCGGTTTTGCACATTTACCCTGTGACCAAGTAGATTTTCTCCCATGATGCCTGCTTGTAGGTTAACTGCCTCCTAAACTAACTCCCTAGTGCAGGGAAATGGTAGAAATATCAAATGAGCCTTGAAGGAAACGTGAGGTAGTATAAGTTGCAGGGTTGGAGGCATAACACTGAAATGCTGGTTGTCCTCCCCAAGGCAAATTCATCCTTCCAAATCCATCCAATGTAATTTCAAAGTTAAACGGAGCTGGCTATTTAATCAACAGTTTATAACCTCCATAAATTGTTAGATACTCAGAACAAGGAGATTGAGCCAGTTTATATTTTTAACTACAGCAGTAAGAACACATTTATCATCAGCTGCAGTTTCTCTTAATACACAAACTTCAAAGTATTCTAAATCAATGCTTTAACCACACACATCCTTGATTTGTATATATAAATATATATAAAAAATTAACATCTCTATAAATGAGTACTGAGATAATTCCTGTATTAATAATATTAGTAACAGAATACCCCTTGTGTTTTGTCACCACTTTAATATGTCCTTTATTTCTCAATTGATGTTACAACTCATTGTTATTGGGTTAGGGAAGTAAAATAAAATATCAACTGAGGTATCAATGTCAGACCACAGGCTTCTGCTGGTGCAGCCCTTTATTAGCAACTGAGCTCAATTTTTATGTGGTCTACAACCTCAGGAGATTCAACACCTGTCCCAATACCTCCTCCCTCGTCTCCATCCCGGGATCCCAGCAGTCCTTCCCGATGAGACAGAGGTTCATGTGCACCTCTTCCAGCGTCATCTACTGCATCCAGTGTTGGCAAAGTGGCCTCCTATACATTAGCGACACCAAGCAAAGATTTGGTGACTGTTTTGCCGAACACTTGAGCTGTCCAAGGACTACTGGATCTGCCTGTTGCTAACTATTTTACAGTGCCCTCCATAATGTTTGGGACAAAGACAAATCATTTATTTATTTGCCTCTGCACTCCATAATTTGGGATTTGTAATAGAAAAGAAATCGCATGTGGTTAAAGTGCACATTGTCAGATTTTAATAAAGGGTATTTTTTATACATATTGGTTTTACCGTGTAGAAATTACAGCTGTGTTTATACATGGGATGGGCATAGCTAGTCAAGATCATTACTTCTTACCGCAACTGCTTCTCCAGGCTTTATATTTTGCTACCACTGAGTGGCTATACTCACTGATAGGAAAAGGTCAGTATGTAGTCCCTTGCCCAGGGAATTCACTTCAGCTTTAGAACGAAAGAAAATTGTACGAAAAATATATTGGCTCAACAAAGAATTAAAAAAATACTATTAACAAATTAGCTCCTTTGGGAAGTAAACTGGAGAGCTCTGGGCTTGTGATGCTCTTGGTGTTGGATGAATTAAGAAATTGGGATTCTCAAACTGTTGATGGTGGAAATGGAAAGCTTGTAGATTTGTCATTCCAATTACTACCATGAATTCTCACTTGGAATGGAAATCTGTTGCTTTTAACTAATGAGTTAATGAATCAAGAAATAATGAATTCAAGATAACAACTTGCTGCTCGTACCATACCAACCTCTATGAATTAAGCAGATTTGTGATTATCTCAATCATCTTTCACAAAGGGGAACTGCAACAAGCCATTTGGCCAATTAATTGTACTTTCTCATCACCAGGCCATTGCTTCAGTCCCATTATCTCCAAATCAAAACATGTGATTTTCCCTCAAAAGCCCGTGCAATTTCTGTTTGAAAGTTCTGATTAATTTTAATTGTATCAATCCAATATACCATAACTTAAATTGAAAAGCTTTGTCCTATAAGAAACATTCACAAAATTAAAATCAGTTTAAATTGCTTCAAAGGAATATATACCTTATTGGCTAAATGCAGTTTCTGTGAAGAGATGTTTTGTGATTGAATGGTAATCTATTTCAGACATTGACTATATAATATAATATAATATAAAATCAAATAAAGTTAGTTAAGTACAATGTTACTTAAAATAATGAATAAACCTACACCTTGGTTTCAAATTACACTGTAACCTTCGAATTTTAATCAAGAGGTTCACTATGATGCCATTAATATACCAGCATTTTAAGTAAAGACGAATTTGATGCAGCAAAAAACAGATCTCATATCAAGTTAATATCATATGATCTGGATATATTATCAACCACAACGGTGTAATAGGCCATTCAATTCCCCAGTCAGAGTCTACTGATCAAATACAGTGCTCTCCATAATGTTTGGGACAAAAACCCATCATTTAGTGGTTTGCATCTTATAGTGTAGCCTCTGTATTTCTGTTCATGAAGTCTTCTGCTGACAGTGGTAATTGACAAATCCACATCTGACTCCTGAAGAGTGTTTCTGATCTGTCAGACAGGTGTTTGGGGATTTTTCTTGATAATAGAGAAAATTTGTCTGTCATCAGCTCTGGAGGTCTTCCTTGGCCTGCCAGTTCCTTTGCGATTAGTAAGCCCACCAGTGCTCTCTTTCTTCTTAATGATGTTCCAAACAGTTGATTTTGGTAAGTCTAAGATTTGACTGATGTCTCTACCAGTTTTATTCGTGTTTCTCAGTCTCATAATGGCTTTTTTGACTTTCATTGGTCCACGTTGATAAACAGCAATAAAAGTTTCCAAAGGTGATGAAAAGACTGGAGGAAAGACTAGGTGCTGAGTGCTCTCTTATACCTGCAAAAAGGAAGCATTTAAACACACCTGAGCAATTACAAACACCTATGATGCCATGTGTTCCCAAACATTATGGTGCCCTGAAATGGGGGGACTATGCATAAACACTGCTGTATTTCTACATGGTGAAACCAAAATGTATAAAAATGGCCTTTATTAAAATCTGACAATGTGCACTTTAACCACGTTATTTTTTCTATTACAAAGCTCAAATTGTGGAGTACAGAGGCAAATAAATAAATGATGGGTCTTTGTCCCAAACAATATGGAGGGCACTGCAGCTCATAACTGATTACTTTTTCCACAACATTCACTATTGTCCCCACAGATAAATGTATGCTTACTGTACCTTGCATTATTTTCTATAGAGAACAAACAACTCATATGGACCAATTTGCCCTTTTCGAGAGAGGCAGCTTGATGAATGAGGAAATCAAGCAGATGCACTATGTCAAAGTTAAAGTCAAAAGAGTTTATTGTCATGTGTCCCTGACAGGACAATGAAAATCTTTCTTTGCATAGCACAACAGAACATAGAAGGCATTGACTACAATTCTATACATAAAATTGTATGTCGATGTCTGACATTTGCTAGGCGCTGCCTACCTGAACGGTGTTATTCCCCAAGGTGCTAGCCCGTTTCCAACGTCTCGCTGACCCAGTTGCCTCACTGATAAGTTGGGCTAGTTTTCGCTCGAGTTCAGCTTGAAATGTCTTGTCCTGTAAATGGTTGTCATGCACACCCAGAAGTACTGCGCAGAGAAACCACAGCCAGAATTACAAATGTAAATTTAAAAAGTATTCCACGTACAGTGAAATTATATTTAACGACATACCTCATAAATATGAATAGGGGTGTTTAAGAAGGAACTGCAGATGCTGGAAAAATCGAAGATAGATAAAAATGCTGGAGAAACTCAGCGGGTGAGGCGAAGGAATAGGTGACGTTTCGGGTCAAGGCCCTTCTTCAGACTGAATAAGAATGTTCATTTTCTTGAAAAGCCTATTTACAGGTCTCCTCAATTTCTAGGCCTTGACATTTTCAGCTGTAACTGTTTTAAATTATCATGTCTATGCAATCATTCCATGCCAATTATTCTGAATGGAGAAATTTCACCAAAGGTTTCCCTCCTGTTTTGATAGCAAGAGGCTTGTGTGCAAACTAAGGAACATAAAATATATGTAAAATTATGTTTTAATAAAACCCAAAACAAATGCCTTTGTAGCTCAAAGGTTAACAAAAATGTAGCAAAAGAATGAACTGTAGAGGTGGATGTTTAGGCTGGGTCTCAGGTTTGATTCTAATGTGTGCTGTGGTAGTTGATCTTAGCTTAGATACTATACCTGACCCTTAGAACCCAAGTTAGACGTGATAGTATGGACTGCAGTTCCCATTTCTGATGAGTACAGCTGGACCAGAAAAGTCTCAGGTTTAGCTACATTTCCCTGTTGTCAAAAGCACTTATTTATACATGTGCATCTGTTCTGGTTAGCAACTTTGTGAGTGGCCAGAAAATGTGAAATGTTACCTCAATGTGAAATATGGCAATTTTTACGTTTATTATGCCTAATAACTCCTCAAAGAAATAAAATGTCAGTAAATGTTTTGAGATAACTGCAGATATGATAATTGCATGGGACTGAGAAACGTACCTGTCTTTATCCAAGAAGCCTTCAGTAGATGTGACCGGTTAAGTTCAGGGTAATACATTGCTGCAAAAATGTAGAAACATTGATCTTGAACAGGCATTGGAATATTTCAAGTCAAATACAGTTTACACCTGCAAACAACTCTCTGCAGGATCTAAAACATGTTATTCTTATTTTTGTCATGTATTCCTCAGTCAATATTTCGAAGGGATTTTCGTCCTACACCTCTATTATTGAATTATTGATGTCATAAAGTGGATCACCATTAGAACCAGATTCATAGGATAAACACAAGGCTGCAACTTAGAAGTGGAAGTTTCAACCAAATCATCAGCAGATTCAATAGTGTAAAAGTCTTAAACTTACAATCTAAAATTCCCTAGGTATACGGTCAAAAGTGAAGCAGTTTGTCCAAGATTTTTTTTTTTTTCATCTTTACTTGGCTATAAAAGAAAGCCGTATGTTCATTAATCCTCAGCAATTGTCTTTGGAGATAACCCAGACCACAGACTGCTGCAACAAAAACAATGTCATTGCTTTGTTGTCATGGCTTTGTCATGCTGGCACTTAAACTTGTAAAGTAATTGGTGTTCTTCTAAGTAGCCTTTCCTAAAGCAAAATTAATAAGCCCCTAAATTTAGAAAATGTTTATTTTTTGTTAGAAAACAGCGAGATCTCTCAAAAACCTATTGTGCATGACAGCTCCAATATTGTTAATACAAAACACTTGTTTTCAATTGACTGGATTAGTCAATTTGACTGGATCAGTTGAAACAATTTTCGAAAGGGGTTGCATACCTTCTTAGCCTTTTAACTCAAGCTGGTTGAAGTAGATACAGCCTCAATGTACTGAATTAGAAAATAAAGCACAGATCTTAGTGCACCTGTAATAGCTATCTCTCAAGAAATTGCACAGTTGTGGCTGTAGCCCAGCCAATCGCACACACCAGCCTCACCCATCAACTGCATCTATATTTCAAACTGCCTCGAGAAAGCAGCCACATTGTCAAGTAACATTTTCATCCTGGTAATTTCCTTTTCTCCTCTCACAGGCAGAAGACAAAAAAGATTAAAAGCCTATACTAGATTCAGGAATATCTTCCTTCCCACTGTTATTGGGCTGCAGTACAGTCCTCACATAAACTAGGGTGTAGTCCCAATCTTCCAACTTACCACACTGTAGCCTTTTCATTCATTTTCATTTGCACTTACTCTGTAAATGAAACACTTATGCTATATCATTATATTCTGCACTTTGGTATCTTTCTCTTTGCACTACCTGTTATACTTGAGTATGGCTCGATTGTGTTCATTCACACTGTGAATTCACTGGATAGAACATAAACTTTTTCACTGTATCTCAGCACAGACTTTGATGCTAAATATCCAACTGTTTTTTAATTCTGGCAAGTGTCTAATTAAAAAGTTCAGCATTTCTTAACTCTATTTCTTTTTCTAAGTCGCTTGGTATCCTCCTTAAATTGGATCATACACAGGTTCCTCAAATCAGTTCAATTAAATTGCTTCCCAGCGCATCTAATAGCATTTTTATACCTTCAAATAATTTAATAGCTTCTTTAGATAATTTAAGAACATGCACATATGAAAAATAAACTTACGCTCAGCTGTCTTAAGGACAGGAAAACCCAGATAAAAACTAAACTCCACGAGATTCAATATCCGCAGCAAATCGCTCACATCAGAGCCATTCAGAAATTCATCCTGGCTGTAGATAGCGAATGTTATATTAACAGGACCTTGTCGCAATCCTCCCACATTCTGCACTGTATCGGTAACATTTATAATCTGAAATGAAAGCAAATAAAAATTAGCTATGCAGAATATAACAGGAGCTACGGAAGATTAAGAATAGGATATTCAAACACATACTTAAATGAATAACCATTTTAAATCTTCAGGCTCCATTTCACACAGGGTACGATGATTTTTGTTCTCCTTAGATTTGCCTGCTTATGACTAAAATTAACTGGAGCATGAATTAATGAAATTAGGATGTTTAAAACTGTACCTTTCTCCTATTTCATCATCAGTGCTCCTTGGTTGGCATTTTCATCTTTAGTTTTTCCCCCCTTTCTGCTGCTAAAGATATTGATTCATTCTGAGATCCCATTTCATTGTCAATAAATAATCTCCTCAATAAAATAGACAGATGTTTATATTAAGAGAAAAGATGTTGAATGAGATTTAGCAGATGAAATTTGCCCATCATTTACTTCAGATGAGATCCACAATGCATGTAGATCCAAGTGTTTTCTTTAATGCACACAGTTATATCTGGTGTTTGTGTTTACTCATTTGCTAATTGCATGGAGGACAGTATAACCAGACTGTAAGGGGACCAATATACCATCATAAAATCCTTTGAGGTAATTAATGGTTTAGAGGTTCAATGATACTTTGTCATGTGTACCCAAGTACTGTGACATTTTTTCGCACACTGTTCAGTGACAATCCGACTATACATTAGGCACGATCAAACTACGTATAAGAGCATAAGATAGTAGAGCACACTGAGTCAGTACACAAGAGTTGCCATATTTTACTTTAATTTAGTTTAGTGGCCCCTAGTGAAGAATAATGAAGAATTGGATCCAGAATCACCAAGGTAGTTGTCATTCAATTTGCTCTGAAAAGTTATTTGAAACACATTGAATATCTTTGTCTGAAATCACCAGACCCATTTAAAGTGGCACGTAAATGGCATGTAACACAAACTCAAAGAGCCATCTCACAATCCATTCAAGTGCAATTGGTAATGACAAATGAACCACTCTTCTGAAACCAGAAGCTGCCATTTAAGTGTAAGAAAGAACTGCAGATGCTGGTTTAAATCAGTCTGAAGAAAGGTCTCGACCTGAAACGTCACCCATTCCTTCTCTCCAGAGATGCTGCCTGACCCGCTGGGTTACTCTAGCATTTCGTGTCCAGCTGCCATTTAAGCATGCATGCAATTGGTGAGGACTGGAATTATTATGCGCCAATGGTTGGCTGGTAGAGGACTCAAGTTTATTGCTATTTATAGCACATTGTTTCCGTGACTTGGAAATTGTCCTCTGAATATGGACAAACAAAAAGCTGAAACAAAACGAAATATGTACCATGAGATACTGGATAATGTGGACCACTACTAAGGAGCCATCCTCCGAGCAAAGTCAGATGGTAATAAAGCATCAGTGCATCTGCAGAGTCTTTGCTTCATGTAAAGGGCTTTTGGAAGTCAAGCCCTAAAATCAAGCACAAAGCATTGTCGACCAGACAGCGGGAGATCCCTGGCCTTCTAAATAGATATAGACATCTACAGCAGACAACTAAATGGATTGAAGAAATACCGCCAATACTATTCTACAACGCCAATCAAATCCTTTGGGATGATAAGTGAACCAATGACAGCATCCTTTTTAAGGTTAACATCCCAATATTATGAAGGCATATGAGAAGGCAGATGCTGGAATCTGCAGCAAAAAAACATACTTTCCAAAACAAATATACTTTTTAAAATGAAAACAATTGAATATTGCTGTGTGCATTAGTTTTTATTATAAAATGACTTCTGACGAGTAAAGATAGACAAAGTACTGGAGTAACTCAGCGACTCAGACAGCATCTAAGTATTTGTATTTGAAATAAATAAAATTCAAGATATGAAATTGAAAAATGAAGCATCTCAACCCGAAACGTCAATTATGTATTTCCTGCAAAATTCCTCCAACTCCTTTTTTTTTGTATCCCAATATTATGGTGGTAAATATTTTTGGCCCTCATGTTGCCCATTCTCTTGCAGCTCTTTTTGTGCACAGGATTGAAAGCAGCAGGAACAGTTGAGATTGTGTTGCACAAAAATGATTGCTTTTGCAAGGGTGACATCACATTGTTATTCATTCTTACCATGGGATAGAAAGAACATCATTTTTGGTTTGTGTAGGAAAGAACTGCAGATGCTGGTTTAAATCGAAGGTAGACACAAAATGCTGGAGTAAGTCAGCGGAACAGGCAGTATCTCTGGAGAGAAGGAATGGATGATGTTTCGGGTCGAGACTTTGGCGAGACGAGAGACTAGTCAGTTGAGTGAAATAAAATTCTTTATTTGAAAACAACATACAAAGCGAGGAACTCAATTCTTTCCGGGTTCGCCAAATAAAATGAACTCCTGCTACTCGGGTGGAACTAACTGTTGAACCAAAAACCCGTGAAAATACACCCGCGGTCACGTGACGGCACCAGCCAATAGCGAGGGTTCGTAATGCCCCAAAACACCACTAGGTGCCGCTATAGGTGCCCCCCCCCCAGAACCCGAGGTACAGAACCGAGCGGGAGGCCAAACGGGGTGACCGGACCGAGTGGAGACGAGCGGCAGAACCAGCGGTACAGGTAGGACTGGCGGAACAGAGCCAGGACACGTTACAGGCGTAGGGGAGACAGGCACAACAGGTGCAGGGGAGACAAGCACAACAGCTGCTACTGAAACAACCAGCGGACGACCTCTACGCCAGGGTTGAGCCACCACCACCGGGCTAGCGACATCCGGTTGGACGGGCTTGAGGTGAGCGACGGAGACAATCTCCTCTTTGCACCCGACATGCAACAGGAAAGTCACGACGCCGGGGCGCAACACCCGGAAATAACCCTCATAAATCCGCTGTAGCGGTGACCGGTGCGAGTCCCTGCGGAGGAATACAAACAGACAGTTCTTAAGCTCCAGCGGCACATACACCAGAGCAGTCCCATGCTGCGAGGTTGGAATAGGAGCTAGGCCGCTGACTTTCTCCCGAAGACTCGCCAGAATGGCCGAGGCGGGCTCCGGCTGCCCTCGAGCCACAGGAAGGAAATCTCCGGGTACCAGCAGTGGGGAGCCGTACACCAGTTCAGCGGACGATGTGTCCTGATCCACCTTTGGGGCCGTCCGGATGCCCAACAACACCCAAGGCAACTGGTCGACCCAGTCCGGTCCCGTGAACCGTGCCTTCAGCGCCGTGCCTTCCAGTGCCGGTGGAAATGCTCCACTAACCCGTTGGCCTGAGGGTGATAGGTGGGGGTATGTTGCAAGTGCGCCCCATACAGCTGCGCCAAAGCCGACCACAAAGCTGAAGTGAATTGAGCCCACTGGTCGGTGGTAATGTACTCAGGCCAAATCTTGTCCTGCAGGTAGGTCAGCAAGCAGGTGGCAGTCTCTTGGCTGAGCGCCACAACCACGTAGAAATAGCGAGTGACGTCAATTACTATATTACAGAGTTCGAACTGGGCCTCAATGTGGGCGAACCACACTTGAGGCTGTACTGCCCAGAAAACGGGTTATTTCAGGCCTACGGCGTTTTGTTGGGTGGGCTGGGCGCCGAGGTTAGCGGCGGCATTCATAGTTAAAGTCCGATTTCACGATCAAACCGACTGGGTCACGACTTTGGCGAGACGAGAGATGAGTCAGATGAGTGAAATAAAAGCGAGTAACTCAACTGCGTTCCAGGTTCGCCAAATAATACGAAGCTCCTGCTACTCAGGTGGAACTGATCTAACTATTGAACCAAAAACCCAAGAAAACACACCCGCGGTCACGTGACAACGCCAGCCAATAGCGAGCGTTCGTAATGCCCCAAGCCACCACTAGATGCCGCTACAAGATCCTTCTTCAGATTCGGATTCCTTCTCTCCAGAGAGGCTGCCTGTCCCGCTGAGTTACTCCAGCATTTTGTGCCTATCATCACTTTTAGCTTCATGTGGGATTATTCATCACTGAATGAGTATGAAATTCATCAGCGGGAAATGTTAGCTCTTCAATACATGCTCCCACATATTGCATGCCATCCTGATCAAAAGGTGGTAACAAACATTACTTTCTGTTGCAATGTGATTGCAACCAATGATGTTGAAAATCATTTTTAAACATTTAAGTTTCCAATTAATGTTACAAATGCAGAATGGAAATCTTCAGAGACGGAATCTGAATCTGTAATCAAGGCGAAAACAAGTTCCACTATCACCAGTCGATAATTTGTTAGTTTGGATGAAATGAATTGACCTGAAATGTTAACAATTTTTCCCTCACTCTCCATAGTTGCTACCTGACCTGTTTTTTAATCAGTGTTTTGTGTTTCCGACAGATTTATCTTTGAGTCTTTTTTCAAAATGCCACCAACTGGATCAAGTCATCATCATCCATGATAAACCTTATATTGATACACACATGGAAAATGTATCATTTGCTCTAGGAGGCCCAACCTCAATTCATTGACCTTCTACCTTCAGCAGTATACCAGTTACAAAGTAGACAAAATTAATGTGCATGATGCTTGCACACAGCTATTGGAAAGTTTGCAACCTTGCCTGAAGATGTAATTGGCATTTATTTATTCATTATCAGATATCTCTTGCAAGGCCATAATTTATTGCCCTTTCCCAATTACTCTCAAGGTCGTGGTGACGTGTTGCCTTCCTGAATTACTGCAAAACTTCTGAACTGACTCCTAAAGTGCCATTGGGTAAAGAGTTCCAGAAGTCAGAACCACTCAGTCTGAAGAAGGGTCTCAACCAGAAACGTCACCCATTCCTTCTCTCTGGAAATGCAGCCTGTCCTGACGAGTTACTCCAGCATTTTGTGTCTACCAACAACACAAGTGTTTCTTGATATGTAGTTTGTTACAATTGAATGACCATCATGTCTTACTTTGTTTTCATATGTTTCAACGTGATGTCTTCTACTTTAAATTTACTAATGCATTTCAAATGCAATCAAATCAGAAGTTCAAATCAATAAAGACTAGTGCACGCAGTGATATTTCATTGGTTTTTTTTACTGAAACTCCATAATTTTTTGAAGCTAAATAAAATATATATCATTCCTTTACTCATTCAAAACGATCGTTATGACTTGTTAGAGAACTTGGCTTCTAAATCAGGCAAGATTAAGAGTTCACAATATAGATACATTTTAGGATTAATAATCAGCATGACTTTCTTCAAATATAATGAATGAAATAGATTCTCAGATCTATTAACAAATGCACCCCCCCCCCGAAATCTTAGAATTCTCCCTGCGTGGGTTTTCTCTGGATGCTCAGGTTTCCTCCCATATTCCTAACATTTATAGGTTTGTAGGTTAATTAGCTTGGTGAAATTGTAAAGTGGTCCTGGTGTGTGTGTGTTAGGATAATGCTCGTATACTGCACCAACTAGGTGGGCCAAAGGGCCTGTTTCTGTGCTGTACCTCTAAATTAAACTAACCCAATGAAGTCTGTACTCGTGGAACTATGAGGATCATTCTTGATGAACTAAGATACACAAAACAGTTCTCCACTTTGTAATTTGTTGGTGATCTTGTGCAAAACAATCTGCCGTTAAAAGGAATAGACTGCTCCAGGCGATCAACAAAGTTTCAACAACTTGAGCAAGGTGAGCTGCACCCTTATAAATCAAGTTCCATAGTATTTACCTACCGTTCCTGTTTCCTCTTACTGGAAAGATAGCTCTCCTATCTACTCTAATCTTCCTCATTTATACATGCATCATCTGGTACCTCACATCTAAAGATAACAAAAGCAAATTAAATAATGTGGAGATAAACACCTTTTTTTTGCAATATTCTAATTTAAGAGGAATAGAAATATATAAACATTTGTTATCTTATCACTTAATAGTCATGCCTTCATATTGGGGCATTCACCTCAATACCCCAAGGCAACGAAGATCCTATTTGAATGTAGTTAGTAACATAATTTTGGAAATAATGCTTTCTTTGCCACAGTAGGGTCCCACAAACATTTGCTTGAACTAACTTTAAAATAATAGGAAGATTAATGGTCCTCACTTTTATGTCAGTACAAAATGATGTTGCTATTTTAGATACTTTGTTCCTCTGTGCAAATCGTCTTCAGGTTCCCCATTCAAGTATATTCAAAAACATGAGAATTCTGTTTTCAACATCTAAAAGATGTGTGGGTTTGTAGGTTAGCTGGCCTTTGTAATTGCCCCTTGTTCTCCAGGGAATTGACCCGCAAGGAGGATAGTATAGAACTAGCGTAAACAGATAATCGATGAAGCTGCAGGGTTTGTTTAGGAACTTGGTGAGCTACAGGGCCTGTTTTCCCTCCCCCCCCCCCGCCCCCACCCTCGTCTGTATCTTTTAATCAATACATTTCCTCCAGCCTTATAACCCTCCAATAAATAAACAATCTTCTGTTTCTGGCCTTCTGAAAACCACCATTTTAACTGCTCCATGAGTGAAGACCCTGTTTCAGCTGCCTGCCTCCAATCCTCCCAAAGTGTTTGTGCCTCTCTCTCCTCCTTTTTCTTTCAAGCCCTTTCTTTTTATATTTGATAATCTATTCTATTATCCTCCAATACAGCAAGATGAAAATTGTATTTAATAATGCTCCACGAAACACTCGCCAATGTTTTACCATGCTGAAAAAGGATACACAAAACAAGTTGTTGGTTTTGGTATTGCTTCTCCACAAGCAGATAGGCTGTATCCACTAAGTTATCAATCACTTTAATCATCATTGTCATTTCACCTTGATCTCTGCATAGGTTATACCAGAGCTCTGCTAGCAACTGTTTTTTTAAGACTAAAGGCAATATAGGCCACTGCCCCGTAGTGCAGTGGTAGAGTTGCTGCTTTACAGACCCTGAGACCTGGGTTTGATCCTGACCACGGGTGCGGTTTGTACGGAATTTGTACCTTCTTCTCGTGGGTTTGCGTCGGGTGCCCTGATTTTCTCCCACATTCCAAAGACGTACGGTTAATTGGCTTTGGTAAAGATTGTAAATTGCCCCTAGTATGTAGGATAGTGTAAGTGCATGGGGATCGTTGGTCAGCAGCAACCTGGTCGGCTCCGGAGGACATACTTCCGCACTCTATCTTTAAACTAAACAAATTATGCAATTCTTGAAATTAATCCAATAACTTCAGCACGGTGCATCTACTTTCATGTTATTTTCCCAGATTAGAATCCCTGGTCATAAACGTTCACCATCAAATTCTGCCCATCAAAGCTGTGCACTAATTCAGCACCATCCATCATTGCCAAGATTCAAATCCTGGACTCTATCGGCTCCAGATTATTTTCCATTACCCTCTGATTGGTTTCTAGAAGTCAGCCATGGCTCGGCCATCAACACAGTATTTGTATATTTTCCTATGTTAAACCCTACACACCTAACTAAATGATATTACAAGAACCCATAAACATGCTTTTTGTTAAACTAATCCAGAATTCGACACACTATGATATCATGATGCCTTCAAATGTATTATCTACTTATTCTAGTTGGCCTGGATGCATCACAAGATAGTGTCATACATCGTGGAAACATGCCCATCGGGCCAACATGCCCAGTGACCAACTAACCCCAACTGCACTAGTCCCAGCTGCCTGCCATGTCCCTGTATACCTACCCTATCTATTATGTGACCAAGTGTTTTTTAAACATTGTGATAGTATCTGCCTCAACCACCTCCTCTAGCTGCTCGTTCCATATACCCACCAAGCTTTGTGTAAAAAAGTTGCCCCGCAGGTTCCTATTACATCTTTCCCCCTCAGCTTGTCCTCTGGTTCTCGTTTCCCCTACTCTGGGTAAAAGACTGTACATTTACTCTATCTGTTAGAGTGTGTCTGTCACAATCTTACACACCTCTATAAGATCACATCACACCCTGCACTCCTAGCCAGCTCAACCTCTCCCGAAAGCTCTGACCCTCGAGTCCTGGCAACATCCTTGTCTATTCCTCTCATGATTTTATACACCTCTATAAAATCAGCCCTCACCCTCTGCACTCCATGGAATTAAATCCTAGCCTGCTCAATCTCTCCTTATAGCTCAGCCCTCGCGTTCTGGCAACATCCTCGTCAATCTTCTCTGCACCCATTCCAGCATCGAATAGCATGAATTCTAACATAGTTCCTATAACAGAGTGAACAAACCTAAAAACAAACACTCACACACAAACACACAGCCAGAACTGGAGAGAAAGGAGAAATTAAATACCATAATTTTTTGAGGACCAATCTTTTTTTGAAACTTCAGACAAGGCAAACTCATTCTTACCTGGACAGCAAAGCCTTCAGTTTTGTGTCGCCTTCGACGCACTTCTGCAAATGCCATTGTCAGTCCTTTCTCAATTCTCTGAGTGAAGTTGCAAATTCTCACATCAACATAACGAGGGACAAATTGCAGAACTGGAGAGAAAGGAGAGACATTAAACTTTTTTTAAAGTACATATAACCATATAACAGTTACAGCACCGAAACAGGCCTTATCGGCCCCTCCAGTCCGTGCCGACCATGTTTTGAGAGTATGCCACAATGGAATAAGAGATATCTGGAAATGTCACCTTTTGTGTTTTGCATGAAAGTAGAAAGTCGTTGTTACTCATCACACAAGATGCTCATGTCTTGACGCATGTTTCAGAATAGAGATGAAAGAATGGACAGGCGCAAGGTGCCACTGTTTATCCGATGTTAGCTATGATCAGCAGTAACTTTGGCAAAGTGCACACTTTGCAGGTGCAGGGTTGTTTCGACTGGCTGACGCTAGGAGAGACGTTTGTTTGGGTCATGCCTGCATTGCCGTCAAGGTCAAAAGTGGTCATTGTGATTGCCCCATTTACACCAGATGCTGTTCTGGTGCCCTCTACTGATTGGGCCTGATGAAATTTGGCTTCTTTTGAAAAAAAAACCTAATTGGCCATTGTGGCTCTGGATCAGTCAGAACGAAACAGGACAACAAACAGGTTACAAAAATGTTCATTCTTTGTGCTCAAGACTTTTTGCTCTTCCTTTTAAGACTTTAGCGAGCAGCGCTAAGATTTTGGTGGCAGCGCGAATTTCATGAGACAACATTTGTCTGGGAATAGTCTGTACCGGCGAGCAAAGACTGTGGCACAAATGGCAACACTCAAATACTGTCAGTTGCAAGTGAGTAATCTTCCCTTTTATTAGTAACCCCCATTGAAAGGCTGCTTTTCACTAGTAGGTGGAATCAACCCAACAGGGTTATTGCTTGTGTTCTTACACTTATACAGTGCGCTGTTACAAATTTAGTACTTGGAAGCACCTTGTTACTTTCTTTGTGTTTGGGGGCAAAGCTCACTTTAATTCTTCTCTGCTGATTGATTGTAACATTTGCTTCTGCAGCAATGATCTTGCTGTCTCGCCGCCAACACCATTGTGGATCAAATGGGCCTGATTCATAATTAATCAGTTCTATTCAATTTGAATTAAGAAACTCCATTCATTCAACTTCAAACAACATACATATTTTATTACTCAAGGTACCAGTGTTAACTGCGGCATGCTGCTGCTACAGCGCAACTGGTGCCAACATTTAGGAGTGCTCTATCCTTGAGGATGCCTGCAGCCACCCCGCCTCACCCCCTCTTCAGTTGAACCCTCAAATAGCTTCAAATATCACTCAAGGCAAATAACCCAACAAAGTGCCCCAGTTCTTGATGAAAATTGACTAATTTATACAGTTAGTAAGTCTAAGCAAACATAATTCATGTCAAAAATCAAAAAGCACATCAAATGGCTCAGAAATAGATCTTATGCAATAATTTACCATTCTAGAATGAGTGGCTTTTATCTGTTTTCATGACTCAGCAAATTTCTCACATGGTACTTTCCATTTTCTTATCAATGCTTTGGTCCTTTAGTTCTGAATTGTGAAGTTTTATTAATCCTTAAACATTTTCTTTAATGACATCATTACAGGCTGGTTTCAGATAGACATTAATTATGCACGTGGAATACAATTCTACGACAATTTGAGCATTTTTTCCCAAAGGATCTTTAACAGCACGTTAATGAATCCCCACAAAAGAGTCAAAGTGCTGGAGTAATTTAATGGATCAGGCAGCATCGTGGAGAACATCGATTGGTGATGTTTCAGGTCAAGACCCTTCTTTTGAAGAATGATCTTGACCCAAAATGTTCTCCAGGGTTGCTGCCTGAACCACTGAGTTACTCCGGCACTATGTGTCCTTTTGTGTATTAACCAGCATTTGCAGTTCTTTGTTTCAACATGAACATTTTGAGGCTGTAGGGGCTTTTCTGTGTTCTCCTTTCTGTAGCACAAGCCAATTCCACAACATGGTGATTGTGAAAACCATCTTGCATACAATCCATGAATTTGGCCTCTACAATATTACTGTGAGTTTGATAGGCTCTAGATTAAAGCCTCACATTGTTATATCACTCTTTTTTTATGTAATCGTATTAACTTTTGTTTTAACCTAATTTCCTAATGTATAGTATGTGCTTTATTATACTTACTGTTTGGGACCTGTAGACATCATCCACCAATGTTTTTGGGCCTTAATCCACCTTATTGTCTGCAATGCCCACAAGCAACTATTGCATACAACAATTCAAAGAACTCTTAAGACTAGTCTGGTAGTAGTACTTGCTGTTGAAGAAAAGAGCTGCAACCCTGAAATCCCTTAATGAATGACAGCAGCCAATGTTCTTCAAGAGACACCCTATGTCTACACAAATCTAGCAACACTTGGAACTCTTTATTAAGGGAGTCGATTTATTTGGTCTGTAGAACATCATTGTCTAGGATAGTTACTGCAGTTACTTGTTTATCTACTTTGTTATCTCTACAGGACTTTTGGAGGTTGCATGCTTGCTAGACATGACTTTTTTTTCTCATGGCCTTTCATCAGCCATCCAGGAGTGTAATGCTAAGAGAGCCGGTCAAACCTGATAAAGTAGAATAGGAGCTATGCAACTGCGTATAGATCCTGGACAGAACCAAAACGTACCAAATCTCAGAGCAACACAGCACTGAATAGTACTTTGCACCACCCTTGACCAAGAACAAATGGGTTTTTCATCAACATGCACTCTACACAATATCCAAAACACTCAAGCCATCATGGACAAAGGTCAGTCACGGCAGAGACTGAGGCACTCATCAACATTTTCCTACTAAATTCTTCTGATTCAACAAGGCTGCATCGGATAATGCCAATCAAGATGTTTTCATTTTCCAGATGCCCGATTCAAACAGGACATAGGTAGGGAGCAGGCATGGACCATTACAATTGTTCTAACAAATGGTTGCAGACCTTTCATTTTGACCATTTATAATATCACAAATGCTGCATGATTTGCGAGTTCTTCCAATAATTTCTGTTTCTGTTCCAGATTTTTTTAATTTCCACAATAATTGGGTGGCTATTGCTATCTCTTTGAGTATATGTTGGCAAAACTGTTTTAATTGTCTAATGCCCATGCTGTTGCAGCGACTGCCTGTAGTTATTTTTATTGGCAACCATCCCTGTTACTGGAGAGGCTGCTTGGTCTTATTCTCTGCTTCTGGCAACCTGGCTATTTTAATGGCTGCCAGCTGGGGCTTTACACCAAATAACAGTAAAATTATAGGATGAGAAAAAGGCTGTGGTCTTGGAATCACCCCCATCGTCTCCCTCCCTCGACCAAACCCCCATGGGTAATTCACTATTTCAAGGAACAGCAGGAAATTTCAAAAGCGAAGAACTCATGACTGAGTAAAGGAGTGGAGGAGGAGGATTTTGTATAGAGGCCTCTGGGGAAGCTATTAACTGTCAAGCAATCATTTCAATATTCCTTCTTTGCACAGATCTCTCAGATTATTTACTGTAGTTTCTCACCAGCTAGCTGAATCATCCTAGAAAGATTATTGCTCAGACCCATCTCTTATTTGTGGTGGTGTTGCTGTTGCAGATCTTATCCTTACTCCGGGCTTGCTAAATTCTGCCATTCTCCTCATATCCCACAGCACTAACCATGTCATTCTAAGTTCTGGGACAAAGCTTGAATTGATGCTTTTCAGGCATCAATTGTAAAGTTTGGCACGTGGTGATTATATTGTGGAATCATCATTATTTAAATGGGTCCAATTCTCAATTAATTAGTTCTGTTCTATTTAAATTAACTTCAAATCATGTTCCCGTTTCATTTCCCTCTGCAGCAGTGTCAACAAAACACACCACTGCTACTCAACAAAGGAGCTATGATTTCCTTTGATCACAGTCTATTATAATCACTGAATAATCAAAATGATGTTTTCAGAATATGAATTCCATTATTTTACTGGTGAAATACAGTCCCTATTTCTGTGAAAAGAAGCACCCTAGATTATAGCTATCCATGACATGGGATAAATATAGGCTCAGTGAAGATTATCATTAAAAAGAATTTGCAACTACTTTGTCTTATCATAAATATCTATGCCCATATTATGATAGATGGTGCTAATATAAACCTGTCATTCGTGGATACACAATCAGATCAGTAGGTGGTGCTTTAGGGTCAAAGGAGATGCCTCTTTACATGCTAACATTAACCTAGCTGAGTGTTTCTCTTCCAAAGGCAATACAACAGGCAGCTTGTACCATCTATTAATGTAACTAAAGATAAATGTCTGCTGCACATAATCATACAGCAATAAAGATGCCATATGAATCAGTGCACTTCTGTTCTTTGAAACAGTTATCTGATGCATCTCACTGTTCTCTCACTGCACCCTTCCAATTTTCTCCTTTTACAATATATATCCCCCCTTGAAACGTTACAATTGAATATGGTCCGAGACTGAATTCCGGAATATTATTTGCTCTACAATTCTCGTTATTTCCCTACCTAATCTGCCATCCTCTCAGTTCATCTGCAACTTATCTTCATTTAGTATCCTCTGGCTGTTGATTATTCTGCCAGTGAAAATGATTTACAGGTGAGCTCACTCTTACAGTGGAGGAGGCCAAGGATTGAACGGTCAGTATGGGAATGGGAAGGTGAGTTAAATTGGTTATTAACCGGGAGTTCCAGCAGGCTCCAGCAGACAGAGTACAAATGTTTGGCAGAAAGGTTACGTAGTCTACGCTCTGGAGCACTGAATGCAATAATCAAGATGGAAGAGATGTTAAAGATGCATCTTTAAATGCAGTTAAAAATGCAAGATGTTAAATCTCCTGCATTGCAGGAGAAAGGGCCTGGGGAGAAGCTCAGTTCGATGGGAAGTGACAGGCGAACCAAGAAATTGTGGACAGAGTGGTCTCTGTGGAAAGAGGGAAAGGGTGAGGACACCGAGATGTGACTGGTGGTAGGATCACATTGAAGGTGCTGGAAATGTCAGAGAATGATGTGATGGATGCTGAATCCATTGGTGAACATTATTTGAATTCTCACTAAGATTGAGCTAGACTTGGCTAACTAACTTTTGGCCTGTCTGCTACTCCCATCACCAAATTGGGCCAATATCTATTTGGACTTCTGGGAAATATTCCACAAAATTAAAGCAGATTATGTGATTATTAAGATATTAGTGGGAGTTAAATATATAAACATTATTTTACACTTCCGGTATTATTGATTGCATTTCCTTGGCGTTTTGATATCCTGAAGTTCTTAAAACCCCCAACACATAAATACATTCTTTCCCAACTGAACAAACATTAGGGACACAATGAGACAATTTCAATGGCATGAAAAGTACTTCTTCCACTTTTCATTGTTTTACAAGCTCATAAAAGTCATCAGCTGGCAAGGATAGTATGGATCAGTGATTAACATAGACAAGAAATCCAATTTCCCCAGTTGTTGCCTTCTTTTCTCTTGGAATGTATTACTGCATTAAAATGGAGGTAAAAATGTAGTATATTGTGGTAGATTATGTCTTGAAAACATTTGAGTGCTTTGACCCAATTTTCCAACATGTGCAAGAATGTTGCCACCAAAATTGGTCCGATTGAACAGCATCAAGAAAAGGGAAACCTGGCAAATCTTTTCCCTCCTCAATCAGATGTCCTTAGGCAATAATAACAAGCACTAACTCAAAATCGACAATGATTTGACCATAGACCTCTTTGACCTTGCTCACTGAATGGGAAACTTTCTAATCCCTTTAGTTTTTGAAATATGACCACATATCAAAAAGTTACTCACTTGATAGCTGGCTGCAGTGTTACCTTGAGCTGAATGCAGATACCAAACATAATTAACAAGGTGCACAGATACAGCATGTACAGACTGCCAAAAAAACAACAAAATATTGTAGATTCTCACCAATTTGAACATGGGCCTGGTGGTCTGGTGCAGTCAGAGCTGGCTGGAGAGAAAGAATAAGTGGAGAGGTGCCACTAACAAGTGTGGTTTGGGAAAGAGAATTGAGCACCGCTGGACCAGAGAAAACAATGGAACCTGCTGTCACCATGAACATGAACTCTTGATTCTTGATAACCTAGTAGCAGAGAATGGAAATATATTTAATACTAAATATAGCCAAATAACACCATGTATGAACGTACCATGTACACCATCTATTTATTTTCTATAGATTCTAAAAATGAAAGCATGCTTTAATGAAATTTTAATCCATTACAAACATATCCACTGGAATAAATACAAGAAGTTAGCGAACACCAAATGCAATAGATGACTTTCCAGAATTATAACAATCTGATACACTAGATCTGATAGACCACTGTGCCATGAGTTTTCCATTTCTGGTAGATAATGAATGAACATTTCCAGAATATTTAGGAAAAATCCAGTTTTACGTTCAAGGTGGCGCCTTACGATGGCTGCCTCGCGAACGGTCTGTCTCATTCTTTTCTTTCTTTGTGTTTTTAGTTTGTTGTAAAATGTATGTTTTAGTTTAGTTTTCTATTATGTGGGGTTTGGTGGGGGAAACTTTTTTAATCTCTTTCCTCGACGGAGATACAACTTTTTCCGTGTCGTATCTCCATCTCCACTACGGCCTAACATCGTGGAGCTGGCGGCCGCATGCTGGTACCTCGGGAGCCTGCAAACTCAACATTGCATGCTGGCAATCCCTTTGCCAGGGATCGACATTGGGGCTTTAACAACGTGGAGCTCACGGTCCCTTGTTAGAGACTCAGTTCGGGAGCTCCAAGCCGCAGGAGCTTACACCATTCTGATGCGGGAGCTTCGATCGCCCCGATGTGGGAGCTTCGATCGCCGGCTGCGGGAGCTTCAATCACCCCAACTACGGATGGTTCGACTGCCCCGACTGCAGGAGAAAAGGAGGAAAGAAGATAAGACATTGCCTTCCATGGAAGGCAATAAAGTCTTGAATAGGGGAATAGCGAGGAGCCGCTGTGGTGGATGTTTATGTCAAATTTTTATGTAGTTGTGTCTTGTTGCTTTTTTGGTATGAATGTATGTCAAAACCAAATTCCTCGCAAGTTGCAAAACATACTTGGCTAATAAATTACAATTATGATAATGATTATGAATTAACAGCTACTGTAAGTTGTCACAGTCATTAACTTGAAAAAGGCGCAGTATTCGCATGGTTTTATGCTAGAAAATTTTATTCTTGGTATACATGAATGATTTGAGATTAAACACATGGAGTCTTTTAATCCATTTTTGGAATTTTTAAAATATCAGGTTCCACTGGCTGTTCATTATTTCCCACAAGATGATGGACCTTCTGCTGGAACTACTGCAACAAATAGGGTGAAAATTATTTGCCTGCAATTCAAAGGAGGCCCAATACAAACTGTAGGATGACTGCCTCGTCATCAGGCATTAAATGGCACACAGGGATGCAGCTGGTCGATCTACTGCCTCACAGTGCCAGAGACCTGGGTTCCATCCCGATGTCGGGTGCTGTCTGTATGGAGTTAACACGTTCCCCCATGTGACCACGTGGGTCTTCTCCAGTTGCTCCAGTTTCCTTCCACATCCCAAATGCAAATTTGCAGATTAAATGACCTCTGTAATTTACCCCAAGTGTGTAGGGAGTGGATGCAAAAATGGGATAACGTAAAGAGAAATGGTCACAGTTGTCTCGGTGAGCCGAAAGGCCTGTTTCAACACCATATCTTTCAATCAATTCAATTAATTAAAACATTGCAAACCAATGAGGAAAAGCATGAAGGAATATATTTTGAGAAAATCAAGGTATAGAATCTTAAATTTAAACACAAGCTTAGATTAGCAGAGAAACCTAGGGATTTAAACAAATAATTTCCAGGAATTGCCTGTAAAAAATGTGAAAAGACTAACAGTATTTGGCTCTTAACAGAGAGCATAAAGCAATAGGATAATGTTGGTTTAATTAAACATCGATTACAATTTGCAGTTTTTGACATCTCGTTCAAGAAAGGAAATTGAGATTAAAGAATGCCTTTCAAAAGTTTCTGCAAGATAGGAACTCCTGTTGAAAGGAAGTCACACTGGGATGTTTTTCACATTTCCACTGGGGATCACATGGCTAAAGATTCAATAGGTTTTGCAAATTATACAGAGCTTTGTGAGCCTGAGCAAAGAAAGAATATTTGTGTTGATTAATGAGCGAGTGATGGGAGTAATGGGGTGGACAGATCATTAACATATAATTATCATTGAAAGGGCTTTTGAAATGTATAACATTTTGTACTGTAATATTAATGGCAGGGGTTCGTGCCAGATTCCTGGCACAAAGGCATGTATTCCCAGCAGATGTCTGTTTTTTTAAATAGTACAAGGAGTTATGTACATATCTTAAAATGGAGGACCAAGAGGGTTATAATGAATCACTGCACTGTGTGGTAGCACTAATCAGAGTAACAGTGGTTCCCTGCTGCAAATTCTGTGTAGTTATTGAATTTCTGTCTGAGTAATTGCATGAATATCTTTTTTCAAGGCTTGGCACAAAAGTGTGGTTTTGATTTGGTACTTTTCATCAATGATACCCCTATCTTATGGTGCAAGTATACCAGTGGGTAACATTTTCCCAACATTCCAACGTGAATTATTTCTCATCCATGTTAAACAGTAATAGCTATGTTACATTTCCAAACTGCTTGAATAAAATCTTCGACATGGCAAAACCAAGTGGCAACTCAAGAGGCAGCAAGTCATCAGTCCTGGACGAGATCAATGTGTTCTACTCGTGCATCAATGGAGAAAGCACTGATGTGACTTTGTGGGCCCCATAGTGTTGCAATCTTGGCCACGGTCAGAAGATCCTCCAAACATGTGAATCCTCAGAAAGCGTCTGGACCTGAAGGTGTGCCTGGTCGTGTCCTCAAAACCTACACGGGCCAACTGGCTAGCGTTTTTGTGGACATCTTTTCATTACTAAGGTCAGAGGTTCCCACCTGCTTTAAAAGGGCGACAATAATAACCCAAGAAGGGTAATGTGACGTGCCTCAATGACTACTGACAATAATGTCTGTGATGATGAAGTACTTTGAAAGGTTGGTTATGGCGCATATCAACGCTGACCTCAGCAAGAACATTGACCCACTACAATTTGCCTACCACCAGAATAGATCAACGGAGGGATGTGATCTTGTTGGCTCTCCACGATGCACTGGACCAAATAAAAACACCTATGTCAGACTGTTGTTCATAGACAACTGCTTGCCGTTTAACACCTTCTTCCTCTCCAAACTTGTCACCATGCTCAAAGAACTGGGTCTCTGTGCATCACCATACAACTGGATCTTCAACTTCCACATCAGAACACAGTCGGTACAAATCAGCAACAATGCTTCCTCCTCGATAATCATCAGCTCAGGAGCACCTCAAGGCTGTGTTCTCTGTCTCCTGCCCCATTCACCCCATACCCATGAATGTGTAGCCATACACAGTTCCAGCTCCATCTTTAAACTTGTTGATGAGACCTCCGTTGTTGGATGAATTATGGATTATGATGAGTCAGAGCATAGGAAGGAGATTGATTGTCTGATTGAATGGTGCCAGAACAACAACCTTGTCACAGTGTGAGTAAAACCAAAAAGCTGATTGTTGACTTTAGACGTGAAAAGTTAAGGATCCACAAACCTGTCTTCATTAACAAGTCGGTGGTGGAGAGAGTTAACAACCATGCTTCTGGGTGTGCATATCTTTGAAGATCTGTCCTGGATCCAGCACAATGATGAATCATTAAAAAAAAGTCCATTAACACTTCTTCTTCCTTAGAAGATTGAGGAGATTCAGTATGTTGAACTTCTACAGGTGTATGGTAGATAGCATATGGACTTGTTGCAACTCGAATGACCAGGAATGAAGGAAATTACAATAAGTTGTGGACACTGCCTGGCCCATCAAGGGATCTATAGGTGGTGCTGCCTGAAAGGAAGCCAACATCATCAAGGACCCACACCACCCTAGCCATACTCTCATTTCACTCCTGCCATTGGGAAGGTGGTACAGGAGTTTGCAACCTATGACATCTAGTTTCAGGAACAGCTTCTTCCCAACAAACATCAGGATATTGAGCACTAAAAATTCCAACTAAACTTCGAAGTACAAACTGTCCTGCTTGCACTAGGGACTTCTTTTTGTATTGCACTCTTGGTTTTTTTTTAATTAAACAAACTTTTGTTTGATTGTTATGTTATCTATCAAGGATAATATTTACAAGCCTGGTGTGCCGTTGCAAGTAAGTATTTCATTGTTTCAGTTTGGTATATATGATAATGAAATATTCTTCACCTGAAACATCATTTGTTCATTCCCTCCACAGATGCTGCCTGGTCTGCTAAGTTACTTCAGCTGGGTTTTTTTTAAATGGGAAGCTGGGCATTATTGTGCAAAGGATATGTGCGAGAGGGCGAGGGTTGATAGTAATGGAGAGAAAAGGACAAGGGTTTGAGGGTTACTTGGAATTAGTGTTCAAATGTTCATATTGGTGGATTGTAGAATATTCAGGCAGAATATGAGATGCTGTTTTTCTAGTTTTTGTCTCATCCTGCCAACAGAGAAGGCTGCGTCGGACACTATAGAATAGTCATTGTGCTTAACATTTATTTTCTTTTAAAAAAAAAGTGGGTGCAAATCTACTGGGACTGCTTGTAACATGGCATTGTTAGTCGTGTTAAAAACACAGTAATATGTTAACTCAAAACTAAATTTAAGTAAAAGTTCCATATTATATGCATAAATGAACTGGGTTTTATGATGCTTCCATATTTAAATAATGTACTCAGTGAATTTCATAATTATTCAGTTTAATTAATTAACTTACTGTTAAATAATTTTTTAATTGGCTATTCACTGAATATTTTAGAAAATGTAATGCATATACTGAATATACTTTAGTTCAGCAACTCTTCATTACAATTTCTAAATAAAATATTTATAAACCCAAAGCACAAGAGACCAACAGAACAAAATAGGATGTGGTATCCCTCTTTGGCTGTTCTTTAGGCATTCAAACATGATCCAAATCTTTTTCCAGTTGGTCACCTTACACGCAAAGTTGATTTATTTTCTTATTTGAATATGTTTTACCTCAAAATATGTTTCCTACCTCACTGACTAATGCAGTGTTCTACTCATTTTAGCTCAACTGCAGCACCAGCAGCCATGAGTGTCTTTTAACTTGCACTATTAATATTTAAAAGCTTCATGCCTTAAAACAAGGTCCTTCAATGTTGACAGCATAATTAAATGTGCTGGAAGCTTTGGAGAAATTTACATGCACAAAAAAGACAAGCAGAAAATTTGAATGCTAAATGTAATCCTTCCTCATTATCTATAGTTGTAATTCTTTATTACACCAGCTTGTCTCTCATGTCGAAGCTCAAGCTTTCTGTGTCCAGCCATCTCTCAGTTCTTGAGCTCCCACTATTACACCCAACTTTAAAAAATTCAGTTTCATTCCTCTGAGATTTTTTTCTCCCTCCTCTTTGTTCACGTACACAATGTTTATGCACTTACACGGTACATCATGCACATTGCCATCAAAGCTCCTGTCCGAGTAGGAAGGCAGTAGATTATCCACACAAGGGCTCCCAAATTAAATCCAATAATAGGATTTATAATGAATCCCACGTCATCCTTCCAATAAAAGGGAAAGCTGAAACTGATTGTTATGCAGACTAAATTTTCACAAGAACAGATAGTCCAGGAAAAGTGAGAGGTCTTCGGATGTGCAGAAATGCATTCAAAATTATTTCAAAAGAGGCCTACAAAAATTCTGAATCTGACAGTACAGGTGAAAATCAAATTTATGGTACAACAAATTTAGGAGAAACAAAGTTAAAGAATGGGGGGACAAAAGACAGAAAAATCAACGTTTTTTGATAACTCCATAGAAACTCAATTTTAAAGAATAAGATAAATTAGAAATGAAACAGGAAACATTTAAAGGATGAAAGAATGATGGGAATACTTAGTCTTCACAAGCATTTACGCAAGGCAATGAAAAAAGCCAAAGACGAGTGTTCTAGGAGATCCCAAGGTATGTTGTGATAATGACATCCCACTAGCAAACAGAAGAATGTAATCCACAGGGTCCACCTCAATTGCTTCCTCTCAGTAGCTGGATAGTTGTTGCCTAATTCAGTGTTGGTTCTATCCATCAAGAGACACTGTGGAACATGATGTTCAATGCACAAATCCACCAAATGTGGTCTCTCAACTACACTAAAGCCTTTGATTCAATCAATCAGCACGGATTGTGGAACACCTCTGCAAAATTCAGATGACCATGGGAATTTGTCTCCATTTCACATTTGCTTCATGATGGCATGCAAGATATAACTGTAACCAAAAAGTTTACAATGGAAGGAACTGCACATTCCAGTATCTGCAATAGCTTCTGTCTTTTATGTCTACAACAAATTCATTTTCAGTGAAGACCAGCATTAAACAAAGCTGCATCATTATCCCAACATTTTCCTCAATCTTTCTTGCTTCAACGTTGCCTACCATCTTAACACACTTTCAAGTTCAAGTTCACATTTATTGTCACATGCACCAATTAGTGTTTGATGTGATGGAAGTTGGGGCCTTTGAACCCACCGCATTCGGCGTTACGGACAGCCCGATGTACAGACCCTCTCGCCAGGATGATGGAAACTCCGGCGTCGGAACGGGTCCACGTATATAGAGCAAATCTGTTCAATATACAGCAGCATTCTGAGGAATCAAGGTTATGCCAACCTCAGTGTTGCAATATGCAGATAATGCTTGCTTTTACATAAACTCACAGATTAAGCTCAAAGTCATTGTCGACTTTCATTGAAGCACCCCAGAGGCCTTATAATCAACATCTGCATGTCATAGACCTGCCACTACTGTATACTATTGCCCTCTGTTAATAAGGGATCACAAAACTCATGAAAAATGGAAAGTTACGCAGGGTTACTGGAAAAATAAACCAATGCCGTCTCTGCAAATCCTCCACTTTCACAAGCAGGAGTGACTGGCTAAAGTTATGGGCCTGTCCCACTTAGGCGACTTTTTAGGCGACTGCAGAAGACTATGCAGTTGCCACATGTTCGCGGGTGGGTGCTGGGAAGTCGCGAGGAGCTCCCGCATTCAGGGTACTAGTCGCAGCCTCATTATGGTCACCGCGAATCTTTCAACATGTTGAAAAATTAGCTGCAACTAGAATGAAAACGCTATGGAGCATAGCGAGAATTCTCGTGCCGTAGGTGGGTCGCCAGGAGGTCGAAGGTTCTTGTAGGTTGTAGTCAGTGCTGACCGGTGAATTTCATTGGCTCATTGGGGAAAAAACGTAAGCAGTAGTTTTCAGAACCAAGGATAACTGACCTGTAATGTTAAATGTCCGCCGAACTTCACAGCCGTGTATCTATGGCTTTTTAAAAGTTGTCTCCATACCTTCTCCCCCCCTCTTTTAAAGGACTTACCGTACACTGTGCTTTAGCAATCTTAATTACAGCGCCAACCTTCCTGTTCATCGCCTTGTGTGTCTGTATCACCTTGGCTTTGCACCATGTGAATTTCCGACAGGGGTGTGTGTGTGTGTGTGTGTGTGTGTGTGTGTGTGTGTGTGTGTGTGTGTGTGTGTGTGTGTGTGTGTGTGTGTGTGTGTGTGTGTGTGTGTGTGTGCATGCACGTTTCACTCTGACAGTCGCCGTTCCAGTCAACTTGCCGGCAACTTAACAGTCGCCTAAGTGGGATAGGCCCATCAATGTCCTCTTCCTGGTAAACATCCACAGATCAATGCAGTTAGCTATACTGGACAGTCTCACAAAACAGAATCTATTCTTAGCACCATTGATGGAAAGAAATTACCTGGGAATCTCTGGCCCATGACCTCTCAAACTGGAGAAGGAGCATTCACAAGGATATTAAGAACTTTGAGACTACATGGCAAAAGGAATAGACTATCTGACAAACTATCCAAGCATAATAAGCAACATGTTTCCTCCCTGAAGGGCCCTCCTACAAAGGGACAGTGGATGCTGGAATCTGGAGCAAACGACTGTTGGAGAAACTCCTACAATGTCAGCTATCCCTTTAGTTCCACAGATGCTGTTTGACCCACAGAAGGTATTAGAGAAACAGATAAGACAATTATGAGAATCAGCCAGTTGCATGGCCATCATCACCGATGACCAAATTTACCCTTTTGCAATCTTAGCATCTTTCTCACCTCATTTCCCCTCCTAGATTCAGATCTTAAATAACATTTGATAGTTTACACTCAATTCGCCTTGGCCAAAACACTGAAATGCATTATAAACAGTGAAACCCAAACATGGATCTTTGTGAGACTTAACTAGTTACAATTTGACATCACATAATGTGATCCATTTTCTGTCCTTTAACCAATCCTCAATCCACTCTTATGGCTTTTTACCTAATCTTGCATAACCAACTCCAGTGGAGCAGTTGATACTTATCATGGCTCAGCAACAGCCAGTTTGCCAAGTGCTCTCAAACTATCTCGAGCTCTCTCAACCAAAAATCTCTCCTATTTCTAAAATAAGATGCAATCTCTAATTAGACCTCCTTTCTAAGTGCCTGTTCACACCATACTTAATCTTAGATCCTAACATTTTACCAAATGTCAATGGCCTGTTAGATTCAAAGAGAAACAGCATGGAAACAGAATCTACAGCCCACAACACCCACAGCAATCGTCAATGACCCATTTTAACACTAATCAAAAAAGAGAATAAGCCATTTTATTTTCCTCATTCACACTACCACTCCCACCTTCCCCCACCCCACCATAGATTCCAACACTTATCTGCACAATGGGGGTAATTTACAGTGACCAATTAACCTACCAATCAATGTTTTAAAGTATCTGGAACCCTGCTTATCTTGACCCAAATTTACATCAAAAATGTCCTCCAGAGATGCTACCTGACCCGCCAAGTTACTTCAGAACTTTGTGTTCCAACACCAAGATTCCAGTATCTACAGTTCCTTGTGTTTCCTCTTTAAATTTGTCTGAAGGAGGGTCACAACTGAAACATCTCCTATCCATGTCACACAGATATGCTGCCTAAAGGGCCTGTCCCACCAGCATGCAACTCTATGCGATTAGCGCGACCTAACGTGGTCGCTTGAGCCGTCCGGCGTCGCGGGGCCGGTCCCACTTCGATCGCCGGAGCCGTGCGGAATTGTGCGGAGTTCGTCCCGACACCGCGCGGGGCTCCGAAAAACCGACTATGTCCAAAAATTCCGCGCGGCAACGGCTTGTCGGCTCGCAGTCGCCTCGACATTTACACACCGCCCGGACATCGTGCCTCCGTGAACCTATTTGTAAGTGCCTCCGTGACCCTCTATGTGTGTGGCTCCGTGGCCCTGTGTGTGTGTGTGTCTCGGTGCCCCTCTCTATGTGCCCCTCTAAGTCCTGGCGAACTTAGCTTGGACTTGCTCCAAGTTCGCCTCGCTTTGCGCCGCGTTGCGCCACTCACCCGACCTCCGCGCGGCCCTCGCTGCCGGTTTAGTTGCGCTAGGCGCATGCTGGTGGGAACGGCCCTGTACAGGGGATCACCCGACCTCCGCGCGGCCCCCGCTTCTAATTTGATCGCGTTCATCGCATAGAGTTGCCTGCTGGTGGGACAGGCCCTTAACCCTTTGAGTTTAAATCTTAGCACGTTGTGTTCAAGTCAATTTAAATAATGGAATGGGCACTCTCAGAGAGGATTGCATATTCCTTCTAAAGTGGTCAGAAACCCAATTCAATAAACAAAGTTTGCTTTGTGTAGCTAGATGTGAGTTTATATTTATCATGACCGAAAGGAGAATTAAAAAAAACATCTTTCTGCGTTTCTTCTCAGGAATAATTGCAATGGATGGGGACCTATATTGTGAAAGACATCACTATATCTTTGGTGCTTATATACTGTATCATTCACAAGCACACTATATTCTTTGCAGAAATTATACAATACATGTTTTGACAACACTTGGCCTGGCGCCTAAAAATAAACACTGTGTGAATCACAGACTGGAGCCTTTAAGTATAATTAACAAACAGAGTTCTGGTACAATAACATGTTACATAATGATAGCAGTCTAGTGAGATAGATTCCATGCCACATAAACAATATGTATTCTGAATACGTCTCTCAAGAAAGTCAACATTATCTGTGCTGATTATATGTGCCCAATGTATGAAAGAGCACTGCAACAATGGCACACTTCTGGGCTTTATGAACTGGGGAGCCAAAGAGTTTGTCGGTGGATTATAGAAAGTTTTAGCAAAAACATAACTTTTATTCAACAGTTTTCCAAAATTACATCCTTTTGCGGATGCGAGAGGAAAGGTTGGGTCTTTTTCAAAAGCTGAGAATTAAATGAGCTTCAGAATAAAAGTCCTTCAAAGAAAAAAAACAGCACAATCTCATGGGAGCGGCACAGTGACGTAGTGGTAGAGTTGGTGCCTTACAGCGCCAGAGACCCGGGTTCAATCCTGACTATGGATGCTGTCTGTACAGAGTTTGTACAAGTTTGTTGTAAAAAATTGTAAACTACCCTTAGTGTGCAGGATAGTGAAAGTGTATAGGAATTTCTGGTTGGCATGGACTCGGTGGGCCAAAGAACCCGTTTCCAAACTGTTATCTCTTTACCCTAAATATCTTGGGTTGAAATCGAGCCACATGATCCACACACAACAGTTTCAAAGTATAAGGCAGGAAAGTATAAGGCAGATGAGCCTTTTGATGAGTTCCTTAAAAATAGAAATAGTGAGTGCAAAGAAATGAATGAATGGCAGATGGACCAATTCGTTTTGGACTTAGCATGCCACATGTGCACAAAGCCTTGATCAGGAAGCAGAACCCATTATCAGAGGCTACAGAGACACCTAAGCACAAGAAGCCACAAATAGATAGAGGAAGATGCTGAAACAGAAAACACAGGGGATACTCAACATGGCAGATAGCATCTGTGGAGAGAATCCTCAAATTGATGTTTCACGATTACTTTTCAACAGAACTGATGACTGGTTTCTCTATTATTTTATATTTTTATTTCATTTTTCCTGCATCGACAGCTGTTTGGTTTCTGATTATAGATTAAAGCACTGACAACTCAAAGAGCCAAGCATTGGATCAGTCTCCAAAAAGGAAATACAGCTGATTTAGTTAAGACATCAGAAAGAGGAGAATAAAAACCCAACCAAACTAAAAGGCAACTGCAGACCACCACATGAATTCACAAAAATAAAAGATAGTTTATATGGAGGAACCTGAAATTATGCGGTAAGCCTAATGATGAGAAAAAGATGTGCACATTTAAAGTGAAAACACATTGAGGACGAAGGGAAAATAAATGAATTCAGAATAACGATACCACAGATCGTGATTGCAATGGTACAACAGATACTGTATCTGTACAGCTGCATGGAGTGCTGGGATGTGATAGCTCACAAGAGAAATTAAATTAACACTACCACCCAGGTTAGAATAAGCTGCATAAATTACTAACAGAGCATGTATATAAGAATCAGTCATTAAAATGTGGAACCCATCATTTAGATAATAAAGCTGCAAAAATGACTCGTGATGATTCAGTTATGACTGAAATACAAATCAGAAAGGAATGGTGTTCACATCTATCGTATCTTGATGATGGCTACAGGAGAAGCCCAATAGATCTAAATGTGAAGATACACCACATAGTAAATGCCGACCTGCACCGCTAAAAACTCAGACCTACAAAGAAAAAGAAAAACCTTTTCAGCACGTGATTCAAGAGTGGATTGAAAGGATGAGATAAACATTGCAAACACATTATAATACTGGTCAATCAAAAAATATTTTACTGGAGGATGGTGTTCAAGTGACCAGATCTGGAAAGGTGCATGGCTACTTGTGTTACAGTGGGTCAGAACGATGTTGGGTTGACTTCTAAAGATCAAGATAGCATGTAGATGTAGTGCAAACACAAAAATGCACAGAGAAAAAGAGATGGTGGCTGCAAGATACTACTTGGACAAGAGTAGGGGCTAATGTTCACACACAATCAGGAACAGTACTTTATCACTGCAGAAAAAGTACTGCTCATTCCTATTCATCAGAACAGTTGCCACACTTGCAATCTCATTTACAAAATAAGGGATTCCTTAGAAACTGGAATGTGACAATTTACCCTGACAGTCTGCAAAGAGATACAGCTTCATCTTTAGGATTGATCCTCTCAGTGCACAGGGACACAGCTTAATCGAGGAAAATGTCCAAATTGTGAAGGGGACCCTTATGAACTGCAGAAAAAATGAAGGATGGCCCAGCTGATACTGTAACGTCAGTTTGATCTATTCAAGCTACAGATTGCAGAAAGTACAGCAGAAAACCTGCAAGCCAAATTCATCCTCCCTAACAAAAAGTAATAATAAGATAATTGCCAACTGATGCACAAGTTCAATAAAGTCAATGTTAAATCGTGATCAGAGTTGGTGAGAGGGCAGAGTGTGTATATAGGATCTAGCCATGAAAACATGGAACCCCACATAAAGTTAACGATAAAGTTGATGTTCCAAGGGGCATACATAATCACAGGCCAGTAATTGAAATGGAAAAGGATATCTGCCTCATTCCAGGAATGATAAAATAGCGACCAGCAGCAGTTTTAACATAACTTCTGAAACAGAAATTACAGGCTTAACATCAACACAATGCACCAAATTATTGTACAGGGAGTAGTGAAATGGTTGCTCAATGTCCCACTGCATTTAGAATAAAAAGGAAGGTTACTTTACTGGAATAATAAAACTTTATATGAATAATAATAAAATGACACATTTTTATCTTTACAAGCATAAGTACACTATAAGCTCTTATAAAATAACAACACCCAATGGTGCTCTATATTCTCTGTAGAAATTACACAGATCAGTCTGAGAAGGGCCTCGACCAGAAACGTCATCCATTCCTTCTCTCCAGAGATGCTGCCGGTCCCGCTGAGTTACTCCAGCATTTTGTGTCACACAATGTAGGTTTTGGTGGCACATGGCCGGTAGTAAACAGTGCTTAAGACGCAGATATGAAATTTCATTGAGAAATAACTTTGAGAACAAATAGGTGAAACATACTGATGTGGCGGCACCTGATAGCAACCCAAGGTCACGACGAACCATCGGCTCTAGAGGGCGGCATTTTGGAACAGTCCGTTAACGGCCTCTCGCCATCTTTAGCCAGCACCTAAGGGTTGCGGAGCAGCGCTACAGCGCTTTCGACTGGAGTTGCTCACCTTATACCTCGCAGTGCGGCACTTCCGGTACTTCCTCGAGGGCCGTTCCTTCGTAGCCTTCACGGACCACAAGCCCCTCACATTTGTGTTTGCGAAGGTTTCGGATCCTTGGTCCGCCCATCAGCATCGCCAGCTGGCAGCTATTTCGGAGTATACAACGGGAAATATACATTGGGAATCCGGCACATCGCTGGGAAATGCAACCTCATGGCGGCTACATTGTCCCGTCCGGCAATTGCATCCGTGCTTAACTCGACCTCCGGGATAGATTACTCCGACTTGGCGGCCGCCCAGCTGGCAGACGATGAGATGCCGGCGTACCGCACCGCGATCTCTGGCTTGGTGCTTGAGGACGTGCCTTTGGGTTCCATCCTCTGTGACGTATCCACGGGTCAGCCGAGGCCTATCGTTCTGGCGACCTGGCGCCGTGGCGTGTTTGAGGTGATCCATAGGCTAGCCCACCCGTCCTTCCGGGCCACGGTCGCTATGGTGACAGCAAGGTTTATGTGGCACGGACTTCGGAAGCAGGTTGCTCACTATGCCCAGGCGTGCATCCCGTGCCAGACATCAAAGGTGCATAGGCACATTCAAAACTTCGCAGTGCCACGTCGACGATTCGATCACATACACGTGGACATCGTGGGGCCGCTGCCTCTGTCCCAAGGGGTTTCACACCTGCTTACGGTGGTCGACCATTTTACGTGGTGGTCGGACGCCATCCCGTTCACGGACACTTCAAAGCAGTCATGTGCTCGTGCCCTTGTAGCAGCCTGGATTGCCTGCTTGCACATCACATCCGACCGGGGCTCCCAGTTTACATCTGAACTGTGGCCCGCCATGGTCCGCCTGTTGGGGGCGCAGCTCCACCACACAACAGCGTACCATCCCCAGTCAAATGGGTTGGTGGAGCGGTTCCACCGCTGTCTGAAGGCCGCCCTGAAGGCTCGTCTCACAGGCCCTGGGTGGATGGACGAGTTGCCGTGGGTCCTGTTGGGGATTCGGACGGTGCCCAAGGAGGATCTGTCAACGTCCTCCGCAGAGTTGGTATATGGTGCTCCGCTCACCGTCCCCGGGGAGTTTGTCCCTGCTGCTGATGGGTCCCAGGAGCCCCATCATCGGTGCTGATCCGCTTGCGGGAGAGGGTCCGCGCCCTATCTCCCATCCCAACGTCGCGTCACGGATTGGCCCCTTCCCATGTGCCACTGCCACTGATGGGCTGTCCGTACGTTTTTCTTCACTGTGACTCCCACAAGTCACCCTTGCAGCGCCCGTATGAAGGTCCCTTTCACGTGCTGTGGCACGGGCCTATTACATTTGATTTGGTCATGGGAGGCCAGTGTGTCTGTGGCTCGTTTGAAACCAGCCCACTTGGACCTGAGCAAGCCAGTCCATGTGGCTTAACCTCCCCGTCGCGGGCGTCCGCCGTCCCGGGCTCCCGGAGATTCTCCCGAACCGAGCAAGCCCCTGGAGTGCGGGATTCTGGGGGGAATCATGTGGCGGCACCTGATAGCCACCCAAGGACACGACGAACCATCGGCTCTAGAGGGCGGTGTCTTGGTGGGGGAGGCGTGAGTCACGGGGTCGGTATCTGAGTTGTTATTTAAGGCCGGGCAATGCCAGTGTCTGAGGAGGAGTAGGGAGCTGTATGCAGAAGAGTAAACACGTCTTGAACACAACTTGTGACCGATTAGTTTTTGGCCAGACTCCTGCCAGTCCCCGCCACACTGCAAATGATATTGGCCCACATTTTTGTGACAATGAGAAATGAACTCAACTAACAAATAATTAACTATATTTAATATAGTTTCGGCAATAAACATTAACTCCAAACTTATAAATAGTCTCATCCACATTTTGAGGTCAGGACCATATATGCAGTGAATACCTTAAGTTCCACGTGCCGTTTGAAATGCTGGCTCAGTTCATCCTCAATTTTGCTAACCACATCCTGCAGTGTTGTCACCTTGTCAGAGAGCACTGTAGAAGAAAATAACGCACCATAATTTTCTTTCAATTTCTGAATATTGCATTTGAGATATACATTACTTAGCAATAGTTGGTTAAAAATTGTTATTAACTTCAAGCTTTAACAATTTTTTGTCTTAGTTAACCTTTAAGCATATTTCATTTACTTCCATTACATTGTTATAAATATGTTTGAACAGTACGGACATTCAAAAGCTTAAATTTAACAATGACTATAACAAAGACAAGCTCCACCCCTAACTTCTTCTCCAAGAACTATCAAGGAGATTCCAGGATTGAGACCTCCATACATTGCCACCTGTAACCCAGTCCTCAGTCACATCTTGTTACTTGATCTCAGCTAAGTGCCGGCTGATTCTACTTGTGTGGAGTTTGCATGTTTCCCTGCAATATATGTGTTTTTCCTTGGATGTTCTGGTTTCCTCCCACATGTCAAGGTCATGCTGGTTAGAAGATTGGACAAAGGACATTTATTGTCACATACACCAATTGGTGTAGTGAAATTTGACTTGCCATGCAGCACACAGATAAAGATAAGACACAACACTAAAGAATTAACAATGAACATAAAAACATCCCCCCACAATGGTTCCCACTGTGGGGGAAGGCACAAAGTCCAGTCCCATCCCCATGTCCACCCATAATCGGGCCTATTTAGGCCTCCGCAGTCGGCGCTACGGCAGCCTGATGTTTTAGGCCTTCTCGTTGGGTGACGGTGCTCCGGCGACGGGAGAATCCTCACAGCGGCTTGGGACGGGAACGGCCGTTTCCTTACCGGAGATTGTAAATAACTCCCACACGTAGGTGTGTACCAGAGCAATTAAAGCGAGATTCGGTATGATGGGAGTCGATAAGGATGCAATGGGGGGGGAAGTATCAGGGAAGATGGTTGAGATTATCACAGTGGGCAGAAAGGACTATTTCTGAGCTGCATGACTCTGACTGAGATCATGTCAGCAGGGATTTCAGGCAGCGACTCCAGGTTTGCAGACCAAGACAACATCATGTGGCCCAATGATCCGGAGACAAACTTTATTAAGACAGATGAAGAATTTAAATTAAATTAATAAAATGTGATATATAAATTATCTCAGCAACAGTGATTGTCTTAGCTTATCACCAAACCACCACTGGTTTAGTGTTGCTTAAGGAAAGACATCTGCCTGCCTTACCAGATCTGATTTCACATCCACCTCTGATTTTCAAGCATTCTTGGTTCCAGAGCTTTGCCGCGTTATCGGATCAACAGAGGTTGATGGCTTTGGGGGGGGGGGGGGGGGGGAGGCAAAAAAAGGGCCCGCAAAGTCGGTCGTGGAAGTTGGGTATGACAACGGTTCAGAATTCTAGAGCCCTGGCCACAGACGGCAAATTCAACCTGCTGATCGGTCGCGGAAGTTGGCTATGGGAACGGATCTGTCAGCTCCAGCCAGGTCGGAGTTCCACAACCCCCGCCGCAGGGGGCAAACTTTCACCCACTGATCGGCGAGCAAATCCCGATGAGGTCGAGATCAGCCCCCTCACCCGGCCCAGGCGCCCCATTTTTCGGGGTGACTGAGGGAATTTCAAGTGCCCTCTCGTAATTGTGTCCGGATTAAAGGAGATGCTGGACCACCGCTTGCCGGAGAAATAGGTGGTGGACCTGTATATGTGACTCTGTAAATAACCTACACACAAAATAGAAAATATGAAACAAATTTTGGCTATTTCTTGTGAATGAATTAAAGAAAAGTGTATCCCAATTTTTTTGTCAAAACTCTCTAACAATGATACAGTGAAGTTAAAATGTTACCAAACTTATTTTATTTGTTTAATGACAGTTTCTTTTTCATTTCCTTCCCACCTCAGAAGATTATAGTTGCAACTGCTTGTAAACACACAACCTGAAGCTGACTGACCAGCTAATGGAGGGTGAGAAGCACGTTCCATTTGTGGGTTACTTGAATCAAGAAAGGAAACTACGTGTACAAAAGAAGTACTGTGATGGACAGATCATCTACGTATCAGACAGCCCATGAACAATTAAATAATATTGCTGTAAGGAGATCTTGAAGAGTATATGACCTTGCAATAATGAAAGGGGTACATAATATTTCACCATGTAAGGAATGAGCATCAATGTAATAATTAGATTTAGCACAGAGCATATGTCTGATGCTGAATTATAAAGTTCGTAATTAATAATTATACTGTTAAAAATGTTCTTACTTGCCCTTGAATATAATTTTGCTTAATATGCCCATAGTAGAATTAGTAGAGCTAATAGGACTTGATGTTTCAATCCCTGTAATAAGTCGGCACTCTTGCCATTTGCAGTGGGATTGGAGTGGTGAAAGGTAGGGTAGGTACGTCATCGGGGTCATCAGGAGAGCACCCTCTTTCTTTGACGTTTCATTGATAAGCCCACAACATCTCCAGAGGGCTCAACGGTGATACCTGGCGTCACAGTTACACCCCCCTCAATTCCATACCCTCCTGTATTCATCTTGCAGCCCAATAGTTGTCTCTCCTTTTGATCCAAATCCAATTGCTGCTTTTTCCTTTCAGAATTTGATAATGATTTGATTGCTTGTTGGAGGGAGCAACCCCTCACCCCCATTTTCTTTAATAGCCTGGTCATAGATGTAGCAACAAAACCCCTGCATCCCACTTCGACAGGGAAAATCTTGGTCTTCCAGCCATTCTGGGAAGCTTCAGTTGCCAGTTCAGAGTACTTGTTTTTTTTTCCTCTCATAAGCTTCTTCAACACCATCTTCCCATGGAACTGTCAATTCCACAACATATGCCAATTTGGCTGTTGTGGACCACAGGACCATGTCTGGCCGGAGTGTTGTAACCACAGTGTCTGGGGGAAACACAAGCCTTTTATCCAAGTCCACATCCATTTTCCAATCCCGAGCAGGCTGCAGAATGCTTGCATCCATTGATGTTATCTGGTGCTCTGGAGGTTGGCCTGCTGGTACAAATGTTGTGAAGTGAACATTTCCTGCCAATGTTGGTGGGGAAGCATTGTGATCGTTTGTCTCTGTTCAAGGATTGATGACAGCTGTTTGTGAACTTGGTTATGCCGCCAAGTGTAACGCTCTTGGCCGAGGCTCATAGTGCATCCTGTTGAAATGTGCCTTAGTGAGCCAGGTGCTCAAAGGGGTCTTCTCCGAACCACAGCTTCAGGTTCTGCGGTGATGGAAGAACATCATAAGTGGCTCTGATGACAAAACCTAGCCGAGATCCTTCCATTTGCCAGATTTCACGCAAGCTGAGTTTCCTCTTTTCCAGGCTCTCCCAGTTAGTCCATTGGTTTTGCTTGGCCATTGAGACGGCCTTGGTGTGTCATTCTGCCTCCTCCCGTCTTCTCACCTTCTCCACCACAAGCCGTCTTTTCTGCACTGATGTTGCCTTGTGCCATTGAGGAGCTTTTGGGACGAGCCCGAGCCCGGCTCTCCCGTGTTGGACTTGGCCAACCATATCCCGGAAATGAAGAGCAGACTTAGCACTCTGAACGGCTTCAGATGGGGTCCACTTCCTCCACGTTGCCACACAGGGGGCTGCTGTTCGAATAACAGTATCTGCAGATTCAGTGAGGGTCATGACCAACCTTGCTTTAGTGCATTTGTACTCTTCCACAAGTCCTGTAATGGGTAATTGCAATTTGCTACTCCCATGCAGTCCGACAGCACTTAAGCATCGTGGAAGTCCAAGCCACAGTTTCACATGTGTGCTGATCATTCTTTCCAGCTTTTCCATTTTGTTGATGGGGATTTCATACATAGTTAAAGGCCACATGATTCTTGGTATTATGCCAAATTGGAAGTACTGCAACTTGAGTTTTCCTGGTAGCAAGGTCTTGTTGATGCGAGCTATGTGCATGATGGTATCCTTTTTCAGTTGTTCAAACTGCTCGGTGTCCTTGAGCTTTGCATCATACCATCGGCCCAAACTCTTCACTGGCATTTCTGAAACAGTTGGAACAGGTATTCCATCAATGTGAAATCTTTGATCCTTGACTTGACCTTTGACAATGGAGATACTTCAGCACTTGCTGGGTTTAATCTTCATCCTTGCCCATGTGATGTTTTGATGACGTTTTTCCAGACGTCTCTTGGTGCTGGGGATAGTTGTTGTTAGTGTTGTTATATCGTCCATATAGGCTCGTACCGGTGGCAATCGCTGACCACACTGTAGCCGTTTTCCTCCCACAACCCATTTTGATGCTCTGATAATGAGCTCCATTGCCATAGTGAAGGTCAATGGGGAGAGATGGTGCACCCCGCCATGATGCCTACTTCCAGTGGTTGCCACGCTGTGGTAGAGTCTGATGTTGTGAGACAAAATTGCAGATCCTGGAAGTCGTTTTCTTACCAGATTTGTTATTATTGCTGGCACCTGAAAGAATTCAAAAGCAGTCCACAGTAGCAAATGAGGAACTGATCCATAGGCGTTGGCCAGATCGAGGAACAAGACATGCAGATTCTTTCGTTCTTTCTTAGCAGTCTGGATTTGATGCCATATGACGCTGGTATGTTCAAGGCATAATTACTTGATAGAATGTTTATTCACCTTGAGTCAGTAGGTGGGAGATTGTACAAAAAGTAATAATATATTACAATATAAATCTTCACGATAAAACCACTCAGCTGAGTTTTCTTTTCACAAAACAGGTAACGATGCACTTTAGTCATTCGCTATACAAGTAGTTCTACACTGAACCCAAAATCAACATTCCAAGTTCTTGAAAATATGCACCCAAACCTTTGTACTATGCAAATAGAATTGACATCAGTAACATGAATGTGACGCGACCGACTTTCTTTAAGGAGTCATGATTCTGGATCTGCAGTGTTAGAGTTTAATTACATTGCAAAGATTTCTCTGGGCAAGAACACCCTCAAGAAAGTTACAACTAATCAAGACAGAGAACCAATTCTTCGAAACTCCACCTCGGAAGCAGGGAATTGCTGCCCTGGAACTCTGGTTCAGCTTGAAGGAAATGCCAATTATCAATCCTGCAAAATATACTATAGCCTTCAAAATAGAGAAAAATAAATTAATTGACTTGTTTTTACCTGGCCTATTCATCAAGAGTCAAATTGAAGGTGTATATTTCATTTACTAATTGGTTACAAATCAAAGAGCGTGATGCTTATTTATGTCCACAAGTTGCAAGAGACATAGGTGATGTAGTTGAAGAGGCAGAGAGAAAGTAGTTGAAGAGGCAGAGGTGGACTGAGCAGAGGTGTTCAGCGAAACGATCACCGAGCTTGCGCTTGGTCTCGCCGATGTACAGAAGTTGACACCTGGAACAGCGGATACAGTAGATGAGGTTGGAGGAGGTGCAAGTGAACCTCTGCCTCACCTGAAAAGACTGTTGGGGTTCTTGGATGGAGTCGAGCGGGGAGGTAATGGGACAGGTGTTGCATCTTCTGTATTTGCAGGGGAAAGTACCTGGGGAGGGGGTGGTTTTGGTGGGAAGAAACGAGTTGAACAGGGAGTTGTGGAGGAAACGGTCTCTGCGGAAGGGATCGGTCTCTGCAGAAAGCAGAAAGGGGTGGGGATGGGAAGATGTGGCCAGTGGTGGGATCGCATTGGAGGTGGCAAAAGTGTTGGAGGATTGAACATTGACTTCTCTGCTTTCCTTCTCTCTCCATCCCCTCCCCCTTCCACTAGTCTTACTGTCTCCGACTACATTCTATCTCTGTCCCACCCACTCCCCTGACATCAGTCTGAAGGGTCTTGACCCAAAACGTCACCCATTCCTTCTCTCCAGCGATGCTGCCTGTCCCGCTGAGTTACTCCAACATTGTGTCTAGCATTCGCTATTTTTCTTCAATTTCAGATTCCCAGCATTTTCCATTTTCTTGATTTTTAATTATTGTGCCAAATCAGACCACATCTAGAATAATCTGATGGTTCTGATCATTCCATTGCAGGAAGTGATTAACTGAACAAGGGTGGGCAGAGCAAAGCTGAAGTTTCTTCTTTGAAACAAAGAGGGCGGAGAGAGATTTAATTGCAAGGAAATTTCTGAGAGACCTGAATACCATGGATGAGAATAACATTACTTCCCCATGCATAGATGCAATCAACGGCAGAGATTTAGAATAATTAGTGCAAAGGTCACGAGCTCATTATAGTAAAACCCAAGTAATCTGACTGTCTGGAGATTCTGATGGTTCAGCATCAGGTTAACCAAGTGATGTTTGTGATACTCCCTTCTTACTTGCCAGGGCTACAGTTCCCGTGGTGCCTTCCCACTAACCTGGCTCAGTGAGAAACATATAATACTATATTAAAACATTAAAGTGTATTATAAAAATAATATCTAAATAATTTAGTATTGAAGTAGTATAGTATTTGAAGTATATTTAGTATTGAGTATAAAAGTTGGAAGGTCATGTTGCAGTTATGGAACACGTTGGTGAGGCTTCATTTAGAGTATTGTGTTCAGTTCTAGGCACTATGTTATAGGAGAGATGTTGTCAATCTGGAAAGGGTGCAAAGATTTACAAGGATGGTGCAAGGACTTGAGGGACTGAGCTATAGGGAGAGGTTGGGCAGACAAGGACTCTATGCCTTGGAGCACAGAAAGATGAGGGGTGATCTTACAGGCATACAAAATCATGAGAGGAATATATTGGGTAGATGCACAAAATCTCTTGCCCATAGTAGGTGAATCAAGAACCAAAGGTTTAAGTAAGTAATTTTATTTATATAGCACTTTTAAAACAAATCATGTTGAAGCCAAAGTGCTTTACAGAGAAAAACAATTACATTACCATATAAAATAAAAAAAGGAAAAAGACACAATACACTATAGGATTCAACATAAACGTCCCTCCAACAGCAGAATCAACGCTTTCCACTGTGAGGGAAGGCACCAAAAAGTCCAGTCCTCCTCCTAGTCCACCCGAGGTCGGGGCCTATTTGAGGCCTGCGCAGCCCGTTGCCACAACGGCGGCCCGATGTTATAGGCCCTCCTGCCGGGAAGATGGAACTCCGGCGTCGGGCGAACATTCCTCAGCGGCTTGGAAATGTCTGGAGCGGCCGCTTCCTCCCCGGAGACCGCGGCACCCGAAGTCCTCAGGCCGTGCTGGTTGGAGCTCCAACTCTGGTGATCTAGGATCCCAGGCTCCGCGGTGTTTTAATTCCAGCGCCGCCCGCGGCTAGACGCCTGCAGCCACAGCTCCGCGATGTTGGGAGTCGGCAGTCACAGCACTCCGGAGCATACCACACGGCGACCCGGGTAGGGCATCACCCATTCCGTGATGGTGTCGCAGCGCTGTGCCTACACCGAAGCTGTAGCCCAGGCCTGTCCCGACAGAAAACACCACTCCAGTCCCGACGGTAGGCCGCACGGAGAGGGCGAAGATGCGATTTGGAGGAAAACCGCAGAAATAAAGTTTCCCCCTTCCCCTCCCCCCATATAAAAGAAGACCTACAGCAAACATTTTGTTTTAACAGGACTAATAATAAAAATAAAAAAGGGTGAAAGGACGGACTGCAGGCAGAGCAGATATACACAACGGCGCCCCACTCCTGCAGTCCGCCATCTTAAGCTGAGGAAAAGATTTAATAGGAATCTTGAGGGGTAACTTTTTCACACAAAGGGTGGTGAGTGTATGGAACGAGCTGCCGGAGGTGGTAGTTGAGACAGGTACTATCTCACCGTTTAAGAACCATTCAGACATGGATAGGACAGTAGAGAAGGTTATTGGTCAAATGCAGGCAGGTGAAAGTAGTAGATGGGATATGTTGGTCAAGATGGGACAAGTTGGGCTGAAGGGCCTGTTTCCACACTGTATGATTATGACTCTGGTATGGAAGATCTGTCATATCAGACCAGCCTCAAGTTGTATATTGAAGGTGATAAAATACTTTTACAGACATTTTATTCTCTCCATAGACTTCACAATCACTAGGGTATGTATCTGAAAACCACATACTATAGATCAATAGTTGTAATATAAGATAAGACGGGGAGGAAAAGCATATTTTTCTCAGCCAGCACTGACATGATGTCCCAAAGTTACTCTGTGTTGTAAATATCTATAATTCTATGAGCATTTTATTTTCCAGAAAGGTTTTCAACAAAATCATAAGCCATTTAGTATCCTACTATTAACTTGTTTGTTCTTAACATTTGAGACTTACAATTAATATTGCTTGTATACTTCCTATTATTGAGAGACCAAATATGGTTTCTTGAGGGTCCCTCAGCAAGAGTTGGAATCTCTGATATCTGAATTCTAATAAATATGGAACAAATCAATAGGGGAAATAACTGCATTTTAAGGGAAGATTTAAGCTAAACCCAAGGAATTATTTTTCTCCTCATGAGGTGAATGAACAGATAATACACAAATCGGCACATATGAATGTGGATATAACTTCAGAAGGCAACAAGAGACGAGAAACCTGTGGAGGAGGGAAAGTAAGTTCCTCGCTCCTGAGAAACGAATCAGCAACAATTCAAATGGTGTCGCTAAATGGTGGCGTTGCAAATATATGACCATCTTTTGTCTGTCAATTTAGATATTATTTGCCCAACTTGCCCATGCTGACCAATATGCCCCACTAGTCCCACCTGCCTGTGTTTGGCCCATACCCCTCTAAACCTACCCTATCCATGTAGATCATGGAAGTAATCTGTAATGTCAACTCTGACCACTGCTGCGACATACCCCTCAATCAATAAAGCAATACCCATAACTCTTTAACTCCCACCTCTATCATTCTTGTAGCATTTACCATCGAACTACAAGCTGCCAGTCCTATCCCTCTCTTAACCAGGTTTCTGTAATGGTTATAACTTCCCAGTTACACGTAGTGAGTTCATCTGACTTACCCATCAGACCTCTCGCATTACAATAAGTATAATTCAAGCCAACAGTCCTTCCTTGCAACCTGCCTTGCTCCTGCCTATTCTATCCACTACAATATATTTTATATCTATCCAAACTGACTTCCAGCCTCTCACATGCCTTGGTCCTGCAGAGGATCCCACCCCCCTTCCAATCTAGTTCAAATCCACCTGTGTAGCACTAGCAAACCTGCCTGTCAGGATATTGATCAGCTCCAGTTAAGGTGCAACCCATCCCTCAGAATTTTTAGCTTATGTCAAAGATAGCCATCAATTAAAGAAATTGCTGTCATAACATTAGATGAAATAGAAAACCTTTATTTGCATCATGTACCCCCTCACTCTTCTGAACTCCGGTGGGCACAGGCCTCATCGGCCCACCCTGTCCTCCTAAGACACATTAGAAACATAGAAAATAGGTGCAGGAGTAGGCGATTCGGCCCTTCGAGCCTGCACCGCCATTCAATGTGATCATGGCTGATCATCCAACTCAGTATCCCGTACCTGCCTTCTCTCCATACCCCCTGATCCCTTTAGCCACAAGTGCCACATCTAACGCCCTCTTAAATATAGCCAATGAACTGGCCTCAACTACCTTCTGTGGCAGAGAATTCCAGAGACTCACCACTCTCTGTGTAAAGAATGTTTTCCTCATTTCGGTCCTAAAGGAATTCCCCCTTATCCTTAGACTGTGACCCCTTGTTCTGGACTCCCCCAACATCGGGAACAATCTTCCAGCATCTAGCTTGTCCAACCCCTTAAGAATTTTGTAAGTTTCTATAAGATCCCCCCTCAATCTTCTAAATTCCAGTGAGTACAAGCCGAGTCTATCCAATCTTTCCTCATATTAAAGTCCTGACATCCCAGGAATCAGTCTGGTGAATCTTCTCTGTACCCCCTCTATGGCAAGGATGTCTTTCCTCAGATTTGGAGACCAAAACTGTACGCAATACTCCAGGTGTGGCCTCACCAAAACCCTGTACAACTGCAGTAGAACCTCCCTGCTCCTATACTCAAATCCTTTCGCTATGAATGCTAACATACCATTTGCTTTCTTCACTGCCTGCTGCACCTGCATGCCTACTTTCAATGACTGGTGTACCATGACACCCAGGTCTCGTTGCATCTCCCCCTTTCCTAATCTGCCACCATTCAGATAACAGTCTACCCTCATGTTTTTGCCACCAAAGTGGATAACCTCACATTTATCCACATTATACTGCATTTGCCATGCATCTGCCCATTCACTCAGCCTATCCAAATCACCCTGCAGCCTCCAAGCATCCTCCTCACACCTAACTATACCCCCCAGTTTGGTATCATCTGCAAATTTGGAGATGTTGCATTGAATTCCCTCGTCCAAATCATTAATATATATTGTAAATAGCTGGGGTCCCAGCACTGAGCCTTGCGGCACCCCACTAGTCACTGCCTGCCATTCCGAAAAGGACCCATTTACTCCTACCCTTTGCCTCCTGTCTGCTAGCCAGTTCTCTATCCACATCAATACTGAACCCCCAATACCGTGTGCTTTAAGTTTGTATGCTAATCTCTTATGCGGGACCTTGTCGAAAGCCTTCTGAAAGTCTAGATATAACACATCCACTGGTTCTCCCTTATCCACTCTACTAGTTACATCCTCGAAAAATTCTATCAGATTTGTCAGACATGATTTACCTTTCGTAAATCCATGCTGACTTTGTCCAATGATTTCACCACTTTCCAAATGCGCTGCTATCCCATCTTTAATAACCGACTCTAGCAGTTTCCCCACTACTGATGTTAGACTAACTAGTCTGTAATTCCCCGCTTTCTCTCTCCCTCCTTTTTTAAAAAGTGGGGTTACATTAGCTACCCTCCAATCCTCAGGAACTACTCCAGAATCTAAGGAATTTTGAAAAATTATCACTAATGCATCCACTATTTCTGTGGCTACCTCCTTGAGTACTCTGGGATGCAGACTATCTGGCCCTGGGGATTTATCGGCCTTCAATCCGTTCAATTTACCCAACACCACCTCCCGGCTAACCTGGATTTCACTCAGTTCCTCCACCTTATTTGACCCCCGTTCCACTGTTATTTCCGGCAGATTATTTATGTCTTCCTTAGTGAAGACAGAACCAAAGTAGTTATTCAATTGGTCTGCCATGTCCTTGTTCCCCATGATCAATTCACCTGTTTCTGACTGCAAGGGACCAACATTTGTTTTAACTAGTCTCTTTCTCTTCACATATCTATAAAAACTTTTGCAGTCAGTTTTTATGTTCTCTGCCAGTTTCCTTTCATAATCTATTTTCCCTTTTCTAATTAAGCCCTTTGTCCTCCTCTGCTGGATTCTGAATTTCTCCCAGTCCTCCGGTAGGCTGCTTTTTCTGGCAAATTTGTATGCCTCATCTTTTGTTTTTATACTATCCCTGATTTCCCTTGTTATCCATGGATGCACCACCTTCCCCGATTTATTCTTTTGCCAAACTGGTATGAACAACTTTTGTACTTCATCCATGCAGTCTTTAAATACCTTCCATTGCACATCCACTGTCAACCCTTTAAGAATCACCTGCCAGTCTATCTTGGCCAATTCACATCTCATACCTTCAAAGTTACCTTTGTTCAAGTTCAGAACCCTTGTTTCTGACTTAATTTTGTCACTCTCCATCCTAATGAAGAACTCAACCATATTATGGTCACTCTTGCCCAAGGGGCCACGCACAACAAGACTGCTAACTAACCCTTCCTCATTACTCAATACCCAGTCTAGAATAGCCTGCTCTCTCGTTGGTTCCTCCACATGTTGGTTGAGAAAACTATCCCGCATACATTCCAGGAAATCCTCTTCCTCAGCACCCCTGCCAATTTGATTCACCCAATCTACATGCAGATTGAAGTCACCCATTATAACCGTGTTACCCTTGTTGCACACATTTCTAATTTCCTGATTGATGCCATCCCCAACTCCAATACTACTGTTAGGTGGCCTCTACACAGCTCCCACTAGCGTTTTCTGCCCCTTAGAGTTTCGCAGCTCTACCCATATCGATTCCACATCCTCCACGCTAATGTCCTTCCTTTCTATTGCATTAATCTCCTCTCTCACCAGCAACGCTACCCCACCTCCTTTTCCTTTTCGTCTATCCCTCCTGAATATTGAATATCCCTGGATGTTCAGCTCCCAGCCTTGGTCATCCTGGAGCCATGTCTCCGTGATCCCAACTATAGCATAGTCATTAATCGCTATCTGCACCTTCAACTCATCCACTTTATTACGAATGCTCCTCGCATTGAGACACAAAGCCTTCAGGCTTGTTTTTACAACACTCTTACTCCTTATACAATTATGTTGACAAGTGGCCCCTTTCACATCGATCCCTATTAGACTTGGCCATACTCTCCTATCCCTTTGTGAGCTTTCCTTCCTGTTAATTCTGGGGTCATTAACCATCCCTTTATTCTCTTTCCCTTTAACTCCGTTCTCGATTATCCCATTTGACACCCCACCCCCCTTAGCATACCTTTTCTAAACTGTTACCAATTCATTAACATCCTCAATTAAATAAAGAAACAAACAGTATTCTTCATGGTCTCAAGTACACCATAGATATGATAACTTCCTTAAATTAATACTTAATTCCCTTAGGAATAGATTGCTTCCTTGAACTGAGAAAATCAAATTTTGTATTGGATTAATGTCAACCCCCAAACATTTAATGAGTGATGTGCGATGCATGATAAATGTCTATATTGATGCATTAACAGAAGGCTTGGCAAAGTTGCAGATGTCTTAACTGTACTCCCTAATAATTATTCTGATAACATTTAAGACCAACATATAACAAGCATAACAATGCAGATCAGTAAATGTACATCTGCTCGTCTTGAGCTATTTCATTGCAAAACATGGCTTCATCTCAGCGTTCACAGAACAAGACGCCACAAAGAATATAAATCAGAAATGTAGATTTTATCTACCGATTTATTTCAATTTTTTTTTAAATGGAGACTCATGGAAATCCATGCAGATTTAGCAGGAATGGAAGGATTTCCAATTGAACTACATATGTACTGAAAGATATAAATGGATAATGAACCTGATAGAAATTTCACCCTGTTTAACACAGAAACACATCTAATGCCCACCATAAATTTGACCTTATTTATACAGAATGAATCAAATTGTAAAGCATAGACATTTTATGAACATTCTTAAAACAATAATGACACTATTAACTTATTCTCAGGGAACTATAGGGATTTGTAAACTTTAGTTATAACTATTAAAATGGCAAAGTAATATATGTTCAGTTTTATCATTACAAAGTTTATTGTAAAGTCTGATGTTGAACAGGAACATTGCAGAGTGTACCATGTAATAGGCCATCAGTAATCCAAAATGATTTGTGCAAAACATCTTAAACTCTGCAACTAGTTTACAACATGATAGTTCATTTCTTGCAGCATGATGTAAACCTCTGGTTACAGATTACTGGCACTTCATTAATACTGATTTTAAATGTATCCATACATTGTTGCAGTCTTTTCCTCTGTGTTTTATCCAGGGAAGATGAATCAGAAGTCAGAGACATCAATTTAAGGTGAGGGGCAAGATTTAAATTCAAACCCGAGGGGAAGCTTTTCCATTCATAGGGTGGTGGGTATATGGGATGAGCCTCAAGAGGAGGTAATCGAGACAGGTACTGTGGCAGCATTTAATACATACTTGGACAGGTATATGGATAGGAAAGGTTTTGAGGAATATTGGTCAAATGCAGGCAAATAGGACTAGTTTAGATTGGTCGGCATGGATGAGTTGGGCTAAAGGGCCAGTTTCCCTGCTGCATGCCTGTTACATTTGTCTTAATTTGACTAAATTAAGCATTTGACATGTACAAAGACCCTTAATTTAAAATTTAACAGTGTTTTTAAATCAAAGATATTTTACAAAAAAATGCCTTACCTGCTCTCACGCGGTAGGAATTAGATTCATTTATATCACACACATAATTCTTGGTCGTTGCAGTAGCTGTAGCTCTGGTTGTCATGGGGAGGGTGGGTTTCGAATCAATATTGTTGGCTGCTGCAGTTGTCGTGACACTGGTTGGAGTGGCTGTGAGATTGCTGCCTGGTATTTTGATAGTTGTTGCAGGCAATGTTTCCACATGGTTAGGATTTGAAGAGTTTCCAGTTGGTGGGGGAGACGGAGTCAACAGGAGTGAAGTAGAAATCCAAAGTGGCTCTGTAGATGATGGGAGAACATCTGGAAAGGTATGTGGGGTTGAAGTGGAAGAAAAAGAAAATGGCATTTCAACAGTAGAGTTCAGAGCAATTAAAGGATCTGTAGAGATAGAATTTGCAGAAGTAGGAAAACTGGAACTAACTAAAATGAAACTTGGAAAAGTTTGCTCTAAACTTTCAGTAGTGCGATCAACTATTGTGGTGCTACTGGCAGTGAAAATTGATTCAAAAATAGATGGCATTAATGTGGGTTGTAACACATCAACTGAAGGTGAAATAATCTCAAAGAAAGAAGTCATTTCTGAAGCACTACTGGAATAGGCTTTGCTGAATGAAGATTCAAGAATTACTACAAGATTTGTACTATTAGTATTTTCTGCCAGTGAATATGTTGTAGGCTCTGATTCTAGAAATGAAGACTCTTGAGTTAAAATACTAAATAATGTTTCAGGAGATGTTGTCTCAGGCATAGCTGAAGTCTCTAGCTGTTGTTCAAATAAGCTCAAGTACTCTGTCGACAGAACAGTGGCCAATTCTGTTGACAAGACACTTAAAGGGGAAACCCAATCCATTGACGAGTCCAGCCCACTAGTTGGTTCAAGGGAATAATTTACTAAAAAATCTGTTAAATGACTGGTAACTTGCAGAGGATAACTTACATTTTCACTAAACGATAATGTTGGTTTCAGATTCATGTCAGTTACAATGAAGGAGAAATTTTCATTAACTGTAGGTACCAATATTGGGGTTTCACTCATCAATAGAGGAGTAACTGAGCTAATAACTAAATTATTTTCAAATGATGAAAACTGCAATTGACTTAAAGAATGTGTAGATGCAGGACTGATGCTGTTGAAATTTGTGAAAATCAATGGCACAGACAAAGCTGGTAATCTGGTGGAAACAGGTGGAACTGGCCTTGTTAGAAAATGGGTGTCATAGACATGGGATTCTACCACATCTGGATCAAATGAATCAATAACCAAGCTGGAGGTTGGAACAAACTCAGCAGTCTTTGATATACCGAGTGTTGTGATTTCCAGGTCATCACCAGATCCAAAACCATTCTCAAAGACCTCTGTATGAAACAAGTCATATGAAGAAGGTAGAGCTCCATGCATAGAATATGGTGTAAGCAAATGAATGGAAAGCATTGACCCATTAAACTCAGTTGGCATCACTCCATTGTTTATTGCATTATTTTCAGATAAAGCAATATCAGACGTTGCCAGTGAAGGTAAGGCAGATGTTGAACTTGCAGAAACAAGTTCTGGTGTTAATGCAATGTAATCCAAAGTTGCAACTTGATCCATAGAAAATGCTCCAGTGTTTTCAAACGTTCCTGAGCTACTTATGAATGCACTGTCATTTGAAATTGGCGACAACTCATTTTCTCCTTCCATACTGTTAACAAGGTTCTTTGTCATGTCAATATAATTCAGCACAGTTGTTTCACTGTAATCCTTTAGTGTCTCCAAGCTGTGCCGATCTGTTGGTACTATAATTATGGGGGACTGCCATTTACCATAGTTACGGACTGAAAATGAAGAAAATAATGAACTTACAGCTTCAGATGATTGTTCACTTGATGCCAGAATAGGAATGTCAGACTTTAGTAAAAAGGATACTGGGTGAACCAGGATGGAAGTGGAGAAAAAGGTTGATGAGATAGAGTGGTCTGACAACTGAATAAGAGGAATCCCTGTTGATACTGCCGTGATCGAAGGCAGTGGTGTTGTTGGTTGGTATTCTTCCACTACCAGTGTTGCGCTAGATTTTGATACAGGAGTAACTTCCAGGTTGCTATAAGCTGCTAAAGATTCTGGGTAATCAGAGAACACAACCTTTCCTGACGAGCTAATGTCTTTTACTTGTGTTGTGGTCTCTTCAAAGCTTTGATGGATCTCTTCTTTCAGATTCAAACTTGACTGCAAAGTTGATTGCACAGAGCTTATATTTACAGTGCTGAACTGTTTTTCTAGCAATGAAGTATCCAATGAGTCATTCAGTCCAAAACTTTGTTGAAGCATCTTGCTTGATGATAATGTGTGGTTGGAGAACTGGTCATCTGCAGGAGAACAGAGGAGATAAAATAAACATGACCCTGGTGAAATTCAACGCAATATGATGCATGTAAAACCTATTTTGTAAATTGTTCGACTATTTTATTCTAATTATTACTGTTTGCAATTGTAATCATCTTTCTTACATTTTTGTTTGCCAAATGGATTGGGAATCAATGTAGGCAGATTCAAAAAGATTGAACAACTGCATGCAGAACATTGACAAAAAGATAGTTCTGAAATCACAAACAAATAAGGGAACAGTTTGAAATGACGCACAGGTGAATATTAGCGATTTCTATGAAGTAGAAGTCACAAAATCAGCAGATTGACATAGCTCCACATCTGATCCAGTGGCACAATTACACTGCAGATGATTGTGTTGCTCGGCACTGAATAATGTTCTAAGTAATCTATTCTCAAAATAGGTTTCCTGACACCCAACACAACCAACAACTTAAATTAGTCTTGTCTCACCAGTGCCAGTATCAAGCAAAGAATTGGAGAAACTGGAACCTATTACAGTACCCATCACAAGCAAAAAAAAATTCAAACTTCTTGAGAAATTCAGCTTGTCCTGAGGGGTGAAAGCATTTTTCACATCCTGAGAATACCTTCAAATATGATTAAAGACTTCTACGCAAGCAGTTATTGTCATAGAGTCATTCAGCATGTAATTGGGCCCTGGGCCCTGGCTGCATTTGGCTCTAAACCCGTCCTATCGATGTACCTATCCAAATGTTTCTTAAACTTTGTGCCAACCTCAACTACCTCTTCCGACAGCTCATTCCATATACCTACCAACCTTTGTGTGGAAAAACGTTCCCTTTCAGGTTCCTATTAAATCTTTTCCCATCTCATATTGAACCTATGTCATCTGGTTCTTGATTCCCCTGCACTGGGTAAGAGACTGTACATTTACTCTATCTGTTCCTCTCACAATTTTACACACATCTATAAGATCACCCATCATTCTAAGCCTGCTCAACCTCTCCCGAAAGCTCTGGCCCTCGAGTCCTGGCAACATGCTCGTAAATCTTCTGTACACTCATTCCAGTTTAACAACATCTTTCCTATAACAGGGTGACCTAATCTGAATACATTACACTAAATGTGGCCTCTCCAATGTCTTATGCAACTGTAACATGACCTCCCAATTTCTATACTCAATACTGACTAATGAAGACCAATGTGCCAAAAGCCTTCTTGACCATCCTATCTATCTGTTGAAACTGAATTGTACACTGAATTGTGTTGACATAGGTACATCAATAAGATGAAAGACTGCATATTCAGGTAGCATTAAATGAAAATTGGTTAATCTTTACAGAGTCCTAGTCCTTCATAGTCCTAGTCTTTAACATTCTTATGGGGGAACAGCAATGATGTTGCTTTCACACTTGATTTGTAAGTTGACTCCTTTACACATTTGCAGTTGACACCTCCACAACTGCAGTAATCCTCCAATATTGCAGAGAGATTACTGTATGAATAGTGTACTTACAGTTTAGATTGACTCAGTGGAGAATGCTACCATGGTCTCAAAAGTAAAGACAACAACTAATTAAGCAGCAAAGTGCAGTCTTTAATCATGCAGCAGGTGCCAACATCAAACCATTACAAATATATCATTCAGATCTCCAGCATTTATGTTTGCATCTCACGGGTCTTCGGCCATGTAAAAGGTCACGGTAAGCAGTATTACCCGACTGCTGAACGAGCAAGAACCAAGTTTCAGCTCTGGATAAACTTTGCTCTCATTCAGCAAACCAGCAGGAGACTAGGCCTCTACACTTATAGGCGCTTGCTCCCAGGAAGATGCAGCAAATATTGCCACTCTCCAAACGAGCCTCGGGAATGGAGGACACCCTCCCAACCAGCTACTGGGATAAATGACAAATTCCTGAGGAACTGAAAACTACCTAAGGAACCCAAGCCCAATAACTGATGATACACTCATGAAGAGTGCCGCAGAAATTACCAGCACTCTTCCAAGGAGCCTCAGCAATGAATGAAACATTCCACAGAAACTCCTGGAATAACATTCAGCACTTATTGACGCACTCCTAATCAGCCCTAGAAATAACTGACGCATTCCCAAAGGGGCCTAGCACGAGTTGACGAAGTTCCAATGAGCCCAAGCGATAACTGTCATACTATGGAGGAACGCTGGCAATATTGATACATGCCTCAGGAACCCAAGTAATTACCAGAACACAGCTGTGGAGTCCTAGCAATTACTGGCAAAGTCCTGAAAAGCCCCAGAAATAATGGCATGCTGCCAAGGAGCTCAGCAATTACCAACACACTCCTTAAACGTTCACGCAAATATTGCCACACTTCCAGGCCCTACAATTATCATCACTCGCCCAGAGAAATGCCAAAATTGGCAACCTTCCGGAGTGTTCCTGTCAATTATATATTCCTGATATGTCGTCCCAAACACAAGCAAAACGCCAACAGGTGCCTGTAAACTCAAGCACATTCCTATCAAGCATTATAAACTCCTGGAGGGGCCTGGCAAATCCTGCAAATCTCTCATAATCCTCTAAAGTTATTTATCTTTACGCAAACAAATTACCCAAAAACAGGGCACCTCCAGCAATACTGATTCAACTCCTATCAATGTTGGCAAATTTCAGGAACCCCTCTATCTCCCAATTCCAAATGATTAATAGTAGCTAATATACTTTAAGTAGACAAATATAGAAAACTCAGTATAAATTCAGTGAAGTAAATTACAGGAAATCTGATTATTTTACTTTTTAGTTGTTGTTTTTTTTGTTGTTTATTTTATTAGAAGTTAATACAGTACAAAAAAATACAGTGGTACCTAGTTTTAGGTGCCAACTATGTCATAAAGTAATACATTCTATGTACAACCTCTACTTTTATGTTTTTGAAAAGGAAGTTAAAAAAACAAAAAAGAGAGAAGACAAAGAGGAAAAGTAGATAGTAGAAAATGGAAAAACGTGAAGTGTGTATATAGGAAAAGAAAAAGTAGAAAGTAGAAATAGGAGAAAAAGACCCTTAAAAAAGTAGTTTTCAAATCTTTGTTAGGAGATGTAAATCTATCCACGACCTGACCTGAAATCAGTAATCTTTATGTTGCTGCTGCATCACATGATTCTAAAAAGTCGATGAAAGGGGACCACTCCTTAAGAATTGGTCATATTTGTCTATTAGGCGGAGTCTCATTTCTTCAAGGTGTGCTATGTCCGTCATATTCCTAATCCACATTTTAATAGTTGGTATAGCTGTATTTTTCCAAAATGTAAGTATCAATTTCTTTCCAATTATTAACCCATAATTAAAGAATACTTTTTGGTCTTTGTCTAAATTGATATCTTCTACTATTATTCCAAATATAATCAATTCCGTATTAGGTTCTATTCTTAACTTGAAGAGCTTTGTAAATATATCAAATATATCGCTCCAGAATTTATTCAACTTTGTACATCCTACAAATGAATGTGATATATTGGCATTTTGAAACAAACATTTATCGCATCTGGGAGAGACATTTGGGTAGAATTTAATCAACCTCGTTTTTGAATAATATAGTCTATGTAATAATTTAAATTGAATTAAATTATGTCTTGCATTAATGGAACAATTATGTGTGTTCATCAGATACTTTTCCCATCTATCTTTTGGGATCTTTATCATTAGTTCACGCTCCCAATCTTCTCTTAGTGCCTCTGTTGAGGGTAATTCTCTATTTAATATACTATTATAAAAATATGATATTAGTTTTTGTGAATCAGCCTTAATATCCATTGCTTCTTCTAATGGGTCTAAAAATATAGTTTGAAATCTATGTATATATTTCTTCATAAAGTCACATATCTGTATATACTTAAAATATTGATTATCATTCAGTTTAAATTTTGATTTTAATTGTTGAAATGATAACAATTTGCCCAGTTCATACATATCTCCTACTTTCCTAATCCCCAGTCTATCCCATTGTTTATATGTTTTGTCGATAAGAGATGGTTTGAATGCAGGATTGATTATTTTACTTTTTTTTTAGAATCCATTCAGATCCGACTTTAAGAACTCCAAATTTCAGAACTCTTTAAGTCCAAATATACCCCTTGGCTCGACGATGTTCTTGTCAGTGTTACACATGATTTTTCAGCCAGCCAGTCGACAAATGCTACTGTTCACACTACAATACTTTGATTGGCTTTGTTCCTTTGTATAATCCTTTGGTAATTATTACATTCAATGAGTGGTTCATGACAGTATTCCTAGCTTCATTTACAAAATAAAAACATACTACAACATACCAAGATAGTTCACAGATTAGTGCATGAAAATTGATAATGAAGTAGACAAACGTCATTGAAAAGCAAAGTGATTAAGTGATCAGACTGGTATCTAGAGACAATTGATCCTAAGACACAAGTTCAAATCGCACTACATTAATTTAAATAAATCTGGAATTAAAAAATAAATAGAGGCATTAACAGTGACCTAAATCCAGCCAGTTCAATTATGGCCTTTACGGAAGAACTACCATCCTTATGCAGTCTGGCCTGTATGAGGTCCGTGACCCACAAGCTGCTCTATCTAGTGAATGCCACAATCAAAATATTAGCAAGGTGACCAAGAGCTTGGCTAAAGAGCATTCAAATAGACAATAGGTGCAGGAGATGCAAGATATACAAGATACATGTATTTGTCACGTGTCAGTTGGCACAGTGAAATGTGATTACCATACAGCCATACAATAAAATAAAGAACACAACACACGATACAGTTCAACATAAAACATCTCCACACAGCAGAATCAAAAGTTTCCCACTGTGAGGGAAGGCACCAAAGTCAGTCATCTTCCTCTGATGTTCAAACGGCGATCCAGGTAGGTATCGCCCGCTCCACGGTGAATCCAGCGCCACACCGCCGCTGCCGAAGCTCTGGTCTCCGGTAGGAAAGACCGCTCCGATCCAGTGGTAGGCCGCAAGGAGGGGGGGCGAGGACACAACTCTGAGAAATAGTCGCATCCTCTCCAGGAAGCGACTGGGAAGCGGTTTCCCCCTTACCCCTCCCCCCTACCCCACATAGAAAAACTAAAGAATCCCCAAAACAAACAGTTTAGACAAACTAAAATAAGAGGGGAAAAAACGGACAGACTGAAGGCAGAGGCGCCTTCAATGCAGCGCCTCTAGTGACTGTCATCTAGGAGTAGGCCATTCGGCCCTTCGAGCCAGCACCGCATTCAATGTGATCATGGCTGATCATCCACAATCAGTACCCCGTTCCTGCCTTCTCCCCATATCCCCTGACTCCGCTATTTTTAAGAGCCCTATCTAGCTCTCTCTTGAAAGCATCCAGAGAACCTGCCTCCACCGCCCTCTGAGGCAGAGAATTCCACAGACTCACCACTCTCTGTGAGGAAAAGTGTTCCCTCGTCTCCATTTTAAATGGCTTACTCCTTATTCTTTAAACTGTGGCCCCTTGTTCTGGACTCCCCCAACATCGGGAACATGTTTCCTGCCTCTAGCGTGTCCAAACCCTTAACAATCTTATATGTTTCAATGAGATCCCCTCTCATCCTTCTAAACTCCAGAGTGCACAAGCCCAGCTGCTCCATTCTCTCAGCATATGACAGTCCCGCCATCCTGGGAATTAACCTTGTAAATAGGCTGTGATGCTTAACGTAGGAATTTCAGTGATCATGGATTCAGTTAAAGCATAACTAAAAGTAACAGGAAAAAGTAACTATTTATAAATATGAAACTATTTAAGAATATGGTCGGATTGCTTACTTATAATGTGGCGTGTTACATGAATTACGTAATTACTCAATTTCTTAACACATATAGCATAGGAACAGGCCCTCTGGCCCCCAAAGTCTGTGCAGAACAGAGTGCCAGGTTAAACTAACACTGCTGTCTGCATGCGACCCATAGCTCTCCATTCGGTGTGCATTTGTGTGCCTATCTAAAAGACTCAAAAATTCCACTATCATCTGCTTCCACCACCCTTTCTGGCAGGTGCCTGATTTAGGCACCCACCACGTCGTAAAACAACTAGCCTCGCAGATCTCTCTTAAATTTTCTCCCTCTCACCTTACAGCTATGCGTTTAAGTATTTGCCATTTCAACCTTGAGGAAATAAATCCTGCCTGTCTACCATACAGTATGTATACCTCTCATAATATGCTTCTATTAGACTGGCCCTCATTCTTCAACACTCAGGGAACACAATCCAAGTTTGTCTCATTTTCCTTATAGTTAAAACCCTCTAATGCAATTAGCATCCTAGTAAACATCTTTTGTAACCTCTTCAAAGCCATCATATGCTTTTCTCGTTCCTGCAGGACTATGTCAATAACAGCAAGAGAGACATGGTTTGGATGTTAATGTTGGCAATATTAATTTTGGCAAAAATAAAAACTTCATTTACAACATTTTCCTACACTTCCTCTCTATTTTGTTTTCAGAAGCTCCATTGTATTTTCAGAAGCACCAACTGATCCAAACCTGACCTACTAATCTCAGGGCAGGGAAATTCCTCCAATCTCTGAACTATTTTCCAGAAGAGTCTTCAAAATAGAATTAAAGTGTTAATATTATTGAACACCATTATCAATTAAACCGATCGACTGCCTTTTGTTGAAATCAATTACATTATGGAAGAAGTAAAAAACATCAAATACCAATACACTGAAATGCAAAGCAACTGTAAAAAATTTATATAATTAAAAGTGTCTTGACCACTTCCTGTCTGCGCTGTATATTGATTTTAGAAAAAACGCTACCCTGTATCGCTGTGATTTTTGGCCATCTTACTCACAGTCCTCCTCCGCTGAGCAGACCCAGAGGATTTTCCCCATAGAAAAAGAAAAAAGTTATGAGTGTTTATAAAACCTTGAGAACCTCCCGCCTGTCACTTACCGCGAATAAGGCATCCGAGGGGGGGGGGGGGCGCGGACTATAAAACCGTGGATGCCTGGACACGAGTCAGTCTCTCTGCAAGATCGTGAAGGAGAGGCCACGACTCTCATTCTGCTGTGAGTCTACAGAACACTGTGAGTCTACTGAACTGTGAGTCTGCCCTTTGTGTGCTTTATGTGGTTTAGAAACTTAGAAAATAGGTGCAGGAGTAGGCAATTCGTCCCTTCGAGGATAAACCTCGCATTTATCCACATTATACTGCATCTGCCATGCATTTGCCCACTCACCCAGCCTATCCCAGTCACCTTGCAGCCTCCTCCTCACAGCTAACACTGTGCCCCAGCTTCGTGTCATCCGCAAACTTCGAGATGTTGCACTCAATTCCCTCATCCAAATCATTAATATATATTGTAAATAGCTGGGGTCCCAGCACTAAGCCTTGCGGCACCCCACTAGTCACTGCTTGCCATCCTGAAAAAGACCCGTTCACTCCTACTCTTTGCTTCCTGTCTGCCAGCCAGTTCTCTATCCACATCAATACTAAACCTCCAATACCGCGTGCTTTAAGTTTGTATACTAATCTCTTGTGTGGAACCTTGTCGAAAGCCTTCTGAAAGTCCAGATATAACACATCCACTGCTTTTCCCTTATCCACTCTACTAGTTACATCCTCAAAACATTCAATAAGATTCGTTAGACATGATTTACCTTTCGTAAATCCATGCTGACTTTGTCCAATGATTTCACCACTTTCCAAATGCACTGCTATCCCATCTTTAATAACTGACTCTAACTGTTTCCCCACTACTGATGTTAGACTAACTGGACTGTAATTCCCCGTTTTCTCTCTCCCTCCCTTTTTAAAAAGTGGGGTTACATTAGCTACCCTCCAATCCTCAGGAAGTACTCCAGAATCGAAAGAGTTTTGAAAAATTATCACTAAGCCATCCACTATTTCTGGGGCTACTTCCTTAAGTGCCCTGGTATGCAGCCTATCTGGCCCTGGGGATTTATCGGCCTTTAATCCATTCAATTTACCTAACACCACTTTCTGGCTAACCTGGATTTCACTCAGTTCCTCCATCTCATTTGACCCGCGATCCCCTTCTATTTCCGGCAGATTATTTATGTCTTCCTTAGTGAAGACAGAACCAAAGTAGTTATTCAATTGGTCTGCCATGTCGTTGTTCCCCATGATCAATTCACATGTTTCTGACTGCAAGGGACCTACATTTGTTTTAACTAATCTTTTTCTCTTCACATATGGATCGTTTATGTGGTTATGTGCTTTATGTTGTTAACCCTTTATGTGCTTGCAATAAATGATTTGTTAGCCAGTAATGTGCTTGCAATAAATGATTGGTTGGCCAGTAATGCACTTGCAATGAATGATGATTTGTTAACCCTTAATGTGCTTGCATTAAATGATTTATTAGCCAGCAATGTGCTTGCAATGAATGATGCTTTAACCCTTTATGTACTTGCAATACATTATTTTTTTTAGCCCTTCATGACAATGCCATGAGTTGTTTGCCCTGCCTGTGCTTGAAGGTACAATGCTTAATTAGGTCCGACTGTGTTTGGAAGGAATAAATGCTTTATGAGGTCCGACTGTGTTTGGAAGGAATAAATGCTTTATTAGGTCCGACCTTGTTTAGTCCAAAAGTCCCGCTCATTCTGTGACTTGCGCTTAGTGCAGAGATCCGGTGAGTGCAGAGGTCGCGCTGATTGCGTAATTTCCGGTAAGTGCAGAGGTCACGCTGATTGCGGAAGTGCCACTGACTGCGGAAGACCCGGAGTGGAGACGCCGCGCTCAGCCATAGATTCAAGAAAGATTACTGTCCTGTGAGAGTGTGAGGTGAGTGTGAGAGTGTGGGGTGAGTGTGAGAGAGTGTGTGAGTGAGGTGAGCGTGTGAGTGAGTGAGTGTGCGAATTTTGCTGGCCTGCGACGTGGCTTCCATCTCCAGCCGCAGAGTCCAGAGAATGTCATCCGAAAAATTATTACACCTCCGGGAAGGTAACAACCTGAAAAAAAGTTTCCCCCCGATCCCCCCCACATAAATCAAACCTAAGTACATTAAATCAATCTTTTAAAAAACACTAAAATAATAAAAAGATGAAAAAATGAACAGACTTCCGGCAGGGCTGGCCATCTCCCCGGGGCCCCTGTGAGTTTGCATTTGCCGCCTGTACACTGCTTGAAGTGCTGTGAGTGGATTTGCCGCCTTCTCAGATTTTCTTTGTTAAAATTTGACCACTCAATCTCTCTATATTAAATTTGTCTCAAGAGGCAGTGAGCAGCAGAACACAACAAGAGACACAACAAGAAAGAACTGAACTTAATAAATCTCATCTTTAACACTTAAATTGTCGCTATATTTTAAGAGTCATTCATATTTTAAACTTTAATAAATCCTTTTTCCACTTGCGATGCCTGTGTGTTCTTCATCATAATGGGAACCTAATAGGCAGGAATGGCTGCGCTGTCAGAGAACCACTAAGAGTGCATGGGGAGGGGGGGGGGGGGGGAGTTTGAGGGGAGATGGACTGAATGTGTGTGTGTGGGGGAGGCGAGGGGAATGGCAAGGAGCAGAGTGGGGGGGTGGAGAAGAGGTGACTGAGTGAACTGCCACCACACCAGCCGTGAGCGACTGGACTGCCAGCCCACCAGCCATGAGTGTGTGAACTGCCAGCTCACCAGCTGTAAGTGACTGAAATGCCAGCCCACCAGCCATGACTTAGTGAACTTCCAGCCCAGCAGCCATGACTCTCTGAACTGCAAGTCCAAGTATCCATTCAGTCCACAATGTCCCTAGAAGCCCTCTGGAAACCAGTCCCTTCAGCCCACAACACCCAAACTAGCGCTCCAGCGATCCACAAAAGGATACACTTTCCTCCTTCATTGCTGTGATCTATAAAAAAAGATGAATGTTTAAAATTGATTCTCCACCCTCTCCCCCTTCTCTCTCACACACAGAGTCAGTCACCTGTTTTGGGCAGAATTTCTGGCAGTTTCTGAGCTGCCAGCCCGCCAGTGACTGAGCTGCCAGGTCTCAGTGACTGAACTGCCAGCCCAAGAATCCATTCGGCCCATATTGTCCATATTAGCCCTCTGGAAACCAGTCCCTTCGGCCCACAACACCCATGCTAGCGCTCCAGAAAGACCACCACCCCCCCCACCCCACCGGCGAGCAATATTGGAATTGGTGGAGAGGTGGAATATTGCGTTGGGTGACCAGTTCTCACGTGTGAAGCTGGGACCCAACGGGCCCCACTGAGTCTAGTACTGATTACATTTTCACAAAATTCAGACTGCTCAATGGTAAGGAGCCCAATTTGTACTGACCTAATTTTTCTTTTTTTTTTCTTGAAAATTAAATTGCCAGGTTGAATTAATGTTGAAATGTATATATTTTTTGAGAGCTTCATAAGGAACCACCAAGCATTAAATGTTTTGAGCTTCATGACATAATTCAGGTGACTTACGTAAACTTGTACTTGGCAAACAATTCTTTAAGCCTACTGTTCTATATCAAAGTTGTACATCTTGGTAGTCTCTGTAGCAGTGCACCACTGTGCATGAGGCTGTTTCCACAAGCCAGTCAGCTGTTCGTGGGAGAGAGCCTACGTGGTCCCCAAGTCAAACAGTACATTGATGCGTGTAGTAGCACTTCCATTTCTGATTTGCGCAAAGGTCTGAGGTATGTAAGTCGGGGAGCATCTGTACAATCGTTTTGTTCTGATATAGAAAGAACTCTTAAAACTGACTAAAAAGGATAAAATGAAAATAGTTCAACAGCAAGTCAAACATCCAATAAAATAAGTGTTTATCTTCTGTTTGTAAACGTGTGCATTTTCTATCATCCAGCTGACAGAAACATTGAGAAAGCAGCCAAATCTTAAAAAAAAAACCAGAACAAATGCATTCAGAGCAAAGGTCGTGTTCTGATTGTGGAGAAAACAAAAAATATATAACTGGTTTTAAAAACCTTCTCAATAAACTGTTGAGCAAACTATGATATTCAGAAGAAAACTAATCCTGCCTTTTCTTAAAACAACATTACCTTGTCTCAAGCTCCTGAATTGGTGCTGTTTGTTGGCAATTAACAACTAATCTCTGAGCCTTAAGTGATGGTCTATCCTTTGCATTCCCACTAGCTTTCTTCTTGTCTTTCCATCACGCTCTCTCTCTACAAGATTCTAAGTGAATGTGGATTTCTTACTCAAACGCAACTGGAAATAGAATCTGCTTCAGAGCAGAATCTTGGTAAGCAGGCGGGTGGAAGTTACTGCAAAGGAAGCAAGCATGAGGAGTTGAATTAGCAATTAGATCAGCCATTGTTTTATTAAATTATTTATTAATTGCATCTCTAAACTAAACCAAACTAAAAAATAGGCCCAAGGGTCTGAATGGTCTATTTGTGTTCATAACTAATGACTTTCATGTTTAATAGTAGGAAGAGTATCCCTGGTGACCCATGACCATGATACTGATAATCTGGGCTTGTTGGAGCTTGCAATGGTCAGATCCAAAGTTTCTTCCTGGGTGGCATAATGAAGATATAGATAGACACCTGAACAGTTCTTCCTCTTCTTTAACTGATAAAGCTTCTTAGAGTAATGCATTAATTGTGTGGATGCATCTTTTAAAGACAGTTGTTGCTTTCTTAATTTGTGCTCCAAAAAACCTTTGGAGTGAGTAGCTTTGACGATAATGTTGCTATATCTGTGGCCCCTTGCTCTTCCTGTGACTTCAGTTGCTCAAGCTTTGACTAACTCTCAACAGAGAATCCTTATGCACAAGCTTCTAGTACCTTTTCTGTTCTACTTCATCAAACCCAGCCTCATTTGATAACTTGACAATGTCTTCTTGGAGATATTTCAGGTTTGTAAGCCAATCTAAAAAGACCATCTACACACTCTGACCATATTTTTCTTGATATATTGATGCTTACCTTGCATCATTCCAAGAGGCGCGGATGTCGTCAACAGCTTTCTCAATTTTGTAACTGTTGCAATTTTTTTCAAGTGGTGAGCTTGTTGTTGTCTCTAGACACCAAAATGATATGCCTCATCAAACATTGCAGTTAGTAAATGATAATAGCACCCTGGTCTACAGTCTGCAGGAATGAAATGGCGCTTCGGGGCATTTGTGGTAGAGAAATTGCATGATCTAATTTAGGAAAAATGGGCATTTTCCAAGCTTTTTTAGTTAAACCGCCACAGTAGGAGTGTTTTGAGTTCTCCAAGTGGTAAATTATGCGAGGCTAATGGTTACCTCTCACATTGTCTCCATGCAGAAAATTACAACAATCTTTATCTTAAAGCTTAGAGCAGTTTTCCCATCTGTCAAGACAAACACGTACAGAACAATAGTCTTCATCTATGTTGAATAGTTTCGGAAAGTAGACATGTGCCTCAATGACTTGTTTCAGTTCCTTTGGAAAACTTTCTTATCCCCACAATATCTCATCTTGCCACCTCCTCTGCAAATAAATATGTTGCAGCTTTGCTTGTCTCTTGAAATGTTGAAATTATTTATAATCAATCCATCATTTTCCCTGATGTTCTTTTAAGTCTTATCATAACAAGTTCATTTCTTCCTGGATCATATCACTCAGGATCATGTGTCATTTATTCTTAACGTCTAACCACGGGTTTATTTTCTTTTAACCCCTTTTCTTCGTTACATTTCTGCCCTTTGTAACATACGAGGAAATTACCAGGGTAATATTCTGCTTCAATAAAGGTCTATTTTTAAAATAATTATGTCAATTGTTTGTCTCAATAGGGCCTTGCTAAAATAATTGGTATAAATATCAATTTATTTCCATACAGCTGTCAGTCTAAACCACAGTGATTTTCCTTAATGTTGCTGTGTCTGGGATTTCAATTACTGCTTATGGCTAATGCTGATATAATTATTTGTCAACTTCTAGCAGTAAAGATCATTTGTTGCAGTGTAAGTGGTTTGTAAATCACGTCGCAGCTAATATTTGCAAAAGGAACATCTGTAAATTGAGTTTACATATTCAGTTAACTGATCTTGTGAAGTGAACCGACTAAACTGAGACAAGAAATTTAATTCCATTAATTGGAGTTGTAATGGAATTGAACTTGAAATGGAAAACAATAATAACAATGCCTTTACAGAGTGCCTTTAATATAGTAAACTAACACAAAGCAGTTTCAAACAGGATTGTCAGGTTATAAATGCTGTAAAATGTGAATGCAGAGGCGTGAAAGGAACATATTACAAATGGGAAAATGGTAGAAAGGTTTAGGGAGGAAATTCTAGAGGGGACTAGCTAATCATCATAATCATCATCATCGTCATCGTTGAAACATCAACGGGCACGGTGCCTTACAATGCTATGTACGACAGTGATTGCAACTTCTACTGAAGTGCGGATGGCCGTTGGCTCGCTTGAAGCTCATCCGCCCTTTGACAGGTCTTGTTTTTGGTCCTGCTGGGGGTCCAAAGCCCCCTCCTCACCTGGCAAACCAGGTGGGGGGAGACGGTTTAGTCGCCAGCTATTCGACCATGGATCAGGTAGCATGGGATTACATAGTAACCGTGTCGGGGGGGAACTTCCCGACCGACCTGACTCTAGCTAATGGTGGAGTGAAAAAAAGTTGCATATTTATATTTTAGGCCACAAATTACCAAATTATATCTCGATCATACAAAGGAGATTAAATTCAATCTGACTAATTATCATCCAGTGTACTTTCAGCAAGATGGAAGCGGTCACCAGTGCTATGAAGTGGCACCTATTCACCAATAACACACCTCTGTCCAGTTTGGGTTTGGCCTGGACACCTAGGGTTGAATTCTAGAGATGAGGTGAGAGACTGCCCATGACATCAAGCATTCAACTAAGTAAGCCAACCTCATATTTCTCACAATGTTGACGGTCAGTCAGCCCATCAATTTACATCTCCCAATAAACCCATCAACCAGTATCTTCTGTGGGATTAAATTGGAGCACTCAGGGAAATCTCACAGGTAGAAAATCTACACAGAGAACAGAGATCAGATTGAATGTGGGTTACTGCAACTGAGCAGTAGCAGCTTTACATGCTGTGCCACAATGCTGTCCCTATTTGTTTGATATGTTAAACGACCATTTGCAAAAGAATGCTTATTTTGTGATGTAATAATGTTCATTATTATAAGCATTGTGCTCAATTTTTAAAACACCTTCAAATCAAATCTGTACCAGTTAGCAAGGCCTGGTAAAACTGAAGTAAAAAGGGACACACAATAACATCTGGAGTCAGATCTCGGATAAAGAAAGACAGCTGAGGTTGTCAGAGAACGTCTCGCCCCATCATATCACTGCAAACCTCCTGAGGACAGTGCTCTAGGTCCCACCATATTCAATGATTCCCTTCCTCAAGATCAGAAAGTGGATCTGTTCCCTGATTATTCTGATGCAATGTTTAATTCCACTTGCAACTCCTCAGCAAATGAAACAACCCAATCTTGCAGGTAGCAAAACCCAGGCGACCTTCAATCATGGTCTGTGTGGCAAGAAACATTCATGTGACAAATGTAATTACCAACTGCCATCTTCAAAGTCATTACCAGTGCCAAGTGCACCAGCATTAATATTCTTAATGATCATCGGCAACTAGAAATTCATATGGTAAACACATGGGTACAAGAACAGAGCAAAGGTCATAAGTGATAGGAGTAGAATTAGGATATTCGGCCCATCAATACTCTGCCATTCAATCATGGCTGATCTATCTCTCTCTCCTAACCCCATTCTCCTGCCTTCTCCCCATAGCCCCCGACACCCTTACTAATCAAGAATCTATCTCTGCTTTAAAAATATCCATTATAACTTGAAAAGTAACCAATATTTCAAATATCTTCAAATCAAGATTATTTGAAAAAATATATACAAGGATATCAAACCCTAACCACAGATTTATTAGAAGGAATTAATAGAAAGGCAGAATCAAGCAATTTAATATCATATTTATATAATATAATTTTAAATATAGAAACACCAACGACAGAGGCAATTAGAAGGGACTGGGAACAAGAGTTATTGATAAAAATTCTTTAAAACTTTGCCTTCCATCACAGTGAGGAGGTGTTTGGTGAACTCACTGTGGTGGGTGTTAATTTTGTGTTTATTGGGTGTTTCTGTCATTTTTTAAATTATATGTATAACTGCAGGGGAACGAAATTTCGTTCAGACCAAAAGGTCTGAATGACAAATAAATTCAATTCAATTCAAAATCCCGAATGACAGATGGGGGGAAAAAATTATATGCACATAAATGTTCGATTAATGTGACATAATCTAATTCAATTTAAAATTTTACACAGATTATATTACTTGAAAACCAGATTGAATAAAATATTTCCAAATGTTTCCCCCATTTGTGATAAATGTCTAACTCAAAATGCCACTATAGCATATTCCTTTGTCTCTTGTACAAAACTGCATACATTTTGGAATTAAATCTTTGGAACTTTTACAAAACTATTCAACACAAAATTGAACCCCAATACAGAACTGATTATCTTTGGATCAATGGAAGAGGGACGTAAATTAACTACGTTCCAAGAAGCTCTACGTAATTATGGTTTAATAACAGCAAAAAAAACTTATACTCAAATTCTGGAAAAACGCAACCACGCCAACGTTCAAAATGTGGATTGCAAATATGTCGGAAACGCTACATCTTGGAGAAATGAGATTCCTCCTATTAGGCAAAGTAGACCAATTCTTAAAGATTTGGTTTCCTTTTATCGACTTTTTACAAGCATATGGTGCAACATAACATAACCTTAGAAATTAAATGGTTCAGAACTGGGTGACAGATGGGTAAAGATGTGAAATAGGTATATCTCTCCTAATTTCTTTTCTCTCTATTTTCTCTTTTTCTTTCAATCTCCTTTCGCTTTTTATGTCTGCTCTGTCTCTTTCGCTATCTGTTTCTACTCGCTTGTCTATCTCTATCGCGACACCTTTTATTTCCATTTTTCTTTCACTGCTCTTTTATTATTTAAATAAAAATAAGTTGTACAAGAATGGTAATGTGTATGTATGTATTAGGTACCACACTACTGTACTTACTTCTAACAAATTTTTCAAAAATAAATAAATAAATAAAAATCCATTGACTTGGACTCCACAGCCTTCTGTGGCAAATAATTCCACAGATTCATCACCCTCTGAATAAATAAATTCCTTCTCATCTCCTTACTAAAGGAACGTCCTTTCATTCGGAGGCTATGCTGGGAATCTTGTGACAAGCGAGTCACTCTTAACATTCCCTAAACCTATCTGACACCACAAGATGCACATCAGGAGCACAATGGAATGCTGGCCACTTGTCTAGCCAAATGTTGACCCGACAATCTGAAAAAACCTAACACTGACCAAGATAAAATTGCCCACATGATTGGATCTTATCCACCGTCCTATGCACTCATCTCCTCCATGACAGTGGATGCAGTGTACACCATTACAAAATACACTGTAGTTATTTTCCCAGGGCTCTCTAACAGCACCTGCCAAACCCGTAACCTCTATCACCGAGTCGGATTAGGGTAGCAGACACATGGGAACATTATCACCTACAGATTCCTACAAGTCATTCGCCATTCTGACTTTAAATATTACCAGCAATAAAATATATTGCCTTACTGGCTTCAAATTCTGGAACTCCCTATCCAACAGTACTGTAGGATTATCTTCACAAGAAGGACTTCAGTGGTTCACCTCCACCTTCAATGGCAATTCCACATGGGCAATAAATGCCGTGTCAGTTATGCCTGGATAACGAAAACAAATATAAAACAAAATATAGAATATAGAATTTAAAATAAGCCAAAGACAGCCTTGAACAATAGCTAAATTATAAAACTACCAGTCAACACTATGGAAAACAAATTAAAATTGTGTGTGTGCAAATCTACTTGAGCTAATTTAAAACATGAAGAATCATCAACAATTTGAAAAGCTATCAAGCTAGCCCAATGAAAACAGATAATCTTTCACCTTACGTAAGAGATCCACTCTTCATTATTAACAACCTCTTGCCTAGTAAGGTCCAAGGCACACGAGATACACAATGATACAAACTGGGTATTGTTTTCACTCATATGCCTCTTTTAAAAAACTCCCAGATTGTTAAATTACAGCATTGTGTGTTGAAAGTATTATTTGTCAGGGAGATGATTTTCTCATCTACAGCCACCAGCTTGGCCAATGCATTTCCATGGCCTTAATTTCAAACAAGAAAATGACAGTGAAGTCAATTCAGCACATGGTGCACACAGCTGCTCCCAAGAGTGATGTTCATGGTCTACTTTGTTTGGCAGCATAAACACTGTACCTGCCAATTGGCCCATTTGAGAATAATAACATTTTATCAAGGACAAGTACATGCCCAACAGCTGCAAGATTAGACATTTGCACCCAGATGTCTGCTAGAGATGTGAAGTTGTTAGGTTATTAAGCCACTGGAGTCACTTGAATGATATAATATGCAAGCGATCATCCCATACTTGAACCCCCTGAATTTAATATGGAAAACATTACCTTGCAAGAAATTGAAATAAATAGTGAAAATGCTGTTAACCCTCAACAGGTCAGGTAGCATCTCTGGGGATGAAAACAGAACTAGAACTAATATTTGAGATCAGCAACATTTGGTTAGATTATTCAAAATAAAGAAGAACACTGGAAATAATTAGATTCATGTGAGTCAATAATATTAATAATCAAAGATATTTCTTCCACAGTTCAGAATTAAAAAATGCAACTCAAATTCCATTTTAAGCGAGTATAACAGTGATATTAATTCAGAAGTGTTTGTTACACAAAGCCATAATACTATTTCAAAGGTTTCAAAAGCAAGTTTATTGTCATATGTACCAATTAAGGTACAGTGAAACTCTCGAAACCATAATAAAAATGGAAAAGGACACACAACTGTGAATGTTAAAAAATTTGAGATTTAAAAAATCAAACCTGTAATTTACCCCATCAGATAAAGCATAAAAATAACTTTAATTTGATACCCAATTCACTTTTATATCTTCAGTATTAAAAAAGTTATGGTCATTTTCATACTCAGAAATTAGCATCTTGTTCTCTAATGCATTTCCATTGACTCAGCATAAAAGCTGTGATAGGGGACAGTCAATTGACATAAAAGCCCAGAACTTTCTTAAAAATTAAGATAACTGAATGAAATGTTCAGTTATTATAGATTGAAGCATTCTGAAACAAATATGAAACATCTTACTTGGATGACTTGAAATTAAAGCATATAATTAGTTAGTTACCTAATTGTAGCCAATTACAAAATTGACCGTTGTGACGGAAATAGTAATAAACAACCAGATTGCCTTGAAAATTTAAAAAATGTGATATTCTCAAGATCAGAACTTTAATTTTGTTGTATTATATGCTGTAAATCTGTAACAGATAGGTAAAGAAATTACAATTTCTAGCAAAAGACCAAGTCTTTATGGAGAAGATCAGCTGCTAGCTGGTACATTGCCATATCATAATCAGTAGCATCATCATACGCCTCAGATTGTAACCAATAAGCAACTCTGTACACCTTATTTTTCCTCAACTTTTCAACTTTGGCATTGTAAACTACAAGTTTTTGCTCTTCAAACCACGCATGACATGCCTTTCTGTCCACTACTATCTCATTAAGAATGTCCTGTAGATCATCACATTTGGAGTAGTCCAAATTCGGATAGTCTCTGTGAATGCTGTCCAAATCAGTCTCGTTTGCTGGGCATTTGGATTGACAATTTTGCCTTTCTTCTTCGGAGACATCTGTTTAAAATGTAAAGAAAAAAACACTGAACAACACTACCAGAAACAAGTTATTATTTGCAGTTTAAGAAAAAAAAGTAGAAATGATAAAGTTAAACGTTAAAACAAATATTAAATACCCAACAAAAAAAATCATATTCATCAGTTTCATCAAATCAATTAAATTCATCTAATCAATTAAGTTCAATTACTAGATCTAAACACCTATCCATTTAAGAAAACGCTAAAATGTTTAAATAGCCAATTATCCAAATAACAAACGGATCCCATTCACACAAGAATTCACAACATAACATGATTTTTAAATTTCACTTTGTCATTAATTTATATGCCAAATGGAATGAATTTAATGTTTAATTCCCATAAATTAATCCAGAAACATCCACTCTCAAGATAATCAAAATCAGTAGTTTTTGCACAATACATCTGACTAAAACTTTACTGTGGATATTTAGTATGAAAATATTGATCATGGATAGACAATAACACAAAATATAGATGATTTAGATGTTCTTATGACATGATTGTGCAAAAGATTAATGAATTTGATTATCTTGAGAATGGATGTTTCTGGAATGTGACCGATCGGAATGTGGCTGCTGCCATGATTTAAGCCCCTATCGGCAGGCAAGACACGGCCGATTCGTATTGGGGCCTAATTAACATTTTTCGCATCATAAGATTAAAATGAAGCCGCACCAAAAAGCAAGATATGTTAAATAAACAACATACCTTTTGTGTTGTCCTGCACTTGCGATCCTTGATGTTGAAGGCTTTGAAGGTGTTTTTAGTTGCGTTTAAATTCAATCCAGCGACGCAATCGACCAACAACATTTTTTAAAAACGGGGGCGGATCGCAGAACGGATTTTCTTCATCAGCTAGCAGTCCGAGCAAATTCCTCTCCGACAACCAATACAAACCTGCATTTTAATATCCTCCCCCCCCCCAAGCCTCCGGAATCGCCGCACAGGCAGCAGGCAGATGTGCAGCACCACTGATAATATAAAATAAAACTGAGTACAAACTTAAGAAATATCAAATAAATTATTTGAGCTACAATTATGTGAAAAGGTAGAATACCAGAAATAATATTAGTTAATTCAAATCTGAATCAGCAAAATCAGAGATGCGAACTATGGCACACAAACAGCCAACCTCTTATATGCTGTAGTATACCTATAGGTGCTACCTATCTCTTCTAATCCAATTTGCTTGCATTAGGCATGTAATCCACTATGCCTTTCTGACCCAAGTACCTGTCCAAATTGATATTATTCAAATATTTTGTTACTGCATTCAAAGTAGGAAGCATGTCCTGAAGAAACAAACAACTAAGAGCGACTCTCTGTAACACTAAGCAAATTAATAGCATTAAGGATGGACAAATCCCTTGATGGCCTACATCTCAGCGTTTTAAAGCACATCATGTTCAGCCCAGACAGCGTGGCTGAAGGGCCTGTTTCTGTGCTGTTCTAGGCTCTAAGTGCCTGGAGCGACAGCAGATGAATTGGCTGCAATTTTACTAAATTTCCCAGATTTGGTAAAGCTACCAACAGATTGGAAAACAGTAATTAAAACACTTGCAAAGAGGGAAGAAGAGCCAAAGGTCCATTAGTCCAATATCATTTTCTGGGTAAATGCTATAATTGATTATTACGAAAGCAAAAACAGAGCAGTTAGAAATGGATAATTGCAGTTGGACAGATTTATATGGCTTTCTAAAAATGCATTAAATAGATTTATTAGCATCTTTGAGGATATAACCTGGTACCTCTTGGAACCAAAGGGGAACCAATGTATTATACATTTAAATTTCCCAAAGGGACTTTGCTAAGGGACTTCAATTTTGTATGAAACTAGACCAAGGCAGACCCGTTGAGTACCACCCCCTCAACACGCAGTTGTGGTTGCGGGGGGGGGGGGGGGGGGGGGGGGGGGGGGAGAGAGGGGGGGGAGAGAGGGGGGGAGAGAGGGGGGGAGAGAGGGGGGGAGAGAGGGGGGGAGAGAGGGGGGGAGAGAGGGGGGGAGAGAGGGGGGGAGAGAGGGGGGGAGAGAGGGGGGGAGAGAGGGGGGGAGAGAGGGGGGGAGAGAGGGGGGGAGAGAGGGGGGGAGAGAGGGGGGGAGAGAGGGGGGGAGAGAGGGGGGGGAGAGAGGGGGGGAGAGAGGGGGGGAGAGAGGGGGGGAGAGAGGGGGGGAGAGAGGGGGGGAGAGAGGGGGGGAGAGAGGGGGGGAGAGAGGGGGGGAGAGAGGGGGAGAGAGAGGGGGAGAGAGAGGGGGAGAGAGAGGGGGAGAGAGAGGGGGAGAGAGAGGGGGAGAGAGAGGGGGAGAGAGAGGGGGAGAGAGAGGGGGAGAGAGAGGGGGAGAGAGAGGGGGAGAGAGAGGGGGAGAGAGAGGGGGAGAGAGAGGGGGAGAGAGAGGGGGAGAGAGAGGGGGAGAGAGAGGGGGAGAGAGAGGGGGAGAGAGAGGGGGAGAGAGAGGGGGAGAGAGAGGGGGAGAGAGAGGGGGAGAGAGAGGGGGAGAGAGAGGGGGAGAGAGAGGGGGAGAGAGAGGGGGAGAGAGAGGGGGAGAGAGAGGGGGAGAGAGAGGGGGAGAGAGAGGGGGAGAGAGAGGGGGAGAGAGAGGGGGAGAGAGAGGGGGAGAGAGAGGGGGAGAGAGAGGGGGAGAGAGAGAGAGGGGGAGAGAGGGGGAGAGAGAGAGAGGGGGAGAGAGAGAGAGGGGGAGAGAGAGAGAGGGGGAGAGAGAGAGAGGGGGAGAGAGAGGGTACAGCTGGAATGAGCACGCAGGGGAAGGGAGGAGCTGCGCTGACAGTGAGGAGAACCTCGCTCAGCGCATGAGCGATCTGCAGAACAAAGATCCTATAGCTGGAGGCAGGAGGGCCTTGATTGGTGGGCATGTGGGCATTGTGACGTGAGCAGCTGGCAAGCGGTCATCTTTTGTTTTTAAAGTGAGTTTTGTGAACAATTTTATTAAAAATCTGGAGAAATAATTGAGCAAATTTAGAGAGGAGTGGATTTCTGAAATCATAAGTTAAATCCCTACTGAAATATGTAAAAATCCCCGTGTTTTTGTGTCTGGTTTTCAAGGAAATAAGTTTCAAAGGCAACATGACACCCGTCTAGAGAGGGAGCGGCAGAGAGTGAGGGCAGAGAGAGAAGCGGGAGAGACAGAGAGAGAGGGGCAGAGACGGACAGAGAGGGGCAGAGACGGAGAGAGAGGGGCAGAGACGGAGAGAGAGGGGCAGAGACAGATGGAGAGGGGGGTGGAGGGGAGGAGGGAAGGGTGAGTGAGGGGGGAGGGCGGGCGTGGTCCTGAGTGAGCCTGCGGGCCGACTGCAAACAGTTGAGGCCGCCGCCGCAATGTTCTAGAAGCCGAGCGGACTTGATGTCACTAAGCTGCGGGATCCATGCCTCCCACAGATGGACTCCCACAAAAGAAGTCTGCTCACGCTGGACGCGGGGCATGCGGAGGGGCGTGACTTCACAAAAGAAAGCAGGTGTCCTCGGGATCTGAAGAAGCCGTTCGTTCTTTCTGCGCCTTTTAAATAACGGGGGGGGGGGGGGGTGTGACTTAACTCGTGCAAAACAACAGATATTTAATCCAGAGCTGGGCCAGGACACGGGAAACTATAATATTCAATAGTATGAAAAAAATAAATAAACAGTGCTTTGATCCACAGCAGGGGGGGGGGGGGGGGGGGCGGGGGCAGGCCAGGAAGCAGGTAGGAGGCAGGTGGGCTTCGATTGGTGGGCATGTCGGCATTGTGATGTCAGCAGCTGTCAAGCAGCGATTATTTTTTTTAAAGTGAGTTTTGTGAACAATTTTATGCAAAATCTGAGGAAATAATTGATGTTATTTACAGAGGAGTGGATTTCTGAAATCATAAGGTAAATCCCTACCACAATATGTAAAAATCTCCCCGTTTCTACGTCTGATTTTTGAGGAGATAAGTTTCAAAGGCAAAATGACACACACACAGTTTTAAAAGTATATAGATAGATAAGGATAGGATTAATGAGATTGAGTGGAATAAATGAATTAAATAGTTATTACACAGAAAAAGTTGAAGCGGATGACTCATTTCAAGGTTGTTGGGTTGTAACTGGTGGGATGCCCCAGTCAATTACAATCTACGTTGTAAGTTGTCTATGGTGACTCAGACAAAGGGATAGGTATAATTAACAGGTGAGAAAATAAGTAATGAGGATCACACATAATCTGCATAGGGATCTAACCAGATAGAGTAAAAAAAAGATAGCCTGAGTTTCATTGTGGAAAATTTGCAAGACATCCACTTTGGAAATAGATTTATTTGATCCCATAAAATGTGTTCGATGATCTGAGTGCCCTCAAAGAAAAGCAGCAGAAAGTCAGCATACAGACAGTGTTAGTAATTAAGAAGGCAGAAGCAATTCAGGCCTTGATTGAAAGTGCATGGAGTATAAGACATCTAAATATAATTGAATAAGGATTTGGTAAAATGCTGGGGTGTAATGTTGAGGCTCTAAGGCGCTGATAAGGCCACATTTGGAATATTGTGAGCACCATAGCTGATGAAGGATGTGCTGGCTCTGGAGAGGGTCCAGAGGAGGTTTATAAAACTGATCCCAGGAATGAGTTGGTTAACCTATGATGAGCGTTTGTCGGCACTGGGCCTGTACTCGCTGGAGTTTAGGAGAATAAGGGGGGCACCTCATTGAAACATACAGAATAGTGAAAGGCTTGGATTGAGTGGATGTGAAGAGGATGTTTCCACTAATGGGAGAGTCTAGGACGAGAGGTCATAGCCTCAGAATTAAAGGACGTTCTTTTAGGAAGGAGATGAGGAAAAATTGATTTAGTCAGAGGGTGGTGAATCTGTGGAATTTTTTGCCACAGAAAGTCATGGAGGCCAAGTGGATATATTTAAGGCAGAGATACAGTGCATTTAGAAAGTATTCAGACCCTTTCACTTTTTCCACATTTTGTTACATTACAGCTTATTCTAAAATTGATTAAATTCTCTTTTTTTTATCATCAATCTACACACAATGTCCCATAATAAAAAAAGCAAAACCATGTGTTTAAACATTTTTGCAAAGGAATTAAAACAAAATGACTAAAATATCACATTTACATAAGCATTCAGACCCTTTACTCAGTACTTTGTTGAGGCACCTTTGGCAGCAAATACAGCCTCATGTCTTCTTAGGTATGACGCTACAAGCTTGGCACACCTGTATTCAGGTAATTTCTCCCATTCTTCTCTGCAGATCCTCTCTGGTTCTGTCAGGTTGGATGGGAAGCATCGACGCACAGCTATTTTCATGTCCCTCCAGAGATGTTCGATTGGGTGTAAGTCCGGGCTCTGGCTGGGTCACTCAAGGTCATTGACAGACTTGTCACAAAGCCACTCCTGTGTTGTCTTGGCTGTGTGTTTAGAGTCGTTGTCATGTTGGAAGGTAAACCTCTAGCCCAGTCTGAGGTCCAGAATGCTCTGGAGCAGGTTTTCATCAAGGATTACACAAAAAGCTGGAGAAACTCAGCGAGTGCAGCAGCATCTAAGGAGCGAAGGAGATAGGTGACGTTTCGGGTCGAGACCCTTCTTCATCAAGGATTTCTCTGTACTTTGCTCTGTTCATCTTTCCCTCGATCCTGACTTGTCTCCCAGTTCCTGCCGGTGAAAAACATCACCACAGCATGATGCTGCCAGGTGATGAGCGGTGCCTGGTTTCCTCCAGACGTGACACTTCGCATTCAGGCCAAAGAGTTCAATCATGGTTTCATCAGACAAGAGAATCTTGTTTCTCATGCCTTTGGGCAAACTCCAAGTGGGCTGTCATGTGCCTTTTACTGGGGAGTGGCTTCCGTCTGGCCACTCTATCATAAAGGCCTGATTGGTGGAGTGCTGCAGATATAGTTGTCCTTCTGGTTGGTTCTCCCATCTCCACAGAGGAACTCTGGAGCTCTGACAGAGTGACCATTGGGTTCTTGGTCACCTCCTTGACCAAGGCCCTTCTCCCCCGATTGCTCAGTTTGGCTGGGCGGCCAGCTCTATGAAGAGTCCTGGTGGTTCTAAAGTTCTTCCATTTAAGAATGATGAAGGCCACTTGTGCTCTTCGGGACCTGCAATGCTGCAGGCATTGTTTTATACCCTTCCCCAGATCTGTGTCTCGACACAATCCTGTTTCGGAGGTCTACAGACAATTCCTTCGTCTTCATGGCTTGGTTTTTGCTCTAACATGCACTGTCAACTGCGGGACCTTATATAGACAGATGTGTGCCTTTCCAAATCATGTGCAATCAATTTAATTTACCACTGGTGGACTTCAATCAAGTTGTAGAAACATCTCAAGGATAATCAATGAACCCATGGTGAACCTAAGCTCAATTTTGAGTGTCATAGCAAAGGGTCTGAATACTTATGTAAATGTGATATTTCAGTTATTTATTTGTAATTAGTTTGCAAACATTTCTAAATGCCTGTTTTCGCTTCTTCATCCCCGGGGCACTGTGTGTAGATTGATGATAAAAACAAATGAATTTAATCCATTTTACAATAAGGCTGGAACATAACAAAATGTGGAAAACGTGAAGGGGTCTGAATACTTTCTGAATGCACTGTAGATTCTTGGTTAGTACTGGTGTCAGAGGTTATGGGGAGAAGGAAGGGGAATGGAGCTAGGAGGGAGAGATAGATCAGCCAAGATTGAATGGCAGAGTAGATTTGATGGGCTGAATGGCCTAATTCTACTATCTCTTAATAATATTCTTAAAACAGGAGACCAAATCTGAGGATTTGGTCTCCTGTTTTAAGAAATATTTTCAAGACCAAGATTGACCCCATCATCACTCACCACGAGCAGGTTCTATGAATTATTAGTCATCGGAGCTCACCTATACCAATCAAGACATGACAAATAATGCAATTTCAAGCCTTCAGTGAAAACCCCATGGTCCAGCAGCAGATGGAACATGATTAAGCTTCCGGTGGGGCGAGGCCTACACATTTCAAGAAATACGTACTCAATAGAGCTCTTCTGTGCCCTGGAAACAAAAAGAAATGTAGTCCAATTGTTGGAGTGGCTCTGGACGAAATGACAGCAGCAGTGCCACCCCACTTACTGTAAGATCATACAATTGAAAATTCAGAGAGTACAGATGCTGGAAATATGAAATACACCTTGAAATTACTGGAAATACTGAGCAGATCAGCATCAGTGGAGAGAGAGTTAATGTTCCAGTTACAGACGCCCGCATGAGAAATGATTACCCGATTCCTCATGGAGAAAAGGTGCAATTACTTTTATGGATTAACAACGTGGTGTGATCTCTCAGAATATCAGCATTTTAGTTCCTACAAATTTTCTGATAATGCCATTATACGTGCTCCACAACCAGCTATTTCAGGTTCTGCAGCTCAGGCTAACAATATGGAGTTACCAGTTATGGCTACCTGGGCTGCAGTCAACCACCACAGCCATCAGTATATTTGTAAGCATTTGCAGAAGAATCCCGAGACGTTATTTGCATTTATAGGAAATTCCCATAAGACTATCAGCATGGTCAGGTGATTTCAAGTATAATAAAACTCTCTGATAAACCTGCTCTCTCGGGACTTCAGTAGCTGCAGATTGGCAGATATTCTTTACTATTAGACGTTGTTCAACACACTTTGTTCTAATAGCAGGGTTTTATTGTCGTACAGCAATACTGAGAAAGAGGAAGCACACAAAATGAGTTGGTTTCTATTTTGTTCTATTTCGTCTAGTATATTTTGGAACATAAATACTCACATTATGGAATGTGTTACATCACAGATTCATTTGACGCACAACGTGTAATGTTAAACTACTAAAATAAATTGGGACAGATGGGAAGCCTTGGAGTTGTTATTCAGAATGTTGATACTTAACGAGCACAAATGAAAAAAACATTTACGACAAATATAATCCATTGTGTTTCTGCATCCTTGGGTAATTATGTAGTTTTTTTTTACCTAACTGAATATATGGATTCTTTATTGTAGCTTACACCATACTACCATATTAATACAATTAAACCTCTGGAGGATGGAAATGGTACTCAATCACCAATTTTCATCATTAAAAAAATTATAAATCTTGTTCAACACTGCTTTTCATTAAAAGTTTATGTTATTAATCAGGGCTAAATTAATCCCCCATTAAAATTATGGCAGCCCATCTCAGTAACCACTGGCCCAGTATTAATTAACAGTTCAAATCAGGTAGAAATCATAGTTATACCAACTGAATTGATACATTGAGGAACGGCTGTGGTTGGGTGTTTTTCGGGCTTTTCATTGCAAAATGGCTAAGCAGAGGATGCACTCAACTATGCGTTTGGCAATTTGTTGCTTAGTTACTGTTTCTAAGGAGACAAACACTTTATGGACGAATAAAAGGAACAGTGTGCCATCCTCCAGGCAAGATTGAATTTATAGTCAGTAAAAATCAGGCAACCTAATTAAAGAACTATACGTACTCGTACTCTTCATCCCAGTCAGCAGATCTGTACACTCTCAATCCAGCAATGTAATGATCTTTAAATGTTCACCTTCATTTTCAAACCCTTTCACAGATTTACATTCTTCTATCATGGTAACATCCTCTAGGCTATTATCCTAAAAAATCTGCGCTTCTCCAATCCAACTCTTGGAACTTTTCTTACCATCTTACTTGCATGGATCAGTTTCAAAATATTTCTGATAACGTTCCTGTGAAGCATCTTAGAACACTGTTGAAATAGAAACATAGAAAATAGGTGCAGGAGGCCATTCGGCTCTTCTTAAATTGTGACCACCTGGTTCTGGACACCCCGAACATTGGGAATATCTTTCCTGCATCTAGCCTGTCCAATCTCTTAAGAATTTTATATGTTTCTATAAGATACCCAGAATGATATATGTTTCTATAAGATCCATTCAAGTATTCTGCTGATCCATTTCAAGATCCATTTCTATAAAATCCCATTCAAATACTCTGCTGCTACTATCACAACAAATCTAAAAAAAGATAGCCAAAGTTGTTGCATTTACAAAAATACAAAATAGGTTCAGCATTGAGCTCTTCAGATTCAGGATCATTTCACAATGTGCTATGTGCTATTATTGGTACTTAAATGGAACTCCTAACTTTTAGTGAACTATTCCTTCATATTTTAATCACTGATTATATCTAAAATGTATTATTCTATTTTAATTCTCCCTTAATCAAATCTTTCTTGTTCTATCGCTAATACAGTCTTGAATTCACCCAATCCACTTTCATCTTCCTCCTCAGCTCTTGCTAAATTCACAACCCTTAAACCTGATAGGTTGTGCTATAGAGTAAACAGATTTTGCCCCTACTGTCAGGTCCCAAATTCCACATTTCCCTCACCTTGAAGTTATTCATTCATACATCTTTAACAACTGTGAAATTTAACATAGATGAATGTATTTAGAAGTGGGAGAAAATGTGTACCAAATGATGTAACTCATTACTTTTAAAGATATGAATAGTAGGAGAATCCATAGAAGAGAATTACTGTAATGATTCCAGTGATAAATGATCATAGCTAGCATGTACAGCCATGAGAAGTTTGAATTGTTTATTTCAGAGGAGATAATTCAGAAAAAAATTGACAGCAGTGTTTAAAAATTAAGGTAGTAAGCCGAGTAAATAAAGAGAAATTGTTTCCATCGACTGAGGATTCAAAAAACCAAATGGAAAAGATCTCCGGTAAATGACAGAGACACCAGAGGTAACATACGAAGGAATTTTATTTTATACAATGTAGCTAGATTTATATGCATTGCTTTCATAAGGTATTGGACAGATATTTAGCAGTAATCTTGAAAGAAAAAATATCTAATCACACGGAGAAGCAGCAGGAGAAGAGGACTACATGGAGTGTCCGGAATGGCCACCTTTCGCAGGGCATGATTACGATTCCATACTTCCACAAGAGGGAATCTTGGGTAATTGGAAAAGAACAATGAGGAAAAGAATCGGTGTACTTAAGGAGAGGTTTAGTAGTCTATATGTGGAGCCACAGGAGATAAACGAGGTCTTAAATAAATACCTCTCTTCTATATTTATCAAGGAGAAGCCCATGGAAGCTAGAAAATTCAGGGAAGAGAGTCATAGCAGTGACGTCTTGCAACAAATCAATATTATGAAAAAGGTATTGCTCTCCTTGAAGTGCATAGAGATGGATAAATACCTGGCCAAGTGTATACCAGGACATTGTGGGAAGCAAGGAAAGAAATTCCTGAGGCCCTGTCAGAGATTTTTTGCATCTTCCTTAGCTATAGAAGAGGTAGCAGAAGACTGGGCAGTGGTTATTGTCGCGTCTTTAAGAAGGGCTGTACCTACAAGCCGAGAAGGTACAGGCTGGAGTGCCTAACATTAGTGGTAGGTAGTAAACTGAGAGGATACGAGACAGGATCCATCTGCATTTGGAAAGGACCCGAATCAAGATAGTCAGCATGGCTTTGGACATAGGAAATTGTGTCAAATTTAATAGTAAGATTAAATGAGAACTTACCAGTTTGAAGTTTGATCTTTATTTTATGAGGAGTTACGATGAGGGATTACGTGAAGACCCCGCCAGCACGCATGCACGACATTCTTCAAAGCAGCGGTGTGAAATCACAGATACCAGAGTTGACTAACATAGTAAGATAAGAGACCTAGCATACCAGTTGACCTTTATAATAGAGGGTTTGGGAACGGAGGGCACGTAATCCCTCATCGTAGCTCCTCATAAAATAAAGATCAAACTTCAAACTGGTAAGTTCTCATTTAATCTTACTATTTTACTTCGGAGTCACGTGAGTGACTACGTGAAGATTTCAAAGCTCTGTGATTTCATGCTCACACACTGCCATTGTGAGAAATGGAGGAAGTATGTTAACGTATTTCAGACATGAAACGGCTGAAAAACAAAAAGGTATTTATTTCACAATACCAAATAGTATCCCTACATCGGGAAAATTATAAAACAGAACTTAATATTTTGTCGGCAAATGTCTCAGGTGCGGCCACGGGTTTATTGTAAAACCGCTGAAAGGTTTTTTCATTTGTCCAACCCGCCGTTGCAAGGATGTGGTCCATTGGAACTTCCATCATCCTTGCCGCCGATGTGGATGCAGCCCTGGTGCAGTGAGATTTAAACACGTTAGTGTCCACCCCCGCTGCACCCAATACCACCCTTAACCATCTTGAAATGGTTTGCACGGTGACTCTGTGATGAGGGCGTTTGTGGCTTATAAGCAAAGCCCTCTCCGTGCCCCTGAGACTCTTGGTGACCTCTATGTAGCGTAAAATGTGGGTCACGATACAGAGGGCTGTCTACGGGATAGGCCAGGATATCCAACTTTTGGCCAGATGATCCAGGCCTGTCTTGCTTGAGTAACTCCTGTATAAAGAAAGTTACCTTGTTGTTGGTTATTACCATGGCGTCCATACTTAACTTATGTAGGGACTGGACCCGTTGCGCCGTCACGAGTGCCATCAGCATGGTCAGTTTGTCCAATGAAAGAGACATTATTGATGCCTACCCTCGGTGCATGGTTAGTACAATGCCGATGTCCCAGGTCTGGGAATATCTTGGCCTGGGGGGATTTGAATTAAATATTCCCCTCATTAGTTTTGACACCAAAGGGTGAGACCCCACTGTAAGGTGATCGCAACCTCGCCCGAGATAATTGGATAGGGCACTTCTGGCACAGTTGAAGGCACTGTAGCTCAAACCTTCATCAAAATGAAGGCTTGCCAGGAACTCCAGCACTTCCGTGATGGTGGCTGTGTCATAGTGGTGTTCGTTTTGGTGCAGAACACCTCCCATTTCTTCACGTAAGTATGGTACTGTCTTCTGGTCGACTCCCTGCACGATGCTGTGATGACATTGATTGGGGAAATGCATCGAAAAACAAATCCCCCAGTGTTGCGAGAAAGCGTCCATCGCTACTGCCCCAGGGTCTGGTTCCCATGCAACATATGTTAATATTTGGTGATTGAGTCTGGATGCAAAAAGGTCAATATCTGGTGTTCCATACCGATCTACAATGTCGGCAAACACTTTGCAGTCCAACATCCATTAGGTGTTGTCATTAAGTTTGCATGACCTGGTGTCCGCCACTGTATTTAGCCTACCTGGAAGGTAAGTGGCTGATATCCAAATGTTCCTTTCTAGGCACCAGTGCCAGATTGTATTGACCAATTCGTCACAGGATATCGACTTTATTCCACCCATACGATTTATATAAGCCACCACAGTGGTATTATCAATCTATAAACGTACGTGCAGATGGTGCATGTCCGAACAGTAAGCCCAGAGTCCATGAAATGCTCCCAGCATTTCTAGATCATTAATTCCTAGTGCCGGAAGTAGGGTTAATTCATGTGCACTCCATCTACCACCACAACTGGAGGTGGTGTTAATTGCTCCCCAACCTTTTGCGCTGGCATCAGTTTGTAGTATAACCGAGGGATTTGTGATTGTGATGGGGCTAGAGCAATGTCGAGCATAGTCTATCCACCATTGTAATTCCAATTTCGCTTTCCCTGGTAATTGCATCGGCCTGTCAAAATGGCCCGCATGGTGCTCGAGTGCTGCTATTTTTGCCCTTTGTAGGTTTTGGTAATGTAGTGTGCCAAATTGTGTGGCTGGGAAAGCAGCCACAAGCTTCCCAATCACCCTGGCTACTTGCCGAATAGATGGTTTCCTGATGCCAGTAAGGCTGTTGCATGCTTCTATGAAGTCTGACGCTTTGTTCGGTGGCAAAGTGACATACATATGAACAGAGTAAATTGTGAAACCCAAATAGTCCATGGCGGTAGAAGGCATCAATTTTGATTTATCTGGATGAATGATAAATCCCAGCTTTTGAAATAGGTGCTCGGTGGCTGAGACGGCCAGTTTGGCAAACTCCAAAGTTTTCCCCACGATTAAAATATCGAGGTAAGCCACAACAATGTTTTTGTTTCCTGAGACACGCTAAAGCTGATTTTAATAATTTGGTAAACAGTCTGGGCGCTGATGATAAACCATTAGGCAGTGCTTTGTACTGCCAGAGCTGCCCCATCCAGACAAATTTCAAATATCTGCGATGATCCTTGTCTATTGGTACTGAATAGTATGCATCCTTTAGGTCGATGCAAGCCATGAAGTACCTATTGGAAATTAGCTGTTTGGCCGTGACAAGGTTTCCATTTTGAAATGGGCATACTGCACAAAAGTATTCAGTTCAGTCAAATCTATAATGATGCGGCATCCGCTGTCTTTATTATTTTTAGTGAAAATGTTCGATACAAACTCATGAGACTCTCTTTCGGTTTTCTCCATTACTCCTTTTGAATTTAGTCTTAAGAGTTCAGCATGACCTTCTGTCTTTTCTTTCTGTGAAAGTACAAACTTCCGACTAAGTGTATGCTGAACAGGGGAAGGGAGTTTGTGAACAAATTCAATTTTATATCCCTGAATACTTTCCAGTATGAAAGGATTAGAAGTTAAAGTGCTCCATCCATCCCGAAACAAGTGCAACCGTCCCCCAACCCGTGAGGAGTCTAAACATGCGATGTTCCTGAGGAAACCAGACCCACTTACCTCCATGGTTACCGGCGATGCTGCGTTGGTTGCCTCTGTCCTTGTTTCTTGTGATGTGGAGGCGCTGTGGTGTGGGGCTGGCGCATCTTCCAAGAAGGCCGTGCTGGGCCATGGTCTAAAAAAGACAATTGAGCAAGTTGACCGGCCTTCGAGCTTTCACCAGCAGGTGGTCTATCGCTGTAGCGTTGTCTGCTGGTGGATGCATAGGGGTGCTGCCGCCGCTGGTATGGGGACTTGGCAGCAGCCGGCACCTTAATCATGCCAATTGCCTTTGCCTCTTCATCGAGGTCTTTGGCCCGTTTAGGCAGGTTGTCCCCAAATAGCAATGTTGGCGGCTATGCACTGCTGGGTCTGCACAACCCCGCGAACTTGGGGTTGAGTGCAGGCCGGATGACGCTCTTCCTGTAACTGTTGATCTCATATTGAGTGTTACATAGGAGAGCTAGCGCGTCCTGCAGCTCCTCCGGCATTTCAACTCCGTCTACTGTCCTGGCAACGGCCGTAATCCCAGCAGCCAGTAGTTTGAGGATCTTCTGGAGTTTGACTTCCTGGCTCCTGATGCCAGGGCTCATGTTACCCCAAATGGGGTTGTTAACAGCAGGCACATTGAGGGAGATGCAATTCTCCGGAGCCAAGTACTTTGCTGCCGTGTCATTGATGGCTTGCTCTTGCAGTAGGTTAGTTGCCATGTAATTGATACTGGCTGCCAACTTTGGATGTAACGGCAGCCCTTTTTGGGTAGGCATCGCAAATTTCGTGACCATACCCAATAGCTCCTCTTCTGGCACCCCTAGCATAGATGTATCTTCAGCCATGCCTCCTTATTCAGAGTCAGCCCAGTTCTGACTCCTAATGCCCCCCTGCAAGGAGGGTGAGACATTTGGCAGCCCTGAAAAGGATGCTGCCGTGGGTCTGCTAAGAGACCCACTGTGACCATACCCCTGCTGCAGTAGGTCACGTTGGAGCAACTGCTCCACCATCCACTCCATGCGGGACAGTCGATCGCCGTCGCTTCCCGTGAGCGGGGTGTCCCCCGGTCCGGATTCAGCCAAGTCAGCGGACCTGCCCGACTTCCGGGTGGTTTTGCTGCCAGTCCGAGGAGCACCTGCGGGCTGTAGCGGCGTGAAGTCGGGGGCTGCGGATTGAACCAGCAGCTCAGGAGAACTCCACCTCTGCTGGCTGCCTCCTTCGCGGTCCTCAGCAGCAACTTTGGCAGCGGCTCTTTTGGACTTTGTCCTGGACTCCATGGTGCGCACTGAAAAACAACAACACAGAGCCGACAAACGACCTCAGGACTGGTAAGTACTTATCTGAGGGCCGTTTTAAACTTACGCTGGAGGAGCGACGCTCCTCCTGCCTGTCGCTTCGCAATGCGTTCGACGATATGTCGCGCATGCGTGCTGGCGGGGTCTTCACGTAGTCACTCACGTGACTCCAAAGTAAAATTGAGTTCATCGAAGGGATGACCAAAAGGACAGATGAGAGTAGGACAGTTGCTGAGGTCTACATGAACTTTAGCAAAGCTTTTGATAAGATACCACAATGGTAGGCTGGCCCAGATAGTGTGATTATATGGGTGCCAGGGTGAGCTAGCTAGTTGGGTACAAAATTGTCTTGGTGGAAAGAGTCAGAGGGTAATAGTGGAGTCTGAAAAACAGTCCCGACCCGAAACGTCACCTATTCCTATTCTCCAGAGAGACTGCCTGACCCGTTGAGTTACTCCAGCATTTTGTGTCTATCTACAGCATATCTACAGTAATAGTGGAGGGTTGGTTTTTCAGATTGGTTGTCTATGATCAGTGGTGCGCTGAAGGGATCAATGCTAATTCTCCTGTTGCTCATCATATTAACAATTAGGACGACAAGGTACATGGCAGAACACCAAAATTAGTCATGTGTTGAGCAGTGAAGAAGGTAATCTGAGATTAGAGTATCAAGATCTGGGAAAATAGGCCCAGGAATGACAGATAAAATTTAACTCACATAAGAGCCAAGTGATGCATTTCGTTGAAGGTAAACCAGGGCAGGACATACAGCAAATAACAGGACCCTGGAGTGTGTTGTTGAACAGAAAACCCTTGGGATTCAGAGAGACCTAAAGGCATATGTGCACAGTTCCCTGACAGTGGTGTCAGAGGTAGACAAAGTGGCAAAGTTGGCATATGGCATGCTTGCCTTCATCAGACAGGGCATCAAGTACAAGAATTGGGTTGTCATGTTATAGCTGAGGACGTTGATGAGACCGCACCTCAAATATTGTGTTCAGTTCAGGGAAATGACACCAAGAGTCTCTTTCTGTGTCATGGCGTTTCAATGATTTCCATTCTAGCCTCTTCCAAATAGTTAGAATATAATGACAAAAAATTGCAAGAGACAGTTGGGCAGCATCTGTGGGAAGGGAAATAAGGTGACAGCTTCATAAAGTCATGGCAACGATTCTACATTAAGCCATTTCATTTGTTTACCCCACATTTTCAGCAATCTCACCCATTAGATTCTACTAGTCACTCACAGCCGAGGGACAGTTTACAATGGCCCATTAACCTACCGAGCTACACTATCCAGGTTGATAATCTTTCACTAAGAAAGTCTAATCAAAGATTATTATATACCTAAATATTTCCCTTCCACAGATCGTAACTGATCTACTGAGTCTGTGCAGTATTTTCTGATGTTATTGCAGATTTTCTGTAAATGTGTTACCTCCCCACCTCTTTTAATCTGAATAGAAACAGTCTTGGGGTCACCACAAAGATTTCCAGTGCATTTTGTATAGAATGATATAGAAAACCATAGCAGACTAATTCAATTTCAAGGGAAGCCGGGGCACTTTCCAACCAAAGTGCTCGAATAGGTGGCTCAGAATGACCTAGAGTATGAAGATCCGAAATGTCACCTATTCTTTTTCTCCAAAGATGCTGCCTGGCTCCAGCATTTTTTGTCTATTACCTTTGCAAAGATTAGTGAATCTAGACCTAATTGGAAATACAGCAATGTTGTTGTGCAGTCTAAAGTCACGGAATGCCCTAACAGAATCAGAAACTATATGATTCAATATGTAAACTTCTGCCACCAGGTCCATGGACCTGAAGGTCACAGCTGTTCTAGTACACATTCAAATGTCAGAACCATGGTGGAAACTGAATCCGAAGCTCTTTCAATGATGCAGAAAAATAGTTGTAACATTCTTAACAAGATCAAGTGAACTGAGGTCATTGTGCAAAGATGGTGAAAGATGAACTTGAAGATATCAAACTAAAGAAGTTAGTTCTGTCCTCTATAAACTTTATTTCTTCAAATTTAGAGCTTTTAGAACAGATCAACCTCTCTTAAATCAAATTGTTCTAATTGCCACTTTATCAGCTTACCCAGATGGAGAACAAGAAATACCATTTGAAATCAGATACTCCACATCCTGTTAAAGCATATTCAGGGAAAGCAGGTGGAGGAAATATCACAACTAATTGAAAGACATTAAAGCTAAAAACAAACTGATGGAGGAGGATAGCAGGTCAGGCAGCAGCTGGAAGGAAATGGACAGATAGTGTTGCGGGTTGGGACTGTTTCAGTCTGAATCCACCCTCCATGCATGCGACTTCACTCAAAGCTACTGCAGCAGTTTGTATTTTGCTCAATATTCCAGCATCTACAATCTTGTGCATTTAAAACAAGACTGATAGTTTTATTTTAAATAGAAGGCATTGCAGCAAATGCAAAATTAGATTCACATCCAGAATGATTGGTCCAACCTGGGAAATTATGAAGAATAATACAATAAACACAAGATTTCAGGAGGCTGCAATGGAGGCCATGGAAGATGGAATGGAAAGTTGGAATGCAATAGTATTATTAGAACAATTAGCTCAGTAAATCTGCTGTCTTTATGGCCTGGAACAAATACAAAACAAGATTTTACGACATTGGAAGTGTCAGTATTACAGTTGAGCAAAGGGAACCATGGAGGCATGAGAGAGGAGCTGGCCAAAGTTGACTAGAAAGACACCCTAGCAGGGGTGACAGTGGAACAACAATGACAGGTATTTCTGGGAATAATACAGAAGGGTCAGTTCATTCCAAAGAGGAAGAAAGATTCTAAGGGGATTAATAGGCGACTCTGGCTGACGAGGGAAGTCAAGGACAGTATAAAAATAAAATAGAAGACGTATAACATAGCAAACATGAGCACGAAGCCAGAGGATTGGGAAACTTTTAAAGAGCAACAGAAGATAACTAAGAAGGTAATACGGGGAGAAAAGATGAGGGACGAACGTAAGCGAGCCAAGAATATAAAGGAGGACAGTAAATGCTTCTTTAGGTTTGTGAAGAGGAAAAAAAGTTAAGACAAATGTGGGTCCCTTGAAGACAGAAACAGGTGAATTTATTATGGGGAACAAGGAAATGGCAGACAAGTTGAACAGGTACTTTGGTTCTGTCTTCACTGAGGACGACATAAACAATCTCCCAGATGTACTAGTGGCCAGAGGACCTAGGGTGACGGAGAAACTGAACAAAATTCACATTGGGCAGGAAATGGTGTTGGGTAGACTGATGGGAATGAAGGCTGTTAAATCCCCAGGGCCTGATGGTCTGCATCCCAGGGTACTTAAGGAAGTTGCTCCAGAAATCGTGGACACGTTGGTGATCATTTTCCAATGTTCTATAGATTCAGGATCAGTTCCTGTGGATTGGAGGGTAGCTAACATTATCCCACTTTTAAGGAAAGAGGGGTGAGAGAAAACAAGGAATTATAGACCAGTTAGCCTGACATCGGTGGTGGGGAAGATGCTGGAGTCAATTATAAAAGATGAAATAGCGGCACATTTGGATAGCAGTAACAGGATCGGTCCAAGTCAGCATGGATTTACAAAGGGCAAATCATGCTTGACTAATCTTCTGGAATTTTTTGACGACATAACTAGGAGAATGGACAAGGGAGAGCCAGTGGATGTAGTGTACCTGGATTTTCAGAAAGCCTTTGATAAGGTCCCACATAGGAGATTAGTGGGTAAAATTAGAGCACATGGTATTGGGGATAGGGTATTAACATGGATAGAAAATTGGTTGGCAGACAGGAAACAAAGAGTAGGGATTAATAGGTTCCTTTCAGAATGGCAGGCAGTGACTAGTGGGGTACCGCAAGGCTCGGTGCTGGGACCGCAGCTATTTGCAATTAATCATTAAATTAATGATTTAGATGAAGGGATTAAAAGTAACATTTGCAAATTTGCAGATGACACAAAGCTGGGTGGCAGTGTGAACTGTGAGGAGGATGCTAGGAGAATGCAGGGTGACTTGGACAGGTTGTGTGAGTGCGCAGATGCATGGCAGATGCAGTATAATGTGGAAAAATGTGAGGTTATCCACTTTGGTGGCAAGAACAGGAAGGCAGATTATTATCTGAATGGTGTCAAGTTAGGAAAAAGGGAAGTACAATGAGATCTGGGTGTCCTTGTTCATCAGTCACTGAAAGTAAACATGCAGGCAGTGAAGAAAGCTAATGGCATGTTGGCCTTCATAACAAGAGTTGTTGAGTAGAGGAGCAAAGAGGTCCTTCTGCAGTTATACAGGGCCCGAGTGAGATCACACCTGGAGTATTGTGTGCAGTTTTGGTCTTCAAATTTGAGGAAAGCCATTCTTGCTATTGAGTGCAGCGTAGGTTCATGAGGTTAATTCCGGGATGGCATATGTTGAAAGAATGGAGCAACTGGGCTTGTATACACTGGAATTTAGAAGGATGAAATAAGGGATCTTATTGAAACATAAGATTATTAAGGGATTGGACACGCTAGTTGCAGGAAACATGTTCCCAATGTCGTGGGAGTCCAGAACCCGCGGCCACAGTTTAAGAATAAGGGGTAGACTATTTAGAACGGAAATGAGGAAAAACTTTTACACCCAAAGAGTTGTGAATCTGTGGAATTCTCTGCCTCAGGAGGCAGTGGAGGCCAATTCTATGGGTGCTCTCAAGAAAGAGTTTAGATAGAGCTCTTAAAGATAGCGGAGTCAAGGGATATGGGGAGGAGGCAGGAACGGGGTACTGATTGTGGAAGATCAGCCATGACCACAGTGTACGGCGGTGCTGGTTCTAAGGGCCGAATGGCCTACTCTTGCACATATTCTCTATTAGAAACACATTGCACAAATGTGCTCAACTGCTCCTTAACAGTCACATTATTTTATCCTGTTAAGTGAAATTCCAGCCATTGTCCTCCCTATCTGCTCTACTAATTGGATCTGCTTGTTTCTCTTATTCTTACCTGAATCATTTAAGGGCCTGTCCCACTTGGCTGTCATTCGTGTGCCATTTATGCGACCTGCTAGCGTGTGGGTAGCACGGGACAGGCGCATGGAGTAGTGTGGAGGAGTGTGGAGTGGCATGGAGGAGTTTGGACTTCGTCCTGAACGAAATCTACGCACGCCACCAGCTTGTCACGTAACTGACGGCCAAAGTGGCACAGGCTCAAGACCCTGGCGCGGCACAACGTCTCACCTCCAACAGCAGCAGAAGCAGGCAAACGATCACCAAACTCGGCCTTGGGCTCACGGCCGTTGCGGATCCGGATCCGCCCCCACTCCTACTCCCAGAGCGGAGCCAAGACGATTGGAGATAGACACAAAATGCAGGAGTAACTCAGCGGAACTGGCAGCATCTCTGCAGAGAAGCAATGGGTGACGTTTCGGGTCGAGACCCTACTTCAGACTGAAGAAGTCTCGACCCGAAACATCATCTATGCCTTCTCTCCAGAGATGCTGCCGGTCCTGCTGAGTTACTCCTGCATTTTGTGTCCATCTTCAAATGACGTCACACGCTCCAGACGACTGTGGGGAGACATGACGCGCGCGACCGTCGCGCGTCAGTCACTATCGGCCCGTCGCGTAAATGGCGACCCAAGTGGGACAGACCCTTAACTGATCCCTTTCCATTCATGCATTTGTCTTGCTGATTTTTTCCAACATTTATTATTGCAGTTTTTTCCCCCTTTGTTTCGCAATGCGGTTGAATTTAATATCGTCTTGCAAGCTATTCAAATGAGGTAAAAATAGAGGTTTAGCAATAAATGCTGGCCTCGTGGTTACGCCCATATCCTATGAATGAGTAAAGTGGCATCAATTTATTGGACTAAGCTATTCAACTGCATCACCACATGTGTCAACAATCTCTGACAAAGTTCACGTGCTCCAATGACACACTGCTGCATATGCAAGGAGTATGTTCTCCATGACCGTGCGGGTTTTCCAGTTTCCTCCCACATTCCAAAAACATGCAGGTTTGTAGGTTAATTGGTTTCTGTACATTGCCTCTAGTGCATAGGATGCGAAAGTGGGATAACACAAAACTAGTCTACAGGTGATCGATGGACAGTGTGGACTCAGTGTGCCAAAGGGCCTGTTTCCACGCTGTTTCAGTAAATTAAATCCCAAATTTGATATATCTGTCCCTCAATCATATTAAATGTGATTTTAATGCTTGCATACTTCATTGATCTAAAAATTGGTGAACGGATGGGTAGTTAATGGTAAAAGCCAAAAGGGGATGTTTGCAATGTAAATGCTCTTGTGGGATTATGTAGAGTCCCGACCCAAAACGTCACCTATCCATGTTCTGCAGCACTTTCTCCTATTCCTATTTTTCATATTGTTCAAGTAAATTAATGAATCCTATATGATCATATTCAATATGATCATGGCTGATCATCCAACTCAGTATCCCGTACCTGCCTTCTCTCCATACCCTCTGATCCCCTTAGCCACAAGGGCCACATCTAACTCCCTCTTAAATATAGCCAATGAACTGGCCTCAACTACCCTCTGTGGCAGAGAGTTCCAGAGACCCACCACTCTCTGTGTGAAAAAAATCCTTCTCATCTCGGTCATAAAGGATTTCCTCCTTATCCTTAAGCTGTGACCCCTTGTCATGGACCTCCCCAACATCGGGAACAATCTTCCTGCATCTAGCCTGTCCAATCCCTTAAGAATTTTGTAAGTTTCTATAAGATCCCCTCTCAATCTTCTAAATTCTAGAGAGTATAAACCGAGTCTATGCAGTCTTTGTTCATAAGACAGTCCTGACATCCCAGGAATCAGTCTGGTGAACCTTCTCTGCACTCCCTCTATGGCAATAATGTCCTTCCTCAGATTTGGAGACCAGAACTGTACGCAATACTCCAGGTGTGGCCTCACCTATATACTATAATACAGTCAATATATTTGCAAACTACATCGGTTGCATGGTTAAGATTGCTGGAAGATTAAAAGGGCTTAATTCAACTTTAGTTTCATTGATCATCAAAATGTCATGGGTGAGATCAAGAATATTTTAGCTGAGTAATTTGAAGCAGGGTAGCAAGTCGGGATTTCAAAATGCATTTCTAGTTGTGTAAATAAATCTAAGATATTTGTTTGATCTCAGGAAATCTCAATTTATCACCACAGTAATATCACAGCAGGAAATGAGAGTGACTGAACATTCTTCTCTGTCTCAGTGCTCTTGTAATGTTGACACTATGTACATAGAACATACAACATGGCAACAGGCCCGTTGGCCCATCTTATCCATGCTGTCAAAGATGCCTCATCTATGTTAGTCTGATTTCCCCATGCCTGGCCCATATCACACCAAACCTTTCCTATACAATTTATTGTCCAATTGTCTTTTCCATGTTGTTATTGTACCTGCCTTCACTACTTCATCTGGCAGCTCATCCCATATACTCACCACCCTCATTGTGAAAATGTTGCCCCGCACGTTCCTATTAAATCTTTCCCCTCTCACCTTAAATCTATGCCCTCTAGTTCTTGATTCCCCAGGAAGATCTGTGCATTCACCCCTTGAATTCCCCATATGATTTGTGCTCAAGAAGCTTTATAAACTAAAATGCACTTATGCTTAGGTACACACAAAATGATGTCATGGGGAGTGGGCGGGACAAAGATAGAATGTAGTCGGAGACAGTCTGAAGAAGGGTCTCGACCCAAAACGTCACCCATTCCTTCTCTCCAGAGATGCTGTCCGAGTTACTCCAGCATTTTGTGTCTACCTTTAATTGATACCATCAGTTCTTTCTTGTGCACTTAAGCTTACTCTTTTCATGAGCTTTTGAGGTACTAAGGAAAATGGAAAAACATTTTGTAGAACGTCATAAAATTTCATGAGAACTCACAGCTAATCTCAATATCTGGAGAAAATTGCATATCATCTCCTCTGTTTCTAGAATGTTCCATGTTCATTTTTTACTCCATATTTATTATTTGACTTTTCCCATTTCCGTTTTATAGGTTTGTTTGCTTAACTTTGTAAGTCTAATTAACTATTTGTTGCTTTGATGCTGTATTTTTCCATTCAAGAAACCAAGACAAAGTTCTTTAAGAGATTCATCCTTCTCAACTTATCCTGCCATCTTCAAAAATTTACATTCGTGAATCCCCAAGATTCCCACCCCACCCTTAAAGTTTATAACAGTTATTCTTCATTAAGAATGTTTCATCTCACTCTTCTCTGCATTTATTTAGTAGGCAATAGCTACCCATTGGTTTTATTGAACAATCACAGTGAGGGAAAGCATTATTGCTGTCAAGCAGCACTTGAATGCTCACATTCAGGTTAGATTTAGGACTATATACAAGAACGAGAAGAGATCTAATGAAAATGTATTTAAAAAATGTCAGGACCTTATACAGGGAGGATGTTCCCACCAGAATCTGGGTTTACATATCAGGATACAGTGAATAACATTTGGAATATAATTTGTGTGATTGACCTTTTTCAAAAGTCCCAAAGTTGTGAATATCATCACTACAACAAGGAGTTATAGCATACAGCGGCTCAGGAAACTTTCCAATTACATTATAATCCTTCTACCAACAACAGTGCAATAACTCAGCTACCACTATCTACTTAGGGCAAAGTAATTTCTAGAATTCCAAGCTTTGCATTATCAGCAAGCAGTTAAACCTCAGCCCCATGATGGGGTACTGTCCACTTACCTCACCCTAAATGCCGAATGAAAAATGTTAATATTTACACCATTTTATATACCAACATATCATCTCTGCTTGGATAATCGTAATCTACTTCATGTCATGACCAACTTTATTCGTCATTTTTTAGCTCAATGAAAGTAGCTCAACAAACCTCCTGAAGCTAAATGCTGCTATTACTAAAAATATGCTTTAAAAACTCATGTTGGAAAACGCAATAGATCTTTGAATATTCTATTCCTTTTAAAATGGTACAGCTGAAGAAATAAGGCAGTTCAGCGATATTAAAAAAAAGAACAGTCAGACACATTGGAAAGTAATTATTGCGTAAAGCCCTTTTGAGGAGTACTGAACTTTGTCTTGCGTTTGAGGCAGCAGAGGTTATGTAACGCCCTCCAGGCGCTGTAGCCAGTTCAATGTGCTGTTGTCGAGGGCCGTGAGGTCTACCCCTCCACCAGCTTGCTAGTATGAGCACTGCGGCACCATGCTGGGGCGGCATACTCAGCGACGCTGTGCACGAGTGCAAGAGCACTGGTTCGGAGAGTAGATGTCCTGGTGCCCCATGACGATCCAGCCAAGCAATGCACAAGGTTGTTCCGCGCAGACGTTCTTTAGCATGGAGAGCTTCAAGGTTTGCTTGTAGGTCAGTTGCCGATCGTGTTTCACCCCGCGATATGTAGGAAATGGGTTATAGGGTAGAGATGACCCATTGAGGGTGACGGTTAGCTGGCGTTGAGCTTCCTTGTTGTTCAGGTGAAAGGCAGTTGTGGTTTTTACCACACTCAGTTTTTGTCTCCAGGTCTTAAGGTAGCACGCGACAAGTTCCATATCCGCCGAGAGCACATCCTCCACGTTTGACCAACTCCTGCCCGAATGCAGTAGGGCCAGATCATCTGCGTATTCATACGGGCGCGAGGTCGTGCGTGGCAGATCTCTGATATAGAGATTGAAGAGCATGAGGGCCAGTACCGAGCCTTGGGGACTCAGTTTGTTTGGCGTCGCAGTCGGCAAGATTGTCCGTCGCTGGTCTTGAGTACAAAACTGAGGTTGGCAAGGAACCGCACTAAATGGCGATCAGGGATGGTGCGGAGGAGCTTCAAAATCAGGCCCTGTGGCCACATTGTATCATAGGCGGCAGCGAGGTCCATCAGTGTGATGCCCGCCTTGTGACCCTTTTCAAAACCGTCTTCGATGTAATTGGCCAGCTTTACTATTTGGTGAGCAGGGCAGCATCCACGACGAAATCCGGCTTGTTCAGCGGGTAGTTGGGGGTCGACGATTGGAACGAGCCGGGCCAGGAGAAGCCGTACTGATAATCTGAACATAATTTATTTCTTGTGCTTTAATTGATTTGATGCAGATTTTCAAATCCTATTAAATTTTGCACTCCCTCCATGAAGAACGTTGTTGCCTTAGGTAGTGTTTAAGCATCACTGAGGAAGACCAAACGGTCAAATGGAGTAAGAGTGTTATATATGCAAAAAAAAAAAATCAGCCCACCACATCCTTGCAGACCAATGGGCACCCATCCTTACTAATCCCACCTTCCAGCATTTGGCCCACAGCTTTCTATGCCAATGCAATTCAAATTCTTCCATGAGCCTCTAAAATGCTATCAGCAATTCTGCTTCCACAATGACTCATGCAGAGTATTCCACATGTTCACCACTTGGTGAAAAGGATCTGGCTCAGACCCCCTCTAAATATCTTGTGCATTTTGAAAGATGACCTTGAATGACATATCAATTTATGAATCCTTTAAGCTAATTTTCCAATTTAAATTACTAAACTGCTTCTATGCCCTTATAATTGTACTTAAAGTTCAAAATATTCGTTGGAGCATTTATTTTTTCCTCAAATGAAGGAATATTAAAATCATATTATATTGCTGCTATCTAGAGTATTCACTCAAGGACATGAACTAATCCTATCTCATTGCACAACACCGGGTCTAATATAGCCATTGTTTCATTTTTAGTCTGAAGTTGGATTTTCCTTGGTTTCATTTGATTTTTGCACAGATACAAAAGGAGCAAAATTATTTGACTTTCTTGAACATACTAGTTAATTAGACATGAAATAATAATATTGGTTTCTTCTGCAAGGAAACATTCAGATTTCCTTCCAAACTACAGGCCTTTGGCTATCTTTGAAGCAAATTTATATCTCAATGTCGATTTTTAAAAAGCGTTTAATTATGGAGTGGTGTACAACAATTTAACGTTAGTGGATTTAACAAGAGCCCCTGTGCTCAAGTTTCTAGTTATTTTATCTGGAAAGCCCAAAGTTTATGATGGATTGTGATGGATGGTTGTCTAAGTAGGTGTTGTTCTCTAGTACCTCACTGTAGTGGCTGGAGAACCAAAAAGCTATTCAAATTTCAATCAACGTGGTTAGACCACACCATCAATATATATTTTTTAATTAACATGAAATCTAATACTGATTTTCATGATTCCTAGCAATAAGAGGCAGCACTTCCTGGGGAAGAATACAATACCATCAGATAACATAAACTCATTTTGGGCACACTACATCCCCACATGGAGTTCCAAACTTCCTCTGAAGTCAAGATGATAATAACAAAGCATTGAAGAAACTGAAGGTAGACAAAAATGCTGGAGAAACTCAGTGGGTGAGGCAGCATCTATGGAGCGAAGGAAATAGGCAGATTTTTCGGCCCGAAACCCTTCTTCAGACTGAATAAACTGAACCACTTTGTAAATGGTGCGCCTTATTTAGTCAAGTCAGAGTAAGATTACCGACAATCCTTTATTTCATTACTTCATTCTCAGCCAAACACCCACAAAGCTTCCTAAAATAGTTCACAATTTTCAAACAAGGTTTTAGATGCAACAGGCAATGCTGTGCAAACCATAATCAAAGAGAAAAAATATCTGCAGCAATGTAACCAGATGAATTAGATTAAGGATTGCCAATACACGATGTAACTTCATAAAAATGCCATTCAAACCACACACATACCATAACATTCAATTCAGCATCAGACCAAAAGGTTAAAAGTTCTAACAGACTCAGAAGGAGGGACAACAATAAACTAACATTTCAAAAATGCATCTTACATACCATTACCAGCCATATCATTTTCATCTCAGAAAGATTATTTTCAGAATCACTTCATCCAGCAGCTGGCTAGAGGCGATAATTCATCTGAAGTAGCAGTAAGGCCATCAAGATCTGGAGAGATGCCAGAGGGATTTATTTTCTTGCCTTGCAATTAACGATGAACTTTTATGAGTCACATATAGGTAAAATGCAATAAATCCAGTCCCTTGAATCAGTATCATTAGCACCATTAAAAATCATTTTCCAAGCATCAGCAGAAAAATAATTAGAGGGGAAAGAGAAATTCACACGGCATAACAACTTCATCACAATGAAGCTTGCCATTTAGAATAGTTGCGAGAGCAAATTATATTTTAATCCTAAATATTAAGTGTATAAAAAGTAAAAAATGCAGATGCAGGACTGAAAAGAGATGTGGAATCTAAGGAAAGGTGATTGGATTAATGTCATTGATTAATGTCATTGAGCTGAAATGTTGACATTGTTCCTGTCTTGATAGATACTACTTGACTTGCACGATATAATACAGTAAACCATTGATAATCGACAATTGGACCATGGAGAAATCCGATGGTTTGGCATCTGATCCTTCACGTGCCTCTGCACTTTCACCTCGCCGAAGCCCAGATTCCTGCAATTGTTTTCAACTTAAAAGGACATAGCGCTGAGTAACTCAGCAGGTCCGGCACCATCTCTGGAGAATATGAATAGGTAGCGCTTTGGGTCGGGATCCTTCTTCAGGGTCCGAACCCAAAACACCACCCTCCCAAGTTCTCCAGAGATGGTGTCAGACCTGCTACTTCCACACTATGTGCCCTTGTATGTAAACCAGCATCTGCAGTTCCTTGTTTCTACATTGCCTTCAACTCATCTGGTTCTTTTGGCCATGCTCCCTTGAAAGTTAACAGGTTCACTGATAACATTTTTACAATAAAGTTTGTTCCTTCAATACCCATCAACTACTTAGGGGCCTATATTACAATCCCAACAGGTGATCAATCCCTTTTTATTTCTCAGCCCCATCCATACTACCACACCATCAGTAATGCCATCCCAGACAATTGCCTTAATGCGATTCTTAATCAAAAAAGCAATTACCCCTTTTTCATCCCCAACTCTCCTGTAGCCTGAAACATGAAGCTGTCCGTTCTGACCCTCCCTTAACAAGGTTTTCTTAATGTCTACAATGTCCCAGTTGCCATGTCCTAGGTTAATCTGCCTTACCTTTCAGGAGTGTAACATTGAAATAAATGCAGTGTAATCCAATCACCTTTCCTTTCTTCTGGTCATGCTCCTGCCCATCTTCACTGCTGAACCTGCTGTCATTGACTTCTGTACTGAGGCCTGTACTGTACATGCCTAGCTACAGCAGTGGACCACGTTCCCTACCACCCTCAGTTAAACGCTCCCGAATAGCACTAGCATTAGTGCTAGTAGCACTGGCAAACCTGATGGCTAAGACACTGGTCCCTCTCAGTTCAAGTGCAACTCGTTCCTCTTATACAGGTCACCTCTGCACCCTGAAGAGATTACTATAGTCCAAAAGTCTAAATCCCTGCCACCTGAAGCAACTCCCTCACCACATATTCACCATGGAATTGCTGCAGATGCATCAATGAAAGAATCCTATCTGGATACATCACATCATGGTACATTAACTGCACTGCCCAAGATCGTAAGAAATTGTAAAGTTGCCAATGCACAAATTTCTCCCACACCCTTGCCATTCATGTGGCCCACTGGCGCGGAATCCCTTCCCTTATTTTTGAGGGGCATCTCCACCACACCCTGCCCCCCACGTCCAGTAACGGAAGGACCCTAGACTGTGGTCCAACCCCACAGAGCCTTGGTGTTGGCTGCACCAAGCTTCAGTGCGTCTCTCAGCACGTACTCCTGCAGTCTGCAGGGGGCCTGTTGGCAACATTCCCGGACGGACATCTCGCTCCGCTGGAAGGTAAACAAAGCTCGGGCGGACCAAAGAGCGTCTTTTACGAAATTAATGACCTTCCAGTAGAACGCGATGTCAGTCTCTGAATGCGTCCCTGTCCTTAAAACACAGAGTTCGGAATAAACCGTAACAGGGATCCTTGCAAACCTCTCTAGACTCGCTTTGCAAATCCACACTCGGCAACCATCTCCTCTCCATAGCAGCCGTTCCGAGGGCAGCGTGCACTGGTAGTGAGGTTCCGACGGTGCAGGAAGGATCTGACTGGGAGGACTCTCCTCTCCGCCAGCCTTGTGGTGAATTCTGGAGAGTTCTGGCGATGAGGCATATCGCCAATCAAGCTGGGCAGCCAGCTCCGGGAACCGCGCCACAGGGTCCATGGAGTCATTTCCCTACAGCGCCTGAAGGACGTTCCGTGCTGACCATTACCCAATGGACTTGTGGTCAATGGTGTTGGTCCAGAAGAACCTTTCCACGAGCGACAGACGGTACGGCAATGTTCAGTTGACTGGTACATTTCATTCCATCTGCGCCAAGCCCATCCTTCGCAACACCAGGGACAGGTAAAACCTCAGCAGGTAGTGACACTTGGTGCCCACATCTAGTCAATCCTCGACCCCCAGATGAACTGGAAGAAGGCCCGGGTGATCCCCGTGGCGTGGGAGGGAGGGACAGGCCACACCTGCGCCAAGTACAGCAGCCCCAAGAGTGCCTCACACCCGGACCAAATTTTTTGCATCATAGAGAGGGAGCACTGCTTCCACAGCTCCAGTTTCTTCCCCACCTTGGCTATCCGCTCCAGCCAATTTTTGTCACATGCCTCAGCCCCCCCGAACCAGATCCCCAGGACCTTCAAGAAGTCAGGGGTGAAGGGGATGGAAGATCGGTCGGGCCAGTTGCCAAAGAGCATGGCCTCACTCTTCCTGATGTTCACCCTGGCTCCCGTGGCTGTTTGAAACTGATCGCAGACGCTAATCAATCTGCGGACCAACCCTGGATCCGAGCAGAAGACGGCAACATCGTCCATGTACAGAGAGGTTTTGACACCCGAGTGCCCCCACTGCCTGGCAATGTCACTCCTCTCATGCTCGCGTCCTTCCTGATGGACTCAGCAAAGGGTTCAATACAACAGACAAATAAGACAGGGGAGAGAGTGCAACCTTGCCTGACTCCAGACCTGACGGGGAAGCGGTCTGATTCCCACCCATTGATCTTTACTACACTACAGATATCAGCGTAGAGCAGTTGGATCCAATTTCTGATTCCCTCCCCAAAGCTCATTTTGGAGAGCACGTCCCTCATGTACGTGTGCGATATCCTGTCGAAGGCCTTCTCCTGGTCCAAGCTGACCAGGCAGGCATCCACCCGTCTGTCCTGCACGTAGGCAATCGTATCTTTCAGCAGCGCCAGGCTGTCTGAGATTTTCCTGCCACGTTCAGCACAGGTTTGGTCCAGGTGGATCACCCATCCCAGATCAGACTTGATCTGGTTGGCGATGGCCTTAGACAGGATCTTGTAATCAACAATATGATGGGTCTCTAATTCCTTATATCATTCATCTCCCCTTTCTGCTTGGAGATTAGGGTGATGCTGCCCTTCCTCATGGAGTCTGACATGCTGCCAGCTAGAAGCATGTCATTGTACACTTCCAGCAGGGTGGGGCCCACCCAGTCCCACTGAGCCGAATACAACTCGGCCAGTAAGCCATCGCTTCCGGAGTTTTACTCCAGTCAAAGGAACGGTGGAGCCAGTCAACTCCTCTAGGGTCAGTGGTTGGTCCAGACTCTCCCGCTTGTTGTCGTATAAGACCTCCGTGATAGAGGACAGGAAGTTTTGGGAGGCGGTGCTGTCTGTGGCCTTTGTCTGTGGTCTTTATTCTTTGGAGCGCAGAAGGTTAGGGGGGGGGGGGGGGGGGGGACTTGATTGAGGTCTTTAAAATGATGAAAGGGATAGACAGAGTTGACGTGGATAAGCTTTTCCCATTGAGGGTAGGAAAGATTCAAACAAGAGGGCATGACATGAGAATTAAGGAACAGAAGTTTAGGGGTAACATGAGGGGGACTTCTTTACTCAGAAAGTGGTGGCTGTGTGGAATGATCTTCCTGCAGAAGTGGTGGAGGCAGGATCGATTTTAACATTTAAAAGTAAAGTGGATAGGTATATGGACGGGAAGGGAATGGAGGGGTATGGTCTGAGTGCAGGTAGATGGGACTAGGGGAAAATAAATGGTCGGCACGGACTGGAAGGGCCGAGAAGGCCTGTTTCCGTGCTGTAATTGTTATATGGTTATTGTCATATGGTCATACAAATCCATATAAAAGGATTTGCAGATCCTCAGCATGTCAGTCTGCAAGAAAGGTACCAAGTCGTCCTCCTCCCTAAGGCTGTTCTGGAAATGTGAACTAGATAAAGGACAAACTTCTGAAACCAGAAGCCAAACCCACCCAACATCTGAATGTTACAGCTTCTGGACACACCTTAATTCCACACTTATCACTCGTCTTATTTATGGGCCTAGCGTAGTGATTTCAATTTCAAAAAATTAATGCAAATAATCAATTGAAAATGTCTCCAAAATAAAAGATAATTCAGTTCACAATTCGCATTTCCCATTATTAAGAGAGATAGACATAACCAGTGCAGGACGCCATGTCCAATCAATACGGCTTATTTTATTTCAACAAAATAGGGGGATAAAGAAAAGAGAAATACAATTAGAGCAAAGATGTACGATGTCTTAGAAATCTAGACTGAACAGTATGGGAGAGAGTATTTTTCAGAGGGAACAAAAAGAATGATGGCATTGAAGCAGAAAGACAGGGAACGAAAATGAGATATCAAAGTACTGACTGTTCAGATAGTAAAGAGCTGGGAAAGAGGGGGTAATAGGAGAAAGGTGAGAGATAGAGAAAGACTGTGAGAAACAAAATAGTAACAAATCTCCTTTGACAGCAATTCAGATAATCGTATCAAAGTACATTATGTAAATGTCTGCTTCAGTTTGTTTTCTCCAAAACCTAGCAACCTGAACTAAATAGATAACATTTAGTATTTCCACCCAGGGAAACACGAACTACCTCATAAGCACTTTGGAACCGATTATTGCATGCCATTCTTTTGCCTGTAAATAAATATTAGACAGATAGAAGAGATAGATGACACAAAATGCCGGAGTAACTCAGCAGGACAAGCAGCATCTCTGGAGAGAAGGAATGGGTGACATTTCAGGTTGAGATCCTTCTTCAGACTGATCAATCTGAAGAATGGTCTCGACCCGAAATGTCACCCATTCTCTCTCTCCAGAGATGCTGCCTGTTCTGCTGAGCTACTAAAGCATTTTGTGTCTGTCTTCGGTTTAAACCAGCATCTGCAGTTCATTCCTACACAGATAGAAGAGGCATTTCTTATTGCATTTTCTAACAAATTACTGTTATTTAATACTGTAAGCTCTTTCTACCATAGTTTATCTTTTCATGAAAACTTAAAGATACTGATAATGAAAATCTTCACTGTTTACATTTCAAATACAAATGTTTATCAGACATGTTCAGTAAGCATTTGAGTATGTCAGCTGAATGTATGAACAGCCCTGCAACTTCATGAGTGGAAGCTAAACTACCTCAAAATAAATTTAGCATCCTAAAACAGACGGAAGAGCAAAAGGCATATAGAAAGAAACTATTAGATCTTATCTCTATGCAAGATTCAATGACGGCCAAACACAATGCATGCAGAAGGACTAACTCGGGATAACAAAGGATTAGTCTTCTTCCTCTGTAGACAAAAGTGCTGGAGAAACTCAGCGGGTGCAGCAGCATCTATGGAGTGAAGGAAATCGGAAACGGTTCGGGCCGAAACCCTTCTTCAGACATAGTCGTCTTACATAATCTTCTTCCTCTACTAGCCCACCAGCCACAATCTTCCTCAGTTCGCTCCTTCCTCCTCAGCTATGCCAATGGCCCGTGCCTACTGTCTGTACAGTGCTGCCCGAAGCTCACACCAGCTACCCCTGCAACACTGCCTCAGCTCATGCCAGCTGCCCGCAGAACACCACCATTTTAGGTGCCCACACGCCACCCTCAGCTCACATCACCTCGCCGGCCGCTTGCCCCCACACCACCTCCAAACTGTGCCTGCTGCCATGAACGGCTAACCCTTATCTACAAGGACAAGGACAGACTTAAAAACAGTTTTTACCCCACTGCTATAAAGACACTAAATGTAGCCGCCAAGGAACGCAGGGACTAAGGGTCTGTGGTTGGTACACTGTGAAATCGACAGAAGGATGTAGGGTTGGGTGTTTATGCATGCTATTCTCATATTTATTTTAGTTGTTTATCTTATTTTTTTAATTAAAAAAAAATATTTTACCTTGTATGTATCGTTAGCTTTTAGAAATGTTTGAATGGTCCACTGACTGGCTGACATTTTTAAAATTTTGTTGTACATGGTTCATGCTACAATGACAATAAAGAAACTATTCTATTCTAATCTGCATTTCGGCTGCTTGAGGGCCGCGCCTATTGACTCCACCGATCCTAGCCTCTCCCTGGGCCTCAAATTCATCTTACTTCAGCACTTTTGTGTTCTTTTGCACATTAAACAGCAACTACTGTTATTTGTTTCTAATAGTTATACAATGATAATACCTTACTCTGTTATAATGGACAATCGTCAATAAAGGACATTATTCTCCCCCCACCCCGCCCTCCTTTATAACGAGGACCTCCATGTTATGATACTTCACACTCTTAATTGCTATTTGGGGAAAATATATTTGTTAGCAAATTGTCACCTTGCTTTATAATCACAGTTGTCACAAGTCCAAGTAAACATTTTAAGATCTTACAATAAAATTAATCAGAACAGTAAGCTTTCCTCTTTTAAACTCTTCACTGATGCATTGCAAGTTATTTTTACCACAATCTACTGAATTATTAGGCTGCTTCTATTTTATCACCTTTTTGAACTAAGGAATCTGACATTCATTTTTAATTTATGAGAGTACTCAAGTCATTCTCTTTGCTATATATTTTAAAAGCTAATTGAAAATTCATTGGAATCAATTCCTCTCTTGAGATGTTCAGCACTTCACTGATCATGGTTAGAATATAATTGACAAATCTGCTGTCTTAAATATAACCTAATTAAGTAGTTGCTTTATTTGAAATTTAGTGTCAACGTTTTTGCTTTATAGTCAAGCAAATTTTGTCTTTGTTCTGCATTATGATATTCATGAAATGGAGGATTATTTTTAATTAACAGGATGGAGGATTATTTTTTTATTCAAAATCTATTGTTACTACTCAATTTCTCCTCTCTTGCTACACCATTTTCAAATACCAATTCCCTTAGCATCTAGAATTCAGCGACAACACCCTTGAATCTCTATGAGGAGTGCAGGACTAGCAGTATCCAAATTATACAAAGCAACTGTACCTTTAGGTACTATGCCAGTACTTTATCTGCTTCTGCCGATATATTGGTTGCACGATAATAACTGGCCTGGATGTCTTATTCAAGGAGTGCATGAATTATTTCACATAGTGTCTGGTAAAAGACAGCATCTCCAGCACTGCAGGACATCCTCAGTATTGCACTAAAATGCCAGGTGAGATTATGAACACAAGTCTGAAGTATCTTCCATAATTGGCTTCCTCCCTAAATTAGTATAACTAATTAAAATGTCATTATGTCCAAATAATGTCATTATTGGAGGCAAATGGATTGAATGTAAAGACCACAGCACCAATCCTTATGCTTGTAACTTCCTACCGACCTGAAAATAGCCCTGTTGTGCACTTTAACTAGTTCTAAATATCTACGCAGGAAGGATCTGCAGATGCTGGTTTATGCCGAAGATAGATACAAAAATCTGGAGTAATTCAGTGGATCAGGCAGCAACTCTGGAGAAAAGGAATAGGTGATGTTTTGGGTCGAGACCCTTCTTCAGACTGAGAGTGAGGGGAAAGGGAAATGAGAGAGATATATGGTGAAAATAGAGAGATATAGAACCAATGAATGAAAGATATGCAAAAAAGTAATGACGAATATTAAATTTGACTAATGCTAATAACGATTAATATCTAAATATTAGCTGTCTTCCCGATTGGAGGACTGTAATGAGTGGTGCCACTGGGATCAGTGGGGAGTCCACTGTTATTTTTATGAATATGTTTGTGAATCAAGGTGGCACAGTTTTTAAGTTAGACTCAGATTCTGAAGAAGGGTCTCGACCCGAAACGTCACCTATTCCTTCACTCCATAGATCCTGCCTTACCCTCTCCAGCATTTTTGTCTATCTTAGAGATTCATATAATCATGAGGGTCATAGATAAGAAGAATAGCCAGTCTTTTTTTCCCCCAGAGTAGGGGAGTCTCAAATTAGAGGGACCTAAGGAGCAACTTTTCCCACACAAAGGGTGGTATATATAGAATAAGATGTCAAAGGAAGTGGTAGAGCCAGTTGCAATCAGGAGATTTACAAGAAACAGACAGGTCCATGGATCGGAAAGATTTGGAGGGATGTGGGCCAGGTCTTGGCAAGTGAGATGTGCTTCGCTAGGCAATTTGGTCGGCATGGATGAGTTGGCCCAAAGCACCCATTTCTGTGCTGTATAGCTCGCTGACTATTATGTTAACATTCATCACTACCCTGCCTCTTATTTAATGCATTTTTTTTGTGCATTACTACATTCATTGACTTCCCTTTTTCTACTCAACAACAAAAAAAAAATCTGATTCGGCAAGGTTTCCTAACTTAAAACCATATTAATATTTATCAGGTTGACTCGCCCCTCTCTTTTACAACTTCATTAAGAATAGACTGCAGCATTTTCACAACTGCTAATATAGTCCGCTATAGCTGCTATATTTATTTCTGGCTTGTTAATTTGTGGTTTACTTGAAAACCCTCCAAAATCCAGGGAAATAAAAATTATTGTTATCACTGTATAGAAATAATTTTGCCTTAAGCAGATACACAATATTGTGTGCTCCAGCAATAACGTGTATTTTGATTCTCAGCATATTGTATTCACAATGCCAGAATGGTAATGGCTCATTAGAAAATTACTATACAGACTTGAGGACCATGCACCATTTGATATCCATCACACAGACTCGAATTCCGTCAATAACTCCATCTGCACATCATGTAGCTTCAGTAAAGCAGCCAACATAATCGAAGACTTCACCATCCCCTCTGACCACTCCCTTTCTGATATGGAACGGTCTATCCTCAGCAGAGACCTCACCTTTGTTCCCCTCCGCCCCCACCTCAACGAGTTCCGGGTCCACCACGACGTGGAGCTCTTCTTCCGTCGCCTCCACGCCTTTTTCAATGGGAAGGAGTCCTCACCACCCAGTGATGACCCCTTCTCCCGTCTCCATTGGACCCCCTCCTCTTGGACTCCCACGGATGGCCCATCTACCTTCTTTAGACCTTTTCATTTCCAATGGCCGGCAGAACATTAACAGCCTCAACTTTCCCACTCCCCTTACTTACTCAAACCTCTCCCCCCCTGAACGTACAGCCCTCCTCTCACTCTGCAGCAACCCCGACTTGATAATCAAACCCGGCGACACGGGAGGCGCTGTGGTAGTCTGGCACGCTGACCTTTACCGGGCCAAGGCCAGGTGACAACTTTCAGACGCCTCATCCTTGGACGATGACCCCACAGCCGAGCATCAGAACTCAATAGGAGAAACCATTTCTGATTTCATTACTTCTGGCTCTCTGCCCTCTGAAGCCTCCAACCTTATCATTCAACAGCCCCGCACGGCCCGATTTTACCTTCTCCCCAAAATCCACAAATAGAACTGTCCTGGCAGACCCATTGTTTCTGCTTGTTCGTGTCTCACCAAATTAATTTCCACATACCTCTACTCCATCATATCCCCCCTGGTCCAATCCTACCCTACCCATATCAAAGACACCTCACGCTCTTCGTCTCTTCAATGACTTCCGTTTTCCAGGCCCGCACACCCTCATCTTTGCCATGGATGTCCAGTCAATCTACACCTCCATCCCCCACCACGAAGGTCTTAAATCCCTCAGTTTCTTCCTTGGTCACAGAACCTGCCAATTTCAATCTACTAATACTCTCCGCCTAGCAGAGCTGATCCTTACACTCAACAACTTCTCGTTCGACTCCTCCCACTTCCACCAAATCTAAGGCGTAGCTATGGGCACTTGCATGGGCCCTAGCTATGCCTGCCTCTTTGTAGGGTACGTCGAACAATCGCTGTTCCAGGCGTACACTGGCCCCATCCCCGAACTCTACTTCCGCTACAGTGACAACTGCATCGGTGCTGCCTCCTGCACCCATGCAGAACTCACTGACTTCATCAACTTCACAACTAATTTCCATCCTGCACTCAAATTCACGTGGATCATCTCAGACATCTCTCTACTATTTCTGGATCTCACCGTCTTCATCACAGGAGACAGACTATTGACTGACATCTACTATAAACCTACTGATTCCCATAACTATCTAGACTACACTTCTTCCCACCTTGCTCCCTATAAAGACTCTATCCCCTACTCCCAATTCCTCTATCTACGCCGCATCTGTGCCCAGGATGATGTTTTCCATACAAGATTATTGAAGATGTCCTCATTCTTTAAGAAACGGGGGTTCCACTCTTCCATTATAGATGAGGCTGTCACTCGGGTCTCCTCTACATCCTGCAGCACCGCTCTTGCTCCTCCCCCCAATTGCAACAAGGACAGAGTTCCCCTTGTCCTCACCTTCTATCCCATCAGCGGTTGTATACAGCATATAATCCTCCAACACATTCACCACCTCCAACAGGATCCCACTACTGGCCACATCTTCCCATCTCCACCCCTCTGCTCTCCAGAGATATTTCCCTCCACAACTCCCTGGTCAACTCGTCCCATCCCACCCAAACCACCCCCTCCCCAGGTACTTTCCCCTGCATCCGCAGGAGATGCAACACCTGTCCCTTTACCTCCCCCCTCGACTCCATCCAAGGACACCGACAGTCTTTTCAGGTGAGGCAGAGGTTCACTTGCACCTCCTCCAACCTCATCTACCGTATCCACTGTTCCAAGTGTCAACGTCTGTACATCGGCGAGACCGAACGCAGGATCGGCGATCGTTCCGCTGAACACCTCCTGAATACCTCCGCTCCACCTTAACGTACCTGATCTCCCGGTTGCTCAGCACATGCACTCCCCCTCCCATTCCCAATCTGACCTTTCTGTCCTGGGCTAACATGGACTTCTCTAACTTCAAATAGCCCTTGCTTTCCATCTCTCTCCATCCCCTCCCCAGTTCTTCCACCAGTCTTACTGTCTCCGACTACATTCTATCTTTCTCCTGCCCACTCCCCTGACATCAGTCTGAAGAAGGGTCTCGACCCCAAACGACACCCATTCCTTCTCTCCAGAGATGTTGCCTGCCCCGCTGAATTACTCCAGCACTTTGTGTATAATCAAAGTCTTATCCCACCCAGTCATTCCTCCTTCACCACGTTCCTGCCAGGCAGAAGATAATGAGCTGAAAGATTTATTCCCCTTTATGCAGACTTCTGAACATCCGTCCATAAGTTAGGGTACTGCCCGATCCACCTCGATCCCCATTGTGGCCATGGACGTCTACTGAACTATAATCTGCACTCCTTATGGAAGGATCTTCCCCTTTGCTCTACCTGTTATACTTGTATTTGATTTGTTTGTATTGATGCACTGTATTATTTTCTCTGATGGATAGCATTCAAAACAAAGCTTTACACTGCACCTAGGTGCACCTGATAATAACAAACCTAAACGTAAACTCCAGCTCTTACAGGGCATTAGAATGCCACATTACTAGAATTCATTCGGAGCTTCTGAAGTGAATTGGATACAATGAACCCCATCTGAAAGACTTTGGTGGATGTCTCTGGCAATGTTTCTCCAATACAATTGTTAATTCTAAACTATTTTAAGCACACCAATCATTACCACCAAGGAAATGAAAAAACTAATCACCAGTGAATGAACAAGAGACATTTCCAGTATCGTGCCACATTGTCACACCATATACCTTTACTTACATACTTAATGAATGAGAGAAGAGGATATTTTGCACAGGGCTGCATAGTTAGAAAAATTTGGTTTATATTTTATACATAGTTAGGCTACTCATAACAAGGGACATGCAATGGTTTTCACAGCAGAACAAGTCCCTGGAATATAAAGCACTTTTACCATTAAAGATGATAGATATAGATATATAGATATAGGTATAGATATAAAATATAAAACATTAAAAAAACATCTATTTTTTCTATTACAAATACTCTTGAAATATCAATTAATGTAGTGTTGTTCACATTGATATACTTGCATGCACCCAAACTATGCCAGTCTCATTGTGGGATAAATTGAATAATCCTTGTTTTAGTTTTATCTGGGTTAACATTCTCATTTGTTCCAGTGAGACAACTACATTGGTGCTGCTTCTTGAAATCCATCAGAACTCAAGAATGTTCTAACCTTTGCTGCCAATGTCTAGCCTGCTCTCACTTTCACATGGTTCGTTGCTGCCTTTTCTGTTCCCATTCTTGATTTCTCCATTTTTCCATTCAGTAATATCCTGTATAACCCACAGCTACCTCAACTGTACAGCATCATACCCGACTCCCAATAAGGACTCCATTACATCCCCTCAATTTCTCTGACTGTTATGTTGCTTTTTCCTTAACTGCACTTTCACCTCTACCATAATTAACAACGCTCAACCGCATCATCTCTACTTCCTGTACTCTTGCTCCCACCTTTCTTCTTTCAGCCAGAACAACGATAAGGTTCCCCTTATTCTTAACTTCCACTCTATCCATCTCCATGTCCAGATCATCCTCTGTCATTTCCTCAAGCTTCAATCCTTCATCCCCTCCCCTAGAGCAAATGTTCCTTCCATAAATTCCCAGTTTGCTGCTCCATCTCTTTATCTCTTCTCACCATTCAGGGGTCCAAACAGATGAAGTACAAACTTGCACTTCTGCCAATTCAGAATATTGCATTCAGTTCTTATTATATGATAGACTTCCATTGCAAAAAACTGTTATCAAAGACAGTAAGAGGTCAGGTGCCTTTCACTTTAATTCTTTGTTCTCTTGATACAGCCTATGCAACTGTATGCAACGTAAAACATGCTCGTTTTCTCACTTTACTGGTTCTAATGTAGGGTCATCCACCGGAAATATTAAACTCTTGCTTTTCTCTTTTTATATTTTGTCCACTCTCTTTTCTGTTCCCTCTAAATATCATATCCCTCTGCACAGGCCCACTCGAGATACTTAGTTCATGTACAAACTCAATTCTCTTAAGGGCCTGTCCCACTTGGGCGTCATTTGCGCGTAACGCAGGTGGCACGCAAAGATTTTGTACATCCCAAAATCCTGGGGTGCCGCGTGTGACTGCCTACGTCACTACGCATCATGCACGCGTAATGCGCACCTCACATGCGCGTCACGTCGCGCGTCGTGACGCGTAAATGATGCGTAAATGGTGCCCAAGTGGGACAGGTCCTTAACTTCCCTGTTTCTGCAATCTTTTTTCTGACATTCTTCATTAAACATGGACTGATGTCCCCGCTTGTTGATAATGACAAAGTAAGGTTCGAGGTAGAGTGATAGACCAGGAATGAGGTTACTGATTATTAAATACAATTCTGTTGCTGCTGATGAACAATAATGAAGTACTTTAGGTTATTTCAGCTGCTAGATCTGAACTATATTTGCAGAGCTCAAGTATCAGACAATACAATGAATGATGTGAGAAAGGTGAGATTACAGGTGCCCATAACCTGCAGAGTCATTGCTTCTCCTAGTGCCATTTACACTATTATAATGAGGCCCAACATGAACTTGAGGAACAGCATCTCATTTTTGTAACAGTATAAAGAAGTTCCAAGGATCTGGTTCAATGACGGGGGAAAAATACTTCATCAGGTTAAAGTTATAAACAATGCAGTTAATAAAACAACGTCTCATACTCTTCTGCCCATCAGGGACACCGATAATATGACCGGCGACTGGTAGCACTGTGCAGTCCTGGCACCATTATTGAAACCGGTCCGGGGAGGTTCAATAAGCTAATTTGCTCACATAATTAATAAGCCCGCACTGTTTTCCTAACTTACAAACAACAGACCTCTACATTTTAAAACTAGCTAACCCCCATCATACTGAAAACAAGGCTTATTACACCAGGCGCCAAGCTCATCCCAGTTGTCTCTTGGAAAAGCAAGTTTATCTTATCTTATTACTCTAAGTTCTTGTAGCTGCATGATCCATCGCCTTATGAACTATGATTCAAGGCCTCATGATTTACTTATTTTTCCAAGAAAACCCACTTGTTTAACATGCAAGAAATTTGGCACATCTCCAAAGAAACTTAACAATTTCTACAGATGTACGGTAGAAAGCATGCTAACCAGATGTATCACAGCTTGATATGACAACTTATCTGTCCAAGAGTGCAAGAAATTGCAGAGAGTTGTGAAGCAGCCCAGTCCATCACACAAACCAACCACTGTTCCATCTGCACCTCCTCACGCTCACCACCCCCCACCTGCCATTACTCACCCCAAATCAACTCCATCCATACTTTGTGCTGCTTTGGGAAAGCATCCAACATATTCAAGGACCACTCCCACTTAAGTCAATTTCTCTACTCTGAAGAAGGGTCTCGACCTGAAACATCACCCATCCCTTCTCTCCAGAGATGCTGCCTGCCCCGCTGAGTTACTCCAGCTTTTTGTGTCTATCATCTCTACTCCTCTCCAGTTGGGCAGAATATACAAAAGCTTAAAAGCATGTGCTGTCAGATTCAGGAACAAGTCCCCACTGATTCTTGAACAGAACTCTCAAATGCTAAGGATGTGTTGCTGATCTTTGAATTTACCTCACCGATGCCCTTACACGTAAGCATCTGTACTTTCTCTGAAGCAGGAACACTAAATTCTGTATTCTGTTTATTTTCTCTTTAGCACTAAGAATGGCAAGGTATAATTTACTCGATAACATGCAAAGACAAAGTTTTCCACTATATCTTGGTACACGTGACAATGATAAAACCATTACCATAAAGTCTGTTAGATAACTGCATTTCTGCTGAACATTCATCCATCTTGGCATATTGCAAGCTCTTATTCCTCTCTTCCCTAATCTGAAGAGAGTCCAAGATTAAAAGCTTTAACGGTTTCTCTTTCCAAAGATGCAGCGTGTTTCCAGCTATTCTGTTTCTATCACCAATAACATTTAAGGAAAACAGCTATAAATCAGAATGGTTAAAAAGTTGTTTATTTGTTTGGTTTTCTTACCACCAGCCACAGGTCCGTCAGAATCTTGGACTCTGTCACCTGAGTCGTGATGTCTCTGAGCCACCATTGGAAATAGACGTTGTAATTGCATGCGGAATATATATACTTCTTCCCATACGCACAAATGCTAATTCATCAATAATGGGACAGGGAATGATAGTAATCAGGGTTACTTTGCATACATAATATAAAGTCCTCAAGAATCTGGACAATTTGAGGACTCCAATGGTCAATCTTTCCTGACTGCATGCTACAATGCCATCCCGCAACTAATGGGACAGACTGTCCATAGATTTGATGATAAAAATCAATGCTCAATGTATAACATGACAGAGTGATGTGGGATTGCTATTCCTTATTTTAGTGAGGGGTATTTTAAAGGGCTAATGTACATATTTGTTACTTCACAGCCATATCAAAAATCAATTCATTCTTAACATTCAATTAAATAGTAGTTTTGATGGCAGGGCAAAACATTTGAGGGCAGTTTTACGATTCAGTAATTACTAAGAGCAAGATTAGGTAATGACAGCTTCTGTTCCAATGGATTAATCATACATAATACCTGTAACATCATATCCAATAATGTCATCATCCTCATCTCATCAGATCAGTCTAGAATTTTTAACATTAATATTTGAGAGACATTATCGCATCAAGAAATCAATTTGATAACTACATGCAAATTAGCCTCCGGAGCCAGATGTTATTTAACTCATTTAATCTTAAATGGTTTATATACAGAAAGTTGTGTGTCCTGTTCAATGTTCACATTCTTGTCAGTAAATATTTGAAACTTTGTAGAATGTAATTTTCAACCCAATTTAAACAGTTACCACATTTACTAGAAACCACCAGGGTTTACGCTCATGCACTTTGCTTTCTCTACAAACAGCATCACACTCATCCCTCTGTAGGCCATCCTCATTAACATTTCTCTGGGATATATTCTAACAACATCAACTGACTGGGGCTTAGGTTTCTGAATATTTTAACCTATTCTAAATCAATGCAGTAAGGAGAACAGAGCAATCTGTTCACTAAATATTGAGTCCCATTTGAATGACAAAAGCAATGCAACAAATTGACTCCTGAATGTTGTAGTAAACAAGAAATAAAATCAACTTTCTAATTCCTGCTTCGCGACCTCTGCAAGACTAGTTATACTGATATCAGGTGTTACAGTTGAATAGGCCCTTAATGCTGTTCACTCACAAAAGGCTTCTTGGGTGACATGTCACAAAAGACCCAGATCCTTTTGAACACTATCCCAGCAAAAGGGATCGGTCTTTGTGGGAAAAAAAAAGAAATAAATTCGGAAGAAACTTCAGAAGAAAACGGACCGAGAAAGCACCAGCGGGGGTGGTCAAAATAAAATTAATTGAACAACACTGAATATTGTAATAATTGCAAACATTAAACCTATTCTTAAAAATGCAAACTAATAAAGTGTGAAAGATACATCTAGATGTGCTGGGATGCATCCTCGGTGATGTGATCTGGGGTCATCGGGTGTTTCGGGTCTCACAACATCAGACACCCTCGACCAGGCGACCCAGCCAGGGTTGATCAGGCCCCGGCTCGCGTCCCAGCAGCAACCTCCCACGGGTCAGCCCTCTTAATCCAAACCCACTAGGTGGCTTTCACGTGGTTTCGTTTGCGGATTGAATGGTCTTCTTCTTTTCCAGCCCCATAATGCCCAACTGGTTGAGGACTTTGCAATAACAAATAGTTTGGAATAATAATTTTAATTAAAATTATGTGTGGGTTTCACAGGAGGCAAAATGACACTTCAACAAAAACAACAAAGATGAACCAATTTCAATGGGACTGATTTAATTATGTGCACAATACTAATAAATCAAATTCTCAATTATTTTCAGACAAAGGTCCATGCATTTTACAAGTGAGGATATAAATAATTGCAAGGATGCAATGTTGGGCTCCCATAGTAAATAAACCAGCCCATAAAAAGCACTCCAGAGTATGCATATTCAAAAGATATCATAGGTTTACAAATGAAAAGTCACAAATGAGGAAACACCAGTCCACCCAGTGTTATTATTACAAGTAATAGGAGGGGCATCTCTTTTACTGTGGATAAATCGGCATAATTTTTTGATTAAATGCTAAACATAATAAAATCTTTACCACAATATAACAAGATTAGGTAAGAATGCTGAATTCTTGGTAATTAAGATTTGAATGGAAATTTAACAAGGTTTAAAACGTCTCCATTTCTGATTTATTATAATTCAAATCAGATATCATCATGGCCCAGTACATTGATGGATCATAAAGAAAGCCCACCAACACCTCTACTTCCTTAGAAGGTTGAGGAGATTCAGTATGTCAATAAATACTCTGTTGAACTACTTCTATGGGTGTAGAGCGTGTAATGATTGGTTGCATCACAGCCTGGTTCATAACTCGAATGCTCAGGAACAAAGATGATTGCAAAAAGTGGTGAACACTGCCCAGTCCATCACAGGTACCGACCTCCCCAACATTGAAGGGATCCACAATGGTTTTTGCCTCAAAAAGGCAGCCAACAATAGAGACCCACACCACCTTGGCCGCACTCTCAATTCACTCCTGCCATCAGGAAGGTAGTATAAGAGCCTGAAAACTAGCACCCAGGTTCAGGAGCTGCTTCTTCCCTACAACTATCAGGCTATTAAACATTACAACTTCCAAATAAGCAACAAACCAGACTTCATTGACTTCTCTAATTTCAGGTAGTCCCTTCTTTCTCCTCCCATTCCCAGCTCTCCCTCAGCCCACTGGCTCCACCTCTTCCTTTCTTCTTCCCGCCCCCCCACCCCCTCACATCAGTCTGAAGAAGGGTCTCGACCCGAAACGTTGCCTATTATGATAATAGGCCACGTTTTGGGTTGAAACCTTGCTTCAGACTGATGGTCTCAACCCGAAACACTGCCCATTTCCTTCGCACCATAGATGCTGCCTCACCCGCTGAGTTTCTCCAGCATTTTTGTCTACCCTCGATTTTCCAGCATCTGCAGTTCCTTCTTAAACAAGAGAAATGAAAGATATGATTAAATGACGCAAAGCTCAAGTAGAACAAATTTCCACATGGAACGTACTCCTACATGAAAGGCCAATGGTCGAATTCTACATTCTATATTCCATGTAACTGTATGTAACTCCATCTGACAAGTTCCACTCTTCAGCATTCGAGACAAACCATTAGCTAACCAATACATTGCACAAGGAAACAACCTTGGTATTGTATTCTCAAGCCAACCAAGCATTAAGGTTTCCAAGTGTTAAGCCAATGTCAATGTCTGTTCATCTCTGTAAAATTAAGAAGGATTGTCACTTTCATTAATGGATTTTATTGAAGGGTTCTTGCTAATCAAGTCTTGAAGGAAAGCTAAGCAGTAGACTATACAGTCATGAAGGAAAGCTAAAAAAGAGACTATACTGCAGACCATGAGGATTTTATCCAATTATGATGTCACTGTTTTCTGTTTTATTAGTGTTGCAAAACAAAGCAGCTCACAGTAAAGTGTAATTGCGAAATCCACTCCCTGGAGAAAGTTCCATCCAAATACATAGACGATAGATAGCCTGTCCTGCCAAGAACATATTCACAACAGTCTGACCTTTGTGAATCACCAAAAACAGGCTTAGAGTTTGAAATTAAAGTCTCAACACAAACCACAGGACTTCAATCATACAAGATGATTGCTAGTGGAAAGCTGTCTATAATTTTCTGCACATGTTTTCACAAATGTATTTGGTAACCTGATGGGGGCATGGCATGAATTAGACAGGATTCGTGGTAAAAGTGGGATCTGGAGTGGCAACCTCTGACCTACTGTTCCAGTACCAAAACCACAATACTGTGTACTTTTAAAGGAGCTGTCTCACGGCGGCGACCTAATCTGCGAGTTTAGACAAGTTTGCCCTCGACTCAAACTCGCAGCATGGTCGAAACGTGGTCCTAGGAGGCCACTGGAACTCTCCTTCATGCTCAAGGGAAGTTCCAGAATACTCGGGTCATCAGCTAGGTTGCAGAAAAATTTTCAGCATGTTTCCGCGAGTAAAATTTGGTCGGCATAGTTCTTTTTAACATGTAGTGCAGTAGTGGGGTCGCTATTTAGTTACAGGCAGTCGAGGGCAGCCGTAAGGCAATCTCCTTAGCTGACCGGGCATTTTCAGAGGTGCACAACTTATTTTACCAGTCGTGTCCAAGTGATAAATTAAAACTAAATGTATCCGTTTTCCAGGGCATATGTGCAGAAATAACCTGCTTTGTATGCTGCCTGCATGAGGCAGCCTCATGGTATTTAAAACAATGTGTTTTTGCTCTGTAAATGTCATATAGTTCAGTAAGAGGATGAAAATAACTTCAGGACTTTCTGCACTTCAATGAACTGAAATTATACTGTTCGGGAGATCAATACTATTCTAATTTAATCACAAAATTTAGCTTCAAAACCACTGCTAACGTCATTCTTTCCACCTTCGATTTTCCTCTTCTGAAGATACTAACTGTTGCCAAGGTTTAATTTCATCAATAGCCACTGTTTCACAGGAGCCTCACTGAGCTGGCTTATTTCCCATATGTTGGCCCAGTCCACTCCTGGCAATTCGGTGGCAGAGGTTGCACACATACCATCGCAACAAGAGACTGCAGACTGTTGAGAGAGAAAAAAAAAACTGCTGGAGGAACTCCAAGATCAGACAGGATTTGTGGAGGGAAACAGACAGACAACATTTTGGGTCAGGATCCTAAAGCCTGATGAAGGAATTCCACCCAACATGTCTTCTGTCCATTTCCCTCCACAGATGCTGCCTGACACGCTGAGATCCTTCAACACTTTGTTCTTATTACAACAGCAATGTAGAGTGGAGAGCATGGCCAATTTCTTCCTATCCTGGAGGTTAGCAGGGCAAGTACTACTATTTCTTTCACCCCATCTTTCTCTCCCCTCCCCCGCACCCACCATCCTCCTCATCAAATAGAATAACTGGGAAGGAAATGTTTCCCAATTCTACCTTTATATTAACATTATTTTTATTCTTACTTGAATATTTCATTCTAGATATTAGGATCTCACAAAATCATATTAATTATATAACTGAATTTAGAAGGGTCAAATGACTTTACTGTAAATCAAAATGGCTTCACTTTCACACCCACCATGTACTGTTTAAAACAGACAAAATGGACAGTGATGTTATAAAACTGAACCAAAGAGGTCCAGTTTGAAACTGTGGCAGGCCAAATCAACATAGGAACTAAACAATTAAGACAATTTCTTGTCACACAAGATATCAAACATTACCGAGCTCGTTCAGAGATTTTTTATTTAAATTAATCTTTTTTCCTTTTAGTTTCAAACATACACCATTCCAGTATTTTTTACATCTTGTTTCTGCTCCCTTCTACCAATCAATTTGATGGCCTCCCTCCAGATCTTGGGATTAATTCTCCAAATGCACAGCAACTGATTATTGACAACTTGCTGTGAGTGACTTTCATTGACACCCTGATTAGAACAAGTGTGCTAATTGCCTATATCCAATTCAATTCCTGAATATTACTCTACCATAAATGCAGCATTAGTGAATTTGTTGACATTTTTCCCCAATCCATTTCTCTGTCAATTTACATGTATGGGTCTTCAAACTAGTAGAGGAGAATTAGAAATTTTCAATATCCAATCCTTAACAATCAAAAAACTGCCAACAATAATATCATTCTGTTCAGTCTGTCTGAAATCCCAGCTGCTGCACTCAGCAAGAGCCATCGAGACACAAACATCTGTAATTCTCCAAGAAAGGAACTAAATTACTTCGACTCCCACGACTATCAGAACTTAACATAATCATTTCCAGTGAAGTGATGACATTTTTCCAAGCTAATTATTTCTCCTAAATACATGTGGAAAATCAGTGACTTCATGCTCTACCCTGAAGTAATGAGTTTACCAGATAACCTGATGTGTATTCATCCTTCTCCTCAAATGTTTCACCTAATGTACCACTGCACACGAAGGCTCAGAATTTACTGTACCCCACAGTCTCCAGCACTAATATATATAGCAATTTAAATACAATGCAACTTAAATATATTTACAGGGTTCAGATAGCAGAAGCAATATATCTCCACTCTTAAAGACGACCAAAACCCTCACATTGACATCACATCAAGCCAAAACCCTTGCTTAAAAAAAAAATTCTTGAAACATTAATACAGCTCTCCTCCTACATTCTCCCCAAAGATTTGACTTCAGCAGGGATTACTTTAGCAGCCCACCAGGTTTCCAACTAATTTACAGCTGGAAGCAAAGATACCAGGTCATTAGGAGCATCAGTGCTAAGCCCAATCTGTGCCTCTTTGGAAGAGCATTGGTGCACTTGCTAGGAATTGTTAAGTTTCATCTCTTGACCCTTAATATCAAATCCAAATGAAGCTCTTCAAATCATCTCAAATTGACCAATGAGGCAACATAATTTGTACTTGGTCTGCATGGTTCAGTATGACATTGGGAGTACTTCTATTTCATAGCAAAACAAAAGCACTCTGATTGGTGACTGAAATTCACATTCTGAAATGATTTTCCTTACTAAATATTCTTAAATACCAAAATAATGTCATGGCCGAAAGGAAACCCATCTCTACGTGTTTAGATTTAAACTAAATGTGTATTTTTACAATACTAGAGAGATTTTCTTGAACAAGATTATTATTCAGTTTTTTACACCATACACTGTTCTTGACAAAAATCTACCCATCATGTGAAACCTTATAAATAACAGATATAAATTAGATAACTTCAAGACCGAAAGTCAAAAACTTTTCATGACAAATTTTCATCGTTTTACCACCAATTTGGACACCAAAAAATGTGACATGAAAAACTGCCACATTTCGTCATGAACATTTAATTCATAAATTAAATTCATATGGCTCCTCATACATACACGTTTTGATAATGATCTAGGTGTCTTCATCAATACCAGGAGAAAAATCCAGTAACATGCCTCGGTATTCCGCCTCGCAAAGATCCCGTAACGGTTGTTGTGCTTGGTGTTTGTCCATTGTCACAAAGATCGTTATCGGGGTCGGTACCTCCGTAAGTTAGACCAAGGAGGCTCCAAACCTCAGACTTTTTAAAATCAAAACATTATTTTGACATAAATTGGTCATCAAAACTAAGAAACTGAGCTAATCTTCAAGGTGAATTGGCTTTGTTTGTAAACTTGGTACAAGTGTAAATTGTCCCTTTTAGGCTTGTGTTAATGTGCGGGGATTGCTGGTTGGTTCAGACATGGTGAGCCCAAGGGCTGGTTTCCGCGCTGTATCTCGAAACTAAACTAAATCTCTATACAGATCATCCATCGGCCTTCTGTGCTTAAAGGAATAAAGCCTGCCCAACCGCTCCCTATAGCACAGGCCAGCTTCCTGGCAACATACCGGTACATTTTCTCTGCACTCTTTCTAGCTTAATGACATCTTTCTTCCCAAATGGAGTCCAAAATTGAACACAATACTCCAATTGCGGCCTCACCAACATTTTGTACAACTGTAACATAATGTCCCAACATTTATATTCCGTATTTCCCGGCACTGAAGACGCACCTGCGTCGAAGATGCACCCCCATTTTGAGTCGCTAAATTCTGAAAAATAAAAGAGTCATTTGCCTTGGTGGTGGCCATTTCCATTCGCTGTGATGGTGGCCATTTCCATTCACCGTGATGGCAGCCATTTCCATTCACCGTGATGGCGGTCATTTCCATTGCAAACTCGTGGACCACGGACCGTATCCAATCCGCGAAGGAGTCCGATCCAGCCCGCCAGATGATTTCCCCAATGCCAGAGCGAGCATGAAGTTGCATTTTACCCGTGATCTAAAGTGAGGTAAAATGAGTTTGACACACCTGCTATAGGCCCATGAACAGCCTAGCCTTCGGCCTCTAAGACGCAGGTAATTTTTTGGGCCTTATTTTAAGGTTAAAAAAAAAAGCGTCTTTATTGCTGGGAAATTTGGTAATTCCCAGCAATAAAGACTGAAGGTGTCCAGCATGCCATGTGTTCACCACCCTATCTAACTCTGATACCACTTTCAGTGATATGTACTCCTCGGTCCCTCTGCTCTCCAACACTCCGTAGATCCCTACCATTCAGTGTGAAGGTGCTGCCCTTGCTTAAATTCCCAAAACACAACAGCTTACACTTATCTGAATTAAACTCCATTAGCCATTTTTTATCCCACTTGGCAAGCTGTTCTAAATCCTGCTGTAATTCTTGACAAATCATCGCCACCGTCTATAATACCATCTACTTCAGTGTCACCTGCATACTCAGTAATCATGACTTGTACATTCTCATCCAAATCATTGATGCAGATGACAAACAGCACTGGGACCAGTACTGACACCTGAGGCACACCACTAGTCACAGGCCTCCAGTCCAATAAACAATATTCTACTACCATCCTCGGCTTCCTACCATGAAATCAATTCTGTATCCAGTTAGCTGGCTCTCACTGCATCCCAAGCAATCTAACCTTCCAGAGCAGCCTACCATGTGAAACCTTATCAAAGGCTCGCTGATCCATATGGAGAATGTCTATGGCCCTGCTCTCATCAATCTTCTTGGTCATAAGATGGAGAACATTCATTATGGAGAAAATTTGGATTGACTGGAGTATTTTTCTTTGGCTGAGGGACGACTTAATTATTATGAAAAAATAGGTGGCTGAGATTAGGAGGGAACATTTTTTTTGTTAAAGAGGTTTTTTTTCCCTGCCTAATAAATGTGTGGTTCTCTGTATGAATGTGGCTCAGGATGAGACGGAATTTTTTTTGGCTTGGGTGCAGTTGAGTTGCCTTATGAACTGTTGCATTGGTTACATTGACTTAACATATCTGGTAGAGTCAATTGATAACAAGACTAATGTTTTTACTGCAAAACTGGCCTGGATCTGGAACTTACTGTCTGAAAAGTGAGACTCTTAACACATTGAATACAAGGATGAGCACCACAAATTGTCACAAGGTTCTAAGAGTTTGAACCTCCCACTCCTCCTCCTCCCCCACCCCCCACTCCAACATGTACACAATCAGCCATCTCCGTGTTGTTAAATTCTGATTATAGGTGCACCATTCGACTTTAGTCATTCACATAGAAAGGTCTTGCCAAAAATAACACAATTTAAGCTAATTTCACATAACAGAGAAACCCATAGAAACATAGAAAATTGGTGCAGAAGGAGGCCACTCGACCCTTCATTCATTGTATTCATGGCTGATAAATGTTACATGACCATGTAATATAAGAACACAAAATATTTCCAAATTTGAACCCACAGTTCATAAAGCAACTGAACTGCAAGCCATAAAATTATTTCTCATCCTATTGCTGAGCCACATATATACAGAGAACCACACATTTATTGAGCAAGCATGAAAAAAAACTTATTTAACAAAAATCATGTTTTGTGTGATCTAATGCTCACATCTGTTCTCTTGTGCTGCATTAAATCATTACACTTCAAACATCTAAAGCTTATGAGCTGATTCTTTCCTTATGACAGGAAAGCAAAAAATATTCCATGGAGGTGGAGAGCCAAAAGCTTGTTACGAGTTCTTTGATGAAGAGATAAGTTGAAGCCATTCAAATTACCAAGCAGCAAAAGCAATGTACCAAAGTGAAAAATAACCCAAACAGATGAAGGTCAGCATTTAGCCTAAAGAAAAACACAAAACCAGACCTCTTCTCCTCCCAACCACTACTGCACAAACCTATTTGCATTGCTCCACCATATTAAAATTGAACCAGCCCTGCTAAAATATTTATTTTCAAGAGCCATACACAAAAACAAGTATATGAGCATTATTTTGTTACCGATACATCTATTTGGCTACTGTATAATTTAGCTTGAACTGTTCTTGATTCACATAATTCTTCAAATGTGAGCCTTGAAATGTATAATTGGCCAAAAAAGCGATAGAAACACATTTCAGATGAGAAGAGCAGGTTCGTTTATTGTCATATACACCGAGTGGTAGTTCACCAGTTCTCACGACGCTGCTAGCTCACATGAAGCTCAGAGTAAATAGTGTATATTCAACACGAATAACTTCCACAATAAATATAAGTGTAAAACAGCAGAATTATGTAAACTCATGGTGCAATCTGAAATAGTGCAAAAAAAAATATTGAAGTACAACAATGGAAACAACAGAATGAGGTAGAGATGAGATTAGGAGTATGTGGCTGCACCTCCGAGGAGGAAATACAAACAAGGTGATCAGTTCAGGAATGTGATAGTAGTGGGGAAGAAGCTGATCTTAAGTCTGGATGTCTGACCTTCCAGCTCTTCTACTCCCACAAAATTAAAGATGGGAAAGGGAGTAGCCAAGATGGCAGGTATCCTTGACCATACATCCAGCCTTCCTGATACAACCCACGGTGAAGATGGAGTAATGGAAGGAAGTGACAAGCCTGTGCTGGACCGGTAATATGACCAAGTTCAATGACCAGGGTGCAGCAAATAACTTGTACGTTTCAACATTGGTCAACAAAACAATTTTCCAATCTTGTCAGTACCCCTCGAATAAATCATAAATTAAACCCAAAGTCTTTACTTTGACTTATAGTAAAAAAGGGTTCATTTAGCACTGCATACATATTTTCCAGAGAATTCAGTGTTATATCAAAATCCTCTGATGAGTCATTCAAATAAAGCATCCTTTAATTTTTAAAGTGTGCCTATTTTCTGACTGTATTGCCCATATAAGAGTTTTAAATTATGTTTCTTTCGTGCTCCTCAGCTAGTTAACATGATGTTGGTATTAAGGAAATCCGGTAATAAGATGAAACACAAAATTCAGAATAAAAACAATTGTACGCGAGCACATCAACTTCGTGAACATCCTTGTAGATCAGGGCACAAGATGTACTCTTCATTCGTCCTGAAGCTATTCTATCCGAATAGTTTTCCTCTAAAATCCATGCACTCAAGGACCATTTTCCTTGGCCTTTCAGATTGTCTCTTTCAAATATTTATCTGTTTTGGAACATTGTGGATTATATTTCCATTAATATTTTTGATGAATCAATCCACGTCATCAGTTTTCAGTGTTTAAAACAAAACGTTCTATTGACCTTTCACTTAAAGGTTAATTAAAGTCAGCTTTACAGCTCCAGCTGCACGGACAAATTTAATTTTTAAAAGTCCCTAAGAACTTATTTTTTCCACTTCTAAGAGGAAGATTTATCATCAAGGGGTTTCACTGCATGGATAGAAAAGAGAGCATAGAAATGTTTGATTAGATTACTTTTGGTTTAATCCTTTAAATGTTTTGTGTGATGTCAGTGTCAGCTCACCCTAAACCAATTAGGTCACCTGCTAATAGCTTTCTCTTTGACCCTTACAGCATACAACTGAATGACATGGAACAATAATCAAATAAAACTACAAATGAAGAAGTGAATAAATGGATATGAGGAAGGGAAAACCTGCATGAGGTGGGGGGGGGGGGGGGGGGGGGGAATGAGACAAAGATAGAGAGCAAGCCGAGAAAGGGGAGCAAATGAAAAATAACGTCAGAAATGAATGAGAAATGGAAAAGATGAGGAAGGGGACAGAATGGACAGACAAATAAACATGTAGAGGATTGCAGAATGGAAAAGGCACAAAGGTGTCTTATATATAAAAGATGGGAGAAAGAAGAAACTGCAGGTGCTGGAATTTTGAGTAAAACCCAAAATGCCGGAGGAACTCAGCAGGTGAGGCAGATTTGGTAGGGAATGGACAGGACACTGACAATCAATCTGAAGAATTGATGTTCAATTAAATTATATTATTTCCTGCAGTAGATATGCTGAATTGATCAATGAAAATACATTTGGAAGTTGGAGGAGGGGAAAGAGTCATTTTGGGGAGTATTTGTGGGAACCAACTTTCTGTTTTGTTTTTATCAAATTGTGTGGATTACAATTACTTTTGTTTAATGTTATCCAACATTGATTAAAAAAATATTTTATCAATGTATATTGCATTTATAAATCTGTTGTGCTGCAGCAAGGAATAATTTAATTGTACCACCGTTTGGTCATATGACAATTAACACTCTTGACTCTGACTAGACATTTGCCTTGGGAAAGCATCCATCATTTAAAAATAGCAGATTAAGTAAATCCAACATCAATTTGAAGGATGGTTGCTTGTTATGATTATTAAAAGGCTTCCTGAATAATTTATTGATGTTTTTTCTCTGATGGATGGAAAACCAATCGCTAGGTTTCTTTTTATCAGAAGATTAGTGTGGTAGATAACTCCATGAAACATAATATGGGCCTTTTAAGTGGAAAGCTTACAAAATGTTTGATACAATGAATTACTTTGATATAGTGGCTTGCATACATACATTTAGCTGTTATTTTTGGAATGCAACAATGCAGGTGTTGTTTTAATTCCCTTGGACTCTTAAAACTGTGCTGTAAATCTTTAACTTTATTTTAATAGTTCATTTTAAGAATCCCATCTAAAGGATATCAACTTACAATGCAGCCACCCCACAATACTAAAGATACATTGTGATTCTTCTCAAGACACTCTATTGTTAATTAATGCACTGTTACACCCATATTTTCTGAACAATGCAGACTTTCATTACCAATAAAAATCTAAATTTAAGCATTAAATTCCATCTTTCAATATCTGCACCTACTGCAAACGTACAAAGTCACATTCCACAGAATATTGAAAATTCAAAATTTTGATTACTGGAGGCACAGCTAAGTTTGTCAAAAATGTGGTATGTTTGCACTTTTTAAACTGCCAAGATAATAAGAAACACCACCAGCAGCAATCTAAATCAGGAGTAAGGGAAATGGAGTAACAACATCATAGAAAGGCAGGCAAATAATGGGTAAATACTTCAGGGTTTTTTGCTGTCCATCTTGAAAAAATTCACGTTAAATTATACGCCAGTAGGAACTAAAATTGGTACTTGAAAACTAAACTATTCAAAATTCTAAATTACCATTTAAGTTGTTGATGTGTCGTGCTGTAACACATGAGCTGGTGGAGGCCTCTCTGAGCAACATCTGCAGGAAGCATCTGCCGCTCAAAGATATTCAATTCAACACTGTGCTGGAATCTGAGCTTTGGAAGCTTTGGAGATGAGAAGTTACTTAGAAACTGTCTTAAGAAGCAAATTCACCCTTTGGGTTAAGTTCTTTAAATCCAGCCAGTGGAAGGAGACAGCTGGATGTGACTACAAGCGGGCCGATACAGATCCTCCTCACATTATTAATACCCGTCTCAGGTATAACATGTACAAACAAACAAGCATTTAAGACTGGCAGGATGGATTAAACAGCCCTAACTGCTCCAGGGCTGCATGCATCTTCTGTCGTGAGAATCTCTGTACATGGCAATATTTCCATCTCATGAACCATTGAGTTTACGAACAGTTCACAGGAAGAAAAATCCTCCATAATCTGGGGTCATGCTGCAAGGAGATTCATAAAGTAACATGGGTATGATGTTTTTGTAGACCCTGTAGGGAGATCGCAGGGAAGATGAGCAACCTGCTCAGGGCCATACAAGTTGGAGCAAATAAAAGGAATATTGTGATAATAGCTTTGTAGTTGGGGAGGAGGAAGAGACTTTGTTCTCAACAGCCGAGTTCAAGAGGCAGTGTTTTTTTTCTTGCCTTTTAGAATTGAGACGATTATCTTACGACTAGATAAGAACTTGGAAGGATCCAATTGTCACTGTCCACATACATAACAATCAGAGGAGCCAAGAAAATGGTTCTGGAATGGATGAACAAATTAAACAGCAGAGCCTCAAAGATAAAATAACATAGAAAATAAAAAGTAAGCAATGCCCTTCAGCCCACGATATTTGTGCAGAATATGATGTCAAATTAAACTAACCCCTTCTGTCTGCTCGTGATCCACATCCTTCCATTCCCTGGATTTGTAAGTGTCCGTCTAAAAGTCTTTAAACTCCTCTAATGTATTGCTTCCACCCACCACACCGTGTATATAAAGAAAGTTGCCCGCAGACATCCTTTAAACTTTCCCCCTTTGGCTTTAAAACTATGTCTCTATGTTTGACATTTCCACCCTGGGAAAAAGGTTCTGACTGTCCACCCAATCTATGCCTCTCATAATTTTATCAACCTAACAGTGAATCCAGACAAAACTCAGGTGTAATGCCCTTACCCAAAGAGCATTGAGAATGTAAAACTTTTCATTGCATGCAGGTGAAGTGGATAGCAAAGATATACTTCATTGGAAGCTAATGAAATAAAGGAGAAAATAATAGGTTGTGCTGAAAGGGTTAGATGGTAGAAAGGGAAGAGACAGACAGATTTGCTTCTAAGCATAATTCTAAACGAAACAGAAAATTAACTGAAAACATTGATGAATATGCATTAATTAACTCTGAGCAGCATAAGCAGTAATTAAATCAAGAAATACATTATATTCCGAGTCTGAAGAAGGGTCCCGACCTGAAACGTCGCCTATCCACGTCCTCCAGAGATGCTGCCTGGCCCACTATTACCACAGTGCTTTGTCTTTTTTTTGTAAACTAGCAGCTGCAGTTCCTTGTATCCATATAAATTATTTTGTGTTCTTAATGAAGCTCAAAGATTATTACCATGTGAGCTTGATTTTAATGTTAAACACGTATCTAAGTCAATGTTACTCCAGTTAGCAATAAATGTTCACACTGTAGCTGCTCTAAAGATTTTGCCACTTTTCAATAGACAATAGGTGCAGAAGTAGGCCATTCGGCCCTTCGAGCCAGCACTGCCATTCAATGTGATCATGGCTGATCATCCCCAATCAGTACCCGTTCCTGCCTTCTTCCCATATCCCTGGCTCCGCTATTTTTAAGAGACCTATCTAGCTCTCTCTTGAAAGCATCCAGAGAACCTGCCTCCACCGCCCTCTGAGGCAGAGAATTCCACAGACTCACCACTCTCTGTGAGAAAAAGTATTTCCTCGTCTCCGTTCTAAATGACTTACTCCTTATTCTTAAACTGTGGCCCCTAGTTTTGGACTCCCCCAACATCGGGAACATGTTTCCTACCTCTAGCTTGCCCAAGCCCTTAACAATCTTATACGTTTCAATGAAATACCCTCTCATCCTTCTAAACTCCAGAGTCTACAAGCCCAGCTGATCCATTTTCTCAGCATATGACAGTCCTGCCATCCCGGGAATTAACCTTGTAAACCTACGCTGCACTCCCTCAATAGCAAGAATATCCTTCTTCAAATTAGGGGACCAAAACTGCACACAATACTCCAGGTGTGCTCTCCAGGGCTCTGTACAACTGCAGAAAGACCTCTAGGCTCCTATATTTGATTCCTCTTGTTATAAAGCCGAACATGCCATTGGCTTTCTTCACTGCCTGCTGTACCTGCATGCTTACTTTCATAGACTGATGTACAAGGACCTCCAGATCCGGTTGTACTTCCCCTTTTCCCAACTTGAAGCCAATTAGATAGTACATTTTCGTTCCACAATTTCATTTCCTTTGTTGATTTGTAAATCTTAACTGTGTTTTACGGGCATCAGCTGGAAGCAACTCTAGTATAGGTTGAAGGAACACAAAGATTGAAAGAAAATCTACAGAGGTACAAGTAAATTGAGATTTAACATAGCTTCAAAAGTGCTCCAAACAAACAGAATTGATGATCATTTTTTTTCCATAAAGGCATTTCCTGGGATTGAGGTGAATTATGATTGGTTAATCTAATGTGCAGCCAAATAGAACAGGCAGATGATTTAAGATGGTGCACACTTAACGCCATTTACACTAGGCTTCTGGGTGCTCCTGATACATAGACAAGATTCTCGGTGTCATCCTGAATGCTCTTTCTACAATATCAGCTCATGATTTCCAGGATTCAACGAGCATGTTAAGCCCCTATCCCACTTTCCCGAGTTTTCCCCTTGATTCAAACTCAGAGATGCCAGCCGTAGGTACTCAGGGCTATTTTTTTTTTACTCGTGGACATTTTTCAACATGCTTAAAAAATGTCCCGACTTACACGATGCCCCGAGTACCTACGACTGGCATTACGAGCCACTACGGAATATCTACGGACTCGCAATGGACATTCTCCGAGTTTGAATCAAGGGGAAAACTCGGGAGAATTCGCGAGTAACTCGGGAAAGTGGGACAGGGGCTGTACCGATTTCCTCTCCAAAAAAGCTTTGAGAGTTCATACTTGAATATTTTCCTCGGACAACACAGTGATCACTTCCTGCGAATTCCCAGAATAGAGTGATTGCTTTTGTAGTCTGGTTCAGACATGCTAACAACATGAACTTCCCAACAAAGCCAACTGAGTATAATGGGATTGCAATGAACATTTCACAATTTGCAACTCTTCAATCCTTTTGTCACACAGCTTCCATCTTTTCATCTCTGGCCTTTATCCACCACCTGCCTTTCAAAATACTAACTCACCTGTATCAACCCCTTATCAGGCTGTGTCCTGCCTTCCTCTCTTCCAACTTCTCTCCTTCCAATCAGTTTAAAGAAGGGGGTCCGACCCAAAACGCCACCTATCCATGTTCTACAGAGATGCTGCCAGATCCGCTAAATTACTATAACACTTTGTGCCTTTTTTTGTAAACCAGCATCTGCAGTTCCTTGTATCCACATATCTGCAATGATTATTTGTTGGCCTGGGAGAGGATGAAGTTGGTTCGCAGCCTTCCAGTGGTTTTGTACTGGGAGAAAAAAAACACAAACACTGCCCAATTTATTAAGAAGTTGTTGACAATACAATTGAATTTCGAAGTAGTCAGCCTAATGAGGCATGATAAAATTGTTGCTAGAAATAGTTCACTTTGCATGCAATAAAACAAAGCCAATAGGGATTTGTGAGAATTTAAAAACAGGAAATGAACAACAAAGGCAAAATTAGTTTGGCAACAGCCAAAAAGCAGGCGACTGATGTTTATATGTTTTATACATTATAAGCAAGCTTGATAGCAAAACATTAAAGATTAATAGGTGCCTGCAGAAAACCACAGTTGATGTAAAAACATGAGGGTTAAGAATCCTTACTGGGACAAGCAGCAGAAAGAATTCATAACAAGCATGTAAAAAAAAATTGATGACAGAAATAATGCAACATACATATTTGTGCATAATCCCCAAGAGTAATACATCATTTCATAACATATTTACACACCGAGACCTCATATGAATGATTTAGTAACTGGATTCAAGATCAATAGCAAATCAATAAGCAACCTAAAATATAGTAATATTATCGCGCAGTTCCAAATATAAGCAGTCATGAGTAAATCAGCCATTTGGAATTGTTGCCAACGAAATCAACAGCAATCAAAAAGCAGTGTCTAGAAGTTTATTATAGATTGTTTAGATTTGACATAGCTGGTTGCAACATCCATATTAAAATTCAAATTTAAGTCAATTTTGAAATGTACATCACACATTGCCGTCTGCTGAAATTCTTCTGCTCTGATTGAATACATGCAAAGAAAGTCAATAAACTGCTAGCTCATTGGATGAGGTTTTAAGCAGAAATTGAAATAATATTCTAAATAAGTGACCATCCTTCTACAGATTTAACAGGATCACTTCAAATGTCCATTCCAAAAATGAACAAATCCAATCTTAATCCACATACCACTTAATAAGCCTATCCTAAAGTGAAAAGTGTACGATTGCATGGCATTAATGTGCTTGGTGACATTCAGTTTGGACTACGTCAGATGTATTCAACTCCAGACCTTAAGGTATATATGCACAAGAGTCAAATCCAGAGGAGAGAATAAATTTCTTCAATAGCAACGCACCATTTGACAGATTATGACATCAAAAGCAAGTTAAACTAAAGTCAAAGGGAGAGGTTCATAATTACTTGTCAAAGACATTCCAGGTATCAAATGGAAATTAAGCTAAAGACTATATACAATTCCATTCCAATCTCAAATCCTTGCATGTTGAACCAGTTAATTGCAGCAAGACCTTGACAACAATTGGATATGTTGTACTAGTGACATTCTAAAATTAAGTGCCAAGCATGAAAGTACAACTACCTCACACTGATATTCATTAATACAGTAATCATCAAATCTCCCATATCTCAAGGTCATCAATGATCAGAAAGGTAGCCATAAGGGTACTATAGAGATTGGGTTTTTGGATGCATGATTCACCTCAAGTCTCAACAAATCACAAAATCATTAAGAAAGTGCTGAGTGCCCAGTAATTCACCGTAAGAACTGCAACTGTTTACTAATAATTGGGAATGAGAAATTAATTCTGTTAATGACATCTATATTAAATTGATAAAAAGGTGACAGTTAATATTGTGGTCGACGTTTGTCACCGATTAAATGTTTCTCACTCTCAAATGAAAGGCAAAAGCAGACATTTTGCATGTGTTATTCACTTGGAGGCAGACTGAATTTCCCTACTAAAGAGATCATAAGCAAGAAAATTGAGAATAGCAATTTGTACTTTCACAAGGAAATATGCACAAGAGGCTGGAAAAACAATTTTGTTTCTTGACCTGTTGATCAACCTGCCATTTCAGATTTTTCCACTGCATTTGAAATTCCATGCCCCATTGCATTTAATAGAAAAAAAGTATGAGTTTCTTAACAATGCATAAATAACACTAACCTAATTTATTATTACACTGCCTACAGCACTTTCAAAGTGTAATGTAAAACAACATGCTCAGATTTCAAATCTGCAGGTCCACAGTCATAATTCAAGTTAGTGCAAGCACACATGTAACCTCTACCCTTACATCAGTGTTCTTCCTACCGTTCACCAGCGATGCAAGTGTTCAACTTGATTTGAAATTAAAGGCTACATTTATAAATTAGAAGTCAATGCCAAAAATTTATGCAAATTAATCCCCAGATGAGGGGAATACAAGAAGTAATTCAAACCTCTACATTTTCTTTAAAGGTAGACACAAAATGCTGGAGTTGGGTGAGGCAGGATATCTGGAGAAAATGAATTGGTGATGTTTCGGGTTGCAACCGTTCTTCAGATTGAGAGTCAGGTGGAAAGGGAAACTAGAGGTCTGAAAAGGTTCAGACAAATTAGAACCAGCGCTGATGACCAAGGAAATGTGGAGTCCACAATTGCTTGTTTGATCTCGTTTCAATTGTTTGGAATAAAACTATTGATCTTCAGATATTTAATCTTAGCCTTTAGAAGGGTTGCAATTCTATCTGCTATGAATCCTTACAGTGCCCTCCGTAATGTTTGGGACAAAGACCCATCATTTATTAATTTACCTCTGTACTCCACAAGTTGAGATTTGTAATAGAAAAAAATCACATGTGGTTAAAGTGCACATTGTCAGATTTTATTAAGAGTATTTTTTATACATTTTGGTTTCACCATGTAGAAATTACAGCTGTTGTTATACATTTAGTATGAATATTTAATTCATAAATAAACTTCATATGGCCGATCATATATAAGTTTTGATAATGATCTAGGGAAATATCTTCATCAATACCAGGAGAAAAACACAGTAACATGCCTGGTATTCCGCCTAGCAAAGATCCCATAACGGTCATTGCGCTTGGTGTCCATTGTCACAACGACCGTTATCAGGGACGGTACCTCCGTAGGTTAAACCACAGAGGCTCCAAACTAATGTCTTTCAGAAACTCAACGAGGTATCCTATGGTAGTAGCGATTTTTGGGCGGGTTAATTATTTTTTTCTTCTTTTCCAATGTAATATATCAAAAACATCATAGTATCAAACACACAACAAATGTTTACAATATATTTTCCGATTTTATTTTAAATCGATCAAAGAAAATTTGGGGGCATAAATTGGTCATCAAAACTAAGAAACTGAGCCAATGTTCAATTTGGCAACACACTGTCCCTTATGTCCCCACTGTGACAAGGTCCCGCATAAGAGATTAGCATACAAACTTAAAGCACACGGTATTGGGGGTTCAGTATTGATGTGGATAGAGAACTGGCTAGCAGACAGGAGGCAAAGGGTAGGAGTAAACGGGTCCTTTTCAGAATGGCAGGCAGTGACTAGTGGGGTGCCGCAAGGCTCAGTGCTGGGACCCCAGCTATTTACAATATATATTAATGATTTGGACGAGGGAATTCAATGCAACATCTCCAAATTTGCAGATGATACCAAGCTGGGGGGTATAGTTAGGTGTGAGGAGGATGCTTGGAGGCTGCAGGGTGATTTGGATAGGCTGAGTGAATGGGCAGATGCATGGCAGATGCAGTACAATGTGGATAAATGTGAGGTTATCCACTTTGGTGGCAAAAACATGAGGGTAGACTATTATCTGAATGGTGGCAGATTAGGTAAGGGGGAGATGCAACGAGACCTGGGTGTCATGGTACACCAGTCATTGAAAGTAGGCATGCAGGTGCAGCAGGCAGTGAAGAAAGCAAATGGTATGTTAGCATTCATAGCGAAAGGATTTGAGTATAGGAGCAGGGAGGTTCTACTGCAGTTGTACAGGGTTTTGGTGAGGCCACACCTGGAGTACTGCGTACAGTTTTGGTCTCCAAATCTGAGGAAAGACATCCTTGCCATAGAGGGGGTACAGAGAAGATTCACCAGACTGATTCCTGGGATGTCAGGACTTTCATATGAGGAAAGATTGGATAGACTCGGTTTGTACTCGATGGAATTTAGAAGATTGAGGGGGGATCTTATGGAAACCTACAAAATTCTTAAGGGGTTGGACAAGCTAGATGCTGGAAGATTGTTCCCGATGTTGGGGGAGTCCAGAACAAGGGGTCACAGTCTAAGGATAAGGGGGAATTCCTTTAGGACCGAAATGAGGAAAACATTCTTTACACAGAGAGTGGTGAGTCTCTGGAATTCTCTGCCACAGAAGGTAGTTGAGGCCAGTTCATTGGCTATATTTAAGAGGGCGTTAGATGTGGCACTTGTGGCTAAAGGGATCAGGGGGTATGGAGAGAAGGCAGGTACGGGATACTGAGTTGGATGATCAGCCATGATCACATTGAATGGCGGTGCAGGCTCGAAGGGCCGAATGGCCTACTCCTGCACCTATTTTCTATGTTTCTATGTACCTTTCGTACGGACCAAGTCGTTAACTTCATTCCTTCGTGTCAACTTCCGGAAGCTCCACAACGACCGTTACAGAGGCATTTTACTTCCTGAAAAATCATCCCAAGTAAAACCTTCTGACGAATCATCGGCCATTGATATAGCTTAAATCCATAAGGTAATGTGCCGTTTAGACTACATTGATGAAAATGTTTGGTTTTCGCTAATAATGTAATGTTCGTTTTCTGGGTCACCAAACCTTTGAGTGTCCACCACAACATACGTTTGTGTGTATGATGTGTAACGCGCATTGGGGTGTCCACTCAGATGGACGCAGTATTCTACCACATGATCACGGGAATGAAGTGGAAACGGTGTTTGCAATTTTATAGTTCCATGTGGTATTGATAAACATAGAAAGGAAGAAATGCGTGCACTTACTGTGCCAACCAGGTCACTGGTGGACACCACGCGACAACCGTTACACAAAATGTATTGTGTATTCTGATGCCATTTTTGGAAACTTGCCATCAATATGCTATCTTTTCTTATATTTTTTGTAACTCAATAAAGTGCTTGTCAACTTTTTTTGGAATTTGAAATTTGACCCCCTTTGTCACATTGTGTGCAGTATTGTAAAAAGACACATATCATTTGCATGCAATGACTGCTTGAAGTCTGCGATTCATGGATATCACCAGTTGCTGGGGGTCTTCTCTGGTGATGCTCTGCCAGGCCTGTATTGCAGCCATCTTTAGCTTATGCGTGTTTTGGGGGCTAGCCCTTCACTTTTCTCTTCAGCATATAAAAACCATGCTCAATTGGGTTCAGATAGGGTGACTGACTTGGCTACTCAATAATTGACTATTTTTTAGCTTTGAAAAACTCCTTTGTTGCTGTAACAGTATGTTTGGCATAATTGTCTTGTTGCAGAATGAACTGCCTGCCAATGTGTTTTGATGCATTTATTTGAACTTGAGCAGATGTGTCTGTACACTTCAGAATTAATTATGTTACTACCATCAGTAGTTGTATCATCAATGAAGATAAGTGAGCCTGTACCTTCAGCAGCCACGCATGCCCAGGCCATAATACCCCTACCACTGTGTTTCACAGATGAGGTGGTATACTTTGGATCTTGGGCAGTTCCTTCTCTCCTCCATATTTTACTCTTGCCATCACTCTGATATGTTAATCTTTGTCTCATCTGTCCACCAGACCTTTTTCCAGAACTGTGGTTGCCTTTTTAAGTACTTCTTGGCAAACTGTAACCTGACCATCCTATTTATGCAGCTAACCATTGGTTTGCATCTTGCAGTGTAGCCTCTGTATTTCTGCTCACAAGGTCTTCTGCAGATTTGTCATTGACAAATCCACACCTGACTCCTGAAGAATGTTTCTGATCTGTCAGACAGGTGTTTGGGGATTTTTTCTTTATTATAGAGAGAATTCTTCTGTCATCAATTGTGGAGGTCTTCCTTGGCCTGCCAGTCTCTTTGCAATTCGTAAGCTCACCAGTGGTCTCTTTCTTCTTAATGATGTTCCAAACAGTTGATTTTGGTAAGCCTAAGGTTTGGTTGATGTCTTTAACAGTTGTATTCTTGTTTCTAGTCTCATAGTGGCTTCTTTGACTTTCAATGGCACAACTTTGGTCCTGATGTTGATAAACAGCAATAAAGGTTTCCAAAGACTTGAGAAACAACTAGGTGCAGAGAGCCCTCTTATACCTGCATTCAGGAAGCAATTAAACACACCTGAGCAATTACAAACACCTGTGAAGCCACGTGCCCCAAACATTATGCTGCCCTGAAATGGAGGGGCTATGTATAAACACAGCTGTAATTTCTACATGGTGAAACCAAAATGTATAAAAATACTCTTAATAAAATCTGGCAATGTGCACTTTAACCACATGTGATTTTTTCTATAACAAATCTCAAATTGTGGTGTATAGAGACAAATAAATAAATGATGGGTCTTTGTCCCAAATATTATGGAGGCCACTGTATAACTGCAACAACTTCTCCAGTGTGGGCCTGATCCATTTGTGGACTATTACAATGTTCTTTATCCATAATTACCCATTTATATTGCATCCTATGGTGTTCTGATCTTTACAGCTGCTTCATAGCATTCAATTAGTTATTGATAGAATACAATATAATCCAATTATTAAACAGAGCAGGTGTGGCAGAAGACTATGTCGTGCAGTATATTCTAAGCTAACCTTACTATCAACTCATGGGGGAAACTTTCACTGGCAAATCCATATATGCAAATCCCAGACATACTTTCATCTATAACAATCTCTCTATATTGAAGCAACTTGATAGCACCCGCTCTGTTTAATAATTGGTTTATATTGTATTCTATCAACTTGATAATATTTATCAACTAGGTTAATAAATTGAAACATAGAAACATAGAAAATAGGTGCAGGAGGAGGCCATTCGGCCCTTCGAGCCAGCACCGCCATTCAATATGGTCATGGCAGATCGTCCGCTATCAATAACCCATGCCTGCCTTCTCCCCACATCCCTTAAGACTCCACTAGCCCCGAGAGCTCTATCCAACTCTCTTTTAAATCCATCCAGTGATTTGGCCTCCACTGCCCTCTGTGGCAGGGAATTCCATAAATTCACAACTCTCTGGGTAAAAAAGTTTTTTCTCAGCTCAGTCTTAAATGACCTCCCCTTTATTCTAAGACTGTGGCCCCTGGTCCTGGACTCACCTAACATTGCGAACATTTTTCCTGCATCTAGCTTGTCCAGTCCTTTTATAATTTTATATGTTTCTATAACATCCCCCGTCATCCTTCTAAACTCTAGTGAATACAAGCCTAGTCTTTTCAATCTTTCCACATATGACAGTCCCGCCATCCCAGGGATCAATCTCGTGAACCTACGCTGCACAGCCTCAATCACAAGGATGTCCTTTCTCAAATTAGGAGACCAAAGCTGTACACAATACTCCAGAGATCTCAACAGAGCCCTATACAACTGCAGAGGAACCTCTTTACTCCTGTACTGAAATCCTCTTGTTATGAAGGCCAACATTTCATTAGCTTTCTTCACTGCCTGCTGTACCTGCACATCAACTTTCAGTGACTGGTGTACAAAGACCACGTTTCGCTGTACCTCCCCCTTACCTAACCTAACCCCATTGAGACAATACAGATACTTGGTCAAAAGATGTCAGGACCAGCAGTCATCCTAAACATAATGCTAACATACCATTAACACTACTACGTTAATACTACTATAGAGAGCTCTGCTGTAATATGATATTTGCATTCCTAGGAAACCTTGGGTCATAGAAAATGACGTAATAAAACAATTGCGTCAATGGGGGAAGAAGGGGCTACGTGCGAGTTTCAAACTGTAGGTGTAGACGGTAGGTGGGACCAGTGGAGACAGGGCATCTTGTTCGACATGGGCAAGTTGGGCCAAAGGGCTGGTTTGACTCACAATATCAAGGCTATTTTTCTGGCAAGATTTTCAAACATAAAGGGATTTTCAATAGTAATAAGTTTATTTTTATTACAGTAAGTGAAAAAGCCTGAATGTGTAAGAAGGAACTGCAGATGCTGGTTTAAACCGAAGATTAAACAAAAAGCTGGAGTAACTCAGCGGGAAGGCAGCATCTCTGGAGAGAAGGAATGGGTGACGTTTCAGGTCTGAAGAAGGGTCTCGACCAGAAACGTCACCCATTCCTTCTGTCCAGAAAAAGACTGAATGTTGTATTCAACATTTATTAAATATTGTTCAATAGAGTATCGTTGCAGTAGTGTCAATAGAATCGTTGCTTGTCAATTTCAACAAGCACCTACAATTAAAATAGAGGCTGTGTTTTTAAGAGACAATGGCATCCAATTATTGTGGGGAGGTTATACGGGACAGTTTTGTAGCGGTCACCTAACTGTTTAAATCCAAGGCGGCTTTTTTTGTTCAACTCGTCAAGTTCCAAAGTTGCTTTTAAGAAAACTAATTTCTAAAATTAATTTTCAGGAGGTTGCTTGCCAGTACTAAAGGACAGAAAGAAGTACCAGGTCATCAGAAAAACACTGTGGACGTTGAACTGAAGTCAGTGGTTGCTATCCAAATGATTAAGCGGCCGGAGCAGAAATGTATTGCGGAGGGAGTGGTGGAAGCAGATTCACAAACCTCATTTAAGAAGCATTCAGATGAGCACTTGAATTGCTAGGGGATTGAAGGCTACAGGCCCACTGAATGGTGCTTTTCCTTGCTGCATGTTCCTATGGCTAATAGTCCAGAATTTCTGAAGTATGAATAAGTTAATTTGTATATTTGTGTCAAACTCTACATGAAAAGATACTTTAAAATTATGTAATATTAATTCAACCTCAGAAGAGTAATCAACAAAGGTAGGCTACCAATTATATCATTCTATGCACACTACAGATAAGAGTACCAACAGAAATGTCTAAAGAAGGGTGTCGACCCTAAACATTACCCATTCCTTTTCTCCAGAGATGCTGCCTGTCCCACTGAGTTATTCCATCATTTAGTGTCTATCTTCAAAATAAATGACTAACAATCTAAGTTACAAGAGTAATTACAGCAGCAAGGCTTTGCCACTTACTCCACCCGTCTGCCAAATAACCCCCCCCCCCCAACAGGGAAAAGGTCGGGTCCCCTGTACAGGGAAGAGATTTAAAAGTTTCTCTCCCCCCCCCCCCCCCCCCACCACATGTATCCACTTGTCACTTGCAGGGTTCGTTCTGCACCCACCTCTCCATCTCCTATAATTCTGATTAAGGACTCTAATCTAAGACGTGGTCTGTCCATTCCCTCCACAGATGCTGCCTGACCTGCTGAGTGTCTACAGCAGTTTCTTGCATCTCTTGCTTACTTGTCTTATTTCTATTTATGGGAACCTGCTGTAAATCCGTCTTTTCTCCTGCCCATAAACAAAATACCAAATTGGAAGAAAATATTTTAGTTTACATCAGGAAAAGTGAGTAAAAGCAACACACAAATACTTTGTGGAGATACAATTGTGTACAGTTGAATAACTAATTGCCCAGGCAGTAGTCAGTACATGATAATTACATCAGCAATTAACTTCTATATTTACAATGCTAGACACAAAGGACAGCAGCCACCAAATACTGTACTTGAAATCATGCTCAGTGTTTGTAAGGTAGGTGTGAAAAGAAACCTATTCCAATCAGAAACAGTGAATGTTACATTCTCTGGCTACCATTAAATTCCTTTGATATTGCATCAAAATCCCCAGAGGGTAGTCCAAGTTCTGTTACAGTTCCCTATTTTCCAATCTCTTGGCCAAGAAGATAATAAGGTACAAGACTGGCGAAAGGTTTATTATTGTGTATCTGGTATCTTCAACTATTTGCTTCCTTAGACTTTAGAGATACAGCGCGTGAACAGGCCTTTTGGCCCACCGAGTCCATGCCGACTAGAGATCATCCCGTACACTAGCACTGTATCCCATGAAAACCCACGCGGTCACAGGGAGAACGTAGAAACTCCGTAGACATCGCCCATAGTAAGGATTGAACTCGTGTCCCTGATGCTCTAAGGCAGCAACTATACCGCTGTACCAGTGGGCTGCTTGTAGTGGTTGAGATTGGACATTTTGGGTAGCACAACATATTTGGAACCAATAGTATCTCTATGCAAGATAAAGTGAAAGTGTTGTAATGTTTTTAGACTGAAGAATTTCCAAATGACACGGCTCAGAAATCGCTGTTCATCCGATAGTTTGGACTGCAGGGAACAAAAAGGAGATGTACATTAGGTATGGGCAGCTGGGACAAGCAAATCCCTTGAATGTACGAGTACACTTAAGAAGGAAATTAGAAGGACAAAAAAGGGATGAGCCCAAGCACCCATTTCAGTGCTATAAAACTTTTTGATGCTTTACTATCTTTCCTTCCTAAGTGTTTACTCTCCTTGCATGTTTACTTCCTGTGGCCCATGACTTAGCGCAACAAGGTTTCCACAAGATATTTAGTTTGAAGTCATGAATAACCTTATTTTCCTACATTCTAATGCCACCATTTCACCCTCTTGCTCAACCTGTCTCTATTGCTTTGAAGACTTTATCTTTCTCATAGCTCATTGACTTAAACAGATTTGAATCACCAGCAAATTTGGATGTGTCATGCTCAGCGCTTTCATCCAAGTCATAAATTTAAATAGTGAAAAGCTGAGAGATCAGTACCATTGCCTGTGATATCTCAAAATTAATGAGCTGCTCCACTATTCAGAGAACTTCCTTGGAGAAGAGCAAAAACTTGATAGAGTTATTGTTCATTTGTCATGGCCATGTTAGTTAACCTATGCCTCTATATATTTAGACCTTTCCAAATTTACTGGAGTATAAACTTTAAATGTGACATAAATTTATCTTCCTTCACAAAAAGTACTTCAAACAAAAGAGCCATGAAGTACAGAAACATGCCCTCAGTCTACCAAGCCCACACTTACATAAAGGCCGAGTCCATCAGTCTCTGCAGTTTCTTGCATACCAGTGCTCCCAGGGAAAACCCACATGAACATACAAACTCCACACAAACCACACCAAAGGTCCAGTGTGAGTGTGGGAAACACAAAGGTTTGAAATGCATTGTGGGAAATAGCCAGCAAATCAGGTTGTATTAGTAGAAGAGAAAGAATTGAGTTTATATTAGCGGTGATACAAATAGAAAAGGTAAAACTGTTGAATACAATAAATCTGCAATATGCCAAGATAAAACAATAAGTATTGTTTCTTGAGCTTACTGTGCTGCATAATAAACATAGAACAGGCCACATAGGGTGGGTCAGAGTGAGAGTGGGATGAAGAATTAAACTGACAGGCAACTGGAAGTTCAGGGATAACTACTCCGCTTGCAAGCATGTACCCTACAAAATTGCATTTGGCTTAGCCAACGTCAGAGACAACAACATTGTCAGCACTAAATTTGGTTCAGTGGATTGAAAATAGTGCCAGTGAATCACTGCTTCACTTGGAGGGACTATTAGGGACATTGGGTAGTGAAAAGAGACAATATGACAGATATGCATCTCCGACAGTCGCAAAGGAGAAGTGCTATGAAACGGGAGCGATCTTTAAAATATACTACACTTCCCAAGAAATCCAGTGAAATTAATTTTACATTTATAGAGCAATATAATGGATAGGCGTATCTTTGTTATATAGACCATAAACACTTTTTTCCAGCCTTTGGTAATTCTGGTCAGTGGTATTATATATTACTCATCCAATACAAACCGTCAATCCGAAAATCAAAACAACCAGTTTTCCTTGGTATGCTGGGTCAGGGAAGAGAAGGCCATTAACAATTTTTTCATAAAGTGCTGGAGTAACTCAGCGGGTCAGGCAGCATCTCTGGAGAACATGGATAAGCGACATTTTGAGTTGGGGTCCTTCCTCAGACTCGCAATGTCACCTATCCATGTTCTCCAGAACAGCTGAATAACTCCAACACTGTGTCCTTTTATGAAACCAGCATCTGCAGTTCCTTGTTTCTACCTCTATACTAAGAAATATGTCACTTTTGCTGAAAATAGGTGCAGGAGTAGGCCATTTGGCCCTTCGAGCCTGCACCGCCATTCAATATGGTCATGGTTGATCATCCAACTCAGTATCCTGTACCTGCCTTCTCTCCATATCCCCTGATCCCTTTAGCCACAAGGGACACATCTAACTCCCTCTTAAATATAGCCAATGAACTGGCCTCAACTACCTTCTGTGGCAGAGAATTCCACAGACTCACCACTCTCTGTGTGAAAAATGACCTTCTCATCTCGGCCCTAAAAGACTTCCCCCTTATCCTTAAACTGTGACCCCTTGTTCTGGAGTTCCCCAATATCGGGAACAATCTTCCTGCATCTAGCCTGTCCAATCCCTTAAGAATTTTGTACGTCTCTATAAGATCCCCCCTCAATGTCCTAAATTCCAGCGAGTACAAGCCAAGTCTATCCTTGTCTTTCTTCATATGGAAGTCCTGCCATCCCAGGAATCAGTCTGGTGAACCTTCTCTGTACTCCCTCTATGGCAAGAATGTCTTTCCTCAGATTAGGAGACAAAAACTGTACACAATACTCCAGGTGTGGCCTCACCAAGACCCTGTACAACTGCAGTAGAACCTCCCTGCTCTTGTACTCAAATCCTTTTGCTATGAATGCCAACATACCATTCGCTTTCTTCACAGCCTGCTGCACCTGCATGCCTACTTTCAATGACTGGCGTACCATGACACCCAGGTCTTGTTGCATCTCCCCTAGTATGCATGCAAGCATGCAAGGAAATGTATGCATGCAGATACAGGTCCACCTCTGATTTTCCACCATCCTTGGATCCTTGCTGGATGATCCGTTTTGCCGAACCGACAGAGGTCACAGCCTGCGAGAGGAGTCAAATGGTATTGGAACCTAAATCGGCGCTGGAAGTTGGCTATGGGTACGGATCTGCCGGCTCTGGCCGGGCTGGAGTTCCATAGCCTCGGTTGCAGTGGGCAAATTCGACCTGCTGATCACGCGCTGAAGGCTCAATATCTGCTGCCTCATCCAACCCAGGTGCCAAATGTTCAAGGGGACTTTGGGGGGGGGGGGGGGGAAGCGCTCTCACAATATTGTGTGGATTAACGGAGTTGACGAACTAACAGTTGCTGAAAAATCAGTAGTGCACCTGTATCTGAGCAAATGTTTCACTGCGCTTGCAGTCCGAGTTCAGATTCAGATATGAAGAACTGTCAACCAGCCAAATATCAGTAAATTATACCAGAGTAGAGGGTTAATTCTTTCCAGAGAGCAACGTTTTTGGGGGGAAAAATATGGAGAATAGCAGCAATGGCATTAAGAGACTCACGTGCAAAAATTGCAGGAACCATTAAAACAACAATCGGCATATATAATGGAAATAATAGGAATCGTTTTATTTGCATAATGCTGTTTATGCCTAAAGGTAGCCCATAGCACTCAACGGCCACGATTCCTATTTAATATTGCTGTAGGGAAGGAAATAAGGCAGTCAACAGTGTAGACTGTCACACATATTAATGTGATAACGGCAGGAAACCTTTTGTGATGTTGATAAATATTCACTAGGGATTCACCAGCTCTTCAAAGTAGTATCATGGGATTTCTAACCACCCCAGAGAACAGATGGGACTTGGTTTAATTTCTCACCCAAAAGATGGCAGAATTCCTTGTATTGCACTGAGAATCTTCCGAGATTTTTCAATCTCAATGATACGTGTACCCACAGTTCACTGATTCAAAGGGTAAAAGTGCTAATGAAGAGTGATCTATTTTTGTCTGGGAGTCAGATTAATTTATATATAATATAATCGCTGTTAATATTGCAGAAATTTCAAGAACTGGCCTCAGAGTTTCATAAAATAAGATTCCCAGTGTCAATGAAGTCAACAGCTAATGTCCTTCTGTCATATTGATTGAAAGTCTGTGGTTTTGCTTAACTTCACTTTAGACAGCTATAGAAACAAATGTTACACTACCCAACCTCACAACCATTAGCATGGGGATGTAGAGAAAGGAAATGCCGACAGAGACTTTGCTGCTAATTACTCCCCAACACCATGCTTTACAAAGGGTTTTTGGTATTTGGTACTCGTTAGCGAGATCACATTTACCAATGACTGCACAGCTGGCATGCAATGTATACACCAACATTGAAGTGTGAGTATATACAAATTGCAGAACCTTGAAATAACATGATAGGGGAAGAAGACAGGAAAGAACAACAGTATTGGCATTGGGTTCTTTCAAATAAATGATTCATTTTATATCAGCAGTTTATATTTAGTGAATAAAATTACATTGAGGTTTCTAAATACTCAAAATTACAAAATTCAGAGAAACTTCAACATTTTATTTATCAAAGCTATTAGCACAGTAGTGCAGCTAATAGACCAGCTGTCTCACAGTGGCCGAGACTCAGATTCAACCTGGACCTTGGGTGCTGTCTGCATGGAGTTTGCACATTCACCGTGACCATGTCGTCCCCTCCAGAAAGCAGATTCAGTGGATTCAGAAAGACAAAGTGATCGGTGAATTGGACACGATGATGTGGGCAATGGATCAAAGAGATACACTTGGTAAGAAGAGATACGTTGGACATGAAACACCGCCAGCGTGAAACACCGCCAGCTGACAACTAATTTGGTGAATGGAAGCTGGGGCGATCAAGACAAAAGAACATTACAGAGGGTGCAGATTAGGGACAAAGAGCGAGGGTGTGTGGGATGGGAGATGCAAAGGTAGCTAGGCAGATGGTTTGTATATTAAGAATGGCACATTAAAACCGTTTTATTGATGTAAGAATTGCATAAAAGTATCTATTTATTTGGTTAAACAAGAAAGTAATGTTTAATACAACGAAAAACAAGATACGAAGTTCAAGTAACACAACTGTAACCTAATCTTGAGATGGAACATGATATTTAAAAATATAAATGACACAAAAGGCAAAAGATCTGAAAGCTTCAATTAGGTAATAACTTTGAAACCCAATCCCATTCATTCATTATTCTACCTGCAGTAACTGTTACTGTTCCATTGCTTCATTACAGACTGAAGATTACATCAACAACAGTAATGCACTGAAGCACCTGCATGGCCAAACCTGGCCATGAACAAACTGTTCACATAAAAACAGAATTGCTGCATTAGTTCAAGAGTTTGTATGCAGTCATGCAATTACAGCATTTCAAGTCATTATTAAATGTATCCACTTCTTGTTGTTATACTACATCCAACTTTACAATACAGGAGCCATCATTGCTCTCCAATGTAATTTTTATTTGCACAGGCTCAATGTCATCAGTATGAACATTTAGATTAGATAATAATGTGCTTGTGCTTAGTGACAATGATTCCAACTATGCAAGTTCACTTAACTATAATACTTGTATATAGTTAATTTTGTAAAGACAAGGAAAGGGGTAAATTGCACTACCTAAAAATCTAAGACGAGTAAGCTGAAGACATTGAGAGCAATATCATACATGGGAATCAAGAACATTTAAGGAAAATAAACAGATTATAATTGATCTTCCTTCTGAGAAAATCTACTCAAGCAGCAGACTATACAGCCATAGCAATGAACAACAGGGATCTGAACACAAAAAGAGGTTCTTAAATATATTTTTCTTCCTGCCTATATACCCAAACCCAAGTCTACCATTACTATCCCTTCAAATGGTACAAAACTGTTGTAGAATGTATTATCAAATATATTAAAACAAGTATTCTACTTGGTCAAACTAACATCCTAATAATAAACTACACCCAATCTTTCTAGTTAAGCTTCAGGTCAATGACTGTTTTTCCGACATTTGTGTTTCATTTTCAGGACAAGAGCCTCTGCCAATGAACATCAAAGCCGTAAAAGTCATCGCAACTAAGCACTAACCAGCCCCGTTTCTGGCTTTGGCACTTACAAGATGGAAATCTGGCTAATAATTTCCTTCATCTGCCCAATGTTCGTTGTACTGCCCAAATGTCAGCCAGACTGAGATCAGCTAAAATTGAGAACCAATCCTGGGACACAGACGATAGGATTTAGTGCAACACTGTCACTCTGTGGATTTCCTCGCCCAACTGCAGATATGATTTCATTTTTAATCCCTGGTGCCCGGGCATGGTTAATGCCCACGAAACAACCAGGCTACTTGTAATGAGTTGGGAAACGATCACAATGGAATTGTTACCCCAGAATACTCGTTTCAAACCAAACCTTCTCATAAACTTCACATAAATACAATACTACTACCGGGTGCAAATAACGTGATCGCATTTTGAGCAACATGATGATAATTTTGGGGTCACCCAGCGAGCCACATCACCGTTCGGCTGGACGAGAAATTCAACAGCATTTTAAACAATAAGGCTTATGGCACAAAGACACACACGCATATATGTATGTATACACACATATATAAGCAGAGATCTAACAGCAAATGAAGAACAGACCAAATACATCAACGCAATGGGGAAAAATACAATGCCGAGCGATGCTAGGGCTGGCTTTGCATTTTAAACGAACAACAGATCAGGACCGCTACTTACCAGATGTGCTGCCAGGAGCCTGGAGCCATAACAAGAGCGAAGCCACGAGCAAGGAGCTGCGGTCCCTGACGAGCCTGCACCGCGCCGGCACTCGGCAGCCGGTGATGAGGGGAGAGAGCCACGGCCGCCGAGCCACCCTTTCCATAATTCCTCGAACCTTCCTTTGCCTCTCTCTCTCCCCCTCCCTCCGCTTCCAGCTCGGCGCTTCTCCTTCGCGCTCCCTCCTTCCTTTGCCTGGCCCAGCGCGCGGCCGCCCGACGCGCGCACCCGAGTTCGGGACAGCGGGCTTTGCTCCGCTCTATGATCTTTGGGCGGACGTTAGGGTCGCGCGGGCTCGAGGGTGGCGGGCGCGAGCCGGCGTCTCCCAACGGCTGCCGGAGCGAGCGAGCGAGCGCGCGCGTTGCGACGTGATCAACTAGCCCCCCCCCCCCCGGACTCCCACCAACCAGCTCGCTGCTCCCCGGTCAGACCCCGCCCCCGCCCCCGCCGCGCGCGCCCCCGGGAGCCGCCGGGCGCGCGCAGTTCGCCCGGGGAGCTGCGGTTACCAAGGAGCCAGGGGAAGAACCATGAATGAATGAGTCGGGGTTAACTAACATATGATGAGCCCAGGAATGATTATGTTAACGTATGATGAGCGTTTGACAGCATTGGGTCTCTGCTCTCTGTACAGAAGAATGAGGGGAGACCTCATTCACATTGAAACTTACCGAATAGTGAAAGGCCTGGATCGAGTGGATGTGGAGAGGATGTTTCCAATAGTAGGATAGTCTAGGACCAGAGACCTCATAATTAAAGGATATACCTTTAGGAATAGGAACGGTCTCGACCTGAAACGACTCCCATTCCTTCCCGCCAGAGATGCAGCCAGCGTTTTGAGTTACTCCAGCATTTTGTGTGTACCTTGAGGAAGATGAGGAGAAATGTATTCAGTCAGAGGATGGTAAATATGTCAATTTTTTAAGGTAGTGATAGATTCTTGATTAGCAAGGGCGTCACGGGTTATTGGGAGACGGCAGGAGAGTGGGGTTGAGGGGGAAAGATGGATCATCAAGCATGATTGAATGGCGGAGTAGACTTGATACATTGAGTGGCTTGATTCTGCGCCTATCACATGAACTTATGAGATGTCCTCTTGCTGCAGTGCATCCACCGGGTGTTATCAACGCCAAAGCTTCATGCACCCGATATAAAACAGAAAGCGATAGAGTCAGCAGGTCAGCCAGCATCTGTGGAGCGTAAAGAGAGGACTTCTCACTTTGTTGATAATTCACCAGCACAGTGGTAAATGCTGAGGTGACCATTAAGCCATTGTCCCTAAACATACTTTCGACAAAATACTTTTTCACAACAACAATTGCAAAGTTTCTTTGTTAATAATTTCTGCAAGTTGTTCAATTTACACTTGGGAGACCTGGTCTGACTGTCCTTTGAGCTTTCTTAAAAGTTGAGGTGGAAATTGTACAGCACAACATGATATTTTTACAAATGATTGTTAATCAAAAAATGCTTTGGGTAATGTAGCACATCTCCACGAATTCAACTAGATCCTCCAGGCCTGATACATGGAATTTCACTCCACACATTGTAATGTTATTTCTGCAGATGCCTTTGAGACCTGCAAACAGTGCAGCAGTAACTGGAGTGTAGATCTGCATTAGCATTAGTTAAAGGTTTCAAGTCAGTTTATTGTCATGTGTACCAATTAAGGTACAGTGAAATTCGAATTACCATGTAGCCTTACTAAAAAAAAGCACCAAGACACACAAATACATAAAAGTTAACATAAACATCCACCACAGCAGATTCCCCACGTTCCTCACGGTGATGGAAGGCAATAAAGTCCAATCTCCTTCCTCTTTATTCTCCCGCGGTCGGGGCAGTCGAACCATCCGATCGAAGCTCCTGCAGATGGCGGTCGAAGCCCCCGCGTCGGAGCAATAAAGGGGACTGTGCCACTATTGTGGCGTATGAGGTGGTCATCATCCTGAAGATCGAAAACTACTTAAAACAGGGTCTAAGAAAAACAGATGCTGGAAAAATCAAAGGTAGACAAAAATGCTGGAGAAACTCAGCGGGTTAGGCATCATCTATGGAGAGATGCTGCCTCCCTGCTGAGTTTCTCTAGCATTTCTGTCTACCTAAAACAAGATCTATGTATTTTAATCCAATTGGCCACGCATTTTGTATGCTGGTTGTGCCCTAACAATGATCCGTTCCACTAATGTATTAATATACTAATTCTGCATTCCCTTGGTTCACCATCATTTGATGTGCCCTTTCACCATTGCATCCTTCTAATAATATGCTGTTCCACTGATATGTCTTCCACTGTTGTGCCCATGTATCAATGCTCCTTGTCATTGCGGTTACCTTTCCTCAATGCCCCGTTCCATTGCCATGCCTGTCCAGCTGTACTCTTTCTGTACTGATCTTCTGACTATCCTTACTTCAGGCCTGAATCTTCTTCCTTCGCTCGGTCTTTAACTCCCACCTTATGTGCACATTGTCAAGCCTCTTGCTTGATATTGTTTTGCTGATGGGAAGCCTTGTGCAAAGTTTGCAAAGGCCAACTGCGCTGTGCTGTTTAAACACATTTTTATCTCCAACATATATCCAATTATTTTGTTTTATTCTATTTCCATATTCACCAACTGCCACTTTAGCAAATATTGCAACACTGAGGACTTTTCATGTGTAATTGAATGACTGGAAAATTGTTTAGATAATTCTAGGAGGTGACAGGTGCTATAGGAATTTAAGTTACTTTATTTATTTTATTCACATGCTAGGGAGGGGAGAGGGAGGGGAAAGTGGGGGAGATGAGGCAGAGTGGGGGGGGCGGGGGAATAGAGGGAGAGGAGGGGGAGTGGGGGAGGTAGGGAGTGGGGGATAGAGGGAGAGGAGGGCAGTGGGGGAGGTGAGGAGGGATAGAGGGGGAGTTGGATAGGGGAGGTGATGAGTGGGGGAGCAGGGAGATAGAAGGAGAGGAGGGGGGTAGGAATGGGAGAGGGGTTGGAGGGGGAGGGAGTGACTGAGGGTAGGGGAAAGGAGAGGGAGGGAGAGGTGAGGGAGGGAGTGGGGAGGAGAGGGGAAATAAGAGGAAGGGTGAAGAGGGAAGGGAGTGCTCGAGGCTGAGGGGGAATGGAGGAGGATTGGGGTAGAAAGAGGGATGGCGAAGCGCAGTTGGGGAGGGCTGCCGTGACTCGTATCACAATGGGGATCTCTGGCATCACAACGGGAACCCCTCGGCCGTGCTTGCACAGTTGGGGGCTATGGGTCAGTGGTGGAATATTCCCTGGGGGACAGGCCCAACGGGTCCACACCTGGTCTAATATTTATTAAAATTGATTAACATTTCAGTACTTATTTCCTCACTCAAAGTGAGGAATTATTTCCTTCAACTCTTATTTTGCTGAGAATATCTGAGGCCTTCAGCTGGGGTGGAAGATTGCAAACTTCACGTGGTCCACCCTGTTTTGACTAATGCAATCAACCTGACGTGCACAAACAAATAGATCAAATAGAACAAGTTGACTTGCAACTTTAGGCTGTGTACGCCATACGCAAGAAGAAGAAGGTGAAATTAAAATGTAGAAGGAGAGAGAAAATTATCAAGAAAGAGGATGAGGATAGATGGAACAGTACAAATTGGTGAGTGACCTATATATAAAATTTCTATGGACACTGTTTCTATAGAAAGATAAATATCTCCAATGGAATGAAAGGATAATGTTTTCTTTAAACTGAGTCTTTAAAATGGATGAAGGGATTTTCAACATTGTAGACTGAATATACAATGCTCAGGAAATGTACTAGAATTATAAAGAAGACCATATGTTTCTTCTTGTAGAGCAAAAAAAAAGAATTTGAAAATATATAAATTATAAACTGAGCCCAGGAAGACTAAGATTGAAAAAATATATGTCAAGGGACTCAACTCCTGAAATATCTCTTGCATTGCCCGTGGCACAGTCATTTTAGCTTTTATCTTCCAAACTGGACAAGATATTTTCTGTCCTTTTTGGTGACCTATGAAATGATTTATTTGCTTTTAAAATCCCAGGAACCAGTTCAGAGAATTTAATATCAATGTTACATTAATGCCCTTTGGGCCTGTAACATTTTACAATCCGTGAGCTCAGACCAGAGAGCAAATATGCTCTAATTGGGAGACAAGTTAACAATTGTCTAGTCTTTGGCTCTCCATTCACCATTACACTTTTGCAACTGTCAATTTATTTCCATTTTCATGTCCATTTCCCCATTAAATCATTATTTTTATTTTCATATAAACATACACATAGAAAATAGAAACTTAGAAAATAGGTGCAGGAGCACCGCTATTCAATATGATCATGACTGATCATCCAAAATCAGTACCCCGTTCCGGCTTTTTCCAAATATCCCTTGATTCTCTTAACCCTAAAAGCTAAATCTAACTCTCTCTTGAACACATCCAGTGAATTGGCCTCCACTGCCTTCTGTGGCTGGTTGTTCCTAAGTTCATTTTCGCTTCCCAAAAGCTGAGACAAGCAATTCTGTACTGTGTTGATTTAATTTACCTTTTGATCTGCCTGAATCAGATCAAGTGCTGCCAGCCTCGTTCCCCTCTGCCAGTCTTGAACTGTAAAATGAACCAATTATTTCCTTAAACTCCTTCCCTTGCCACAGAGGGCAGTGGAGGCAAATCACTGGATGGATTTAAGAGAAAATTAGATAGAGCTCTAGCGGCTAGTGGAATCAAGGGACATGGGGAGAAGGCAGGCACGGGTTATTGAATGGGGACGATCAGCCATGATCACAATGAATGGCGGTGCTGGCTCGAAGGGCTGAATGGCCTCCCCCTGCACCTATTTTCTATGTTTCTATTTGAACATCACCAACCTCTCTGTCATTCAGTGAAATGTTGTGATCTTTTTTGCAAACCAGCATCTGCAGTACCTTGTTTCTCCAGGATTTTTACATTCTTGGAAATTGGGCATTGATGACAGTGGCAACATTTACTGGCTGTCCTTGAAAAAATGGCAAAAAGCCACTTTCTCGAACTACTATAACCCTTCCACAGGTACATCCAGGCACGATTTTAAGGATTTTAATCCAACAGCGATAATATATTTCTAAAAGAGGATAGGCTCTCTCTTGGGTAGGAAGGAACTACAGATGTTAGTTTACACCGAAGATAGATATAAAATGCTGGAGTTACTCAGCGGGTCAGGCGCATCTCTGGAGAGAAGAAATAGGTGACGTTTTCAGTCGAGGCCCTTCTCTCTTTTTCTAGATTCTCTCTTGTTGGAAATTGTCATCATCTGGCATTTATTTGGGTTGAATTTTACTTATCACTAATGAGCCCAGGCCTGAAAGTTGTCTTTTGAGGAGTTGTGAATGCTACTGAACATTGCGATCATCAGCAAATAACCCCACCTTACGATGATGAAATGCCTTTGATGAAGCAGGTGAAACTTGACTGTAAAGCACTGCCAATGAGCTTCAGTAGTGTTTCTTATGAATGACAGGATCAGCCTCCAACATTTACAAGTGTTTTATTTCGCCCTAGTTATGTCTCCAGATAATGTAGATTTACTCTTAGATTCCCACTGCTGCAGTCAGTGAAATGCTCACCTCATCTATGGGGTTAATAGTAAGATTACGTGAAGAAGCCCCGCCAGAGGGCCTGCGCATCATACTTCAAAGCAGCGGCGTGAAATCACAGTAAATACAGTCGAAGTGATATAGTAAGACTCAGAAGACTAGAACTACCAGATGATCTTTGCGATTATGAGGGTCGGGAGCGGAGGGCACGTCATCCCTCATCGTAACTCCTCATAAAATAAAGATCAAACTTCAAACTGGTAAGTTCTCTTTTAATCTTACTATTTGACTTCGGAGTCACGTGAGTGACTACGTGAAGATTTCAAAGCTTTGTGATTTCATGCCGCAGATACAGTTCCATACAACACACTGCCTTGGTTGACACAGGATAAACAAATAATGTATTGAACATTGTTTAAATTATACAATGAACGTTTTAAACAATAAAAGAGCAGTAATAACCCCTCTTTCGCAGGGGAAATTCCAAAGGAGAACTCAAACAGAATCCAAAACAGCATGCCCAAATCTTTGCATTGCGAGGACAGGTTCATCATAAATCGTGAAAAAGGTTCCTTCACTGGACTATCCGGCAGTGAGGATTTGGTCTAATGACACCTTTGTATGAGGTTTTATGTGTCTGATGAGCATCGCTGTTTCAGAGCCTCGGAAACTCTTGATGACCTTGATATATTGGCTCAGGTGCGTAACTACACATATTCTTAGGTCAATGGGTATATTTTAAGCTTATTTTGGTTCCAGCCATCCCTGGCCTGCTCTGTTTGATTAGATCATATAAATAAAACGTAATATTATCTACAGAAGAATGCTTGCTGTCCAGTCGTAACTTTTGCAATTTCTGGACCCATTGCGCTACCACTAGCACCATGAACATGACCACTTTGAGTGTTAACTTCTGGAAAGGCAGTAATGTAATTGGAGCACATTGCAAAAGCAGTGTGAGAAATATACCCACATCCCAGATTTCCGAATATCTAGGCCTGGGAGAGTTTTGTTAAAATACCTCTTATGAATCGGGCCACCAATAGATGAGATTTGACAGAGTGTTGTCCGGACTCTTGCCCAAAATAGGAGGACAAAGCACTTCGAGCACTATAAATGGCACTATAGGTTAACTGCTTGTCAAAAAATGCAATGTAGCAAGGAACTTCAATACATCCGGTATGCCTGCAACATAAGATATATTTGACTATAAACAGAACATCTCCTATTTCTTAATATGAGATACATATCGTTTTTAAGTACTATCTCTCCAGGTCATCGTAATCACATCGACGGTCCTACTCGATAGTCCGAGTCCCTGGAACAGTCTGGTCAGAAGATACAAATCAACAGATTAATACGCTCATGTAAAGGGGAACTCTCCTCCTGTCCCAGTGTGAACCAACAAGTTGCTGTAATTGGGGATAACCATGAATGGCTGTGTCATCAGTCTCAGAACCAATGGGAACCATGGCTCTGTGGACCAGTTAGGAACTACCAAACGCCTAAGAGTAGTCATGTTCTATTTTGGTGAGACATTGATTAATGAGGCAGAATGGGGAAAAAGCGTAAGAACGTACATCCCCAACGTAGCGAGAATGTATCCTCCATTACTGACATGTTAATTAAATCAATGATGAACCCCAAATAGCCAATCATTCTAAATGGTACTAATCTGGATTTAATTAGATGGGTGAGGAACCTAACCTTTCAACAGATGTTTGGTAGCTGAATATTATGCATCTTTCAGATTTATGGTTGCCATATAACACCCTTTTGATACCAGTTGCAATACTGATTTTTTTAAATTTTAAACCGTTTATACTGGACCTTAAGAGTTAAGTCTGATTAGGCCCAGAATGACTCGACACCCACCATCGTTCTTTTGGCTGGAGAATATTGGACACAAATTGTTAAGGCTGATATGCCGTCCTTTCAATTATCCCTTTTTTGAAATAAAAATACCAATTTCATCATTATTCAAGACCCCCGGACACAGTCCAATATGAATAGATCTGATGTTTATGCAGCATCATGTATCATAGAACAATTGCCACCTACCCCGACCGGTGACTGATCTCTAGAGGATATAACCTGGATTTTCAATTACCCCTTCCTGTTCTGAAGGGTATGGTTTTTGAGGTGGCATCCTGGTCTCAGGATGAGTTTTGATGAGGCCGATTGTTTTTGTCTCATCGTCCAGGTCTTTCCCTGGATATTAGAGGATCTGCGCAAGGCTGTGAACCGTGGGTTGAGTGTAGGCTAGATGGTTTTTCGTGAATAATTAATTCTAAAAAATAGGCATTACACAGCAGGGTTATGGACCACACCTGCACCAATTATGGCAACAACTTGAGCACCTCACACCTGATGTCCAGGTTCTTGTCGACAGGGAGTTTCACTCCCACAATCTCACCTTTTGCTAAAACTTAGATATCTGTTCTAACTAATTTCTGTTACATGCCTCTACCCCTCCACCTCAGATCCCCCAGCACCTTCAGGTAGTCAAACTTGACAATGAAAGGATCGATGGAGTGGTTGGGCCAATTGCCGAAGAGCATGTCCTTGCTTATCATGTAGTTGGAGTCTGAAGACTGACCTGAGATCCAGGCAGAAGATGGTGACATTGTTCACATACAGTGCGACTTTGATCCGAGTGCCCCACTGCCTGGCATTTTCACCCGTCATGTCCCTGTCCTTCCTCAGTGGATTTGGCAAAGGGCGCTATGCAACACACAAAAAAGACAGGCGTGTCGGCACTACTTGTAACAAGTCTCCTACTTGTAACGAGAAAATAGATACAGAGCATTAATAGAAAAAGAGAGGGACAAAAGGAGGTGTTGAAATATTGAAAGTGACATTTTTAGTAAGGTTGATTGCAAGTGTGAGAGTCCTAACTAGGAATAGCTCAGTCTATGAGAAAGCAAACAACGATGAGACTGAAAAAAAATAAATAAAAGTAGAGCTAATAATAAAAGCACAAGTGTAAATTCCAAGAGTAAATGGCCTGTCCCACTGTACGAGCTAAAGCAAGAGTTCTCCCGAGTTTCCCCTAATTCGAACTTGGAGAATTACGGTAATAACTGCTCCTAAATACTCGGGGCTCTCGTGGACATTTTGCAACGTGTTGAAAAATCTTCACGAGTCTTCACGAGCTTACCGCGTTTCCCGAGTACCTGCCATTAGCGTTACGAGCCGCTAAGAGATGTCCCGAGCTCCGATGTACCCGCTACGTACATTCTACGTGCTTACCATGAGTTTGATTTTTTTTTTAAAACTCGGGAGAGCTCTTGAATTACCTCGTACAGCGGGACATGCCCTTAAGAAAGATTGCTTGTTTATTTCTCAAATCAAAGAGAAACGGTGTATGGTTTGGAAGAGAGAGAAAGCAAACAACTAGGAGAACCTGTAGTCCACTGGATACCAAAAGGGAGGGGTGGTTGTGGAAAGACTATGTTGTGCGCCCAAAGAGAGTGAGCCTCTAAGATTTTGTGAATGGGCTGTGACTAATAAGTACTGCTTCTTTGTACTGAATGCCACTTACTGATATATCTGTTGTGATTATGAACAATATCTATTAACCATAGCAGTTTGCTAAAGTCATGAGCAAATATCTTGAGATTAAATCTTGAAAGTTAAACAAAATTTAAACTGCTCAAATCTTACAGTTATAGCTGTACTGGAAGGTCTTGGCAAAAAGTGCAAGTCAAATTCCTTGTTTTTGGTGTTTCTAGTCTTGTCAATCGTATCATGACACCATGTGGAGTGAGTTAAATTGGCTGAAGATTGGCTTCTGTGCAGTGTTGAGCCTTGTGAGAAGTCTAAGATGAATCATCCATTCAGTGATGACAGTTGGAAACACTTCAGCATTGCCTTTTGTATTAACGTGCTGGGCTTCAACATCACGAAGGATGAGAGGATGCTCCCAGAACCTTCTCCTATTGTTTAATATTGTTCCACATTTAACGAATAGATGTAGCAGCCCCACGCAGCGATGGGTTCAGTTGGCTTTGAATATTACCTCTGCTTACCCTGCCCACCACCCATGCTGAGTTGTAGGTTAATCAGACTGTAGTTCATTTTTTTGTACATTCTTGTTGCTTCTTCTGGTATAGTGTTCAGCTCTGGTCATACTGGTCACTGGCTTAATGGTAATGCAAATCTTACATGATGATGGAATCAGAATTGGTGTTGATGGCCCACAGGGCCTCACCAATGCCCAATTTGTTCTGGATGTCCTTTTAGATTTGTTATGGATGTTTTCCATATATTACAGATGTGCCGTACAACATAATGGATGATTTCCTCAAATATGTTTTCATTTCATGTGAAACATGTGATGGTCACTCTTGTTAATACATTTATGAATAGATGCTTCTGGGGTAGGTGCATAGGTGAGAACAATATAAAGTACAGTAGATTTCTTCTCACCCCCTACTCCCCTGTTTATACTAGTTCTCTCCTGACCTGTTAAAAGTTAAGTCTGGTAGCTGAATCCTTCAAAACTCAGCCAGTTCCGTCACTGGGGGCTCCTGATGATTTACATTAAAAACATTCTCAAAATTACATGCACACACTCATTGCCTTCAGTGTTTCAACATTGAGAAATGCCATAACAAGGGTATGTTTGCTTTGCAGAGGCTCTCATCAACAGCATGTGTCTGGGATGGAGCTGGATTTGTTTTCAATAGGGTGAAGCAGGTTTGGGGGTGGATCTGAAGGACATATGCTAAGTTACAAAAATCATAGATAGGGTAGATCATGAGAAACATTTCCTCCTTAGCAGAGATAGGGTATAGGTTTAAGGTAAGGGTATGAGATTTGGAGGGGGTGTGAAGAAGAATGTTTTTTCCCCCAGTGTGGTTGTTATCTGTAATTCATTCCCTGATTGTGTCCATATTGTTTGATTAATGTATGGGCCAGTTATTCTGAAGCGAAAAGTATTTGCATGGTGCACTAGGCTTTTGTTTTTTGTGAATCTGGCACCAATATCCATGACTGGAGGTCTGTCTGGCTTTATATTTACTGCAGCGTACTAGTGGTGTGCCATTACAGAGAGTAAGTAAAAGTCAACTATATTGTACTGAATCTGGAATCATACATAAGCTTAACTGGGTAAGCGTGATAGAAATTCCACCCAAATGAATATTAGTTAAACAGATGGACTTCTATGACATTCACAATCACTATTAGTGCAATTACCATTTCTCCCCAGATTTAACTAACTAATTTATATTCTACAGTAATGATGGAATTTTAAATATCCCAGGTCCATTATTTTGGAATACCAGGACGCAAATTAACTGCTATGTTTCAGATCTTCGGTTCCCACTTTTGATTCCTCGATCTCCCTCTGCCATTAGGCAAAATCTCCCTTTAGGTGTCCACCTACATTCAAAGAGGGAACATTTCTTCCATCTCCATTCATACTCACTTAAATTAAACAATTTAATCTCTGAGGCCAATTTCATCCCTTTATCTCAATCCCATTAAATGAATGTGATCCCACATCCCTTTCTGCCCCTATACTAGCTGATATTGTAAACAGATCGCTTTCCCAAGGTACTGACAAATTGCTCAAAATATCTGTACACTCTCCATAATCTCAATGTCTTTGCAAATTATTGCATTGTTCCAAAGACTTCCTTCCCCTCACCAAAAGATTCCAACGTGGTTCTTGGTTTCTTGGTCCCCCAAAATATTCCAAATTGGAATTTAAACTGGAGGTGGTGTCACCTCCTAAATTGGTGTCTAATTTGCTTGAACCTTTGCTTCTGAATATCTCCAAATAGTTTTCTGTGTTTGTCACAGTAGTAAACCAACCCATATCACAGTTAAGAAGAACATAATCTGTAACTGTGATTCAAATTCATCTGATCTTCTCACCTCCCTGCAACCTTCTATGTCATTAATCGTTATCTTTCACCTTAGATTCATAGTGATATAGTGTGAAAACAGACACTTCAGCCCAACTTGCCCACACCGGCCAACATGTCCCAGCTACACTAGTCCCACCTGCCTGCGTTTGGCCGATATCCCTTCAAACCTGTCCTATCCATGTACCTGTCTAACTGCTTCTTAAACATTGGGATAGTCCCACCCTCAGCTACCACCTCTGGCAGCTTGTTCCATACATCCACCACGCTTTGTGTGAAAAGGTTACCCCTCAGATTCCTATTAAATCTTTTCCCCTTCACCTTAAACCTATGTCCTCTGGTCCTCGATTCACCTACTCTGGGCAAGAGACTGTGCATCTACCCAATCTATTCCTCCTGTGATTTTATATATCTTTGTAAGATCATCCCTCATCCTCCTGCACTCCAGGGAATACAGTTGCAGCCTACTCAACCTCTCCCTATAGCTCAGACCCTCTAGTCTGAGCAACATCCTTGTAAATCTTCTCTGTACCCTTTCCAGCTTGACAACCTTCTCTATTCTACTGTCCAAATTAGTGAAGCTGCTTTTATTTTAATCCACTTTTGTGTCATATCCTAGCCAGAAATAATTCATTTTCCTCTCGTCAGAAAATTTCAAAGCACGATTATAAAAACAATTTTTATAGTCTTTAAATTTGTAAAAAAATTCACAAGGGACTTAATAAAGAATTATGAAATAAAAACATAGCAGGCCTTATTGATGATTTAAGTAATGACTAAGAACTTGGTTGATGAGCGAGCTTTTGAATAGTCTGTATTCAAGGAAGAAAGTGATAAAACCATCTGGAAATACATTAACACATGTATATACAGTTCAAAAGAAGGTCTGAATAAAACATTACCAGTGAAATATGAAGGAGCATCCTTCTATTTCTAAAATATATAACACAGAGGTAATCATACTTCGTCATTTACCTAATTTTGTTAATTTCAAAAATTACCTCCCATTTTGCAAGCTCACAAAATTCTAAAATTCACTTTATTTTTACAAAATATCTTAATAGAGATCACAAATCAATTACACGCATCATTGAAATTTAACGCTAATGGAACATCAAGACTTTGCCAAAGTTTATTGCTGTTAACAGAAATCATTATAATGCAATTGAGTGCTGCAGTCAGTTCGAATTGGCAGAAATACTTCATCCTCAATAACAATCAGTACGGGAGCACCCCAAGGCTGTGTGCTCATCCCCCTGCTTTATTTACTCTATACCCATGACTGTGTAGCCGGACATAGTGCGAAATCTATCATCAAGTTCGCCGGCGACACCACTGTTGTTGGACGAATTACAGATGGCGATAAGTCAGAGTATAGAAGTGAGATCGACCGATTGACCAAATGATGCCAGCATAACAACCTTGCTCTCACCATCAGTAAAACCAAGGAACTGATTGGGGACTTTGGAAGGGGAAGGATGAAGACCCACAATCCTGTTTATATCAATGGGACAATGGCGGAGAAGGTCAAAAACGTCAAATTCCTGGGCGTGCATATTTCCGAAGATCTTTCCTGGACCCAGCACACTGATGCAATTATAAAGAAGGCACATCAGCGCCGCTACTTCCTGAGAAGATTACTGAAATTTGGTATGTCAAATAGGATTCTCCTGAACTTCTACAGGTGCACAGTAGAGAGCATACTGACTGGTTGCATCGTGGCCTGTTTCAGCAACTTGAACGTTCAGGAGCGGAAAGACAGCAGAAAGTTGTGACCACTGCCCAGTTCATCACCGGCTTTGACCTCCCACCATCGAATGGATCTATCAAAGTCGCTGCCTCAAAAAGGCAACCAACATCATCAAAGACCCACACCGTCCTGGCCACACACTCATTTCACCATTGCCATTGGGAAGAAGGTGCAGGAGCCTTAAAACTGTAACGTCCAGGTTCAGGAACAGCTTCTTCCCTGCAGCCATCAGGCTATTAAAAATTATAACAAATAAGCTCTGAACTACAACAGACTATTATTATTATTGCACTATATTTGTTTATTTATTGAGTATGTGTGTATGTGCATGCACACAGAATTTTTTTTTCTCTCCCGTTATGTACTATGTTTGCATATTTTGTTGTGCTGCAGCAAGTAAGAATTTCATTGTCCTATCTGGGACATATGACAATGAAACACTCTTAACTTGTCTCTTGCACTGTGTGCTGTGTCATTACTCCTTTAACTCGGAGAAAACTAGGTTTAAATCCAGAATTACGCTAATACATGAAACTTTATTAAGCAATCAAAATGAAATATATTTGTTTTGTCTCTTAATTCTTTTGAATTTTAATTCTCAACTGAAAATAATCAATCGTGCTGTATCTCTCCTGTCCGTTGCTAGTTTGCAGGAGGTGATCAGTAATGTTACCCACAAGTATAGCAGTAGTGCAACCACTGTTAACAAGCAGTGTTGTTTTATACTCACAAGGATTTTGTAATAAACCAAACAAAATCCGTAAGTTGTAATTCTCTTTAAAAAAACTTGTCAGAGTTCTAGAGAACTGGCCTAAGGGAGAAAAGGAACTCAATCTCATCAAGTTAAATGATTATATATTGTTCTGTTAGAATTTACATTCATAGTCTCCATGGAGAAGAGATCTGATCTAAACATTGAGGTAATCTTCGGTCATCATTGTCTGACACAGCCACCGAACATAGTACAATAGATTCTGAACAAGCCTGGAAAATCAGACCTGTGTACTCGCAAGACTGTGAGCCATTATCACCACTATAATTACATTGGATCAAAATTTAGAACTCTCTTGCCTGGGATATTCCTCACTCTAAGATTAACATTAAGATACCCAACTTGGTTCAATGACAAATGCAACATTTCATATCAGAAGTTGGATCAGAAGTACATAGGAATGAGTAGAACTTGCCCAGCTAATCGTGATCATCATCTTCACTGTCTACAATACCAACATCATCTGCAAACTTGCGATTTATGTCTTGTACATTATCTCCAAAATTAATTGATAATAGATGACACGTGGCAATGAGTCCATCACAGATCCCCGAGGTATACCACTAGTCACAAGCCTCCAGCCTGACAAACCACCATCCCTCTCTGCCATGAAACCAATTCTGTATCCAGTTAGCCAACTCTTGCTGGTTCCAATGCTTCAATAAACTCAATCAAAAACATTAAACACAATCTCCCACGCACAATACCTCGACAACGATTCCTAATCAACTACTGTCATTCCAAAAGCATGTATATCTTTTACATCAAAATCCTCTCCAGTAACTTTCCTTCCACAGATGTACAGGTCTATAGTTTCCAGATGTTTCTTTGCAGCCCTTTTTAATAAAGAAAAATCTAGGATCGAGTCATCTAGGATTCTTGATTCCTATTTGCTTGTTTTTCACTCTAATGGGAACATGCTTACCTATCACACTTTTAAATGCATCTCACTTTCCGGACTTTCCTTTGCCTACAAATCATGTACTTCAATCAACTTTTGTATCAGTTCTGTCTAATACCGTCAAAACTGGACTACTGCTGATTTACAACAGTAACCTGTGCACCAGCCCTGTTCTTACCTGTAACTATTTCAACACTAACTTAACTCTGTCATTGGTCCTAAAAGACTCACCCACTGACACCTCAGTTACTTGCCCAATTCCATGCGAGTAGGCGAAACTTTGTCCTCTCCCTTGTTGGGATCTCTACATATCGGCTAAGGAAACTTTCCTGCACCAAGGCAAATTCCTTGTATGTGAATACTTGGTCAATAAACCTATGCATTCATTCAATGTATTTGACAAATTCCAGACAGCCTAAGCCTTTGGCATAGTAACAGTCTCAGTCTATATTGGGAAAGTTAGTATTCCTTATTTTGACAACCCTATTAGTCTTGCAACTGTCTGCAATGCTCCAGGAGATTTGTTACTCTGATTCCCATTGACTATCTGAGTACCTGTAGTACCAGATAATCATCTCTTTTTTATTTCTTGCCCACACTCATATAGCATCACTGAGAAATCCTTCAGTAATGTCACCTACGACTACTGTTAAGATATTTTCTTTAATCATTAAAGCAACTCCTCTTTTTCCCCCACCTCTATCTCACCTGTAGCATCTTCAGCCTGTAATGCTAAGCAGCCAGTTCTATCTCTCGCTTAGCTTTGTTCCCATAATGTCTATAACATCCCAGTCACACCTACCTAAAGAAGAGTCCCAACCTGAAACATCATCTATCCATGTTCTCCATAGTTGTTGCCTGACCCACTGAGTTACTTGAGCACATTGTGTCCTTTTTTGGGAGTTTTTGTTTAATGCATCTTGTGATAACTTTTAAGATTAAAGTTTTCCAATCAAATAGACATTTCCAATTAATGCCAGAGCACAAATAACATAAAATAAAATGGTTTACAATGTTATTTCAAAATTCTGTAAAGTTTGTGGCATTTAGACATAGAGTCTGGAGTCATATGTCTTCATTTTTAAGAAGAGCTTATTTATGTTAAAACCAAAAACTGGAACAAGCACAGGACTAACTCTCCCAACTAACTAACTCTCAATCAAAGTCCAAATGAATGGTCTCGACATGAAACATCGATGTCTATTTCCTTCCAGAGATTATATCCAATCTTCTGAGTTTGCCTGACAGTTTGTTTTTTTGCTCTGGATTTCAGCACCAGCAGTCCCTTGTGGCTCCACCAAATTAATTATATTTAATTCAATTTCTGCAATATTTACTCGTCGAAAGAAGGATTTAAAGAGTTGAGTCACCATTTATAAATGGTCAACTGCTGAAACAAGCACACGTTCAGAGGTTTGTGGAGCAGGAGTTAATGCGTTATTAATGGTAGAGAAATTCCTCCCTCTGCTGCCCAAATTTCTGCACTGCAAACATCTAACAAGGTGTTGAGCAATAAGCTCAGTAATTATATCCACGATAGTTGATACTTAAGCACTCATGCAATGACAACATCTGTTTTCGCAAAGGTGACGTGTAAAAAAACCACCCATGTTGGCACTACAAAATTATCAACAACATTTCCATTTGTGGACATATTAGCTCATGGAACATATATTGCATTGAAGGACACAAAGTGCTGGTCAGTAAGTCAGCCAACGTCTCTGGCCAACATGTATGAGTGACATTTAGGGTCTGGGCCCTTCTTCAATCACCGTGCAACAATTTTCGATCCTTATTTCGGAAACAATGGCACAACTGATCACTTTCTGATTAAAATGCCTTGTTTGATCACTCAAAACAAATGTGTACAATAAGGATCGAAAATTGTTGCGTGGTGATTGAAGAAGATAGCACCTTGGATGGACATGGATCTTGCAAGAACATCATTTTGAATTGGTGAACTCAGAACAACTTATTTCATCTTATGCCTTTTTGCCAGAATTGTTTTTTGGCATGGTCTGATGGACAACATCTACAATCAGCAGAGGCTCAAGGCATTGGATTCTCATTAGAAATCTTCAACAGAGGAAGATTTGATAGGATCTCAGTAAAAGACACCTATCCCCATGAGATATAAAATCCAGCTCCCCAAGTGTAAGGTTTTCTGTTGGTTGTGACTGAACAACATTATCTTGTAGAGACAGAGCTCCAGCTGCTTACTTATGCCTGTATTGTTGAGAGGGACGTTCATGGTCTTGTTGATGTTTTGATAATTTTAGCTGTTGACAGCTAATGTATATCATATATCTTAATCTAGAGCTCACTGCTACAATAGTCACTCTTTCTTTCCACTTAAGAGAAATGAACCATCTAATTCCTGAATAGAGACTATCAGGTATTATGGGGTCCTTTGCAAAGGTTTATGGTCCTGACTAGTGTGTGAGCTCTGTTCCCATACATGAAGTATTATGGCTACCCCATTGTAAATGAGTAGTTCCTCTGCCCATTATAGAGGTCATCACAATTGATGCCCCATTTAAAATCTTTCTACTCCCATGCCTGGCATATATCAAACCCAAACTGCAAGGAGGACTGATATGAGAGTCACGGGTTATCCTTTCTATGAAAGGGATTCAAATTTGGAATATGCCATAATTCTGAGCAAAATATAAGAGTGGACATCATGGATGTAGACTGAAGGAACTTGCTTCAGTTTTCCTGAACAATAAACAAGTCTAATTTGGGATTTCCATTGCAGAGTACTTATATTTCATTCACTTCCATTCAGTATAAACAACTTTGAAATAACTGTTTGTAAAGGAATTAATATTATGTACTTCATGCTACGGGACCCATTCAAGTCAAGTCAAGTCAAACAAACTTTATTGTCATTTAGAAATACATTGATATATGCAGTTCCAAACGAAATTACGTTGCATTTGGCTCCCTGTGCAACACAATAAATTAACCGAAGGATAGGTATGTATGAAAAGGATAAATAGACAATAGTGGCAGCCCATTTACATGGCATTCAGGAGTCTGATGGCTCGTGGGAAGAAGCTGTTGCGGAACCTTGATGTTCTGCTCCTCATGCTGCGGTATCTTTTTCCCGAGGGCAGCAGAGTGAACAGTCCGTGATGGAGATGTGTGGGGTCCTTTATGATACTGCTGGCCTTAGACACACAGCGTTTGGTCGCAATATCCCCGATTGAGGGGAGAGAGGTCCCGATGATTTTTTCCGCTGTCCTCACCACTCTCTGCACAGACTTCCAGTCAGAGGCTCTACAGTCCCCAAACCAGACAGAGATACAGCTGGACAGAATACTCTCTATGGTGCCCCTGTAGAAAGTAGTGAGGATGGGATGGGGGAGATGAGCTCTTCTCATCCGGCGCAGAAAGTGCAACCGCTGCTGCGCTCTCTTAACAGTTGATGAGATGTTAGTCGACCAGGTCAGACTGTTAGTGACCTGCACCCCCAGGAACTTTGTGCTACTGACCACCTCCACATCGCTGTCATTGATGTGAAGTGGTGTGGGACTGTGCCGGGTTTTCCTGAAGTCGACGATAATCTCCTTTGTTTTCTCGACATTCAGGATCAGGTTGTTCGTATTGCACCAGTCCACCAGTTGTTTCACCTCCTCCCTGTAAGCCAGCTCATTGTCGTCCCTGATGAGGCCCACCACTGTTGTGTCATCTGCGTACTTCATGATGTGGTTTGTACTAAACCTGGCACAACAGTCGTGAGTCATCAGGGTGAACAGCAGTGGACTCAGGACACAGCCCTGAGGGGAGCCGGTGTTTAGAGAGATGGTATTGGAGGTGTTATTTCCAAACCTCACAGACTGAGGTCTGTCAGTGAGGAAGTCCAGTAGCCAGTTACACATGGGGGTGCCGAGGCCCAATGGAACCAGTTTGCTTATCAGGTGCTGGGGGATAATGGTGTTGAATGCTGAACTGAAATCCACGAACAGCATTCGCACATAGGTGTTTTTCTCCTCTAAATGTTCCAGGCTCAGATGGAGCACGGAGGATATAGCGTCCTCTGTGGAGCGGTTTGGCCTGTAAGCAAACTGGTATGGGTCGAGTGTGGAGGGGAGTCTGGAGGTGATGTGGTCCCTGACCAGCCTCTCGAAGCACTTCATCATTATGGGGGTGAGTGCTACAGGGCGGTAGTCATTGAGACATTGTATGTTGGATTTTTTTGGCACAGGTATGATGGTGGCAGTCTTGAAACATAATGGGACGACCGCCTGGTTCAGCGAGGTGTTAAATATGTCCGTAAGGACATGTGCCAGCTGATCAGCACATTCCCTGAGCACCCGCCCTGGTATGTTATCAGGGCCTGCCGCCTTTCGCGCGTTCACTCCTTTTAGGGACCTCCGAACATCCACTATGTCAAGACTGAGTGCCTTTTCCTCACAATGAGGAATACCTTTGCTTGCAGGTGTGTTATTTAGTGCCTCGAACCGACCAAAATAGTTGTTGAGTTTATTGAGGAACTCAATGTTGTCATCACAGGGTGGTGAAGCAGTCTTATAGTCCGTGATTGATTTGATTCCCTGCCACATGCGCTTGGTGTTCTTGGGGTCATGGAAGAAGCTCTGGATTTTCTGACCATGGGCACGCTTGGCCAGCCTGACGACTCGGTTCAGGTTGGCTCTTGCGGATCTGAGTGCCACCACGTCGCCGGATTTAAACGCGGCATTACGTGCTCTCAGCATTCCACGTACCTCTGTGGTCATCCAGGGTTTCTGGTTGGCCCGTACAGTGATGGTCTTGGTGACACAGACATCCTCAATGCACTTCTCCATGTAAGCAGACACAAACGCAGCATACTCCTCTAGGTTGATGTGTTGATGTGTTGGCTGACAGTTGCAGCCTTCTTGAACACGTCCCAGTCCGTGCATTCAAAACAGTCCTGTAGTGTTGCCATAGATCCCTCTGGCCAGACCCTAACCTGCTTCACAGTAGGTTTTTCTCGGGTCAGCAGGGGCCTGTATGCAGGAATTAGCATCACAGAGATATGGTCACAGAGATTGGAAGCATTTATTTGATGCTAAAATCTTAACCTGAAAAGGTAGGGCAAGGTATATCAAAAAACATCCCACTTGCTACAAACAGTGCATTTGCTGTTTTAAATGCAGAGTAGTTATGATTTATTCAACTACACCAACTAAAGATAACTTTGCAATAAACTAACTTTTGCAATAATAGAACGTTGCAATAAGTGTAAGCCTATTTTATGTGATTCATATTCCTCAATCTACTGGAAACATTTCATTCAATATAAACCCTTATATAGAAATAACTATTTGTCAATACATTTATTTTGTGTAATTCATGCTCCTGTATCCATTGAAAATACCTATTTTGTTGCAAAATCTCATCCAGAAATGTTAGTGCACGATGTATCATAAAGACTCCGACTTGCTGCAAACAGTCTAATTTGGTGTTTCAATGCAGAGTAGTCATGTTTCCTTCAACTTCTACCAACTAAAAATAATTTGGAAATAACTTTTGTAAAGGACTTTGTTGTATTACTTCATGCTCCCAGTACTATTGGAAATGTTTATTTGATTGTAAAACCTTGCACAGAAATGTTAGTGGAATAATCTGTTCTTTCCAATGCAAAGTGATTTTCTTTTCATTCAATTACAGGCACCTCACGTTTTATGCATGCTTGATTTACCCGTTTTTAGAATAACACACTTGTCTAATTACTACTGAAGTTTAATTTGTGTTCCTATTTTCAGAATAATGCGCTCAATTTTATACCTGGCGCTGTATGGCAGCGTAGTTGCGTATGGTGCCCTGACATATGTTTAATATATAATTGTTTTATCTCCGCACTGCTAATCAAGCAAGTATTCCCGGGTAAAATGTGAGGTGCCTGTATCACTAACTGAGAAACATTTCAAATAACTGGTTGTAAAACTCTTTATTTTAGATCATCCATTATCCTGCATCCGTTGCAAGTGCTTATTTGATGTTAAAATCTTAGCCTGAGGTTAGTGCTAGATGTATCAAAAAGACTCCCACTTACTACAAACGGTCTAATTTGCTATTCCCATAGCAGAGTATGCATAATTCAACTGCCACTGAAAAGAACCTTGAAATAACTGTACAGGGCTTCATTTTATGCAATTTGTGCTCCAGAATCAATTGGAAAAGTAAATTTGATGATAAAACTTAAACTTAAAAAGGGAGTGCAAAGTGCAACAAAATGATCCCTACTTGCTGCAAACAATCTAATTTGGTGTTTCCGATGCAGAGTAGTTATGCATCATTTACTCTTTGTAAGTGACTTTATTTTTATGCAATTCATACCTGCGTCTATTGGAAATATTTATTTAATGTAAAATCCTTATATGTTCGAGATATATCAAAAAGATTCGTCCTTGCTGCAAACAGATTAACTTACTTACTTACCTGCTACCTATTATGCCTCCTGGCATGTAGAGCAGTAACAAAGGTCCTTGTTGATTCCTTCAGTTGCTGTTTCTGTAACATATTTGTTTTACGAGACAGGGTTGTTCGCCCTGTGCTCAACCTCCAACCTGGGGGACCAGTGGATCGCTCTTCGTCTCGCCTCTATCCTTCGACCTGTCCAGCATGGGAGACCCTAACAGGAGACGAATCTCCCGCTGGCATAGCTCTAGGGGTCACTGATACACACAAGCACCCCGACCACGACAAGGTTGCAATCCAACGTGGAGAAACAGATTAACCTTGTATGGATAATCTGAGCCTTTATGGTTCATTCAAATGCCACATACTAAAAAGGAAAAACTTTGAAATAACTTTTGTAAAGGGCTTTATTTTATGTATTTTGTGCACTTGAATCTTTTGGAAATGTTATTCGATTGTAAGAGAGAGCTAGATAGCAGAGTCAGGGGATATGGGGAGAAGGCGGGAACGGGGTACTGATTGTGGATGATCAACCATGATCATATTGAATGGCGGTGCTGGCTCGAAGGGCCGAATGGCCTACTCCTGCATCTATTGTCTATTGTTTATTGTAAATCCTTAACCTTAAAATGTGTTCAAGATGTATCAAAAAATCTTCCACTTGCTGCAAATAGACTAATTTGTTGTTTCAAAAAATGTACGGGTGTCAGAGGTTATGGGGAGAAGGCAGAAGAATGGGGTTAGGAGGGACAGATAGGTCAGCCATGATTGAATGGCAGAGTAGACTTGATGGGCCGAATTGCCTAATTCTGCTCTTATCACATGATCTTATGAAATACATTCTGTTAATTTAACTGTCAATAACTAAAAACTACTTTGAAATAACTGGTTGCAAACCTCTTTATTTTATGTAATTTGTGCTCCAGGTCTGGTTGAAATCTTTATTTGATTGTAAAGCCTTACAAAGAATTGTTAGTGTAAGATGTATCAAAAAGACCGACATGCAGTCTAATCTGTTTTTTCCAATCCAGAGTAGTTTCATTGGATTAAGGAGAATGAATTAGATAGTCTTTTTCAGACTACTTTGCAGGCTAATGCTTTACAATCAAATAAATGGCACGGTGGGGCAATGGTAGAGTTGCTGCCTTACAGCGAATGCAGCGCCGGAGACCTCTGGTGCTGTCTGTACGGAATTTGTATGTTCTCCCCGTGGGTTTTCTCCGAGATCTTCGGTTTCCTCCCATTCTCAAAGACGTACAGGTATGTAGGTTAATTGGCTTGGTAAATGTAAAAATTGTCCCTAGGGTGTAGGTATGTTATAATACTTACCTTTAGCAGCGCTGCAGTTCTGTCACTGCCCGTGTGCGCGACTTTGGCGCCTTTGAGAGGGGGGGCGGGTTTAAAATGCGTTATTTCAGTAGCCCATTCAAATCGATGTTGAACAGGCTATTTAGTTGATGAAGAAAAATCGCTTCGACTGCCATTCTCTGAAGTGATTTTTAAACTGCGCTTGGTAATTTAATTGCTGTAGTAAATTTAAAATCATCTTCTAAAGCCGTCAACGCCGACAACAGTTTATTTTTTCATTAAAAAGTGCTTCTTACGATAACTTTAATCAAAATTTCATGTTGCGAGAAGGTGATTTATTCCTCAAAGAGCCGGCAGTAGTTTTCCTGCCGATATGGGGTTTAAATTCACCGCAACCGCAACGTTCCAATCGATCGTGTTCCAGAAAATACCACTCGCAAGATGATTTAAATGGTCATTAATTTACGGGAATTAAACACTAAATTCCTTCCATTTGGTCTATAAATTAATGACAATCTCATTTTCATGAATTTATAGGCCAAATGGAAGGAATTTAGTGTTTAATGCCTGTAAATTAATGGCCATTTATATCAACTAGCGAGTGGGTTTTAGTGGAATGCGGTGGATTGGAACGTTGCGGTTTGCGGTGAAGTCGGTATGAAAAATATAGCCGGTTCATACATTTTTTTTGTCCCCATTTCGCAACATGAAAATGTGATTAAAGGCTTCCTAAAAACCAAGTTTTAATGTAAAAATAAACTGTGCACTTTATTTTCTCCTCTACGTTAGGTCCGTTCTGCTATCAGCGTTCAGAGCTTTAGAAGATGAATTTTAAACTACTCTAGTTAGTAAATAATCTAGCGTAGTTTAAAAATAGCTTCATGAATGAAATGTCGGAGCGATTTCTCTTTAGCGACGAAATCGCCCAACATGGATCGATTTGGACTGTCTGGGGAAAAACGGCAGTTTAAACACGCCCCCTCTGAAAGGCACCAAAGTCACGCACACGGGGAGCGGCAGAACTGCAGCGCTGCTCAAGGTAGGTATTGTAACATACCTACATTATAGAATTCAACATGAACGTCCCCCCACAACAAAATCAAAGTTTTCCACTGTGGGGAAAGGCATCAAAAAGTTAAGTCCTCTTCCTCTGTGAATCACCCAAGGTCGGGGCCTATTTGTGGCCTCCGCAGCCAGGCCGATGCTTTTCAGGCCCTCTTGCTGGAAAGCTGGAACTCCGGTGTCGGGTGAACATAGTGTTAATATGCGGGGATGGCTGGTCGGCGCAGATCCGGCAGGCTGAAGAGCCTGTTTCCGCGCTAAACTAAACTAAAACACTTCCAATGGATGTTGACGCATGTTACATGAAATAAAGTGGTTATTGCAAAGTTCTTTATAGTTAGTGGCAGTTGAACCAACAGAACTACTCTGCACTTGAAACACGAAATTAGACTGTTCACAGCAAAGAGTAGTCTTTTTGAGACATCTTCCACTAACTTTTCAGGTTGCTATTATATCTTTCCCCTTCACTTTAAATCTAAGTCCTCTACTTCAACAGTCCTGTCTTCCCATTCCTACCTTCACAAGCACATGGCACCAGAGTAATCTGCCATAGCCCTTGAGGTTTCATATATTAACTTTTTGCCCCCATATATTTCCTCTGCAGGACCTCATCTCTTTTTCTTCCCGTGTCATTTGTACCAATGTTAACAACAACTTCTGGCTGCTCATCCTCCTCCATGAAAATGTTCTACAACGTTGTGAGACATCCTGGACCCTGGCAGCAGGAAGTCAACAGACCATCCTGATATCCTTTTTCCAGCCTCAGATTCTTCCATCTGTCGCTCAAGAGATCTCCTCTCATTTTTCTGAAATCTAGATTATATAAATTTAGTCTACTCCACATGTAACAAACCTGTATCCCTGGAATCAGTCGTGGGCTTTTTTAATTACACTCCCTCTATAGAAATTGAATCTGCTCTCAGATAGAAGATCAAAACAACATATGATTCCAGGTGCACTGTTGTATAATTGCACTAAATTATCTTTACTTATTTACTCATATCATATTGCAGCAAAAACCAATGTACCACTTGCCTCAGAACTGCATGCTGCATGCTATCATCCTTCAATGACTTGTGTTCAAGTTCACACAGGTCCCTTTGAACATCAACATTTCACAATTTATCACCATTTTAAAATACTTTTAATTATTCCCTTTAAATACCAAAGCGACTAACCTAACATTTTCTGCCTTCTGCCCTGTTGTCATCCACTTGTGTAGGTTGACAATATCCTGTTGAAGCTTCTGTACACACTCATCAGGATCCTACTTAATTTTTTTATCTTCAGCGAACTTTGAAATCTGACATTTGGTCCCCCAGACAAATCGCTAATACAGATTGTGAACAGATGGGGCCTAAGCACCAACCTCTGCAGTTCCCACATTACCACTTGCTTTTTATTCCCATTCTTTGCTTTCATTACTTCCAGTACATTACTTCCAAGTTTGCAATTTCTCTTTGGCATCAAGGATACACCATATTGGGACCAGGTTATTTGTTTGCTTCACAAACTTCATTGCTAGCAAATTCCCACAGAGCTCTCTGAAGTCCATTGACATTGCCATGCAACAGTTTTCTGGCAATATTAAACATCAATCTGCCAACTCTATTTGCTTCCAAAGAATTGAAGACTCGGTTCTTCAGGCAGATTAATGAAATTGACCCAAAAATGACTTAATGGCATGCTTTGGAAATGATTGTATTACTTAGAAAGAGTTGGGAGGAAAGTTGGACGTGGGTCTCCAAACGCAAAATAATTACTTATAAAATTGCATAAAGTTTGCCTTTGCTGTTGCATGTAATATTTTCAATGAGCAAATGATCATAGCAATGGCATCATGTTAACTTTTGTTTCAATGGCCGGAGGGTTGTTTACAAAACCCACATTCAAGACATAGAACACATTGCAGATCACTAACTTGTCCAAAGAGAGCATCAAGATTCACATGACTGGAAAAAAAATTGTCCCAAATTCATTGTCATTGAAATTATCTTGAGCGTCCGAGGGGTCCAAGTCCATAGTTCCCTGAGAGTGCCAAAACAGATGGATACAGTAGCAAAGAAGGCATAGGGCACAGAATATAAGAGGAGGGACATTATGTTGCAACATTAGAAAACACTTGTTAGGCCACACTTGGAGTGTGCAGCTCTAGTTGTTCACGAGAGATGCGATACCGCTGGAGAGAGTGCAGAGGAGATTCAACACGATGTTGCCAGGATTGGAGGACATTCACCATAGGGAAGGGTTGGACAGGCTGGGTTTTTTTACCCTGAAGTGAAGGAGGGTGAGGTGTGACCTGATAGAAGTATATAAGATTATGAGAGGCATAGGCAGGGTCATGGAGTAGTATAGCAGGAAATGGATTTGCAGCCTGACTCTTTCATGCCAACTGAGATGCTTATCCATGTTAATCCCATTTTCCTACATTTCACAAGTTCACGAGTCATAAGATTAGAATTAGGCCATTCGGCCCATTGAGTCTACTCTGCCATTCAATCATGATTGATCTGTCTCCTTATCCCATTTTCCTGCCTTCTCCCCATAACCCTAGACATCCGTTCTAATCAAGAATTTGTCTATCACTGCCTTAAAAATATCCACTGACTTGGCCTCCACAGCCCTCTGTGGCAATGAGTTCCACTGATTAACTACCCTCTGACTAAAGAAGTTCCTCCTTAAAGCACTCATCATATGTTAACCCACTCATTCCTTGAATCGTTCTTGCAAATCTCCTCTGGACCCTCTTCTGAGCAAGCACATCCTTCCTCAGGTATTGGGCCCAAATTTGCTCACAGTACTCTAAATGCGGCCTGGCCAGCACCTTATATAGCCTCAGCATTACATCTCTGCTTTTGTATTCCAGTCCTCTTTATATAAATGCTAGCATTGAATTTGCCTTCCTTCCTACCAATTCACCTTGCAAATTAACTTTTTGGGAGTCTTGCACCAGCACTCCCAAGTCCCTTTGCATCTCCGATTTCTGGATTCTCTATCCATTTAGAAAATAATCTACGCCTTTATTCTTATTACCAAAACGCATGACTCTGCACTTTGCTACACTGAATTTCATCTGCCACTTCTCTGCCCACTCTCTTAACCTATCCAAGTCATTCTACAGTCCTTGCCTCTTCTACACTGCCTGCCCCTCCACCTATCTTAACATCATCTGCAAACTTGGTCACAAAGCCTTCAATCCCCTTATCCAAATCATTAATATACAGCATGAAGAGAAGTGGCACCAGCACCGACCCTTGCTGAACTCCACTAGTCTCTGGCAGCCAACCTAAAAAAGTGCTTTTTATTGCAACTTTGCCTTCTGCCATCCAGCCAACCCGCTATCCATGCTAGTATCTCCCCTTTAATGCCATGGATCCCTAGCAGCCTGATGTGTAGCAGCTTATTGAAGGCCTTCTGAAAATCACATCTGCAGCTCCCAACAGTCTGTCCTGCTATTAACTTCCTCAAAGAACTCCAGCAGATTAGTCAGCCACGATCTTCCTTTCACAAAACTATGCTGATTTTGGCCTATTTTTATCGTGAACTTCTAAGTACTGCGTCACCTCATCCTTTATAACTGACTAAAATCTTACCAACCACCAAAGTCAGGCTATCCGGCCTATAGTTTCCGCTCTTCTGCTTTATTCCCTTCTTGTACAGCGGGGTGATATTCGCAATTTTCCAATCTTCAGAAACCACTTCTAACTCTAGTGATTCTTCAAATATCACAACTAATGCCTCCACAATCTCTGAGGCCACCTCCTTCAGAACCCTGGGGTGCAGTCCATCTGGTGCAGGTGACTTACTCACCCTTAGACATTTCAGTTTTCCCAGCACCTTCTACTTAGTAATCGTCACTCCACTAACTTCCACCCCCTGACTCTCTAGGGTTGCAGACACACTACTGGTGTCTTCCACATTTGGCCCATAGCCCTTTATCGCCTTCTTATTTAACTCTCCATTAACCCTATCTTTCTCCCTGGTGAATACTGACATGAAGTATTTATTCAGGATACCACACATTTTCCCTTACTCCACACAATGACTTCCCTTTTGGTTCCTGAGGGGATATGTTCTTTCCCGAGCTATTTTCTTGCTGCTAATATATTTATAAAAGGTTTTGGAATCGCCTTCACTTCCATTAGCTAAGGCCTTTTCATGTCCCCCTGTTTGCCCTCCTAACTAATTTCTTAAGATCTCGCCTATATCCCCTATGCAGCTCAAAGTCGTCTTCTCTTCTACCTGACATATGTTTGTTGGCAAAAGAGCCTATTTCTAAGTTGTACAACTTTATGATTTTTCTTAAAGTGAAAAGATAGAAAACACACAAACTGCCTAGTCTGTAAGGCTGTTAATCAGCTTTCTTTGGCACGGTAATAGATTATTAACAAGAGGGCCCCGTGTCATTATTAGTTATTTAATGGGGTGGATGTATGTTAGAAAGAGAACAAGTGCGGCTTTCATTCAAATTTGTTGAGAACCATTTTGATAGATAAAGTCGTAGAGTCATACAGCATGGAAATACACCCTTCAGCCCAACTCATCCACGTCAACCAAACATGTAAGCTAATCCTATTTGCCTACTTTTAGCCCAGAAACCTTTCCTATCTATGTACCTGTCCAAGTGTTTTTTTAATGCTGTTATTGTGCCTATCACAACTACCTCTTCCAGCAGCTCAATCCATGCACCCACCACCCTCAGATTGAAAAGGTTGCCCTCAGGTTCCTGTTGGTATTTTTCACCTCTCACCTTAAACCTATGTCCTCTGGTTCTTAATTCCACAACCCAGGGTAAAGGACTCTGTGCTAAACTGGAGTATCTACTGTGATAATGCAATCAAATCTCTGATGCGTGGCATGAATGATAATGCTATCACTGTCAACACTGACTTTGGGATACTACAAGGCCATCAGTGAGTTCAGTTTCCAAAGGAGGCAAAAAATGATTGGTATCAGAAATGGCCAAAATCAAATCAGAGGAAAATGTGAAATTTGGGGTAAAAAGGTGGATTGAGAGTTTAACAACAATCCAATGATTCAATTATACTTTATTCAATGATTATTCAATGATTCAATCCCATGCTGAATAATGTGCCACTAAATTTTTTTACAGGTAATATTACATGTCAGTGTGGCCATTTGATAAACTACTTGCAAACCTCCAATTTCTGCTGAACTTAACCTCCTGCAAAATGACTTCATTAAAATGTTCAAACGAGTGGAATTCTCTGAAGTGGATCCAATTTAGCAGAGGCCATTTGGGTTTCCATCGTAAACATTGGGAGGTAAATTTGGCATGGTTCAAGAACTTCCCCAAAACTCTCCATAGTCCTTTTGCTAACAGTTGAAAGTGATTTATCTGTGTGCGTGTGGAGAGGGACGACAAGACTAGATTAGCAACTCCTGGAGTGAGATGAATGAGGCATTGTGAACTGGTTTTCAATAAGCAAGATGCCCACTCCAGAATTAGATTGTGGTTTGCATTTTGATCTATAAAAGAAACAGAAGTCTGCACTTACCTGCTGAGATTGAGAGCTATTTTAAAGCACCCCAAAAAAGTTCCAGTTTCACAGTAGGAATAAAACCCAAATTATTTCTGTTTTCAGTAAATCTTTTGGCAAGGGATGTGATCAAAGACAGTTGAATAATTGAAATACAGATTGAAATACAACCATGATTAAACTGAATGGCAAAGCAGGCTTATTGGGGTTAACAGACTTGTTCCTTGGACCTGCCACCATGATGCAGTAAACGAGACAATTTCTTGAAGCTTTGCTACTGGAACTTTCCAGTAAGTATTCGGCAGCCTTCACGATTACTCAACCGTCAGCAGCAGTATAATTTTATAAATGCGGATGCCAATAATGTATGCTGGTGGCCCAATTGTACTTTACCTTAATGAACAGCCTCAGCAACAGCTTCTCCCTCTCTATTATCAGGCTTCCGAATGGTCCTTCCATAAGCTAGGGTACTGTCCAATTATCCTCTACCTCATTGTGGACATTGGACTTTGGCTCTGGAACTGTTATCCTATAATGCCTGACAACAATATGCTGCACTCTGTATCTTTCTCTTTCCCCTATCTATTGTACTAGAGTGTGGATTGGTTGTATTTATGTATAGTATTATATAATTTGAAAAACAAAGCTTTTCACTCTACCTTGGTACACATAACAATAATAAACCCAGACCTAAACCTGAAAGTTTTTATGAGAACCTTCATTCATTTCTTCCTGCGTATTTAGCAGCAACATTAACTAGCACAGTTTGTCTTTAGCCAGTGGGTGTTGATCTGCCACTCTTACCTTTGCTGAAGTAGTGAAGTATAGAAAGACCAAGGCCAATTGTCGGGGAAATTGAGTGAGAGAAGAAATAATGCATTTTCTCTGGGCTGTTTGCATATTCCCTTCAGGGAATTTTATGCTGTATCTTCATATAATCCATCTTCAAAGCCCCTAGTCTCCATACATGTTCAGGAGAGTGTTGTGAGAAACCCACGTGGGAAAAGGATTGGGAATAATAAAAAGATTATAAAAACATTTTCATTTGAATATTGTTACCTATTAATTCTGTTAGAGAAAGTGCAGGGACAATGCTGTTACACAGTCATAGATGAGCCAATTGACTAACAAAATATTCACTTTTTTATTGGTAAGCTGGTTCAGACTGATGATAGGATAATGTTAGATGATCAATGGAGCAGGGAAAGACTTGTTGAAGATAGGGGATCGAGTGATGAAACCTTGAGGAATATCTCTGCAGAATTGCCAATCCTATTGACAACAAATATAAGAACCAATGTTGAAGCACAGGATCAGTCTGTCATTGGAAATTGTTTTTTGTAATTGTTACATTTTTTAATGTAATTCATTTTGCCTAAGAAAATGTATTATAATAAACAATAGCAATGTGCATCTCACATTTTGTTGGAATTGTAGATGGTGGAAAGTATGTTCATAGTTTCTATCAATTCAGCCCCTCCTGCCCACAGGCATATTGGACTCAATACCAGCATTCTCATTTTAAGTTCACTGAATTACTATTTACCATTTGCCAGAAGGCACCATTTGCCCATGAAACCTATGTGTGCAACTAATTATGCTTTTCATGTAATGTTTTAACAAAGGAGCGTGTAACATCAGACCCTTTACTCTGAGATTTTTGTCCTATATTAGATCAGCGAAGAGCTGCTTAGTTAAGGAACAGATTTACTAATATTTGTGGAATTAAGAAAAAGTCCCTGTGGTCAAGACAGTGAAAGTAAGGCTGTGAGCAACAGAACGGCAGAGTTAGGTGAAGCTTGCTTTGCACTCAATGGGGAATTACATTTGCTTAGAAATATAATTGAATTGTGTCACATTTTGCTGTGCTGTGCATTACCTTTTTCAATGAGAATGAAATGTAATGTGAAAATTGGCATTTACTGCTGGTAACACAAAGTTTGCAGTTTTTCTCCCGACCTCTCATTGCATCTGATATGCTAATACACGGAGTATCTCTCTCTATGTTCCATAACACCCACTGCTGCTTGGATGACACTTCTCTGTAATTTTTCTTCATGCATCTTTCACAGGTTATCCTATAGAAATAGGTATTCTGTGTGACTCAAAGTACCTACCCATGCAGATCTCAGCCGATGGAGTTTACTGCTCGAACCTTTAAGTAGCATACTGGCTGACTTTTATTCTCCCCAGCTTCTGAGGTGCATATAGATACACCCTTCCCATCAATGATCAATCTCAACACCTACCCCAATAACAAATTGTCATGCCATCACTTTCCAGCTCATTAGAACCTGCACGATATCTCCAGATATGTCTATTCCAAATCATTTCTAATCGGCCTCCATCATTCAAACCTTAGTACCTTTGCTATTATCCAGAACTGCTGCCCACACCATCATTCATAACTAACAAAGTCGTATTCATTCATCTTCCTTGTACTTGCTCATCCACAGTGGCTCCAACGAAGAGGGACTCAGCATGGGGGGCCCACCTAGAACAATGAGGGACCTGGCGGGGTGTAACCTGACGGGGGGGGGGGGGGGGGGGGGGGCGGAGTCCACTGAGAACAAAAAGGAACAAGGCAGGGGGAAGGGGTCAAGAAGGAAGAGGGATCATCAGAACTATATTGAATACTTTTTTGTACCTTTGTCAGCACCTTATACAAGGTGACTCTTTGCATACTTTGTGTATTGTATGCAAAACAAAGAATTTCACTGTTGTTAAAGAAGGAACTGCAGATGCTTGAGAATCGAGGGTTACACAAAAAGCTGGAGAAACTCAGCGGGTGCAGCAGCATCTAAGGAGCGAAGGAGATAGGCGACGTTTCGGGTCGAGACCCTTCTTCAGAAGGGTCTCGACCCGAAACGTCGCCTATCTCCTTCGCTCCTTAGATGCTGCTGCACCCGCTGAGTTTCTCCAGCTTTTTGTGTAACCCAAAGAATTTCACTGCACCAAGTACATATGACAATAAAGTATTAATCAATCAATCCCAGTTAAGCAGTGCCCCTTCTTGCTCTTCCGTTCAAATCTCTAGATCACTGGTTTGATAAAAGAGCAGTTTGATAGATCAATCTGTTTTTGCCAGCTCCCATAAAAGATAAGCCCCAATTGCTTCCATCTCCAGCCCTCCAGAGGCAGACAAGAAAGAGTTGGCATCACAGGTGGCATGACACGTTGACAGTGCACGGTGACAGATACAGTTAGATAGGTACGCATACAGACTGGTCATGTGGTGACTTAAAACAGTTTAATGCAAATTCAAGACAGTGTGTGATTACATTTCTACACATATACAATATGCATATGTGAGTGTATATATTCTGATTAGGAGATAAGCAGATTCACCTTGGAGACCGAAAAAATGATCAACAATCAGTGAACTACAAGCTAAACAGTTCACAACAATAGACCCCCTTTTCTCCCTACAGTTAGTAGTAACAGTTAAAATAACTATATACTCTATAATTTTTCCATTAAAATCCTCTTTTAATTTACAATGCTAATATTAGTTTCAGGATGAGACCATAAAAATTTCCACTCATTCCTCCTACAACTGAAACAGTTAAGAGTGAGCTCACAACATCTTTTTAAAAGAAAAACACAAGCATTTAGTAGCTACGACTGAGTTTCTGGCTGAATTTTGTTTTTAAACACTCTACAATTCGGTAAAATAAACATTCTCATAACCATATCTAGAATATGGGGCAAAGATATAAGTTTCTACATTGTACATATAACCCTACGACATCTCACACCTCCCCCCCACCCCACACCCTGCACCCATGCCTTTAAAAGACAACAAACCACAGAGCAAAAAGACAGTCCACAAAGAAAAACAGAGAAACACTTTGACACACAAACCTACAGAGAATGAATACAGATGTCCAGGCCTTGACGCTGAACAAGGATGAGATGGGTTTCTTAGTTCAAAAAAACCTCAAAATGTATCTTGGAGAAACCAGCCTCAGTTGCAGGTGGGTATTGCTGAATGATTTAGTTGAGTCCAATAAATGTGCCCCATGCTGATAAAATAAATTCCTCTTTATGTCCCCTTCATTCCCCACCCCTTCCAATTCAGTCCGATGAGATACCCAGCAAGATATAACAATAAATGGGGGGATTTACTATCTACCAGGCTTTGAAGAAATTTAATTCCAAGCACCTGCAAGAAATTCAAAATGACACTGTACCGCACGCCTCGCCAAGGTCAGCAAACGTCAACCCAATCTAATAATTGTTTGAGTTAGGGGAAAGAATTTTGAGTGTTTACTGCACCAGGGTTTTAAAGAAAGTGTTTGCAATTAGTGGACTGATTGGTTGACATTTTTTTTAAACTTGCTAACTTCCAGGATGCTGTTTGAAGATTGGAAAAATGTAAATAATCTATTCAACGAGGGAGGAAGACAGAAGGTGAGGATTGAAAATCCAGTTGAATTAATATTTACTGTTTACTACATGCTGGAGTCAATAATGAAAAGGAACAACTAATCATTTAGAAAAGCCAAATTTAGTCAAACATAATCAACATGTTTTTATGAATGGTAAATCATCATTGACCAATTTGCTCCAATTTGCGGATGTGAAGGGGAGAGTTGATAGAAGAGTATCGGTAGATGTATTTAGATTTCCAAAGTGCATTTGACAATGTTCCACATAAGTGACTGATGCATAAATTAAGAACCCAAACTATTGGGGAAGTACGTTAGCATGGATTGAAAAACAACAGGTACATAAACCATAGAATTCGAATAACTAGGTTGGGGTGGTGTGATTACTGGCGGTACACCCGGGACCCTCAACTGTTTACATTAATAACCTGGAATAGAAAACAAAATTTAAGGTTTCCAATTTTGCCAATGGTAAGAAAATAGGTGAAAGGGCATATTGTGATAAGGGCGTGTGATTCTGCAATTGGATATACTGTAGATAGATTGAGTAATTTGGTAAAAACCCGGCAAATTAAATTTAAGGTGTGAGGTCATGCGCTTCAGCAAGACAAATAAAAAAAAGTGATTATTATAATCTAAATGGAGAGAGACTGAAAACGAGAGAAGTTCAGAGGGATCTACGTGTTTTTGTGCATGAATCATAATCAGCTGCAGGCAGATCGAACAAGTAGTTAGAAAGGCAAACAACATTTTGGCCCTTATTGTGAAAGAGTTAGATTTGAAAAATAGTGAGGCTTTGGTACAGTTGTACAGGACATTGGTGAGGCCACACCTGGAATACTATGCACAGTTTTGGTCATCTTACCCAAAGGACAAAGTAACATTAGAAGCAGTCCAAAGGATGTTTACCAGGCTGATTTCTTGGACAAGAGGGTTGTCTGATCAAGAGAGGCTCAATAGTTTGGGTCTGTATTCCATGTTTATTGCAATGAGGAGTGACATTATTCAAACAAATAAAATTCTAAGGAAGCATAACAAGGTAGATGTTAAGATGTTCTCACCAGTGGAAGAATCACATACAAGGGAACATGGCTACAAATTAAGGAGTCAGTGATTTAAAACTGAGGCGTATAGAAATTTCTTCTCTCTGGAATTCTCAGTCACTGAGGGTGGTCAATGCCAGATCACAGGATATTTTTAAGATGGAGATTGATAAACATTTGAAAGATTAAGGTTGTGAAGGTTATGGGGAACTGACACAGAAAAGGACAACATAGATCAGCCATGATCCTATCGAATGCCGGGGCTGCCCTGAGAGAACTGGCAATTTCCTCCTATTTTCTTGTGTTATTGTGTTTACCAAGAAATTGAGGATAAGAAACACTTTCATTTTTTATGAGCTAAAAATGTATCTATTTTAAGTTATTTTAAATTACTCATTCAATATTGTTATTTGATTATTTCCTTGGTTATTACAATCCCTAGCTGGCTAGAGCGGAAAACCAATTATCTTCCAAGGAAAGACCAGCATCTACAGTTCCTTGTTTCTACAATTATCTGCCTTGAGTTCTGCTCGTCCGTTTATTAGCCACGTATGTAAGAGAGTAGAAAAACCGTACAGTGTGGGCAGCCTAAAAATGGGTAATGCAAAATAACTTGGTCTAAGCACTGCGAAACGGGACAATACAAACAGCACGGTGGAATGATGTGGGCAGACCAAGCTGATAGTTGGTCAGTGTGAATGGTATTGACAAGTGTGGCAGTATAGAGTGGGTTGAGGAAGGTTGTGCAGTGTTCACATGAACAGTATTGGCAGATCAGGATAGTGTGGGAAGGCCATGAAATATGAACGGGGTTGGGGAGTTGAACATTCCAGTGTAGGCATGTCATGACTAAGTCATCAGAGCAGGGTGGACATTTTATTTTACTGCCGTGCTGCTCTTTATTCTCTTCACTAGAACCTGCCAATTCTTGGCCCGTTTATATTCTGTGATGTGTGAATGAAGCAGAGACAGCAGCCAGGCTTGGTTCTCATCAAGAGTATAACTGAACCAATTCAAGGGATCAGGATTCTCTCCAAAGCTTGAAGTAGAATTTTGGTGTCAATGTGGGTTTTACAGGTGGCAAGTACTGAGTAATTAACAATAAGTAAATAACTATAGTTTTACTGGAAGATTAAGCAACGACAGGCATTAAATCTTCACTCGGAAGCATCTAAAGATGCAACTATAATATATACCAACCACATTCAAACTACAGTACCCCTCATTTTTCATTTTTGTGAATTGTGCACACTGCAATTGTCCTGCTTCATTACTTTTGTCACCTTGACTCATATCTAACTTCATACTGCAATCCTCTACTTTTTGAAACCATCACACCCATCTCCCTTCTTATCAACTCAGCTGCATGTACAGGTTATCAACATCACTATACCCTCAATTCAGAACTGGAGTTGGTATATATTATAGATGACTGAAGAGTGCCACTGAGCTTAAAATGTTTATAATAGTTCAACAATGTGCTTCCCAGATGGCTCAGTATATTCAGTCAAGGAGTAGGAGCAGGGAAGTCCAAGATCTGTATTGGGTGAGTTACTTTGAGCATTGGGGAGTCTATTGAAAACATCAGAAAGACCTGTTCGTTCCTGTTTCAGTCATTATTCTACATTTAATGCCCTTGTAAATCTTGCCTCCGCAAGTATAGATCGGTTCCTTGAGCAAGACATCAAATTAATCAGCATGGTACAAGGACCTAGGACAAGAGAAGAGAGGGGAGGACTGAAGTCATTCAGGGAAAAGAGGCCCCTTTACACCACCACCTATGTCAAATGTATTATGGTTGCAGGACTAAATCAACCCCTTTTGGACTTGGTGGAGTTTAGTTTGGTTTAATTTGTGTAATAAAAAGAGTCTTCCCACAAAACTATTATCAGCCCTAAATTTGATCTATTCCAAGGCAGGCACCATAAAAATCTCGGCAATTCAGCAGCTAAAAAGAACATCTGAATAGTAGTCTATGTTGCTGAAATGCAAATGCCCTCATCCCATGTAGTTCTAAGACATGTTTCTGGCTCTCAAAGATTTCTATGCAAAGTCGTAGACATAATTAAGAAAGAGGCGGGGAACATGATGGAATAAGGGAGGATATTCCATCTAAATCACAAATTCATTCTAATGTTTGCCCAGGACTGGTCAATCCTGGTAGTTTCATCACAATATCCCCATATCTCCCAAACAATCTTTTATTATTATTACCATCTCTTGAACATTTAATGAAGGAAATTAGAAAAAGAGACCATTTGTTACAACATCACAGTGTCTCTCCTGGGTTGCTTCCAGTAATGTTTGGTATAGTACCATCTCTTTAAATTCCAGGTTTCTCACCTCCGATCTATATAACTCTTTGCTTGTTATAATATCTCCAGCACAGGACCATTTCTGTTTAACAGAACAATGTTCCCAATGTTGGTGCCAAGGGGGCCTGCATTGGAGGACTGTTGCCAGTTTTGTAGTTATCTCTACACTCCATGCTTGGCATCAGAGAACTGCTGCATGTAGGAGACCCACATTTTTTTTGTTAAAAGCAATGTACTATTGCCAATATACATAGAAGGTCTTCTGAATCAAAGGCACTTTCAGCCGAATCGTAAAGGTGCTCAAAATGCACCGCTGCCATAGCATTTCACTTGGATTAACAAGCATAAAGTCTACCGGTTCGTCTTAACCAACGTACAGTGAGCAGCAAAGAATCTAAAGCAAGTAAGTAAGCATTATGAAAGTCAACACCGAATGGGTTCAAGCTACCCAGAAACTTCAGCCACACATTGTTCCGTGACTAAATATTTGCATGTGTGATTGGATAATCCTCCCAAAGTTAATGCTGATCTGTCCACCAGCCTTGGCAGGTGGTTGTGGAGGTTGTGGATGAGGGTTTCAGGTCGACATTGAGCTGATGAACATTTGCATCAAAAAAAGTTTTTAAAAGGTACATGTACAAATTCATTAAACAGAATAAAGAATGATTCTCATGTGACTCAAGAACTAAACTGTGCAGACAGCTCACTTTTCCTGGTACTCAGTAGATTTTTGAGCCCCTTCATGGATTTAATGATTAGGAACATTTGTTTTCTTTTTTTTATATATATATATAAATATATGTATATACACACAGAACAGATATGGACTCACTCAAATGTATAAATACATAAAAATAGCAGCAATGCCAGTCATCATTAAACTAAGAAATTCCAAACTAAAGACAAAAAATGAAGTTAGGAAATATGTGTTAGTTACACAAGAGGAGGAACAAGTTCCAGCTCCCTCCTCCTAACAGGGTAAAGAAAGCTTCATGAAACAACCAAGTAGTCAAAGGGCAGCAAAGAATATATGATGCAATACAACGTGATTTCTTTGGTGACAAGAGCCATCTTGTTTTTGCAAGTATGTTTTACTCGTTCTTTTCCTTGAGTCTCCATTTTCACTCAGAACCAACTCTTTTCCCCAACAGGGTTGCAGCTGGCTACTGATAGGTCCAAAGCAAGACCCAGCCTTCAGAACGTACAGTAACAGTTGTCGCAACTCGACAAAGTTTGAATTTTTGGAAAAGTCGCAATGCACTTCTTCCCAGACCAGTCGTAACCCAATTGACACAGCTCACCTTATCCTTTAAAAATACAACGTCATCTGTGTGCAGAAGTGCATTCCGAACTCCTTCAATTTTCTACTAGTCATCTGCCCCTAAGCAGTGTTGCCAAATACCTTAGCCACTAGCCACATGGTATTCGAGAAAGAGTTGGATTAAATATCAAAAATAGAATTGCCACTGGTGTCACATTCACATGACTTACCCAAGTGAATCTTTTGTGCATTTCTTGGTAGAATGGCAAGATGAGAAATAGAGTCAGTGTTGATCATTAGGACTGCATTGCTTGTTTAATTACTGAAGGGTACTAGATGTTTGTTAAGTGAATGTACACGTGTTTCACATTTATCAGGATGGGAGGGTGTCTGTAATTAAAAATGAGTCCAGAATGCTATGACTATCTAAAGGGAGCCCTGTGGATAGCAGTTTTTTTATTGGACAACACTGCTCTGAAAGGAAATAAATACAACATTGCTTGAAGTAAACAGCAAAGGAAGAAATTAAATATTTCCAACACAAATATGTGGAGCTGGTTGTCACCAGAAAGAAAACCAGAGGCAAGGTATAAAAACAAAACCAATGCTAATTCAAACTATTCAAAACAGCAGCTACATGTAAAACCTATCACTGACAAGGAAAAATCTGAAATGTTCTTTTAAAAATGTCAGTCACAAATTGTGTATTGATCAAGGAAATACTTATTACTAAAAAAAAACCATTTTTTTCCAAAAGATATTTTTCAAGAAAAAGCCTACTTTGCTCATGACACTGTACCAATTTAAAAGGTTCCTGTATTTCCAATTTTCTATCTGCCTTTTATTCCCCAACACACACAAGCACACAGACAGAATCACAATGTTTTTCACCACCAGATGGTGGTCAAACCCAGCACTGAAATGTCACCGGTCAGAGCTGATCAAAATCACTAGTATTCTGTTCTTAAACTATCTGTTTCATTTACCTCCCTGCCTGTCACCAGTGAGCTGTTGAAACCTTTTGCACGGGCTGGTCCTATCTTCAGGCAAGGGCCACAACTAAACTAAGTAAGGTGGAGCCTTATTGGTTTTAATGCTCAAGTACGTTGGGCAGGTGTAGCAGATCCCTCAGCCCCATACCTTCGCACCTGCCAGCACATTTGGATAGGTTAGGGCTCAGCTGTGATTCCTTGTGAGATCCCGACAAGGTACCAAAAAAAACCATTCACCCAGGCAATTAAAGAATTAGAAAAGGAGCAGGCAATTTTGCCCATAAGCTTATTGTACCACATGATTAGGTCAAGGCTTGTCAGCATTGTATGAAATTGGATGGGCTAGAGACAAAAATAGCAGGTAATTGAAGTCCTGCTGGGGTTGGAAGCAACATGGTTGATATTGTGGACAACAGGAACTAAGTCCAATGATTGAGCAGTGGTTGATGGCAGAAAATTGCTTGTTTAGTTGAAACATATGGCTGATATCAAAATGAAGACACTAATTCCACCAAGTAAGAAATAATTAATTTTGGTGATAAAGAACAGAGGGGTAGTCTTGAAGGATTTATATCTAAAGATGACCCCCAGAATGTGTTAATTCCACATAAACTAATAAATCTTCATCCCATAACTTTGAATATTGTGGGGCACAGCAACTTTATGTGACCTTGCCTCCTTACATTTTCTATTCTCCATTTACCCAGTCCTATAGTTTTGCCAAGGACAGGGTTAGCGATGCTGTATATCCATCTATGCAAATGTTGCCTGCCTGCACCAATTCACTGAAGAGGGTAATTAATTCACGATGATTGGCATCTTTAAGAGAGGAGGAACACTGGTGATTTTATCATTGGCGAGACTTGATTACTTTTCAGGGAGATTGATGTTTCAAAAAATTGGCAAATCAATGTGCAGAGGGGAGGGGAAGCCATCCATCAACATTAATCACATGGAAACTGTGAGTGTGCTTAAAGGGCTAACTGTGCATTCTTCTTTGAGATTTTATATTCTTCCACTGACAATAGTTGGACATGGGAAGACGAAACCTGTGGAATTGGTACCTGTAACGTTGCACACGACGGAAAAGGTGGTGCAAGAAAACATGTGGGGACTTTAGACATGCCGATGTTGGAATCCGGAGCTAAAATCATCAGGAGGTACTCAGCGGGTAGGGCAGCATTTGTGGAAGGAAATGGACAATTGACGTTTCAGGTCAAGACACTTCCTCTGGTCGGAAAGGGCGGAAGAGAACAAAACCAGTATAAAGTGGAGGTGGTAGGGTAAGAACAGGCACATGATAAGTGGCGCTGGGTGAGGAGATGTGGATGGGGTCGGGTGGCAAAGAGAGGGGTGGAGGTAACAATAGAGTCTCGGGCGGAGGTTTGGTGACTGGTGGAGGTAATCAGGGGCCGAGATGATGGAATGGTGAATGGTGGGACCAAGTAAGGAAGGTGGGGTGGACAGATTGGAAAAGTGAGAGTGAACTCAATGGGAGGAGTGTGTCGGTGATGGGCAGTGGTGTGGATGAGGAAGAGCCTCACACACTCTTCCCATCGTGCCCCTTTCCAGCCCCTCTCTCTGTCCCTATCTGCCCACCACACCTCCCTTATTTGGTCACACACTCCACCTTAGTTTCCCGTCATATTCCTTCATCTTCAGCCCATGGTTACTTCCAGCAATCACTGGCTATCTCCCCTCCACACTGTCAATCCAGAGGTAGGGTCTCAACTGAAACATCAACTGTCCATTTCCCTCCACAGATGCTGCCTGACCTGCCAGAAGATTGCTATATGCTCGGAAGTCTGCACTCCCTCTCTCTCACCAATCACCACCCGTAACCCCTCCCAATCCCACTTTCCATGGGTCTCCTACAACTAGTCCTTCCTACCACCCAAGATCATAATGCCCAAGAGTCATAATTAGGAGGACTGCCTCAACAGTAACATTAATCTGTACGAAATCTGGTGGAACTCTCATCCTTTTCTGTAAGGCACTACAAGGGAATATGTTCAAAACCATGTCTATGCCAGGAAGCTCGCTACTAAAGAAACCACAGACAAGAAAATCAGCACACATGCACACACACATACACACTGGAGCTCTGAATAGACACAACTAGTACACCTTAAGAACAGAGTTAGGCTGAATCACGGTTGTGTAATCACAAGTAATATCTATTGGTATTGCGTCAATGAATGAAGCTTTCCTTGACTCTCTACATTCTAAGGGGTCCTGGCAACCTTTACCTTCACAAAGATTGTTTTATTTAGAAAAGGAAGAGCAGCTCTTTGTTTTTCAAAACAAAAATAAAAAGAAAGTAAAATTGGGAAAGTCAACAACTGTTGTACATTTACTGAGCTTCACTGATAAAAGTTCAACCAAACTCTGAGAGTCGCTTCCAGGTTGTAGATCCTTGATGTCCCCCACCCTTCCATTGATCGACTCCTCTTTGAGCATCTTCGTCATTGACCCGAGGTCAATTAACAGACTCAAGTTTTGGTGATTTCTTTTCAAAAAAACAAACTTCCCAAACAAATTTGTTTTCCTCATTCCATGACCGGGCACACTTCCTTGCAGCCCGTTTCTGAAGTACCTTCCCAAATGTGAGATGCATTGCTGCTTGTTTTAATTCAGTACAACGTCTTACTGATCTCCAGTCTTAAAGGTAGGGGTACTGGTTTACCTTGGTTGGGCTCAGTGGGTATCCTGTGTAGACAGCTGAGGCTGGCGAAGCATTGATGTATGTCTGATGAGCAAACTGGGGTTGATACTGACTCGGGTGTATGGTAGGAGATGGCAGTACTCTTGGCCCCATGCCAACGGGCACTTGGTGAACAATTCCCCCAGGGTGGGTCGCATAGGCGTGCCTGGCAGAGCCCTGCGACGTCACAAGGTGAGCCACTGTTCCTGTGGGACCCAGGGCGGCGGGAGTGGCATAGGTGTACAGGTGAGGCTGGCCCGGTAGGTGAGCTGCTGCCAGGTGAGGGTGCACGGTGGAGTGCGAAGGACTACGGTGCGGGAATGAGTATGGAGCCTGTGCAATAGTCGGCGTGATGTAAGCCTGCTGCCGTCGATGTCCATGGTTCCCACTCCGCTCCGGTATGCTCGTCACGTGTTGCTGAGCCTATTCATTGTTGAGTGATATAAGAGAGAAACACGTTAGTCATAGAGTCTTACAGCGTGGTAATAGGCCCAACTTGCCCACACTGGTCAATATATCCCATCTCCACTTGTCCCACCTGCCTGCATTTGGCCTCTCGACCTCTAAACCTGTCCTATCCATGTACCTGTCTAAATGTTTCTTAAACATCGCGATAGTACCTGCCTCAACTATCTGCTCCAGCCGCTCATTCCATACACACCTACCACCCTTTGCGTGAAAAAGTTACCCCTATGTTCCTATTGTAAAGACATCTTACTATTTTACTTCCAAGATCTTTCTTCCCTCCCTTCCACCCAATGTTATTTTATGATGATCCTAAGCAGCACTTGAATCCCCACACTTGGAGAGATCCCCTCACACTCAATGCTCTCTTTATGAGAGACAGTTCAATGGCGCAACGGTACAGTTACTGCCTTACAGCGCCAGAGAGTCGGGTTTGATGCTGACCACGGGTGCTATCTATACAAAATTTGTACATTCTCCATGTGACCGTGTGGGTTTTCTCCGGGTGTTCCAGTTTCCTCCCACACTCCAAAGATGTATAGGCTTGTCGGCTAATTGGCTTTGGTAAAATTGTAAATTGACCCTAATGCCAGTACTAGTGCTAGTATATGGGGTGATCGCAAGTCAACGCGGACTCAGTGGGCCGAAGGGCTTATTTCCGTGCTGTATCTCTAAAGTCTACAGACAGAGTTTAGAAGTGTGTGGATGTAGATCAGCTGCGAGTGGACAGCTAGATGGATCCAATCATCCTTGATCCTCACCTCCCAACTGTTGGGATCCCAGACCTGTCTACCTATCTCAACACAACTGTTGAGGTTCCATTCATATTTGGTACTCTCTTTACTTGTGGAGAGATCACCCACACACTCACTCCTCTGCCAACAGTGTGTGGGTGATCTCCCCACAAGTAAAGAGAGTACCAATCGCCCATTCCTGTCTTTACTGGGCGATTACAGCCAGAGGTGCCTGGTGCAACCCCTGCTGTCCTCGATTGTCCTCTCACACCGAGAGGGATCCACATGAAGAAACATGCCAACAGATACAAGGAGCAAAAGGACAAGGAACAGAAAAGATCTGAACCGAGTGAACAGAAATATTGGAGAATACTGGCAGCGATCAAGGACAAGGCGGAGTTCGGGAGTAAGCTGGTGATGGGGAGAAAGTGGACGGGGAATGTGTGGATCAGGTGGCGGAGAGCATGGATGGGGATGGAGATGGGGAGAGTACAGACGGGGATAAGCAAGATCAAGAATGAGCAGATAGGATTCATAGTTAGTAAAACACGGATCTGGAAAAAGTTAACAAAATTAGGTTGCAAGTGAACAGAGATTGGGCTCTGGAATGCTTCAACAAGGATAGAAAGGGACAAGAGGGGGATTGGTAGCAAAGATGCACGTTTGCCGTATATCAAGGATCATGCTCCAAAAGCCCTTTCCTGTCCTGTACTGCTCTGTGTTCTATGTTCATACAGGGATACAGTCAGAGATCGGAAGTGGGCAGATTGGGATTGGGTGCGAGAAGGGGATCAGAGCAAGATCAAAAAAATCACACAGGAATCAAGAACAGGCAGATATAGATTGAGAGAGTGATTTATATTCCGTGGATAGGATTTGGAATGCATGAACATATTGGGAGGTATAAAAGTGGATTGGGTACGAGTGGAGTAATGTACTGTCGATCAAGAAAATTAACTTTATCTTTGAAACAATGTAAAAGCATGCGCTAGGTACCTGACTGAGATTAAGTGGCTGCTGTTGTAACGAATGGGCTATTGACCTCTGTTGCCGGTAAGGTGATATCCCCGAGAAACTCCCTGAGGAATGACTTGTACTAGATGTTATTGTGCTGGAGTTTTTGGTCTTGTGTCCCAATGAATGTTGCCCCTGTACACCTGAAAGAAGAAGAAGAAAATTCCATGTAAACAAGGAATAACTCTACTGCACTGGAAGATTCAGTTTATAGTTCACATGAATATGTTCAGAAAAAGTCAAGATATTTCGACAATCTGTGTTCTGGTATCCATAAATGAGGTGTTAGCCAGTTACTCTCTGCAGGAGACCTCAGCGTGACTAGAATTTTGTTAGAAAAGGATCAAACTATCAGCATATCTGGTATATAGCCATAAAGTAGAATAATGAAAGGCTAAAAATATATTCTGACTCAGCTTTAATGTGGTTTATTAGCCAAGGTGCTTATAGCACTGCTAGTTACTCTCATCTGGTAACACCAACTGCACAGTAGATGATATCCTCTTTACCGCTACACACTAAGTAAAGGTTAGTGCATTATGTAGCTGCCAGTAACATGTGTGACCTTGAAAGCCACAAGGTTTACGGCAATTGATGGGGGTCGTTTCTAGATTTACGTGCTCCTATTGATACTGCTCCAGGCAGAGAGAGCAACTCGAAAATCACGTTTTTCTTTCCCTTTTAGTAAAGTTGATCATGAAATCTTATATGACAGAAATAGGTCCACCTAGGCTTTTTGATACACTGAGGATCACTCTTTGCATTTTCTTCAAAGGCTTACAGATGTTTCCATTTCAAATGCATCTTTTCTAAGTTTCTATTAAATCTGCTGCCACCACCTTTTCAGGCAGTGGATTCCACATCATAAGTTGAAGTCCAATCTCATCATTTGTATGCAAAGAGATCTTCACAGTAGTACCTGAGTAACCTGCGTCAACTGAAAGCTCAATTTTTTCATGACATAAGCTTACAATGATTGTTTTTAAAAGCACTGTTCCAAATAACATGAATCAATGTAATTTTTATTTTTTTTTCTTCTGTTACGATCTAAACTTTTCTCGGATACTAATTGTTCAAACATTTTCAGGTTTGACTGCAGTGCAGAGTACAATGCATGGTACTCCAGATTTTGTACATCAACGTCTTCTAAGTTGTCACCGAGGACATGGTTTGTTTCTAAAGGGCCTGTCCCACATGGCGTTTTTTTTCGGCGACTGCCGGCGTCATAAAGCGTGTCGCCAAAAGATTTTCAACATTTCAAAACCCAGCGGCGACAGAAAAAACGTTGCGACACTTGAAAAAATACCGCGCGTCATACGTCATCATGTCGTGGCACCGCCACATCACGCCGCAAATTTTTCGGTGACCTGATACGTCAGTCAATGATGCCGGCAGTCGCCAAAAAAATCGGCAAGTGGGACAGGCCCTTTAAGGGACAGGCCCTGAAGTCTTACAGCAGCTCCATTGCAGGTCAGTCTGAAGAAGGGTCTTGACCCGAAACGTCGCCTATCTCCTTCGCTCCTTAGATGCTGCTGCACCCACTGAGTTTCTCCAGCTTTTTGTGTAACCCTCGATTCTCCAGCATCTGCAGTTCCTTCTTTAACACATTCCATTGCAGGTCAGTTATGTTCCCTTGTTCTTGACTCCGGCAGTAGAAGACATATTTTCTCTGTCTATCACAGCAACCCAGTTAACATTTTAAATGCTTCAGACATCTGAGCAAAACATGGCACAGTGCCACACACAGTTGGTGGAGCTGCTGCCTCACAGTGCTAGAGACCCGGGATAGATCCTGACCTCAGGTGCTGTGTACGTGGAGTTTGCTCGTTCTTCCTGCCATCGCACGCGTTTCCTCCTGGGGGTCCAGTTTCCTCCCACATCCCTCACATGTGTGTGTTTGTAGGTTAGTTGGTCTCTTTAAAAAATAATACCACCTAATGTGTAGGGAGTGCATGAAAAAGTGAGATCATATTGAACCAGTCTGAACTGGTGATTGATGGTTGACATGGGCTCGTTGGACTGACGAGCCTGTTTCTATGTTGTATCTATAAACTAAACTAAACAAAGGGTTGCACAAATCAAGATCATGCATTCTTCCCTCATAATTTACTTCGCTGATGGTTTTTGTGAAATTTCTGAAAATCGGCATTTCGGGTAGTGTGTGGCCAAAAATAATGGAGGAGATGACGAGCTAAAACAAAAAGAGACTGTGTATGATATTTGCAACATAAGGATCCTTATAAGGAATGGACAATGTAGCTCCAGTCTGCATTCCCCTTGCTATGTCAATGGGTTTATGAAGTTTGCCTGCCACAGCGTGGCACAGTGGCGCAGCGGTAGAGTTGCTGCCTTACAGCACCAGAGACCTGGGTTCGATCTGACTACGGGTGCTGACGGAGTTTGTACATTCGCCCTGTGACCATGTGGGTTTTCTCTGAGATAAGGTCCTAATGGATAGTACAATTAGGCCATTCGGCCCATCTAGTCTACTCTGCCATTCATTCATGGCTGATCTATCTCTTCCTCCTAACCCCATTCTCCTGTCTTCTCCCCATAATCTCTAAAACCTGTACTAATCAAGAAATCAAGAGATCATCGGTTTCCTCCCACACTCCAAAGACGTACAGTTTTATAGGTTAATTGGCTTAATATTAATGTAAAATTGTTTCTAATGTGTGTAGGATAGTGTTACAGTGCGGGGATCGCTGGATGGTGTAGACTCGGAGGGCCGCATTGTATCTTTAAACTAAACTAAACCAGATTAGTGGTTCTCCATGATTGAGAATAGCACTGGTGACCTGCAAACTGCCGCAATGGACAAGGACACTTGAGTGAGATACGGCAACACTGAGGGTCAACTGCAGCTACCTGACACGATGCGATCACATCCCACCACAATGTCACTTGACTGCGTCTTCAGGGGAGGAACGATGATAGTGCGTGGATTTCCGGCATAGTGGCTGTCCGGCTGTCCTTTGGTTGTGTTGTAGGCGGTGCTGTTCCCGATGGTGTGCCGCTGACGCACTGCTGTGGGGCTGTTGCTGCTCGAAGAGTCTGAGTCTGGTGAGTCGTGGACCGTCACACAGCTGATCACATTCTTCCTCTGCTTGGATGACCTGGAGGTTTAAAGAAAAAGTACTTTGTAAGAATTGACAAGAATAGAATGAACTCTTTACAATGGCAACTTTTATCATCTCCCAACCCCCCCCCCCCCCCCCCCCCAGATCACATCTCCCCTGTGGCTTCTAAGCTTTTTTTCTGAACTAGGAACGAGTCCTCTTCTGGGACTGGCCAAACTAAAATGCCGAAGACTTTTTGTGAGCATTTCCACATCTCCAGAATTTCCCCATCACCAGAATACCAGGGCAAAGTCTGGAGCACCAGCTATTGCTCCGAATTAAACCGACATCACACTAGCACTATCCTACACACACTAGGAACAATTTACATTTTTACCGAGCTAATTAACCTACAAACCTGTACTTCTTTTGCAGTGTGGGAGGAAATCGGAGTTACTGGACAAAACGCACGTAGGTCACGAGGAGAACGTACAAACAACGTATATACAGCACCCATAGTCAGGATCGAACGGGTGTCTGGCGCTGTAAGACAGCAACTCTAACGCTGCACTACCGTGCCTTCATCTAAACCATATGTAAACCTATCACTGCTGTAGCTGAATATGTTCCTTGTACTGATAATTAATACCATTCCACCCTGGCCACATCCTTTCAATATTCCTTTATCAAGGAAACTGATTAATGCATTTTTAAAACTCTGCTGCAAGAAGAGTTTGTGGCAGGGGATTTTACTTCTTATTCAAACCATTGGGTTGTAAGCTACCGAAGTAGAATAAGATCTCTTGAGTTCTTTGTAATAAGAAACTTGTGATGACTGCTTCACAGAAGGCAGGCAGGTTTGATCAGTGATTTGATGGACTCTTGGAAGCAACGTCTTATCTTTAAGAGGCCTTAAAGTGTCCATTAGTCACAGCTGTTGTGGATCCACTTAATGTTCCCTTCAAGGATCTTTGTTAGGCAAAACATTTTATCCATTGCGCTCCTTTTGCCAGCAATGCATCATTTACAAAATTCATGGACGGTTCTTTCAAGGGCTTTATATGCATGAGGGAATAACAATGGAAGATAAAAATCCGCTGAGACTTTGACAGATTTTTTAAATCTGTTATTACTGTAAAGGCACTAATAGCATTCCAATTAAAATAGAAAATCCAGGGCAAAAGTGAAAAAGAAGCTTAAATTAATCACTCACTGGAGACATGGAAGGCACACTTTAGGGATCAAGGGGCTGACAAGTCAACTGAGCCTGATAAACTGCATCCCAGATTCTAAAAGTTGTGGATGCAAAGATAATGTGTACATTGGTTCTGGTCTACCAAGATTCCCATGATTCTGGATATTGGAAAAACCAAGATTGAAAATCACAAAGGTAACCACTCGACCCAAGGAAGGATGCAGAGAGAGGGCAGGAAAATATAGGCCAGTTAGTCTGACATCGATGGTGGAAAATTGTTGTAATCCGTTCTTAACATAGTTCCAAACATTTCGAAAATTATTCCACGATCAAGCAGAATCAACATGCTTTTTGAGAAAGAGTGATCGTGTTTGACAAACTAAGAGCTCTTTGAAAATCTAATGAACAGCGAGGATAAAGGAGGATCCAACAGGTGTAGTGTGCAAATAGTTCTGCTATAATGTAATACGCAAGAAAAATTTTAAGTATGAAGGAGATAATATCAGTATCTTCAGAGATTATCCGGCGGAAGTGGCCAAGAGAAGATCCTTATTCACAGAAACAAGAGGTGTTCTGAGGAATCTGAAGGATACGAAGGATCTGAGATATGGCTTGATGTACCCAGCAACATTAAGAGTAACCTACAACAACAAAGAGTTCCGTTTCATGAAGCATACTGTAGCACTGGAATTCGCCCGAAAAATACAGAATGAAACAGAAGAGGAAGAAGAACAAGTGGATCAAGACCAAGAAGATGATGGCTGAACTTTTATGACCCATCCGCGGTTATGAATCATTATGGAGAAGGAGGATGAATATTGGACATGGACTGAAATTTTGGTTTAAAGAGAGATGGATAGATTACTGTGTTATCTACCCATATAAAATGGCAATTATTCACCTAACATAGTATTATCTACCCCCCCCTAATATAGTATTACTAATTAGAATAGTAATTATAATAGTTACTAGTAATATGAATTATTACTAAGTATACAAATTTAGTACCCTACCCCAAAATATATAGCATTTAAGATTGGAGCTGGAATTATTAACATCTTTTTTTTTAACGGAAGTCAGTAGATTAGTAGCCACGGTAGTGTGGCTTGCACTAACACACACTACACTCTATATAGGTGTAGTTATTTTTTTTTCTGAGCACTTTACTAACACCTTTCAACTCACTTTCACTCACACTTTTTATTATTTTAGGTATGTTAGATATTTGATTTTATATTATACAGTATATGAAATTATTTCTGATTGGTATTATATAGTCAGTTCAAAGAGACGTGTATATGAAATGGAAAGATGTACACTAATTTTCGTCAACCCAAGGTCTGGTTACAATGTTGAGTTGTACGGGCCGGGACGGTTATTCCAATATAAACCACCTTAATAGTAAAATGCAAGATACTAATGGGAAGATTGGGGGTAATGGAATCACCTTCTGTAGTTGGAATGTTAAGGGAGTTAATGAGCCAATTAAAAGAGGTAAGGTGTTAGCTCAATTAAACAGATTGAAGTCTGACGTCTCTTTTCTTCAAGAGACCCACCTTAAAAAAGATGCTCGAAACAGACTAACAGCTAAATGGATTTCGAAAGTTTATCACTCCTCATTTATACATAAATCTAGAGGGGTTGCAATAATCATTCGTAAAGGTATACCTTTTAAATTAAGTTCTATAATAGAGGATACAGAAGGTCGGTATGTAATAATTACAGGGGAATTATATTCTAAAAAAGTAACTCTAATGAATATATATGCCCCTAACTTTGATAACCCATTATTTTTTAAGAAAATATTTAATAATATCCCTATAGCTGCAGAACATAACTTAATAATTGGAGGAGATTTTAATTGTACTTTGGATAATTATTTAGATAGATCGTCAACAAAAAGTAAATCTATTTCTAAGTCAAGCATACTTATAAATTCCTTTATTAGTACAGCAAACGTTAAGGACATCTGGAGAATAGATAATCCAATAGGACGAGAATATTCATTTTTCTCACCTGTATTCGGAACTTACTCGAGGATAGACTATTTTTTAATAGATTCAAAATTACTTCCATTTACATATGATTCAAAATATCATAATATTATTATTTCAGATCACGCTCCATTAACTTTTAAGATAAAATTAAAAGATATAATTATAAAATCTAATAATTGGAGGTTTAATCCCGAAATATTAAAGGATAAGGCTTGTTATGATTATCTGGTAAAACAGATTAAATTATTCTTTGAAACTAATGACAAACCTGAAGTTTCACCATCATTACTTTGGGATACATTTAAAGCATTTATGCGTGGAGCTATAATATCGGCACAAGCATACTTTAATAAAGAAAATAGAAAGACGGAACAAAACTTGGAAAAAGAGATAAAACAACTAGATATGGAGAATACAAAACAGCCCTCTAAATTGTTAAGTAATAAAATTGCAATATTAAAATACAAACTAAATAAAATATATTCCAATCAAGTAATTAAACTTTATCAACAAACTAAACAAGTGCACTTTGAATTTGGAGATAAACCGCAAAAATTGTTGGCTCGACAACTTAGAAAGCGAGAGGACGAAAAAATGATACATAGAATTAGATCTGAGAATGGCAATATATCGACCTTACCAAAAGATATCAATGATATATTTTTACAATATTATCAAAGTCTTTATTCATCAAAAATAACAGGACAAATGGATGAAATGGATACATTTCTACAAAAATGTAATATTAACAGCTTAGATCAGGGAGGTAGAGACTTGTTGAATGCGGATATATCAATAAAAGATATTGAGGAGTCAATCGGATCATTAAATAATGGAAAAGCAGCGGGCCCGGATGGCCTGAGTACAGAATTTTATAAGAAATTTCAAGATCTGATCTCCCCAAGATTACATGCAGTGTATAAATATACATATGAACAAGGAAAATTGCCGGAATCTCTAAATGAATCTACAATTACACTAATTCCTAAGGTTGACAAGGACTTGGAAGACCCAGGATCATATAGAGCAATTGCTCTTTTAAATACAGATCAAAAAATTTTAGCTAAAGTTTTATCACGAAGATTAAGTTTGGTGATTACTAAAATAATACACCATGATCAAACAGGTTTTATCCCAAAGCGTTACTCATCTTATAATTTGAGACGATTATTTAATATCATATATTCAAAAAGAGTTGGGGATAGGGATTTAGCTGTTATGTCCTTAGATGCAGAAAAAGCATTCGATCAGGTTGAATGGCCATATTTATTTAGAATAATGGAGAAATTCCAATTGGGGGATAGATTTTGTAAATGGATAAGAATTCTATATTCGAATCCCACTGCAAGAATATTAACTAACCAAATATTGTCAGCTAAATTTAAGCTTCATAGGGGTTGTAGACAAGGATGTCCGCTGTCGCCTTTGTTATTCGCTATGGTGATAGAGCCTTTAGCTGAAAGGATTAGATCCGAACCAGAAATATATGGATATAATACTGATACTACAACTAATAAAATATCTTTATATGCAGATGATGTATTAATTTATATTACAAAACCAGAGATCAGTATACCCAAACTATTTAATGTTATAACTAAATTTGGCAGATTTTCGGGATATAGAATTAACTGGAATAAAAGTGAGATTATGCCTATAACCGGAATAAGATCAAATATATTGCAACAATATCCACTAAAAATAGTTACGGATAAATTTAAATATTTAGGTATTAATGTATCTAAATCCTATAACTCATTAATTAAATCTAATTATCCCCTATTATTAGATAAACTTAGAAAAAATATTTTATACTGGAAAACACTTCCTATATCTATGATTGGTAGAATAAATGCTATAAAAATGATCTTTTTACCACAACTGCTATATTTGTTTCAAGCTATTCCCTTCTATCTCCCAAAGAGTTTTTTAAAAAAAATAGATAACATTGTCAATAGTTTTATTTGGGATTATAAAAATCATAGAATAAGTAAAAAACATTTATGTAAATCAAAAATAAATGGAGGATTAGCACTTCCAAATTTTTTGTACTATTTTTGGGCAGTCCAGATTAAGAATATGAATTTTTGGTGGGTAAATTTGGATCACGAACCAACGTGGTTAAAGATGGAAAAGGAAGATTGTTTACCTTTTAATGTAAGTTCAATTCTTTTTGCGCCAAGAGAAATACAAAATAAAATTTATAGGAACAACCCTATAATTCATAGCAATAGACGTATTTGGAAACAAATAGTCAAGACTTTATGTTTGGATAATTTGTCACTTAAACTACCAATTATGAATAACCCTCTATTTAAACCCTCTATATTAGATAGGGGGTTTAGACAATGGGAGGATTTAGGAATTTATAGGATTGAACATCTGTATAGAAAGGGAAAATTTCTTTTATTTCATGAGTTACAAGAAATTTATGGGTTACCACCACATAATTTGTTTAGGTATCTACAAATTAGAGATTATATTAAGTCTAACACACAAGATTATAAAATTAAAGAACCAGGATTATTAGATGAAGTATTTAATAAACATCCAAATTCAGAAAAATTTATAGCTTATATTTATAATCTTATTTTGGATAGGGAGAATCCAACAACAGAAATATACCGTCAAGCATGGGAAAATGAAATTGGTTTATCTATAACAAAAGATTCTTGGGATGAAAGTTTACAACGCATACATCGTTGTTCATTAAACGCGAGGCATACATTGATACAATTTAAAGTTTTATATAGGTTACATTATTCAAAAACCAAATTAAATAGAATTTTTCCTAATGTCTCTCCTATTTGTGATAAATGTCAGAATTTAGAGGCTAATTTAATACATAGTTTTGTAACGTGTTCAAAACTTAGTTATTATTGGACAGAAATCTTTAGAGTTATATCTGAAGTTCTTAGAGTCAAATTGGATCCAGAACCAAAGTTAATAATATTAGGAATTCCGGATTCACAATGCGTATTAACAGTAAATCAAAGAATTTTCTTAGATTACTGTTTGATAATAGGGAAAAAAATAATATTGAAATTTTGGAAGGGAACATTAACCCCCATAATTAAAATGTGGACAGCAGAGATGTTGGAGACTTTGTATTTGGAAAGAATCAGATTTGTCCTAATGGACAAATGTGAAATCTTTGAACAAATATGGTCTCCATATATACAATATTTGAAGGGCTAGCTGTTCTTGGCATTACTACTCAATGGGTACTAGACAGGATTTGACGAAAAAAATATGGATTTTCTAATTGGGTTTTGTGTACACGTCTCCGCAACACGACGTTATAATTACAATACATTTTGTTGTTTCTATCTTAAATATTCATATTATACCATATATTGTTCATAAAGGTGAATTATATATATATACTGAATAGATATATACTAAGTAGTGTTTGTTTTCTTTTTCTTTTCTTTTCCTTTTTTTTTTTTTTTTTTTCTTTGACTTTTTATCTTTTTTTATTAGTTAAACACAATTATTTTCTTTCTTTTTTTTTTTTTTTTTTCGATTTAAAGTCTATTCCTTTTTTCTTATTCTTTCTTTATTTCTAAAAAACAGAAGATAATAATAGCGAATATGATAGTTGTACATTTACTGAATTACGTTGGTATTTGTAAATTTGTTTTACTACTTGGAAATTACTATAACTAATAAAAATATTATTATAATGTGATAGAGAGGTTCCAAGGAATCTCGTACGATAGAAAATAACATAGGGTGGGAGATTGCAACCTTCACGTGGTCCACCCTGTTTCAACGAATGCAATTAACCTGGTGTGCACAATCAAATAAGATCAAATAGAACAAATTATCCTACAACTTTAGGTTGTGCACACCATACACAAGAAGAAGAAGAAAATAACATGATTAAAAACAATTGTGCCAATGAAGAAAAGGGGGTTTGAGGCTAGAGAGTTTCAGACTTTCATGAACAAAGTTATTTTTCTTGCAGGACTTTCAAATGTAAAAATATCTTTTTAACAGCTATAGGTTTATTTTTATTACTGCATGCCAAATATAGTGGACGTTATATTCCATTTTATCAGTGCACAGTTGTCAATAGAAGCGATTGCTTGTCAATTTCTATGGCCACCTCAGGTGAAACGAACAGACTGTGTTCTTAAGACACAATAGTACCTGATTACAGTGGGGACATGGATGTTTTTTTTCCCCAAGGGGGGGCTGTTGTGTGGGGGATGGGAGAACAAAGGAGGCCCTGGCGTGCGATCCTTTGTAACTTTTTCGGCGCCCTTTATGTGGCGACTCTTTGCATACCTTGGGAATGTAAAACAAATAATTTCACTGTGACTTGTCATATGTAACAATAAAGTATCCATTCGTTTATTCATTCATTCATTCAGCTTTATTCTGCTTCTCAATTTCCAAAGTAGTTTTTAAATGGTTCTGTAGATCCCAATCTAAATCATGTTATAAGCAGTTTGACCGATAAACATTGTTCCCTAATTCATCAATCACTTTATATCTAATATACCTCATGGAAACACGTTTTACAACAGAAATGGCTGTATTTTGATTTCCAAAAAGCATTCGATAAGCCACATAAAATGTTGCAGCACAAGTTAAGAGCTCACAATTATCATTTGGAAAAATCAGAGTTAATATTGAAATATATACGATTCTGAGATGGCATGAGAAAAATTAGATGCAGAGGCATTTTCTCTCATGAGGAAGCAAAAACTGGGAAGCAGAGATTCAGAATAAAGTTTCCAAGGTAAGATGGAGATGAGAATGAATTTCTCCTCTGAGTTATGAGTCTTTGGAATTCACAATGCTGGAGAACTTTTGAGACTGATTCATTGAATATATTAATGACCAGGATGGACAGGTTTCTCAACTCTCGGGGATTCAAGAAGTCTTTGAAACAAGCATGAAAGTGGAGCTGTAGTCAAGATCGGATCAGTCATGATCTTAGAGAATGGCAAAGCAGGCCCAAGAGGCCATTTGGACTGCTCTTGCTGCATTTATTAATGTTTTTATGAAGCAGTAAAGTGCGTGACTACGATACAGTTGACAGTCAGGTGATGCAACACAGTATGGTCAACATCCCTTGGGTTTCCATCGAGATTGTATCCTTTCGCCTACCTCATATGAGGATTAGATTTTTGTAGAGAGCCATGTACAGATCCAGTTTTATTTTTGTCATTGTTATGTGGACTTTAATAAGATACCTGCTGCAACCTGATGGTGTTCCTGATGAAGTATTTTTATGTAAAAGAAAGTGATTATTAGCAGCTGGGTAGGTTAATCAAGTGAATCATCTGGCTATTAAGGTGACTCTAAGGGCATGACCGCATACAGCCCCCTTCATAAAGAGAGTCACTTGATCAGCATGCATGCTGCGACTGATTACTATGCTGTTTATTGTCACCGCTCTCCTATTCCTCTTGCTCTTTTCTGGCTGTGTTACCTCAGGTAGTGCCAGAGCTTTCCTTGTGGCCAAGCTGAGCAAGATGCAGTGCACCACAGCCAAGGGTCTGGATGTGTTAGGAATATACTTTGGTGAAATATCGCTTTTAAAACATGGGGGGACACAATGAGGTCTAACATCCAGGGCAGGGGTCGGCAACCTACGGCCCACGGTCGGATCCGGCCCGTAACCCGAAATCATCCAGCCCACAGGCGTATTTTGTTTTCGAAACCTGGGAACTGCAGCCAGTCCCGGTGCACGCGGGTGACCTGAGCTCTACAGCCAGTCCTGGAGCAGGCGAGCCCACCTGGGACTGGCTGTGGCGCCCAGGTCACAAAACATGGGGGGGGGGGGGGGGGGTATCCCCCACCTCTCAAAACATGGGGAGGACAGTCTCCCCGTCACCCCCCCAGGATTTCCACCCATGCTTCGGTGCACCCCTGGACTGTTGCAGCGTGTGGAATCTTATCTTGAAAAGGCAATGGATTTTCCACTATAACACTGGATTGTGCTGTGGCTTTCAATAGAGTGACAATCAGCAGGAGTAGATTTCCTGCATTCATGGTCTCTATTATTCCTTTCAAGTGTCGACCCTTTATTTGTCATTTGCACCAAAATGAACCAGAGCAAAGAAACTTGTACTTGCTGCAGCATTCCTAGTTGTCTTTAGAGTTTAGACTTTAGAGATGCAGCATGGAAACAGGCCCTTCGGTCCACCGAGTCGGCACCGACCAGTGATCCCCGTACACTAGCACTATCCTACATACTGGGGACAATTTACAATTTTTACCAAAGCCAATTAACCTACAAACGTGTATGCCTTTGGAGTGTGGGAAGAAACTGGAGCACACGGAGAAAACCCCCCCTGTCACAGGGAGAAGGTACAAACTCTGCACAGACAGTGCCCGTAGTCTGGATTGAACCTGGGTCTCTGGCATTGTAGGGCAGCAACACCGACCACAGTGCCATTGTGGTGCCCAACAAAGTGTTTCCTCTGCACCTTCAGACACAACCCCTATAACCAGGGAGGAAGCATAATTTCTCCCCATTAAATTCTAGCCGTCTCTCTCAATCTCAGTTCTTGACAGGTGTCAAGGCTAACCAACCATGAGATACATAAATGGAGGAGTTGGTGCAATTTACATTGCCCAAATGCCTAATCAACAAGAATAAATTGTTTTATCGGCAACTGCTTTAAGACCAAATTAATTAAAGTAATCATTTAAAACCACTCTAAAATCTCCAGTACATTATTTTGGACCACAGAGACTAACAGGAACTCAATGCATAATAACCTCCTACTTGTGGTGCATTTGTGTGTATTAGAGTAGTGCTGTGGTTACTTACTAAGCAGTTGCTACAATGCAGGGCTCTTTGCCAGTTCTCTCTCTTCTACTTCATAGGAAATGTTCCCAATTCTGATTGTTTTAAGTATTTCTCTGTTCTCAATCCCATATCCCCAACCAATTTCCACCAATGGTAACAAACCCTCATCAAGCAGATGCACAAATCCTCAGAAAATCCTCTGTCTTGCAGACTTTTGTTTCTCCATCAATAAGTTATTAAAACCTAGCCTTTGCCACTGAACAGTTTTATTATTGAGTTCGAAATGTGGTCAAAAGCTTGAAACAGACCGAATTCCAGTCCGAAGAATGGTTCCAACCCGAATCATCACCCATTCCTTTCCTTCAGAGATGCTGCCTGACCCTCTGAGTTACTCTAGCATTTTGTGTCCAGCTTCAATCAGTAACTTTAGCTGAATAACACTGCTCATGCTCAAGGGCTTCACTCAGGTAACTATATTCAGTACATCAAGTAAATAAAGTTAATTAGAATCTCTTCACCTCGAAGATGTTTAGAATGAACTTGTTGTCACACATGAAAGTGAATAACCTAGATGCCCAACGCATAGAAGGTCGCGGACGCCAACAGGAACAACAAAGTCATTAGGAAAGCTGGCTCCGTCTTGGGGGCAGAGTTGGATTCATGGGAGGTGGTCTTGGAGGGGAGGATGCTCCTCAAACTGCAGAGCATCTTGGACAATATAACTCACCCCTTCCATGACACACTGGTCAACCTGAGGAGCACCTTCAGCAACAGACTGGTTCCACCAAGACACAGCACAGAACGCCACAGGAGATCTTTCTTCCCTGTGGCTATCTAACTGTACAACCCCTCCCCCTTCTGTCGTGGGGTAGACCGAGTCCTCTTTTCCCCACCCATGCCAATCTTTGCACATCCCCAATCCTTTCTACTCATCACTTTAATTTCATGGTTCATGTATTTTGTGTTTTATGACTGTTGAAAGATCTAACAATTTATCACTCCTGGAATAAATGAAGTTACATAGAAACATAGAAAATAGGTGCAGAAATAGGCCATTCGGCCCTTCAAGCCTGCACCGCCATTCATGGCTGATCATCCAACTCAGTATCCTGTAGCTGCCTTCTCTCCATACTCCCTGATCCCTTTAGCCACAAGGGCCACATCTAATTCCCTCTTAAATATAGCCAATGAACTGGCCTCAACTACCTTCTGTGGCAGAGAATTTCACAGATTCACCACTCTGTGTGTGAAAAATGTTTTTCTCATTTTGGTTCTATCGTATCGTATTGTAGATGAGGAATGAAGGTAAGGACCATGTGGATACAATAAGGTGAAATAATGCTGGGGGAAGATTACTGTGAGGCATAATCAAAGCCTTGCTACTGTGCTATAATTTCAGTGCCTCCTATTTCTTCACCTGTTGGGTACCCGCTTGCGTTCTTCCTCATCGTCCGTGTCACTGCTGATGGTGATGACGCTGACCGCTGGGCTCGGTGTGTCGGGAATGACGATGGTCTGCCTCTGGTTCTCCTGGGTTGTGCTGGTGGCCTCTCCCCAGCCACACGTCAAGGTGTTACAGGACGGACTGTCCTGCACCACAGCACAGCGAGGAGGGGTGTTCTCCTTGATGCGTTTCGAGCGCTGGGGTGAGTGCGAGATGTAGCTTCGGGAGGAGGAAACTTCATAGGTGAAAGTATTCCTGTGGGGTAGTAATAGAAATATTGAGACATGCACACAAAAAGCAGCATCCTGTACATAATATAACAGACACACAATGCAACACACAGTACACATCTAATATAGGTTTGATTTGCTTTACTTTGAAATGTGACCACCAATTAAAAGCTTAATTCAATATAGACAGAAGGATCTACAGAAGCTGGTCTACAAAAATAAAAACACAGTGCTGGAATAACTCGTAGAAACAGGAACTGCAGATGCTGGTTTACACAAAAGGACACAAAGTGCTGGAGTAACTCAGCGAATCAGCAGCACCTCTGGAGAATATGGACAAGCGATGTTTCGGGTCAGGAGCCTTCTTCCCAACCCGAAACGTCACCAATCCATATTCTCCAGAGATGCTGCCTGATCTACTGAGTTACTCCAGCACTTTGTGTTCTTTTACTGGAATAATTCAGCGGGTTAATTCATAACTTTCACATAGCAAACTTTGTCAACTAATAGTGTTTATAGGAAAATGAACGTGAGTACAGTCTGATTTATTTTATCTCAAACTATTCACTGATTATGGAATTGTTATTAATGATTCTAATTGTTTTCTTCCTTTGAAGATATATGAATTAAACCATATTTTTAATGGAAATGATACAAACTAATTTTCAAACAGAATTTAGCGGATGAAGTATTAGAAGGAACCTAGAGGTAAAAGTGGACTTGTAATTTTCACGTCAGTTTAGTTTTCAGATACAGCGCGGAAACAGGCCCCTCGGCCCATGAGTCCGCACCGACCAGCGATCCCCGCACACTAACACTATCTTGCACGCACTAGGGACAATGTCCAATGTTGCCAAAGTCAATGAACCTACAAACCTGTACGTCTTTGGATTGTAGGAGAAACTGGAACATCCGGAGATAAGCAACACAGATCACTGGGAGAATGTGCAAACTCCTTACAGACAGCACCCGCGGACAGGACCAAACCTGGGTTTCTGACACTGCAACTCTATCGCTGCATCACATGGAGAGGAAAATTAAATGGTCGGCCTCTAGCAGGTGTGTCGAGGCTTTACTGAGAAATTATGTGCTAGGAATAGTATGTTTGAGAGAATTAGGTGACACTGGATCGATGATTCCCGAGTCTCACCACCACTGGGATTTCTCCAGTAACTTATCTGGGACTGTTGTAAATTAATTCTTATGATTAGTCAACAAATCCATACTCATTACATCCTGCCTTTGCCAGGATGGTGGTAGGGAAATTTTCTCTGTCAAGTTGTTCCTATGTTCCTAATACTCTGGATCAATTGATCGTAGTGTGTAAATCTTCATTTGCACCAGTTCAAAATGTAACATATTCCTTGAATGTTTCTTAGATTGAGGGGAGACTTTATTTAAAAAGTGGTTCTCAAGGGGACTTGACATGATATACTGTATGTTAAAATATTTTCACCAGTGAGAGTAATGAACAAGGAGATATAGTTAACATGGAACAGTATAGCACAGAAACAGGTCCATTGGCCTGGCACACTAGGACTAATCACGATGCCAATCTGACTAATCGCATCCACTTGCCCATCCATATTCCTCTGTTCACTCTGAAGAAGGGTCCCAAACCAAAATGTTACCTATACAGGTTCTCCAGGGATGCTGACTGACTCGTTGACTCACTCTAGCATTTTTTCTGCCTTTCCTTGGTAAACCAGCATCTGCAGTTCCTTTTTTCTACATTATTCCCCTATTGCCTACCTGCTCACATAGCTATCTAAATGATTTTTAAATGATGCTACCATATCTGCTTAAACCACCTCCTCTGGTAGTATGTTCCAGTCATCCACCAATTACTGTGTAAAAAAAAACCACTTTAAACTTTCTCCCTCTGATTTCAAAGCTACGCTTTCTAGTATTTGGCATTTTTTTATCCTTGGAGAAAGATTCTGAACATCCACCTTATTTATACCTCTCATCATTTTCTATGGTTCTATCAGGTCACCCCTCAGCCCTGATGCTCCTTGGATATCAATCCAATTTTGTCTTGCTTCTCCGAATAGCTAGTACTCTACAGTCTAGGCACTGTCCCGATTCATCTTTTCTGCACTCTCCCCAAAGTCTCCACATTCTTCCTGTAATGCGATGACGACAACTGCACATAATACTGCAAATGTGGCTTTGACAAAGTTTTATACAGCTGCAATTTGGCTAACCAACGTTTATACTCAATGCCCTTACCAATAAGGGCAAGCAGACAGTACACCTTCTTTACCATTTTATCTACTTGTGTTACCGTTTTGAGGGTGCTAGAAGGACTTGCACGCAAAGATCCTTCTGTACATCGATTCACAGAAGGTCCTGCCATTTACTCTATGCTTTCCTATTGTATTTGACCTCTGGAAATACATTACCCTCATATTTGTCCAGAAAAAATTCCATTTGCCATTTCGCCAACCAAATTCCAACTGATCTATATCCTGCTGCATCCTTTGACAATCTTCCTCACAAACCTCTCTAATTTTCATGTCATCTACAAGCCAGCCCACATTTTATAAGGGGCCATCATTTAAAAGTGAGATTCATCGACATTTCTTCTCTCAGGGTGTAGCGATTCTAGAATTCTTTACCCTAGAGGTGGTGGAGGCCAGGTCATTAGAACTATTTAAGATGGAGACAGATTAATTTTTGGAAGATTGAGAAATTGAGGGCTATGGGAGACTGGCACAGAAATGAATTAGGGTCAGCATAGGTCAGTCTTGAAGATAGACACCAAATTCTGGAGTAACTCAGTGGGTTAGGCAGCATCTCTGGACAAAAGGAATAGGTGACGTTTCGGATCGAGACCCTTCTTCAGGCTCGACCCGAAACGTCACCTATTCCTTTTCTCCAGAGATGCTGCCAGATCCTCTGAGTTACTGCAACATTTTGTCTATCTTCGGTATAAACCAGCATCTGCAGTTTCTTCCTGCACATGGAACAGGCATGACCATATTAAATCATGGAGTAATTTGATGGAGAGGCCTCATGGCCTCCTCCTACTCCTATTTTATTTTTCTTGTGTCAAGGTAGCACTTGAGCTTGTGGAGGTTGTGAGGTTGTGGATTCATCTCATTTTTTTGAAAAAGGATATATCCAAACTACCCAGACACAAGCATTGAATGAAAATACCATTATTCATCATTTACACAACTTGACTGCCACATTTTATAGCAGTAATTACACTTCAAAAAGCACTTGCCAGAGTGAAAAGCACAAAGGGACATTCCAAGATTGTGAAAGATGTTATGTTTTAAGAGAAAAAAAAATTTCTTGTTCAGGCACCGACTTTCCAGTAGAAGTCCAATTCAACCCTCAGAACAATGACGTCAAGTTCCCAACGGTATATTGTACACAAAATGCTGGAGTAACTCAGCGGGACAGGCAGCATCTCTGGAGAGAAGGAATGGGTGACGTTTTGAGTCGAGACCCTTCTTCAAACTGAGAAGTCAGGAGAGAGGGAAACGAGAGACATGGAAGGAAGGGTAAGGTGTGAAAACAATAGATCAAAGCAGACAATGATTAAAGGAAATGTAGAAAGGTTCATTGTTAGCTGAGGAATCATCTATGCTGATGACCTCTGCATCACCACCCAACAGGAGAACTTCCAGAAGATTGAGTCTGTCCTGGAAAGCACCCTCCAAGAGATGACAACCTACTACAATAACAACCACCTGAAACCCAACCCATCAAAAACCCAACTATGCAGCTTCCATCTTAAAAATCCAGATGCAGGAAAACAACTGAGCGTCTCATGGGATGGCCACAAACTCTCCAACCACTTCCACGCCGTGTACCTTGGAGTCACACTCGACAGGACACTCTCTTTCAAAACCCACCTTCAGAACACCAAAGCCAAGGTCAATACTCGCAACAACATCCTGCGCAAACTGGTAAACTCAAAGTGGGGCGCTGATCCACCAACCATCCATGCAACTGCCCCAGCCCTGTGCTTCTCCACAGCTGAATACGCGTGCTCAAGCTGGAGCCGCTCCCACCACACCAAACTGGTTGACACAGCCCTCAACGACACCTGCCGCATTATCACGGGATGCATAGGGACAATGCCAGTCCCGTGCCTCCTCGCCCTAGCTGGTATTGCCGCCCCCCCCCCCATATCAGACGATCCATCGTCGCCCAAGACGAGCGGAGAGCACAGGAGATCGATACCAGGCACCCCCTGCACGGACACACAGCACCTCCGCCCTGACTGAAATCCAGAGCCAGTTTTTTGCAGACAGTCCCACCTCTCCAGACAACCAAAGAAACAGCAAGGACCAACATCTGGAAAGATGAATGAAACCAGCTCAACACACGAGCTCACGACTGGATGGAGAGAGGAATCACTCCGACTGAATGCCTCACCAGCGGGCACGACCTCCCATGGCCAACCTGGAAGACCCTCAACCGATTACGAGTGGAGCAGGGGAGGTGCAAAGCACTTATGAAAGTATGGAACTACCAGGCAGCAAACACATGCAGCTGTGGAGCAGTACAGACAATGTCCCACCTACTGCAGTGTGACGATGCCCCCCCAGTGCAGCCCCAAGGACCTTGCTGAACTGACCCAACCAGCTGTGACCTGCGCCAGATACTGGCAGAACGACATCTGAGATTGCAACGGACTTAAAGAAGAAGAAGCTGAGGAAAAGATGACAAGGCTTGCAATCAATAAAATTAATCAGCTCCGTTTCTCCCCCACCCTAGTTCTCCGACTATTTTAACTGTCCTTCTGATTAATTTTCCTGATTGTATGCCTTCTTGTCACTTTCCCCTCAGCTAACATTGAACCATTCTACATAAACTTATCATCATCCGTTGAAACTGTCAGTTTCACACCTTACCCTTCCATTTCTCTAGACTCCCTCTCCTCTGACTCTCAGATTGAAGAACGGTCTCGACCCGAAACGTCATGCATTCCTTCTCTCCAGAGATGCTGCCTACCCCGCTGAGTTACTCCAGCACTTTGTGTCCATCTTCGGCGTAAACCAGCATCTGCAGTTCCTTCCTACACATTGTACACACCTGGTGGAGGACTGCTGCTTATTCTTCTTTGACGAGGAGCTTGAGGTGGGTTGCTGTCTCATTACATGAGCCACGCCAATGTTCAACGGCTGAGCGGATGGCAGCGTCATGTGACTTGCCAACAGAGCCGGCTGCTGCATGATGGTGTTGTAATGGCTTGTGTGCGGGTGGGCGTTCCTGAACCAGATAAAGCCATTAAATGAGAGAATTGCACAATAAACAATAATATCACCATGATCAACCTCATGCAACACTGTCACAATAACTAACCTTATATATGAATGCTTTTCACTGGAGTCCTTTCTAGATTAGTGATAATGCAATGGGAAAGGGATTAACACATGAAAACGCACACCTCCAGACCAGGGACAGTTTCTCCCCAGCTGTTATCAGGCAACGGAACCATCCCACTACCAGAGAGCAGTCCTGAACTACTATCTACTTCATTGGAGGCCCTTGGACTATCTTTCATCGGGCTTTACTAGCTTTATCTTGCACTAAACGTTATTCCCTAATCATGTATCTCTACTCTGTGAACGACTCGATTTTAATCATGTGTAGCCTTTCCGCTGTCTGGTTAGCACACAACAAAAGCTTTACATTGCAACTCAGTACATGTGATAATAAACTAAAGTTTAAAAACACAGTTTAACATGGTCAGCACCTGCAATAACTCCATTTATATGCAATGATTCACAAACTTAACAAAGTAAAATGATTGTTCACTCTGACTGTGCAGCTTTGACAGGTGAGCCATTCACATGTATCACCAGAAGTCGCTGGTAGATTTATCACTATTATTTGTGATCCCGAGTTGTAGATGTATCTGGTTCATGTAACAATTCTCACTGAACACTGCACGATCAAGTTGGCTTGATGGTGACAAACTCCGTGATGGGAGATAGTTATTACTGAGTCAATCAGTTGTTATTTGGGTAACTAAATCGTTCGCAAGGAAGTGAGGAATGAGTGAACAGGGTCACTGCAGGAGTTACTTTAACTCTGCAATGACAAATCTGGAAGTAAACCAGGAGTAAACAGGAATGGGACATTCTTCACTACAGCCACCAGGTTATTTTACTTCGGAGTCACGTGAGTGACTACGTGAAGACCCCGCCAGCACGCATGCGCGACATATCGTCGTACGCATGCGGAAGCGACGGTCGGGAGGAGCGGGGCTCCTCTAGCGTAAGCTTAAATAGCTTACGCCAGGTAAGTCTCACCGGAGGTAGTGAGTCGACGACAGTGAATTTACAATGGACAGAAAATCGAAGCGAACAGCGGCCAGAGCGGCTGCCAAGGAGAGCAGCCAGCAGCGAGCCACCTCTCCTGAGCTACAGATTTTGCCTGCAGCTCCCGACTTCTCGCCTTTTGCGACCGTTGGTACACCACGGTCAGGGAAGACCACCCGGAAGTCGGCCGGGGCCGACTCAGCGGAGTCCGGTCCCGAGGACACCCCGTTCGCAGATAGCGACGGTGGTCGTCTAAACCGCATGGAGCGGTTGATGGAGCAAATGCTCCAACGTGACTTGCTAATGCAGGGGCAAGGTCACAGTGGGACCCCTGGCAGGCCCACGGCAGGTTCCTATAGAGGACTGCCCAACGTCTCCCCCTCTGTACAAGGGAGCGTTGAGGGTCAGAACTGGGCTGACCCAGAAGACGGGGAGTTGGCTGAATCAACGAAGGTGTCAGGGGGCTGTGAAGACTATTTGGACATGGTGAGCAGGCACGCCATGCCTAATAAAAAAGGCTTGCCTATCCACCCCAAGCTGGCTGCCAGTATTAATTACATGGCAACCAACCAATTGCAGGAACAGGCCATCAATGCTACGGCAGATAAGTATATGGCACCAGAAAACTGCAATTCATTGAATGTGCCAGCGGTGAATAACCCTATTTGGGGAAATATGAGCCCCTCTAGTAGAGGGCAGGAGATAAAACTTCAGAGGATTCTGAAGCTCCTAACTGCAGGGATAACGGCGGTAGCTAGAACTGCAGTGGGCGTAGAGATGCCGGAAGAATTGCAGGATGCTCTAGCACTGCTCTGCAATACCCAATACGAAATTAATACGTTCAGGAAGAACATCATCAAGCCGGCGCTTCACCCCAAGTTTGCGGGGTTGTGTAAGCCTGGGAAGATTCAGCCTCCTAGCCTGCTGTTTGGGGAAGATCTCCCTAAGCAGGTTAAAGATCTTGACGAGGAGGCTAAGGCTTTGGGCCTTATAAAACCGGGCTACACTAAGCCACACCCACACAGACAGCACCCCTACACATCCACCGGGCAGAGTTACCTTAACAGGTCTGCCGGTGGTGAAAGCTCGAAGGCCGGGTATCCTGCACAGCGGTCTTTTTTAGGCCTAGGCCCAGACCGGCCTTCTTGGAAAATGCGCCACTCCCAGAACACACGCAACCAACCGAGGAAGCAAGGACAGAAACCACCACACCGGCAGTAACCATGGAGGTAGGTGGGTCTGGGGTCCCCAGAAACACATCTGGTCTAAATTCACTTTGTGTAGGGGGCAGGTTGCACATGTTCATTGAGAATTGGCGCACTTTTACCTCTGATCCTTATATACTCAGAAGTATTCAGGGATATAAAATTGAATTTGTTCACGAACTCCCTACCCCAGTACAACATGCACCTAACCGGAAATTCGTCCTTTCACTTAAAGATAGGGCAGCAGGGCATGCTGAACTACAGAGATTAGTACAGAAAGGGGTAGTTGAGAAAGCCATCAGAGAATCTCAGGAGTTCGTGTCCAATATTTTCACCAAAAATAAAAAAGATGGCGGGTTGCGCATCATCATTGATCTAACTGATCTGAATACTTCTGTTGAGTATATACATTTTAAAATGGACACCTTCAATACTGCTATACAGTTAATAGCCAATGGGTACTACATGTCATGCATTGACCTCAAGGATGCATATTATTCAGTACCCATTCACAAGGATCATAGGAAATACTTAAAGTTTGTCTGGATGGGACAATTATGGCAATACAAAGCTTTGCCTAATGGGTTATCGTCAGCACCCAGACTGTTTACTAAGATATTAAAACCAGCTTTGGCCTACTTAAGGAAACAGAATCATACTGTTATGGCCTATCTTGATGACATCCTCATAGTGGGGGAAAATTTGGAAATGGCTACTTTGGCAGTTACAGCCACAAAACATCTTTTCCAGAAGCTGGGGTTTACGATACATCCAGATAAATCAATATTGGAACCCGCTACCACCATGAAATATCTGGGGTTCATCATTGACTCAGTGCAAATGTCTGTTACGTTGCCACCAAGTAAGGTGGACGACCTGATAGAGGCTTGCAGGAGCCTTATTGGCGCTAAGGTCCCATCCATTCGGCAGGTGGCCAGAGTGATTGGGAAGATAGTAGCGGCATTCCCTGCAGCACAATTTGGGCCCTTACATTACCAAAACTTACAAAGAGCGAAAATTATAGCGCTCAAAAAACATACAGGCCATTTCGACAGGCCTATGGAAATTTCGGGGAAGGCGAAAGCCGAATTATATTGGTGGATGGGGAATGCCCAAAATTGTTCCAAACCTATCAATATTATCAATCCCTCGGTCATCCTACAAACGGATGCCAGTGCCGAAGGGTGGGGAGCTACTAACACTACCTCTTGTTGTAGAGGTAGATGGAGTGCACCAGAGTTAACCCTATACAAAAACTTGGGGATTAACTATTCGGAAATGCTGGCAGCATTTCATGGCCTTAAAGCATACTGCACTTATATGCACAAAGTTCATATTAGATTACAAATTGATAACACTACGGTGGTAGCATATATTAACCATATGGGCGGTATTAAGTCGATATCGTGTGACGAATTGGCTAACAATATCTGGCACTGGTGTCTGCAAAGAGAAATCTGGATCTCAGCTACTTACCTTCCAGGTAAGCTAAATATAGTGGCAGACACCAGATCACGTAAATTCAACGACAACATAGAATGGATGTTGGATCGGAGGGTGTTTTCAGATATTGTGGAACGTTATGGAACACCAGATATCGACCTTTTCGCGTCCAGGCTAAATCACCAATTACCAACATATGTTGCTTGGGAACCAGACCCGGGGGCAGTAGCGATGGATGCATTCACGCTACATTGGGGGGATCTATTTTGTTACATATTCCCCCCTTTCTGCCTCATCAGTCGGGTCTTGCAGAAAATTAAGCAAGACTCTGCATCGGGTATTTTGGTGGTGCCCGACTGGCCTACCCAACCATGGTTCCCTATGGTACGGAAGATGGCCACGGAACCCTGTATCAGGGTGAACAAAAGACCTAGCCTGCTCGTTCATCCTGTTACGGGAGCAAGTCATCCGTGTCATGACCGCATGGACTTGTTAATTTGCAGATTCTAAAACGGCCACTTCGCGGATTCGGACTCTCCAACAGGACCATTGATACCATCACAGCGGCCTGCAGAGAGTCCACGAGGAAGCAGTATCTGACCTACATCAGGAAATGGGAAGGATACTGCGTCTCTACCAACACAACATATGAAACCGCCACCATTTCGGAAGTGTTGGAATTCTTGGCTACCCTTCATTTCGATGAGGGTCTTAGTTACAGTGCCATTAACTGTGCCAGGAGTGCCCTATCATCTTACTTGGGCAAGGGGAGTGACCAATTGGGAATTGGGTCACATCCTCTAGTGTCTAAGTTTATGAGGGGAATATTTAATACTAATCCCCCTAGGGCTCGATATAGCCATGTTTGGGATATCAGCACAGTATTGACTATGCTGCGAGGATGGACACCTAACACGGGACTCCCATTGGCTAAACTCACCTATAAGATGGTCATGATTATGGCACTGATCACGGCACAGCGGGTTCAGTCCCTGCACAAGCTTAGCCTGGATGATATGGCAGTCACCAGTGACAAAATTACTTTCTATGTGCAGGGACTGCTGAAACAAGATCGACCTGGAGTGTCTGGACATTACTTGGAGTTTCTGGCTTATCCAGCAGAACCTCGACTTTGCATTGTATCATTAATTTTGCGATACATTGCAGTCACCAAAAATCTTAGGGGCACGGAAACGGCTTTACTCATTAGTCACAAGAAGCCCCATCATAGAGTCACGGTGCAACCATATCCAGATGGTTAAGGGTGGTACTGGATGCAGCAGGGGTGGATACTAATAAATTTAAATCTCACTCCACCAGGGCAGCATCCACCTCGGCGGCTAGAAGGATGGAGGTACCTATGGATCACATCCTGGCTACAGCGGGGTGGAGTAATGAGAAGACTTTCCACCGCTTTTATTATAAACCCGTGACCTCCTCTGATACTTATGCAGGGAGGATTTTGAGTGCTGCCAAATAGCTTACCCTTTAGGGAGGCTACTTTGTTTTGGTATGAATAAATACCTGATTTTGTTTTTCAGCCAGTGTCTTGTCTGAATTTCGTCCATCCTCTCATCCCAGCTTTAGCGGTGTGTGAGCATGGAGCTTCCAGGGCATGAAATCACAGAAGCTTTGAAATCTTCACGTAGTCACTCACGTGACTCCGAAGTAAAATAGTAAGATTAAACAAGAACTTACCAGTTTGAAGTTTGATCTTTATTTTATGAGGAGTTGCGATGAGGGATTACGTGCCCTCCGCTCCCAACCCTCTATTATAAAGATCCCCTGGTATGAAAGTTCTCTTGTTATCTTACTATATTAGTCATTGTGACTATGTTTTTCTGTGATTTCACACCACTGCTTTGAAGAGATGTCGCGCATGCGTGCTGGCGGGGTCTTCACGTAATCCCTCATCGCAACTCCTCATAAAATAAAGATCAAACTTCAAACTGGTAAGTTCTTGTTTAATCTTACTATTAAACACTACATCCTCCAAATATGCTCTGAACCACATAGACAGTCACAGTGGTGCAGGGGTAGAGTTGCTGCCTTACAGCGAATGCAGCGCCGGAGACCCGAGTTTGATCCCGATTACGAGTGCTGTCTGCACGGAGTTTGTACGTTCTCCCCATGACCGGCGTGAGTTTTCCCCGAGATCTTCGGTTTCCTCCAACATTCCAAAAACGTACAGGTTTGTAGGTTAATTGGCTTGGTAAATGTAAAAATTGTCCATAGTGGGTGTAGGATAGTGTTAATGTGCGGGGATCGCTGGTCGGTGTGGACCTGGTGGGCTGAAGGGCCTGTTTCCGTGCTGTATCTCTAAAAAACTAATCATGGGGGCATTGTTTTTTTCTTTTTGCATTTTTCCTGTTTGTTGGTTTGTTTTAATGTGTATGTGTGTTTATATATACACACACATATACACACACACACTGACCTTTTTTTGTTTATTATATTGTTTGCAGAGTACTATGTTTATATATTCTGTTGTGCTCCTACAAGTAAGAATTTCATTGTGACAATAAAACACTCTTGACATTGGAAAGAAGATGACCATCTAGAGACATCCTTAATTACTCAACACTAAAGTACATTGTGGCATCAGTAGTGAATGGCCAGTTGCCTGGTGCCCGTGACATCTGGAGAGATAAAATGTACCGCCTAGATGTGCCCAAGAAAGACTATTGGAGATGGAGCAAAAATGCACAGTATTTGTGCATCCCTCACCATTGAATCTAAAGACTGTGACATTGCGAGCTGATGCATTCATTAAGGTCCATTTCAGTTTGCAGGTCAACAAAGGTAAGGAGATGGATGCTTTGCTCACCTTGCAAATGTGACAAGATTCATGATAGTGAAATGTCAGTGGTACCTTTTGTCAGGACGTCTTTAATTATCCTGCCCCTCATTTCTCTGGAATAAGTTGTGCTCCCTCAGAGAAAGTACTGACTCCACACTGACTTTGTGCTTCAGTGTGAGGGGTCAAATTGCCACATACACCAGACATCGGACAGGCAGCACAGAGATCTGACCAATGATGCCAATTAAGCCTGGTGTCACAACAGATCAGGTCTACCTTATACTGATAGTCTATCCATCTGTTGAGGAGCGATTAGAAAATTAACCTCATTTTAATTGGCAAGCCTGCAATGGGCCTGAGCTGTTGAATATTCCTGCATATTTCTGCTTTGCTTTCATTGAGCTTACCTCCAGTCTGCCAGTTGCTGGGTTCCAGCCATTGTCTCTGGAAGAACAGCAGCATGCTGCATTGAGGCGTGAGTCGTTACTCCTGTTAACTGCTGCCATGCTTGAGGTAAAATAATCTGCTGGGTCCCACTGGGCCAAGTTTGCTACATGGAAGAAAAACAATATCCATCAACCATCACCTTCTCAATTGGTTTAACTATGCAGATTAAATTCATTAGGGTTCATCATTTCTGTGTTGCACCTATTTTGCTTGGGCAGCTTACAACTAAGGGGTATGAATATTGATTTCTCTAATTTCAAGTGACCCTTGCCTACCCTCTCTCTCCATCCCTCCTCTACCCTAGTCATCCTGCTGGTTTCATAGTTGTCCTGCTAATTGCACTGTTTTCCCCCCCTTCATTATCGCCCCTTTCACAGGCAACAATGAACTATTGTGGGCTCCACCTATCCTTGGTCATTGGTGCTGGCTTTGATTTGTTCTGTACTTTATCATATCTCTAGTTTCCCTCTTCCCGGGCTCTGAGGAAGGGCCTCGACCCAAAACGGCACCTATTCCTTTTCTCAGCCTGACCCGCTGAGTTACTACAGCATTTTGTGTCTATCTTCAGCCCTTTCCATAGTTTTACAGAACTATTCTCGTTGCTCTGGTTCCTACCTTCAGCCATGTCTGTTCCTCTGCTTCACATGATTATCTGCCTCTTCTTTACAATGAACCATGCTCTATGCTTCAAACACTCCACGCAGCAACGCATTCATGCTCAATGCCATCACTGCAGATGTTTCTCTTGACCTCCCTCCTTGTTCCCAGTTGGAGTTTTCCCCAGCACTCATTTACTCAACCAGCAAAAACATCTCACATTTATCAATACTCTACAATTTAAACCACTTCCTATGCTTCTATGGAGAAAAATCCTCATATCCCCAAATGTCAAACAAAACCACACTATACCATCCCTGGCAAGTTGAATCAATATACTCTTTATAGAATTACAGATAAATGGATCAATAGCATCATTAAAGAAGATCGTCAGAAATCCCCCTGTTATCCCGGCCAGTATTTATTCAACTAATCAATATTATTTGAAAATGTCTACTTATTATTTAATTTATCTAATGATTTATTATTTAATTTATCTAATAATGTGAGAGCTTCCATTGTGCACATCGGTTGCCATCTTGAGACCTGGAAAATTGTTACATAATTAAAGTTTTCCTTTGTTCTCATACCAAGAGGCTATTGGATTATCACCACGAATGGGAGTACTTTTAATTACCTCTCCCTCGCCAAGACCTACAGAAACCAACTACAACAGCCTTCCAACAATTTCCTCACTTGAGATTAAGTAGCATAGTGCTGGAGAATGCCTAATGCACCACACTCCTATTTTTCTAACCCTCTGGACCACAAACAAGATCTTCTGGTTTGTATGCCCTTAGCTTGTGTTCTGTCTACTTGATAGAACATCTCCCGGTTGCAAAAAACTTTCACTCCCCTTCCCATTCCCATGCTGACCTTTCTGTCCTAGGCCTCCTCCATTTTCAGAGTGAGTCCAAACACAAATTGGAGGAACAGCACCTCATACTTCGATTGGCAGCTTACAACTCAGCGGTATGAATATTGATCTCTCGGCCCTATATCCCCCACAATTAAAATGTGGATTACGGAAATGTCGGAGACCCTACAGTTGGAAAGAATCAGATTTGCCCTAATGGACAAACAAGAAGTCTTCGTTAGAATATGGTCTTCTTTCATTGATTACTTAAGAGGGTAGATCGGTTCGGCAGGGAACCCTAACTGAAACTTGGACTCAGGATTAGATGAAAAGTTATATTCTATATTCTTTGATCTTATCTTCAATGACGTATTAATGGTAAATTATTCCATTCTTTATGATTTATTTTTGACATATTTTATTTTTCTCTCTGTTTCTCTCTCTTTAAAAACATTAATTTTTATTAGAGACAAAATGATTCATTTGATAATATTAATAATGTATGATTGTTGCACACAAAATATTACTATCATAATATGTGTTTGCTAATGTACTGCTTACCTACTCTAATAAAATATATATATATATAAAAAAATATTGATTTCTCTAAAGGGCCTGTCCCACCAGCATGCAACTCTATGCGATTAGCGCGACCTAACGTGGTCGCTTGAGACGTCCGGCGTCGCGGGGCCGGTCCCACTTCGATCGCCGGAGCCGTGCGGAATTGTGCGGAGTTCGTCCCGAGTTCGTCCCGACACCGCACGGGGCTCCGAAAAACCGACTATGTCCAAAAATTCCGCACGGCAAAGGCTTGTCGGCTCGCAGTCGCCTCGACATTTAAGGGCCTGTCCCACCAGCATGCAACTGTATGCGATTAGCGCGACCTAACGTGGTCGCTTGAGCCGTCCGATGTCGCGGGGCCGGTCCCACTTCGATCGCCGGAGCCATGCGGAATTGTGCGGAGTTCGTCGCGAGTTTGTCCCGATACCGCGCGGGGCTCCGAAAAACCGACTATGTCCAAAAATTCCGCGCGGCAACGGCTTGTCGGCTCGCAGTCGCCTCGACATTTACACACCGCCCGGACATCGTGCCTCCGTGAACCTATTTGTAAGTGCCTCCGTGACCCTCTATGTGTGTGGCTCCGTGGCCCTGTATGTGTGTGTGCCTCGGTGCCCCTCTCTGTGTGCCCCTCTAAGTCCTGGCAAACTTACCTTGGACTTGCTCCAAGTTCGCCTCGCTTTGTGCCGCGTTGCGCCACTCACCCAACCTCCGCGCGGCCCCTGCTGCTGGTTTAGTTGCGCTTGCCGCATGCAGGCGCATGCTGGTGGGAACGGCCCTGTACAGGGGATCACCCGACCTCCGCGCAGCCCCTGCTGCCGGTTTGATCGCGTTCATCGCATAGAGTTGCATGCTGGTGGGACAGGCCCTTAACTTCCAAGTAACTCCTGCATCCACTCTCTCTCTGTCCCTCCCCCACCCTAGTCATTGTACTAGTTTCATTGGCGTTCCTGGTGAATTTCATTGTCTGTATAACTCATTTAACACAGCTAACAATGGACCACTTCCTTGATCATTGTAACTTTTTTGCATATCTTTCTTTTCCTTGTTGTACATCTCTTTATATCGCCGTCTATATCTCTCATTTCCCTTTCCCCTGACTCTCAGTCTGAAGAAGGGTCTCGACCTGAAACGTCACACATTCCCTCTCTCCAGAGATGCTGCCTGTCCCGCTGAGTTACTCCAGCATTTTGCGTCTACCTGCTTGATCGATCACTACATTGCCTCTTTGATCACTCCGGCTGTGTGGCCCAGTGTATCAGCTACCTGTGTTAGTAGGCCGGGCTGGATCTGAAGTGGCTGAGCTCCTGGAGCCTGCGTGACGATAGGAAGAGCGTTCTCCATTCGGACCGAGTACCCAGCGTGCTTGGAAGGGGAGGCCTGCAATCCTATTGGCATCAACCACAGCACATTCAGATGGTAGGAAGAAAAACATGAAGAACAAAATGTTTGAAACAAGTATTTTATCACAATGTGAAGCCTTTAAAAAGTTATTACTTTTCCCATTGAAGCTTACAAGGTCATAAGACACTCCAGGTCCCAACAGGACTTTATGTAAGTTCTTCACCGTTAGGTCAAATCTGCTCCTTACCCGATAGGTAAATAGGTTTACATTGTCATATGACACTCCAGTTCCCAACAGGCGTTATGTGAGTTCTTCACTATTGGGCCAAATCTGCTCCTTACCTGAGAGCAAATACATTTTCTACCACAGCCGGAGCTTCGGCAACCTCTTTGCTGCTGATTCCATCTACATTGAACTTACAGCACAAAGCAAAACCCACTATTCTCTCCCAGTGTTTATGTTCTATGAGTCTCCTTAAATACCATCAAAGGCACATTCCCTAAATTATTCCTGTTCAGGTTATTCAACATTTTAACCTTGTCATGGGCAAGTAGGTAAAACTTAAAAGCCCTCATGGATTTGATAGACTATCTTTTATTTATGTCCAGATTCTCAAAATCCACCCCGGTGGAATTATCTTTCCTATGTCAAACCCGTCAGACCACATCATAGTTTTTTAAGCCTTCGTTCAGGTCAACCTTCTCCAGAGATCAAAGAACCTCAGTAATTTCTCCTCTCCGCCCATCTTGTTTACACATGGGTCAAGAATCAGACTCTGGATCTCTCTGGTACTGTCAGTAGAAACATAGACATAGAAACATGGAAAATATGTGCCATTCGGCCCTTTGAGCCAGCACTGCCATTCAATATGATCGTGGCTGATCATCCAAAATCAATACTCTGTTCCTGCTTTCCCCCCATATCGATTCCCTTAGCACTAAGAACTAAATCAAACTCTTTCTTGAAACTACTCGCGAATGGGGCTGAGCATTCTTGATGATGGGTGGGTGTCACAGTGTCATGGTGTGGAAAGCTGCTTTCAGAACAATAGAAGACAGTGACTCGTGCACTTATTAAGTTGTCTCCCTCTCTCAGGCCAACATCTCCAGTGCTGAGGTCCCAGTTACACTCAGGCCAAGTCATTGGCATTTCCAACAACAGAACTCTGAACCATACACTCTATTCCAAAGAAGACACAGTGCTAGAGTAGCTCAGTGGGTCAGGCAGCATCTCAGAAGAACATGGATAGGCGCTGTTTCGGGTCGCCTATCCCACCCTTTATATGAAGAAGGGACCCGACCCAGAACGTTGCCTATTCATGTTCTCCTGAGATGCTAAGCGACTCTAGCACTCTGTGTCTTCTTTTGGAAACCAAGATCCACAATTCCATGCTTCTACACTCTATTCCATGTTCTATTGGGGAAAGGATTACCAGGTTGACAGAGGTTAAAAAATTAAAGGATCTGCTGAAAGCCTCCTTAAAGAAATGCAACATCATCATTGCTTCTCAGGAATCTAAAGCTCACAAGTCTCTAGCTCACAAGCGAAGGAGCCCTTAGGGTGGTATTTAGATCTTCAAGGGCGTGCATTGGGAGCACACGAAGGCCTTGCATAAGCTAGTTTAGTTTAATTTCTAGTTTAGTGATGCAGCATTTAAATGAGCCTGGTCGACCAAGTTGACACCAACCATCTTCCATCCATTAACTCACTTCAGCATCCACTCCCTAAGCACTAGGGGCAAATTACAGGGGCCAAAAGCATTAGAAGAAGCCCTCCACCTTGCCCACTCAATCGCCTTCACCCACCACCTGCCTTATCTCACATTGATCTTGTTACCAAACTAAGAACTAACTAACAAAGGTACAGTTGGCCTCATTCTCAAGGAGCTGCCCAAGAAGAGACCCAAGTTGGCTGAAGAAAGGTCCTGGCCCAAAACTTCACCCATCCTTTACCTCCAGAGATGCTGCCTGACCCGCTGAGTTACTCCAGCAGTTGTAGGTGTCCGTCTTCGGTACAAACCAGCACCTGCACTTCCTCCCTACGCCCAAATTGTCCAGGCTGTGGGGTAGATGAACCGAACCACACCGAACGCATCTCACCTTGAAATCCAGGCGGGCACACAATTAAGGCCTGTTGGAAGGGATCAGGTCGGGCACACAGCTGCGAGGCTCCAGACTGCAGAGGCATGGTCCGCTGGGCAACGGCTGCCATGGAAGCTGCTGAAGGCTGGTAAAGTGCAGATTGGTAGTTAAGTAAGGAGACGTCAGAGTTGGCAAGGGAAAGAGTGGCACTTGTGGATGTGGGAGCCAGACTGTTGGCCTAAAGGGATAACGGGATATAACACAAACAATAGGAAACAGTAAGCAAGGCTGTCTGGGAAAGGAGAAATTAAATGACAAAGAAAGCACAAAATCTTGGCCAAACAATTAGATTTCCTGGACATCCACCCAGAATGTGCATTTACTTTTTTTAAGAAGGTGAAGAAAATCCATTACAATTCATCACATCAAAGTTTACATTATCATAAGTTTATTTGTTTAGAAATCAAATTGTGGAGCCTTGTATTGAAAGAACAATAAAGATGTTTAAAAGTTAGAAAAATCTTCAACATCTCCTTATTTTTCAATTTTTACCTGGCAGGTTGTTTGTCCAAAGAATTGGCTTTAACCTCCCAGTAATGTTACATGTGATTGAATAATGTTTATTTTGTAACAATGACTGTAGCTCAATTATTTGCAGTGGTGCTGAGTCCTGCTGTACAAATCTAAACTAGTTTAGGAGTAGTGGTGGATAAACATAGCCACTGTGATGCTGCTGCCATATAGCACCAGGTTCGATCCTGACTATGGGTGCTGCCTGTTTGTACGTTCTCCCTGTGACCGCGTGGGTTTTCTTCGGGCTCTCCTGTTTCCTCCCTCACTCCAAAGGCATACAGGTTTATTGGTGAATTGGCCCCAGTAAAATTATAAATTGTCCCTAAATGTAGGATAGTTCTAGTGTCTGGGGTGATCGCTGGTCAGCGTGGACTCCATGGGTCAAACAGTCTGTTTCTGCAGTCTAAAGTAAAGACCAGGGTTCACTCATGGTCCTGGGTGCTGTCCGTTTTGAGTTTGCATGCTTCTTGCTGTGGATGTGTCTTCTCCCTGAGTGATCTGGTTCCTTCCCATATGCGAGAGATGTTGGTAGATTAAATAGCTATTGTATATTGTCCTTACCTATTGTAAAGGTGGGTGGTAGAAGAATCAAGTGTTGGGAGGGAGCAGGTGACAGGAATGCAAGAGAAAAATGGGATTCATTTAGATATATGCCTGATGGTCAGCTAAGATGCAGTAGGCCAAAGGGCTTCTTGCTGTGCAGTTTGACCCTTGAGACCCATCTGTCATTATTGTAGATAGAATACATTTTTGCACTGAGATACAGTATTAACGGGTACAATTTCCTCATGATACTGAGCTATTGTCTTAATCAGTGCAGGCCTTTCACTGCATACCTTTTGCACATCAGTCACTACGAAATGCTGATGTGTACAGGCACATCAGTGATGTAACACTGGGAATCAGTCTGGTGACGGATCCCGACCCAAAATATCACCAATCCATGTTCTCCAGAGATGCTGCCTGATCCGCTGAGTTACTCCAGGATTTTGTGTCCTTTTTTTAACTTGGATACCTCAAGTGTTTGTAGATCCATCATTGCAAATGCAGCAGTGGACAGCACTGGTGGGCGCAGGTTTGACACCTAATTCTCATGTGTGGAATTGCCCACTCTGTTTATGCATCCATATAAAAAGCAGGTACCTCACACACATCGGATAAGGTAAAAAGCTGAATCTCCTCCATCACTGCATCAGAGATTCCAACACTTACAGTATATGGAGTTACATTCTTCTGTCCCTGATCTTACCAAGAGGAAGAATTACCACTTCCAGATCCACACTGTCCAGGTAAATTTCTCCTCCCCTCACTGACACAGCTCAGAATTCTGAATCTATGAGCAGAAGTTGTCTCGTTGCAAGTTCTCATGGAGATCGAGTCGCTGGAGATCACGTTGATCTCCACAGACTCCCTTCTCCAGCATCTACAGTACTTCACCTGCCTTGCCATCACTATCAATTTTTGTTTAATATATTCAATAATTTCAAATCACTTAGATTTTTTTATTGGTGTTTCATCTAAAAGTTTATTAACAAACATTACTTATAACTAACGAGATACGCTGTGATTTAAAAAAAACATTGACTTGCAATTTTCATTTTACAGTCTGATGCTTTCATGAACCACAAGAATTGGAGTACCAAGCAATCACCTTATTCCCCTCTTTGATCAAGTTTCCACATGCACTAAATTTCCTATTTTAACACTCCATTAAAGTTTCAATATGCAAAATTCACTTTGCATGTCCTTTTAAATTGTTTGAGTTTAGTTTATTGTCACGTGCACCGAGGTACAAATGAAAAGCTTTTGTTGCATGCTAACCAGTCGATGGAAAGACTGGATTATACAATCGAGCTGTCCACAGTGCACAGATACAGGATGAAGGGAATAACATGAATAGCGTTTAGTGCAAGATAAAGCCAGTAAAGTCCGATCAATGAGGTCGATAGTAGTTCAAGACTACTCTCTAGTTGTTGGTAGGATGATTCAGTTGCCTGATAACAGCTGGGAAGAAATTGTCCCTGAATCTGGCGGAGACGAAAGACGAAACCAATCCGATCTCCTGGTGGCTCAGTACTTCAACTCCCCCTCCCATTCCGAATCCTATCTTTCTGTCCTGGGCCTCCTCCATGGCCAGAGTGAGGACCACAGTAAATTGGAGGAGCAGCACCTCATATTTCACTTGGATAGTTTACACCCCAGCAGTATGAACATTGACTTCTCCAATTTCAGGTAGTCCTTGCTTTCTTCCTCTTTCCCCTGTACCTGTCCACCAGTTCAGCTATACCTAATTCTAATTATGAAATAAAAGCCAGAAAATACTGCAGAAACTCGGCGGATCAGGTTGAATCTATGGAGACAGTTTGTGTTTCCGATCAATACCTTTCATCAACTAGGAGGTACCTGACAAAAAGTGCAACATTAACTTGGTATCTTTCTCCACGGACGCTGCCTGAGCAGCTTAGCATTTGCAGAATTTACTATTTTCATTTTCAGAATTCCAGCTTCGACAGTATTTTCTCCTGGAAAACTATTTTCATTTTCAGTCTTAACCTTAATCTTGTTTCTGTTTCGGGGGAAGAGCAGTTCCCAGAGAACACAGTCATATTTTCCAAGGACAACTGGCTATTCAGATTGAGAATTATATCACGGTGATTAATGTGGTAAAGCAGCTTTGTCAACACAGATGCAGCCGTGCCTCGTTAAGACTGAAACCTTAGTAAGTTGATTAAACATATTGAGTTACTGTTTGCCCAACATTTTAAGCTCTTATTCATTAAAGTGAGAGCTAAATGGTTGCTTTCCCAACTGGCCTGTAAATGACCTTGGAAGTTTAACAGAGAAAATGAGTGCATGAGGAGGCCATTCACACCCGCAACACGATTTACTATCACATATTTTCATTTTCAGTTCAAGCAGTACATTTTTTACAAGGATGTTGGGGGATTTAAATGGATCAGTTATTTCCATTTTTCTTTTTTTTTCTAAATAAGCCAGTTTTTTAAATGCAGTTGAAAATAATCCCAAGCATGCCCGAAAGTGCAATAGCAATTGTTTTCATTGCAATCCATAACCTGGGCTTGATATGATGCAACTGTTTAAGTTTATTATTGTCACATACTGTATACTGAGGTACAGTGAAAAGCTTTGCATTGCATGCTATCCAAACAGGTCAGATAATGTCGTACATAAATACGATCAAGTCAAACTCAAGTACAATAGATAAAGCAAAGGGGAAAATACAGAGTTCTCAGCATTGTACTGCATCGGGTCCATAGGCAAAGTACAATGTCTTCAATGGTGTAGAGGTGAATCGGACAGTACCCTAGCTTATGGAAGCGCTGTTCTTTGCAGTTATAGTTGACTTCGGAGTGATTGGTGCCCATGCAATGAGACTGTTTAGAGAATGTGATAACAGGGGGGAAGAAGCTGTTACTGAGTCTGGTGGTGTGCGTTTCAAGCTTCAGTACCTTCTGCTGGAAGTGCAAAGTGCAAATCAGTCGTAATCTACCTCATTTATAGAACAGGTTGCATTGACTGATTATTGTACGTGTTGTTCTGAATCTGTGACAGGGTAGGGAGTGCCGAGAATGGTGGGGAACCTGGTGAAAGGGGGGGGGGGGGGGGGGGCAAAAGCAGAAAGGGACCCGGTGGTGGGGGTGGAGACTGCTGCCAAGCTCAGCAGTGGGCAATAGACAAGGCTGTTCAGTGAACTTTTGTAACTTGGTCAGTGCCACTTTGCCGGCGACATTTGTGTACAGCCTAGGTGAGGTCTGCGACATGATTTTACCGGGTTGTGTGCAAAACAAAGCATTTAACTGAACCTGGGGACACTGACAATAAAGTATCATTGAATCATTGAATCACCCACAAAAAGAATACAGGTCAACTGTGAGTCTTTGTCTTGTGCAGCTTCCAGGTTGCTTTGTGTACTCTGTCCATATGGCTTAACACAAATATTAGCAAAGGGATGGACCTGGTAGCATGGTCTCCCTACAGAGAAGGAGTTGGGTATTTGGCTCTTCAAACGTACACAGGATATACATACTGCTGGCAACCCAATGTATGGTGGGTCATGGTGGCTTGCACAAGAGCCCCATCAATAGGAGACAAGTGTAGCAAAGGGGTGCCTTACAGAAACGTCACCCATTTTAATCAGATGGTCTTGCATTGAGATCCGAAACTAGGAGTTTCCAATTCTTCTGGGTTTGTGTACCCATGAAGACCTGGTTTAGATCCACACCTCATTCATGAACTGTACTTGGCTGGCCATACCCCTTGTGGCCAGGTTAAGATCACTCGTTATGCACCTACCTGGTTTTGAACTGCACTGAGTTGGTTGCTGAATGTCATGGTAAGATTGTTCGATGTGCTTGGAGCTACATGTGTGATGAATGGTGTCTTACTCTGGTTCACTGTGTCGTACATATTAACCCTTCGCTTGCAAATCTCCATGTTCTGAAAGCAGGACTTGACGCTGAAAAAAGAATTAGGAGTTAAATTCTTCACTAAGAAGGGGTAAGCTACAGTGATGTCTTCGCCATGATTTTCTTCAAATTGGAGATGGCTCAAAGATGCTTGAAACATAACAACATTTCCCATTTACCTTCAACGAGTAGTAAGTGACGTCGACAGAATGTACTTTTAGTTTCATTTAGTTTAGAGATTCTGAGCAGAAATAGGCCCTTCGGCCCACACTGACGATCAATCCCCATACACTAACACTATCCTAGAGATAATTTCCAAATTTACTGAAGCCAATGAACCTACAGACCTGTATATCTTTGGAGTATGGGAGGAAACCAAGCTCCCGGAGAAACCGCACAAGGGCACGGGGAGAATGTACAAACTCCATACAGATAGCACCTTAGCTTAACACAAATATTAGCAAAGGAATGGACCTAGTAGCATGGTCTGCCTACAGAGGAGGAGTTGGGTATTTGGCTCTTCAAACGTACACAAGTGTCTTAGCCATAAACTTCCTATCGGAAGGCCAATAATTTTCTTCTAATTGGAATGAACTCAACGATGCTTGAAATGTAACAATATTTCCTATCTGCTTTCTGCAAGTGACCTCAACAGATTGAACACTTCTTATTTCAGGCTGAAGACCTTCTCAGTTAACTAACTTACCTTTCTCAAATCCATTTGTTGCAATCTGTTCCCTCACATATTATGGCCTAAAAATCCTAGTGGATCCAAAAGTGAAATGGCTTGACAATAAAAATCACTGGGTACACAAAAAGCTGGAGAAACTCAGTGGGTGCAGCAGCATCTAAGGAGCGAAGGAGATAGGCAACGTTTCGGGCCGAAACCCTTCTTCAGACTGATGGGAGGTGGGGGAGGCGGGAAGAAGAAAGGAAAAAGGAGGAGGAGGAGCCCGAGAGCTGGGGGAGAAGTGGGAAGGGGAGGAGACAGCAAGGGTTAACAGGATTGAGAAAATTCAATGTTCAAGCCCAGAGGATGCAGACTCCCCAAGCAGAATATGAGGTGCTGTTCCTCCAATTTGCGGTTGATCACTCTGGCCGTGGAGGAGGCCAGGACAGAGAGGTCGGATACGGAATGAGAGGGGGAGTTGAAGTGCTGAGCCACCGTGAGGTCGGGTTGGTTATTGCGGACCGAGCGGAGGTATCAATAAAAATCACTGACATGATTAACGTTAGTCCCCAACTCCTCCCCTTACATTGGGGATGTTGTGAAGATTAGGCGACAGCTTTGTGGAAAACATCCATTTAGTCTGCAAGGGTGACCCTGAATTTGCAGCTGCTTGGCACTAATTGTCTCATTCATTCTCACTCTGATCTTCAGCCTCCAACACTGTTCCTGCAAAACTCAAATGGAAATTTGAAGAACAGCACCTTATCTTCCACCGAGGCCTGGTATGGCCTTCCAGTCGCATTGACAAATTCAGTCATTTTGGATAATCAACTATTTGAGTATTGTTATTTACACTTTAGATGGCATTGTGGCATAACTCATAGAGCTGCTGCCTCAGCACCAATGATATAAACTCAATCCTGCCCATGGGTGCTGTTTGTGTGGAGTTAGTACTTTCTCCTGTGCTGCTTGGATTTTCTTGGGTGCTCTGGTTTCTCCCATGGTGGGCTAATAAGCCACTGTAAATTCCTCCTGCTGTGTGAGTGGCAAAATCTGGGCAAAGTTGATGTAGAATGTAGGACACATTTGGAGTACTGCGTACAGTTCTGGTCACCCCAATGCAGGGAGAATGCGGAGCCTTTTTAAAGGGTGCAGAGGAGGTTTACCAGAATGATGTGTAGAAAGGAACTGCAGACGCTGGTTTATACCGAACATATCCCCAAAGTGCTGGAGTAACTCAGCCGGCCCGGTAGCATATCTGGAGCAAAAAAGGATGGGTGACGTTTCGGGTCGGAACCTTTCTTCAGACTGAAATTGGAGGGGAGGGAACTAGAGGTAGGAAAAACCCAGAATAAATCAGGGCCTGAGGAACCGATGACCAAGGAAGGGTGAAGCCCACGATGGCCCGTTGTTGACTGGGGAAGAGGTGATACAGAGGGATACAAGGAATAGGTGTATGAGCTGAGGGAAAAGCTGGGCAGACTTCAATTGTTTTGTCTGTAACTCCAGAGGTTGAGGGAAACCCTGATAGAAGTATAAGAGGCAAAGATAGAGTAGACAGCCCAAATCTTTTTGCCCATGATGGAAATATTCGAGTGCATAGCTCTGAGGTGAGAGGGGCAAAATTTAAAGGAGATGTGTCGGTAGGGTTGCGAACTGGCTTGGCCAGGACATCCCATATTTTGGGCTAAATTGGTTTGTCCCCTATTTGACTGCTACTACTTGGATCAAGGGGACTGTCGGGTTGGAGCGCCACGCCCGTCCTGCTGCACCCGTCCCGACATAATGCAGCAGCAACATCTTGCCCGTGGCCCCGTCGGGCGGCAGCTGTCCAACCTTCGGAACTTCGCTTACCGCCGACACCACCACCTCTCCTTCTCATGGCTGATCATTGGTATATGAGTTGGATGGGGTGTGCCCGACGTCCGCCGGGCCAAAACTCCTCAGCTGGTCCGCCGGCTGGGCTTTGTGTGCAGTCCAGCACCCAGGCCAACTCATCATTCACCCAGCCATGGCCGAGTCGGTCAATGAATTGCCGTCGGGAATTTGTCCCATATTTTGATCTTTTGTCCCTTATTTGGGAGTGAGAAAGTTGGCAAACTCTAGGAAGGGTTTTTTTTTTAACAGAGACAGGTGAGTAGCTGGAACGTACTGGTAGTGGAGGCAGATATGATAGTGGCATTCAAGAGATATATGGATAGGCACATGAATGGAGGGATAGAGATCATATGCAGGCAGATAAGAGATTTATTTGTCATCATGTTGGGCATAGACATTGTGACTGAAGGGCTGAGTTGTACTGGTCTATGTTCTATGAGAATAGGTTATACAAAGAAAATAGACGAGAAATGAGATCAGTCTGTGCCATAATAGATTCAAGGGGCCATATGATCTCTTTCTGTCAAGAAAAAAATTAGAAATGTATATAGAAATTTCCAGAATCCAATTTTTTCTTCCTCTCTGGCTATTTCAGAATTCATTCACCTCTTCCTATTCGTACCAACGCCTCTCATAATTTTTGTTCCCCACCTTCAGCTGATGCCAAGCTATATTATGGTGACCCCACTTGTGGATGATAGAAGAACAGATGTCTGCTGTTAGTCTAAAGAAGAAGGGTCTGAAGCAGGGTCCCGACCCGAAACATCATCCCATCCTTTTCTCCAGATATGCTGCCTGACTTGCTGACTACTCCAACACGTTATGTCTACCTTTGGCTGTTAGTATGTTGGCTTAGACAAGCCTTGCAATATCAAAAGCATGCATGAGGGATTATGTTGCAGCTGAGTGTGGAGAGAGGAGTCAGTTGATGTTCTGTAGACAACCTTACTGATAGTGTGATATTGTTCTGACATTCAAAAGGGTCAAACATAGTAATAAAATTGGAACGAGTCAGGTTCATCCTCAGACACATGCAAGGGTTAGGAATGGCACCTGTTCTGGCAGGTGTGAACGTACTGTGTGCTGTGAGGAAAGTCCAGTAGATGGGTCATCATGACAAAGGGATGGCTCAGCGTTTCAATCGGAGTAATTCTCTTGTCTGCATCAATGGTCAACATCTTCTTCAGCAGATCGATAAACTCCCGTCTGTCCGCCTTCTCTGCCAACATCTCGCTTCCCTCCAAATCCGTGGTCATGTTCACCTGCAAGAGAAAGGCTAGCATTAGATGGGAACAAACCAAACCTGCAGCGACAACAAACACAACAACTGTTTGCGTTCCTCAGTAGGGTTGCAAGCACAGGGCAATGCACAGGACAGTGGCAGGTGTGGATCAACCGTTTCCCAATAGGTATACAAAGTCTTTAGTGGACAATACGGGAGATAAAGGGAGAATGCTTTCTCCATAAACCCCCATTCTCACGGTGCTCTCCACAATGCTCAAATATAGCTGCAGTGGCGGCCCAAGTAGAACAGCAATTACCTATTCTTGATAGAAATAGCCCAACTTAACAATAGATATATGATCTGAAGTTCTTCAAGGTCAATATAATGCATTGCAGACATACACCATAGAATATTTGTAACTTGCCAGGATGTTACAAGGTAGGTTTATCTAAGCAAATCTACACAGATTATTTACACACAGGTGTATTGATCGATGTATCTAATTAAATTGGTATAAAAACAACTTCACATCTCCTCCCTCTCCATCCCAACCCCCCCCCCCCCCCCCCTCCTAGTCGGCGTACTAATTTCACTATTATCCTGTTGCGTTTCACTGTCTGTACAACTCGTTATCACCTAGCCCACACTTTCTGGGGGCTTGGTGATAAGGTCTCCACCTTTCTTTGATCATCGTTACATTTTGCATATATTTCATTCATTTGTTCTATATCTCTCTATGTCACCGTCTATATCTCTCGTTTCTCCTTCCCCTGACTCTCAGTCTGAAGAAGGGTCTTGACGCGAAATGTCACCTGTTCCTTTTCTCAAGAGATGCTGCCTGACCCGCTGAGTTACTCCGGTGTTTTGTGGCTGTCTTCAGTTTAAACCAGCATCTGCAGTTCCTTCCATCACATCCGTATTTATCCACAAGTCTTTATATATTATGTAGACCAGCGCTTGTTGTGAATATGGCAGCAAGGCGAAGTGTGGTCACCATTAAACATGCTCTAATGGCGCAGCAACATCAGATATGAGATGCAGCTGGTCCAGCTTGCACTGTACAGCCCTTTGCATTGTGTAGACATGATCTACCTTTTCCCTGACACGCACTGAATAACCTGACAGAGTTACAGTTGCATCGGAAGACACAAAGTGCTTGAGTAACTCAGCGGGTCAGGCCGCATCTCGGGAGAAAAATGATGGGTGATGATTCGGGTTGGGACCCTTCTTCAGACGCAAGTTACAAATGAATTATTTTGAATGAATTTCAAATCCAAGGTATCTTTTTAACAATGACTAGTTGTAAATTATTAAGTTTCGCGAGAATGGTGTCTTCTTCTTTCTGTCAACAATGTCTTTTAGATATAATAAAAGTATAAAATATAACATTTTAATATTTAATATTTCTCCCATTTTTCATAATCCAATCATTGTGTTCTTTTAATTTTTCTGAATTCTGAATACTAAATTCACTCACTCTACCACCATCAGAGAGCAGTGCTGAACTACTACCTATCTACCTTTGATGTCCCTTGGACTATCCGTGACCGGACTTTGCTGGCTTTACCTTGCACTAAACTTTATTCCCTGATCATGTATGTGTACACTGTAAATAGATTGATTGTAATCATGTATTGTCTTTCTACTGACTGGTTAGCATGCAACAAAAAGCTTTTCACTGTACCTCGGTACACGTGACAATAAACTAAACTGAAATTGAACTGGATTTTCCCTTCCTATATAGACCAGTACCATTAATTTTACAATCCTTCAGCTCAGAACAGTACAGCACAAGAACAGGTCTTCAGCTCACAATGTTTGTGCTGAACATGATGCCAAGGGCAACTCTTATCTACCTGCACATAATCCATATCCCTCCATTCCCTGGACATCAATGTGCCTATCCAAAAGTCTCTTCATTTAGCAAGGAAATACACAGGTGCCTCGCCTCTTCATTTGGTATACAGATACAGCACAGCAACAGGCCCTTCAGCCCACCTAGTCCACACCAATCATTGTTCACCCGTTCACACTAGTTCTATGTTATTCGACTCTCTCATCCACTCTCTACGCATTAGAGGCAATTTTAGAGGCCAATTAATCTACAAAACCAGACATCTTTGGGATGTGGGAGAAAACCCACTTGGTCACAGAGAGAACATGCAAGCTCCACACAGACAACACCCGAAGTCAGGATCGAACCCGGTTCTCTGGCACTGTGAGGCAGCGGCTCTACCAGCTGCACCACTGCTCCGCCCATCCACTGATACTCTGCCTTGTTATCAACTCACACCAACAAATAATCATACAAAAATACTTAATAGTTCTGTCCTTTCAGATTTGGGTTAGCTCTCAGATGCAATGCCACTGCAAATTACTAACTGTTTTAGATATGCTCAGGTACAAACATACCTGCTTTACGCACGCATGCATACGGGCTCACACACACACAGTTTGGCCAACAGCAGTCTGATATCTTTGATGTGGATGAATTACACAGAATTACAGTTTCCAGATGGAGGGAGGGGTTGATTCTGAAGCTACTGGAGATGCCAGCGAAGTGAGTTGAATGGCCTTTAAGGCTCTGGAATGCACTGCCAAAGTTAGCAATGGAGGCAGGTTCAATTGTGGCAGTCAAATATAAGCTGAATAAATTTAACCAACAAAATGGAGCACATTGGGAACGGGATTAGTTGGATTGCCCTTACTGAGAGCTAGTATGGACTCAACAGGTGAATGGCCTCCTTCTGTGCTGTGTCCATTCTGTCACTTCCTGAAATGTATAAGTGGAATACTAAACGTCGCTCACCACTGAAACTTATGAAACATTTTAACAGAGAGACACAAAATGCTGGCGAAACTCAGCTGGACAGGTAGCATCTCTGGATACTCGGAATGGCTGACGTTTTGGGTCAAGATCCTTTTTCAGACTGAGTCTTCCTCAGCCTGAAGAAAGATCTTGAACCACGAAACCTCACCCATTCCTTCTATCCAGAGATGCTGCCCGTCCCGCTGAGTTATTCCAGCATTTTGTGTCAATCTTCGGTGTAAACCAGCATCTGTTGTTCCTTCCTAAACATTTTAATAACTGTGGCTATGATACGCTCGGCCTGGTGTGTGTCTACGCCTCATTTCCACTCCCTCTACTCTTTACCTGACCTTCACTCATCTCTGCCCCTCGCTCTGACGTGATTGGGACTGGCGACATAAGTAGTGACTGGAGTTTTGAACGTCACAAGCTGCATTTGTGCACAAAGCACCTACACAAGATGTTTTCTTCAATGCAAAGCATTAAAATATTTTGCTGCTGCATGCATGATGCATTGCAATTGAGATTTGAGTCAAAAATGTCCTCATGTTTTAGAACTAGGTCATCACAGCACAGGCATGGTGTAGAAAAATAAAGGACTATTCATAATAGAAAATCCCATAAGTCATTTTGACCTATTTGTATTTTTAGTCCAGCTAAAAAAGAAAGAATATAGTTGGTAGATCTTCGAGTGGCTCCCTGCTTTGGTGAGCTCAAATACTGGGGCTGCACACACCACACAGTCTGTGGGGTCAGTTTGTGCTGAGGTTGGATTGGAATTGATATTCATCCCTCCAGGATTAAAACATAAAATAAAATTGATTTGGTTTTTTTTCTGGGTTTCTGGGTTTTTTTTCCCAGAAAGTTAGCCGATGTGTGTGAGAGCTTGTATATGCAGCCCTCTGATTGTGTGTTTAACTGCTTCTGTGTCCATGCGTGTCCACTTCAGTTTAAGGCTGTGCACGGATACATGTTTCCGAGTGATCGATATTGTTTTCTCTAACTTCAGGTAACCTTGCATCCCCTCTCTCTCCGTCCCTCCCCCACTCTACTCGTTGTACTTGTCTTACTGTCATCCTGGTGAGTTTCAGTGTCTGTATAAAGGGCCTGTCCTACAAGCATGAACTCCATGCGATGAGCACGACCTAACGTGGTCGCTTGAGCCGTCCGGCGTCGCGGGGCCGGTCCCACTTTGATCGCCGGAGCCGTGCGGAATTGTGCGGAGTTCGTCCCGACATCGCGCGGGGCTCCGAAAAACTGACAATGTTCAAAAATTCTGCGCGGCAACGGCTTGTCGGCTCGCAGTCGCCTCGACGCATTACACACCGCCCCGACATCGTGCCTCCCTGAACCTATCTGTAGGTGCCTCCGTGAACCTATCTGTAGGTGCCTCCGTGACCCTCTATGTGTGTGGCTCCGTGGCCCTCTGTGTGTGTGTGTGTGTGCCTCTGTGCCCCTCTCTGTCCTGGCGAACTTACCTTAGACTTTGCTCCAAGTTCGCCTCACTTTGCGACGCGTTGCGCCACTCACTCGACCTCCGTGCGGTCCCTGCTGCCGGTTTGGTCGCGCTTGCCGCATGCAGGCGCATGCTGGTGGGAACGGCCCTGTACAGGGGATCACCCGACCTCCGCGCAACCCCCACTTCTAGTTTGATCGCGTTCATCGCATAGAGTTGCATGCTTGTAGGACAGGCCCTTAACACGTTCTCACCTAGCCCACAGGAAATGGCCCATTTCCTTTATCATCATTACCTTTTTGCATTCCTTTCATTAATTTGTTCTGTATCTTTCTATGTATCTATCTATATCTCTCATTACCTTTTCCCCTGACGAAGGGTCTCTACCGGAAACGTCACCTATTCCTTTTCTCCAAAGATGCTGCCTGACCCATTGAGTTACTCCAACCTTTTGTGTCTATCTTTGGTTTAAATCAGCATCTGCAGTTCCTTTCTACACATGTTTCTCAGTGTTCCTGTTTCTCTGTAGCTGTGTGCGTGTACAAGGCTATGTACTGATGTCTACAGTGTCAATGCTATGCGTTGTTAAGAACATAAGAAATAAAAGCAGTCATTCATGACGGCTCCATCATTCAAAAAGGTCCTGGCTCTTCTTTTACATTCGCACCACTTTCCCATATTAATTTCATATCCTTTGACAGAGTTTGAGAATATTAAGGTAATCAATCTCTGCCTTTGCGGAGTCTTCACAGCTCTCTTGGGTAGAGAATTCCCATCTTTACCCTGTGATTGAAAAATGGTCCAATGGTACTTTATTGCCACAGGCACTGGGAACCCGCCCAAAGGCTCGTCGGATGAAGGGACCAGGAAGGAGCTGGGGATGTCGGACGTGAGGAGCATGAGCCGGTAGGAGGGTAAACCGGGGTAATGTCTCCAGCACCTTCAGGGAGGCTGCAGGAGACGCCCCCGGGACACAAAGATGGCCAAACGAGGAGATCGGTTCGCGGGAACTGCTACAATTAATTGAGCGCATGGGCCGACCAGACATTGGACTTTGAATAATGGCACCATAAATGGCAGCACATGCATGTGTAATATATGCAAAAAAACATTTCATTGTACAGATGCAACTGTGACAAGTAAAACTCCATTGAATAAATCACCATTGAAAGTATAGTCAAATTCCTTTGTTGCATACAATTCAGTAAGAATCTTACCATACATAGGCACAATCACACTCATGTACAAGTATGGAAGAATAGTTAAATAAACTGAGGCAGTACACAAGAGTCGCCATGATTCCGGCACCACCATGTTCCAGTTCAAAATTGTTAGCAATGTTAGTGCCTTAACTTGGCTGTAAAGGCCCTTTGTCCTGGTGGCAGCACTGGATTAGAGTTGCGATAGTCCCAGTATTTAGTGTGTGCCTTTATCTGTACATTGCTGTGTACATCTCTTTACGTAGCTATGTACACTTGTACATACACTTGTTCATGTGCTCAGTTTCTGTACGTGATTGTGTACCTACTTTTGAATGTGTGTGCCATTTCCGCATGCTTGTGTATGAGTGGATGCATGAATGTAGGCGTGTGAGGGACAGGACATGAGTGTGTGTGTGTAAGCGTGCCCGCTATACGTGGCTGTGGACAGTTTGCTGAAACATCCTGCTAGCACCAACCACCAGGCAGAGAAAAGGCCCTTTGGGAGTGTACTGAAGGAAGACAGCTTGTTCAGAATTGTAGTCCATCAAAATAGGCAAAGAGGAGAAAACTGGCCAAGAAATTCAATCGTACCTGTGCCATATCATCCAAACAATTAAAAATGTACTTTCTTGCCTCCTTCGACTTGATTCCCATCTCTGTTTCATGATCTTCTGGTGTCTGTAATTTTGAACAAGAATTTGTTTTTAAACTCAGAATTTAACACAGCACAGAGACCACCGAGGCTATTTGACTTCCATCAATACTGCTTGGCATCTCATAGTATGCCCGGTTCATGGTACCGACTTAGAAGTATAGCCAATGACTGACCATTACATACACCCAAGTTCCATTCAACCATCATAGGGCCAGTCTCATTTCAGTAATGATGTCTAACAGATGGGGCCTGACAATGGTTCAAGAGTTTCTACAATATAATGAAAGCAGGAGCCACATTAAGTTTGCTGTTGAGCGTCATATGTAAATTATTAGAAGCACATGGAACTGCAGGTGCTGGAATCGTGAGCAAAGCTGAAAGTGATGAGGGGGGTCAGGCAGCATCTGTGGAGGGAATGGACAGGTGACGTTTTGGGCCAGGTATGTAAATTGTTCCCACTAGGTGCTGCCTGTTTAATTCTTGCATTGCATGTGGGTTTGGGGAAAAAATCCCTTTGAAATTCAACCAAGGATTCTTTCAGACTTGCCAACACATGTTGCGGTGCTGAAAAGTTTCTTTGGACTCAAGGCCCCAATGCAAAGCGTGTTTATTTAAGCGTTGGGATGTGCCAAATGTCAAACATTATTGGGACAGCTGATTTTTATTTCAATCTTCCCTGAATTTCTAAAGCAGAATAGTCCACACTCGGGGGAACAGTCTGACGCTGTATGGTATCGGAGCAGGGCGAAAACTGAAACAAATTTCAGCGCAATGATGATGATGGATCAGCCGTCCGTTCAATTATGGCTTGATGTATCCCACTGAAATTCAACAAATTAGTGAATTTCCCTCGTGCTAACTTTGAAACTCAAGAAGCCAGCAGTTCCACTCCCCTCCGTAATTTCCCATTGTCCTGTAACTTGCTCTATCTCATATATCTATCGACTCCCCTCGGTTTTACAACTGGCCTCCAGTGAAATGGTGACATTTACAAACCGCTGAGTTACTCCAGCACTTTGAGTCTTCTTTTACAATAAAACGCTAATGTTAAACAAACACCAAATACTTGGAATGTGCGAGGAAACCAGACAGCTGGTGGAAACCCATATGGTCATGGGAAGAACATGTAAACTCTGAACAGACAACACCCGAGGATAGGATTCAAGCCTGGGCACTGGAGCTGCGAGGCAACACCACAAACTGCTGCTTTCTTAAATCTTCCAAGATTTAATCAATCAATCTTTGATTTTACAAATCGAAAGATTGTGCAAACAAACCAGGATGAAAGCGGAGTGGAATTCACAAATCCAACATCTAAATGTGCTTTACAGGCTGAAAGTAATTTTGAAGTTTAGTGACACATGGAATGAAAGGAGCAAGTGCTGTCAACTACAAACAACAATGAAATAATGATCAGATCGTTAATTTATTTTTATGATGTGGCTTTGGGAATAAATGTAGGTTACGAGGAAATCTCTCCCGGCATCTTTGAAGCAGTTTCTCGTGATCTTTAACAGTTAGGGAGGTGGAGGGACAGTGAGTCTTGGTTTATTCTCTCTCAAAACGTCACCTTGGTCACTACAATGTTCCCTCGCTACTGAACTGGACTGTTCAGCTTCTGTGTTCAAATTTTGAGGAAAGCTTAAATAGAAGCCACTAACTCAGGCAACAATGACTCACAAAGCCACAGGGACTGAAAGTACCACCCGCTCTGACCACTCCAGAGCTTCCAGGTACTTTCTGGAGTAAATTGTGCAATTTCAAAACTCAAAAGTGCTGGAGAAACTCAGCGGGTCAGTCAGCATCTGGGGAGGGAATAGACAGGCGGCATTTCGAATTGAGACCCTTCTTCAAATTCTGGCTCAGCGTGTCTGAGGTGGGAACTCGACCCAAAATGTCACTTGTCCATTACCTCCTCAGATGCTGCCTGACCCATTAAGTTGCTCCAATACCTAATAATCTAGATAAGCATCTGAATTGCTAAGACTAGGCTACAAACCTTGTGTTGAAAAATTGGATTAATAAGGATGGATATTTGGTGGTGGTCATGGACATGTTGGGCCAAAGAGTATTTTTAGATTTTGAAGATACAGTACGGAAACAGGCCCTTCGGCACACCTAGTCCACTGTTTCTATGCTGTAAGACTACATGATTCTTCAAAAAAATGCCAGGCTCTCTTTGGGCACTGTGTCCGCACCAACCAGCGATCACCGCGTACACTAGCACTACCCTATACTCTAGGGACAGTTTACAATTTACAGGAGTCAATTAACCTACAAACCGGTACATCTTTGGAGTGTGGGAGGAAACTGGAGCACCTGGAGCGAACCCACGTGGTCACAGGGAGAACGTACAATCTCCACACAGATAGCACCTGTAGTCATGATTGAACCTGGGACTATGGCACTGTAAGGCAGCAACTCTGCCGCCACTGTGCCACCCATTGTCGGCGGTAACTAAGCGCATGTTTATCCCCAGACAACAGTTGATGTGATACATGTGCCACTTATCTGGGAATTGGAGAGATGGGAATGAGGATGAACTTGGATGCTGATAGCTCCTGATCTTCACTGAATGGACCTTGCTTTGAAGTGCCTGCCTACAGAAAAAGAGGCCTGAATAAGTCAGGATACACTGTGTGGTCTTGCTCATTTAAGAGTGGACAACCCAGCATGAACCAATTTAAGGGAGAAGAGAGGCAGACAGAGAAAAAGTGGTCTAGATTGAAACTGAGTGAATTACCTTAAGCCTCCAAAGTGGATACGATGAATCGGGATCTCTGTTGAAGAACCGCGTTGTCTTTGTCCCTGCACTTAGTAAATACTCTGCTGGCAACCCTTGTGTCTGTGAGATGTACCGGATCTGAGAAAGAAAGAGAAAAGCGAGCAGTGAAACAGACTTTCCCACATGGTGGAAAATCCTCAGATTCCACAATGGACTGGAAATTCTCCCAAGCTGATGCACACGGTCATTCCATCCATTCACATCCTTTATTCAGTTTAGTTTAGAGATACAGTGTGGAAACGGGCCCTTCGGCCCAACAAGTCTGCGATCCCTGTACACTCGCACTATCTTACACACACTAGGGACAATTTACAATCTTTACCAAACCCGATTAACCTACAAGCAAGTATGTCTTTGCAGTGCAGGAGGAAACCAGAGCACCCAGGGAAACCCACGCGGTTACATGGAGAACGTACAAACTACGTACAGACAGCACCCGTAGACAGGATTGAACCCAGGGCTCTGGCGCTGAAAATCAGCAACTCTACCTCTGCGTCACTGAGTGACATGGACAGGAAAAGGATCAGAAGTGCGAACCCTACTTCCCAGATCTGATCCCCCAAGACTATCAAAATATACTTCATCCATAGTATTTGCAAATACATAACATGGCACAACCAAAGATCATTTATTGCATAAACCACAACACTCTAATTAAATTATATATATAATATCAAGATGACATTCATTTTTCTTTCATATAGTTTCCATAACAAACAGTCCACGGAATCTTTACACGTTCTCCGCGTGACCCTGAAGGTTTCTCCGGATGCTCCGGTTTCCTCCCACGTTCCAAAGACGCACAAGTTTGTAGGTTAATTGTCCTCGGTAAAAATTGTAAAATTGTGCCTAGTGTATAGGATGGTGCTAGTGTACGAGGGATCGCTGGTCAGCGCGGACTCGGTGGACTGATGAGCCTGTTTCCACGCTGTATCACTAAACTATAGACAGGTTCAAGCCCATCGTTGATCAATGGCACGAGGGCTATAAACTGTGGTCTTTCCTCCCCTTAGAGCCTTTTCCAGAGCTGCTCTGTCCGAGTTGCAGTACATTGCTCAGTGCAATAGTACTGGACCATGGAATGCACCTCTCTGCAATGTTCAGTCAAGTGCAGCACCTGCTCTGGGTGCTCCACCAGAGGGCGTCTTCCACAGAAATGATAATCTTCCAGCAGTTTCAATGGGAACAACACCTAGAACAGAAACCTGCATTACCCAGCCTTCAGAAAGGACCTTGACCCAATGCATTCCTTTCCAGATCTTGACAAATACACATTGCATGAAGAAATGGATAGTGGTTGCATCGCTGACCCCAGCTACCTCCAATACACAGGGTGGGGTGATGCAGACTCTGTATGGACAAATCTGAGGAAGGGTCTCGACCCGAAATGTCACCCATTCCTTCTCTCCAGAGATACTGCCTGTCCCGCTGAGTTACCCCAGCCTTTTGTGTCTATCACCTGTCAGGATTGAACCCAGGTCTCTGTAAGGGTTCATTAAGGCAGCAACTCTACCGCTGCCGCCCTAAACTGTGTACATTCAGACTATGTCTCTGCTTCCTTGAGTTTTTAGCCTGTTCTTTTGTGAACCAATAAATAACATCCTTTTCTCAAATTTGTTCACAGCACGTTTAACTCCTCACATTTCCTCACATTTGTCCGTGTAACTATTTAACCAGTTGGAGGTTTTAACCCCAATTAAACAACAACAAAGCAGGTAATAGAAATAGAGGCATGCTACATTGGCGCAGTGGTAGAGTCGCTGCCTTACAGCGAATGCAACGCTGGAGATCCGGGTTCGATCCCAACTACGGGTGCTGTCTGTACGGATTTTATATGTTCTCTCTGTGACCTGCGTAGGTTTTCGCCGAGATCTTCGGTTTCCTCCCACATTCCAAAGACGCACAGGTATGTAGGTTAATTGGCTTGGTAAATGTAAAAATTGTCCCTAGTGGGTGTAGGATAGTGTTAATGTGCGGGGAATGCTGGTCAGCGCAGACCCACTGGGCCGAAGGGCCTGTTTCCGCGCCGTACCTCTAAACTAAACAAAAGCAGGATGGGTTGCTCATATGGTCCCTCTCAACTCAGTTCAGTTAAATCATGGTTGCCCCAAACCATAGTTACCATCACAATCACTCCTGCACTGCGCTAGATTCCCACGTGGCGCAAAAGGATGGGATCGGGAACTCGATCTAAAGCTAGAACGGTTTTCTATTTAGTTTAGTTTAGAAATCCAGCACATAAATAGTCCCTTCGGCCCACCGAGTCCGCCCCGATCAGCGATCCTCTACACTAGCGCTATCCTACACACTAGGGACAACGTACAATCTTTAGCAAAGATTACAAACCTGTACGTCTTTGGAGTGTGGGAGGACACTGGAGTACCCGGGGAAACCCACCCGGTCACGGGGGGTGGGGAGAACGTACAAATTCCGTACAGATGGAACCCACAGTCGGGATCGAACCTCGGTCTCTGCTGTTGTAAAGCAGTGCCACCGTACAACCGCTGATTAGATAGGTTCAATTTGGAGCTGATAGATTGTAAACCATAATTAAAAAATTCACAAGTTAATAAACACTTTAGAAACATGCATTAAATAGTGGGAAAATAATCTTCTTCTTCCAAGGCATTCCCTCGTGAATCAAGGATGATCTACTTCCTCTCCAGTTTCATGGGCTCGTGGGTGGCTAATGAAGCAGATACAAGAACCATAACCTCTCCAACAGAGGGGCAGTGGTGACTGATGGAGTGTACATGTGGGCAGTCTGTCAGGTGGCCTACAGGTCAAAGTCTTATGAACCAGATACCATCATGTGCTTCAAAGCAAAGACTGCTTTGCTTTCTTTCTCAGCAATGCAAGCAATCAATCAATCCACTCGAGAATTCAACTGTCTGTTGAAGAGAGAGAGATTTCAAGAGAGAAATAGATTTAGCTCTTCGGGCTAAGGGAATCAAGGGATATGGGGAAAAAGCCGGAACGGAGTACTGATTTTGGAAGATCAGTCATGATCACATTGAATGGTGGTTGGTGCTGGCTTGAAGGGCCGAATGGCCTACTCCTGCATCTATTTTCTATCTTTCTATGTTGACAAAGACTGGTATATGATTTTTGTGCATGATTTAATTTTGAAATCTTCATTATGAAAGCCCTGCAGTGAACAAGTTGCCCTCTTTCTGCTTGGAAGCAGTGATGCTGAACATTAATTTCCTTCTACATTTACTGCAAGGCTATAAGAGCCTCACAGCTCCAGCAACCCAGGTTTAATCCTGACCTCAGGTCTATCTGTGTGGAGTTTGCGCGTTCTCCCTTCGACTGTGTAGGTTTCCCCTATGTAGTCCAATTTGCCTACCAGGTCCCTAAAACATGTGGATTCATAGATTTGTGTGTAGGAAGGAACTGTTGATGTTGGTTTGTACCAAAGCTACAGCCTTGTCAGGAGAAGGGTTCCAACCCGAAATGTCACCTATTCCTTTTCTCCAGAGATGTTCTGAGACCCTCAGTTAACACAACCATCACACTGCAGGATCACATGTTGTGGTGGCTGATGAATTGGGCTTTTAAGAAGCAAAAGAAAGGTTAAAACTTCTCAGAAAATATTGTTTCAAAATTCAATTGCATAACGAGGTGGCATAGTAGCGCAGCGGCAGCCTTATAACTGCAGCCTTACATCGCCAGAGACCCCGGTTCAATCCTGACTACGGGTGCTGTCTGTGTGGAGTTTGCACGTTCTCCCTGTAACCCTGTGGGTATTCTCTGGGTGGTCTAGTTTCCCCCCACATCCCAAAAGAGGTGGGGTTTGTGAGCTAATTACCTTTAACTAGGTAAAATTAGTCCCTGGTGTGTAAGGTAAAAGTAGTGTATGGGTGATCGATGGTCGTTGCGAACTCACTGGGCCGAAGGGCCTGTTTCCACGCTGCATCTCCAAACTAAACTGAACACTTTCATGGGTCGAATGCTTTGTGGATTCAGGCCCAAGAATGAAGGTGTTTAATTTTGATGTTTGAAAATAGAATTTTTTCCGGGAATATCTTGACATCAGTGCTGGTGCAGCTTCATGCATTGGGGAATACATCATGAGTATGCATCAGAGTAGCCTGAATACGCTCCTCATCAAACACCCAGGACTGAGTGATTTTACTAGCACTGAACTAGAATTGCTGTCGGTAATTTTAGTTTAGAGATACTGTGCAGAAACAAGCCCATCGGCCCACCGAGTCTGCACCGACCAGCGATCCCCGCACATTATAACTATCCTACACACACTAGGGACAATTTTACATTTATATACTTATACCAAGCCAATTAACCTACAAACCTGTACGTCTTTGGAGCGTGGGAGGAAACCGAAGATCTTAGAGGAAACCCACGCAGGTCACGGGGAGAACGTACAAACTCCGTGCAGACAAGCACCCGTAGTCAGGATCAAACAGGGTCTCTGGCGCTGTAAGGCAGCAACTCTACAACTATGCTACTGTGCTGCCCTTCAATTCACCTTGATTTCTTTTGTGAATGAATGAACAACTCAATGAACTGAAAGCTGCTGCTGCCTCTCTACCCCAACCCGACAATCTTCAGTCTGGTCACCCCCAATCTACAGCTCTTGATCCCTCAAATCCTTTGCACTTTGGAAGCCGAATGTCAGGGGAAAGTATACAGCTAATGGCAAGACACTTACGAGCATTAATGTACAAAGGCATCTTGGGGTCCAAGCTCATTGCCCTCTAAAAGAGGCACCATAGGAAAATAAAGCGGTACAGAAGGCTTTACCTGCCTGAGCATCTGAGTGGTATGCTCACCTGTATTGTTCGGGGCATTGAGAATAAGAGTCAGGATGTCATGTTCTATATGACTTTTGTCAGGCTGCATTTGGAGTATTGCATGCAGTTCTGGTTGCCTCATTACAGGAAGGATGTGGAGGCATTGGAGAGGGTGTTTGTCAGAATGCTGCCTGGATCAGAGGGTATTAACTACCTGGATCCAGGTGGAGGTATTCATAATCTTCCTGCATGGTAGTGCAGCGGTAGAGCTGCTGCCTTACATCCCCAAAGACACGGGTTCAATCCTGACTACGGATGCTGTCCGTACAGAGAATGTACGTTCTCCCCGTGTGGGTTTTCTTCAGGAGCTCCAGTTTCCTCCCACACTCCAAAGACATACATGTTTGTAGGCTAATTGGCTTTGGTAAAAAATTGTAAATTGTCCCTAGTCTGTGCAGGATAGTGTTAGTGTGCGGGGGATCGCTGTTCGGCATGGTCTCGGCGGGCTGAAGGGCCTGTTTCCACACTGTGTCACAAAACAAAAAAAATAAGTGGGGTACCTGCAGCATAAGTGGGGTACCCGGCAGCATAACTCCAATTGCAAAGATGTGCAGTGCTTCAGCTTATTAACCTAAGATCTAGAGCCTTGGGCCATTTTCCACTGGAGAAATTCCAACGTTTGCCCAAAGTAATCACAGGGCAGATCCATCACATAGATATACACTATCTATAAAATATTTTAAAGTTATATAGTGAGGATGATGTTGCCCCATGTACTATTTGATCTGTTTCCATGGCCTGGATAGAGTGGATGTGGAGAGGATTTTTCCTCCAGTTAGAGAGTCGAGGACCGGAGGTCATCTCCTCAGAATTAAAGGACATTCCTTTCGGAAGGAGATGATTAGGAATTTCTTTAGTCAGAGAATGGTGAATCTGTGGAATTCATTGCAACAGTAGGCTGTGGAGGCCAAGTCAATAGAAGTTTTTAAGGCAGATATGGATAGATTATTGATTAGCACAAGTGTCAGGGGTTATGGGGAGAAGGCAGGAGACTGGGGTTAGGAGGGAGAGATAGATCAGCCATGATTGAATGGCGGGATGGACTTGATGGGCGGAATGGCCCAATTCTGCCGCTATCTCTTATGAACATGAACTTATTTTCTCCTGGTTGAGGAAAGCTCTCCATTCACCCACCCCAACAATCACCACCGCCATGTTACTGTTGCCCTCGCTCTGGGACATCCTGTGTTAGTCCCCCAAAATACAAAATATTCCCCCATGCAGAGGAGAAAGCCGTGCCAGTCACTTGTAAAGAATATCCAATCATTCTCAGTGTCCCAGACTTTCCCACAACCTTGTAATTATTTTCTTTTTGGGGAAATATCAAAAATGTTTGAATACGGTCGAACTTCTGGTCCATTGATTCCGATTGTAAAATAATTCTTCACATCGAGCCTTCGCCAAAGACAAGAAACCTCCTTTTATAAATTGGTTCATATTCTCACGTTTATCACAACAGGTTCCACGGAAGTAGATGCTAGCAACGAACTTGAGAAAAAGGGTATCACCAAATACGGTGGGCAGTGGAATGAAGTTCAATGAACTAGTTGTCAACTGGTTAAAAACAAGCCATCACCTGATCAACAAACCAATACATTTCGTATTGTGATGCAGCAGTATAGTTACTGTCTTACAGTGGCAGAGATCCGGGTTCGATCCTGACAACAGGTGCTGTCTATACGGAGTTTGTACATTCTCCCTATGACCTACGTGGGTTTTCTCCGAGATCTTCAGTTTCCTCCCACATGTTAAAGATGTACAGGTTTGTAGGTTAATTGGCTGGTATAAATGTAAATTGTCCATAGTGTGTGTAGAGTCGTGTTAATGTGCGGGGATCGCTGGTCGGTGCGGACCCGGCGGGCCGAAGGGCCTGTTTCCGTGCTGTATCTCTAAAGTGAACTAAAAAATAGCACAAACATTTTGCGTGCATCCACAAAGCATTTATCAGGCAGGGGGGCCGGTGTAACACATTGTGACGCAAATCGTATGTTTCTTAAAAGTTCTTTAGTTTTGCCCTCTAACTTTATATATATTCTAATCAAAAATATTCTAATCAAAACCAAAATATTCTAATCAAAACACAAAACAAACCAAAGCCATTCTCATTAAGAATGAAGTGACTCAATCCAACAGGGGTTTAGCAGCCTGATGATTGAATAATTGCATTGATTAAAATGACTGAATTCCATGATTGAATTGCGGGGTAGACTTGAGGGGCCAAATGGCCAGATTCTGCTCCTATAACCTATGAACTTATGAACTCCTGGGTAGTAATAGCAAAATCACTGGTTTCTTTATCGACAGGCTTGTTTGGTATGACTTTACATTCAGCATCAGTCTATGACAATAAGCACAATTCTTCGTGTCAGCACACAAATTTGGTTTCGGGGCATTCAGTGATTTTTTTTTTGTCCAGTCAGTTATTTTGTACGACCTCTGCTTTTTACAAACCGTCCTTCACTGAGTCGGTGGCAATATATTTGCGGGATGCTCAGTTGCATCGAACACGGTTTGCACGATCCTCCTCTCTTGTTGCACCCCTGCATTGATCTAGTGGTACAGAGAGACTAGCAATGATCTAAACACACACTCATCATCCAAGCAATGTGGTGTTCAGTAATGACTCCTGCCTGTAACGTTTCCAGTTTTCATCTGAGTGCTGCCAAGTGTGAAGTACGGCCTCAGTGCCAACGGTGTGCTTCATTACAAATACAGTTTACGCTTGACATAATCTAGAGGCAATGCCATTGACCATTTCCCAAATAGGTCTACTGGTTCTGCAATAGGAAGATGGAATAGGTGGGTTACTGGGACATGGTACAAGTCCAAACACACCCATATATTCTAGATGGACACAAAATGCGGGAGTAACTCAGCGGGTCAGGCAGCATCTCTGGAGAAAAGGAATAGGTGATGTTTCGTGTCGAGACCTTTCTTCAGACAGAGAGACTGGGCAGAGAGAACTGGAGGTATGAAAAGGGACAAAGAACGGTATGAAATGTATGAAAAGAACAAATCAACGCCAGCAGTGATGATAAGGGAAAGGTTGAGCCCTCTATGGTCTGTTGTAGGCTGAGGAAGAGGTGATAATGAGTAGACACAAACAGTGAAACTCAACAGGACGACAGCGAAACTAGTCAGCCGACTAGGGTTGGGGAGAGGCAGAGTGAGAGGGAATGCAAGGGTTACGTGAAATTAGAAACATCAATTATCATACCACTGGGGGTGTAAGCTGCCCAAGCGGAATATGAGGTGCTGTTCCTCCAATTTGTGTTTGGCCTCACTCTGACAGTGGAGGAGGCCGAGGACAGAAACGTCAGTTTGGGAATGGGAAGGGGTGTTAAAGTGTTGGGCAGCTGGCAGTGTCCTAAAACCAGCGTCTGCAGTTCCTTCCTCCACCAACACATTCCGTTCATCTCTCCTACCAACACTGGCTCACTGGTTTATCCTGATAACCTAGCATGGGTCCGACACCAGTCCCTGATACAGTAATCTAACTGGGGGTGGCTTATACTTTCTTCTCAGCCATTGCTCAGTGGTTAATCCTGGTCTGAAAGACAAAAGCATATTGGATCCATGGTTCCAACTACAGTCCAGGCACTTGGGATTAACAATCTAGCTGACATTTCAGTGCAGCAAACAATTGCCTGGAAATATAATTGTGTAGTGCTGGGTTTTTTTTTGGTGTTATTAAACTGAAAATTACGGTTCTCCTGGGGTGTAGCATGACAACGATCATTTCCAGGTCGTTTGGTTTCATATCAAGAATTCATTTAGCACTTCCTGTCAGTCATCCTAGTGACCGAACAGGAAATGTCGTCAACCTTGCATTCGGCCAACATTCAGCCCACACTCGATCAAGCTCGACCCCCAACGTTCCCCCAATGTTCGTCCAACCCTGCAATTCCTCAATGCTCCACCAACCTCACAATCTCCCCCTCACACACTCTGCAAACCTTGCATCTCTCTAAACTCCATGCCCACTCCAACTCAGAATCTCAAGTCAAATCAAGTGAAGAGAGTTTATTGTCATGTGTCGCAGAGCACAATGACATTCTTGCTTGCTGCAGCACAAAGCATAAATATAGAACAGTTCAGTGTGTCTATATAGCAAAGACCACATATATACACATAAATAAACAGATAAAGTGCAATATGCTGTTGCAGTTCAGAGTCTGTTTGTTGGCGAGTTTAATAGCCTGATGGCTGTGGGGAAGAAGCTGTTCCTGAACTTGGATGTAACAGATTTCAGGCTCCTGTACCTTCTACCTGATGGCAGTGGATAGATGAGTGTGTGGCCAGGATGGTGTGGGTCCTTGATAATGCTGGCAGCCTTTTTGAGGCAGCGACTGCGATAGATCCCTTCGATGGTGGGGAGGTCAGAGCCGATGATGGACTGGGCAGTGGTCGCAACTTTCTGCAATCTTTTCCGCTCCTGGACGCTCGAGTTGCCGAACCAAGCCACGATGCAACCAGTCAGCATGCTCTCTACTATGCATCTGTAGAAGTTCGAGAGAGACCTCTTTGACATACCGACTCTCCGTAATCTTCTCAGGAAGTAGAGGCGCTGATGTGATTTCTTTATAATTGCATCAGTGTGCTGGGACCAGGAAAGATCCTCGGAAATATGCACGCCCAGGAATTTGAAGCTCTTGACCTTTTCCACCATCGTCCCGTTGATATAAACGGGATTGTGGGTCCCTATTCTATCCTTTCCAAAGTCCACAATCAGTTCCTTGGTTTTGCTGGTGTTGAGAGCCAGGTTAATGTGCTGGCACCATTTGGTCAATCGGTCGATCTCACTTCTATACTCTGACTCATCACCATTAGTGATTCATCCAACAACAGTGGTCGGCGAACTTGATGATGGAGTTTGCACTATGTCCGGCTACACAGTCATGAGTATAAAGTGAGTACAGCCTTGAGGTGCTCCCGTGCTGATTGTTATCGAGGATGACACATTTCCAACAATACGGACAGACTGTGGTCTGTGGATGAGGAAGTCGAGGATCTAATTGCAGAGGGATGCGCAGAGACCCAGATCTGAGAGCTTGGTAACCAGCTTGGAGGGGATGATTGTATTGAACGCCGAGCTGTAGACAATGAATAACAGCCTGACATATGAGTTTTTGTTGTCAAAGTGTTGCAGAGCGGAGTGGAGAGCCAGTTAGATCGCATCCACTGTTGATCTGTTGTGGCGATAAGCGAACTGCAGTGGGTCGAGGTTCTTGTCGAGGTAGGAGATGATATGCACCATAATCAACCTCTCAAAGCACTTCATCACCACAGGCGTTAGTGCCACTGGTCGATAGTCTTTGAGGCACGTTACCTTGCTCTTCTTGGGCACCGGTATTATTGATGCCCTTTTAAAGCAGGTGGGAACCTCAGACCTCAGAATTGAGAGGTTGAAAATGTCCGTAAAAAACTCAGAGCACGACCGGGTATGCCATCAGGTCAGGGAGCGAAGCTTTGCTGACAATTGAGCTGCTTCGTGATTTCGCCTTGTAGGAGGTGATGGCATTCAAGCCCTGCCACAGTTGCCAAACATTCGTCTCATCCTCCAGCTTGGAGCACAGTCCCTTTTGGGCTTAAGGTCATATCTGGACTTCTTGTAGACCTCTGTATCTCCAGACCTGAATGCCCGGGATCTGGACTTCAGAAGAGTGCAGATCTCATGGTTCATCTAAGGCTTCGGGTTAGGAAACACTCGGAAGGTTTTTGTTGGAATGCAGTCCTCCACACATTTCTTTATGAAATCTGTAACGACTGTGACATATTCATCCAGTTTCATTGCCGAGTCCCTGAACATTGCCCAGTCTACAGACTACAAACAGTCCTGTTGTTGTTCCTCTGCCCCCCCCCCCACCAGCTCTGTACAGTCCTCACCTCAGGGGGTGCGCTCTTTAATTGCTGCCTGTAGGCAGGAAGAAGCAGCACCGCAGTATGGTCGGATTTACCGAAGTGAGGGCGAGGGATAGAGCGATAGGCATTCTTGGTGGTGGTGTAGCAGTGGACGAGGGTGTTTGATCCTCTGGTGCAGCAGGAGACATGTTGGTGGAAGTTAGGGAGCGATTTCTTAAGGTAGGCTTTGTTGAAGTCCCCGGCTATGGTGGTAATCTCCCAGACCTTTCCTCAATCTCAAAATCCCTGATATCCCAATACTCTGCCAGTCTCGTTGTTCCAAATCTTCTGCTAACCACACAATCCAGTTGGAAATTGCTCAGGTGATCATGGATCCTTCCCAATCTCATTGCCGACCATTGACCGCAGTGAAGTCAGACATTTGTGCCCTGAGTTTTCAGATTCCTTACCTTATCCCCTCCTCTTCAAGAGATAAAATATATTAATCATCCCCCTGCAATTAAGCTATTATGCACCTGCCGTTATGTAATAAACCAGGAGATTATGGTCTAAATCTGGTTCAAGCTACAGTGACTGTGGACTCAGAATGACGGCAGGAAAAGGGTGTTGGGGAAGGAGCTGGCGATCAGTGATTTAGGGAGAGATCAGTGAGGTGGGGAGATATCCAGAGTTGAGTGGGTTGGGTTGGGGTAGTGGGGGATCTCTGAGATGGGGAGGAGTCATACAGTGTGAAAACAGGACCATCAGCCTAACTTGCCCACACCGGCCAACATGTCCCATCTACACGAGTCCCACCTGGCTGTGTTTGGCCCATATCCCTCTAAACCTGTCCTATCCATGTACCTATCTAACTGTTTCTTAAATGTTGTGATAGTACCTGCCTCAACTACCTCCTCCGACAGCTCATTTCATACACCCACCACCCTTTGTGTAAAAAGGTTCCTATTAAATCTTTCCCCACTCACCTTAAACCTTCTCGATTCCCCGACTCAATTCCCCTCAATAGAACATTTAGACAGGTACATAGATAGGACAGGTTTAGAGGGACCATGGGCAAACGCAGGCAGCTGGGACTATGTGTAGATGTGTACTATGTGTACTGTGTAGATGAGACATGTCGGTCGGTGTGGGCGTTGGGCCAAAGGGCCCGTTTCCATGCTGTATGACAGTGACTCTCACTGGGAGAATGCAAAACTGTGACACAGCCAGTGGGGCCACTACCTCACAGCGCCAGGGAACCGGATTCAAACCTGACCTCGGGTGCTGGTGTGGAGTGCGCATGTTCTCTCCGTGACTATATGGGGTTTTGGCTGGATGTATCAGTTCCCTCCCAAATCGCACAAACGTGTGGTTAAGTGGGTTCCTAGGCCATGAGAAATTCCCTTTAGTGTGTAGGAGGGCAGTCGATTCTCGGGAAGGTTGATGAGAATACGGGGAGACTGTGGGATGGCACAGAGGGGCAGCGGTAAATTTGCTGTCTTACAGCATCAGAGATCCGACTCCCGGGTACAATCCTGACTACGGGTACTGTCTGCACAGAGCACATACGTTCCCCCCGTGGCCTGCGTGGGTTTTCCCAGAGATCTTTAGTTCCCTCCCACACTCCAAAGACGTACAGGTTTGTAGGTTCATTGGCTTGGTAAAATTTTAAATTGCCCCTACCCTGTATAGGATAGCGTTAGTGTGCAGGGATCGCTGGTTGGCGCTGACTCGGTGGGCCGAAGGGCCTGTTTCCGCTCTAAACTAAAGTAAACTAAATAAAGGGATTAATGTACGATCGGTATAAATGGGTGACTGATGGTCAGTGTGGACTCGATGGGCTGAAGGACCCACTTCCATACTGTGTATCTCTAATATGAGTCTAAAGATCCAGGTTTCATGGTTCACGTTGTATCTTTCCAAATTATGATCATTTTTCACTTCTTGACGAGAAACACATTGCAACATGATTTAATTTCCAGGCGCCTCTTTCTGTTTTCTGTTCCAAAGCCTTGACTCATTTCCACAACGCACATCTCTATTTCAAGGAATCCTGAATCACCGGCAATTAAATCAGAGACAAAGTGGTGAATCTTGTACACAGCAAAAAAACTAGTGATTTTGATTTTTTTTTAATCTACAGTTGCTGGAAATATAAAATACAAACATAAAATTCCAGGAAAACTCAGCAGATCAGGCAACATCTGCAGAGAGAGAGAAGCAGTTTACAATTTAGGTCTCCTCAACCTGGAACCTGATTTCCAGGTTAAGGAAATCAACCTGACCATCAGTCTGAAGAAGGGTCCCGACCCGAAACATCCCCCATTCCTTCTCTCCAGAGATGCCGCCTGTCCCTCTGAGTTACTCCAGCTTTTTGTATCTATCTGACTATTGATGACCACTATTTCATCATCAAAAATATGGTTATAATACCTTTCCCACTCAAAAAACACTTTGAAAGTTCTCATCTCCCAAGTTCTCATCTCTCATCTCCACTCCATGACCAAACCAGGGCCAACAGTGTTGCCAAATGAGCCATGGTGTTAGAGCACTGGACGCAAAGTGGCCCAGCAATGTGACGAGAGACGGACTTCACTCAATGCCCTTCTCGTAGCCCGAGCACTGGTCCTGAGGTTCAGCACAGCTGGAACGTACCTGATCATACTCCGACGCCCCTGGATACAACGGCCACCCCAAGAACAGCTCTGCGATAACGCACCCTAGTGACCACATGTCAATCGCCTCGCAAAACAGCAATCCCAGGATGATCTCCGGCGCTCTACAGAGAGAGAGAGAAAGGCAAGAGTTAGTGGCACACACTTTCCCCCTTCTATCTCCATCCCCTTCTGCCAAGTGGGCTGCGGATTCGCAGGCATCAGGAGCTCTCTGGTATCTCCACAGCAACCCTGGAGAGGAGGTATACAAGAATGATCCTAGGAATGAGTAGCAGGAATTAACCTACGATGAGCATTTATCAGCATCGGGCCTGGACTGGCTGGAGTTTAGGAGAATAAGGGCGGCACGGTGGCGCAGTGGTAGAGTTGCTGCCTTGCACCGAATGCAGCGCCGGTGACCCGGGTTCGATCCTGACTACGGGTGCTGTCTGTACGGAGTTTGTACATTCTCCCCGTGACCTGCGTGTGTTTTCTCCGAGATTTATGGTTTCATCCCACATGCCAAAGACGTACAGGTTTGTAGGTTAATTGGTTTGGTATAAATGTAAATTTGTCCCTAATGGGATAGTGTAGGATAGTGTTAATGTGCGGGGATCGCTGGTCGGCGCGGACCCGGTGGGCCGATGGACTTGTTTCCGCGCTGTATCTCTAAACTAAACTAAACTAAACCTCATTAAAACGTACAGAAGGCTTGGATAGAGTGGATGTGGAGAAGATGTTTCAACTTGTGGGCGAGGCTAGAACTTGAGGTCCTGGCCGCAGAATTAAAGGACATTCTTTTAGGAAGGAGATAAGAAGAAATGTATTTAGTCAGAGGGTGGTGAATCTGTAGAATTATTTGCCACAGTAGGCTGTGGAGGCCATGTCAGTGGATATTTCTAAGACAGAGATAGATTCTTGATTAGTACAGGTGCCAGAGGTTATGGGGAGAAGGCAGGAGATTGGGGTTAGGAGGGAGGGATAGATCAGCCATGATTGAATGGTGGAGTAGACTTGATGGGCCAAATGGCCTACTTCTACTCCTAACATGTACGACCTTATGAACCCTTTGCAGGTTCAGACAATGAATGGTTCACGGAGCTTTATGTGTCACGTATGCAACTGCGCAGCGAAACTCTTTTTGCATATATTACACGGTGTCCCCACTATATTAGGCGCCATTATTCAAAGTCCAAAGTCCGGTGGCTGTGCACGCTCGATGTACTAGAGCAGTTCCCGTGAACCGATGCCCCTCTTCTCTCTCCATCCCGTCCCCCTTCCCGGTTCTCCTACCAGTCTTACTGTCTCCGACTACATTCTATCTCTGTCACGCCCACTCCCCTGACATCAGTCTGAAGAAGGGTCTCGACCCCAAACGTCACCCATTCCTTCTCTTCAGAGATGCTGCCTGTCCCGTTGAGTCACTGCAACATTTTGTCCACAATCAAACTCAATCTCTTTCTATCCCCTCTGGCCAGTGTGGAAGATCATTTTTCTACCTCCCTCACTGAGGCTAAGTATAAAACTCTCCTCACCGCCTTTACTGCTAAAATAACCAACAAGACGGGGAAGGACTCAGGGTCCTCAGGGTTTCTGTTCAAGAGTCAAGAGTCAGGAGTCATATTGTCATATGTCCCAGATAGCACCATGAAATTCTTATTTGCAGCAGCATAATATGTAAACATAGTACACTGTGAACAATTTAATAAATATGAAAAAAAGCTCAGTGTGTGTATATACACACATACACCACACACACACACACACACACACACACACACACGCATACACCACACACACACACACACACACACACACACACACACACACGCACACACACACACACACACACACACACACGCATACACCACACACACACACACACACACACACACACACACACACATACACCACACACACACACACACACACACACACACACACACACACGCATACACCACACACACACACACACACACACACACACACGCACACACACACACACACACACACACACACACGCATACACCACACACACACACACACACACACATACACCACACACACACACACACACACACACACACACACGCATACACCACACACACACACACACACACACACACACACACACACACACACACGCACACACACATAAAAAACAAACACCAATAATAGTGCAATAATAATAATAATAATAATAATAATAATACTCTATGTAGTTCAGAGCTTAATGGAGGTTCTAGTGTTTAATAGCCTGATGACTGGAGGGAAGAAACTGTTCCTGAACCTGGACGTTACAGTTTTCAGGCTCCTGTACCTTTTTCCCCATGGCAGGGGTGAAATGAGTGTGTGGTTCGGGTGGTGTGGGTCTCTGATGATGCTGGCTGCCTTTTTGAGACAGCGACTCCTGTAAATCCCTTCGATGGTGGGGAGAACTGGTGATGGACTGGGCAGTGTTCGCATCGTTTATGCTCCTCTTTCATCTGGGACAGGCAGTAACCCCTCGATTGGCCTTCACAACCAGCCACCAAAAACATTTTCCCTGCCAGCACAGACTAAAGCAACCAGAAACGAACGTAACTCAACAGGCCGATACTAAACACACGTACAGCTGAACAAACAAGCACAATACCAGGAACGCATGCATGGATGGAAAGCAATGTGGTTTAAGATGTAGGTAGATTGACAGATAGAAACACAGACAGACAGGCAGACAGCATTAATCCTACAGTTTACACTGACGGCAGCTCAATAGTACTTCTGTCGGATATGAGGGAATGTTGGAGACGGGAGAAGGGGTCATTACTGGGCAGCAAGGACTTCTAACCAGAGTAAAATGCCCAGAGGAGGAGACGATGGAAGAAGAACTCATGGCGGGCTCGGAATTGGTTGAGGTGGTGCTTTCGTTACTGTAGAGTGATACAGTGAGGAAACAGGACCTCCTGCCCAACTTGCCCACTCTGACCAACATGTCCCATCTACACTGGTCCCACCTGCCTGCCTTTAGACCGTATCCCTCTAAACCTGACCTATCAGAATCCGAATCCGAATCATACTTTATTCGCCAAGTATGTTTTGCAACATACGAAGAATTTCCAATCCTTGTACCTGTCTAAACGTTTCTTCAGCGTTGCGATAGTCCCTGCCTCAACTACCTCCCCCAGCACCTCGTTTCATACACCCACCACCCATTGGTTGCAAAATGGTTTGCGATATTATGTAGTTTAGTTTAGTTCAATTTAGTTTAGAAATACAGCGTGCAAACAAGCCCTTTGGCCCACTGAGTCCATGCTGACCAGCGATCCCCACACACTAACACTATGCTTCACACACTAGGGACAATTTACAATTTTTACCAAAGCCAATTAGCCTACAAACCAGTATGTCTTTGGAGTGTGGGAGGAAACCGGTGCACCCGGAGAAAACCCACGTGGTTACCGCGAGAGCATACAAATTCCCTACCGACAGCACCCGTAGTCAGGATCGAACCTGAGTCTCTGGCGCTGTAAGGTAGCAACTCCACCGCTGCGCCACCACGCTGGAAGATTATAAATGCAGGTCTTTATTCATTCTTTGAATTAAAGTATTTTATTGAGAGCTTTGTAAAAAAAATGTTAAAAAGACAAGGAGGAATTTATAGAGGACTCGATATCGACCCATGATTTAATGTGAGCTGCACTAGTGAGCGAAACAGGTTTGGGTGACGTTCAAGCTCTTCGCACTCACCTGGATTAGGTACACAAAGCCGTATTCCTGCACTGGGGTAGTGTTCAATGTTCACATGGGCCCAATGTGTTGCCAACAGTTAGATGATCATGGACCCCTCTTCCCCAACTGTCTGTTTCCAATAAGCAATTTCCAGGACACTTCCCAACAATAGCTGCTAACGGAGGCTGGGCAGGTAAACCAGAGACCCCGATGCATCCTCACCGACTCAGACCAAAGAAACCCAACACACCTCCAGAGATGGACACAGAATGCTGGAGCAACTCAGCGGGACAGGCAACATCTCTGGAGAGAAGGAACGGGTGATTTTTCGGGTCGAGACCCTTCTTCAGACCAGCATCTGCAGTTCCTTCCTAAACAAACATCCAGAGATTCTGCCTGACCCATTAAGTTACTTCAGCACTTTATTTGTAAGCCAGCAACTGCAGTTCCTTGTGTCTCTGTGCGACAAAATTAGTTCCTTCTCAACCTTTATTAATTTGAATCCACAATAACCTTTAGGTTGCATAATTCATGTCTTCCTGATTAATTGTGTGATCAGAGGCCACCCTGTCAGCTGCTAACAAAAAGGGTCATGTTTCAGCAATAAAGCGCTTTCATTTATATATCCAATTGCTTGCTATTAAAACTGTGAGGCTGGTGGACATAAGTCAGTCAGAAAAAATGATATTTTTGAGCCTCCTCTGGAAGGCACGGAGAATTTCTGACTCTAAGAGTTTCGACTTTACTGGCCATCCCTTACTGCCCTTAGTGAACCAACTAAGAACAGATGCAGGCCTTCTGACAAAGATGCTCCCAATGTCTATTCTATGAGTTCCAGCATGCCAATGCCTGCCAGCCCCCCACCACCCTCTGTGTGAAATACTTGTCTCATACATCGCCATTTAACTTTCCCCTTCTCACCTTATGGCAAGTGTTGGACATTTGCACCCGGGGGTGAAGGGTCTGAATGTCTACCCTATCTATGCCTCTCATAATTTTATATACTTCTATCAAGTCTCCCCCAGCCTTCCACATTCCAGAGAAAACAGCCCAAGTTTCTCCAGCCGGAAGCTCTCTAATCCAGGCAGCATTCTGGTAAACCTCATCTGCACCCTCTCCAAAGTTTAGACTTTAGAATCTAGAGATACGAGAGTCAAGAGTCGAGAGAGTTTTATTGTTATGTGTCCCAGATAGGACAACGAAATTCACTTCTCACTCACTTCTCACGATCTCACTTCTATACTCTCACTCCTATACTCTACAGCGCGGGAACAAGCTCCTTCGGTCCATGCCAACCAGCGATCACCCTGTACACTCACACTATCCTATCCAATTTACAATCGTACCAAGGCCAATTAACCTACAAACCTGTGGAGTGTGGGAGGAAACCGGAGCACCCGGAGGAAGCCCACGCGGTCACTGGGAGAACGTTCCAACTCAGTACGGACAGCACACCCTGTCGGGATCAAACTAGGGTCTCTGGTGCTGTAAGGCAGCAGCTCTACCACTGTGCCACTGTGCCGCCATGCTCTGTTCTGCTCCTTTGCGATCCTCAAGAGCCCAATGAACAACTCTATCAGGAGTCAACAGTCTCGGGACTATAAGCTATTTCCTAAAAGATTTTAAAGCATAAGCCTAAAAACGTTTTGTCGTGTAGTTTGAATGCAAGAAAAGCTTTTCACTGTACCTCGTTACACGTGACAATAAACTAAACTGAACCAAATCCAAGATGTTTCTGCCACAACCGAGGTTCAATCCTGACCTTGGGTCCTGCTGATGTCAAGACGACATTATTTTTCTGGTTCCAAGATCCGATTGTCCAATGTCCTTTGCTGAAGCACTACCTGCTGCATTTCCCCCTGCATTATACACAGCATCCTGTTTTACAAAGACATTGTGGCAGGTTGCTGGTTTAAAAGTTGCACTGGAGCTTTGCCTCCGAAAATACTTCCCTGCATTCGTTGTGTGGCTCCATTAGGAATCTATGTAGATGAATTTGTAATTACAGAATCATTTCCAAGTAATCCCCTCAATGACGCCTCCTTTGGGAGCAGCATGCAATTACTCTGAAGCCATTCCAGTTTGTTCTCCTCACCTGAGGCGAGAACACATGTGCTCAAATTCGGAAGATGAAAACTCTTCAATTAATACACATTTTAAATAGGCACGGGGACACAGTTTGCAAATCTGCTCTAATGAAAGTTCTCATTTGAAATGTTAATTTTAGGTTGCAAAGAACTTGAAAAAGAGCCAGCACAAGTTAAGTTAATGTAGATTGATCAACGTTCTCAACAAAGGTTATATCACAGATTTTTTAAAATTATGTTCATCATACAAAGAAAACTTGAATCCTAAAATTACAATGTCTGTGATACAAACCTTGCAAGAAAGGATTTTATACACAAAAATAAATAAAGCATGCTAAGTTTGTAAAGTGCCACATAAATGCATTTTATAATTTCTTGTGTAATGACTGGGTATGAGCTCTCAGGATAACATGATGAGGCAAAGATGATTACAATAGACAATAGGTGCAGGAGTAGGCCATTCGGCCCTTCGAGCCAGCACCGCCATTCAATGTGATCATGAGTGATTGGGCTTGCACAGATGGAAGGTGGAAGGGATGGGGACATTGGAGGCAAGGGGAGTCAAAATGCAGCACTTGGGTGGCGCAGCGGTAGAGTTGCTGCCTTACAGCGCCTGACACCCGGGTTTGATGCTGACTACGGGTGCTGTCTGTATGGAGTTTGCACGTTCTTCCTGTAACCTGTGGTTTTTCTCCGGGTGCTCTGGCTTCCTCCCACACTCCAAAGATGTACATGTATGTAGGCTAATTGGCTTCAGTAAAAATTGTAAATTGTCCCTAGGGTGTAATGTACGAGGTGATCGCTGGTCTGCGCGGACTCACTCGGCCGAAGGGCCTGTTCCCGTGCTGTATCTCTCAAGTAAATGTCTGAAGAGTGACTGTGAAATGCAAAGGGTTTCCTTGGCGACTCGAATGGAGCAGAATTGGGGAACAAAAGAACATAGCACTGGAAATGATCAGGCTGGTTCCTTCAACAAATTGCACAGGAATTGGAGCAGGAAGAGGCCACTCAGCCTCTCAAGCCTGCCCTGCCATTCAATATGATCATGTGTGAGCTACCCCAGGATTCAACTCCTGCTTCTGCTCCTCAAGAGCCCATTGAACAAGTCCATCAAGAGTCGGCAGTCTCAGGACTGCTGACCAGTTCCTGAATCCAAGATGTTTCTGCTTCAACCCAGGTTCAATCCTGATTTTGGATCCTGTTGATGCCAACATTGTATTATTTTTCCTGTGGTTGTCTGGTTTCCTTCCTCATTGCAAAGACATGCTGGTTGCGTAGGTTAGTTGTAAAGTGTAGATTGCCTTGAGTGTGTTGGATAATAATCCAGGTGGGATGGGGGCGTTGGTGCAAGAGGGTAGGTGGGATGAGTGTAGATGAGTGTTTGATGATCTGCACGGACTCTGTGGGACAAGGAGCCTGTTTCTGAGCGGTGTCACTCTATTCCTCATTAAAGCAGAGAAGCCTCACCCCACCACACCGATCTATTCACAGATCAGACTTCAACAGTTTAATTTAGCTTAGATATCCAGCACGGAAACACATCCTTCGGCCCACTGAGTCCGCACTGACAAGCGATCCCCGTTAACTAACACTATCCTACAGACTAGGGACAATTTCCAATTGTTAGCAAAGCCAAATTAATCTTGTTAACGTCTTTGGAGTGCCCTTAGTTTCCTCGTACAAATCATTTTGAGAAATTATAAAAACTTGAGGCCCCATCATAGATCCCTGTGGTACATCTTGCCAACCAGAGAATGACCCATTTACACCTATCCCATTTTGTGGAAGCATCAATCTTTTATTCATGTTGAAATATTCCCTCCTATTTCCCTTTCCCCGGTAACCTTTGATGTGGCACCTTATCAAATATCTCCTGGAAATCTAAATATAGTAGATCCACCAGTTCGCCTTTATTCACACCACGTGTTATTTCTTCAAAGATTTCCTGACAGGCGATTTACCTCTCAAGTTAATTCCAAGTGACAAGAAAGAACAGCGGAACACACTTAGCACCACAAGGGCGCGATGGTCTAGCATTAGAAAGTTGCTGTCTAGGAGGTTTCAACTGCGTTTGCGTGTAGTATCAGAGGCGCTCAAAGCCAGTCACTGTGAATTTATTGCATCCCTAAGCATCTTGAAAAGTTCAAGACAAATACACAAAATTCCTGAGGCAACGGCAATACAGTGCACGAGGAAGCCAGCTTCTGGCTGCAATAGCAGCATTCGCAGAACCTCTTGCTGCTTCTACGGGGGAAAATCTAAACCATACATTTAGCTATATTACTGCAAGTAGGGCAACACAGTGGTGCAGCGGTAGAGTTGCTGCTATACAGCGCCAGAGACCCGGGTTCAATCCTACCCCTCTATTCCTATTACCTGTTTAGTTGTGGTTAAAACCTCCAACTAGTTCAATAGTTACAAAGGCCAAATGTAAGGAAAAGGTTAAGCCGGCAGTGAAGAAATTTGAGGAAAGGATGTTATTTATTGGTTCACATTAGAACAAGCTAAAACCTTAAGGTAGCAGGGAGATAGTCTGAATGTATTTAGTTTAGGGTGGCATGGTGGTGCAGTGGTAGAATTGCTGCCTTACAGTGCCAGAGACCTGGGTTCAATCTTGACAAAGGGTGCTTTGTATACGGAGTTTGTACCTTCTGTCTGTGACCATGTGGGTTTTCTCTGGGTGCTCCAGTTTCCTCCCACGTTCCAAAGACGTACAAGTATGTAGGCTAATTAGCTTCTGTAAACTGTAAATTGGCCCTCGTGTGTAGTTTAGTGCTAGTGTACAGGGTGATCATTGGTCGGCGTGGACTCAGTGGGCCATAAGTCTAAAGTCTAAAGAGATCGTGAGTGGATGGGCAAATGCAATCAAAAGAGGTTGTATCTAGGGACATACCACAGAAGGAAATAATTTGTGTTCTTCATATGTTTTGGAAGAGCAGAATTAGGCCATTTGGCCCATCAAGTCCATTCCGCCATTCAATCATGGCTGATCAATCTTTCCCTCACACCCCATTCTCCTGCCTTCTCCCCATATCCCCTGACACCCACACTAATCAGGAATCCCAAAGAGATTTAGAGAATCCCAAAGAGATTCCAGAACTTAAGGCCTCATGCATTGAGACACCTGGTGGTGTTGGAGCCATTAAAACCAGGGATACTGAAGATGCCAGAACTGAAGGCGAACAAGGATCTTGGTACAGTCTGAAGAGGCAATAAAGGCCATTTAAAAACAAGAATGAACATTTTAAAATCTCTTGCTTAACTGGGAGCGGAGTTCACCCAACAAGACCAGGCGTTGGATGCAACCCCTCATCTCCAGCTGACACATGCATCTTCCAGAACACAGAACTTGCTCCGTAAACTTACCAGCTGCTGCACACTGCTAACGGTGCTCGCAGCTAGGCTCATATCCAGCTTGGTGTCACCAAGCAGATCATTTGTGTTCTCTGGTGCTAACTGAGAGATAGGCATTGACTAAGGAATTACAAACACACACTGTCCTTTACAAAGCCCTTCAGTCTGAAGAAGGGCCTCGACCTGAAACGTTACCCATTCCTTCGCTCCAAAGATGCTGCCTGTCCCGCTAAGTTACTCCAGCATTTTGTGTCTATCTTCGAGCACTATGGTCTCTTGTGACTTTGAATTCACTGAAGATGGAGCCTGTCTGTGGCGACATGTTGCAAGCAGCGCAGCTTAGGTATTGTTCTGTCTGAGACATGTAACAATAAAACGTGGCGTGTTAACTCTCCACGCTGGGGACAGAGCCTCAGCTACACACCCCGAGAGAAGGACTGTATCTCCGACAGTGTAGTCCCCGCAAACACTGCACTAGGGATATCAGGAAATGGATGGAAATTGATGGAGAAGTCAATGAAGTCCATGAGTTCTGCATGGGTGCAGGAGGTAGCACCGATGCAGTCGTTAATGTAACGGAGATTTGTTCTATATCTCTCTACATCATCGTCCATATCTCTCGTTTCCCTTTCCCATTACATTCAGTCTGAAGAAGGGCTTTGACCCGAATCGTCACCCATTCCTTTTCTCCACAGATGCTGCCTGTCCCGCTGAGTTACTCCAGCATTTTGTGTCCAACTACGGATGTCAGTCTAGGTTAGCAGATCGAGTGCCTGAACCATGATTAGCCAACGTAGGCATGAAAAGCAAAATAAAAAGGCAAGTTAAGTTATACTATCGCAAGGTTTAAGAAACATTTAGACAGGTACATTGATAGGATAGGCTTACAAGGATATGGGCCAAATGCAGGCAGGCAGGATTAGTGCATGTCGGTCAGTGTCGGCAAGTTGGGCCGAAGGGCCTGTTTCCACGCTGCCTGAGTCTGTGACTCTAAGTCCAAATTCCAAACCTGGTGCTAGTTTTCCATCAACCTGTTTAAAGTGTAAATAAACAGCCTCTGCTGTGTTTTGGAAAATCACCAGGGACCTAATCTGATGAGAACTGTCCTTAAGTTAAAAATATCTTTTATTGTGGAAACTTAACAAAACAAATATGCTGACTTCCCATGTGCTGTATTTTACATTTTGAAAATTAAATCTAGATAGCGGTACTTTTAATTTGCTTTGCCTTCTCCACAGATTGAACTTTTGGGCCATGTTATTCTGATTCATATCAGCATACATCTGTGCAAATAAATGTTCTTTTAAATGTGTTAGTTGTGCAATATGTTAGTCCACCATTAGGTGGGGTATCTGAGTCAAAATGCCAGCAGTGACCTGCACAACAGCAACGGGCTCGGAACCCACGTACAAAGAGCAGAGGGAATTGGTTGTAAAGGGGCTGTGGAGCTCTCTTGGGCACCCACAAATGGCTGGTGAGAGCACGGCGGAATAACGTGGGTTACAAGAATCACATCAGCCGTAGTCCGGTCCTGCCTGTACCAAATTCATGGCCTTCTTCCCAAGTATAGCAGGGATCATCAACAAGTGACTCAGGGCAGAAACAAAATGTTGGAGTAACTCAGTGGGACAGGCAGCATCTCTGGAGAAAGGGAATGGATGACATTTTGTGTTGAGACCCATTCTTCAAGAAGACATCTTCTTCTGAAGAATGGGTCTCGAACCGAAAACGTCACCCATTCCTTCTCTCCAGAGATGGTGCCTGTCCCAGCATTTTGTGTCCATCTTCGGTGTACACCAGCATCTGCTGTTCCTTCCAACAAGGGTGACTCAGGGTGTCTGAACCTCCATGTACGAACTAAAGTGGAGCATTGGCTGCCTCCGACGTGTCGGCAGGTCTGTGTCTTTTTATAGAGGACTTTCACTGGCGCTGTGCACGCTGAGATTGCAGTGCCCCCATTGCTATTTCTCACCTCTCCAGGCAGTGAAAGTATAAAAAAACACTGAAGTGAGAAAACACAGGACAGAAAGAGAGATAAAGGCCAAGAAAGAAAAAGTGAACCTAAGAGCAGGTTTGCAGCTTTATAATCATTCCTCATGCTTCATATTTTCCCAATGTTGTCTTGTCATTTGATGACTCAGCGACGTACAGAAACAGGCACAGGGCAGATACCGTAACTATGGCAACGCTAACCAAGTGCCTCCGTCAGGACAGAGAGCCTCCATGGCTAAATTAAGACTCTTAACAAATATTTAACAACTTTGAACTCAAACAAGGTTTAGTTTAGGCTTAGTTTAGTTTAGTTTAGAGATGCAGCTCGGAAACAGGCCCTCCTGCCCACCGAGTCTGCACCGACCAGCGATCACCACACACTAACACTATCCTGTACATTTGGGACAATTTACAATTTTTACCGAAGCCAATTAACCTATAAACCTGCACGTCTTGGGAGTGTGGGAGGAAACCGGGGGGAACCCACACGGTCACGGGGCGAATGTACAAACTCTGTAGAGACAGCACCAGTAATCAGGATCGAACCCGGGTCTCTGGCGCTGTAAGGCAGCAACTCCACCGCCGTGTCACCGTGCCGCCTCATCGATGGTGGTGGAGACGTGGCAACTCTCGTGTACTGCCTCAGTTTAATCTACTATTCTTCCACTCTGGAATTTAACGATGATTGTGCCTGTGTATAGTAAAAATGTTTACCCAACTATGTGCAAGAAAGCAATTTTACTGTAACTAGATCCATGTGACAATAAAGTACCACTGAACCACTGAACAATAGATGGAAGTTCGACCTCTGGCAGCCACACCAACAAAGTTTACCACTGTAGTATTTTCAGTAAATAACAGTGAGAGGCAACAGAGCATGACATCATGTTCCACCCTCTCAATAACATTTCTACTTTTCAAAACAGAAAATAATTAGCTCTTGTACTATTTGTGGAGTTGTCAGGTTTTTATATTGCTTCTTGTGCTGCACCTTAATCTCCAAAGCAGGAGGTTGTGTATTCAAGTCCACTTGTGCAGGCTCACACTCCAGTTGAGACCTGAGGGTCTACTACAATAGCAGAGGTGCTTCTGTTAGAGAAGCTGTTCTAGGACCCTGTCTAACCACGCAAGTGGACATTAACAATATCCCATGGCACTATTCTCCATCCAGACCGCATGAAATTTCAGAGTATTATGGACGCAGCCCAGACCACAACACAAACGGACCTCACTTCCATTGACTCCGTCTACACATTGTGCTGCCTCGGCAAGGCTAACCAGCATAATCTCAGACAAATCTCGTCCGGGACACTCCCTCTTCATCCCTCTCCCATCAGGCAAGAGGTACAGAAGTGTGAAAACACACACCTCCAGATTCAGAGACACCTTCTACCCAGCTGATATCAGGCAACTGAACCATCCTATCAACAACTAGAGAGCAGCCCTGAGCTAAACCCTTGGACTATCTTTGATTAAAGATCTTTACTGGACCTTATCTTGCTCTAAACGTTATTCCCTCTATCCTGTATCTGTACGCCTTAGGCGGCTGCATTGTATTTATGTGTAGTCTTTTCACTGACTGGAAAGCATGCACCAAAAAACTGTTCACTGTACCTTGGCACACATGACAATGAATAAATAAATAAATAAACGATTCTGAGAAGAACAAGAGAGTTCCATGCGCTGGCTATTTATCTCTCAACCGGCATTATTAAAACAACATCACCAACACATGCTTTGTCCTACCCTCCACTCTTATAACTTTCTTTCCCCCCACCCCTGCAGTCAGTCTGAAGAAGGGACCTAACCCGAAACGTCACCTATCCCTGTTCTCCGGCAATGCTGCCTGGCCCTCTGAGTTATTCCAGCATTTTGTACCTCTCCTTGGTAAACCAGCATCTAACAATTCCTTGCATCCAGAGATGAAATCATTATTTGTTTAATTAATATTTGTATTAGATCGATATTTTGCCATTGGCTTTCAGCCCAAAGTTTTCATTAGCCATATGCACCGTTGATGAGGAAAGCACTGCGCAATGCACAGGATAACATATTGAAATGCTAAACCTTGCTTTTTTAAGTAATATGCATCTATCTGCTTATTTATGTGAATATTGAACTGAACTGTTCTGTATTTTTGCTTACTATATTCTGTTGTGCTGCAGCAAGCAAGAATGTAATTGTCCTATCTGGGACACATGACAATAAACTCTCTTGACTTGGCTTGGCTTGGCTTGACTATAATCAGTTGCTTCAGGGACGGGGGCGGTGGGGGGTGGTGGGGGGGAGGGGGGGGGAATCAGATTTAGCATGTTTTTGAGGGACAGGGATCAGGGCTACAAACTACTGCAGCAGAGTGGAGAGATGTGCTGACAGAAAAAAAGTTAAAAAAGTGGATCAAGCCCAATTTCTATCCCATTTTTAACAATGTGCATCTTACATAGAAAACATGCCTGTTATTGCAGGAAGCTCAGAGATTCACAGAATGCTTTTGAAATTAAACTTTGTGAAAGGTATTTGTATTTTTCATGGATCCTCGTGAATTGGAATGTAAAATAAAAGGGATTAATAATAAAATGGTCAAACTATAAATATTATTTTATTCATTTACAGAATGGTATTTGGTTTATTATAGTCACATCACAAAATAAAGTGAAAAACTTTGTTTGTCGTACTATCCAGCCAGATCGGACCACGGTCGAGCACCTCAAACGATATAAAAGAGCAAAAGATAAGAATAATCAAAGTGTAGCATTCCCATCTCTGTCCTGAATTGCTTACAACTTATTTTGAGACTGTGATACCCAGTTTTAACTCCCCAGCCAAGAAATCACCATCCATGTGTAGGAAAGTGTCTGTGTCAGTCTGAAAGGTCACCTACTCCTTCTCTCCGGAGATGCAGCCTGTCCCACTCCCACTGAGGTACTCCAGCATTTTGTGTCTATCTTCGAAAAATCCCATCCATGCCTCTACCCTTTCAAGCACCATAATGTCATATGCAGAAAGATCATCTCTTTCTCCCCAACTCACTGGGCAATCTTGCCTCTCCCCAATCCCTGGAGTCAATATGTTGAGCATTCATTCACAATATCTTTACTTAGGTCGGGAAACCAGACCAGCAGACAATATGCCGAGTGCAAGCTGTAGTTATTCCTGCATTCAAATCCTCTTGTAATACAGGCCAACATATGTCTGTCCTTCCTAGCTGCCAGCTACACCTGCACATTTGTAGTGATTCATGTGCATCAGGGCCCTCACGCTACCAGCTTCTTTCTAGTGGGAGGGTCTAGGACCAGTGTGGACAGCCTCAGAATAAAAGGGCGTACCTTTAGAAAGGAGATGAGGAGGAATTTCTTGAATGAGAGGGTGGTGAAACCATGGAATTTATTGCCCCAGACGGCGGTGGAGGCCAAGTCATTGGGTGTTTTTAAAGTGGAGATTGACAGATTCTTGATTAGTACGGGTGTCAAAGGTTGTGGGGAGAAGGCAGGAGAACGGGGTTGAGAGGGAAAGATAGATCAGCCATGATTGAACGGCGGAGTAGACTTGATGGACTGAATAGACTATTTCTGCTCCCATGACTTAAGAACTTATGAATATTCCAAGTGCAGTCGAATCAGAGTTGAACAAAACATCTTAATATTTATATTCTTCATCCTAAGAAGGGAAGCATGCAGCATGCCACCTACACCACCACACATACCTCTTTTGCCACTTTCAAGGAGCAGTGAGCAGGAATCCCAAAGTCCCTCCGTTCATCAACATTCTTTGCGTTATGCCATTTACTGTACATGTCCCACCCCTATTTCACTCCCTAAATTGCATCGTCTTGCAGTTGTCAGGATTAAACTCTGCCCAACTTTCCATCTAAATCTATATCCTGTGGCCTTAGACAACCTCTTTGTCCAAACACTAGCAATTTTCATCCTGACTGCAACTTACTAATCATACCTCCAACATTCACATCCAAGTTATTAATATATAACACAAACAACAACGATCCCAACACCAATCCTTATCACAGACCTATAATCAGAAGTGGAAACTTCTCACACTAATCTTTGTCTCTTATCACCGAGCCAATATTGAATTCAATTAGCTTGTTTGCCTTGGATTCCATGTGGACCAGCCTAGCATGCATGACCTTGTGAGATACTTATTAAATTCCATGTAGACATTACCTGCCACCATGTCGCAGTAACATATTCCACACATTCACTCAGCTTGGTTATGTACTCCTGAACCTTCTCTTCACAACTTACACTGACATCTTACCCTGCATCAATGGCAAACTTGGATATATTACACTTGGTCCCTTCATGCAAGTGACTGAGATAGCTTGTGAATAGCTGGGGCCATAATGCCGATTCCAGCATCACCCTGTTAGTCATAGCCATCCAAATAAAGACTATTATCATTTTATAAATGCCCTGAATAATAAATCCCTTCTGCCTAGTTCCTATGCACTGTCTATTTGTGGTCCTTCCAGATGGCAGAGTTTGTGGATTTGCAAAATATGAAATAAATGCACGTATGCGTAATATGTGAATATGGATACAAATAACCAGAAACCAGAGAAAACAAGTCAGAGCCAAACCTGTTCCAATTCCTACTGTGTGGAACACAGTTCCGAGATTCAATGAACCACAGCTGAAATGCCAATGAAACACTTACTGGGTCACAGATGAACCAGCGAGTCACTTGTGAGATGCACAGTGTGATGAGCAACTCATTTGCCTTTCCTGTTCGTTTTCCCTCCAATTTTCCTGGAGGGTGGTGGAAGCAAAAGTCAGAAGGGAATTGAGCAGTCGCTCGGGGGAGAACAATTTGGAGGAACAAAGGGAAGGATCAAGCAAACGGGATTGACGGGAGTCGTCACCAAGGAGTTGAGGTCATAAGTGATAGGAGCAGAATTAGGCCATTCAGCCCATCAAGTCTACTCCGCCACTCAATCATGGCTGATCTATATCTCCCCCCTGACCCAGTGGCCTGCTACAATGGAATGATTCCGTTGTTCTGCAGAACATCGAGAGGTAATATTACGACTTGGTAGCCAGTAACAAATAGTGCTGATCTGATGCCCACTTAAAAAGAAACACACACAGGCACAAACGCACACACACAACACACACACAACACACACATACACACACAACACACACACACACATACATACACACACATACATACACACACACACACACATGCACGCACATACACACACGCCCAAACAGAGGCACACATACACATACACATATATACGCACACACACACACACACACACATGCATACACACATACATACACGCACGCACATACGCACACACACACACACAGGAATATTGGAGCAAGAGTAGGCCACTCGGCCCCTCATTACAATCATGGCTGATCAGCCCCAGACCTTGAATCATTCTCTGCGCAAGATCCTCTTGGGTCTCAACCACGGATCTTTATAAAACTTATGGGCCTGTCCCACTTAGGCGATTTTTTAGGTAACTACTAGTCAACTAGTAGTCAACTAGTAGTTTAGGTAACTACTAGCATAAACTAGTCGCCACATATGTGCCAGTGGTCGCCGGGAATAGTCTCCTCAGTCGCGCAAAGAGTCGTAGCGTCTTTCTGGTCGCCGCTAAATTTTTAACGTTTTTAAAAAATATATATCTTTATTTATTAGAGGTACCGTAAGTTACATCAGTGTACATCTCTTATATTTTATTACAGTCATTGTACCCCTTAATTTTTTTAAGGCTTTATAAAAGAGAGAAAAGAGAGAGAAATAACAGCAAAGAAAGTAGAAAAGTGAAAAAGGGATGTGAAAGTGTAAAAGCGTGACAGAGGGAAAGGAAACCCTTGAAGAGTTAGAGACCGGAGATTAAGAGATAGACCCTGGAGAGGAAAACATAAGAAAAAGGGAAAGATAGAGAAAGAAAGAAGAAAAGCCAGTTACTTTATTATAAACATCTCGCAAAAGGAATCTACCAACTCGACAGCTTTTCTTCCCCCTTTACCAAGACCCGACACCGGTACTTTTTTGAGGTAATCTTGCACCCTATCCTTCTAGTAGATTTATAAATGCAGACCACATCTTATAGAAACAGTCTGATTTTCCTGCTAATCAGAGTCTCATATCTTCCAAGTGTAGTTTCGAACATAGTTGAAATCCACATATTAACTGTTGGTATTGGGAGTATTTTTCCAGAATTTTAAGATTTTCCAGCTATTAAGCCATATTCACAATAGTCTTTTGAAACACATTTAATTCAGGGCTATCTTCCGATATCCCAAAGATAATCCAGTCTGCATTTGGAGTCAGTTTTATTTTAAATATTTTTGTGAAAATTTAAAAAATTTCAGTCCAAAATGTTTGAATTTTTGTACAAAAGACAAATGAGTGCGTTATATTAGCTTCTTGACATTGACATTTATCACATATAGGTGAGACGTTGGGAAAAAGTTTACTTATTTTTGTTTTTGAATAGTATAATCTGTGTAAGAATTTAAATTGTATTAAGGTGTGTCTTACATTAATTGAACATTTATGCACATTTAATAAATATTCTTTCCACCTTTCTTTGGGAATTTTTATATTTAATTCTTTTTCCCAGTCTATCCTGATACCTTCTGTTGTTGGTATTTCTGCATTTACAATAATATTATATATATATGATATTAGGTTTGCTGATTCTGCCTTTGTATTCATTACTTCTTCCAGTAAGTCTGGAGGCATATTGTGATAGTCTTGTGTGTATTTTTTCAGATAGTCACAGATTTGGAAATATTTAAAATACTGATTGATCCCAAATTGTATTTTAGTTGTATTTGTTTAAATGATAATAGTTTTCCCAATTCATACACATCTCCGAAGATTTTAATTCCAGCTCTTTCCCATTGTATAAATGCTTTATCTATAGTTTTTAACATGTTGAAAGTTTTTCAGTGACAGAGGGATGACAGAGCGTAGCTTGACCTCGCCTGACGTAGGTGCTGTTGTAGGTTGTCGCCAGGATAACGTAGGTTGTCGCCGGTTTTTCGGCGACCTGCTACGACTATGACAGTCACTGGCAGTTGCCTAAAAAACTCACGCAGTGGGACAGGCCCATTAGTCCACACTAGTCTAGACTAAGACTAAATCTTAAACTCAGATTGAAATTCTAAGTCTACAGTAATTCAGACTTTACTTAAGACTTTACAGTTTACTTAAACTCTAAAGTATATTTAAAGTTTAATAATTTAAATAAGGTGTTTAAATTTCCTCCACAACTCCCTGGGTGGAGAATTCCACCGATTCACCACTCTCTGGGAAGAATTTCCTGCCTACCTCAGTTTTAATATCCGGTCCTTTTTCTTGTGATTAGGTGCCCTTGTCTGAGATTCTCCCACGAGAGGTCATATCTCAACAGCTCTCCTGTCAGACACACACCCGCAGATCTTACATGTTTCAATAAGATCGCTCCTCATTGCTCTCAGCTGCAAAGAATGCTGACTCGACCTGAATCCAGGGAAAAGCTCACTGATTTCCTACTCCATTGATAAACAAGTTGCTGACTTACTAACACCCATTTCACAATGCTCCCCCAGAGCCACGTTCACCTCTGGTGACCCCTGCTATCTTCAAGTTCTACAGCTGGTGAGGCGGGGGGGGGGGGGGGGGGGGGAGCACAAATGAATCCTGAGCTGACCGCTGATATTCTGAACTGTGTGCTTTGCTAGCTTTGTGGGAGTGGGAGTGGGGGTTTGGGCTGGAGTTGGCGGGTAAGAATTATCCTCAGATTCGGAGATACATCGAGGACAACGGCAGAGCTCTCCTGCAACAGGCATCTCCGTGAGGTTTCATGGCTTTGTGTCAAATATTGAATATTGTCGTCTTTCAGCTAATGGTGCTGAAGTGATCGGGGTTAAGGGGCTGTCCCACTGCGGCAACCTAATTGGCAAGTTTAGACGAGTTTTGGAGAGTTTGAAAAAGTGTCATGGTAAAGACCTCCTTCGACTATGTTGAAGACCAGCTTCGACTAGCTTCGGGATAATTGGACACCGAATAGTGGAGAGTGAAGATGACCTCCTTCGATCTCCCTTTTCCATGTTGAAGACTATTTACAACTACCTTCGACTACCCTCGATTACCTACGACTAACATGCCGACCTACTACGACCTACCTCGACTAAACCCACGAGTAAAAAAAATATCGATTTTTTTCCATGGCGACCTTTTTTTACTCACGGGCATTTTTCAACATGTTGAAAAATACGCCGCGACCTAGCTGAGGCCTCGAGTACGCGGTGACTACTCTGGAGCATGAAGGAGTGCTACAAAGACTTCCTAGGACCTCGTGTCAACCATGTTGCGAGTATGTCGAGGGGAAACTCGCCAGAACTCGCGGATTAGGTCGCTGCAGTGGGACAGCCCCGATATAGCTCTTCGGGCTTACGGAATCAATGGATATGGGGAGAAAGCAGGAGCGGGGTACTAATTTTTGATGATCGTATTGAATGGCAGAGCTGTGTTGAAGGGCCGAATGACCTACTCCTGCACCTATTTTCTATGTTTCTATGTTTACTCCACATAGAAGCATCTGCATTGCGACGCTGGAGTGCCCAAAACTCAAGTTGCCCAAGTCCTGCAGGAAACATTTTGAGTTTAGTTTATTGTCACGTGTACATAGGTACAGTGAAAAAGCTTTTGTTGCGTGCTACCCAGTCAGCAGAAAGACAATGCATGATTGCAATCGGGCCATTTACAGTGTGTAAGGAATTAAAATTTAGTGCAAGGTAAAGCCAGCAAAGTCCGATCAAGGGTAGTCCGAGGGTCACCAATGAGGTTGATAGTGGTTCAGGACTGCTCCCTGGTTGTGGTGGGATGGTTCAGTTGTCTCATGACAGCTGGGAAGAAACTGCCCAACGCTATACCACAGTCATCGTTGCAGGATGGGTGGCAGCAGGGGTGCAGTGAAGAGGCTATGGGACCCCCTGGCTGGAGTGCCTGAACCATAGTCCAGAACAACGCTGCACCTTCAGCAAGGCCAACCCAATACAAGAGTCCCACCGGCCCCACAACAGGGAACGTTGGCCAGATATATCCACATAAAGCAGCACAAATCATACACACCCTATCACAGATGGCATCTGCAACAAGTTATCCTTCATAATGAGAGGATTTGAGTACAGGAGTAAAGGGATCCTTCTGCAGTTGTACAGGACCCTGGTGAAACCACATCTGGAGTATTGTGTGCAGTTTTTGTCTAATTTGAGGAAGGACATCCTTGCTATTGAGGCAGTGCAGCGTAGGTTCACAAGATTAATCCCCGGGATGGAGGGACTGTCGTATGAGGAAAGATTGGGAAGACTGGGCTTGTATTCACTGGAATTTGGAAGGAATGAGAGGAGATCTTACAGAAACATTTAAAATTATTAATGGACTGGACAAGCTGGATGCAGGAAACATGTTTCCAATGATGGGGGAGTCCAGAACCAGGGGCCACAGTCTAAGAATAAAAGGGGAGGCCATTTAAAACTGAGATGAGAAGAACCTTTTTCACCCAGAGAGCTGTGAACTTGTGGAATTCTCTGCCACAGAAGGCAGTAGAGGCCAAATCATTGGATGAATTTAAAAGAGAGTTAGGTAAAGCTCTCTATCTAACTGAGGCCAGCGAAATCAAGGGAACTGGGGAGAAGGCAGGCACGGGTTACTGATTGTGGATGATCAGCCATGATCACAATGAATGGCGGTGCTGGCTTGAAGGGCCAAATGGCCTCCTCCTGCACCTATCTTTCTATGTTCTATTTTTTCCAAGCTATTTTCCTGTCACTTATAATGAAGGGTGGGGTCCACACGGAGAGAGAGCTATAACAGAGTCCACATTCTGCAGGAACTCAATGCCAGAGAGCTCATACTAAGACAGCAGTACAGTATGGAGCTTGTGTCAAAGCACATCTGAAATAGTCTGTGGCACAGAAACTGTGCATTGGGGAACTAGTATCAAGGGAGCTCGGAAACATCGGCGTACATATGCACATTGGGAAGCATATCAAGGGACCTCCATGTTAGAGAACTAGTATCAAGGGAGTAGGACATTTGGGAACTCACATCTGGAGAGCACCACATCAGGGGGAAGATAGACACAAAAAGCTGGAATAACTCAGCAGGACAGGCAGCATCTCTGGAGAGAAGGAATGGGTGACGTTTCGGGTCGAGACCCTTCTTTGGGTCTCTCCTTGAAGAAGGGTCTCGACCAGAAACGTCACCCATTCCTTCTCTCCTGATATGCTGCCTGCCCTGCTGAGTTATTCCAGCTTTTTGTGTCTATCTTCGATTTAAACCAGTGTCTGCAGTTCCGTCCACCACATTAGCGGGGAATTGACATTATAGAGCTCCTATCCTGCTAGCCCCGTAAGGAAGCATGCTTTATGTGTTTTGGATTCAACTTGAGAGAGCGCTGCCCTATAGATCATGTTAGGAGAGTGCCTTTGTGGAAGATGCTGTACGTGAGGGATCTGAGGGCCCACATACGAGGGGCTGGGAGAGTCATACATCGTATTAGCACACACCCAAAACATTTCAATGCCAAAATAATTATCGTCGAGACTATTTCATTACTTATAAAGTGACCTCTGAACAAATTTTACAGCCCGGTAAAGCAGATCAACGCTTGACTATCATCTTAAATTTGGTTGATCATATTAATCTCTATAATGTTAGTCCCCGTCTGCAACTGAAGTCGTTTCTCCCAGACGGACTGAGGTTGGAAATGCTCCGAGCAGACTGATGCTGGGTCTGGATATGGATTGACATTAATACTGTATCGAGGCAGGCATTAAGCCTGGATATAAAATAGAATGAACACTAATGGGTTACCATGGCAGTGGCCCGAGACCAACAAAATGACAGATTCCGATGTTGCTATTCGTAAGCGGCGAAAGAGGGTTTCAGTTTCTCTGGTGACGTGAATGCTGGAGTGGAGGTGGGGGGGGGGGCAGGGATGGTGGGGGAGGGTGGTGAGGGGGGGAGTGGGGGGAAGCACGGGGTTTGGGAAGAATGGTGAGGTGGGGAGGGGAGGCAGGAGCGGTGGGGAGGATGGTTGGGGGGGAGAGGGGGAAGAGGGGGGAGAGGGGGGTCGTGGGGGGGGAGAGGGTGGGGAGGGCAGGCTGTGAAAGCTCCCTAGGAGACCAACTGCCCATCTATCACGGAAACATAATTAGTGGAGATAAGTGAAAACACAAGGCTGAGAAGGTCAGATTCCAGCTCGGGCTCATTTTTCAAAGCTTTAATTATGCCGTTACCTAGCAAACACATTTTAGCAATCCTATCATTTATGGATTTCCCCTGGGTAGTAGTGAGGCTGTGCACTCACTTCTCATAGACACATTAAATCACACACAAACCGTGCAGAGAAGCAATTGTTTTTGGAAATATTATTTAACACTTTTACCCTCTGCCCTCCACACATGTTTTTTTTTAAACTTTGAGCCGAGAAATACTGAACTGGCCTAAGCACCACTCACACTCACACTGGAGCGCCAAAGGTAGACACAAAGTGCTGGAGTAACTCAGCGGGTCAGGCAGCATCACTGGAGAAAAGGAATAGGTGACGTTTCTGGTCGAGACCCTTCTTCAGACTGAGAGTCAGGGGAGAGGACTCTCCCGTCTCAACCTAAAATGTTCTCTGCACTCACTTGCAGTCTGAAGAATGGTCTCGACCCAAAGCATCACCTATTCTTTTTCTCCAGAGATCTGCCTTACCGTGCTGAGATACTCCACCACTTTGTGTCTGTCTTCGGTGCAAACCAGCATCTGCAGTTCCTTCCTACACTTTGGAACCAACCGGCTCAGCCACGCTGACCCGTCGCAAAGGCTCTCACACCTGATCTGTGAGTTGTGAGTTGAGTTTATTGAGCTATTGTCCCATTATTCCCTTTATCATGCATCTGTAATCTGTGAATGGCTCGATTGTAATAATGCATTGACTTTCACTGTACCTCGGTACACATGACAATGAACTGAATTAAACTGTCGAGATCTCTCAGGATCTTATATTTCAATTAAGTCTCCTCCCTCTGTGTCTTTCTACTAAACTCTAGTGGACACAAGCCCAGCCTGTCCCACCTTCCCTCATAAGGCAACCCACACGATCGCAGCAGTAGAGTTGCTGCCTTACAGTGCTTGCAGCGCCAGAGACCCGGGTTTGATCCCGACTAAGGGTGCTGTCTGTATGGAGTTTGTACATTCTCCCTGTGACCACGTGGGTTTTCTCCGAGATCTTCAACTTTCTCCCACACTCCAAAGACGTACAGGCTTGCATACTTGGTATAAGTAAAAATTGTCCCTAGTGTGTGTAGGATAGTGTTAATGTGCGGGGATCATAGTCATAGTCACAGTGATACAGTGTGGAAACAGGCCCTTTGGCCCAACTCACCCACACCGGCCAACAATGTCCCATCTACGGTTACACAAAAAGCTGGAGAAACTCAGCGGGTACAGCAGCATCTAAGGAGCGAAGGAGATAGGCGACGTTTCGGGTCGAGACCCTTCTTCAGAATGTCCCATCTACACCAGTCCCACTTGCCTGCGCTTGGTCCATAACCATCCAAACCTGTCCTATCCATGTCCATTTCCAACTGTTTCTTAAACGATGGGATATTCCCAGCCTCAACTACCTCCTCTAGCAGCTTGTTCCATGCACCTACCACCCTCTGTGTGAAAAAGTTACCCCTCGGATTCCTATTAAATCTTTTCCCCTTCACCTTGAACCTGTGTCCTCTGGTCCTTCGATCCCCCGGTGCGAACTCAGTGGGCCAAAGTGCCAGTTTCCAAGTTGTGTCTCTAAACCAAACACCCATTGTCGGAATAAGCCCATCGATGAAGACTAATCAATTCAAAATGAACCAGCAAGGGCTGATCTCTGAGGAGCCGGGCTGGTGACAATGTGGCCTCATTCTAACTCTGAATGAATCATTCACGTTCCGAGCACATGAAACAACTTTGAGCAAGTAATTAGATTCTTACAGGAAGCGGGAAGTATTGATTCTGAAAGTTATGTGGCTGCAAAGATAAAAAGAGAATGAATTCTGGGAACAAGATATGAAAGGCCTCTAGATATATCAAGGCCTCTGTGCCTTGAGTGTAACTTAGATATCATCGGCAGCACGATAAGGCACGTCGGTCTCAACAACTTCCACAGAATTATTTCATTCCACTCACTGATCAGCCAATTAAATTCAGCACTCAATTTCTCTTCACCGGGAGTTGTCCAACCTCATCCCATGGTCTGATAAGCAGGACGTAGCCAGATATATTGGTAATCTGCCCCGATATATCCTTTTAATTTATGTTCATCAGTTATAGGGGCAGAATTTGGCCATCAGCCGATGAAGTCTACACTGCCATTCAATCATGGCTGATCTATCTAGGGTTGCCAACTTTCTCACTCCCAAATAAGGAACAAATTCCCAACGGCAATTCGTTGACCGACTTGGCCGTGGCTGGGTGAATGGTGAGTTGGCCCGGGTGCTGGACTGCACACAAAGCGCAAACGGCTGGCCAGCTGATGAGTTTTAGCCCGGGCACCGGACTTTGCGCCTCCTTAAATCTCCTCAGCTGGCCCGCCGGCTGGGCTTTGTGTTCTGATGCATGTGACGTCCAGCACCCCATCCAACTCATGAACCCGATGATCGGCCATGAGAAGGAGGGATGCTGGTGTCGGCGGGTAAGCGACGGTCCAAAGGTCGGACAGCTGGCCGGGCCGCTGACCGACGGGGCCACGGGCGAGGCGTTGCTGCTGCACTCCATGTGCTGCACTATGTCGGGACAGGTGAGGCGGGGCCGGACGCGGCGCTCTGATCCGACGAACCAAGTAGTAGCAGTGAAATACGGGACAAGAGCGGTCCCGTTTGGGACAAACCAATTTAGCCCGATTTTCGGGATGACCCGGCTAATACGGGACAGTTGGCAACTCCATTCACCGGCCTGCTCCACATAACCCCTGTCACCCTTATTAATCAAGAATCTGCCAATCTCCGCCTTACAAATACCCATTGACGACCTCCTCAGCCGTCTGTGGCAATGAATTCAACAAATTCACCACCCTCTGACTTAGCTCCTCATCTCCTTTCTACAGGTACGTCCTTTTATTCTGAGGCTATGGCCTCTGGTCCTAGACTCTCCCACCAGTGGAAACATCCTCTCCACATTCACTCTATCCAGGCCCTTCATTATTCGGTAAGTTTCAATGAGGTCCCCCCTCATGTTTCTAAACTCAAACCCACGCAGTCGGAGGGAGAACGGACATACTCCACGCAAACAGCACCCGTAGTCAGGACCTAACCCAGGTCTCTGCCGCTGTGAGGCAGTAACTCCACCGCTGCGCCATTGTGCCACCCCTACATTTAGGTTAGTGAGAGACACAGCATGGAAACAGGCCCTTCGGCCCACTGAGTCTATGCTGACCATCGATCACACACTCACACTAGTTCTATGTTTCCCCACTTTCACTCCCATGGACCTCAGGTGCTTGCTGTCCATGTGGAGCTTGCACATTCTCCCTGTGACCATGTGGATTTCCTCTGGATGCTCTGGTTTCCTCCGTGATGGTATTTCGGTCACAGTCACAGAGGCCGACGTCAGAAGATCTTTCAGCGGGGTAAACTCACGGAAAGCGCCTGGACATAATGGTATACACGGCCGTGTTTAAAAAGCCTGTGCGGACCAACTGGCTGAAGTTTTTACGGACATTTTCAACCACTCACTTCTGAGGTCTGAGGTTCCTACCTGCTTTAGTCGAGGATCCGCTACCCGCTCTGGACCACTTGGACAACAAAAACTCATATGTCAGGCTGTTATTCATTGACCACAGCTCGGCATTTAACACCATCATCCCCTCCAAGCTGGTTACCAAGCTCTCAGAACTGGGTCTCTGTGCATCCCTCTGCAATTGGATCCTCGACTTCCTCATTCACAGACCACAATCTGTCCGTATTGGTGGAAATGTGTCAGACTCGATAACAATCAGCACGGGAGCACCTCAAGGCTGCGTGCTCAGCCCCCTGCAGTACTCACTCTATACTCATGACTGCGTAGCCGGACATAGTGCGAACTCCATCATCATGTTCGCCGACGACAACACTGTTGTGGGACGTATCACTGATGGGGACGAGTCAGAGTATAGAGGTGAGATCGACCAAATGGTGCCAGCACAATAACCTGGCTCTCAACACCAGCAAAACCAAGGAACTGATTGTGGACTTCGGAAGGGGTAGGATGGGGACCCACAGTCCCGTTTATATCAACGGGTCGATGGTGGAAAGGGTCAAGAACTTCAAATTCCTGGGCGTGCATATTTCCGAAGATCTCTCCTGGTCCCAGAACACTGATGCAATCATAAAGAAAGCACATCAGCGCCTCCACTTCCTGAGAAGATTACGGAGAGTCAGTATGTCAAGGAGAACTCTCTCCAACTTCTACAGGTGCACAGTAGAGAGCATGCTGGCCGGTTGCATCGCGGCTTGGTTCGGCAACCTGAGCGTTCAGGAGCAGAAAAGGCTTCAAAAAGTTGTGACCACTGCCCAGTCCATCATCTGCTCTGACCTCCCTACCATCGAGGGGATCTATCGCAGTCAATGCCTAAAAAAGGCTGCCAGCATCATCAAAGACCCACACCATCCTGGCCACACACTCATCTCACCGCTGTCATCAGGTAGAAGGTACAGGAGCCTGAAATCTGCAACATCCAGGTTCAGGAACAGCTGCTTCCCCACAGCCATCAGACTAATAAACACAACTTCAAACAAACTCCGAACTATAACATCCTATTGTACTTTATCTGTTCATTTATGTGTGTGTGTATATATATATATTCTGTGGTATATGGACACACTGATATGATCTGTATTTATGCCTAAAATACTCTGTTGTGCTGCAGCAAGCAAGGATTTAATTGTCCAATGTGGGACACATGACAATGAACTCTCTTGACTTGACTCTGGACTCCCACATTCCATTCCCACATGTGCGGGTTCGCAGGTTAATTGGCCATATATATGTCGGGAGTGGAAGAGAAGGTGTGATGACATATAACTAGTGTGAGTGTGTGTTTGATGGTCAGTGTGGTTTCGGTCGGTTGTTGGGTCTATTTCCATGCTGTATCTCTAAACTGATCTAAACTAAATGGATATATTTGGGCAGATTGCCAATATATCTGGCCCAGGAGATATACCTTAAGGAATAAAGAGTGGCACAGTATCGCAGTGGTAGAATTGCTGCCTTCCAGCGACAGACACCCAGGTTCGATCCTGACTCCGGGAGCTGCCTGCACAGAGTTTGTGCCCATGTGGTCACAAACCCTGTGACCACATGGGTTTTCTCCAAGTGCTCCGGTTTCCTCCCACACTCCAAAGACATGCAGGTTTGTAGGTTCATTGGCTTTGGTAAAATTGTAAGTTGTCCCCAGCGTGTAGGATAGTGCTAGTGAATGGGGTGAACGCTGGTCGACACGGACTCAGTGGGCCGAAGGGCCTGTTTCTGCGCTGCATCTCTAAACTCTAAAGTCCAATTCAATATGTCAGAGATTGGTGGAACTTTAGGGATAGAATTCCAGAAGTCGAAGTGCAATCAGTTGAAAGCACGGCTGAAAATGTTGGAACGATGAATATTAGGAGACAAAAACGGCACATTTGTGAACTCAAAGATGTGATGGAAATTCGCAGGGAAAGGGGAGGTTTGACAGACAGGGAGAGGCAAAGGTCCAGGCGGATTTGAAAATGTGAGTTCTTTGAAACAGGAACCCTGTCCAGGAACCGATCTAGGTCAGTTTTCGTGTGTGAGCAAAAACATCCCTCTGGCTAGCTGTGCGGTGGGCAGGAGTGAATCCAGGAGAGACTCATTGTGCGGGCCAGACAGGCTCTTGAGAGAATAACCAACAGCGGGGCAGCTACTGCCTGCCAGACTCATGCTGGGAAATGAGGCCCACGGATGCTATGTCGAAACGATTGTCGGAAACCTCATGAGCTTTCCGAACTTCCGATTATTTGGCTTCAACACCTGATGATGGATCTCAGGCTCGACCCAAAACGTCACCTATTCCTTTTCTCCAGAGATGCTGTCCGATCCATAAGTGTTACACCAGCTTTTTGTGTCTATCTTCGGTTTATACCAGCATCTGCAGCTCCTTCCTACACGTTATGCTTGAGCGCACATCCACATGGACACTTGGACAGGGCTTTGAGCAGGAGGAGGACAAAGGGTATTGGATTTAAAAAGAATAAGGTCAGTTGACAGGTTTACTTTCATAGGCTAAATAAAGCGAAGATGGACACAAACTGCTGGAGTAACTCAGTGGGTCAGGCAACATCCCTGGAGAAAAGGAATAGGTGACGTTTCAGGTCGAGTCTGAAGAATGTCGATTGACTTGGGTAAAGATTGTAAATTGTCCCTAGTGTGTGTCGGATAGTGCTAGTGTACGGGGAACGCTGGTCGGCACGGACTTGGTGGGCCGAAGGGTCTGTTTTCACGCTGAGTCTCTAAACTAAACGAAACACAGACGGAATTCTGGACATCAAAAACAAACCTCTGGAGGCACTCAGTGGATCAAGCAGCATTTGTGGAGACAGAGGGAAGGTCGATGTTTCAGGTCAGGACCGTTTCTTTCTCTCGCGAAACAAATATACATATGTCCATAATGCTCTTCCTGTTTCTCTTTTTTTCTTTCCTTCCACATTTCTCTTCCTGTTGACAGTGATGCAGATATAATCTTGCGCAAACATGTCCTTTGTGGATAGCACGGCTTGAATGCGGGAGCGAGGCACAGCCGGCAGGTGATAAACTGTATTGGTGTCAGCTAAAGAGCCTGTCCCTGTCCGGTCCTGACCACCAGCAACGTGAAGGATGCTGCTGATATCTCCCAGCTCCCAACGCCTCCTTTCTCTGTGAATGGCTCCGCCAACAGCATAAGGCAGAAGATGGGGGCGGGAGGGTGGTGCAGCGGTAGAGTTGTTGCCTCACAGCGCTGGAGAGCCGGGTTCGATCCTGACCACGGGTGCTGTCTGTACGGAGTTTGCACCTTCTCCCCGTGACCACGGTGGGTTTTCTCCCACACTCCAAAGACGTAGAGGTTTGTAGGTTAATTGGCTCAGTAAGATTGGAAATTATCTCCAGTGCGTAGGATAGTGCTGGTGTACGGGGTGATCTCTGGTTGGCGCAGGGCTCGACTCGATGGGCTGAAAAGCCTCTTTCCGCGCTATTTGTCTATAGTCTGAAGGCCACATAATGCACCCACCAGCCACATGACAATCAATCCCTATCAATATAAATTTGAATGACTGAGCCTCGACAGCCCTGTAGGGCAGAGCATTCCAGTATACAGCCGGACACCCTGGTTCGATCCTGACCACGAGTGCTGTATGCACGGAGTTTGTACATTCGCCCTTTGATCACCTGGGTTTTCTCCAGGTGCTCTGGTTTTCCCCACAATCCAAAGACATACAGGTTAGAAGTTTACTTGGCTTCGGTAACATTGTAAATTGCCCCTAGTGTGTGGGATAGTGTTAGTGTACGGGGTGATCACTGGTCAGCGTGGGCTCGGTGGGCCGAAGGGTCTGTTTCCACGCTGTGTCTCTGTATCAACTTTCCCTCATCTCCCACCAAAAGTACTTTTTTGTGACACACACACCAACGGGAAATGCCGACACCAATTCCCACTTTATATTCCACCTGCCCGGTTTCACCCACTTGCCCAGTCTGTCCAGGCTCTCTTGAAGCCTCTCTCCACCTTCATCCCTAAACACAATCCCAAGGAAAACATAAAAGGGGAGGTTGGAGAGGGAGAGCAGGTGGTGAATCTGTGGGATTCATTGCCACAGTAGGCTGTGGAGGTCATCAATGGATATTTTTAAGGCAGAGATAGATAGATTCTTGATTAATAGGGGCGTCTGGGGTTATGGAGAGAAGGCAGGAGAATGGGGTTAAGAGGGAAAGATACATCAGGCATGATTGACTGGCAGAGTTGACGTGATGAGCTGAATGGCCTAATTCTGCTCCTATCACATATGAACATATCAAAGAGTGTGAAAACACAGAATAAAATACAGAAAGAGAGAGAGAGAGGGAGAGGGGGAGAGGGAGAGGGAGAGGGGGAGAGAGAGAGGGAGAGAGAGGGAGCGGGAGAGGGAGAGGGAGAGGGAGAGGGAGAGGGGGAGAGGGAGAGGGAGAGGGAGAGAGGGAGAGAGAGAGGAAGAGAGAGGGAGCGGGAGAGGGAGAGGGAGAGGGAGAGGGAGAGGGGGAGAGGGAGAGGGAGAGGGAGAGAGGGAGAGAGAGAGGGAGAGAGAGGGAGCGGGAGCGGGAGCGAGAGCGAGATAGAGAGAGGACGAAAAGTCATATACTCCAAAAACGTGCAAGAAATCTGACCCAGGCACACAGAGAAGCTGATTAATTCCTAGGAGAACAAACAGGTATTACAAAGTGAAAAACCAATATATGAAAGGCGGCTGAGACAATAGAGAACAGCGGGCAAGATTTATACTTACAGTGAGAGGTAACACAGGAATACAAAGGAAAGAGATGAAAGAGAGACAGGTAAAGAAGAGATAGTGGGTGAGTGAGAGAGAGGAAGGTCCAGAAATACTTTCTCCTTTGTAATGTCGAGCTGATGCTTTAAAAATTAATGTTGAGACGCAGCGATGGACCAGATGTGGCAGAGTTCAATTCCAGCATATGCTGGGTTAATGGGTATCCGGTGTCAACTAGACAAAGTAACTGAAAGTTCCCAGCCCTCTCTTGTGTAACTGAACCCCCCACAAGGGGCTTCAGAAGAATGCGAGTGAGACTGGGGTTGGGGAGGGGGGAGGAGGGGGAGGGGGGAGAGGGTAACAGCCACAGACACAGCCGCACATTGATGGACTGCCTGATGTAACAAACAGGCTGAACCACATCAACTCTCAACCACCACCTTATCTGACCTCGTTTCATTCATGTGTCAGAACGGAGAAATAGTCATAGAGTGATACAGTGTGGAAACAGGCTCTTCGGCCCAACTTGCCCACACCGGCCAACATGTCCCAGCTACACTAGTCCCACCTGCCTGTGTTTGGTCCATATTCTTCCAAACGTGTCCTATACATGTTCCCGTCTAACTGTTTCTTAAACGTTGGAGACTGCAAGGTGACTTGGATAGGCTGGGTGAGTGGGCAAATGTTTGGCAGATGCAGTATAATGTGGATAAATGTGAGGTTATCCACTTTGGTGACAAAAATAGGAAAACAGACTATTATCTAAATGGAGGCCGATTAGGAAAAGGGGAGATGCAGCGTGACCTGGGTGTCATGGTACACCAGTCATTGAAAGTAGGCATGTAGGTACAGCAGGCAGTGAAGAAAGCGAATGGTATGTTAGCTTTCATAGCAAAAGGATTTGAGTATAGGAGCAGGGAGGTTCTACTTCAGTTGTATCGGGTCTTGGTGAGGCCACACCTGGAGTATTGCGTACAGTTCTGGTCTCCAAATCTGAGGAAGGACATTATTGCCATAGAGGGAGTGCAGCGAAGGTTCACCAGACTGATTCCTGGGATGTCAGGACTGTCTTATGAACAAAGACTGCATAGACTCGGTTTATACTCTCTAGAATTTAGGAGATTGAGAGGGGATCTTATAGAAACTTACAAGATTCTTAAGGGGTTGGACAGGCTAGATGTAGGAAGATTGTTCCCGATGTTGGGGAGGTCCAGGACAAGGGGTCACAGCTTAAGGATAAGGGGGAAATCCATTAGGACCGAGATGAGACGGAATTTTTTCACACAGAGAGTGGTGGGTCTCTGGAACTCTCTGCCACAGAGGGTAGTTGAGGCCAGTTCATTGGCTATATTTAAGAGGGAGTTTGATGTGGCCCTTGTGGCTAAGGGGATCAGAGGGTATGGAGAGAAGGCAGGTACGGGATACTGAGTTGGATGATCAGCCATGATCATATTGAATGGCGGTGCAGGCTCGAAGGGCCGAATGGCCTACTCCTGCACCTAGTTTCTATGTTTCTATGTTGGGATAGTCCCAGCCTCAACTACCTCCTCTGGTAGCTTCTTCCATACACCCACCACCCTTTGTGTGAAAACGTTACCCCTCAGATTCCTATTAAATCTTTTCCCCTTCAACTTGAACCTATGTCCTCTAGTCCTCGATTCCCCTACTCTGGGCAAGGGATTCTGTGCATCTACCCGATCTATTCCCCTCATGATTTTATACATGTGTCTTTGAGGTGTTCATGCCTCTTGCTGTCCATCGATCCCACCCTTCCTCTCCTCTTCCTCCCGTACCTTTAGTCCTGACCGTTAATGCCGACCATTAGTCATTAGTTGTTCACAAAGCCCAAATACTGCCACGGCCTTTAAAACCACACGTTTCCTCAGAATTCAACTGGTTTTTCATTTAGAAACAAGCCCCATTTGCAAATTGGTTCAATTAAAGCCTAGAACTCTCTGTTGGCCAATGTGCCCGCTGGGTTTCCACTAACTTCTGGGACCTTGCCTATTTGACGATATGGATGGTCGGCCAACCCAGTGTGACAAGATCCTAATATCCACATCACTTACCAATTTGGTTCACCAAGATGGGGCAGAAAAATGGCTGACTCTGCTGCGGCACTTAGAAGTCTTCTGCAGTGTCTCTACCAGTCAAGTTGAGTATCAGACTTGTGTTTCTATCATACAGTTCAAAGCCCGAGGACACTCAGAGCCCTTTATGATAACTTACTTCTCGTGATTGTAAAGCAGGAAACATAAAAGTCCTCCCACACTCCAAAGTTCGTACAAGTTTGTCGGTTAATTGACTTTGGTAAAAACTGCAAATTGTCCCTTGTGTATAGGATAGTGGTAATGTACGGGGTGAACGCTGGTCGGCGCGGATTCAGTGGGCCAAAGGGCCTGTTTCTGCGCTGTATCTCTAAACTAAACTAAATTAGAAGGCAAAGGTTAAGGTCAAGGGGTCATAGGTTTAAAGGGGATCTGAAGAAGGAAATTTTCACCCAGAGAATGGTTAGAATCTGAGTCTGAGACACTCGCAATATTTGATGAATATCAAGACGCATTTGAATCATCTATCTATAAAGGCTGTGGACCAAGTGGATTGATATAGAAAGGTACTTGATGGTTGGCAAGGACATTTAGTTTAGTTTAAAGATACAGTGCAGAAACAGGCCCTTCGGCCTACCGACCAACGCTGACCAGCAATCCCCGCACATTAATGCGACCCCACACACACTAGGGACAATTCACATTTATACCAAGCCAATTAACCTACAAACTTGTACGTCTTTGGAGTGTGGGAGGAAACTGAAGATCTCGGAGAAAACCTACGCGGTCACGGGGAGAGCGTACTAACTCCGTACAGACAGCGCCCACAGTCAGGATCGAGCGCGGGTCTCCGGCACCGCAAGCGCTGAAAGGCAGCGACTCTACCGCTGCGCCATTGTGCTGCCCCAATGGGCCAAAGAGCCTGTTTCTGTACTGTGTGACTCTGTGACACTTCAGTAACCCCCGAGGGGGCTTGATGTATTTATGCCCTTTCCTCTCACCTGGCCCCTTTCCCTAAATGGAGTCACCAATCCATCTTCATTAAAAATGTAAGTGGTCAACCTTTTTCAATTTTTTACAATTGGTATTAATATTTCAAATGCTTATATTAATTTTGCAAAGGGTTGTCAGCTGTACAACTACCAGGGTCAGCTTCGTGCCAAAACTTGATGGTTTGCGCTCGGAAGATGGGATTAATGGGGTGTCAAGAATTAAATCCCTGTAACCATTTGGAAACCAAAAGTTTGGTGACACTAATTAAAAACTTGACCAAAAACAAAAAGTTTAAATAAGTTTATAATTATCACTGAAAGTATAGGTTCATTAGTGTGGGTGTTCCTTGATTAGTACGGGAGTCAGGGGCTATGGGGAGCAGGCAGGAGAATGGGGTTGAGAGGGAGAGATAGATCAGCCTTGATTGAATGGCAGAGTATACTTGATGGGCCAAATGGCCTAATTCTGCTCCTACAACTTATGAACTTATGTACCTCAGGCATTTTTTCAATGTTAAAGAAATCTTTTGCCTGGTTTGACTTGTCCTTGATCAGTGGAGACATTTAAGGACACTGGAAAATGGCTTCAGAACAGACCAGGTTATCAGACCACCTGTGGGACCATGAGAATAACTGCCCTGGGACAAGGGGGGGTCACAGTTTAAGAATAAGGGGTAGGCCATTTAGGACTGAGATGAGAAAAAACATTTTCATCCAGAGAGTTGTGAATCTGTGGAATTCTCTGCCACAGAAGGCAATGGAGGCCAATTCACTGGATGTATTCAAGAGAGAGTTAGATTTAGCTCATAGGGCTAACGGAGTCAAGCGATATGGGGAGCATATCGGATTTTGGATGATCAGCAATGATCATATTGAATGTCGGTGCTGGCTCGAAGGGCCGAATGGCCTAGTCCTGCACCTATTTTCTGTGTTTCTAACTCCTACACTGTGGAATGCTTCCTCCAAAACATAGGGATCCGCACTGCCACGATGTGGGGGGGGGGGGGGGGTGTTATCTCATGTGGATCCTGAGGGTGGAGAACACGCAGGCAGAGATAAATGCTGCCAGAAATGAAGGAGGTGAACGCCCACGGTGTTTACATGGATCTGCTTCATCTCTCCATGGCAGAAAGTGTGCCCTCGCTTTCAACGCTGCATGCCAACCGAGGTCACCCCTGACAGTGCTGCACGCCCTCTGTGCCATGCTTTCACTCAGCTTACAGTAGATGATCCACTCGAGGCACTGAAGCCACAAAGTCTGCTCCAAGAACGCTACCACTGAACCAATGCTGGTCCCCCGATACGACAGGGTCTGAACTATGTGCCTAATCTGCCAAAATCATCCTGGCCACACACTCATTTCACCGTTGCCATCAGGAAGAAGGTACAGGAGCCTGAAAACTGTAATGTCCAGGTTCAGGAACAGCTTCTTCCCTCCAGCCATCAGGCTATTGAACACTACAACGAATAAGCTCTGAGCTCTGAATTGCAAAAAACTATTATTATTGCACTATATTTGTTATTTATTGAACTTCTTTCCTCCCCCCCCCCCCCCCCCCTTTTTTCCCCTCTGTCCCCATTATGTACTTTGTTTACATGTTCACATATTCTGTTGTGCTGCTGCAAGTAAGAATTTCATTGTCCCATCCGGGACATATGACAATAAAACGCTCTTGACTCTTGCTATTGTCACTCGCTCCACCAACCCATATCTGAGGAAGGAAGTGCTGGCGTTGGAAAGGTTCCAGATGAGGTTTACGAGAATGATCCCCCAGGAATGATTGGGTTAACATATGATGAGTGTTTGACGGCACTGGGCCTGTACTAGCTGGGTTTTACAAGGATGAGGGGTGACCTCATTGAAACTTACCGAATAGTGAAAGGCCTGAATAGAGTGGATATGGAGAGGGTGCTTCCACTAGTGGGTGAGTCTAGGACCAGAGGACACAGTCTTAGAATAAAAGGTGATAAGGAGAGATTTCTTTAGTCAGAGGGTGGTGAATCTGTGGCATTGATTTTCACAGACGGCTGTGGAGGCCAAGTCAATGGATAAGGCAGAGATTGACAGATTCTTGAATGATATGCAGGGGTTTTGGAGAGAAGGCAGGAGAATGGGGTTGAGAGGGAAAGATAGATCAGCCATGTTTGAATGCGAGAGTAGACGTGATGAGCCGAATGGCCTAATTCTGCACCAATAACATGAACAATTGAAGGGAGAACCATTGATTTAAAATAACGGGTTTAATTGAGGCTAAATTGAGCAAAATCCAATTTGGTTTACTCTCTTATGACCCAGCACCTTAGTGTGCAGGCCAAGGGGAATACTGGCCAAGAAAATACATTTTAAAAGAGTGGCATTCTTTCCAACTGGGCGAGGAGATTTAATTGTGTAGGAAGGAACTGCAGATGCTGGTTTACACCCAAGATAGACACAAAAAGCTGGAGAAGGGTCGCGTCCCGAAATGTCACCCATTCCTCCTCTCCAGCGATGCTGCCTGTCCCGCTGAGTTACTCCAGCTTTTTGTGTCTATCTTCGAGGAGATTTCATTCTCGACTCCCTCCCCTCCTTCCACCTTGTGAAGATAAACCCACAAGGGGCTGACACAAAGCAGAACCTGGCTGATTGTATGGCTGACAGCCCTTTGCGAAGGAGAAGCAGGAGGAAGAGAGTTGTTCAGGGAGCAGGGGGGGGGGGAGTAGACTGTGCAAGGCACGATTAGTAGCAGAAGTGGCCATCCCTATCAGCACAGTCGCTGGAGCCCAGTCAACATTTCTTTTCAAACTTTTGGTTAAATTAGTATAATGGATGAAATTATATTACTTCACTCTGGATCACACCCCAATTTCATTGCAAGTGCTAATACGAACCAGAGCATACCTCTACAGGCACAAAACCTTCCCCAAATGGCCTTTGCACGTGTCTCACCAGCAACATGTGGCAGGCTGCTCTATCATGAGATGCACCCAGTCAGTACTGTTTATATGCCAATATACATGGGGTGCATGCACACACAGATACACACATAAACATACAGGCAGCACAAGGAACCGCAGTTGCAGGTTTACCAAAAAAGACACCAAATGCTGGAGTGACAGCAGATCAGGCAGCATTTGCAAAGGAATTGGATAGGCCATGTTTCGGTTTGGGACCTTTCTTCAGACTCAAACATAAATGCACTTCAGCAGAGGTGTTAACAAGGGCAATACGGTTACATTACATCCCCCACGCCCCCTCCAGACTTCAGAGATAGTGACTTAGTCCCATTACCTGAACTGACCAACGAACTGGGAAAACCAAGGAACTGGTTGTTTCCTGGTCCATATGGCCCTATTACAGCTGATTTGAGTCAGTTGAGCAACCTGCATGCGTCATCACTCCATCTCCTGCTCCTTTTCACCATTGGACTGTGTCCACATTTCACTTGATACAGAAGGGTCAGTTTGGGCCCACTGAGTCCATGCTGCCTCACAAACTGATCCTGTTGCTGAGGTGATTTTCACTGCCATCTATTCTCTCCATGTTCTCATCGTTTTTTCTTTGTCCTACCACTCGCCTATACACGGGGAGCAACTCATAACATCTAAAAATCTTCCATTTGCATGTCTTTGGGAAGAAATCAGAGAACCCGGAGGAAACCCATGCGGTCACAGGGAGAATGTGCAAAGTCCACACAGACTGCACCCGAGGTCAGGATTGAACCTGGGTCACTGGAACGGTGAGGTCGCAGCTCGACTCTCTGCACCACCGTTCCCTCCTCTGCATTGTTCTGCCTCTAATAACTTAAAACTCAGTCGAAACCCATCATTATGGCATTTCTTTTCACCCTTAAACTATGCAGAAACTTTTACTTCACATAGATCTTCGTTGATACTAAGTACAAATTTGACCAAAAACAAATGGCCTAGTACCTCAGAGCAAAAGACAATATAGTGGAGGAACACAAAGGGTCCGGCAGCATCTGCGGAGGAATGGACAGGCGATGTTTTGTGTTGGAACCCTTAATTTACTTTTGTCGTTGCTATGGAAACATGCTACAATATGTCTGAATTTACTTTTTAATTTCCTTTTGTACAGCTTCAGGTAAAAAATAACTCCATTGTTTTGGGATAGACTGAGATGGGTCTTCGTCCTATCGAGTCCACACACAAGATTATAAGTTGTTCAGCCAGAGCTGAACACACTTCTCGGCATCTGCATACAACGGTGTCTGTCTTGCACTTCTTGTGCATCTCGTGCGTGGTGGTGGAAAGATTGGTGGAAACAGGGCCGCGACGTGAACGCTCTTTCCTTGACCCCTTCTGAGATGGGTGAATGATATGAGACAAAGGCGAGTTTTTTTTTTACAAATTAATGGCCACTCTTCTGAGTGGTATAAGGAATTAGACCTGTATTCTCTGGAGTTTAGAAGAATGAATGTGAGGCAGCGGACCTGTCAGCTGCAGCACTGTGGTGTACCTCTGGTGGTGCGGATATTCCCAGTATCCCACTGGGGCAGAGCTCCCTCAGTGTGACCCTCTGATGGAGCGGAGATCCCTCAGTATCAGGGAGATGCAAGGAATCGTGAGCCAAACAACACAAAGCGCCAGAGGAACTCAGCGGGTCAGGCAGCATTTGTGGAGGGGATGGATAGGTGGCATTTTGGGTCGCTGCTTCTGTATCACGCCAGGTCAGGGCCGAAATGTAACACCCTGACCTCAGGCTGGTCTGATTTAGTTCCAGTGATCTCAGCCCAGCCGGCATACAGAGGTGTACAAAATCATGAGAGGAATAGATCGGGTAGGCACACAATGTCCCTTGCCATGGGTAGATTTAAGGTGAGGGGGGAAAAGATTTAATAGGAACCTGAGGGGTAACTTTTTCACGCAAAGGGTGGTAGGTGTATGGAACGAGCTGCCGGAAGAGGTAGTTGAGGCGAGTTCAATCGCAATGTTTAAGAAACATTTATACAGGTACATGGATAGGATAGGTTTAGAAGGATATAGGCCAAACACAGGCAGGTGGGACTAGAATAGTTGGGGCATGTTAGTTGGTGTGGGCATGTTGGGCCTAAGGGCCTGATTCCACGCTGTGTGACTCTAAATAAATGGTCCCTAAGACCAGACACACCAACATACATCGTCTGTGCCTGCAGTGAGACCCACCACCAGGCACTACTGGGGCCTCGTTTGTAAGAAGAGTCCACATAGGTGGAAATGAAGTAATTATCCTGATGGGGAAGGGAAACCCAGTGGCCACGCAACAGGGAAAGCAGTCATTAACATTCACAAGCAGACAAGACAAATGGGCTGCCATTATTCCACAAAAACACGCACCTGGGCTGCACAATTACGGCAGCAAATTAGGCTCAACTAAATGCAAATGGCATTATCAATTCACAGTGTTCCCGGAACACCTTCATCCACCCAACTGCGGAGGTGGGGGGGGGGGGGGGGACGGTGAATTATAACATTATATCAAGATTTAAAATAAGGTAAGAGGCAGATTCTGATCAAAATCTCCATCACTACCATCATCTGACCTTCTGCCGACCTAATGCTCTAATTATGGAGAGTTTTGTACAGGCCAAATGTTAGTCATTATCTCTTTTAGAGGGGGCCTCTGTTCATACGTAGCGACCGTATCACAAACCCCAGCGAGTGAAAACCTGATCTCCGGCGATCCTGAACTCCGACTTTCGTTTGATCGCAGAATAACAGGAGTTGAGTGAAGTCTCTGCTCCACTGATGCTCGAGGTCGAAGGTAGGTGACGCTTCAGGTGAGAGTTAGTTGGGAGCGGTCCTTGCCTGTGATTCTGTACCTCCGCATAAAGTCAATTCCGCCCTCCTGGGTCAAATGCACAAATAACGTGGAGGCCACAGTCTTACAAAGAACAATTAGACAGGAAATGAGTAGTTTCCAAGATTCCAAAATGAACAAGCAGCAGGCATGGAGGCACTGTTGCTGTATTGCCATTATCCGACAGCTAAGAGAGGGACGGTGATATTGCTGGATATTGCTGAATGCCTTGGCTTCACCATATATATTTAGTTGAGAGATACAGCGTGGAAACAGGCCCTTCGGCCCACCAAGTCTGCGCCGACCATCGGTCCTCTGTACAGTAACACAAACCTACACACACCAGGCACAATTTATAATTTTTACTGAAGCCAATTAACCTGCAAACCTGTAATTTCTTGTGGGTGGAAACGGGTGCACCCAGGGAAAACCCCACGCAGGTCATGGGGAGAACGTACAAACTCTGTACGGGCAGCACTCGAGGTCAGGATCGAACCTGGGCGTCTGGCGCTGTAAGACAGCAACGCTGCCGCTGCGCCACCGTGCCACCCCAAATCTCTCCGCATTGGCTTAGCAATGAGTCTCAAAGTTAACCATTAGGATGGCAAGATTGCTAAATGCTGCCGTTTGGTAAAACACATTCATCATCATTCATATTCACATGCAAAGCCCAGATGTTATCAGACTGGCTACATACCGAGTCAAAAATAAACTTAATGTCATCTTAATTCAGTTAAATGTCTAGCAGTTGTTATCTTTTGTCCGGTGTGTACACGCAAGCCCCGATGTACAATAATGTAATATTAATCTGTGTCTCGTTCACAACTGGGCAAACACAACTTTAACTTCCTACAGCAAAACACAAAGTGCTGAAGTAACTCAGTGGGTCAGACAGCATCTGTGGACGGAATGAACAGGCGATGTTTCGGGGTCGGGAGGTTTCAAGTTCCCACGGTTTGGAGGGATTAGCAAATCTACTTATCACTTCAAATCAGACATTTGAGAAACAACTACCTCCTGAATAACAATAAGACTTTTGCCTCCAGCGACAACATTTTAAGCGTCAATCTGTCTTGGGAGCAGAACTACCCCTGACATTAGTCCTGCAATTGTTGTTGTCTACTACAAGAAGGTCGCCTACACCATGGGGCGGCACGATGGCACAGTGGTAGAGTTGTTGCCTTACAGCGCCAGAGTCCCGGGTTTGATCCCGGCTACGGGTGCCGTCCGTATGGAGTTTGTACGTTCTTCCTGTGACTGAGTGGGTTTTCTCCGGGTGCTCCAGTTTCCTCCCACATGCCAAAGACATACAGGTTTGTAGGTTACTTTGGCTTCTTAGTGTGTCCCTAGTGTGTAGGATAGTGTTAGTGTATGGGGGTCACTGGCCGCTGTGGACTCAGTGGGCCGAAGGGCATGTTTCCACACTGTATCTCTAAACCCAGCCCTGGGACTTTTGGGATCTCCTATCTCAAAGATCTGTGGCATTTTCTCCCTCACGGCCCAGGGACAACCAATATTACTTTAAAAACAGAGCCATGAAGCCCTGCCATGCCACCCTCGCTGGTTAGGCTCAGTGACATCCACCCTGTAGACCCACCCGGAGTGATTGCTTGGTTGGTGAAAAGGCCATGGCTACTGTCGTAATGCAGTGGAAACATCTAAGATCCCAAGGGCACACAATCTCATAGGTTCATAAGTGATAGGAACAAAAATTAGGCCATTCAGTCTATCAAATCTACTCCGCCATTGAATCATGGCTGATCTATCTTTTCCTCTCAACCCCATTCTCCTGCCTTCTTCCCATAACCCCTGACATCCATACTAATCAAGAATCTATCAACCTCTGCTTTAAAAATATCCATTGACTTGGCCTCCACAGCCTTGTGTGGCAATGAATTCCACAGATTCACCGCCTTCTGACTGAAGAAATTCATCTTCATCTCTTTTCTAAAGGTACATCGGTGAACCCGGGACTCTGGCACTGTAGGATCTGTCCCCTCCATCACTGCCACCCCCACCCTGAAAGCAATCTGTCCCAAACACTGAGCCAAGCCAAGCCGACAGGGAGTTACACAATGCGGACATCACACCGAGCCAGCCTGATGGTTCATCGCCGTTTCCTTGGAGACATGATGGTACATGAGGAGCTTGACCCAATTAGCACATTGGATGCATTCAACCAAGATTAAAACACCGCATAAACGCGGTGGGGTTTCAGTTTTATTTAGTTTAGTCGAGAGATACAGCGTGGAAGACAGGCCCTTCAGCCCACCGAGATCGTGCTGACCAGCGATCACCCCGTACACTGACACTATCCCACTCACACTAGGTGTGTGACTATTTTAACAGTCATACCAAGCCAATAAACCTAAAATAACTGTATGTCTTTGGAGTGTGAGAGGAAACCGGAGACACCGGACAACACCCACGCAGGTCACGGGGAGAACGTACAAACTGCGTACAGACAAGCAGCTGTAGTCAGGATCGAACCCGGGTCTCTGGCGCTGTAAGGCAGTAACTCCACCGCAGTGCCACCGTGCCAGCATGGTTAAGCGAGAGGTAAGCAACTCCATGCTGGATTGAAGTGCTGTTACACGACAGGCTTAAGATGCAAGGCTCAGACCCAGACTAGAGCAGAGCGATTTATCAATGCTGCGTGCTGCAGGGTGGTCACTTCAGATCTATCCAGTTGACTACTCCACAAGCTCCACTTGCTTCCACTGTTCATGCTCATTCCTGTCACAGGGTGAACAGCAAAGACAACAACTCCACAGAAGCCACTTTAAGCCAAGAAACAAGTTTGTTATAAGATCACAATGGCCATTGGTGGGTGGAGGAGAGTATAAGCTGCACACAACAGTTATAATGGGGAAAACATGATTATTGTAGCACATCCACAAATACTGATGTATCAACGGGGCATTATACACTGACCATGTCGACAGGCACCCACTCTCTGGCTAACCGGCCTTTCAGGTGGAGATCAAAGATGGCCTGGCAATATCTTTGAAGAAATAGGCGTTGAATTTTTCCCTGGTGTCCTGGCCAACATTGACTACTCAGCTAACAATATTAATCCTCCGGCCACCACCACGTAACTGTTTGTGGGATCTTGCTTTGTGAACATGCACAGTGGCGCAGCTGGTAGTGCTGCAGCCTCACATTGCCAGAGATCCGGGTCCGATCCAGACCTTGGATGTTCTCTTTGTGGAGTTTGGACATTCTTCCTGTGACCGTGTGGGTTTCCTCCGGGTGCTCTGAATTCCTCCCAAGTCCCTATGATGGGCGGTTTGTGGGTTAATTGACCACTGTAAAAGAAATGCCCCCAGTGTGCAGGAACTGGATGACAAATCGAGATAACAAAGGTAGTGTGAACTGACGATCGATGATCTGATGGCGTAGACTCGGTGGGCTGAAGGTCCTGTTTCCATGCCGCAATCTCCAAAACCAAACTAAATAAGTTGTCTTGCTCCCAAATTTATAGCAGTGACTACACACTAAAATATGGAGCTTATTCCTATCTCCAATTTCAGGAAGTCCTTGCTTTCTCCCTCCATCCCCTCCCCTACCCAGCTCTCCCACAGCCGACTGTCTCCGCCTCTTCCTTTCTTTTTCCCGCAACCCCCCCTCCCCAACATCAGTCTGAAGAAGGGTCTCGACCCGAAACATCGACTATTCCTCCTTTCCATAGATGCTGCCTCACCCGCTGAGTTTCTCCAGCATTTTTCTCTACCTGCGATTTTTCCAGCATCTGCAGTTCTTTCTTAAACACACTAAAATACGGCGACTAGTTATGCGTGAGTTGTGTAAATAAGAATCTCACTGTGTAGTGCACACATGATGATAGGGAACTATTGAACCAAGAGATCCATGTGCTGTAGAGCTTTTTGGCGAGGACTCTGGGAGTTTCCATGGCATCAAAGAAGATGGACCTTAAATATGCAGAGAAACTGGAGATGATAGGGATGCTTTAAAATCACGGGGTGTTTTAATTAAGAAAATTTCATGTATCTAATAGATGCAGATTTAATTAGATTTTCAGAACAGGTGCATGAGGATTCATTTGAACCACAGCACGCCAGTCAACAGCAGCACATTCCAGAAAACTGCCAGATAACTTACTTAAAGAGTATGCTAGGATTCTTTAACACCCAGAGAGCGGCTCTGAACAAATTTTAAAACCTGTTAAAAGGCAGTTTGGCAGCTTATCTGTTCCAAGTACTATATTGGGGAAAACTATATAAAGAAACAATCATATTGTCTGAAACTATGGACTCCATACACAAAACAAAATGATAATGAGTTGGCTCCAACTGCTTCTGTGTCCACTTTCAAACCAATGTCAGTGGGGTCGATGCATAACCAAAGAAAAGAAGAAATTATTCAAGAGACAAGGTAAGGTAGAAAGAGGGAAGTTCATTTTTGTATACAGTTCCATCCATGTGTCACTATACATAAGTACTTAGATACATCTTGGAAAAGCATCCCAGACACAGTACAAGTGTATAGTGGTAGTACACTGAGACAGTGCACAGGGTAAATCTCCTCAAGGTATGCCTACTTTGAAGAGGTTCTCCTCTTCTCTCCAACGAGAGTTCCGCAACACCCTCTCTCGCTGCCCCCCCTCTGTGATTCCTCCAGCGCTCCAGCTCCACGAACACGTTTTAACCCAGACTCGCATCATCTTAAGGGATTGGACAAGTAGATGCAGGAAAAATGTTCCCGATGTTGGGGGAGTCCAGAACAAGGGTATCACAGTCTAAGAATAAGGGGTAGGCCATTTAGGACCGAGATGAGGATAATCTTTTTCACCCAGAAAGTTGTGAATCTGTGGAATTCTCAGCCACAGAAGGAGGTGAAACAACTGGTGGACTGGTGCAATATGAACAACCTGATCCTGAATGTCGAAAAAACAAAGGAGGTAATCGTCGACTTCATGAAAACCCGGCACAGTCCCACACCACTTCACATCAATGACAGCGATGTGGAGGTGGTCAGTAGCACTGAGTTCCTGGGGGTGCAGATCACTAACAGTCTGACCTGGTCAAATAACATCTCATCAACAGTTAAGAGAGCGCAGCAGCGGTTGCACTTTCTGCGCCGGATGAGAAGAGCTCACCTCCCCCATCCCGTCCTCACTACTTTCTACAGGGGCACCATAGAGAGTATTTTGACCAGCTGTATCTCTGTCTGGTTTGGGGACTGTAAAGCCTCTGACTGGAAGTCCGTGCAGAGAGTGGTGAGGACAGCGGAAAAAATCATCGGGACCTCTCTCCCCTCAATCGGGGATATTACGACCAAACATTGCGTGTCTAAGGCCAGCAGTATTATGAAAGACCCCACACATCTCCATCACGGACTGTTCACTCTGCTGCCCTCGGGCAAAAGATATCGCAGCATAAGGAGCAGAGCATCAAGGTTCTGCAACAGCTTCTTCCCACGAGCCATCAGACTCCCGAATGCCATGTAATGGGCTGCCACCATTGTCTATTTCATCCTTTTATCCTTTTTATCCATTTTTTTCCATTTTACCCTTCTGTTAATTATCGTGTTGCACAGGGAGCCAAATGCAACGGAATTTCGTTTGGAATTGCATATATCGATGTATTTCTAAATGACAATAAAGTTTGTTTGACTTTGACTAGTGGAGGCCAATTCACTGGATGTGTTCAATAGAGAGTTAGATACAGTTCTTAGGGCTAACGGAATCAAGGGGTTATGGGGAGAAAGCAGGAATGGGATACTGATTTCGGATGATCAGCCAATTTCATATTGAATGGCGGTGCTGGCTCGAAGGACCAAATGGCCTATTCCTGCACCTATTTTCCATGTTTCTATGGACACAAAATGCTGGAGTAACTCAACGGGTTAGGCAGGATCTCTGGAGAAAAGGAATAGGTGACATTTCGAGTCGAGTCTCTTCTCCTGAACAAAGCTACCAACTTGAATGGCACGCTTTCAACCACCCTGAACACATTCACCCCCACCCTTCCCTCCATCACCATTTAGTTTCTGTAGCAGCTCCTGTCTACAATACACACTGCACTGACTTAGACATATGTTGCTGGTCCTTCACTGCCACTGTGTTTAATTCCATTAAAATGATCAGCATTAATTTAGAACGGTAAAAGATGCAAAGCGCGCGGCGTTTGCTGTTTGAGATGGAGGTCAGTGAACTATCCCATCACGTCTCGATGTCTTTGCAACTGCATCACTATTCATGTTCGTTCAATGGTGCTTCATGGTCACATCCCACATAGTTTTGTGTCATCAGCAAGCTTGGAAATGTTGCATTTGTTCCCTTCCGATGAATCATCATATAAATTGCACATTTCTGGCCCCAAGCACCAGTCCACTAGATAACTGGAGAAAGACCTGTTCAGTCTTACCCCTTGTACTCATTTCCTCAACTCAGTACGCTGCTACTGGACTCGTTGGTTCAGTTTGAAGAAGGGTCTCGACCCGAAACGTCATCCATGCCTTCTCTCCAGAGACGCTGCTCTGTCCCGCTGAGTTACTCCAGCATTTTGTGTCCATCTTCGGTTCAGTTTAATTATCATCTGGCCATCTTTGTCTCAGTCGGTCCTTCAAGATCGGGATAATAAATTATTGCGGAATTTGGTGTTGCATTCAGATGAACATATTACATTCTAGACCGGGCTTGAAGGGCCGAGTGGCCTCCTCCTGCCTTAATTCATATGTTGCATGAATTTTGAATGGCTTTTCTTTGTATCCCGTCTCCCTTGTCAGTGGCTCTGACTCAATCAGAAGCCGCTTCACACTGGCTAGTCGTTCCATTGATTTTACCCCCTTGATTCATCTACAGCAGATAGTTGATTCAGTCATCAATGGGTTTTTTTTACCAAAAATAATTTAAATCAACTATTTACAAAAACACAAACAAACTTACCACTAGAATATAACATAAAGCAAACCTTCTTCAATATTAAATCACGATTTCCCCGTCCTTATTGTGGACACATTCCACCCTCCGCGGTGCCCGGCGGTCCCGGAAATCCCCCAGGGTGCACGTGGACAGCGCGTAGTCCCTCGTTAATACCCCGTAACCGCAGAAAAGGGGCAGGCATCCGGTATGGATAGAACCCTCTTCCGCCTGGCGCTGTGACTCACGGATGGCCAGCTTGGCCAGGCCGAACCACCCCGCTGTTGATGTGGAGATCGGTAAAAGTCAACCTCCTGACTGGGGAAAAGGCGACAAACTTAAATAAACAGCAGACAAAAGCCGGCATGAATGTCTAGCTCCAGGACGTTAAAGAATGCAACTCTCTACTGTGGGAGACGGACACAAAATGCTGGAGTAACTCAGCGGGACAGGCAGCATCTCTGGAGAGGAGGTTTGGGTGATGTTTCGGGTCGAGACCCTTCTTTAGACTTGTCAGGGGTAAGGGAAACGAGAGATATAGACAGTACACAAAAGGCTGGAGAAACTCAGCGGGTGCAGCAGCATCTAAGGAGCGAAGGAGATAGGCGACGTTTCGGGTCGAGACCCTTCTTCAGACTGGAGATATAGACAGATGTGAAGAGATAAAGAACAATGAATGAAAGATATGCAAAAAAGTTATGATGATAAAGGAAACAGGCCATTGTTAGCTGTGTGTTGGGTGAAAACAAGCTGGTGAGACTTGGGTGGGAGAGGGATAGAGAGAGAAAGAGAGAGAGAGAGAGGGAATGCAGGGGTTACTTGAAGTTAGAGAAATCAATATTCAGACTGAATATTCATAGTCTGAAGAAGGGTTTCGGCCAGAAACGTTGCCTATTTCCTTCGCTCCATAGATGCTGCTGCACCCGCTGAGTTTCTCCAGCATTTTTGTGTACCTTCAATATTCATACCACTGGGCTGTAAGCTCTACTCTGCTCTAGTGTGGGAGGTAGGCTTGGAACAGGCGGCAGAGAAACCTGACTTTACCTCGTTCACACAGCAGCAATAGTGTGGAAGAGATGCAAAAATCGCTGCGAGTTTTGAGAGTTCGATATTTTTCTTTACCCTGACAGCCCTGAACCTTTATCTTCCCAGCATACAATATTCTGCATTGACATTTGACACGTTATTCTGTAATTTTTTGCAGCACTTCAGATGTTTTGCTTCAAAAAGGCGCATTTAGCCTGGCGGCAATATCTTCAGTGGGCCTTCCAGTCAAGTAACGGCAGAACTCAGTGAGCAGCACAGGCTGTGCAGGGAATCCAGGCCTGCAAACATAGAGTGCGGACTGCAGCCACATCTTTGTTTGCTTGTTTTGGACAGAGATTGCTCCTGGACTTCTTCCAAGCCCATCAGGAACAGAAAGAGTCCAATTCACTGCTGACATTTTTATTCACTGCGAGCAGGGGAAAAAAAATTAAATGGACCAGCTTCAAGCCTCAGGTAAGATCGAAAATATGTCAGTTTGAACTCTCTAAGATCTGCAGGATACAGGCCAGGCCCACGCCAACAAGGCTCATATTTAGTTTCATCTACACTTAACAGTGGGGAGAATCAAAGGGTGTAAAACCAACGGAGGCGGCTGCCCAGTGTGCAGCGGGCCTTTGAACGTGTGACTAGGGAGGGCCGGGATACAGAGGAAAGCTGTTCAAGCCTCACTCATGTGAATATTACCAAAATGGACGGTGTATCCTGGTGTATGGACCCAGAGCGACCGTGCATCTCAATGCCTGAACCCAGAACGACTGTGTATCCCGGTGTCTGTATCCATCACGGACTGCGTATCCTGGTGTGTGTACCAAGAACAACGGTGTATCGCAGTGCCTGAACCCGGACTGAATTGTGCATCCTGGCACCCTTGCCCAGAACGACTGTGCATCTTGTGTGGCTGTATCATAACGGACTGTGTATTTCAGTACCTGTACCTAGAACGACTGTGCTTCCTGATGTCTGTACGTAAAGCACACTGTAAATCCCAGTGTCTGTATCGAGAATGACTGTGTATCCTGATGACTATACCCAGAATTACTGTGTCTCAGTGCCTATACCCAGAATTACCCTGTATCTACAATGGACTGTGTATCCAGGTGTCTGTATCCGGAACAAAGGTGTATCTCAGTACCTGTACCCAGAACCATCGACTTTCTCAGTGCCTGTAATTAGAACAAGTGTGTATCCCAATGCCTGTACCTCAGTGTCTGTACCTAGAACGACTGTATATCTCAGCGCCTGTACCTGGAACGACTGTGTATATCAATTCCTGTACCCAGCACGACTGTGCATCCTGATGTCTGTATTTAAAACGCACTGTAAAACCCAGTGTCTGTATCGAGAATGACTGAGTATCCTGTGTATAACTGTACCCAGTGTCTGTGCCAATAGCGGACCTTGTCTCTATACTCCAGACTTTACTTCACACTAATATCCGTGCATCAATGGGGACTGTGGCTTCCTGTCGTAGTATCCAAGAGTGGATTATACACTGACGTCTTAATACCCCAAAGTGGATTATGTACCTCAGCCCATGTGACCTGGAATGAACCATTTATCCCAGGCTCTCTTTCTGCCTCCAGGTGCTCTTGCCTATGCACAGTCTATGGCTACCAGAACAGAACAAAATACCGCTGGTATCCATGCCCAGAGCTACTCGTGCACCTGTCTCTACCTCAGAAAGGTTTCCACGCTTATCTCTATACTCTAAATGTACAGCGTGTCAATTCTTTGCCCCTCAAAACTGACTGTACCCCTGACTCTACACCCTACAGTAACTATGTGTTCCAATGTCAGTACCCTGAATGGATTACACCCCTTTATCCATAGCCCAGAATAGACCGCATCCACTTCCCTCTTTAACCTAGGAAGGACTGCATTCTCAGGAGTTTGTAGCCCAGAATGAATGTTGTACATCAGAATGGTGCAGATACTATGAACCACTGTGAAAACTGGGTACAGACTCCAGGATACACAGGGTATCCAACATGGATCACGCTCTACCCGCCTCGGTAACCAACAATGGACAGTGTAGCCCATCCCTGCTCTTCCGAATGTGCAAAGAGCCCCACCCTCTGTACATTAGGTACCCCATGTACCACACCTGGTGTGCACTGCTGAATGGATTAGGCCTAACAATGAATTTGGTTTCCCAGCCTCTAGACAAGAACTTTGAGCCGCACAGTGGCCTAGCTAGTAGAGCTGCTGCCTCACAATGCCAGAGACCCAGGTTCAATCCTGACCTTGGGTGCTGTCTGCATTGAGTTTGCATGTTCTCCCCGTGACCCCGTGGGTTTTCTCCAGGTACTCCAGTTTCCTCCCACATCATAAAGACATGAACGTTTGTAGGTTAATTGGCCTCTGTAAATTGCCCGTGGTGTGTCATAATTTCATATGTTCTAGGAGCAGAAATAGGCCATTCGGCCCATTGTCGACCCCGTCATTCTATCGTGGCTGATCTATCTTTCCCTCTCAACCCCATTCTCCTGCCTTCTCCCCTGCAAAATATGGGTTAGCGTAGAACTAGTGTATGGGTGATGGGCATGGACGTGGTGGGCCGAAGGGCCTGTTTCCATGCTGTAACTCTAAACCATGCCTAACCCATCAAGGCATGAAAGGCTACAGAAAAATGCAGGTCGATAGGATCAGTATAGAAAACAATGGTCGGCATGGACGTGATGGGCTGAAAGGCCTGTTTCCGTGCTGTACGACTCCATATTCATGTCCCAGTATTTCCATATCCTTCACTTTAATCTCTGATACCCTCCTGATTTACAGCATTCTTGCCGTTAGGAGGGGCTCTCCAGCGCTTAGTGCCTCTTTCGCTCATTATCGGATTTTTTTGACTACTTACTTCATGGTTTTGGAAGTACTTCACGTTCATAGAACTAATATCCAGAAGACACAGACTTACAAATAATTGGCAAAAAAACCATGAGGGAAATTAGATTGTGTTGGTATCAGTGCATTGCCTGAAGGGCTGGTGGAGCAGATTCAATAATAACTTCCAAAAGGGAATTCAATAAGTATTTTTTTAATCGGAAGGGCTGTGGGTAAAGGGATGAGGTGGGGTCTAATTGGACTGCACACTGAAAGAACAGGCACACTCCCAAAGGATGAAGCAGCCTGTGTCCAGCAGTGTTCTTTAGATTTACAATCTCATGCACTGTTGTGGCCTCCGTACCATCAAAGTACCGAGGCACAAGGGAGAATCAAAGAAATACTCACATAAATAAGGCTTTGCAGATGCACATAGAGTGAGCAGACTGGTTCTTGATCCCTCAGCAAAGAGAACAGCCTGACGTTGCTCTTCAATATTATAACCAGGTCTCCGCCTTCCCGATCTCCTACCAGTCTAACTGTCTCCGACTACATTTTTATCAGTTTGCTTTGTTGTTACCTTCTCCCAATGATCACTCTACATATTCGTTGATTTCCCTTTGTCCTGTTTTCACACCTTACACTTCCTTACCTATGTATCTCCCTCTCCCCTGACATAAGTCTGAAGAAGGGTCTTGAACTGAAACGTCACCCATTCCTTCTCTCCAGGGGTGCTGCCTGTCCCCCTGAGTTACTCCTGCATTTTGTGTCTATCTTTAGTTTAGTTTAGTTTCAAGATACAGGGCCTTTGTCCCACCAACTGCGCAGCGACCAGCGATCCCCGCACATTAGCGCTATCCTACACACACTCGGGACAATTTGCACTTACACTTATACCAAGCCAATTATCCTGCAAACCTGTATGTCTTTGGAGTCAGGAAGGAAACCAGAGCTCCCGGAGAGAAAACGCACGCGGTCACAGGGAGAACGTACAAACTCAGTACAGACAGCACCCGTAGTCAGGATCGAACCCGAGTCACTGGCACTGTACGGCAGCAACTCTACATCTGCGCCACCGTTAAATTAATTTCCTCTCCCTGCACATTATCCGCTTCCCTCAGATTCCCTGCGATGGCATTTTTTAATATATATATGTTAGAGACCAACAAATGAAGAGATATGCTGGGAAGTAGAGAGAGGCTAGTTGGTGTACAGCAGAACCAGCTGGGTATACACCCCACCACTGATGGGAGGGAGTGAGAGATTGGTTCCTACGTTGCTTTATCTATTAAATCCTCGATAAATTGCCTAACTGCAGTAGGTTTTTCCGAGATGAATGGCTGAGGAGCTTTGGGTGGTCAAAGGATTGTACCTGTCAGGCACCAGCACTCAGTTCAAGCTTCCTATCCCTCCCGCTGCCCACCCTCAGCTCAGTAATGGTCACCCACTAGGGATACTGCAGGAGTGGGAGTGGGGGAGGAACAGCCCCTCGCTCGCTGGTGAGCCTCCCTCACCCACAGAGATGGCAGTGAATCTGTGGAGTTCTTTGCTGCAGTCAATGGATATTTTTAAGGCAGAGATAGATTTGTGATTAGTACAGGTGTCGGAGGTTATGGGAGAAGGCAGGAGAATGGGGTTAGGGGTGAGAGATGGATCAGCCATGATTGAATAGTGGAGTAGACTTGTGGGTTGAGTGGCCTAATTCTACTCCTATCACCTCTGGCCTTATGAGCCTTGCTGCACTCCAGCCCACTCAATGCTACACTTGCACCACAAACTGAGTGAAGCCCTTGCAGGAATGCAGTCGCTGGGGTTCCTCGAGGCGACAGCACAATAAAGACGCGCGCTTTTGGCACGGTGACATTGCTGAGCTGGAACTCGGGGACAAGAGTCAAGAGTGTTTTCTTGTCGTATGTCCCAGATAGAACAATTAATTTATTACTTACAACACAATATGTAAATATAGTAGGTTACACAAAAAGCTGGAGAAACTCAGCGGGTGCAGCAGCATCTAAGGAGTGAAGGAGATAGGCGACGTTTCGGGTCGAGACCCTTCTTCAGACTGGTCAGGGATCAGGGAAACGAGAGATATAAACAGTGATGTGGAGAGATAAGGAACAATGAGTGAAAGATATGCAAAAAAGTATTGGTGATAAAGGAAGCAGGCCATTGTAAGCTGTTTGTGGTGTGAAAATGAGAAGCTAGTGCGACTGGGGGGGGGGGGGGGGGGGAGATGGAGAAGGAATGTCAGGGCCAGAGGGCTGAGGGAGAGGTGGGGGGGGAGGCAGTCTGGGTTAACAGAATTGAGAAAATTCAATGTTTAAGCCCAGAGGATGCAGACTCCCCAAGCGGAATATGAGGTGCTGTTCCTCCAACTTGCGGTGTTGATCACTCTGGCCGTGGAGGAGGCCCAGGACCGAGAGATCGGATACGCAGTGGGAGGGGGAGTTGAAGTGCTGAGCCACCGGGAGGTCGGGTTGGTTATTGCGGACCGAGCGGAGGTGTTCGGCGAAACGATCGCCCAGCCTCCGCTTGGTCTCACCAATGTAGATCAGCTGGCATCTGGAGCAACGGATGCAGTAGATGAGGTTGGAGGAGGTGCAGGTGAACCTCTGTCAGACTTGGAATGACTGCTTGGGTCCCTGAAAGGAGTGGATGGGGGAGGTGAAGGGACAAGTGTAGCATCTCTTGCGGTTGCAAGGGAAAGTGCCCGGGGAAGGAGTGGAGCGGGAGGGAAGGGAAGAATTGACGAGGGAGTTGCGGAGGGAGCGGTCTTTGCGGAAGGCAGACAGGGGGGGAGATGGGAAGATGTGGCGAGTGGAGGGGTCACGTTGGAGGTGACGAAACTGGCGGAGGACTATCTGTTGTATGCGCTGGCTGGTGGGGTGAAAGGTGAGGACCAGGGGGACTCGGCCCTTGTTGTGAGTGGGGGAATGGGGAGAGAGGGCAGTGTTGCGGGGTATGGAGGAGACCCTGGTGCGAGCCTCATCTATAGTGGGGGAGGGGAAACCCCGTTCTCTGAAGAATGAGGACATTTGCGATGACCTGGTATGGAACACGTCATCCTGGGAGCAGATGCGGCGTAGACGGAGGAATTGGGAATAGGGGATGGAGTCCTTACAGGAAGCAGGGTGGGAGGAAGAGTAGTCCAGGTAGCTGTGGGAGTCAGTTGGTTTGTAGCGGATGTCAGTCAGGAGTGTATCACCTGCAATAGAGATGGTGAGGTCAAGGAATGGTAGGGAAATGTCGGAAATGGTCCAAGTATATTTGAGTGCCGGATGGAAGTTGGTGGTGAAATGGATGAAGTCAGTCAGTTCTGCGTGGGTGCAGGAGGTGACACCAAAGCAGTCGTCAATGTAACGGAGGTAAAGGTCGGGGGTGGGGCCCTGGTACGCCGAGAACAAAGATTGTTCGACGTACCCGACAAAGAGGCAGGCGTAGCTAGGGCCCATGCGTGTGCCCATAGCTACGCCTTGTGTTTGGAGGAAATGGGAGGAGTCAAAAGAGAAGTTGTTGAGGGTAAGGACCAACTCCGCTAGGCGGAGGAGGGTGTCAGTGGATGGGTATGGGTTGCTCCTCTGGTCGAGTAAATATAGTACACTGGAAACAATACAATAAACAACTGAAAAAAAGTTGTGTGTGTGTGTGTAAACTTTATATATAGGGAATGTAGAATAGTACATTGTTAGCTGATGGGAAGGTGACACGGAGGCACACAATTAGTAAAATGAAGGACAGTGAAAGTAATTGGAGAACTAGGGTGGGGGAGGGATGGAGAGAGAGGGAAAGCAAGGGTTACCTGAAGTTAGAGAAGTCAATATTCACACTCTTGGGTTGGAAGCTGCCCAAGCGATATATGAGGCGCTGTTCTTCCAATTTGCATTGGGCCTCACTCTGACAGTGGAGGAGGCCCAGGACCACTCTACATTTCCTGCTTTGATCTGTCGTATTCACACCTTACCCTTCCATATCCCCAGCCTCTCTCTCCCCTCACTCTCAATCCGAAGAAAGGTCTCGACCTGAAATGTCACCCACCTCTCCAGGGAAACTGCCTGTCCCGCTGGGTTACCCCAGCATTTTATGTGTATCTTCGCTATAAAGTAGTGGACTCCAGTTTAAATTCAATTTGGAATATTTTTGGCGGACCAGAAAACCAAGAAGAACCAAGAAGACCGCATGGACCACTCTGAGCTTTCACTCCCTCTATTGCTCGGTCACCTCACTGTGTTGCTCACAGGATCGTTCTGTATCTAATAGGGCTGCTGCAGAAGGACATCACACTAGCAATCCCACTTCAAAATATACTTCACAAAGTTACGAACATAAGCTCCTGCAGGCGCTGAAAATCGGGGCAAAGCTGAAGAAGCTGAGATGAGGTTATTGGCCTGAAAGATTAATACTAATTCTCTTTTCAGTCGCTATTTGACCTGCCGACCATCTCCGGCATTTTCTGCTCTTACTCCAACAGTAATTCAACGGCTATAAAGTATTTCGGGCCACCCTGATCTCTTCAAAGTCACTTTTGAAATGGAAATCCTTCTTTGTCTTTCATCAAATCAAAGACACCAACCAATGGATGTGGCTACAAAGGAGCAATCGAATGAAAATAATCTCTTGCTGCAGAACTCATCCAAGGATTGATCCAGCGTCGCCTTCAGTTAAAGATTACTTGTGAGGTGACTGTTCCTTCGGTAAAATGAGGCTGATACAGTTACACAGATAGACACGAAATGCTGGAGTAACCTAGCGGGACAGGCAGCATCTCTAGAGAGGAGGGTGACATTTCGGGTTGAGACCCTTCTTCAGACTGAGAGTCAGGGGAGAGGGAGTGTGGAGATATGGAAGGGTAAGGTGTGAATACGACAGATCAAAGCAGACGATGATAGAAGGAAATGTAAAATGTCACCTGTTCCTCCAATTTGCATTGGGCCTCACTGACAATGACATTCTACATTTCCTCATCATCGTCTACTTTGATCTGTCCCATTCACACCTTACCCTTCTAAGGTGTGAAAACGACAGAGTCGAGGAGCTGATGGGCTGGGTTTAAATGCATGCTCTTTACACAGTTTGTGCTCAGGCCAGGTACATTCCTGGCCTCCGTGCACGGCCAGTCCCTGAGTGGGAGCCAGGAGGGAAGATTTTCCATTCATTTTGCGGTCAGCCATACGACAGCCCGCACTGGATTTACTGTATCACAAATATTAAAATGGTGCAGTTGCCAAGGGAAAGTCGGGAGAACATAAAAAGACAATTCATTATTCCTTTTGCCAGACTCCTTTACTTTTCACTTTCGGGATACAGCGCCAAAACAGGCCCTTCGGCCCACCGGGTCCCTGCCGACCAGCCATCACCTCCTGCACTAGCACTATCCTACACACTAGGGACAATTTATAATTTTACCGAAGCCAATTGACCTATAAACCTAGGCGTCTTTGGACTGTGGGAGGAAATTGGAGCACCTGGAGAGAACCCACGGGGTCACAGGGAGAACGTACAAACTCCGTACAGACAGCACCCCTGGTCAGGATCGAAATCGGGTCCATGGCGCTTGGAAGGACATCTTGGCTGACGTTTGCCTGTGTTTGACTCAGACTCCGCTGAACCTTTCCTATCCACGTACCATCAGCGCAGACCTAACCCAGTGACCGCAAAGGATTTCTGTTCCCATGCATCGAGAAAGATCCCCATTACATGTGAAGAATGCCTCCATTGCGGTCGATCTACAGGCCCATATTTAAAGGCAACTCACACCACTATCAGATGTCAGCTGTGGCACCGTTGGGGGTGCTTGCCACTGAGTCAGATGGATATCAAAAGGCAGCGTTGCCTGGTATTTATGTCAGCACCTGCTCTACTTGGCTCTGTGTCCTGCATCAGACACTCAACCAGACTCTTCCCTACAACACTTATAGTTGCATCCATGGAGATTGGGGCTTTTGGATGTTCAACTGGGACAATGTGTCCCAAGAAGACCAAAGAAAGTCAGGAGTCTAGAGTGTTTAATTGACAACAGAACAGTGAAATTCTTACTTACAGCAGCTGAACAGGCCATTATGTGCATTGCACACGTGTTTAAATTCAATAAATTAATAACCATAATACTAGTGCAACAAAAAGAAGTCCTTCGTGAAACCAAAGATAGACAGAAAATGCTGGATTAACTCATCGGGACAGGCAGCATCTATGGAGAGAAGGAATGGGTGACGCTTCGGTTTGAGACCCTTCTTCAGTCTGAAGGACCGAAACATCACCCATTCCTTCTCTCCAGAGATGATGCCTGTCCCGCTGAGTTGCTCCATAGAAATTCAGTTGGTGAGAATCGTGCTGAGAGGTGCTTAAGAGCACTGTTGGGAAAAGGCTGAACCTGGTGGTCATGATTTTCTGGCTCCTGTGCCTTATTTCTGATGTTTGGACAAAGTGAGTGCGGCCAGGATGTTGTGAGACTTGGCTGCTTGTTTGAGTCAACGCCTCCCAAAGATCTCTTCGATGGTGGGAAGTGAGTACCTGTGCCACTAGTGTACTTGTTTCCAGAGTCTAGGACTAAAGTTTACAGCCTCAGAATTAAAGGACGTTCTTTTAGGAAGGAGATGGGGAGACATTTCTTTAGTCAAAGGGTGGTGAAACTGTGGAATCCTTTGCCACAGAAGGCTGTGGAGTCCAAGTCAGTAGATATTTGTAAGGCAGAGATAGATAGGATTCTTGATTGGTACAGGTGTCAGAAGGGATGGGGAGAAGGCAGGAGAATGGGGTTAGGAAGGATAGATAGGAGTTGACTTGATAGGCCGAATGGCCTAATTCTACTCCTACCACGTATGACCTTATGCTGAACTAAGCAGTGTCCACCATTCTCTGTAATTTCCTTTGTCCTTTGGAAGTCAAGTTATTATCCCAGGCAATAGGTAGGGAAATAGACACAAAATGCTGTACTAACTCAGCGGGAAATCGAGCATCTCTGGAGAGGAGGAATGGGTGACGTTTCAGGTCTGAAGAAGGGTCTCGACCTAAAAAAGTCACCCATTCCTTCTCTCCAGAGATGCTGCCTGTCCCGCTGAGTTACTCCAGCATTTTGTGCCCATCTTCGATTTAAACCAGCATCCGCAGTTCCTTCCTACCCAACAGGTATGGAGGGTCGTCTAGTGTTTAGACCAATACTTGAAGCAGATCATCCAGACAATTTCATTTTGCCATCTCAGTGTGATCCTCCTGGGAGTAAACTACCTGCTACGCTTCCAATATCACAAGACCGATTGCACTCCTGAAGTGCTTTGTTGGTTGTTAAGGGCTATAACAAGTCAATGTTATTCCTCGCACAGTGAGCGGAGCTGGCACCATGGAAACAGGGTTATCTATAGACCGAGTGGTCTGGATACTTGGGTTCAATCAGTAGGCAGCGCACGCACTTGACGTTATTGGTCACAATAAGCGAAGACCTCTCCCTGTGCAACTGGAGTGAAGTAAGCATTTTTCCAGGAAACGGGTTTCCTAATAAATGGGGAAATGACATCAAATTCTAATTACAGGAACACCTCTTCCTTTGAAAAACCTACTGGAACATGGAGTCAGAACTAAAACATCTGCCTGTTGTGCTATAGAAGAGCTGGCTTGCAGCTGGTCTGGAAACTAATCAGAATGCAGTATAACATCTCACTTAATCGATCTTTTCCCCCACTTTTACTTAATTGTGCCAATGTTATAATATAGACACAGCATGTCAGAAGCCAGGGGAGGCACAGTGACAATTATGTATGTAATACGGAAATTTCATGGTCACAGTACCGGGCTATCAACTCAGTTCACATTTCAGCGTGCCAAACTATATTACTGTTAATAAAGCTTGTAATTTGTGAACTGGCGTCAACGTGCCAGCACGGCCTTTGGCTAAGTGAGGGTGTTTCAAGATTAAGGCGTCAGACTTGCCTCAAAAGTCCTGAACTCTGCGCGGTCCTGCAGGGTGGCGCAGCGGTAGAGTTGCTGCCTGACAGCGCCAGAGACCCAGGCACGATCCCAACTGCGGGTGCTGTGTGCTTGGAGTTTGCACGCTTTCCCCGTGACCTGCGTGGGTTTTCTCCGAGATCTTCGGTTTCCTCCCACACTCCAAAGACGTACAGGTTTGTAGGTTAATTGGCTTGGTTTGAATGTAAATTGTCCCTAGTGTGTGTAGGATAGTGTTAATATGCGGGGATCGCTGGTGGGTGGGCACTTGGTGGGTCGAAGGTCCTGTTTCCGCGCTGTATCTCTAAACTAAAAATGGAACTATTAGACGCCAGTGATCCCTGGCCTCCTACATGATTCTACGACCTGGACTACCTGCTACAGTCGACAGTCATCTCAATGCGCTGGAAAAATATTACCAGTCCTGCCTCCGCCAAATCCTCCAAAGTCGCTAGAAGGATAGCGAAACGTCATCTCCTGTTCCAACATCTCCATGTCTAATTGCACTCGATCGGTGTCACACTGGCAAGCCACGTCATTCACACGCCTGACACCAGAAACTGGTACCCCACCCGAGCTCTGTGATGGGAAGGGATTATAAGGAGAACAGAAGGTGCGCTCAACACAACAGAAGAACGATCACTTACGATGGTATCGAGAACCTGGAGCACAAAATAAGAGTCCAGGATAAGTGTCAGAGGGAGTGGCCACCTCCCAATTTACTCACAAGGCAACCCTATCGATTTTTTCCTGCGGAAGTGTCTCTGCAGTTCCCACATTCACCACTAGGGTCCAGAAACTCAGTGGGGAGGTACCACCGATCTTGAGGAACCGACTGAGACAAAGATGGTCAGATGACAATTAAACTGAACCGAAGATAGACACAAAATGCTGGAGTAACTCAGCGGGACAGGCAGCGTCTCTGGAGAGAAGGAATGGGTGACGTTTCGGGTCAAGACCCTTCTTCAAACTGAGTTGAGGAAATGAGTACAAGAGGTAAGACTGAACAGGTCTTTCTCCAGTTATCTAGTGGGGTACCATAGTCACATAGTCTGGTGCTTGTGCCCAGAAATTTGCAACCTCATTTGATGATTCAGTGGAAGGGAGCAAATGCATCATTTCCAAGCTTGCAGATGATACAAAACTTTGTGGGATGTGATGAAAAAGCTCCATTGAACGAACATGAATAGTGATACAGATGCAAAGACATCGAGACGTGATGGGATGGTTCACTGACCTCCATCTCAAACAGCAAAAACCACGCGCTTTGCTTATTTTATCTGTTCTAAATTAATGCTGATCATTTTAATGAATTTAAGAGATAAGAGTTTTTATAATAAATATTATTTTTTTTAAATAATTGTACAGTAAGCTTTATTTCTCGTTTTAAAAAAAATGTTTTGAATTGCCTCAGATACCTATGGAATCAACGGAAATGCCTTCTGAGGCCAAGGACTCAGTAGGTTATTGGAGAGGCCTGGACTCCGGGCCTCAACAGCCGCAGCCTGAGGCCTAGCTGCTATTCTTTGCCCCATCCACATTGCAGGATGTCATCTGTAGCCACTCCTCCAAGACACTGGGAGCCGCCGGGATCCTACAGGAGGCGATGGCGAGCTGGGAGCCAGGTGAAGATCAATACAAGGGCTGGGAGAAGTGAGGGGTGGGGGGGTGGGGATTGGGCCCATTCGCTTCATATCCAATGCTGGTGAAAGGCCAAGATCAGATGCCGGAGCCTCTGCCTGACTAACCTTCACGTGCCATGAACCAGTCTGCGGCTGGCTGAGAATGGCCGGATCAGTAGAAAAACCATCTTCTGCACAAAAAAAATGCCGACTCCGTCGACAATAACATGAACTAACACGCAAGGACTTCCTCCTGAACTCTCCCACTTCAATAAAACAACCAGCTGTGGGCCGTTCCTGGGGCAGACAGAGCACATTTCATCCTGAGAGCACTTTGAAAGCATTTCCTGAAAGACCCTTTGAAACCCAGCTGGACAAAGGGGCCCTCCAGCTATGTAGTCCAATCAAGTGGAGTGGCTCGGCAGGCAGGCACAATGCGCCTCACATTAATGTTCAAAGCCAGCGATCGACGAGGCAGGTACTCTGAGTGGGAATATCCTCTGATTGGATCAGACAAGCGTTGCTTTTATTATTTTTTTCTCCCCCGTCCCGTTAGGAAATGCTATTAGCAAGACGTGTGGGAGAAAGGAAAAAGTAGACAAGATAAATGCGCAGACAGCCCACTTTAGGACTGCGTTCGGAGGCCAAGAATAAAGTGAACCGGGATCCCTTTTCCTTAAAGTTATTAACCTTTATGACGTAGGCATTATTGGCAAGACCGACTGTTACTGTTCATCCCTGGCTGCCCATGGGAAGCTCCTGGGCCACTTCCCTCTACTCCTGCATTCCACTTGGTGCAGGTGCTCCCACAACACTGATATCAGATCAGTTATCATATCATATCTGGAGGTCATAGCCTCAGATTTAAAGGATGTTCCTTTAGGAAGATAATGAGGAGGAATTTCTTTAATCAGAGGGTGGTGAATCTGTGGAATTTGTGGAGGCCTTCAATGGATATTTTAAAGACAGAGATAGATAGATCATGATTAGTTACAGGTATCAAGGGTTAAGGGGAGAAGGCAGGAGAATGGAGTTAGGAGGGAGAGATAGATCATCCATGATTGAATGGTTGTGTCGACTTGATGGGCCGAATGGCCTAATTCTGCACCTATCACTTATGACTATGTCTGGGGGCTTCTGACGGGACAATTCAGCCTGATTCATAAGTCAGAGGAGCAGAAGTGGGTCATTTCCATGATGTATCATTCAATCAATCCTTCAATCAATAAATTGAAGGAATCTTCAAAAATTTAACTGATATCGCAAAGAAGGAACAATTATCCTCATGGAAACTGGAGGACATTCTGGATCAAATGCAAATGCAAATGCAAATGCAACTTTTTGATGAGAAGAAGGGTTTTACCTAGAACAGACACAAAATGCTGGAGTAACTCAGCGGGTCAGGCAACATCTCTGGAGAAAAGGAATGACGTTTCGAATCTCATTTTGGGCTCATTTCAATGTTAAATTAGGTCACTGGTGTGGGATTGATGGACTGGAGTGGAGATGGGCAAGGTGAATCCAGACCCACAGCTGAGAGACGCAAACTCCGAGACCAATCTCATCGCCAACATGCCCAGTCTGTGACGACTTGGCCACAGTCCAAGGAAGAGGTCAGGACTGCCACCACTGGGCAGCCCTGCCAATGATTCCCTCCCTGGGTCAAAGAGCCTGGTGGCACTCAACACAAGTTCAATTCAGTTTTATTTGTCATATGTAGGTTAACATGGGGTCAGCGGTAAAATGAAATGTGTTTGACAAGACAGCGGGTCACCTCAGCAAGGAAGAAATAAGATAAAAATGACATTGGTAAGGTAAAAAGGCAATAATAAAATCGAAACATATATGATGTGAAATGTGTTTATGAGTTCAGAAGCCTGATGGCCTGATGGTCAAAACTGTTCTTAAGTCTGGTGGTGCGTGCAGCCATGCTCCTGTTTCATCTGCCTGACGGTGACAAGGAGAACAGTCTGTGTGCTGGGTGGCTGTGGTCCTTGATGATACTGTGTGCTTTCCGCAGGCACCGCCGGTGAAAAATCTCCTGAATGTCCGGGACACAGTTGCCAGTGATGTGCTGTGTCGCCTTCACCACTCTCTGTAGTGATTTGCGGCTGTGGGCAGAACAGTTCCTGTACCACACTGTGATGCAGCCCAAACAGCACACTCTCGATGGTGCATCTGGAGAACTTTGTGAGGATGCTGGCGTTCATGCCAAACTTCCTCAGTCTTCTCAGGAAAAACAGCCGCAGGTGGGCTTACTTTGTTATTGTGTCCGTGTGCAGTGTCCAGGAGAGGTCCTCAGTGATGTGCACACCGAGAAGCTGCTGACCCTTTCAAGCACAAGTACCAGGGAAGGCCAACTCCCCTGTGAAAGGCTCTTCACCAAGACTCAACACTTTACCTTAATACAAAGCCAATGTTACTTTTCAGATTAACGCCATAATCTGAAAGGATCAACTGAGCTGAGGCAAATGAGATCACTTTATCTTTCCATCATGTTCGATTTACAACAGAGATATTGTGGGCCAAAGGGCTGTTCGATGTTCTATGTTCTCCAAAGTGACCACGCCAGGCCTCAAACCCATTATGACTGCACTCACCATCGCTGGAGGCAAAGTACGAGCAAACAGACTACAACCCACTGTTTGTATGAATATTTAAAGTATGGGAACAACGTGAATCTTCACATTAACTTTCTGTTCTCCTGATACTGCAGCTCAAGGACACTCCTCCCTTGCACATTGCAAAGGATGGACAGAAGGAGACGTGGTCAACCTCAGCACAATTGGTCTCCAGAGTTTGCAATCTTAGAGAGTGGAAGCCAGAGTACTGTATCCCTCTGTTAGTCATGGCAGACACATGACACTGTGACAATTGGTTATTCAGCGGCAGTTCTGTCCATCCCAGTACTGTACCCAGTGTTATACAGCGACTAACCCATTCCCCCGGTACTATACCCCAGTGTTATACAATGATAGACCTGCCACCCCAGCACTGTGTCCCCAGCGTTATACAGTGACAGATACTGTCCCCACCAGTACAGTATCCATGTTGTGCAGTGAGAGATCTGTCTCCGCTGGTACTGTAACAGTTTTGTACAGCGACACACCTGTCCAGACCAGTAATGTACTCCAGTGTTATAGGATGACAGATCCATCCCCACCAGTGCAGTAAGTGTATAATACATTGACAGATATGTTCCCACTGATACTGTATCCCAGTGATATACAGTGACAGAGTCTTCCCCACCAGTATTGTACCCCAGAGTTATACAGTGATATAGTCCTGGCCTCACTGCTGTCATCAAGTGACAATGACATTATTCCAACGAGCAGCAACATTCTGTCATGTCCAAACCAATATTCGTTCCCCTATCAAGAGCCAGGAAGAGATGATTTAGTCATTTGTTTAACTGCTCCTTGTGTGACCTTGTTGTGTGCAAACTGCAGTGATTTCAGTATGAATGCAGAGACTGCAATTCTAACATACCTAATTGACAGCATAGCTCATTTATACAGCCAAGGGCAACAATGGCATTTCATTAGGTACAAATTCAATCTTTGTTTATTTTACCTCTATAACCTTGAATCATATTTTCAACGATCATTTCCAAAAGAGGGAAAGAAAGGAAAGAGAACTGAAAGAAAGCATTCAAGTGGGAAAAATGTGTTAGAGAGAGAAGGGGAGAGGGGGAAGGGGAGAGGGGAGAGGGGAGAGGGGAGAGGGGAGAGGGGAGAGGGGAGAGGGGAGAGGGGAGAGGGGAGAGGGGAGAGGGGAGAGGGGAGAGGGGAGAGGGGAGAGGGGAGAGGGGAGAGGGGAGAGGGGAGAGGGGAGAGGGGAGAGGGGAGAGGGGAGAGGGGAGAGGGGAGAGGGGAGAGGGGAGAGGGGAGAGGGGAGAGGGGAGAGGGGAGAGGGGAGAGGGGAGAGGGGAGAGGGGAGAGGGGAGAGGGGAGAGGGGAGAGGGGAGAGGGGAGAGGGGAGAGGGGAGAGGGGAGAGGGGAGAGGGGAGAGGGGAGGGGGAGGGGGAGGGGGAGGGGGAGGGGGAGGGGGAGGGGGAGAGGGAGGGGGAGGGGGAGGGGGAGGGGGAGAGGGAGGGGGAGAGGGGGGGAGGGGGAGGGGGAGGGGGAGGGGGAGGGGGAGGGGGAGGGGGAGGGAGAGGGAGAGGGAGAGGGAGAGGGAGAGGGGGAGGGGGAGGGAGAGGGGGAGGGAGAGGGGGAGGGAGAGGGGAAGGGAGAGGGGAAGGGAGAGGGGAAGGGAGAGGGGAAGAGGGGGAAGAAGGGGGAGGGCAGGGCTGCCAACTCTCACAAGTTGAGCGTGAGAATCACGCATTTGGCCAAATTTTCACGCTCTCATGCTGATCACAAATTTCCCATGCTCTGTCGTGAGAAATTCTGTGATCAACGAAAATGTCAAAAGGCACATACTGCATGGGCCGCGGGTGTTGGATAGCCGGGGCAGAGGGAGGGATGGAAGCAGAATTAGCAGTGGGGGCGGATGCGGACGGGGAGCTGGGGCTGGCGAGTGTTTGCCGGGCTGGTGAGTCGCTTGCTGCAGTTCTGGCCATGGAGCAGCCTCAGTGCAAGAGACTCGGGCCGTCGGATAGCGTCGGAAGTGTTGCGCCGCTGCCGTGAGAGTCTCTTTGCCGAATTCGCCCTGGTGACCGGCATTGACCAGGCTGCGGTTCAGTGCATCCAGGAGGACAACCAGTGGCTGCTGGAAGTAAGTACCAAGCATTGGGTAGAAATGGTGGAAGATAGTGGCCTTCAGATGGGAGTGGTTGGAGAAAGCATTGTGCTTGTCTGCTAGATTTTCACTTACTGTAACTGGAGGAAAAAATGTTCCTGATGTTGGAGGAGTTCAGAACCGGGGGTCACACAGTATAAGAATAAGGGATAGGCCATTTAGGACTGAGATGAGGACAAACTTTCTTCACACAGAAAGTTGTGTATCTGTGGAATTCTCTGCCACAGAAGGCAGTGGAGGCCAATTCACTAGATGTTTTCAAGCAATAGTTACATTTACCTCTTGGGGCTAGCGAAATCAAGGGATATGGGGAAAAAAACAGGTAAGATGTATTGAATTTAGATGAACAGCCATGATCATATTGAATGGCAGTGCTGGCTCGAAGGGCCGAATGGCCTATTCCTGCACCTATTTTCCATGTTTCTATGCTTGAGTATATGGCAATAAAATTCGACCACTTGATTTTGAAGTATTCAGGCATGGTGGAGATATAATGTAGTCATAGAGTGATACAGTGTGAAAACAGGCCCTTCAGCGCTACTTGCCCACACCCGCCAACATGTCCCAGCTACACTACCTGATTTTGGTCCATATCCCTCCAAAGCTTATCTTATCCATGTATCAGTCTAACTGTTTCTTAAATGTTGGGATAGTCCCTGCCTCAACGACCTCCTCTGGCAGCTTGTTCCGTACACACACCACCCTTTGTGTAGAAAGATACCCCTTAAAAAGTTACCTCTTAAAAATACTTCACACAAAAAACATTGAAATCATACTTGAATGCATTAAAGCACGATTTTAATACATCACATTTCAAAAAGTCCTACCGGGGGAGGGTGTGGGAGGTGGGTGACCAAATTCCAAAGTTAATTTGCAAGTTGAATCAGTGGTGAAGAAGGCAAATGCATTCCAAGAGCTCTCCCGAGTTTGCCCTGATTCGAACTCAGAGATTTACGGTAATGGCCACTCGTCGGTACTCGGGGCTCTCGTGGACATTTTTCAACATGTCCACGAAAAATCTTCAGGAGTCTTCCTGAACTTACCTGCCGTTAGCGAGTCTTCCCGAGTACCAGCCGTTAGCGTTACAAGCCGCTAAGATGCGTCCCCGAGCTCTGGCGTACCCGCTACGTTCATTCTCCGTGCTGACCACGCGTTAGATTTTTTTTAAACTCGGGAGAGCTCTTGGAATGAACTCGTACCTTGGGACAGGGCCATAAGGCTTTATAAGGCGCAGGTCAGACTGCATCTGGAGTATTGCGATGGTGGGGTAGACTTGATGGGCCGAATGGCCAAATTCTGCTCCTGGGGTCAGACCCATGGTCAAATCGCCCGGTGCGGGGGAGCTGAGATCCCCTCCCCCCGACGCAGGGGTCCAAACGCCGCCGGCTACGGGAGTCAAGAAGGTTACGTCCCGTCAACGGAAGGCTCGAGGCCCCGGACGGCGGGAGAGCAAAGAAGGGAAGAGATTCAACATTATTTCACCTTCCATCACAGTGAGGAATGTGGAGGAGTCACTGTGGTGAATGTTTATGTTAAAATGTATTTTGTTTGTTTTGTTGCTTTTTATTGGTATGACTGTATGGCAAATCAAATTCCTCATATGTTGCAAAAACATACTTGGCTAATATAGTATGATTATTATGATTATTATAACTTGCGATCTTAAAAAAATAATGACTGAAGAAGTGTCCTGGCCCGAAATGCTGTCCACCCATGTTCCACCATGGATGCTCCCTGACCTACTGAGGCCTCCAGCAGTTTGTTCTTTGCTCAAGATTCCAGTATCTCTTGGAAGGAACAACGGAGGGACCTTGCATGGGGGGACTGCCGTGTGGAGCGGGTGGGGGGGAGAGAACAATAGACTACTCGGCATGGGGGGGGAGGGTGCCGTGAGGGGGGGAGGGGGAGAAGGAAGGGCGCGGATACTGCGAATCCTTTGTAGCTTTGTCAGCGCCCTTATGTGGCGACTATTCGCATTTGTACAAGCAAAGAATGTCACTGTGACTTGTCACATGTGACAATAAAGTATTCATTCATTCTTGCGCCAACACCTTCCCGCAGACCAGCACCTCATGGACAGCCCTGAGGCACAGTTGTGTGAGGGAAGTGTCGGAGGACTTATGCTGAAAGACAAAGTTGAACAGAGGTCTCCGCCCATTGTTTGGTTAATTCAGGAACATCTTGCGTGGAATTATACAGCACGGAGACGGGCTGTCCGGCTCGCCAAGCCCATTTTACACTCATCCTACACTAATCCCATTTTATTTACTGCATTTACAATACGTTGCGTCCCTTTCAAATCCCGTGGCTAATTCTTCCTCTCAAGTATATGTAAAAGCCCGCACTGCATTGCTCCAGAAATGTCGGGCAATATTTATCACTCTCAACCAACATCATTAGAACAGATTCTCTGATCATCTGTGTCTCTGCTGGTGGGGAGAGGTAGATTTACTACATTTCGAAACAGCAACTGGCCTTCCAAAAGATGTTTCCGTTTGTACATAAAAGGAAATACCCAAATAATTCTCGGACTGAATCTGTTTTTGTGGGTTGAGAAATGAGCTGAAGAGGCAGTTTTTTGCAAAGCTTTAAGTAAGATAGATGACAACATTTCAAAGAAATGTAGCAGTAATGTTAGGATACTTTAACAAACCTAACCTAGAGCAAGATAAGCATCGTGCTAACTGTAGGGGGGAGGCCAAGTCAGTGGATATTTTTAAGGCAGAGATAGGTAGATCCTTGATTAGTACGGGTGTCAGAGTTAACGGGGAGAAGGCAGGCGAATGGGGTTAAGAGGGAGAGATGTCAGCCATGATTGAATGGCGGAGTAGACATGATGGGCCGAATGGCCTAATTCTACTACTATTTCTTAAGACTTTATGACCTTTGGACCCGGCATAGGGTGGCCGCTGAGAATAATGAGGGACTAGAGGGGTGTGGAGAAGGAAGAGGGACCATATTGAACACTTCTGCAACTTTGTCAGCTCCCTTTACATGGCTGCTGTTGCATAATGGCACTGTACGCAAACAAAGAATCTCACTGTACCATGTACACATGACAATGAAGTGTCAATCAATCTGTTCTGGGAATGTGTAGGAAGGAACTGCAGATGCTGGTTTAAACTGAAGGTAGGCGCATAAGGCTGGAGTTACTCAGCGGGACAGGCAGCCTCTCTCCGGAGAGAAAGAATGGGTGACGTTTCGTGTCGAGACCTCAGACTGAAGAAGGGTCTCGACCTGAAACATCAGCCATTCCTTCTCTCCAGAGATGCTGCCTGTCCCGCTGAGTTACGCCAGCTTTTTGTGTCTAATCAGTACTGGGAAGTTGTAATGCAAAGGATGGTTGACCTGTGAACTGTGGGCCAACAAGTAAAGACAATTATGCAATTATGGATAATGACAAGAGAGAAAAAAAAAAATCAAAAGATGAACTGGGGAAAAAGCTAATTTCCAAAACTATGCTTTTCACAGTATCTCAATAAACACAATAATAATAAACAAAACCCCAATTAAAGTTTCAGTGATTTAAAAAGACCCCAAAAAAATTGGTTGGGAAAGAGGTGGGTGTAACAGTCATGGGTCTACGATGACCATTCATGGAAGAGAGAGATTTAAAATAAGCTCCTTTGAAGGGAAAATGTGGAACAATGAATAATGTAACCTTGGTGACGGAGAAAATGAAAGAAAAAATTAAAACCGTTGAAGATAATGAATGCACAGGGCATGATATGATTAATAATTCCAAAATTAATAAGCAGCGTAGGAGCATTAATTAATAAATTTAATGCAGGGGGCAGAGAGCTAGAAGAGAAGTTTTACAGGCAAAATAACATTGGAAACCTTGAAAAATTAATCAATGTACAGATTATATTGATGAAACTTTCAGTGATCTCCCACAGATTCTGACTAAAGGCCAATACTGAAACATCAGCTCTCCCCGCTGATACTGCCTGACCTGCTGTGTATTTCCAATATGCTTTTCTTATTGGAGTTAAGAAAAGCATGGAGCCTGTAAAAGAAAATAATGGAAAGGCAGAGGTTTTAAAATTGAAAGGAAGCGCTATTAGGGGAACGGCACCTCATCTCGCAACCAGTGGTAAGAGGTTTGATTTCTCAAATTTCAAGTAACATTTACATTCCCTCTCTCTCCAGCCCTCCCCCACCCACCCTAATCATCCTGCTAGCTCCACTGTTTGCATCCATATACCCTTTCGTTATCAACTCTTCCACAGCCAACAATGGACCATTATGGGCTCCACCTTTCCTTGGTCATCTGTGCTGGCCCTGATTTGTTCTGACCCTATTCATACCTCTAGGTTCCCTCTCACCTGACTCTCAGTCTGAAGAACGGTCTTGACACGGAACGCCACCTATTCGTCGCCAATTCTCTGGATGCTTTCAAGAGAGAATTGGATAGAGCTCTTAACGATAGCGAGTCAGGGAATATGGGGAGAAGGCAGGAATGGGGTACTGATTGTGGATGATCAGCCATGATCACAGTGAATGGTGGTGCTGGCTCAAAGGGCCGAATGTCCTACTCCTGCACCTATTGTTTATTTTCTCCAGAGATGCTGTCTGACCCATTGAGTTACTCCAGCATTTTGAGTCTATCTTTGGTGTAAACCACATCCAGTTCCTTCCTACGCATTGTGTCTGCTCCACTGCAAAATCTAATGGAACCATTTGGTGTCCATTGGATACAGCAGTAGAGGCAGAGTATGGACAAATGTAAATGCCACATCACAATTCAAGGAAGGGGAGTGGAATAAATCAGCAAACTGTATAAACCACAGGTTTTGCTTCGCCTGGTCTCAGGTTTGAGATTGCAACACCACGGAGATATGGGAGGCACGGTGGCGCAGCGGTAGAGTTGCTGCCTTACAGTACTTCCCGAGCCATGAGACCCAGGTTCGATCCCGACTACGGATACCGCCTACACGGAGTTTGCGCGTTCTCCCTGTGACCGCGTGGGTTTTCTCCGAGATATAACCATATAACAATTACAGCACGGAAACAGGCCTTCTCGGCCCTTCCAGTCCGTGCCGACCATTTATTTTCCCCTAGTCCCATCTACCTGCACTCAGACCATACCCCTCCATTCCCTTCCCGTCCATATACCTATCCACTTTACTTTTAAATGTTAAAATCGATCCTGCCTCCACCACTTCTGCAGGAAGATCATTCCACACAGCCACCACTCTCTGAGTAAAGAAGTTCCCCCTCATGTTACCCCTAAACTTCTGTCCCTTAATTCTCATGTCATGCCTTCTTGTTTGAATCTTTCCTACCCTTATGGGAAAAGCTTATCCACGTCAACTCTGTCTATCCCTTTCATCATTTTAAAGACCTCAATCAAGTCCCCCCCTTAACCTTCTGCGCTCCAAAGAATAAAGACCTAACTTGTTCAACCTTTCTCTGTAACTTAGTTGCTGGAACCCAGGCAACATTCTAGTAAATCTCCTCTGTACTCTCTCTATTTTGTTGACATCCTTCCTATAATTAGGCGACCAAAATTGTACACCATACTCCAGAATTGGTCTTACCAATGCCTTGTACAATTTTAACATTATTTTCCTACTCCTATATTCAATGCTCTGATTTATAAAGGCCAGCTCACCAAAAGCTTTCTTTACCACCCTATCTACATGCGATTCCACCTTCAGGGAACTATGCACAGTTATTCCAAGATCCCTCTGTTCCACAGCATTCCTCAATTCCCTACCATTTCAGTTTCCTCCCACATTCCAAAGACGTACAGGTTTGTAGGTTAATTGGCTTGGTGTAAGTGAAAATTCTCCCTAGTGTGTGTAGGATAGCGTAAGTGCGCGGGAATTGCTGGTCGGCACGGACTCTGTGGGCTGAAGGGCCTGTTTGCTTATTGCTGTAACTCCAAACGAAACTAAAACTACTCTAAGCATGACTGCTCTCACAGGGCGAGCACAGATGTCGTGGATCAGGTGGCCTCCTTCTGCATTGTAAGTTTCTGCACTTTCTGTTGTAAGAATCTGTTGGCCATGCATTCTCGCATCATCACCACATGTGGATGTGATCTCTCGTGGGCAGGAAAGGTTGAACGCAATAAACAAGCAAATGAAACTCGCACAGGAGTTGGGCTGAATGGCCTGTTTCCATGGCTATATAATTCTGACAACTGCAACCTCAGATGTAGTAACCTCCTATATCCATGGCCATACGTGCCTTACTTTGGCTTCCATCTGTCCCTGCCAATGCTAAAACAGCTGAGATAAATGGCATCTTTTATGTGACAAAACGTATTAATTCCTCAGCTTTTTTGTCCTAGTTTAGCCAATAACAAAGTTTACATCTTTCTTCAACAGTCAGTGTTCAGTGGCCACCATTCCCTCCACAGATGCTGCCTGACCCGTTGAGTTCCTCCAGCACTTTGTGTTTTGCTCACGATTCCAGCATCTGCAGTTCCTTGTGTCTCCACGTCATCTAGGTCTTGCTGCAGCAGAGCTTGGCCTGCGAGCCTTGCTGAGGAGGCATGAATGAAATTGCCACCATGTTCCCAAGTTGTAAACAGTGTGCTCTGTTCCTCAAGACAGACACAAAATGCTGCAGCCTCTCTGGAGAGAAGGAATGTCTTTGCAGTGGAGGAGAACTGCCGGTGGCGCAGCGGTAGGGTTGCTGCCTGACAGCGCCAGAGACCCGGATTCGGTCCTGACTACAGGTGCTGTCTGTATGGTGTTTGCACGTTGACCTGCATGCGTTTTGTCCAGGTGTTCCAGTTTCCTCGCACACTGCAAAGACGTGCAGGTTTGCGGGTTAATTGGCTTCGGTAAAATTGTAAATTGTCCGCAGTGTGTAGGATAATGTCAGTGAGCGGGGATCGCCGGTCAGCATGGACTCGGTGGGCCGAAGGGCCTGTTACGGCGCTGTATCTCTAAACTAAAATAAATGAAACTAAAGAGAACGCCAGTGACCTTCAGCAGGCATTACTGAGCCTCCAGCATCGTGGAAGAGAACAATGGTAAATGATGGGGTCAGTCTAGTACTGAAGCAACAACAATGGATGATTGAACTTGGCACAGATGGATGGGAATTTTCCGTCTAAATCCTATCTGACATGTGATTCAAAGAAATAAAAAATGGACTCGAGCAGCAAAACATTGTTCATTGTCTACGAAAGTCTTTTAGGCCGGACAGAAGCAGTTGATAGACTCAGTTGATTGAAATGCTTCCTCTGGTGTTGTTACGCCACGACGCTCTGGGGAACACCAGCGCAGTGTGCAAGTCTTGGAGAGTAAGCGGCCGTCTTGGATGGTGATAGGAACAGGCTCCGATGTGCACACCACGGTTCATTGTTCAGCTCACCGGGCAAGACATCAAAGGATTGGCAGTGCTGCTCATCGTTCAGTACCCAAGGGAGAGATAAAGTTGGCAGAAAATGAAACAGACTAAGCAAAAGTTACTCAAACTAAAAGAAAAATAAAAGGAATTCTGTGGGTGCTTGGATCTCACTTTCAAACACTTGGCCATTTCTAGACCCGACCACAAACCATCACCAATCCATGTTCTCCAAATGGATAGAGAACATGTATCCGTCTGTCCTGTGGATAGACAGACAGATGGATAAAGTGTATTAATGTATGAATGCTGCCTGGCTGGCTAAGTTACTCCAGCACTTTATGTCTTTTTTAGTAAACCAGCATCTACAGTTCCTTTTGTTGCCATATCTGGATGCTTGCTCAGTTACTTTCAAATAGTGTGCCTCTCGCTGTTGCTAATGGGAGTTTTCTGATACAAAGAGCAAAGTGTAAAGAATAATGCAGGATGTCACGTCAAATGTAGCAAGCAGGAAAGTTTGCTTGTACCATGTTACTACCCTCCTGATAGCTCAGTGGCATCATCCAGTGAGATCCTACATAAGGTGCCATTGTTATGACATGAGATATTAGATGCTGTTCTCAAGGGCGTTACAGACGGCCCATTGTTTCTTAGTCGTGAAGAGAGGAAAAATAGAGTTAAGAATCAAGCCCATTGTCGGTATCCTGCAATCTCCAGTGTGCAGTCACTGGGCAGGCCAGGTTTGGGTCTGTCCCCAACGGCCACATGACTGAATCCCATCCATTTACCCCAACAAACTAGGTTCGCGTCTGACGAATCTACAAGATATCATTCTCATTCATCATGGAACCAGTGTCAATGGCAGCAGCAGCAGAGGTAGAGAGAGAGGACAAGGTGAAGGAAAGAGAGTCAAGCCAACCTCAGGTCGAGCGTACAAGCCTTTTTTATTTCCTCACCGCCGAAGTTACGTTGTGTGTTTGCAAGGTAGACATTTACTATCCATTCCTGAATGGTTTGCTTTTTCAAAGAATTGTCGAAGATCAAGTATGTTATTAGAGTCTGGAACCACATATAGGCCAGAGAACAATCAGGAAACACTCGGCAGGTCAGGCAGCATCTGTGGAAAGGAAACCGCCACCATATCTAAGAAATGGGGGGCGGCACGGTGGCGCAGTGGTAGAACTGCTGCCTGACAGCGCCAGAGACCCGGGCTTGATCCTGACTATGGGATCTCTGTGCGTAGTTTGTATGTTCTCCCCGTGACCTGTGTGGGTTTTCCCGGTTGCTACAGTTTCCTCCCACACCCCAAAGATGTACAGGTTTGTACATTAATTGTACGTTGCTGCCTGACCTGGTGGGTGTTACCAACATTTCCTGTTCTTAATTCAGATTTTCAACTTCCAGTTATTTTGAGCAAAGACAAATATTTTCAACCAAAAAGGATCACGACAATCCTTCATTAAACTTCAACCTTCGTAAATAATAGTAAAACTCAAATATGCTGGAAGGGCCAGAATACACTGTAAGGGCCAGAATACACTGTACACTGTAAGGGCCAGAATACACTGTAAGCTGAAAGGGCCAGGAAGCGAGCGGGTAAGATCATCTCTGACCCCTCTCATCGTGGCCACAAACTATTTGAATCACTTCCTTCTGGAAGGTGACTCCGGACTGTCAAAGCTGCCACAGCCAGACATAAAAAAGAGCCTTTTTTCCCCACAAGTAGTAGCTCTACTCAAAAATCAGTCGCCCTCTTTTGCTCTGGTATTTTATTTAATTCACATGTTTAATCAATAAAGTTTTAGTATTAATGTTTAATGTTTTATGTGTCATTCCTAACCGTCACTGTAACTCATGTTCTCACTTGCAGGCGGAGCACCAAGGCAAATTCCTTGTATGTGAATACTTGGCCAATAAACTTAAACTCATTAAAGTTCTGGGATTACTCCAACAGTTGTGATTCCAACACTCGAGATTCCAGCGTCTGCAATTCCCTTTGTCTTTTTTTTTAAATAATGGACTTTATTTGATTAACTAACTAATAGCATCTTCATCATGGACAGCATGCCAAGGAACTTCACGGGAGAATGATTAGGTTGGGCACAGAGTACACAAGGCAACATTCGGGAAGATGACCAAAAGTTTAGTAGATGTAAGGATTAGTGTGAGGACTTTGAATTTTAAATGGAGGAAAGAGAATGAGGAAATTGCAAAAGGCTGAGCAAAAAGGGGAAACCAAATACACAGAGAGAACCAGCACAGAAACAGGCCATTTCAGCCATTAAGTACTAATCCTACCCTATCTCAATATGTTCTTCTCACATTCCCATCAATTCCATACAAATTTTACCCCTCACCCATAGACCAAGGACAATTTAGAATGGACAAGTAACCTAGCAACATGCACATCTTTGAGATGAGGGAGGAAATCAGAACCTGTCCCCAGACTCTCAGTCTGAAGAAGGGTCTCGACCCCAAACGTCACCAATTCCTTTTCTGCAGAGATGCTGCCCAACCAGCTGAGTTACTCCAGCATTTTGCGTTGACGCTTAATAGAAATCGACACGGGAAAACGTGCAAACTCCACATTGACAGCAGCAGAGGTCAGGGCTGCTGGAGCGTGAGACACTGCCAGCCCACAGGATAGGAACCGCAAAAGCTCCGTAACTGAAGGATCACGGATCTATTGTTTCGCATCAGTGTTTAAAGAGAGAGTTAGATTTATAGTAGCTCTTAGGGCTAAAGGAGTCAAGGGGTATGGGGAAAAAAGCAGAAGGAATGAGGTACTGATTTTAGATGATCAGCCATGATCATATTGAATGACGGTGCTGGCACGAAGGGCCGAATGGCCTACTCCAGCACCTTTTTTTTCTATGTTTTCTACGTTTCTAATGGTCTTTCTCTTCACAATAATAGCAGCCACTCCACTGGTAACAATGGGCTACTCTGTAAAATGAAGGGCAGCCAAAATGAACGCGTACATTAATGATTTTTGAAAGACCACGTTGGTAGTTTTAGTGCTGTCAGCTGCTTTGGCCTTGATGGTCTTTTGAATGAGGGACACACAGTGGAGAAAGATCAGTTAGCATCTGCCCGGAAGGTGATTACTCAGCAACCGTCTGCATGAGTTATTGGCAAAATAACAGCTTTATTTTTCACATGTGGCGAGGCATACAGTAATTCTGATGACATCAGCACAAAGCAACCTGTTTATCTTTCCACAATTTGCTCAGATGCGATGAAATTCCATCTGACCAACATGAAAGGACAATAAAGCCTCCCTCGCCCATATCGCATCATCCTTCATCACCGCCAAATCACTTCTGGTGAATTATCAACGGAGCCATGTTACCAGTCGACCCAGGATCAATCCTGACCTCGGGTGCTGCATGGAGTTTGCACCTTCTCCCTATAACCCCATGAGTATCGTCCGGGTGCTCCGGTTTCCTCCCTCATCTAAAGATGTGCGGGTTGCTAGGTTAATCTGGGAGTGGGGGGGAGGGAGTGGGGAGAGTTGATGAGAATGTGGGGAGAATACCATGGTTGAGCAGGATTAACCTAAATGGACTCGGTTGGCTAAAGGGACCGTTTTCCTTATGCAGGACTCCATGACTTTAGCACAGTTGCCAGCAACAGTTCTTCAGAAAGATTTTGACATTCTCGCAACAGGACATGACTTTAGAATTAAGGGACAGAAGTTCAGGGGTAACATGAGGGGGAACTTCTTTAATCTGAGAGTGGTAGCGGTGTGGAATGAGCTTCCAGTGGAAGTGGTGGCGGCAGGTTCGTTGGTATCATTTAAAAATAAATTGGATAGGCATATGGATGAGAAGGGTATGGAGGGTTATGGTATGAGTGCAGGCAGGTGGGACTAATGGAAAAAAGTTGTTTGGCACGGACTTGAAGGGCCGAGATGGCCTGTTTCCGTGCTGTAATTGTTATATGGTTATATGGTAACAGGAAGAGATCAAGGGGGACACAAAATACTGGAGTAACTCAACTGTCGTCAAGAAGGGTCTCGATCCGAAATGTCATCCATTCCTTCTCTCCGGAGATGCTGCCTGTCCCACTGAGTTACTACAGCATTTGTGACTATCTTCAATTTAAATAAGCATCTTCATTTCCTTCCTATACAGAGATTAAGGTGGGTCAGATTCTGAGCAAAGAAACTCCATAAGGTACAGCAGGGTTGAAGCAGGAGGCAGAATGTAGGCAAAAGAGAATCCAAGATTTAAAAAATATATACGATTTATTTTGTACCTTTCAGTATTTCAGGACCGTGCAAGATGCTTCACTGTCTGAGTGAGCTCACGTGCAAATTGTAGAAGGATCTACAAATTTCAAATTTCACTTGGAAAGCTTGCAACCAGTGGTACGAATATTGATTTCTCTAATTTCAAGTAACCCTTGCAATCCCCCTATCTCAGTCCCTCCTTCACCCTCGTTATCTTGCTAGTTTCACAATGGATCATTGTGGGCTCCACCTTTCCCCGAGTCATCGATGCCGGCTCTGATTTGTTCTGCAGCTTTTCATGCCTCTAGTTTCCCTCTCCCCTGACTCTCAGACTGAAGGGTCTGGACATGAAACGTCACCTACTCCTTCTCTCCAGAGATGCTGCCTGACCTGCTGAGTTACTCCAGCATTTTGTGTCTAACATACCTCACCAGGTAGTTTTAAAGTGAAGTCACTTTTGCAATATAAGAAAATAAGCCAGTTAAATTGTGCAGCATAATATGCCACAATGATGAGAACGGCCATGACTGTTAATAACATGCTTCCAGGTCTTAAATCATCATTCGAGCTTCTCACTTCATGACCATTGCTTGAAAACAAAAGTAAAACAGAAAATGCTGGAAAAACCTATAATATATGAACTTGGGTTCTTCTTCCACTGATGTGTGCCGACCTGATGAGTATTTATAGCGTTTTTTGTGGTAATTCCCACTCCGTTTATTGAGCTCCAATCTAGGGTTCATCAAACTGATGTCTTACTATTTAAACTTCAGACTCTCTTGGTCCTCATTCAGGGATAAGGTTGTCCAGGATCACGTAGAAACAAAGAACTGCAGATGCTTGTTTACAGAAAAATACATAAAGTGCAGGAGTAACTCAACGGGTCAGACAGCATCCCTGGAGAACATGGATAGGCGGTGGGTCCCAAACCAAAATTACATCCATTACACAGATGTAATGCTGAGGCTCGATGAGGCGCTGCTAGGGACACATTTGGAATGTTGTGAGCAATTTTGGGCACCATATCGGAGGGAAGGATGTGCTGGCTCAGGAGAGGGTCCAGAGGAGGTTTACAAGAATAATCCCAGGAATGAGAAGGTTAACCTATGATGAGCGTTTGTCGGCACTGGGCCTGTACTCACTGAAGTTTAGAAGAATGAGGGAGGACCTCATTGAAACTTACAGAATAGTGAAAGGCTTAGATAGAGTGGATGTGGACAGGATATTTCCACTAGTGGGAGAGTTTCTAGGACTAGAGGTTATAGCCTCAGAATTAGAGGATGTTCTTTTAGGAAGGAGATGAGGAAATGTTTCTTTAGTCAGAGGGTGGCGAATCTGTGGAATTCTTTGCTACAGAAGACCGTGGAGGCCGTCAATGGATATTCTAAAGGCAGAGAGAGAGAGATTCTTGATTAGTATGGGTGGCAGGAGTTATGGGGAGAAGACAGGAGAATGGGGTTCGGAGGGAGCGATAGATTAGCCTATGAGATAGAATGGTGGAATACATGCCCGGTGAGCCAAATGGCCTAATTCTGCTCCTATCACTTATGACCTTATGATACACAAACACTGAAGTAAAGATCTTTCATAAAATAAGAGAGCGAGAGGTTTTTGTTTACCACACATGTTTTTGCCATTTCTCAGAGGTCACAATTCAATGCAGATTCGGTTTGGCTCCTGAGGATTGCATGACGTGTTTATGATAAGTCTAGTCCTTCTACAGTCAGTACTCGATTGCAGATCTGTCCTCACTTCTGCACTGTGAAATCCGTCTCCTTAATAATCCAGTACATTCAGACCAAATCCCCTTAATAATACACACATCAGAGGAAAGCAGCCATCACATTGCCTACGCATGGATCTTTCTGTTATTCCATAATCTGCATTAAGTTTGCTTCAACATCAGAAGCTTACCGTCTCCCTGCTCATGGGATCACAGCTTTGATCACGACAAGTTGGCAAGGCCACATTTAGAGGATTGTGTTCAGGCAACCTTCTCCACACAGGTGGTGGGGGAACATGGAATAAACTGCCAGAGGAGGTAGTCGAGGCAGGTACAACAACATCATTTAAAAGACATTTTTGGACAGGGGCAGCACAGTGGCGTAGCGGTAGAGTTTCTGCTTTACAGCACCAGAGGCCCAGGTTCGATCCTGGCTACAGGTGCTGTGTGTACGGAGTTGGTACGTATTCCCTGTGCCTGCGTAGGTTTTATCTGGGTGCTGTCCAAGAAACTTTAAGACAGGTACATGGATACAAAAGGTTCAGAGGGATATGGTCCAAACGCGGGCAGGTGGGATTAATGTAGATAGGGCGTCATGGCTGGCATGGGCAAGTTGGACCTAAGTGTCCGTTTCCATGCTCTGACATGCATATTCATAGATTAATTGACGATTATTAATTTCCCCTGGGGCATAGGTGAGCGGTAAAATCTAGGAATAATTAATGGGATTGCGGGGGGAATAAAAAGTGGGATTAATGCAGAATGAATGTAAATGCTAGTTGATGGTTGTTGTGGACTTATTGAGCTGAAGGGGCTGTTTTCATGTTATATTCATGACCCTATAAATCAAGAGCTCACCATACATAAACTTGGCTGATTTTCCCTTGAAGATTAAAGGTCAGCTTGTTTGAGCTGTTTAAAAATGTTAAAGTAGCCTGAATGCAAAGGAATTATTTCAGGATCAAGATCATTTATTCGTACCATTAATGGCAGACAATTGGGAGTGAAAGCAGCCTGCCCTGCATATAGTGCAGAACTGAAAACAAGGGCGGCACGGTGGCGTAGCGGTAGAGCTACTGCCTAACACCACCAGAGACCCAAGTTCGATCCTGACTACGGGTGCTTGTCTGTACGGAGTTTGTATGCTCTCCCCGTGACCACGTGGGTTTTCTCCGAGATCTTCGGTTTCCTCCCGCACTCCAAAGACGTGCAGGTTTGTAGGTTAATTGGCTTGGTACAAGTGTAAACTGTGTGTAGGATAGTGTTAATATGCAGGGATATGAACGCTGGTCGGTGCGGACTCAGTGGGCCGAAGGGCCTGTTTCCACACTGTCTCTAAACTAAACTTCTCCTCCAACTAAAGATAGACACAAAATGCTGGAGTAACTCAGCGGGACAAGCAGTATATCTGGATAGAAGGAACGGTGACATTTCGGGTGGAGACCCTACTATCCAGCGATGCTGCCTGCCTGAGTTACTCCGACATTTTGTGTCTATCTTTGGTGGATGCCAGCACCTGCAGTTCCTTCCTACACAATTCCCCTCCAACTGGAAGTTGCTGCTAGGGTTAACTGAGAGCACACAAGATGCAGGCCAGTGAGATATAATTGAATGGGCCTTTGGAAGTACTTTGGATACAGGTCTTGGATATCAAAAGGTCGGTTTAACACTGTTGTCACACTAAGATTAACCGGGCCCTGGGGAGAGAAGTCAAATCCCTAAAATCATTCACAACACTCAGAGTCCCAGAGCAAGCTTTTGGTTGTACGCACTTGGAAAACAAATGACTATGCTCAAATGTACCCAGGCGATGAGTGGAAATCAATGCATTTGAATCCTAAATATCCAGAAAATCCAAGGACATGGGAGCACTGTATTAACTTGAAAACTTCAATAGAAGGGAAAATAAGATGGAAAATAAGAGGTCTTAAGTGTTTCAGATCGATGCCACAGCTTCACGTGACCGAGGACTGATTTAAGCTCTCCGCATTTCATGCCCTATTGGGGTCATGGTTCAAGAATGAAACCAGACTCCAGCTTTGGGTCTGGCCTCGATACCCATACTGGGTAGAGCGCATCAGATTTCTAGTCCCAGCAACCAGCACTGGAAACCAGAAGCCGGTGATATCATTTCATGGGCCTGACTCAGAGGAAAAGATAATTACAACCCGGCGAACTGGAGGCGATGAGATGAGAGAAAAGGACTGGTGTCGATACATGCGCTGCTCAAAGCCATGCAGCGACTGAAGCATTGATGCTGCCAAAAGGGCAGAGTGAGATCGCAGCAACAGCAAAGACAAGGTCACCTGTTTGGCTGGCGCTGGTCGAAGGAGAAGATGGTGCCGCAAAGACAGCCCTTGCAATTCTACCGACAGTGCCGTGCAATCTTTGGCAGCCACCTGAGATGGTGGGGATGGTTATCATCTCACCTTACAGTGTGCACTGCTCCCTCAGCAAGTATGCGGGAGAGTTTGGTCCCAACTTTGTGCGGGGATTTGAACCCACGACCTTTTGAATCAAGAAAGCAAGAATTTCACAAGTGACTGACCACTGGGACGTGCTGCCCGAGTGGATTGGCTGTTTTTTTCCCCCTAAACCGTCTGTTTAACTTGGGCAGTGGTAATTTAAGGAGTGACACTACATTTCATCACTTTCTTTATTACACTGAGTAACCATCCTTTGAACAGGTGGGGATCAAGCCTACATCATTATCAAAGGAGAGGCCATGCAATGAGTGAAGATTGCCAACTCTACCAAGCCACTTGGACCAAGACATGGATGGAAAAGGTTTAGAAGGACATAGGCAAAATGCGGGACTAGCGTAGATGCGGCATCTCGGTTGGCATGAACAAGTTGGGCTGAATGGCCCGTTTCCGTGCTGTAGGACTCTATGACTCTGAGCCATGTTGGTGCATTAGGTAAGAGACCTCTGCAACTGTGCAGTAACGCTTCGCACTTCATCTATTTTTCATGCCGTTGCCTAACGCCAGCTGCTGCTCATCACCGTTCTCAGCTACAGAGAGCAGCAGAAAATCTTGCTTCGTTAGCTAAGATCAATTTTCAACCTCAGCCACAGGGGGTCATTTAAAAAATATAATTTCATTTATTCACCTGCAAAATGTTGGCATCACTGGCTTATTCCTTGTTTTTAATATAAAATAATATACAAGCAAAGATGTAATGCTAAGGGTTTATAATATGCTGGTCAGACTTCCTTTGGACCGTCAACGATGATTGGATTAAAGGATTTGATGGCAGAGTAGACTCGATGGGCCGAGTGGCCAAATTCTGCTCCAAAAACGGATGATCTTGCAGAAGGTGCCAGTCATTCAAACCTCAGAATGAACCTATTCCCACAATGCTATCATGTTAGTAATTCAACACACAAACAGGGCCTTTGGTCCACCGAGTCCGCACCGACCAGCGATCTCCGCACTTCAACACTACATTAAACACACTCGGGACAATTTGACATTTATACCAAGCCAATTAACCCACAAACCTGTACGTCATTGCAGTGTGGCAAGAAACCGAAGATCTCGGAGAAAACCCACGCAGGTCACAGGGAGAGCGTACAAACTCCGTATAGACAGCACTCGTAGTCTGGATCGAACCCGGGTCTCCGGCGCTGCAAGCCAGCAACTGTACCGCAGCGCCACCGTAATGTGTAGTCTCTGTTTAGTCTCTTTTGCACTATCTAATGTAATCATGTATCATATGCTCTGCCTGGATCTCATTCAAAGCACCAAATGATGCACCAACTAAATCAATTTATTCAGAAATCTATGCTGGCTTTCTCTAATCAAGCCACGTGTTGCAGTGACTGCTAATTCTGATTGTCTTTCAGCAGTGATAATCCCCATCCTCTTCCTGCCTCGTGACTGTGGTCAGGTTGGGAGGTGCTGCCATAGAGTCTGTGACAATGGGACCAGTGGATGTCAGGGAGTGAGGTGCAGTACCACCCTGGGATTAGGGATGAATTCAGGGTGGCGAGTGCGGCAGCAACCCAAGTTTAGCTACAGGCCATCACTGAGCCTCCTGTGCATTAGAATGTCTCCAACCCACTCTAATAGATGTCGCTGCATTTGTCTAGTCACTGGTTGCTCCACAGATCAGTAACAAAGTCTATGAACCTTGAGGGGACATGCTATGATTTCTTCCTGATGGAATAGGCCACTGCTACTCCACAGCATCCAGCCGGATTGTGGACCAGCTTATTCGAGGAGTTGAACTGAATTTCGCCCTTTCACAGAATGGTTACAGCGTGGAAGGAGGTCATTCAGCCCATCAGGTCTGTACTGGCTCCAGACAAGAGCGATTCAGCCAGTCTCACTCCCCTAGCCTTTCCCCATCCTTTCTCGCTATAATTTATCTCGAGCTGATTTTAAAACCTCTCTCAGATTCCACCTGCAATCTCCTCTGTTCCAAGAAGAACAATCCCAACTTCTCTTTTCCATCTGCATGACTAACAAAGTCCATCTCTGGCACCTTGTTAGTTAACCTCTTCTGCAGCAAATTCAATGTCTTTGCATTCTTTCCCATGGATGCAACACCCAGAACTGGACTCATTACTGGTTGAACGAGCATTTTAGGAAGGAGATGAGATGGAATTTCTTTGATCACTTATAACATGACCTGATATGAAGGACCATTCCAACTTTCTACCTCAACTCCCTAAGCCCAGTCCCACATGTTTATTTAACCATTGTCCCTAATGTGCAGGGAATGGATTCGAAGGGTAGGATAACACAACTAGCATGAACAGGTGACCGATGGACAGCGTGGACCGAAGGGCCTGGTTCCATGCTGCATCTCTGAACTGAACTAATTTCATGATATATAGATATATATATATATTCATATATATATATATATATATATATATATATATATATATATATTCATGTATATATATCATATATGATATATATATTCATATATATATATTCTTGAATCACCATGTATTCCAGGTCATTTAGACCTGTGCGTTGGGCTCTTGTGAGGTTTCTCACATCACAGTGGTGAATAGAGTCAAAGGAACCCAAGTGGCAATAATTGCTTTCCTAAGATCACGATAAAATCTACAGACAATATTTTGTTGCCCCACTCCTGGCCACAGTTTTTGGGTTTCTTTGGCGAGGAGTGCCTGCATGAATACCCAAGTTTATTAAACATCGGCTCACACTCACCCTTTAGAATGGATCTGCCCCTACCATGTTCTACTTAGCTTTAGGGGCGACACAGTGGTACCGTTGGTAGAGTGACTAACTGCTGTCTCACAGCTCCAGCCACCTGGGCACTATCCAGATCTCCAGTGCAGTCTTTGCGGAGTTTGCATGTTCTCCCAGTGACCGTGTGGGTTCTCCGATTTCCTCCTACATCCCAATGTCTGGGCAGATTTGTAGGTTGATTGGCCATTATAAATGGTCCCCGATGTGTAGATGAGAGGTAGAAACAGAGAGGCAAGTGATGAGAATGTAGGGAGAATAAAATCATATTTTATCCTAAGTGGTGCTTGAAGATCGGTGCAGACTCAGTAAGCTGAAGTGCCCATTCACCCAGTAATTCATAACTATGACCTTCAACTCCTATATATTTATTGCTCCAGACACTCCAACTCCTATCCTCATCACAAGGATACCGCATGTATTTGTGCTCAATGCTGATGAATGTTATTACAGTAAACACACGGTGTCATTTGTTCTGTCGGCTGTGATAATATAGCTAAAATATGCCCAAACAGCACTCAACCACAACAGACTCATTGCGGAGAAACCAAGTTTGGCTCCTGGTCTGTGTTCATCTGGCAAGGCAGGTAGAACTAGGGAGCAACCAGACAAAATGTTCATCGCCACGTATCAATCCAAAAGGAAAACAGTTAAAAATACTGTCTTTTCCATTTGGGGCATTTCAAAGCCGTTTATAGCCACACAGCTACTTTGGAGCAAAAGTCACTTGTAATAAAGATGTGCGAGCTAATCTATCCTGCATTCCTCTGTTGCTCTCATCACAACCGTCCATTCCCCCTTTTCATCTTCCTGATAGCAAGGAAGCCCCATTTTCCCCTGACCCTCGGACCGTCTTTGATCGGACTTTAATGGCTTTATCTTGCGCTAAACGATATTCCCTTATCATGTATCTGCACATTGTGAATGGCTCGATTGTAATCATGTGTTGCCTTTCCGCTGACTGGTTAGCCCGCAACAAAAGCTTTTCACTGTACCTTGGTACATGTGACAATAAACAAAACCAAACCAGGTCTCCAGACAGTAGTTTGGTACTCGCCAAAAGGGTAGACAAAGCCTCCATGTAAAATCTCATGTAGTTTCAACTGAAACCAGACAAGATATTGTGCTGATCTCAAAGAGAGATTGAGAATGGCTGACTCAATGCTGGAAGTCAGTGACTAACTTGGTCCCTTTGACTGCTGTCTCCGTGGTGGCCCATCCCTCGTCATTTCTAATTGCTTGCTTTTCACTTGTAAGAAAGAGTTGTAGATCGAAACATTTTTTTATGTTGAAATGTTGGTGGGCCTGCTTGGTATTTGCATTATTTTCTTCCGTCAATCTAATTTTCCTTGTTTGTTGGGGCTTTTTTGCTCTTGATTTCTGAAATTAATCCATTGCGGATGCTATCATTGCAAATTGTCCCTAGGGTGTACATAGTGTTATTGCTGGTCGGCATGGACTCAGTTGGCTGAAGGGCCTGATACCATACTGTATCTCTAAATTCTAAGGTAAAGTCCAAAGCTCAGGATCATACCTAGAAATGATCCTTGCTCAGTTGGCCTGGACAATGGCCTTTATGGTTTATTTTGATGGAAGCAGCCGATTTCTATCTCCCCACATATCCACGGACAACCCCTACTTCTTGAAAAACCAACATTGAACCAACCAGTTTGAACTCAACTGCACATGATGTGATCAACTATTTGAAGGATCTTGTGAACGTTTAGAAACGTTGGATCTCTTCATCTCCAATATACTGAGCAGAGGCAGGAAAGTGTTATAGCCTCATAAAATCTTTATCCAAATCATGCCAAATCGGTTTGTAAATCTTGGAATGTAGGCAGAGAGCAGCAACTTGCACTGTATCGAGGGTCGCTCTGTAATCTCTGCATTGTTCGATGCTCGAGTCGCCCTTGGGTACCAAGCTGATGGCAGACCCATTCACTTTCAGCTGTTGTCACCCATGCTGCTCATGTTTGCTCAGTTCTTTTACATGATTTTCAAAGGAGGACTCGGTTCAGTAGATCAATGTGACACCCACTCTATCCCTTGCCAAATCAGCAGGATCTCTTCACAGTGACTTAGTTAACAGAACCGCTGTCTCACAACTCCAGGCCCCCGGGTTCAATCCTGACCTCTGGTGCTGTATGCGCGGAGTTGGTTCATTCTTCCTGTGACCGCATGGATTTCATCCGAGTACTCCCATATCAATAACATGACAATAAACTCCCTTGAATATTGGATCTATCCTAAAGACATGCAGGTTGGGATGTTAATTGTCTGCTGTAAATCGCCCCAAGCATGTAGATGAATGGTGGAATCAACAGGGGGTGGGTGGGTTATTGATGAGAACGCAGAGAGAATAAAATGTGAGTGGTGTCAATGAGTGCTCGATGAGTGGCATAAGGGGCTGTTTTCACAACAAACCAAGTCTCAAGAACTACTTGCACCTGGGGAGATGCTGCCTATCCCACTGATTTACTCCAGATTTTTGTGCCTATCTTCAGTGTAAACCAGCATCTGCAGCTCCTTCCTACACAAACTACTTGCAATAATTCAGGTGCAATAAGAGTGCAATAATTCAGCTCTCCAAGTCCATCTCAGAAGAGCTTCCAAAGAAAAATTGGAACATAGAACAGGAAGCCAAAAGCTTGATGAAAGCACTGTGTTTAAAGGAATGGCGTTTTTCTTTTCACAAAAAAGGATTTAGGAGGTATTTTCAGAGTTTGTGCACGAAGATCGATGTAAACACAGTAACCACTATTAATAGCACAATGGGGTGTGTTGAAGGAACTAAAAGTACATATATATATATATATATATATATATATATATATATATATATATATATATATATATATATATATATATATATATATATATATATATATATTTGTGTGTGTATATATATATATATATACACACAAAACAGACATGACCCAATGTTCACCTCCCAATGACCTTTACACAGGCATACATGGAGTGGTAACACCATGCTCTCCATTTGCCTGGATCAATGCAGAGTGTTCACCATATACAAAATGCAGCACTCACACAACACCAGCCTAATCCATCAGCACCTCTCAAACCCGTAACCTCGATCATCATGAAAGCAGGTGGTGACAACCACCACCACCACCTGCAGATTCCCCTCCAGGTCATACACCACTCTAACCTGTAAATATATCACTGGGTCCAAACCCTGGACCACCCAATCCAACACCATGGTTTACCAGAACAACTGCAACATATCAAGGGGACATATTTTCAGCAGCAGCAAGGATGCTGGCCACTCCGCCCCCTACGGCACGGTGGTGCAGTTGTAGAGTTGTTGCCTTACAATGCATGCAGTGCCGGAGACCCAGGTTCGATCCTGGCTACGGGTGCTTGTCTGTATGGAGTTTGTACGTTCTCCCCGTGACTGCGTGAGTTTTCTCCAGGATCTTTGGTTTCCTCCCACACTCTAAAGACGTACAGGTTTGTAGGTTAATTGGCTTGGTACAAGTGTAGATTGTGTGTAGGATAGCGTTAATATGCAGGGATCGCTGGTCGGTGTGGACCCGGCGGGCCGAAGGGCCTGTATCTCTAAACTAAATGAATAAATTAAATATCCTTCCCCAGAGAAGGACTAGAGTGCAAGGAGAAGTTAGGACATATTGGTGAGGGGTGGAGGCCGAGAAGAATTGGAGGAACAAGAAGAAAGAGAAACATGAGTTAAAGAGAGAAAGAAAGGTAAACAAAGCCACAAAACATTACAGAAAATGTTTTATGAGGATTTATAAAACATTTGCGGTATATAAATCTGTCTAAAATTATCTTGTGTTTTCATGAACTGGGGAAGGCATTCATCACAACAAAGTCCATGTCATATCATGTGCACTCTGTTTTTTTCCCTTCACCCTGCCATGCAATGCGACAAAGTAATCACTTCCCTCTCTCTCCCAGTCTCACAAGCCTCCTCCTTCTCAGTGTTTCCAAAATGTCTTTGATGGCTCAAAATCCACACACAGGATACACCGACCCATTCATTCTCCATAAATTATTCCAATGAATTTAAAGTACAAAAATACTATGATCTCTGCTGCATCCAAAGCATATAACACCCTATTCCTTCACACAAAACTCCCCCTTAAATTGACCTTCTTCCAATGCTTGATGACAAACAAATTCCTCACCCACGTTTTAACCTGCTGATACTTGGAATTTCATTTCCGCTCTAACGATGAGGCACATTTAAGAAAGCTAGATAAACACACCGGATTGCCACAGTTACGTGGAAAGTAGGGGTTCCATGGGTTACAGATGATTGGCCAACAGAAATCTGACTTCAGGCAAATTCACACATGTTTTTTTTTTTAATTTCAAGCAAGTAAATATAACGTTTCTCAGTGATAAAACCCAGGCGTGGTTGGACCTGAGCTAACACAACAGAGCAAACCCAAATTTGATGTAAAGCACGAGAGTTGCACAAAAAGGGGAGCGGAAACCTGAACCTACCTGTAATACCTGGACTGTAGGTACGTGGAGCAGACAGCCTTGGACACGTGACTGGCTGAGCCGAAGTCTATCACTTTGACTCGGTAGGGCTGCCGTACGGGGTCCACCAGCATGATGTTCTCAGGCTTGAGGTCGGCGTGAATCAGCCCCAGGCTCTTGAGCTTCATCAGGGCGGTGGCCACCTGCTGGAGGATGGGCCGAATGTACTTGAGGGGCAGTGGGCTGAACTTGTTCTGCTTCAGGAAGTCGTACAGGTTCTGCTCCAGCATCTCGAAGACAAGGCAAGTGTGGTTCTTGTGCTGGAAGCACTCGTAGGCCCGGACAAAGTTGTAGTCGTCAGCGCTCTCCGTGCTCAGCCGGGCCAGAATGCTGACCTCGATCTGGCCCTGCCGTGCGTAAGACGGGTGGTTCTTCAGGATCTTGATGGCCACAATTTCATTGGTGCCCCTTTTCCAGCACTTGACCACTTGGCCAAACGTCCCTCGGCCCAGGAACTCCAGCACCTCGTACGTGTTGGTCATTGAGCACAGCACCTCGTGCTGCAGGAGCTGGTAGTCGCCCTCGCTGTTGGAGCCGCTGTTCTTGGAGGTGGCGGTGGAGGTGGCGGCCGTGGCAACAGTGGCGCCGCTGGTGGCGTTCTGAAGCATTGGCGGATGCTCCTCGATGATCTGCACGCTGCTGGTGTTCTCGAGCTCCTCACTCTTCCGCTTCAGGCCGCATTTCTGGTAGGTGTCGAGAAGGCGCACGGTGATGCGGCGGGTCAGGTTCTGAGGACCTCCCAAGGCCTGGGCGGAAACGGCCACCAGGCCCGACGTGCTGTTGGCGGTGGTGAAGACAATGTGGCCGGCGCTGGCCGGGAATATCACCGTCTGCTCGTAGGTCAGCGTGGGGTTGGTAATCTGAAGGGAGGCGCTGACTGTCGACTGTGAGATGGTCGTACTCTTGCTCTGGGTGTAGACTTTACTGTGCGAACCATACCCGGTCATATCCCACTTAGAACCCGGCTCCAGTTTCAGCTTCTTCACACTGCAGAAGGCACTTGACTGAATTGTGTGAGGGGAAAACACTTCCACTTGTGAGCCCACACCTGCACGGACAAAGAGCAAAAGGTTGAAGACCATCAAACCCAAACCCATTTATAGACCATCATCGCCAGTGGGGGGGGGGGGGGGGGGGAAACAAGATCAATACAACTGCTGACACCACAAATCTGAAATCAAAGCAAAAAATGCTGGAAATACAAGCAGGACAGGCAGCATCTGTAGAATGAGAATCAGAGTTAATGTCTTGGGCCAAAGACCCTTCATCAGCTAATTACGTTCTTTTGAAGGGCTATCATTCAAAACCCTTCAATAACCCACATAAAACTTTGGATGCTTCCTTCAACATGCAGCTAGCTACAGTTCTCAAGATGCACAAACAAGGAACTGCAGAGGCTGGTTTATACCAAAGATGGACTCAAAGTGCTGGAGTAACTCAGTGGGTCAGGCAGCAGCCCTGGAGAAAAAGGATGGGCGACTGATGTTTTGGATCAGAACTGCGCTACTTCAACAACACTGTACAAAACTGTCTTATGGTTGAGCAGTAGGGGTACAATGACTGACCTCACTGAAACCAGCTTCTCAGAGGATTTAGCTTGGCTGCAGACAGGCTGTTTTCTTGGGTGGAGAACCCAGAACTAGAGGACAGACCTCCAGGCAAGGGGATGGTTGTTTTGGAGAGGGGAAGAGGTGAGGTCTCTTCACAGCAGTTTGCGAATCTCTGGAATTTTTTATTCTCAATCTGGTTACTCAATCTATATCAAAACTGAGATTTATAATGTACTCGTGTTCAGCCAGACTCGTTGGAATTGTGGATTAGCTTCCAACTCCAGCTTCACTGAGATGCCTCCAGGATCAACTCAGTCCATTGAATGAAGGGGCCGAACTCTTGCCCAACCATTTCTTTACCTAAATGCAAAAATGAAGAACGCAGCCAAGGAATTGGAGAGCAAGGAGATGTAGATTTACCAAAAAACACAAAGTTCTGTCATAACTTTGTTTTTTTAAAGCTGGGAATGACAGATTCTTGATTAGTGAGGGTGTCAAAGGTTATGGGGAGAACGCAGGAGAACGGGGTTGAGAGGAAAAGATGGATCAGCCATGACTGAATGGTGGAGTAGACTTGATGGGCCGATTGGCCTAATTCTGCTCCTATGACTTATGAACTCAGCGGGTCAGGCAGCATCTCTGGAGGACACAGTAAGACGCAGGTTTGGGTCAGAATCCTTTTCAGACTCATGTATTGTTTCAGTCAGGTATTGACTGCAAAACCACTGATCGAAAAGAATAAACTTGAGAAAACAGCCCTAAACTCATTAAACCCAGACTGAAACTAGTCTGGCACATTTGGACAAGTATCAATTTCAACCACCTTGAGTGCATTTGATTAGTGCCAAGAATTCCAACAAGCCTGGTCCAGGCTCCCCTTTAAGCATTTACATTGAAATGCAAATACGTTACAGCTCTCCAAAATCTAAAACTAGAAATGGGAAGGTTCACGAATCATGGTTAGGAATTTTCAGGCCTGCTTTGTCTGGGTGAGCCTTTATTAAAATTGCAGGGACATTATAGCACTCCTGTAATTTTCCATAGAATTGCACAGATTGTATTTCAGAGCTCAACGGATCATTGCCAGTATTTCTACGCAACTGGAGGCTCCTCCCAATCATCAACCTATTATTTTATCCTCCCCTTGTTTACTTTTAATTTTCATGCAGACAAAAGGATTACATGGTATTAACCTGGGTGGTTTCCCTCGTGTTTAAAGGCGGCTCAGTGGCACAACAGTAAAGTTGCTGCCTTACAGCTCCAGAGATCCGGGTTCGATCCTGACTACGGGCACTGTCTGTATGGAGTTTGCATGTTCTCCCCATGGCCCGCGTGGGTTTTTTCCTAGTGCTCCAGTTTGCTCCCACTCTCCAAAGACATACAGGTTTGTAGGTTAATTGGCATCGGTAAAATTGAAAATTATCCTTAGTGTGTGTAGGCTAGTGTTAGTGTGTGGAGATCGCTGGTCAGCACGGACTCGGTGGGCCGAAGGGCCTGCTCTGTATCTTTAATCGAAGTAAAAAAGTGGTCCCCTGGCCAACACCTGGAAATAAACAAACACATTGCTGTTCACGGGATGAATTTGCATGAATGGGCTTCCACATCTTCCTATATTAAAGCAACGACTATTTTTCAAGAGTACTTGTCCGCACATGCAGGGGTTTATGAAATGCTGTAATCATACAAAATTTACAAAGTAGACACAAGAGAAAAGTAGACTTTTCGTTCCAGAAAGTCCTCACATCAGTGTCCACAATCTATCATGAGAAGTTCTGTGGTTACGTATTCACCATACTGTCACTCGAAACATTAACCCTGACCTCTCCTAGACTGGCCAAACATTTCTTGCAGGTTCTGTTATTATTTCAGATTTGTAGCATCTGCAATATTTTGCTTTCTCATCAATTGGAGTGGCATCACATTCTCTGCACCAGAGGAAAGGAATCCTATCCTATCAGTCCTCCTCATAGAACGACCAGCCTTGTGCAAAGAAGCAATGCAGTCAGCTAGCACCCCACCCACCACCTCCACTAAACTAATAAACTTTCTGTGAGTAAAGAAAGCAAAAGCACCTGCTGTATCCCATGACTGGTCTCATTAAAGCCCTAATTTCTGCAATACTTCCTTATCTTTCTTCTCTATGCACTATGATAATGTACCATTTGCCTTTCTGACGTAGTGCCGAACCAGCATATTCTTTTTCTGTGTTTCGTGTTCAAAATGCTTCTAATAACTAAACATTTTTTTTATTTTCCCACTATTCCAACCTCTCATCGCTCCCACTAACACCTGCCATCTTCTTGCCCAGCACTTAAACGAGACAAAATCTTTTTGTAATCTCTTTGCACAGTTAACGCTCCCACCCGGCTATGCAATGTCAGCAGTCTGTGGTACTTCACACTCCATCTCCTTATCCACCTCTCCGTAGTAACCTGCAAGTAATTGAACCCCAAACACTGATCCCCCAATTACACTGCCATTCCAAACCTGATCAATCCACTGTTAATACATCACCCTAAATCCCATGAGCTAGAACCTTGCATAATACCTCGTGACAACTTATAGATATTGGTTCATTATTGTCACGTGTACCAAGATACAATGAAAACCTTTTCTTTCATTATTGAAGGGAGACTGCCAGTCGAATCAATATATTTTAATTATCTTTCACACAAAGGGTGATGGGTGGGTGAAACGAGCTGCCAGAGCAGGTTGTTGGGGCAGGCATTGTCGCAACGTTTAAGAAACATTTGGACAGGAACATGGTTAGGACAGGTTTAAAGGTATATGGACCAGAGGCAGGTGGGACGTGTAGATGGGACAGGTTGGTCAGTGTGGGCCAAAGGGCCTGTTCCCACACTGTATGACCCTATAATACTATACACAACTACAATCAAGCTGTACACAGTAAAACAGCTGGAGCAAAGAGAAACATACCAGCATGCAAAATATAGGTTTCAACATTGCAGCATTAATCAAATGCATCCTGAGAAATATTGACAAGTGTCCCTCACAAGCCCATCTACTTTGCAACTCTCAAACCCAAAATAACAATTGGATCTGTTAAGCATGATTTCCTTTCATTTAAACTGTGTTGGATTTGCCTGGATATTCATTCGTTTAACTATACTGTTGCCACATCTCAAGTAACAAATTGCAGCATTTCCCCATAACCGACATCACGCTGACTGGCCTAAACTTCATGGGACATTATTTCCTTCAGCTCCCTCTCCTCTTTTTTTTTTTTTTTTTTTTAAAACACCATGATGAGCAATTTTTCAGTCCACAGGGCCCATTTTAAAACAAATCGGAAGATTGGAGGCGGAAAGCTGCCCAGATGCAGGGGTCACTAAAGCAGTGAATTTGTCAGGACTTTATCCCAGTTGTTTCTTAGTTTCAGTTTAGTTCATTGTCACGTGTACCGAGGTACAGTGAAAAGCTTTTTGTTGCGTGCTAACCAGTCACCAGAAATACAATACATGATTACAATCCATCCACCTGCAGTGTGTTGATACATGATAAGGGAATAACGTTTAGCGCAATGGTAAAGCCAGTAAAGCCGCATTGAGGATAGTCCGAGGGTCACCAAAGAGGGAGATTGTAATTCAGCACTGCTCTCTGGTTGTGGTTTGATGATTCAGTTGCCTGATAACAGGTGGGAAGAAACTGTCCTTGAATCTGCTTTTTCTACTACAATTTATTTCCTAATCCTTGCTCACGCTGGATCCTCAGCTCCCCAACATTAACAGTGGACTATTTGTCTTCTGCGGTAAATTAAACAGATATTTGATTCATCTGTTTAATTATTTGCTTACCCTCTCTTTTAATATAAAGCTATCCGCTGGCCCTCTCTCTTTAATAATGAATCTCAAATCTATTGGAGATTAGATCTGCTATCTCTCCTCTAATTTAATATATCTTAATCCAATCTATCCAGACCACATACTTAATTCTCACACATTCATCTCCACTCACTTGAAAGGAGGTCAGAAAAAAAAATCACAATCATGCTTAAAAACAACGGAGGTAGAAGATGTGCGTAATACCCAACATGAAGGAGCTCCATCGGGTATATTTGGCACTTCCAATACTTGGTCCTGCTTTCATTTTTAAAAAGAAGAGAAAATAAGAGGTTTTTTTTTGGAAGGGGGCACCCGAAAAAAATGTTTAAAAAAAAAAAAAAGTCACCATCTCCTCCAGCCTGCCTCATCATTCAATGTCTTGACTGATCTTCACTTAATCTCCTCTTCCATGCTAGATCCACAGGGCCCTTAATTCCCTGAGCTTTTAAAAACGCATCTATTTTCACTCTAAATACTTCCAAAGATCCAACCTCCACAGTCCCCTAGGGTAGCGACTTCCAAAGATTCACCACTGCAGTTCCTACGCAACTTAGTTTCGTGCGGCCACCCACTAAATCTGTGACTATTCTCCGAGATGTTCCTTTACTCAGAATCTCGAGGAGAAAGCAAGGCAAGAAAGTCAGATGGGAATATTGAAAACAGTTGGCCATTCACCCTGGGTTGGGTAGCAGCTGGAGGGACAATTGGTGTTTCCAACACTGGGGTATAGAGGCGTGTAAGGGCCAAAGATCAGGTCTCAGTTTTACAATGAGATGATGAAAACGACATCTGCGGAATGGATTACAGTTTGAAGAATCTGACCTGAAAAATTCTTGTCCCCTCATTGCTATCATGATTGTGATTTGCATCCCTGTTATATTCAGTGAAGCTACACGGTCCTACATATGGATTTATCAAAGGCATCACGGTGTTGTGATGTTGGGAATGGGAGAAATTCTCTCCCAATGTTCTACAAAGTCTTTGGCCCTCAAATAGCTCCAGCAACAGCTTCAAAACCTCTGCATCATTTGTGAAATGTGTGCAAGCATTCTGTAACAATATGATCATTCACATTTCAAATCTGTCCACCGACTCTCAGGACCTGCACACTTCATTGGAGAGCCTCGGACTATCTTTTAGTTTAGTTTAGAGATACAATGCGGAAACAGGACCTTTGGCCTACCAGGTCCGCGCCAACCAGCGACCCCCACACATTAACACTGTCCTACACACACTAGGGACAATTTTTACATTTAGCAAGCCAAATAACCTACATCAGTCTGAAGAAGGGTTTCGGCCCGAAACGTTGCCTATTTCCTTTGCTCCATAGATGCTGCCTCACCCGCTGAGTTTCTCCAGAAATTTTGTCAACCTACATACCTGTATGTCTTTGGAGTGTGGAGGAAACCGAAGATCTAGGAGAAAACCCACGCAGGTCACGGGTGAGAATGTACAAACTCCGTACAGACAGCACCCGTGGTCAGGATCGAACCCGGGTCTCTGGCGCTGCAAGCGCTGTGAGGCAGCAACCTTAACTCTATGCCACTGTGATCTTTGATCAGACTTTACTGGCTTTATTTTGCACTAAACATTATTCCATTCATCATGTATCTGTACACAGTGGATAGCTCGATTGTAATCCTGCATTGTGTTGCCGCTGACTGGCTAACACGCAACAAAAGCTTTTCACTGTACCTCGGTGCAAATGACAATAAACTAATCTAAAACTAAACTCAATCTGCAACACAACGTTGCCGCATGATGCTTGCTATTTGCATCTGATAAAAATAAAGACTACAGATGCAAAATCTGAAGTGAAAACTGAAAATGCCGAGAATACTCAACAGGTCAGGCAGCATCTGTGTATAACAAAAGTTAACATTTCAAATCAGAGATCCTTGGTCAGAGTTGGGAAAGGAACACTGGATTTCAACTTGAAATGTCGACCAAGCCCTGGTGTCCACAGATGCTTCTCGACTCGACGAGTTTCTCCTGAAGTTTGCTCTTTGCAAGTAGAAAACACATTGGGTTTAAATTGAACAAGAGAACAATGGGACGGAAGGAAATCCCAGAGAGGGAAGCAGAATTTTTACAAAGGAAAGAAAGAAGAAATAAATGCAAGGTTAAAAAAAAATGTTTTTTTAAAATACTACCGGAGCTTGAAATCCATACTGGACTAGAGTTTAATGGCGCACTGTCATCCAAACAGTGAGAAAGAGTTCAAGGCATCGACTTTCCCACCCAGAGTTTAAAAGTAAGATAGAACAGGAGAAAATAAAGCAACCAAACTAGAGTTTTCAGCCGTACATATCATTCTGATTTAGTTTAGTTTAGTTTAGAGATACAACGTGGAAACAGGCCCTTCGGTCCACCGAGTCTGCACCGACCAGGGATCCCCGCACATTAATACTTTCCTACACACACTCGGGACAATTTACACTTATACCAAGCCAATTAACCTGAAGACCTGTACGTCTTTGGAGTGCGAGAATAAACCAAAGATCTTGGAGAAAGCCCACTCTGTCATGGGGAGAACGTACAAACTCCGTACAGACAGCACCCGTAGTCGGGATCGAACCTGGGTCTCGAGTGCTGCAAGTGCTGTAAGGCAGCAACTCTACCGCTGTAATGCTGGCGATAGCTTCAGTCACCTCACTGTTTGGATGAGAGTAAAAACATTAACAGAACTCCTCAAATTTTAAGGTGACACGATAGAAATCAGGCTCGTTGCCCGAGGGTAGAAATTCTCGCTCGAGTTAATATTGGGATTGGCCTGAAAATAGAGGGGCAATTATGTTTCTAAATTCAGTACATAGTGAATTTACAGAAAACTCTGCTTGAAGTGTCAAATAGGTCAGGAGGACACTTTTCTTTGCCAAAAGTAAATGTAATAAATTTACAAGAATAATACATAACAATACCATCAAACCCACCACCATAATTCACCATAAAAACAAATATTCTTAAATATCAAATATACTGAGTCTTAAACAGCCACATTCAAGGATATATTCCTCCCCCCCCCCCCTCGTGTGGTGCCTAGCGGTCCCAGAAATCTCCCAGGGTACCCGTGGACAGCGGATAGTCCCTGTCTAGTACCACCCGGGCACTGACACAACCCTGGAAAAGGGGACAGTGCCCTCTTCCGCCTGGTGGCGTGGCTGATGACACATTATTGGCAACAATGTTGAATTCAGACACTAAAGGGTTAAACACCTGAAAGCATCTCAGTTGTAAAATAGCATTGGGAAAATGACTTCAGCCGTATAGATTATATTATGATGACTCTTACTTGAACTGTTCCCACTTTATAACTATCATCATGACAGTGATTAATATTCTTATCGTGTTCTGCGATATCGCACCATCCCACATACGGATTTATCCAAGGCATCAAGGTCTTGTGAAATTGTGAAATGAAGAGTAGTCTGCCCAACATTGACACCTCAAGGATCAGCAAACTCTTTGAGATTGTGATGTGCACAATACCCTTCACCTCCTATCCATATAACTGGGCCAATATTTCAATGGTCCACTGGTTTGGAACATTAGCTATGAGTTTGAGTTTAGTTTATTGACACGAGTACTGAGGTACAGTGAAAAGCTTTTGCTGCGTGCTAACCAGTCAGCGGAAAGACAATACGTGATTGCAATCGAGCCACGCACAGCGAGCGCACCCAGCGAAACCGATGCATTCACAGGGCGAACTGACAGGGAGCACCCAAGGTAAGGTCCGAACCCGATCTCTGGCGCCGAGAGGCAGCTCCTCCACCAGCTGCACCACTGTGCTATTCTCAATGTAATACAAGCACAAATCACGCACCTTTCTCTATATTTTAACCCTTCCAGCCCTGGCAACAACTTTCATCATTTTGTTCACTTGGCCTCCTCTACGAATGCTGAGTTCACCTTTTAGGAAGAGCCCTGATCTCAATTGGATTTTATCCCAAATTACCAACTTTTCCAACAGACACAAAATGTTCCCAGTTCATTGATATTCCATTGTTCAGTATTTCAAACTATTTCAGCACAGAGACTTCTCTGCTCACTGGTCACTTTGTAATGGTGACCAGTCAGGTTCTGGTCCACAAGTGGTTAAATCCACTGGGCAGTTTCACGCTAGGAATGTGTTATAGGAATCAGACATCTATCTGGATCACTAGATAGAGTGACGGTGCGTTGAAAGCATCCCAGTGAACATACATACACAAAGTGTTGGAATGCCCGCCTGTCCAGGTTCAGCATGATTTAGTGCCCTTTACCCACAAGGGTGTACTTTATAACTTGCTTGGTAACTGCGGTGGCCAACCGGCACTCAATGGAACTGGGAGAGGGTCAGAAATTAAGACAATCTCTAAATAGGGGGCAGCACCCCAGTGGCACAGAGGGAGAGCTGCTGCCTCATTGCTAGAGACCCAGGTTCAAATATACATGCATGTGTGCATAAACACACACTGAACTTTATTTTCTCTTCTATTATATTGTTTACAGTGCACTATGTTTACATATTCCATTGTGCTGCTGCAAGTAAGAATTTCATCGTTCTATCTGGGACATAGGACAATAAAGCACTCTTGACTCTTGAAACAGGACCGCTCAGAGGAAAGCCACAGGTCACTGGGAGGACATGCAAGCTCCTCACAGACAGCACCGGGTAGCAGTATCGAACTCCTCGCTGCACTACTGCACTGACCCAAGGGGATGGTTCAACAAGACAGCAGGTTCAGCGCCTTCTCTACTGATTTCTGATTTGGGGTGTTGCTCTTCTAACAGCTCTGACACATAGGATTAATGATCGAATGATGTTCCCCTCTCATCTTTTGGCTAGAAGAGTTTAAAATGTACTGAGCAAATCCGGGCCCCTTTCTTGGCAGTTGAAGACAATGCTTGAGGACCCGAAGGTAGGGAGGTTATGCTTCAGTAACACCAGGCACTGGCGGGATGTCATCTGGACTACTGTGCAGAGTATTAGTCTCCTTATTCAAGGAAGGACATTGAGCTGGAAGCAGTTCAGGGAAGGTTTATTAGACTGACCCTTGGAATGGGCGGATGGTCCACGATGCATGAAGCCACTGCAGATCAGAAGTGAGATTAGTTTGATTGAGACAGAAACCACCCCTGGGGGGGGGGGGGAGGGAAAAGAAATCATAAAGATGCTGGAAAACGGACATAAAGACAGTCAGCAGGTATGGGGAGTGTTTAATGCTCCAGATCCCTGGCCCTGTCACCAGTACTGGAAGAGGGAGGACACAAGTGGATTGTAACTCAGAGAGCAAGGGCAAGGGAAGAGGTTCGAGAGGGGATGCCTGTAAAAGGGTGGAGACCAAAGATGTCCAAGTGACCCAATGCTCTCAGTGCTTCCAGTGCCGAGAGAGTAACATTCACACTAGAACTGACAGGCACAACATGCTGGGAATCCGTTGCTGATGGGACTTGACGCACTGCACATGGAGAGAGAGTTGAGCATCTTTGGAGCGCTCTTCCTCAAAAGGGTGCCACAAGCAGAAACTTTGAATACTTTTACGGCAGAGGTCGATCGATTCTTGATCAGTAATGGGTTCAGTTCAGTTTCAGTTTAGTTTATTGTCACGTGTACCGAGGTACAGTGAAAAGCTTTTTGTTGCGTGATAACCAGTCAACAGAAAGACAATACATGATTACAATCGATCCAGTTACACGATAATAGAATAACGTTTAGCGGAGAAGATCATAATTAAAGTAAGAAATGTTGCTTTACGAATAGAGATTTAAGGGTAATATGTGGCTGCAGATCTGCCTCTGTGGCGAGCACGCAAATAGTTGCTTACATCTTGGAAGCATGCTACCAAATCTCAGAGAAACATAGAAACATACAAATTAGGTGCAGGAGTAGGCCATTCGGCCCTTTGAGCCTGCACCGCCATTCAATATGATCATGGCTGATCATCCAACTCCGTATCCCGTACCTGCCTTCTCTCCATACCCTCTGATCCCCTTAGCCACAAGGGCCACAATCTAACTCCTTAAGAAAATTTCATACCAAGCCCATGTAGATGAAGGAACTAAAGACACAGCCAGAGGCAAGTTTTAAATGTGTTTTAAAGACGAGACGTTTAAAACATGGGTAAAAGGCAGCTAAACACACAATGGATGGAGCAATATTAATAGGGGATAACACCCGAGGCCAAAGATCTCTGAGGTTTTTGGTCAGAGGCTGGGTGGAGGAGGGAGATGCAGAGAGTCAAAAATCATAAAGGGGGCTGGAAAATAACATAAATACTTTTCTTTAACATCGCCATCCAGCCACCATCAACACAGCAGGTGACAGATGGTAAGTTTAGTTCACCCGTGAAGGAGTCCTGTAACAGAATACAATTCACCAATATTGATACAGCAGAGAGTTACGTAGATTGAAAGCTCTGAAAAGGGTTTTATACTCTGCTTTGAATCACATTGTACCTGCCTGAGTGTGCTGGTCTGGAAACCAGATGGAGATTTTAAAATGGGATTAAAAAAAAAAAATAATGGCCAGAACTTTGCAAAGCGTCCCAATTTCCAATATAAACATACGGATTGACAAGCCATCCACGCAGACTATTCTCACCACAGCAGCCCCAGGCCTAGGGCTCCAATTAGAAGGATTACTGTCACACAAATTAGGTATGGGCAAGGACAAAATGAGCTTAATTAACCACTGCAATTTAAACCACCCAGGCTCGCTCCCAACCCTTATGCTGCCGGCTGTTCGCTCTCTCCCGGAGCAAGGCCACCCCACACTACCCGATGTCAGGAGGGTAGGGTCTCGTGGTGGGTGGGTCAGTGGGTCACAGTGCCATCACCCAGAGGGGCTTGTTCTGCGGGAGCATGTACCAGGCATGTGCCACACAAGCCTGATGCAAATGCAGCAACTTAGTGAGGGCGGCTCGGTGGCATAGTGGTAGAGTCGCTGCCTTACAGCGCCAGAGTCCCGGGTTCAATCCTGACTGCAGGCGCTGTCTGTACAGAGTTTGTACGTTCTCCCCATGACCTGCGTGGGGTTTTTCTCGTTTCCTCCCACAGTCTAAAGGTGGACAGGTTTGTAGGCTAATTGGTTTGGTGTAATTGTAAATTGTCCTTAGTGTGTGTAGGATAGTGTGAGCATGCGGGGATCGCTGAACTCGACACGCCAAAGGGCCTGTTTCCACCCTGTATCTCTAAACTAAACTTAGTGGTGGGAATGGGAAGGGGAACTGTGGACAAGCACAGAGGCTCAGCAGGTGACCCCGACATCTCTCAGCTTCTGAGACTCAGACGCTCCAGTGCTGCCAGCATGTGGCGTTTACATGTTCTCCCTGTGACCGCATGGGTTTCCTCCCACGTGTCGAGGTCAGCACGTTAATCGGTGATCCTAATGTAGGTGGGCGATAGCACTACAGAAGAGGGGCGGTCCTTTGTCATGTATCTGTACACTGTGAATGGCTCGATTGCCATCATGTGTTGTCTTTCCTCTGGCCGGTTAGCACACAACAAAAGCTTTTCACTGTATATCAGTACCCGTGACAATAAACTAAACTAGTGGGCATCAGGGAAGTAGGGGAAGGGGACTGATGAAATTGCTCTGGTATAGATGTTTAGACACAAATGATGGAGTAACAGCGGGCCATGCAGCATCTCCAGAGAGTCATTGCCCTTCTTCAGACAGGTATAGATGCAATGGGCTCCTTCGTCATTATCAGAAAGCATGAGAAATAAAATCAAAAAGGATGGCAAAAGAAAGATCAGAGGAACTGGAAGTGGGTGGGAGCTGGTCTGGTACAAATGCAAGGAGGCAGGGACATCAGAGATAGGGTGGTGGAGGGAGAAGCCAAGTTAGCGAGGCAGAGGGAGAGGTTGTAGATAAGACCACGGGTCCAAGTACATCTGCGCCTGTCTGTGGTCAGAGTGTGTCCACGTGTACTTGACCCGGAGATACATCTGGAATTCAATGGTCTTAGCCCTCCGTGCTACTGGATCAAAGCCTCGCTCTGTGAAGATCTTGTAGTAGCTGGTGGACCTGATTTCAACAGTCCTCTCCCCTGTACTTTCTTTATTTTAATGGCCCTGGCACAGAGGTGATGAGCTGAGCGGACTCGGTCCTCATCGTGAGAAAACATGGAAAGAGAAATCGAAAGGGTGACGAATGGAAGATGGTCTAAGAAGGGCAGGAGTAATGCGAGGAGGGAGGTAAAGCCCAGCAATAATTCACGTTAATTAACAATAATTAACAATAAAGCCCAATTAAAATAATTCACGTACAGGCATCTTCTAGAACAGAATTGTACAGCACATGAACAGGGTCTTTGGCCCACCATGTCCTGGCTAAACTAACCTCCTCTGCCAGCATATAATCTATATTCCACCATTCCGTCCATTCTGGTCCTCAACAGCAAGTGGTCCTCGATGCCCAGAGTCGGTTGCAATGTCCGGCTGCTGCAATTTCTACTCAGACAGATTTCTGGCTTTGTCATTCAAAAGCTCTGACAAAAATCACTGGGCACACCCCAGAGAGGCCCTTTGGCTCATCCCCTCCACACGAGCCCTTTGGAAAGGTTCAGCTACACCCACTCCTCGATTGCAATCTGCAAATCTATTTTTCCAATTTAACTTTTGATTCAATTCTCTTTTGAAATTTACTATTGAATCCACTTCCGACATCCTTGCCAACAGTGCATTCCAGATCATGACATGCACAGCGTTAAAGCTCTTCTCCCTCTGGTCATCTTCCTCTATCTGTGCCATTGGCTTGTGATCCTCGTCCACTCCTGTCTATTTCCCCGCCCTCCCCCATCTCATCTATCACTACTCCTCATGAACACTTTTTATTAACTCTCCCCTCAATCACCTCGGCTGGAAGAAGTGTCAGATTATCTAAATTCTTCACGTAACAGAAATACCTCATCAATTATGAAAATTTCATAAGGTAGTATAACCCTGCTGAATCCTTTTCACACACCCTTCGATATAGAGTCATAGAGTGATACAGTGTGGAAACAGGCCCTTTGGCCCAACGTGCCCACACTGGCCAACATGTCCCAGCTACATTGCGTTTGGTCCATACCCCTCCAAACTTGTCCTATCCATGTATCAGTCTAACTGTTTCTTAAGCGTTGGGATAGTCCCAGCCTCAACTAGCTCCTCTGGCAGCTTGTTCCATGCACCCACCACCCTTCGAGTGAAAAAAATCTAAGCTTTGCAGTTTTCTAGGTGAATACAATGCAAGACCTCGAGATCATGAGGACTTGCAACCACTCTGACACTGATGTGACTAATGAGTCCACTGTGGGACCGGCACACGGTTGTCGCTGGGGCAAGAAACACTTGGCAGGGTGGGAGGAATTGATTGGAAGTCCCTGCACTTGTGAATTTTATAGTAGGTGTTTGTGTGCCCTCAATATGTGTCATCCTACATTTTGAGCAGTCACGGGCCAGAGATTCTCACAAGTCTGTGAAGATTTCTTCATGGAGGAACATCCTTGGACTATTTGCTCTGTCCACACTTGTTGTACCACTAGCTTATTTGTTTCAGGAGTCTGGTGATGTGAATGTGAGTGGTATGGCCTGCCAATTGGTTTGGACTGAGGGGCAAAAGGTCTTTGGTGCTAGAGATAGACAAAGTGTTGGAGCAACTCAATGAGTCAGGCAGCATAACCGGAGAAAAAGGATGGGTGATATTACTAGTCGAGACAGGAGATTGGTGCTGGAATGTTGGCTGGGAGGGGATTGACTGACGTTGACTTGCTAATCCCATCAGGGATCTAGAGGTTTGTCTGGAGGTTCATTGGTGGCATCTCTCCAAGGTAGTCCATGTCTTCTTAACATCGATGTGGAGAGGGATCACAGACCCTTGCTGAGGTTATACTTCATACACAAGGTTGACTGAATTGTGTGGAGTTTGGTCTATACCATCACCTACAGTCTTGCTCAATCAAACCGATGCTCAAGGGCATGCAGACAGGGAATAGACATTTGGATCTTCTGGACTATATGTTCAGCTGGATATTATTTTACTAATTGAACCCATGAACAACTATAAGCAGTCATTTTTAATAAGGGAGGAGTTCTTCCCATAAATCACACTGGTAGTGTAACCTGTAACCAAACCACGACAAAAACGAAACATCGGTCTGAAGAAGGGTCCTGACCCGAAATATCACCAAGGATGCTGCCTGACATGCTGAGGTTACTTTAGAGATACAGTGTGGAAACAGGCCATTCATCCCACCGGGTCCGTGCCGACCAGCAATCACCCCGTATTCTAATCTACACACACTAGGGACAATTTTACAACTTACCAAAGTCAATTAACCTACAAACCTGTACGTCTTTGGAGTTTGCGAGGAAACTGGAGGACCCAGTGAAAAACCACTCAATCACAGGGAGAACGTACAAACTCCGTGCAGACAGCACCCATAGTCAGGTTTGAACCCGGGTCTCTGGTGCTGTAAGGCAGCAACTCTACCGCTGCACCACCGTGCTGCCCCAACACCAGCACTTTGTGTCTTTTTTTCTGTAAACCAGCATTTGCAGTTCCTTGCTTCGATAAAAACCAATGCATCATGACCTGCGGCCAGCAGAGTGGCCCTGTACGGTTCATACAAGAAGGGCAAGGGATAAGTGGGCTAAAAATAATGGAAGTGGGCTAATCTGTCGTCACTGTAGATCAGGATATGATTACACATCGAGTCGGCATTCAGAGCCATCTGTACGGAACGCCAAAACCATAACCCTGCACTGAGATCCTGTAGACTCAGGTGATGACATGGATAAGAGTTGAATGATTTGTAAAAAGGTGGAAAGATGTTTTCACTTCTTTTGTTCATTGCCTTCAAAGCCAAATAAATGATTTTATTTCTGTAGCAACATTCACAAGCACAGGACGTTCAAAAGTATCCATCACTTAAATACTTTATGGCACAGATTATTCCTCAATTTGGAAATATAGCAACCATTGAAGCTCGCACAAGCAACAGCATAATCCCCGGAGGAGTCTTAATTAATTTTGCTCAAGAAATAATGTAACTCAGGACATCTTGGTCTTCTGTGTAAAGCTCAGTTTTCTATCCAGGAGTTCAATAAGCACCCAAGTTTTAACATCCTATGTTTTAGTTTACAGCGTGTAAACATGCCCCTCCGCCCACCATGTCCACACCAATCATGCACTTGTTCTGCTATTTCCCACTTTGCACCCTGGTTAGCATCAAACAAAAGCTTTTCAATGTACTTTGGTACATTTGGTGACAATAAAGGGCAGCACGGTGACGCAGCAGAAATGTTGCTGCCTTACAGCGCTTGCAGCGTGATCTGTCTGTACGGCGTTTGTACGTTCTCCCCGTGACCGCGTGGGTTTTCTCAGAGATCTTTGGCTTCCTCCCACCCTCCAAAGACGTACAGGTTTGTAGGTTAATTGGCTTGGGTTTGTATACTTGATATAAGTGTAAATTGTCCCCAGTGTGTGTACGATTGTGTCAATGTGCAGGGATCACTGGTCGACGTAGCCTCGGTGGACTGAAGGGCCTTTTTCCACGCTGTATCTCTAAACTAAGATAAACTCAACTCAGTCGGGCAGTATCAATGGCTATAATGGGTCCCTCTCTGATGAACTCAATGCATTCTACGCTCGTGTTGGACAGAGGATCAGTGATGGAATACAACTCCCACTAGTCTCAGGTGCACCTGCACTGAAGGTTTATTTTGGAGATACAGATCTACAGCCCACCAAGTCAAGTCAACCATACACTAGTTTTATGTTATATTATGTTAGTTTTATGTCATATCCCACTTTTGCATCCTACACACGTGGGCCATTTTACAGAACAATATACGAACCATCACTCTTTTACAATGTGGGAGGAAACCGGAGCACCTGGAGGCAACCCACACAGTCGCAGGGAGAATTTACAAAACTTTGTACGGACAGCACCCATTGTCAGGATCGATCCCGGGTCTCTGCCGCTGTGAGGGGGCAACTCTACCTCTGGGTCACCGTGAAAGATGGTTCCTCCAACAGTGCAGCATTCCTGCAGTCCAGCCTTAGAATTGTATCGATTCGAGCCAAACTCTCAAACTTGAGGCCAAAGTACCACCACTGAGCCCAACTTGGAATTTAATACTGCAACAAGCAATTGAAAAATAAAACTGTCCTCTCCTCGCACGGCATGAGCAAAGGAATGAAAATAAAAATGAAAGATCCCTATGCATCAGCTGGTCATTAAATGATATCTGCATCAGCTGAAGAATTTCCTCTTTTTTTCCCCCTGTGGGTGTGAACAGAATCTATCGGTCACAGACAACTAGTTACTCAGCCTTAGCATCGTGGCTCTATATATGCGTTTCCATGAGGTCACTATGGTAACAGGAACATTCGGAAGGATGAAAATAAATTCCCTCTCCCACATTACCTTCTTTACATAGAATTGTGGAATCTACAGCCCACACCACTAAACCAGTCGACATTGGCATTTGTGCCCGCTCTATGTCCCCCCCCTCCCTCCCTCCCCTCATCCAACTAGCAATATTACTCTTCATGCTGTTCTTCCCTTGTATACTTAAGAGTTTCCCCTTCAATACAAATGTACATTTGCCTCGTGCTCCCAATCAGCAAACTCCATTGCACAAATAGTTTAGTTTAGTTCAGAGATAAAGCGCGGAAAAAGGCCCTTCGGCCCGCGGCGACCAGCAACCCCCGCACATTAACATTATCCCACGCGCACACACGGGAAAATTTACAATTTGACCAAGACAATTAGCCTGCAAACCTGTACGACTTTGGTAGCAATGTTACAAAATTTTGAGATTTTAAAAATCAAGTCTGCAATTTATCCCATCAGGTAAAGCATAACAAGAAGTTTAATTTGACACCTAATTTACTTTCATATCTTCAGTATTAAGAAAGTTATGGCCATTTTCATGCTCGGAAATGAGTATCTTGCTTCCCATTGCCTTTCAATTGACTTAACTCAAAAGCTGTGATCTGGAAAAATTAAAAGCCCATAACTTTATTAAAAATTAAGAGAACTCAATGAAATTTTCAGTCATTATAGATTGAAGCATTCTGAAACAAATATTAAACAATCTTACTTGGATTACCTGAAATTAAAGTATATAATTAGTTAGTTATCTAATTGTAGCTAATTACAAAATTCAATGAGTAGATCTAAACATCTATCAATTTCTTAAGAAAAGATAAACTTTTTTTTAATTGCCTAAGTGTCCAAATAACATTCACACAATAATCCACAATATAACATAATTTTTAAATCTAATTTTCATGAATTTCTGGGCCAAATGGAAGGAATTTAGTGTTTACTGCCTGTAAATAAATGGCCATTTAAATCAACTAGCGAGTGGGTTTTAGCGGAATGCGGTGGATTGGAACGTTGCGGTTAGCGGTGAAGTAGGGGGGGAAAATACTGGGGGTTCATACATTTTTTGGGGAACCCATTTCGCAACATTAAAATAGTATTTATGCCTCCCAAAAAACCAACTTTTAATAAAAAAATAAAGTATTTACCTTTTTTTCTCCCCTACGGAAAATGCTTCCGGTGGTCTGCGGTCACGGCTTTTGAAGGTGATTTTTAAATTACTCTAGTTAACAAATAACTTAGAGTAATTTAAAAAATACCTTAATGGATGAAATGTCGGAGCGATTTTTCTTCCGCAATTAAATCGCCCGACATTCATCGATTATCCTGGTCTGGTGAAAATCGGCACTTTAAGCCCGCCCCCCTCTGACAGGCGCTAAAGTCGCGCACACGGGGAGCGGCAGAAGTGCAGCGCCGCTAAAGGTAAGTTTTGTAACATACCTAACTTTGGAGTGTGGGAGAAAACCCACGCAGGTCACGGAGAGAAAGTACAAACTCTGTACAGACAGCACCCGAAGTCGGGATCCAAAGTGGACCGCAACTTTACCGCTGCACCACCGTATCGCCCTAAATGGAGGTTGTGAATTTCCTACAGGACGTTTTGGCCGGTACTATGAAACAATTTGACGTCACATCCAAACTATCTGAACTCACCCTTCTAGAAAGAAATTCCAACTTATTCTAATAATATCCTCGTGCTCAAACTATCCTCCTGCTCAAGTTCGAAAGGCAACTTCAGCACTGCAAAACTGCATTTATTTTTTAAATGATTAAGTGTATGCAAGACTGTAAACTCCAGGGAGACTAATTTAGTTGAATTTAGAAACAGCATGGAAACAGGCTATTTGGCCCACTGAGTCCACGCCGACTATCCATCACCCACACATTCTACATAATCTCACTTTTACATCTACTCGCCACACACTAGGGAAAATTTAGAGGCCTATTAAGCTACAAATCCGCATGTCTTTGGAATTTGGAAGGAAACCAAGGAAAACTCAGATTTGTGAGACTTTATTTCCCTGCTGACTGTCCCTAATCAGTCCGTACCTATCGAAATGTTGGTAGCTCCCGTTCCTAAGAATCCCCTCCAAGAACTTTCCCATTACTAAAGTCAGGCTCACTGGCCTGTAGTTTCCTGGGCTTGTCCTTGCTGCCATTTATAATTTAGTTTAGTTTAGAGATACAGCAGAGAAACAGGCCATTCAGCCCACAGAGTTCACACTGACCAGTGATTCCCGCACATTAACACTACCCGACACACACTTGGGACAATTTCCAATTATACCAAGCCTATTAACCTGCAAACCTGTACGTCTTTGGTGTGTGGGAGGAAACTGAAGATCTCGGAGAAAACCCACGCGGTCACGGGGAGGACGTACAAACTCCATGCAGCAGCACCCCTAGTCGGGATCGAACCCATGTCTTCAGCGTTGAAAGTGCGGCAAGGCAGCAACTCTACGGCTCTGCCACCGTGCTGCCTTCAGTAACGGTAAGACATTAGTCTCCCTCCAGTCTCCTGTCACTTGATCTGTGGCTAGAAGTGATAGACAATAGACAATAGGTGCAGGAGTAGGCCATTTGGCCCTTCGAGCCAGCACCGCCATTCAATGTGATCATGGTTGATCATCCCCAATCAGTACCCCGTTCCTGCCTTCTCCCCATATCCCCTGACTCTGCTATCTCTAAGAGCCCTATCTAGCTCTCTTGAAAGTATCCAGAGAACCTGCTCCCACCGCCCTCTGAGGCAGAGAATTCCACAGGCTCACCACTCTCTGTGAGAAAAAGTGTTTCCTTGTCTCCATTCTAAATGGCTTACTCCTTATGTGGCCCCTGGTTCTGGACTCCCCCAACATCGGGAACATGTTTCCTGCCTCTAGTGTGCCCAAGCCCTTAACAATCTTATGTTTCAATGAGATTCCCTCTCATCCTTCTAAACTGCAGAGTGTACAAGCCCAGCTGCTCCATTCTCTCAGCATATGACATACCCGCCATCCTGGGAATTAACCTTGTAAACCTACGCATCACTCCCTCAATGGCAAGAATGTCCTTCCTCAAATTTGGGGACCAAAACTGCACACAATACTCCAGGTGTGGTCTCACTAGGGCTCTGTACAACTGCAGAAGGTATACAAATACCTCTGCAATATTCCCCACTATCTTTGCCCTTACATCCACACTTCCGAAACAGGTCCTGAAATAGCAGTGCCTGGTCACAGCTGGTAGAGCTGCTGCCTCACAGCACCTTGGGTGCTGACTCCGTGGAGTTTACAGGTTCGTCACGTGACCATGTGGGTTACCTCCATGTGTTCCAGTTTCATCCCATATCGTAAAGCCTTTAAAAATTGTCCTCCATGTGTAGTGAGTGAATGAGAAAGCGTGATAACCTAGAGCAAGTGTAAATAGGTTATCAATGGTCAGTCTAACTTGACGGGCCAACGGACCCGTTTCCACGCCATATCTCCAAACTAAAGTAAGATACTGGTTTAAAAAAATTGGATTGAGGAACGGTTAAAATCTTCCCCCCTGTCAATCCAAGAGTACGGAGTCCATCTATCTAGCATAGGCTAATGTAACTCACCAAAAATTGAAAGTGGGAGGAGGGATAGCGTAACCGAGCAGAACTTGATGTATTTTGCCCCAAAATGAATTGTCAATGCACATCAGGACACTGGCGACCCTCCCTACTCTTGCCCAAATATTTTCTTGCCATTTGAACAAGCTGCTCGAGTCTCAGTCCAACACGTTATGTGAAAGGCAACATCGCTTAACATGCGCACTAGTCTAATTGGCTATATTTAAGAGGGAGTTAGATGTGGCCCTTGTGGCTAAGAGAATCAGAGGGTATGGAGAGAAGGCAGGTACGGGATACTGAGTTGGATGATCAGCCATGATCATATTGAATGGCGGTGCAGGCTCGAAGGGCCGAATGGCCTACTCCTGCACCTAATTTCTATGTTTCTATGTAATTTAAAGGTGGGAAAACCGAATTAAACAGAAGCTTTGCGTTTGCCAAAACTAATTATCAATGCTCTGCTCCCAAAATATTTAAGATATTATTTACATCAAGACTTTAAACACAGAAAATGTCACAATGATAGTGCAATGCATTTGCCACTGTGAGTAGCCCATGGCTGAACAGTCTAGTCCTAGGTCAGTTCCTCACAAGGCTGCCTCTCAAAAAGGGCATTGTATAAGTCCCGTGTCCCTGGAGAACATTGCATAACTGCAGCTTGTTTTCAGTAATTCATTGACCCATGCCAGAAAGATTATTCGAGGATTAACAGGGTGGTTTCAGGATGAATTCCTGCAGACTTTCGATTTCCCAAAGATTGGGCATGAAAAAAAATAAAAATTGCGAGCTTAACAATGGTTTGAAGGATAGGGCGCATTTAGTTTCTCACTTTGAAAGATTCTCTCTCTTTCCCAGAAGGAGGGGAAAATTAGAACAAAAACTGCATAAACCGGCTGCATGTCATTGTGAAAGCAGGGCATTCAACGGCGTGCAGTAACATCACTTAAGCAGCAGTGTGCTGAGGAATGCTGCCTACTAAGTTAATAGTGTGTGACTGGACAGCACGTTAGACCTCTTAGACAGAACAACTATTTCCATTTATCTACCACTTTGAACGCTGCAAAACATTCCAGGCTGCTGTGTGGGAGCATTATCAAACAAAAATTAAACGCAGAGTCTAACTAATAGAGTAGATGACCACAAACATGGACACAAGGGGTTTTAAGGATCATCTTAAGGAGTTGGAGAGGTTTACGGAGATTTATTCAGGGCAGGTCTAAACACACTGGCAATGGAGAGATTAAATTCAGGGATGATCGCAGGTCAGGAGGGCGGATATCTCAAAGGATTATAAAAAAGAAAGAAATTACAGACAGGAGATCGCAAACATTCGTAAATATGGGTGCAAACATCTAAACTCAAGCCCAGTTATAGATAGAAACAACAAACTGCAGATGCTGTTTTATTTTTACCAAAGACAGATTGATGTTGTAACTCAGCGTGTCAGGCAGCATCTCTGGAAGAAAAGGATGGATGACGTTACGGAGAGATGCTGTCTGACTGTCTATTAAAAATAGCGGAGTCAGAGGATATGGGGTGAAGGCAGGAACGGGGTACTGATTTTGGACGGTCAGCCATGATCACATTGAATGGCGGTGCTGGCTCGAAGGGCCAAATGGCCTACTCCTGCACCTATTGTCTATTGACCCGCTGAGTTACTCCAGCACTGTGTGTCCATCCAACCCTGGTGTAGGGTTTTTCTTTACATGGGCAACAAGTTGCCGGTTCAACCTACAGCGGTTTAAGAAAGCACTAGCGGCCTTCCATGGAGTGTCAAGTTTCAAAAGCTCGGCATAAAGTTAGCCACTAACCTCATGACCACTCTAGTCTCCTGCAAATAACTTTTGTTATAAATTTGAGAGGGGAAAACATCCCAATTTCTGGTCATCATCCCAAGTGGTTTTCAGGTTCTTTCAGCAGTAGTGTTTCTGTCCTGCAGCGCCAGGGACTCGGGTTCGATCCCAACTAAGGCTGCTGTCTATACGGAGTTTGTAGGTTCTCCCCGTGATCTGTGTGTGTTTTCTCCGGGTGCTCCGGTTCCTCCCACACTCCAAAGATGTACAGGTTTGTAGGTTATTGGCTTGGTATGATTGTAAATTGTCCCCAGTGAGTAGGATAGTATTAGTGTGCAGGATAGTGCTAGTATGCGGGGTCGGTGTGGATTTCGGTGGGCCGAAGGGCCTGTTTCCATGCTCTATCTCTAAACTAATCTAAATACCAGGGAGAGGGAACTTGGGGAGTTAAGCTTTGTTGTAAAATCTTGCCTTCATTTGGCACCTTTCAAGGCAAAAGGGCACTGTGAAACACACCACTAATAAACTGGTTTTAGAACGCAGTCATTTTTATGACATGGGAACCGAAAAATAAAAATTAATTAAAATAGCCTCATTACACATTTGCTTTAAGATTAATAGACAACATTTAAATTACTTCACCACATCCCAAAATAATCTAGACTAGACTGCCACTCGAGTCTGTGGAGAGCTACAGTACCCAACAGTGCATTTACTGGAGACTACTAACGTCTGCAGATCGTAAGAGAAAGGAACAGAATTAGGCCATTCGGCCCATTAATTCTACTCTGACATTCAATCATGGCTGATCTATCTCTCCCTCCCAACACCAAGCCCTGCAGAACTCTGCTAGTCACTGACAGCCAGCCAGAACCCCCCCCCCCCCTTTATTGCCACTTTTTGCCTTCTGCCATCCAGCCAACCTGATATTCATGCTAGTATCTTCCCTTTGATGCCATGGGCTCTCATCTTCCTTAGCAGCCTTGCCTGTGGCACCTTATCAAGGCTTTCTGTAGAATCCTCATTTCTCCAACATGAACAACTTTTACGTTCTTAAAACTGTAGAAATGAAATTAAAACTAGGCCCAGAAGATTTGCTGGCTCACAGCGCTAAAGATACGGTTAGATCGTGACCTTGGATGCTGTCTGCGTGGAGTTTGCACGTTCTCCCTGTGACCACGTGGATTTCCTCCCACATCTCATAGACGTGCAGGTTTGTAGGTTAATTGGCCTCTGTAAATTTCTCCCGGAGTGTTTAGTGGGATAACTATGGTGAATGGGTGGCCAATGTCATCAAAAGACTCGGAGGGCAGAAGGGCCGTTTTCCCATGCCGTCTGACAATGACTATGACCTGCAGGAAACGACCACAGTCACCGGGACAACATGCAAACTTCACACAGTCTGCACGCGAGGTCAGGATCGAACCAGGGTCTCTGGAGCTGTGAGGCAGCAGCTCTACTAGTTGCACCAGTATTCCGCCCAATGGAAATGGGTGAGGAGAAAGCAACAGGAGCGAGTCATACAGCCCCCTCAACCAAGTGGTTATTCAATAAGATGTTGTTTCACCTCATCTCCAGACAGCCTTGCTCACCCTAATGTGTAGAAAGGAACTGCAGATGTTGGTTTATACCAACTATAGACACAAAGTGCTGGAGTAACTCAGCGGGTCAGGCAGCACCTCTGGAGAAAACGGAACGGGTGATGTCTCGGGTCCGGACCCTCTTCAGACTTCTGTCTGATGAACGGCCCCGACCCAAAACATCACCCATTCCTTTTTGTCCAGACATGCTGCCTGACCCGCTGAGTTACTCCAGCACTTTGTGACTATCTTGCTCACCCTAAAATCCATCGGCATCAATTAACACCTGCAGTTGTCCTGCCCTCCAGCATCTTTCGAGAGGAGTATTCCAGGTTTGACACTAGACTTGGGGAAAGTGCATTTGTTGATCTCAGTCGAGTCTTCCGGCTCCAGTTTTAATTAGCCCTTCTCTCCTAGATTCCCCACGAGGACGTAGATATGCTGTATCCGCTTTATCAAACCCCTTCATCTGCAGCCTCCCAGGAACATTATCAAGAGCGGACGGGAATGGAAAGTGAGAAAAGCAGATGGAATTTAGCTTCCAGTCGAGAAATTATTAAATATAGCAGTTTCAAATCTGTCATTGAGATGTTTCTATTAATTCTTATTAAATATCATAACCTCAAGCTTTAAAAATTGACATTTTTAATATTAAATTTGCAATATTCTGAAATTAAGTTTCAGATTCATTAAACTGCAGACTACATTTACTGGCACTATTAAAACTCAATTTTAAACACCCGATGCAGCATATACCTTCCCGAGTTCTGCCATGTCTCTTCCCTGTGGCCTGGGCAGTTCTTCCAGGTCCTAATCTCTCTTCAGTACCCAAGTGGCGTTCTACCTTTGTGAAAGGCAATGCAGTTGAGGTCGAGAAGACCATTCATCCCGGGATTGAGTCACAAGCTAGGCTCTAATGCACCTTTGGCAGGATTGCCCCTAACGTGTAGGAAGGGAAGTCTTCCCTGGCTCCTAATCTTGGTACCTCTGTAGAGAACTCAACTGACCACATAACGTGGAGGGTGCAAGGTTGGGCATTCAGTACACATCACATGGGCTAAAGGCTTAGCGATAGACACTAATCATCGGTAGTGACAAACCCATGTCTAAGAACTTCTAAGTAATCGAAAAGCACATTATGTTTAATTGTGAAAAATTGCAGCTCCCCGAGACATAAGGGATCTCGGGGTACTAATGCATGATTCGACACAAAGTGCTGGACTTACTCAGCGAGCCAGGCAACATTTCTGGAGAACACGGATAGGCGATGTTCTAGGTCGGAACCCTTCTACGGACTGATATGTACAGGTACAGAGAGTAAATAGGAAAACGTTCAATGTTCTCATTTATTGCTAGGGGAAATGGGTATAAAGGGCCTGTCCTACTAGCATCCGACTCCATGCGATGAGCGCGATCAATCTAGAAGCGGGGGCCGCGCGGAGGTCGGGTGATCCCCTATACAGGGCCGTTCTCACCAGCATGCGGAGGTCGGAGGTGAGTGGCGCAACGCGGCGCAAAGTGAGGCGAACTTGGAGCGAAGTCTTAAGGTAAGTTCGCCAGGACAGAGAGTGGCACACACAGAGGGCCACAGAGCCACACACATAGAGGGTCACGGAGGCACCTACAGATAGGTTCATAGAGGCACGATGTCGAGGCGGTGTGTCATGCGTCGAGGCGACTGTGAGCCAACAAGCCGTTGCCGCGCGGAATTTTTTAACATAGTCAGTTTTTCGGAGCCCCGTGCGATGTTGGGACGAACTCCGCACGGCTCCGGCGATCGAAGTGGGACCGGCCCCACGACGCCGGACGGCTCAAGCGACCACGTTAGGTCGCGCTCATCGCATAGAGTTGCATGCTGGTAGGACAGGCCCTTAAAAGTAAGGAAGCGAAGCCTCGATTAAGTAGAGCATTGGTGGACTGCAGAGTTTTAGTCTCATTTAAGGTAGTATGTGAGTGCATTTAGAACTGTCTGAGGAAGCTTATGAGGGTAATACTTTGGAATGAGCAGGTTATCTGAGAAGGACTGGCTAGACAGTGAGAGCTGTATCTTCGAGACCTTAAGGAGCGTAATGGCACTCGACTGAACACAAGATCTTGAGCCGTCTTGACTGGGTGGATGTGGAGAAGATGTTCCCTCTTGTAGGAAAATCTTTAAAAAGGGATCACTGTTTCAAAATAAGACGCCACCCATTTAAGTCAGAAATGAGACAGATGATTTATTTCTTTGATGGTTGCAAATATTCTTCAAAGGGTGGTGGAGACAGTCTTTGAATATTGTTAAGGTAGAGCTAGATGGATTCTTGATAAGGGAATGGAAAGATTATGAAGGATAGATGAAAACACAAAGCTGAGACCACAATCAGATCAGCCTGGATTTGACTGAAAGAGTCAAGAGTGTTTTATTGTCATTTGTCCCTGATAGAACGATGACATTTTTACTTGTAGCAGCACAACAGAAATACACAGTGGGCACGAAAGGCCGAGTGGCCTCCCCTTTATAGGAAGCAGTGAACATAGGCCGCCGAAAGTGCTTTGTAAATAAAAAGTGATCCAAAGCACTTCATAAATGTTATCAGATGGGAACCGACAGCAACACACCTGGACCAGAGATCAAAAGCTTGGTACAGAGGTAGGTTTCACTTCACTGCACGGCAGTAACAGTTTCCCACACACACACTATTCAGCTTCAACATGGTCAACACCACTTTGCTTTATCCTGCCCTACTTTAAATTGCCGCTCTGCTCGGCCTATGTCCGGCGCTGGACGAACGCACTTCTTCTTCCCTCAGTGGGCAGATTGAAGCCACTGTTGCAGCTACCATGGGCAAGCTCCAGCAGCTCCCAAGTCATCAACTCTATTCCTCTCCCTGCCAAACATCTAACCGAGACTGTTAACAAACCAGGTATCACTTTTCATCCAAAGGCAGATTCCAACCACACATCCAGGCCATTATAAAGAAAGTCTATTTTCGCCATGGTAATATCCCCTGACCCTGGGCAGCACAGCTGCAGAGTTGCTGCCTTACAGCGCCAGAGACCCGGGTTTGATCCTGACTACCTGTGCTGTCCATACGGAGCATTTACGCTCTCCCTCTGACCTGCGTGGGATTTCTCTGGGATCTCCTCCCACACTCCAAAGACGTACAGGTTTGTAGGTCAATTGACTTGGTAAATTGTAAATTGTCCCCAGTGTGTGAGTGTGCAGGGACTGCTGGTCGCTGGTTGGCGCGGACTCGGTGGGCCGAAGGGCCTGTTTCCGTCCTGTATCTCAAAACTAAACTAAAACCGAAACTGTACTTGAAGCCTCGAACTCACCTTCATTGTTGGTTATTTCAAAGCCGTCCTGGTCAGCTACTGGCTTTATACCTTTGCCAAATCAGAGCTCACACGCCCTGTTAACATGGCCCAAATCCTGACCATCCATCATCTCTCAAAAGCACACACACCCTTGTGGTACCAGCACTGGGACAAATTCCAACAATTGACTGAATATCAGGGTACAAGAAATAGCTTCAAGTTCCATTGTATTTCACGCTCTTTGACCAAAGGTAATTTATTACTGAAACAAACGACATTCCTGTACAGGTCCACCGCCGATTCTATAGCACCCTTGGTTCCAGAGTCTTTCTGGACTATCCATTTTGCTGGATTAACAGAGATCACGGCCTCGGGGGGGGGGGGGGGGGGGGGGGGGGGGGGGGGGCGAGATACTTCCCTGCCAAATCGGCACAGAAGTCGGCTATGGGAACGGATCTGCCGGAGTTCCATGTGGCAAATTCAACCTGCCGATCGGCATGGAGGTCCCGATGAGGTTGAGATTATCCACCTCTCCTGGCTTAGGCGCCACATTTTCGGGGGGACTTCCGGGGAGGGGGGATTTTGTCAGGATTATGGGGGGGGGGGGAAAGGAATCAGTAGTTGCCAGAAAATCAGTGGTGGACCTGTACTATATTCCACTTGAAAGTGTCCGATGCCGAGATGCACAAAGAGTGTTTTTCCAAACCATGCTCATCACCACACTGTACTAGAGTCAAGTTACACTGTAGCCCCACATGGAATTTTAATCTGATCTGTTATACATGCCAAAAATACCAGAGATTAATCTAGTGCGTCTCCAGCCAGACTGTCCTAAAAGTCACATCTCTTCTTGTACTCAAGACGCCAGCTGAATATAATTCGACCAGTTTCAATGGGCAGTTCGATTCCTTTCCCTTCACAAATAAGTATCAATACTTGAGCCAAGATGGAAAGTGGTTCCCCACAGCTTTGCTCTCCAAATGCATCGGAGTCTGATGACAAGACACCAAAGGAGAGACTGAGCGCATTATCGTTTTGTTTTACGATCCACAAGTGACAAGTGTGATTTTGGAAGGTAGTATACTGCTGATGATTCTACTTGCTGCTTGGCTGAGATTCACAGTGTGAGGCACCTCCTCCTTCTTCCTTTCCATGGAGATGGTTCAAAGGTACTTTATTATTCATTAACGGTGCTCTACATGTACCGAAGAACAGTGGCATTTATTCAGACTAACAGCAGGCTGACGACCCTTGTTCAGCCAAACCTTGGACTTTATGATGCACCACACAGTTTGGGCAGCACGGTGTCGCAACAGTGAAGCTGCTACCTTACAGTGGCAGAGCCCCGGGTTCGATCCCGACTATGGGTACTGTCTGTATGGAGTTTGTAAATTTTCCCCGTATCCGCGTGGGTTTTCTCCAGGTGCTCCGGTTTCCTCCCACACTCCAAAGACGTGTATGGGTTTGTAGGTTAATTGGCTTTGGTAAGTTGTAAAATTGTCCCTTGCGTGTAGTATAGTGCTAGTGTACGGGGTGATCACGGCTTGGCGCAGACCCAGTGGGAGACAGGGCCTGTTTGCATGCTCTATGGGGTATTTTGGTCTGCATGGACAAGTTGGACTGAATGGCCTGTTTCCCTGCTGTATGACTAGGACTCAAAAGGATTGAAATAAATTTCACAGAAATAGTATTTTGACATTTTAGTGAAAGAAATGTACTTATGGCCTGTCACAACACCAATTGCAGGCACCCAAGAAGCAGATGCAATTGATAAACATAATTCATTGCGCAAGGGACAAGCAGCAGACTCTACCCTGCCTAAGCACTTGTACAACAGTCAAAGCAAGACCTCAAGCATTAATCTCCCGTGCTCATCTAATGATTTAATAAATTCCCAACTCACACTTCCCTCGTTCCACTGCCATGCCGAGACAATCCAGCCACAGCCACAGCCACCACCGTGGAAGCACAACGCCTTTACAAAAGGTTATTCTCACAGACTGCGCAGGAGTTTAACCAGCTGCTGCCCTCCGACAGTGTCTAACCACTGGGCATCACAGGTCCCTGTGTGAGCACCACTGCCCCGAGGGTTCAGACTGAGCAATAAACGCTGCCCTTGCCAGCATCACCCAGGCCTCACCAACTAACACAGTGTGGACAATGGACAGGAGGAAGGCTACATTGTCAGAGGGCAGCAACTGGTTAAACTGCTGCGCAGTTCGTGAGAATAACCTCCTTTAGTAAAGGAGCCGTGCTTCAACAGTGGCGGCTGTGGCTGGATTGCCACAGCATGGCAGTGGGATGAGGAAAGTGTGATTTGGGAATTCATGAAATCATTAGGATGAGCACGGAAGCGTAATGCTGAAGGTCTCACTCTGAAGAAGGGTCTCGACCCGAAACGTCACCCATTCCTCCTCTCCAGAGATGCTGCCTGACCCGCCGAGTTACTTCAGCATTTTGTGTCTATCTTCGGTTTGAACCAGCATCTGCAGTTCTTTCCTGCACGTCTCACTCTGACTGTTGTCCGAACATCTGGGTAACACTTTAGACATTGAACAGTCCAGCTGAAACACTGAGGTGCAACAATTTCTCCCACTTGCCTGCACTACAAAGTCCAACACCAAATGTGGATCAACATTGTTATGCTGTTGTTGTGCTGTTATACGTCTCCATAATAACACATGCTGTATTTTTAATTATTCATTTCTGTCGAAGCCCTTTACATGGCTTTGCTGAAACAATGGAAAAAGGAATACAATGCCTACATTTCTTTTCCCCCCTCAGTCACAGCACAACTAAATCCAATTTTACTAGATTACGGCAACCAATCTCACTAATCCAGAGTATTTAAAATGTAAACCACCAGTTTGTGTCGATGTTAACTTGGCTATGGAAACGGGTCAGGGAACTTTCAATTATCGTAAAATCTACCCATGGAATCCACATTCCCCCTGTTGGTGCTAAATTCAGAATTTGTGATATTTCAGTGATCCAGTTCTGTAATCCTGGTTTAATCTACATACATACCAGGGAAAGCTGTGCTGTGATTGAGACTGCGTGCACATAAATGGTGTGTATGAATTATATAAACTCACCGGTGGTGACCAGAACACGCTGGCAGGGGTGGCGGTGGTGGAGGCAGGACTTTCATATGAAGAAAGACTGGATAGACTTGGCTTGTGCTCGTTAGAATTTAGAAGATTGAGGGGGGATCTTACAGAAACTTACAAAATTCTTAAGGGGTTGGACAGGCTAGATGCAGGCAGATTGTTCCCGATGTTGGGGAAGTCCAGGACAAGGGGTCACAGTTTAAGGATAAGGGGGAAATCATTTAGGACAGAGATGAGAAAAACATTTTTCTCACAGAGTGGTGAATCTCTGGAATTCTCTGCCACAGAAGGTAGTTGAGGCCAGTTCATTGGCTATATTTAAGAGGGAGTTAGATTTGGCCCTTGTGGCTAAAGGGATCAGGGGGTATGGAGAGAAGGCAGGTAAGGGATACTGAGTTGGATGATCAGCCATGATCATATTGAATGGCGGTGCAGACTCGAAGGGCCTAATGGCCTACTCCTGCACCTATTTTCTATGTTTCTATACAATAGTGCCATTTAAGCAGCTTTTGGTTTGGCAGGGAGTGGAGAGATATGGATCACATGCAGGCAGAGATCCGTGTAACTGGGCATCATGTTTGACACAGACAGTTTGGGCCAAAGAGCCTATTCCTCTAATGTTCCATGTTCAATGTTCTATTCACACTCGGTCAAGTTTGTCTCAAGCGAGAGCTCCTTAAAGTCCAAAACAGCGCAAAGACGGCGTAACGCTTCCATTCCCGAGGAACTAGTTGTTAGTCCTACTCCAGGTCAACATACAAAGAGAGTTTGAGGTTCAATCCAGACACCTCTGACCCATTGCTGCAAACCTAAACTCTCCAGGTCAATTTGTCTAGCACCATGAAGCCAGTCAGCTCCTCCACCTAACAGGCAGTCGCCACCTTCAGACAGGCTTGGTCCGATTTACTTCATCACCTCGTTGGCCCTTCACAATGTTTACTCCTCAGCTGGCACCTTCACTCGGCTTTCTGACTTGAAATACCACCGCAAAAGAGATTAAGCTGACCAGGTCTAAACACTAAAGTAAAGAACGAGAGATGATCTCATCAAACTGCAAGGTATTGGCAGAATGTAGAGTTGATGTTTCTCCCGACTGGGCTGACACAGACACAAGATTGTAGGGCATCCATTACGGAGAGAGAGAAGTAATTTCTTGATGTAGAAGGAAATGAATCTTTGACATTCTCCATTCAAGAGAACTGCGGAGGCCCAGTTGCCGAGTATATTCAAGGCAGAGGTAGAGAGATTTCAGAATATTAAGGACATCAAGTTTCCATTGGTCTGGCGTTGGAAAAGATCTTATTGAATGGTGGAAACAAGGAAATGCAGATGCTGGTTTATACCAATGATGGACACTAAACGGCGGAGTAACCCAGCGGCTCAGGCAGCACATCTGGAGATAAAGGATGGTGGCGTTTCAGGTGCGGATCCATCTTCAGACTCTGTCTCCCACACTATTTCGGGTACCAGTCTGAAGAAGGGTTCCGACCAGAATCCTCACCATCCTTTTCTCCAGAGGCGCTGCCTGACCCTGCTGAGTTACTCCAAGCACTTTGTGTCTATTCTTGAACTGTGGAACAGATAAGAAGAGCTGAAGGCACACTCGTGTTTCTCTTTCATTAAGTAGTCTGTATACTTGCACTCAGCATTTCCATGTAATTAAAGGCCTGATTTGACATTCCATAAACTCAAGTTCAAATTTCACCGCAGCGCTGGGGAAATAAGGTTCAGTTCACTAAGAAAATCTGGAACCCAATGCATGTTACAGTAGTGGTGACCGGGAGTATATCAGACTGATGCTGGGGCCCATTTGGTCAAAGATGGAAATCTGTCTCACTCATCTCCTCTACCCGTGTGTCTGTCTCTCTCTCGAAAATAGCAAAACAACTTACTCAATTAGTTTAGTTTAGAGATACAGCACAGAAACAGGCCCATTGGCCCACTGGCTCTGCGTCGACCAGCGATCCCAGCACATTATAAATATCCTCCACACACTAGGGACAATTTTGTACACATTTTACAAACCGAAGATCTCGGTGAAAACCCACGCAGGTCACGGGGAGAATGTACAAACTCCGCACAGACAGGATCGTAGTCAGGATCGAACCCGCCTCTCCAGCCCAGCAAACGCTGCGATGCCCCTGTCCCACTTAGGAAACCTGAACGTAAACCTCTGGAGCCTTTGCGCCCCACCCAAGGTTTCCGTGCGGTTCCCGATGGTTTTTGTCCCTCGGCAACCACCTTCAACTAGCATCGCAACCGGCTTCCACTAAAAAAATTACCGATTTCTAAAACGGAAACCACTTTCGACCATTAGGGAGACTGACAAAAATCTCCGGGAACCGCACGGAAACCTTGGGTGGAGTGCAAAGTCCCCAGAGGTTTCCGTTCAGGTTTTGTAAGTGGGACAGGGGCATAAGGCAGCAACTCTACTGCTGCACCACCGTGCCGCACAATTCAGGGACAATCAGTAACGAGCTGGCCCTGCTGACGATGTTCACATCCCATGAATAAATACCCTCACCCTCGAGCAGAATAATTTCCTTCTGATTATTGACACTCAGCACTGTAATCTTCATTCGGAGCAAGCTGGTGAAGAGAGTGGTGCCCATTAGCACTTAACATAAATATTGATTAACCTTTGATCTGCACAGGATAATACACGATTGTAGTAGAGAGGAACAGGGGGAGGGGGGCAGAAAAATAGATACGGAAAACTTGTTAACAAACGCTGCAAAGGTTAGACTCTGCACGCCGTTACTAACACTCATGACCAAAAGGTAACAAAGATGTACGCCGAGTATTGAGCACGCAACTCACTCCATAGAGATACAGCACGGAAACAGGCCCTTCGGCCCGCCGAGTCTACACTGACCAGCCATCCCCACACACTAGCATTCACCTACACATTAGCGAAAATGTTGTTCTTTTTTTTTTAAACTAAAGAAAATTAACCTACAAACCTGCACGTCTTATCACAATCATAATCACAATAATACTTTATTAGCCAAACATGTTTTGCAACATATGAGGAATTTCATTTGCCATGTCAGTCAGGCAAATAAAAAGCAACGGGACACACAAAATACACATTTTAACATAAACATCCACCACAGTGACTCCTCCACATTCCTCACTGTGATGGAAGGTGCAAAAAAGTTCAGATCTTTTCCTCTAGGAGAGTTGGAGGAAACCAGAGCACCCAGGGAAACCCAATGCACTAACGGAGAGAACGTACAAACTCTGTCCAGACAGCACATCAAACCCAGGTGTCTGGCTCTGCGAAGATGCAACTCTACCGCTGCACCACCTTCTTGTTTTAAACACCACAGGAGAAAGACTCTTGCTATCTACCTTTGCAAGCATCATAATATTGTACGCTTCTACAAGCTCATCATTTTGTCTTGTTCGTTCCAGGGTAAATAACACTGTCTCTCCAATCTCTCCTTACAAATGAAATGCTCCAATGAAAATCTGGGATGTGCTCAGCAGAAAGGCAAGACTAATGACACAGGTTTCCTGGGATGAAATGCATTGGTGCCACCCTGCATCTCCTTGCAAAAGGAATAACATGGGCAACAGATTGGAGCTTTCAGTGTGCAGGTGATACATTTTCAAAGGATTTATGGAAATTCCTGTTCATGATGCAAAAGCTTTTGGGAGCTGGGGTCAACCCAGAATTGGCAGGATGAAAACATCCTCTCTTTAGATCCCCAAAAATGATGAAACCATTTTGATCATCAATCAATATTGATCATAGATCAAAGTGGGTGCCCACACAAAGAGCCCACAGATTGACCGAGGATGAAAATGAAAGAAAAGCACCCAGCAAGCTCAGCTTACCACCAATGAAGTCACTGCAGATAACCCGTTCTACTGAAGCTGATCTATGGAAAAGTACTGGGCAGGCAGGACTCTAATGTGAATACCAAACCACTTTTATTAGTGAAGTACCACAAGATTTCACGTCTACCCGAGGGATCAGGCATAAGACAGCACACCAGACATTGAAGCATCTCCTCGGCATGGGAGGGGGGGGGGGGAGAATGGTTGTGGGTTGGGGCAATAGGAGGTTTCTAACGCAGGCCAAGGACTAGTCAGCCCCCGCTCCCGTCATTTTGCCAAATCTCACAGCTCCACTCTAACGGTGGTGTGACTAATTTTCATTTTACAGTCAGCACATAATCACCTCTTGGACGTGCTGCATTTGCGCATTCACGGAGTGTCACACATGAACGGGAAAGTCAGCAAATGCTTGAGGACAAGTGAGCAGGGCTGTTGATGATAAACAGGACTTTAACACCTTCCTCGGGGCAATACATTGATTTTAATCTTTCCAACGCGGCGGCTGCACAAAGGCGGCTACAACATAAAAGTATTAACTTGACCGGTTAATCTTTAAACTCCCAGCAAATATTTACCATGCAGGGATCTTGGTGAGCGGGTTAACGATTGAATATAAAGAGAGGGCAATTTAAGCAGGTGCCTTGTTGTTTCAAATATACAAAGAAAAAAGTTTGTGGACAATGACAAAACCCAAACTTGGTAATTGGTGCCAAGGAGATTCTAAGGAGCATTAGCATGACACCGACTCATGCAAGGAGGCACTCAAGTGGTGTCAACATACAGCCTAAAGAGATCAGTTGAAGGGTATCGAGCCGAAAAGTCACCTATCCTTGTGTCCAGAGATGCTGCCTGTCCCGCTGAGTTACTGCAGCTTTTTGTGTCTACCTTCGGTATAAACCAGCATCTGCAGTTCCTTTCTACTCAAATTGAAGGAGTGGGGATCCCTCCTCATGGTGCAAAAGCATGAGGGATGAAGCAGCAATGAGAGGGAATCGCACCTTAAGGCCCAAGGCGTTGGAGTCACTCATGGAGCAGCAGAGATGCAGTGCAGGCCAGAACGGAGGAGCTTCGAGATAGCAGTGTATTACGTAGATGTTGGGAAATTAGAGGTTGGGCAGCAAGGTATTAGGAACCTGGAGGAGAAGTTTATTGCCAACTTGGAAGGCCATGTGGGTTAGTTGGCACTGGTACGAGGAAGTGCTGGGAGCAGGTTAGGCTGGTACCAGGAAAGACTGTGAAAGACTTCAAGAACCTGGATGAACCAGCTTGCAGAACGGTAAAGGCAACCGTCCCATCTGAACAAGCACAACGGACAGTTGACAACTGGACCAAACCCAACTTAATTCCATCAAAGTGCTGGCAGCTGCAAGGACGCAGCATTAAAACTCTTGGGCAAAAGCTAGGGTCGGTATTTCTGCACAAAATGGGATAGACCTGCCTCCTAAGAGCTTTATTATCAAGTAGTAGGGGAAAAAAGGGAATTCCAGCTTGGTCCTAGGACGGAGGTCCTATGCTGTGTGGAATAGCCAAACTATGGAGCAGGAAGAAGCTGCAGATGCTGGTTTACACCGAAGAAAGGCACAAAATGCTGGAGTAACTCAGCGGGTCAGGCAGCATCCCTGAAGAAAAGGAATAGGTGATGTTTCTGGTCGAAACTCTTCTTCAGGTTGACTATGGAGTCGCACGGACAAAGGAGAACCAATCCTTGGATGCCAAAGAGTCAGTGCCTAGAATCAAACCAGATTCTTCTTGAGTGCAAACTACTCGCCCTTTTAGTCCATTCCGTACTGATGCCCGACAGCAATGATTGACTTTATACTTCCATTTGCTCAGTTTGTGTACACCATGTTGTGCCTGACCCACATACACAGGCTGCCCTCGACCCACTGGGCCGTTCAATAGGACCAACAATGGGACAGCAGTGGAGCACTTGGAGTTTAATTGTAGAACTGAAATGCTCCATCCTATTGCAGTCATGTGGAATGAGTTCTTTATCTCCACGTCCGTCCTCAAAGGGAAATAACCTTCAGTGCTGACACTGAACTATGTTCTAAACAGCTTCACACGATCCCCGAGAGCTGGGACCAACAGCTGGCCACAAAAGATGATCCTGCAGAGGAGGAAAGCTTTCTCCATCGTGCCTCCTTTGCAATGTCACCCAAATACTTTTATTTCCCCTGAATGCAGTAGCATCTTCTTTTCAAGTACTCATTCAATGTCTTTGTCAGAGTCACTGTTTAATTGATTTAAGAGTTTTTCAGACTGTGCACTCCACATCTTGACTATCAGGATGCAAGAAATACTCATCTCCAGGTTCTCTGCTTACTGACCCTGCTCCTGTCCTCAATTTCCCCTTATTCGTCCTGTTAAGAACTGATTTTTAAAAAACAAACTTTTCTTTAAAAAAACTTTCAGCTCCTTTTCCAACTCAACTGAAAGCCCAAACTGTTGCTATGATATGACCTTATGGTCAAAACAGTTCACATACAACTCATTAGGGGCTGCACTGTGGTGCAGCAGTAGAGTCGCTGCCTTACAGCGCCAGAGATCCAGGTTCGATCCTGGCTACGGGTGCTGTCTGTACGGAGCTTGTACCTTCTCCCTGTGACAGCATGGGTTTGTCCAGGTTCCCTCCCACACTTCAAAGACGTATAGGTTTGCATGTTAATCAGCTTTGGTAAAATTGTAAATTGTCCCGAGTGTTTAGGTTAGATTGCTAGTCGACGCAGTGGTCCAAAGGGCCTGTTTCCGCACTATATCTCAAAAGTGTAGTAAACTCATTCTAAGGTGTGTTTAAAAAAAGAACATATCTTGTGGGTCACAACCAGATTCAAATCCTGTGCCCACACAATAGCAGGAATAAAAACATAAAATAACATCTATACTCAGAAGGTCAGGCAGCATCCACGGAGGGAGAGAAATCACTTATATTAAAGGCAACATAGCTGATTGCTAATCAGAGGCACACCAACAGAGTCCACATTGACCAATGATCACCCACACACTAGCCTATCCTACACAGTAGGGACAATTTACAAAAGCCAATTAACCTGCAAACCTACACGTCTTTGGAGTGTGGGAGGAAACTGGAGCACCCGGAGAAAAACCACACAATTACAGAGAATATGCGAACTCTGTACATTACAGACAGCACACGTAGTCAGGATCGAACCCGGGTGTCTGGCGCTGTAAGGCAGCAACTCTACCCCTGCACCGGCCTTTAATTGAGTAGGCATCTAGGACTGTCCTTGGATGGCCAACAAAGAATGCTGCTGAACCAGTGAAGGAAAAACGTGTATACCATCTTGTCATTATAACCAACTCATTTTAAACAAGTGAAAATCTAAATGCCACAAGGGACTACAGTGGAAATAGAAGAAACATACCGAGAGTTATACGTCTCCCCAAAACTCCCCAATGCTCACCTAATCCCGAAGCTCAGTGTTCAGCCGCAGCAAGTGCAAGTCAACAGGAACTCACCCTCACATATGAATGATTATAGATTGGCAAAAAGGCAACTTCCACCCATTTAAAATGCACAAACAAATTGAAGGCAATGTCCAATTTTATTTATTGCAGCCATGGAATTTTTTTTAATCATTCAGTTGTGAGCAGCAGTATCCAGAAGATTAATCTTTAACTCCTGGAAAGTTCCTGGCTATGCCGGAATGGTTGGCAGTCCTGGCAGGGAACAGATCCCAGTCCTCAAGGGTGGTCTCACTTGCCCAGCTTACAAATAGTGAATAACTATGAAAAGTGAACAAAGCTTGACTGGTCGACAAAATGTGTTTGATCGGCAGGCAGGCCCTCAGGGTCTGAAGAAGGGTCTCCACCCGAAACATCGCCCATCTCCTTCGCTCCTTAGATGCTGCTGCACCCGCTGAGTTTCTCCAGCTTTTTGTGTAACCCTCAGGCAGGCCGGGTGAAGAGGCAGCTCAGGACATAGAATTACAGAGAACTTAGTCAGACTATTCACCGTTGGCTGGACGCAGAAAGCTGGAGTAATTCAGCGAGTAAGGCAGCATCTCTGGACCCAGAATGTCACCAATTCCTTTCCCCACCCCCCCCCCCCCTCCACAGACACACTCTGACCCGCTGAGTTACTCCAGCTTTTTAGCGTCCATCTTCCATGGAGAGAGAAACAGAAAGGGAAAGGGGAGATGGAGGCAGTGGTATAGAGAGGTACAGATCAAATGAATTAAAGATATGCTAAAAGTTACGATGATCAAGGAAAGGTGGAGCCCACAATGGTCCATTGTTGGCGGTGTGCTAGGTGATAATGAGTTAGACAGAGAGTGAAACTAGTATGATGAGTAGGGTGGGGGAAGGATGGAGAGAGAGAGAGGGGATGGAAAGGATACATGAAGGTGGAGAAATTAACCGCTGGGGTGTAAGCTGCCCAAGCGAAACATGAGGTGTTGTTCCTCCAATTGGCATTTGGCCTCACTCTGACAGTGGAGGAGGCCCAGGGCAGAAAGGTCAGTATGGGAATGGAAAGTGGAATTAAAGTGTTTGGCATCCGGGATATCATGTAGGCCAAGGTGGACTGACCGAAGGTGTTCAGCAAAACGATCGCCCAGTCTACGCTTGGTCTCGCCAATATATAGGAGGCAGGTCGGTGAACAAGCGTCCCACACATATTCACTGTTTGCGCTCCATGTACTATCCCGGGCTTTATTTCATGAAAAAAGGAAGACTGGGAATTCCAGTTTAGTCCTAGGATGAAGGATGAAGGGTGAAGTCCTGTGCCGTGTGGAACAGTCAGATTAGAGGAGGTCATTCAGCCCTCTACCTGCTTCACCATTAGAGGCTGCATGGTGGCGCTGCAGTAGAGTTGCAACCTTACTGCCCAGGAGACACGGGTTCCATCCTGACCTCGGGTGCTGTCTGAACGGAGTTTGCACGTTCTAGCTGTGACCGCGTGGGTTTTCTCCGGGTGCTCTGGTTTCCTCCTACATTCTAAAGATGTGCAGGTATGTAGGAACATTAGCTTGTAAATTGTCCCTAGTGTGTAGGATAGTACTAGTGTATGAGAGATCGTTGGCTGATATGGACATGGTGAGCCAAAGGGCAAGTTTCCACACCGTCTCTCGAAACCAAAACCAAATTTAACATCAAACCTAATCTGTTGCCTTACTTTTCTGCACCAGCCCCAATTCGTTTAATATCTAAAAAAAATCTTCCTTAAATCCTCTCAGTGGTTGAACCTCCACACTAAAACCAAAAATGACAAAGATTCACTTTCAGCTGAAGAAATAGCTTCTCAAGTCTACTCTACCCCTTTACACCCATGATTGCGTGGCTGAGCATAGGTCCTGTATCATGGATGAGTTGGCCAAGTGCGCCACTGTTCTTGGCCGAATGACGGGTAGTGATGAGCTAGCGTACGCGAGGCAGAACACCTGGTTGAATGGAGCTGCTAGAACCAGCTTTTGCTCAACGCCAAAACCGAGGATCTAAACGTTGACTTCAGAAAGAGGAAGCCAGGAAAACGGGAGCCAATCTTCATTAGTGAGTCAGCGGTGGAGAGCTAGCAAGTTCCTAGGCATTAACATCTTTGATGACCTGCTCCAAGTCCAGGTCCCTTTGATGACCTGCTCTAAGTGTATTCACAAAATAAGGCATGGTAGTACCTCTCGAAGTGACATTTGACGTCACCCAATACCCCAACACACGTCTAGAAAAGCACTGTAAAACCTATCCTGACTTGGTGCATCGGGGCCTAGGACAGCAATTTCAATGCACAGGGAAGCAAGATGCTGTGGAGAGGGTGGACTTAGCACAGTCTATCACGGGTACAACCCTCCCCACCATTAACAGCATCTACGCAAAGCTCCCCAACAGCAACCACAAGGGAAGGCAGAGCATAAAGGCAGTTTTTCGGAAAGACATAGTAATCATCTGTGCAAATTTTGTCAGGGTAAAGACTTGAAAAAAACAAAAAGGTTTCGTTTAGAAATACAGCGTGGTACCTGGCCCGTCGGCTTGCCGACCCCGTGTCGACCAGCGATCCCCGTACACTAGTACTATCCTACACACTAGGAACAATTTACAATTTTTACCGAAACCAAATTCATCAACAAACCTGTTGGTCTTTGGATTTGAGAGGAATGCCTGGCACCCGAGGAAACCCCTTGTGGTCTCGGGGAAAATGTGCAAACTCTATGGACACAGCACCCGTAGGCAGGATCGAATCCAGGTCTCTGGCGCTGTAAGGCAGCAACTCTACCGCTGCGACACCATGCCCCCCGCCTGCCATTATACCTTGCCTCACCCAAATCCATCTATCATTTGCTAGTTCTTGTCCTACCCATTCCCTTCATCTCTTTACCAGCTATCGACTCTCCACTCTGTCCAACCATACCACCTTGGCCACACACTCTTCTCAATGCTGCCATTGGGAGAAGGTACAGAAGCCTGAGAACCATTAACTCCAAGTTGAAGAACAGCTTCTTCCCAAGCATCAGGTTTTTGAACCACCCGGCACAATCTTGACCGCAACTCAACCTCGGTACCAAACCACTACGGACTTCGCGCTATTATGGTTTCTCCATGTACTTTGGCCTTTTTTTTTTTGCACGATCATGGTTCAATTTACTTCGAATAACTGATAATTTAAGAGTTATGACCCAGGTGCACCACGATGGCACAGCGGTAGAACGACTGCCTTACAGCGCCAGAGTCCCTGGTTTGATCTTGACTACGGGTGCTTGTCTGGTCGGAGTTTGTACGTTCTCCCCGTGCCCTCCGTGGGTTTCCTCCCACACTCCAAAGACGTACAGGCTTCCAGGTTAATTGGCTTGGTATAAATGTAAACATGTCCCTAGTGTGTGTCGGGTATTGTTAATGTGCGGAGATCACTGCTTGGTGCGGACTCAGTGGGCCGATCGGCCTGTTCCCGCGCTGTATTTCTAAACTAAAACCATTCTATTATGAGTGTTGTTGTATAATTATTGTTGTTGATGCATCCAATATGCCTGTAAAGCTGCATCAAGAAATAATTTAATTATTTTGGTTCATATGCAGAGCAAATGATAAATAAATATTTTCACTTTCACACCTCCCTTATCAAAGAAAAAAAAACCACCTCCTCCCCAAAGATGGTAGATCACTGATTGCAAAAAAAAAGGCAGCAATCAATTGGAAACTGGAGGAAGGGCAGCCAACCAGTCTTTGCTTCCCCCACAGTTAAGGTTTTAAGTATTTGCAATCCTGCTGGTAGCAATTTCTGAGCAGAATTGCAAGGCAGACTCTGCAGCAGAAGGGCCTGCTGATCATCAGCTGTTACAAGGAGGGCCATTTCATTCCCTTACTCTTCTAAATAAAGCAAATCCTTAGCCAAAGGGTCCACGCACACTGTGGGCACAGTGGGCACAGATTTATCTAAACTTCAAGAGAATTCCGCTTTTTTATTTCCCCCTCTCATCTTCTCTTGTGGAACATGTAGTAGTACACACACCCTCTGCTACTGCTCTCCAAATGTCTGCACTCAGCCTGCGCTGATTTATTGCCCAAGGTCAAATGGGAACATGAAGTTCCACCAGCACTGGCCTTCGCCTGGCACACGCCCTGCACACACCCACCCTCTCCACCCCCACACCCGCCCCATTCCCAGACACACGCACAAACCCTCCCCCATCTCCCCCCCCCACCCGGCACACCACCCTCCTCGCACGCACACCATTCTCCTCACACGCACACCCCCCCCATCACAAACACCACGTTCAGCTGACATTCTCCCCAAATCGCCAATTCTTGGAGGATGGACAACTCTGACAACAGCGCCATTTCCCATAAGATCATAGATCAAAGCAGGAGAATTAGACCCTACAACCCATCTAGTCCACCTTCAAATGTAATTACCCTATCATACGATCATAAGCGATAATAGCAGAATTAGGCCATTCGGCCCATCAGGTCTATTCCGCCCTTCAATCATGGCTGATCTATCTCTCCCTCCTAACGCCATTCTCCTGCCTTCTCCCCGTAACCCCTGACACCAGTACTATCTATCAAGAATCTATCTATCGATGCCTTAAAAATATCAATCGACTTGGCCTCCACAGCCTTCTGTGACAAAGAATTCCACAGGTTCACCACCCTCTCTGACTAAAGAAATTCTCCATCCGCTCTGCGGCCTAACATTGTGGAGTTGGCGGCCTTTGCTGGAGACCGACTTCGAGAGCTCCACTGTGGGAGCCTGTGGACCTAACATCACGGAGCTCGTGATCACTGTCGGGGATTGACTTTGGGGCTCCAACCGCAGGAGCCTGTGGACTTTAACATCGTGGAGCTCCCAGTCTCGGGTGAGAGACCGACTTCGGGAACTCCAAGCCACAGGAGCTTCGACCGCCCTGACGCGGGAGCTTCGATCACCCGGACGCGGGAGCTTCGATCACCCGGACGCGGGAGCTTCGATCACCCGGACGCGGGAGCTTCGATCACCCGGACGCGGGAGCTTCGATCACCCGGACGCGGGAGCTTCGACCACCGACTGCAGATAGTTCGACTGCCCCGACCACGGGAGAATAAAAGAGGAAGAAGTTTTGGACATTATTGCCTTCCACCACAGTGAGGAACGTGGGGAATCCACTGTGGTGGATGTTTATGTTAACTTTTATGTAGTTGTGTGTCTAGTTGCTTTTTTTAAAAAAGTATGGCTGTATGGTAATTCGAATTTCACTGTACCTTAATTGGTACATGTGTCAACAAACTGACCTTGAAACCTTGACCTTTAATTCTGAGGCTGTGACCTCTGGTACTGGACTCTCCCACTAGTGGAAACATCCTCTCCACAAACACTCGATCCAAGCCTCCTACTCAGTGCGCCCACTCTAAATAACCCGTATAAAGAAATGCAAAGTCTGGGAAACAGATTGTCGGTGAAAAGGACATCGTTTTGAAAGAGAAGCAAAGGTCACGCTTCAGAAAAGCCTCTCTGCGAAGCAGTTGTAAACAAAGGTGGGAAGAAGACAGCATTTCAACATTAAGTCTGATATGAAGCAGCTTAATGGGTTTATGGCTGAGGGAAGCAGAGATGTGTGTAAAATTAAGTGAGAGACATCATGAACAAAGAGTGGGAATGAAGATGGATGAAAGTTTATTTCTTCCATATACAGCAGAGTGAAATGTAATCAATGCTAGAATCCAGCACGGCTTAACAACAATCACTCTGATCATTCCAACATGGACAATGCAGGCTGATACTCCTTCCCCAGTGTTAGCTATAGTCAGCAAGGTAAGATATCCATACTATCTACGATCTAGAGTTTAAATTACAAAGTTCATAATCTAATCAAAGGCAAGAGACCGCAAAGCTTTGCATTATTTTGGACGATCACTTTTCCTGGTTTTACTTGTTGTAAATATTGCGTTTCTATCGTGAGCGGTTAACACTTTCCTCACCAAGCCATCCCACCACAAGGCAACAAGCAGAGAGGTCCAGGATAAAGAGCCCTTCCACCCATTCTCACAACATGCCCCGACTCAGATAAACAAGTCACCGAATGAACTGCAGATGCTGGTTTGAACCGATGATAAACACAAAAAGCTGGATTAACTCAGCGGGTCTTGGGCGAAAAGGAACAGGTGAAGGTTTGGGTCGAGACCCTTCTTCAGACTGAGAGTCAGGGGAGAGGGAAACAGGCCCTTTGGCTCACCGAGTCAGCGCCGACTAGTGATCCCTGCACATTAACCCCATCCTACACACACTAGGGACGATTTACAATAGTCAATTAACCTACAAGCCAATACCTAGCCAATTAACCTACAAGCCTGTACGTCTTTGGAATGTGGGAGGAAACCAGAGATCTCAGAGAAAACCCACACAGGTCACAGGGAAAACTTACAAACTGTGAACAGACAGCACCTGTAGTCAGGATTCAAAGCCAGGTCTCTAGCACTGTACCACTGTACCACCCTAAGGATCTTCAGTTGGTGATTATGTGCATCACTCCGTCCCTGGATGTGGGAACCCAGATTTGGAAGAGTTACTGGGACTGGATTCAGGGCTAGATAGTCCTAACGTTTGGAATTTCTTGCAACACAAACGGACAATGCAGTAGCTCTCGTCTATTGCCAGGTTGGAGTCTGCGCAAAATAAGAGACGAAGCGAGCTAGCGCACTGAGGTAAGAGCAGGGAAGAAACATGGACCAATGATATTATCAGTTCCATCAAACTGCTTCTCCTGCCTCCCCCATGACCCTTTTGATCCTGGTCTTCTTATTCCTTAATCCTCCAAACTGCACAGACAGCACAACACTTCATCAATCTGTACCTTCCCAAACTATCTTCACCATGCTCCCTGCTCTCCAAACCTCAGAGCCTTATCTTTGGTCACTTCAGCCTAATTTTTCCCCAGATTTTGTAAGTAATCCTCAACGTAGCCCGCCTCGAGAGGCTTCCTTCGAAGGGCATAATACTTGTAAATTGCCGTGTTTATCCCGCACCGACGTGCTGTTCTTCACACCTCATTCGATCAATAGCCCTTCAATACATCTCCCACAATGGAAGATCCCACACTCCCAGTGGACAATGACAACAAACAAAAACTAAACAACAGCCCCAAACAAAACTGGCACAGGGTTCAACCAGCTGGATTGAGTTTGGCTTATCATCACTTGATCCATGGTACGGTGAAAAGGTTTTGATGTTTGCTAGCTATTCAGCGGAAGGACAATACATGGACCAAAGACAATGCAATGAACAGTCTGGAACCAGCAGTCACCTTCTCAAACTAGAAGATACACCATGTGGAAGTGAAATGAGCAGATATTTCTTCACTCAAAGTGTGATGTATATTTGGCATTCTCTGCTCTGGACTGCTGAGGAGGATCAGTGCATCCAAAAACAAATATTGTAAATATGGAATTGAGGTGGAAAATCAGCCATGATCTTAACGAATGGCAGAGCAGACTCAAGGGGAATTTTGGTCTATTCCCATTCATAATCCTAGTGTTTAGTTTTGAGATGCAGCGTGGAAACAGGCCCTTCGGCCCATCGATTCCACACCGACCAGCGATCCTTGTACACTAGCACTATCCTACACACTGGGGAAAACTTCCAATTTTTACTGAAGCCAGTTAACCTGTACGTCTTTGGAGTGTGGGAGGGAACCGGGGCACCTGGGGAAAACCCGCGTGGTCACAGGTAGAATAAACTCTGTACAGACAGCACCCGTAGTCAGGTCCGAACCCAGGTCTCAAGGCAACAACTCGACCATTCTCATCCGCACAGATTTTAATGGAGCCTTGGCGGAGATGTTAGCCCTCTCAGTTCCAAGTTCGAAGCCTGATGGTTCTAGCCTTGTGCCTAAGATTTGACAACGTAATCAAATTGCACCACACTACTGTGGACATGCCATGGAGTCATATCCTCCCAGAGGAAACATTAAAAAGGCCAATTTAAAAGATTGCACATGGAAGTGCAGCAAGATAGTTCAAGCAAAGTAGATCACTCGAGTAGCACCAAAAACTGACCGCTGACCATTGTCCTTTTTAACTGAAGCCCAGCTGTGCAATAACTGGCTGCTGGCAGCACAAGATTGCAAGAGTGACCGCACTTTCAGAGAAATTCAATGGCTGGGTAGAATTTGCCAACCTTCAGTGTTCGTAAAAATTGTTGAATACCAGCTGCTTTTTTTTTTCATTTCACAGACAGTGAACATATCAATTGCAACAGAGAGAGTATGTTAATATTTACTGAGAAACATATTAGTATTTACAGAAAAGCCAATTTTTCCCCCGCCATCTTTATTACACGAGTGGGGATGGGGGGAGTTCAACTTCAAAACTACCTTGATAACTGGGGCTGAATCTTACAGTCACCGAGATTAACCCACTTACTGATCGTGCAAAAGGATTTTTTTTTCCCCTGTCAACTTTAAATTGGCACTTTGATACAGCAAAACTATTCCTGGGGGTTTCAGGCAACAAGTCAGTCACATTCTGCTTCGTCACAATACATCTCCTTCCTACAACACCATCAACCAGCTATTTTTGCCTTTGAGTATAAATATATATTACATTAACAAATCCAACAGTAACTGGGACCAAAATAGTAAATCCCATTGCAGCGAGAGATAGAACATGGAACAGTGCAGCACGGGAGCAGGCCCTTCTGCCCACAATGTCCATGCCGAACATGATGCCTGCAAGGGATCCATATTCCTCTGCATATTAGAGCACTTGTAGAATTGCGCTTGCATGTTCTTCAATGCACAGGAGATCCTTTGGTCCATTTCCCTTACGGGTTCTCAGTAGAGCTACCTTAGGTCCTATTCCCTAGACTATCTTCACCACAGAGCAAATTAGCTTAGTTTAGAGATACAGCATGGAAACAGGCCCTTCGGCCCACCGAGTCCGCACTGACCAGCAATCCCTGCACATCAACACTACCCTGCACACACTAGGGACAATTTTACATGTGGACCAGGCCAATTAACCTACAAATCTGTACGTCTCTGGAGTGTGGGAGGAAACCGAAGATTTCTGAGAAAACCCACATGGTCACGGGGAGAACGTACAAACTCATTACAGGCAGCACCCGTAGTCGGGATCGAACCCGGGTGTCTGGCGCTGTAAGGCAGCAATGCTATCGTTGCGCCACTGTGCCGCCCTAAATGGTCCTCGCTCACGTGCCTGTAAAAATACTCTTTGAAAATCCTATTTGATTCTATTCCCACAACCTGCAAAGAAAAGTGAGCTCCAGATCACTCCTACTCGCTGCAAAAAAAAGGTGTTGAATCTTTTAGGGACCTCAGAAACATTGATGTGTGGAGGAACTTCATGGTTGAAGCTCTTGGTTCCTCTACATCGGTGACACAGGTGGCTAGGGTAGTGAAGAAGGTATTGAGCTAGTTTGCTTCCTTTAATAGTCAAGGGTATTGTGTATTCGGGCCTTGACCCGAAACATCACCCATTCCTTCTATCCTGAGATGCTTACTGTCCCGCTGAGTTAGTCCAGCATTGTGTGTCTATTGTGTACAACAGCTGGGAAATCATGCTGCAGCTGTACCAGATACTGGTTAGGCCGTAATCCTGCTCACCACATTGTAGAACATACCATAACCACCAGAAAGAGTGTAGAAGAGATGCACCAGGATGTTGCCTGGAATGGAGGGCTTTAGATACAAGAAAAGATTGGATTCTCACTGCAGCACAAGAGGCTGATTGGTGACCTTATAGAATTTAGTACATTATGAGGGGCACAGATATAATAAATAGTCATAGTCTTTTTCCTTCAGGGTAGGAGAATCAAAAAGAAACGCGAGGGGGAAAGATTAAAAATAAATCTGAGGGGTGACTTTTTCACATGTAGGCTAGTGGGGGCTTGGAACAAGCTGCCATAGGAGTGGTGGACACAGGTACAATTACAGTGTTAAAAAAGCCAGCGACCGGGTATACGGATAGGAAAGGAATAGACGTTAAGGGCTAAATCAGGAAAATGGGATCAGCATAGATTGGCAATCTCAGCAGGCATGAACAAGATGGGCCAAAGGGCCTGTTTCTGTGCTGAATGACAATGACGATGTTCCTCGCACCCCTCCCTTGTATCTTTTGCCCATATCATTTTGAACCATCTTCTGTAATGAACAAGTGTCTTTTATTTACCCTGTTAAACATGTCCACCTCGATCAAATCTTCTCTCAACTTTTGTTGCTCCAGGGAGAACAATCGCTGCATTGCCAATCTAACCTTGTCGATTCTACGCATTTTCTATGCATCCTCTCTAGGACGTTTATATCCTTCCTGAGGTTAAGTCATAGAGTCATGGAAAGACCTGCGCACACCGACCAACATGTCCCTTCTAAACTATTCCCACCTGCTTGCATTTGGCCCATATACCTCTAATCCTATCCTACCCATGTACCGGTCTAAATGTTTCTTAAATGTTGCGATATTTCCTGTGTTAACTACCTCCTCCAGCAGTTTGTTCCAAACACCCGCCACCCTTTGTGAAAAAAAAAATCCTACTTAGTAACGGTAGTTCTCGCCTAAGAAGAAGAACACTATCTACCCTTTATCTGAAAGACATTTTGCATTACTCTCTGCCTTAGATTAATTTCTCGCACATGCTGCGACCAATCTTTATTCCCAAGGGTTCCATTATTAACCCCGTATTCTATGGGACAAATTATTTCCAAAGCTCAATGTGGGCAACACATAGCACCTTCCCTTCATTGCCATCTCGTGAAAAATAAATCAATGAAATTGGCCATTCACAAGTTGACCTTTTCCAAAAGTATGCTTGTTATTAGTTAAACTTGCCTGTATACTTCTTCCTCCAATTTTCATAGTTGAAAATGTCCTAGTTTAGTTATTGTCACATGTTGAGTGAAAAGCTTTTGTTGCGTGCTAACCAGTCAACGGAAAGACAACACATTATTACAATTGAGACATTTACAGTGTACAGGTACATGATAAGGGAATAACGTTTAGTGCAATGTTAAGTCAGTAGAGTCCGATCATTGATAGTCCGAGGGTCACCATTGAGGCAGTGGTTCAGGACTGTTGTCAGTTGTGATAGGATGTTTCATTTGCCTGATTACAACTGGAATCTGTCCCTGAATCTGGTGGTGTGCGTTTTCACACTTCTCTACCTTTTGCCTGATGGGAGAGGGGAGAAGAGGATGGCCAGGGTGCAACTCATCCTTAATTATGCTGCTGGCCTTGCCAAGGCAACGTGAGGTATAAATGGAGTCAATGGAAGGGAGGTTGGTTTGTGTGATGATCTGGGCTGCATCCACAATTCGCTGCAATTTCTTGCGGTTGGGTGGAGCTGTTCCCAAACCAAGCTGATGTTCCCGAACCAAAATGCTTTCAATGGCACTTCTGTAGCAGTTACAGTCCTCAAAGCTCAGATCAAATTGCCTGGCCTTTTATTGACAGGCAGGTCCACATATTATCTTTCTATGATCCTGCAGCACCTCCGCTCTATCCTGGGAGAATGGAAGCTTCAACAACCCCCAGCATCATCTCCCTCATCCCTTCTGCACTTGGTGACTTGTCCAAGTGGAGTTAGCATCTCCAGTATCTTCTCCCTATCAATTTTCATCCCATCTATTGTCTCCGCGGCCTCCTTTCCACTAAGAACCCTGGTTGCCTCGGTAAAGACTAATCCAACCTGTACCAATATTCCAGTTGCAATTGAAAAACACACAAAGCACTGGAGTAACTCAGCGGGTCAAGCAGCATCCCTGGCGAACAAGGATAGACTACATTTCGGGTCAGGGTCCTTTGTCCAAGGATGGGAAAATCATTTTTCATACAGAGAGTGGTGAATCTGTGAAATTCTCTGCCACAGAATTTAGTTGAGGCCAGTTCATTGGTTATATTTAAGAGGGAGTTAGATGTGGCTCTTCTGACTAAAGGGATCAGAGGGTATGGAGAGAAGGCAGGTACAGGATACCGAGTTGGATGATCAGCCATGAATGGCGGTGCAGGCTTGAAGGGCCGAATGGCCTACTCCTGCACCTATTTTCTATGTTTCTATGATGGGTGCCAACCCAAAACCTTGCCTCGACTGTTCTCCGGAGATGCTGCTTGACCCGCTGAATTACTCGAGCACTTTGTATGTTTTTTTGGTTTTGGTTCCTTGTGGCTTCTAATTATGATTTCTTCCTCTTAACCTCCTATATCATCCCCTTTATTTTACTATCCTTGACTATCACTATCACTTTCTCCTTACCCACATTATTTGCGTGCCTGTGGAAGGTTTTGGGATCATTTCTGCAAGCTGCCATTCTCCTATTGTACTCTCTCTCCCTTTGCTCACCTGATTTTTCTTTCCATTTCCCCACTCAGTCCTACATTCAGCGCACTTCGCTCTGAAGTTGTTCTCATGACGTTTATCACACACCCATATTTTCCAGCCTCATCTTGTCTATTCGGGGAACTTCAGATGCTTCACTCACTTCAGTGACTAAACCAGCCTCTACCTGAAACATCTACCCAGGAAAGGCCACCCTTTGTTTCATTTGCCAATGTTTAGATTCATTTATAATTTAAGCAGGGAAGCCTGCACAGGTTCGGTGGATAGACACAAAATGCTGCAGCAACTCAGCAGGACAGGCAGCATCTCTGGATGGACGGAATGGGTGACGTTTAGCGTTGAGACCCCTCTGTGCCAGACTTCCTTATCTTTGCAACCCCCTCCCCTGACGCTCAGTCTGAAGAAGGGTCTCGACACAAAACGTCACCTGTTCCTTTTATTCAGAGATGCTGCCTGTCCCACCGAATTACTGCAGCATGTTCTGCCTATCTTGTGTGTAAACCAGCACCTGCAGTTCCTTCCTACGCAAGTTAGGTGGTATCTACAGAGAGTGAAGCAGTGTTAACGTTTCAACCGGAGATTTTAATCCTATTACTCTCTCCATAGGTGCTGCCTTACCTGTCGAATATCTCCAGCAATTGCTGTTTCTAGTATCTGAATGGTTTTATTTTGCTTTTCAATTTTGGCTTATTTTATACTGGCCAGATCCCCTTCTCATGCTGATTAGCCATTCTCTGGTACAGAAGACCAGCGTTTGATTTCTCCTTCAACCTCACGATTAACATGATGTCCGAATGAACTTGGTCCCAACTCACCTCTCACTGATACTTTGTCCAAAATCATTCCCCAAAATCAGTTGCTCCCTCCCAGGCCTAGAAGCATATTGAACAAGGAATTCCTCCCCTTCTTTAAACAGTAACATTATTCCAATCAGTACTGAAATTACCTCATCAAAACACACCTTCATTTCTTATACGTCCTTGTATCGCTTCAGATCTGATTCTCCATCTCGCTCTCACTATTCAGTCAGTTGTGCATGCGTTCTTAATGGTCAGGAGGGAGGGATAGATCAGCCATGATTGAATGGCGGAGTAGACTTCGTGGGCTGAACGGCCTAATTCTACTCCTATTCCTTATGATCTTACTAGTAGGTAAATATCGAGAGGCTGGAAATCTGAATCAAACAGAAAATGCTGGAAAATGCAGCTGGTCAGGCAGCAACTGTGGAAAGTGAAACAGTCATCACTATGGGTCACAAGTTCACAAGTTATAAGAGTAGAATTAGGCCATTCGGCCCATCGAGTTCGCTCCTCCATTCAATCATGGCTGATCTCTGCCTCCTAATCCCATTTTCCTGCCTTTTTCCCAAAACTGTTCTACTCAAGAATTTGTCGATCTCTGCCTTAAATATATTAACTGACTTGGCCTCTACAGCCCTCTGTGGCAATGAGTTCCACAGATTAACTACCCTCTGACTAAAGAAGTTCCTCCTCGCCTCCTTTCTAAAAGAGCGCCCTTTAATTCTGAGGCTGTGACCTCTGGTCCTGGACTCTCCCACCAGTGGAAACATCCTTTCCACACCCACTCTATTTATGCCCTTCATTATTCTGTAAGTTTCAATGAGGTTGCCCCTGAACCTTCTCAACTGCAGCGAGTAGAGGCCCAGTGCTGTCAAACACTCATCATATGCTAACCCACTCATTCCTGGAATCATTCTTGTGAACTGTAAATTGGTACATGTGACAGTAAACTGACCTTGAACCTCCGCTGGACCATCTCCAGAGCCAGCACATCCTTCCTCAGATATGGGGCCCAAATTTGCTCACAGTACTCAAAATGTGGCCTGACCAGTGCCTCAGCGTTAGATCTCTGTTGTGGAGTCTGAGACCCTTCATCAAGAATAAGCAGACCTTAAATGGTGGTTGTTTCAATATTGACTGGTTGGTGGGTGCCTGCAACATGCTCCCGGGGATGATGACAGAGCCAGACACAATAGTGGAATTTAAGAGCCTTTTAGATAGTTCAGTTTAGTTTATTATCACGTGTACCGAGGTGCAGTGACAAGCCTTTGCTGCGTGCTATCCAGTCAGCAGAAAGACAATACATGATTGCAATCGAGCCATTTACAGTGCACAGATACATGATAAGGGAATAACATGTAGAGTAAGGTAAAGCCAGCAAAGTCCGATCAAGGATAGTCCGAGAGTCACCAATGAGGTAGATAATAGTTCAGCACTGCTCTCTGGTTGTGGTAGGATGATTCAGTTGCCTGATAACAGCTGGGCCAGATTCGTGGAAACGCAGGGAATGAGGAGATATGGACCATGTGCCAGCGTAAGCGATTAGTTTAACTGGGCATCATGTTCGGCATGGACATCGTGGGCCGATGGGCCTGTTCCTGCGCTGTTCTGCCTTCTATGTTTCTCCCTCCATAGATGCTGCCTGACCTGTGGAGTGTTTTCAACATGTTCTGTTTTTTTGTTGTTTTTTTTTAAATTGCATAAAATATTCAACGTATATTTGCAAAAGCAAAACAAAAAGACTCAAAATCTGCAATGGTAGGTTTGTTGCTCTGACAAGGCAGAAGGTGATAGTTTCCTTCAATTTTGACAGATGCAATAACCTGAGCGACACACATTTGTAATGGAACAACTGTTTGGGAGAAATACACAGCATTTGCTCGCGTAGATAGACTTAGCCTCAATTGCAGGGACAACTGCAGTAATAAATCACGAGAAAGCATCATTGAGATAGAGAAACCCCCCCTCCCCCTCCCATCTAAAAGAGCCCAGTATCTCACACAGAGGCAGGCAGCGATAGCACGGTACGTTTGGTCGGCAGGGGGCAGACAGGAGCGGGGTTCAGAAAGGAGGCGAAACATTTCAGAGCCCAGAGTTTTAATGTTCCCCTCTCCCAATGCAATCAAATCCGCTCCGAACAAACGGCACGATTTAAAAGGCACTTGCGAGCAGATTCGCGTATGCATAAAACACACACACACACGCACAGCCGAAGACCGGGGCTTGCAACAAAAGGGACAAGCGTTTCTAACTGAGCACTTCGCTCCTATAGCGCCCTTTAAGACATTCCTTTGTCTACTTGTGTTTAATCCAAGCTCCACTATCAGCAGGAAATCTTTCCAACTATTCACCCGTAAATCAATGGCACTTTCACACGCACGCAAAGTTTCCACACTTGCTATTCGCTCGATGGATCGGCTGGGAAATTAATCCGTTCTCCCTATTCTGATTTAGAAAGCGGTGCATACATGGCCAACACAAAAGTCCTTTATCTCCCCAACACACACACACACACAAACAGAAAGCAACAAGGGAGGTGGATATATCCTCAAGCTGGCTTTTTTGCAGATATTAATTTTTATTCTTTTTTTCCCCCACCCTCCCTCTTTAAAAAAAAAATCCATTAGACTAGGGATCCAGACCAACCGGGTCCAGACTCTAGGATCCCAGACAATAACATGTAGCCTCCGCGAGAAATGCCCCTGACAGTCGCCCCTGAAATCCCCTCTCTGGTCTTTACACTGGAACTGATGCAGCCTCCAAGCGCAGAATCTGGACACCGAATATCCCTCCCCACCCGACCACCACCATCCTTCACAATGAACCACCACCACTCCCCACTCCCCACAATCAACCTGCCTCTGGTAACAATACCGCCCAAGGTATGTGTGTGTGTGTCCATTTCCAGCCTTACCTTGGTACACTGGGGCCATCGGTGCAATGCTGTGTGCTATGCATGGCAGAATACAAAGGCAGTTGCTCCTCTCCTTGCTAAACACGGTGCAGAACTGCCATATTGTGCTGGGTTAATTTGGTATGTAAATCCCCGGCTGCATCGCCGCCTGGATTCATCCGGAGAGGGGGAGAGGGAGAGAGAGACATCGAAGGGGGAAAAAAACTCTTTCAAAACCGATCACTGAACGCTCTTGTTTCATGCAAGGCAGACTCTCCCTCTCTCTCTCCCTCCCCCTCCAAGTACAAGACAGCGGAGACCCAGCGAGGATCCAGTTCGAGTCCCACATGCGGATCTGATGCTTGGCGTCTCGATATTATATATATATACTGTCCCTTTTTTTTTACCTTCTGGACAACATGTTCTGTGCGGTTTCTGCAAAGTTACAAGCAGAAACCAGGGAGCCGGAGAGACATCAACTGCCTATGCAGTCGATTTCCCCCGAAAATAAAGCCCTTGCAGGAGAGAGCAACTTTGCTCAGTCGCTGCCAACTCTCATTGCAATGACTTTCGGAGGTGGGGGGCTCAGCTTGCTTGGGGTCGGGGCTGGGCTGGGGAGGGAGGGAGGGAGAGAGAGAGCCGGGGAGGTGCGAGGCTATCGCTCGCTGCGGTGGGCGACGGCGGCCAAAGAGATGTCTCCAGCACTGGAAAAATGAAAAAGGGGGAATTACTTCTGCGCCGATTTCTTCTTTCGACTGCTCCAGGCTGCAGCCGAGAGTGACGCAGAGAGAGATACAACAAATGGCAGCAGAGATGAGCCGGCGAGCGAGTGATGCTTGCCCATCCAAATTGGCACGTTAACTCTTTGCTGCCGGAGGCATCGATTTGATTTCCCTTTTTTTTTGCAATCCGTCGATCATTTCATTGTCCAGTATTTAATCAATCCCATATAATTAAAAAAAAAACTCTTGGTATCACCGTGTGTGTAGGAAAGAACTGCAGATGCTGGTTTACACCGAAGGTAGACACAAGATGCTGGAGTAACTCAGCGGGACAGGCAGCATCTCTGGAGAGAAGGAGTGGGTGATGTGACGTTTCGGGTCGAGACCCTTCTTCAGACTCACTGTCCACTGGCCACTGTTTAGCAATCGTCTCCCTGCTTGTATTTCCCTCCTGGGATAAATAAAGTTCTATCGTATCGTATGTGTATAACTGCGATAATCCGCTACCCGTTTATTCACAAGCTGTTTTACTGATCTCCAAGCTGGTCTCCTTGCTTTCTACATATCTTCCATTCATTTCTCCCAAGTACCATCGATATCTCTCGTTCCCATTTCTCCTGAATCTCAGTCGGAAGAAGAAGGGTCTCGACCCGAAACGTCCCCTTTTTTTCTTTCGTGATTAATTCCCCCCCCCCCCCCACACACACACACAGATGCTGCCTGACCCGCTGAGTTACTCCAGTTTTTTTGTGCATCTATCTTCGGTTTAAACCAGTATCTGCAGTTCCTCCCTACCAAAGATCTTCTATGATCTTTGCTCCATACTGACTTCCAACTTGTCAGGGTCAGGGTTCCACATATCTGGCTGGTTGGATAATGTGTGGAACATCTGAGAGAAATTGAACTAAGAATGTGTTGAGGGATCAGTAAAGATATCATCCAATAGACGGGGAAATTAGCTGCTCCTGCGACACCAGACTCCCCGAGATGCTGGCTTACTGGAATTTGACTTATTTGGCTGTAAATAGGTTGCCATGTCCTGAGGCTTATGGGCCTGTCCCACTTAGGCAACTTTATAGGAGACTGTGTGGTCGCCGCATGGTCGCTACATGTTCGCGAGTAGTTGCCGGGGAATCGCCTTCATAGGTGGGTCGCCAGGAGGTCTAAGGTTCTCGTAGGTTGTAGCCGGTGCTGACCGGTGAATTTAATTGGGTTCTTGTGAAAAAAAAAGCAGTAGTTTTCAGAACCAAGGATAACCAACCGGTAATGTTAATGTCCGCCGAGCTTCACAGCCGTGTATCTCTAGCTTCTTAAAAGTTGTCTCCACTCCTTCTCCCCTCTTCTCCCACTTCTCCCCCACCCCCTCCTCTTTTAAAGGACTTATGTGACCCTTCCCGTACACTGCGCTTTCACCATATTAATTACAGCGCCAACCTTCCTGTTCATCGCGGTGTGTCTGTATCACAGACAGTGCTCCCCCGCTTGCCCTGTCCCCCGTCTGCATAACGGGCTGGTGAAGGAAGCGATGTGAGTGTGTTCCACTCTGACATTCGCCGTTCCAGTCGCCAGTTTTTCAGGCTTGACAGTCGCCGGCAGTCGCCTGAAAAATCGATACCCGAATATCATTGCAATATCATTTCAGGAGTGTTTTATTGTCATATGTCCCAGGTAGAATAATGAATTTCTTGCTTGCAGCAGGACAACAGAAAATGTGAACATAGCACAAAATAGTGTTTATATCTTTTTCTTGTGCCATATTAAGTACTATATTGTGTGTTTTTTTAATCTATTTTTTCATAGAATGTGAAAGCAGCTGGCAAGATCAGCGTTTGGCACAATATGCCAATCCATTGTCGCCATTGGGAGGTGCTAATTGTTTTCAACCACTGCACTCTTTTTTTAATGAAAATAATCATTATTCAGAATAAAAAATATGTACAAACAAGAACTTTGTGCAAACATTTTTCCAACATTTTCAGCATCATATTTGGTAGTGTTCACAGAAGCATCATTATTCCCGGCATATTTGCGACACACTTAGCCCCCTGGGGTGATATCCCTTCCCTCTTTGAGGGGTGTCTCCACCGTGCCCCTCAATGACCGGCAGTGGAAGGGCCCGAGTCTGTGGTCAGACCCCACAGAGCCTTGGCGTTGGCTGCAGCGAGCTTCAGTGCGTCCCTCAGCACGTACTCCTGCAGTCTGGAGCGGGCCAGTCGGCAACATTCCCCGTTGGACATCTCGCTCTGCTGGGAGGTCAACAAGGTTTGGGCAGAACAAAGAGCATCCTTCCTCCGGTCTTGGACTCTTCCATTAATGGTTGCACAATGGACATAGACTGCAACCTGAAAAATGGAGGAAATATTTCCTTTTAGGAAGGATAAAAGATGGGGAAACATAGAAAAGTAGGTGCAGGAGGAGGCCATTCGGTCGTTTGAGCCAGCACCGCCATTCAGGGTAATCATGGCTGATCATCTCCTATCAATAACTCGTGCCTCCTTCTCCCCATATCCCTTGACTCCACTAGCCCCTAGAGCTTTATCTAACTCTCTCTTAAATCCATCCATTGACTTGGCCTCCAATGCCCTCTATGGCAGGGAATTCCATAAATTTACAACTCTCTGGGTGAAAAAGTTTTTCCTCACCTCAGTCTTAAATGACCTCCCCTTCATTCTAAGACTGTGGCCCCTGGTTCTTGACTCGCCCAACATTGGGAACACTTTTCCTGCATCTAGCTTGTACAGTCCTTTTATAATTGTATATATTTCTGTAAGATCCCCCCTCATCCTTCAAAACTCCAGTGAATACAAGCCTAGAAAAGCCAGAGTAGATGGTCTATAAATCATCAATCATAAATCCTAGTGCACTGGAAAGGAGTGACCAATATTTAGGAAACCAGGAAGCAGTTTGGGGAAAGAAAATAACAAAAGCAAGAAGTCAGTTGTAGGAGAGCTGCATAGCTCCCAACAGTAACCTTATGGTAGGACAGAGTATAAAGGAAGAAATCATCTTTTCAGAAAGATGTAGTAATGATTGTGAGTGAGTTTTGTTATGTAAAGATTGGAAAAAAATAATATGCGCAAAGAAAGCCTAGATGAGGGGAATGTAGAGAGCGTCATGACCTTCTGTGGTAATTCTAGCACAGAACATCGCAGGAGGTTGCAGAGAGTGGTGGACTTAGCCCGGCCCATCCCAGGCACAGCCCTCCCCAACATCAAAAACATCTACATGAGGCACCCTCAGGAAGGCAGCAACTAACATCAATGGCACCACCATCCGGTCCATCTTCTCACTACTACCATCGGGCAGGAAATACAGAAGTCTGAAGTTCCATACCACTGGGTTCAGGAACGGCTACATTCCAACATCGCCATCAGGTTCTTGAACTGGCCAGCACAACGCTAATGCTACCTTGGCAACAGCACGCTACGGCCACCTCTTGCACTACCGTGCACTTATTTTCTTATTGTGTTTTTGTATTCATGCCTTGTTTTCATTACAGTCTTTTTAGTTTCACTATCTTCTTGAATTTATTTGTGATATTTGTGTGTGTGTGTGATGTTTATGTGTATTGTCTGGGTCAATGTGTGTGTGATGGTGCTGCAAGCAAGATTTACATGGTATCTATACATCACTGTTCTTGTGCAAGTGACAAAGTGCTGGAGTAACTCAGCAGGCCAGGCAGCATCTCTGGAGATATAGGATGGGTGACGTTTTGGGTCATGGCCCTACTATAGTCCAAAGAAGAGTACTGACTCGAAAAGTCAACCCACCCTTTTTCTCCAGTGATGCTACCTGACCAGCTGTGGTACTCCAGCATTTTGTGTCTATCTTTGGTATAAACCAGCATCAGCAGTTCCTTCCTGCACAACTTGTTTTGGGGACAGGGTCTTACAATTGCAATTAGGGAAAAGGCTGCAGTAGATGTGCTGTTGTGCTACAAGGTGGGATGAATAAATAACCTCATCGTGAATAATAGTAATCATAACGTGATTGAATATTACATTCAGTTTGAAGGGGAGGGGAATGGGTCCAAGAATAATAGTTTAAACTTAAACATGGGCATGTAAGGGGGATGTGAAATGAAGGCTGATTAAAGTCAACTGACCAATTAGTTAAGGGATTGGCCAACCAAGATGCAGTGGCAGACAAGACATTAAGACGTTATTAAGACATTTCAGAAAACAAGGATAACGGGAAAGAAAACTGGAACACTGACCATCCCTGGTTAACCAGAAAAGTTAAAGATGGTATCAAGCTTAAAGAAAAGGCACCAGGACAAGGGTAGATTAGATATTGGAAAAGAAGATCAACATTGGAAAGGAAAACTGAAAGGTTACTAAGGATGGAGAAATGGAAGTACAAACAACTACCCAGAAATCTATTAAAAATTACACACACATTCTAGAGATCCTATTGATGTGTTTGAAAGTTAACAATGCAAATGCTGCCCCTGCCAGAAGGTACTGTAAATCTGGAGAATTAATAATGGAAAACGAGGCACTGGAAGGTGGGCTCAGAAGTCCAGATGTCGGCTTCCCAATGATTTATGTAGCTTGACCATGACCTCTTTGCACTTACCTTCTCTTATATTTTTTGCACTGTCCCCATACGGTCAACCAACCATGGAAGTGAGTTTTTAAGTTAAGAACTGAACTAATGAAATCCAAATTACTAACTTGTGTGGAGCTAGGACAGGAGATGTTTCCAAATGAATGTACACAAAAAAAACAATGCAGATAATTGGAGGCAAAGTGTGGAAATATTGGACGGGATAAATACGTTGAGGTAGGAAAGTCTATGGTAACTGGCATTCTGGAAGTGGCGGCACTGCCCAGTGGACTCAGCCGCGGGCCCAGTGGACGACAACGTCGGGAGCTCGCAGGTCCCAGGTTGGTGACCGGTTCTCCGGGGCTCCCGCAACACTAGCTTCGTCCGCTGGACTGGAGGGTGGCAGCTTCGTCCCCCCTGGGCCGCGGAGTTTGAACCGGCCCGTTCGCGGAGCTCGGATTCGGCCGCGGGACTTACCATCACCCGGCGGGGGGGCACAACATCGAAAGCCTGGATCGCCTCAACGCAGAGGGAGAACAAGGAAGGAAGAGACAAGGAATTTAAGACTTTTGCCTTCCATCACAGAGAGGAGCTGCCTGGTAGACTCACTGTGGTGGATGTTAAATCTGTGTTCATTGTGTGTTTTGTTATTTTGTTCTATGTTATAACTGCAAGGCATGAAATATTTGACTTTGAGGATACTTTGACTTTGATCAATGAAATAAGAGATTTCTTCTCATTTTACCCCTAAATGTCTTACCCTGAACTTGAGACTGTGATCCTTTACTGTAGAGCCTGCTGCCTGAGAAACATAATTTTCACATCTAGTTTGTATTGTCCCATCAGAATTTTATACCTTTCAATGAAGTTATATTTGTTATTTCCACTTTGGCTGATTTAGTTTTAAGTAGCTGCCTCCAGTCCCCATTTTCCAGGCCCCACCCGCCAGATCACATCGCAGATTAATAGTGGGTAGGAAGGAACTGCAGATGCTGGTTTACACCGAAGATAGACACAAAATGCTGGACACTCAGCTGGTCAGGCAGCATCTCCAGATAAAAAGGAATAGGTGACGTTTCGGGTTGAGACCCTTCTTCAGGCTGAGATTCAGGAGAGAGGGAAACTAGAGGCATGAAAAGATACAGAACAATTACAGAGCTGGCATCGGTGACCAAGGAAAGATGGAGCCCACAATGGTCCATTGTAGGCTGCAGAAGATGATAGCAAAGAGATACAATCAGTAAAACTAGCAGGACAACTATGGTGGGGGAGGGACGGAGAGAGAGGGAATGCAAAGGTTACTTGAAATTAGAGAAATCAAAATTATACCGCTTGACTGTAAGCTGCCCAAGCGAATAGCAGCTTAATAGAATTGGCCTTTCCCATTTTGGAACCTGGGCTATCTTTATCCCCTTTCATAAATACTCTAAATCCAGCTGAAATATGATAATTTCGACCAAAATGGTCTACTGTGAAATACATTGCATCCACCATGCTTTTATTATTCAGAGCTGCATGCCCTTTGTTGTGTTCCCTACATGCCAGCTGAAGAATATTGTATGAACTCCATGGCCTCTATATGTTTTCCATTCATTCTATCCCAGTTAAAGTCGAAAGCTCCAACTATTATTGCCATACTTGTTTAGCACATTCAGATTTTACCTTCATATTTATGCTTCTGTCTGATTGCCCGTAGTACGAAGGCTGCCCCTATTTTTTGTCCCTTGTTCCCAGCATATTTGCTTTCATTCAGGACCCGTCGTTATGGCTATGTTCCCTTAACTAATAAGACCACCAGGGGCGGCGCAGGATTGGCAGCCCCGCCAACAGTCTGTCAGTTTTCTCGTCTTTTTTTTGTTATTTTTAGTGTGTTTAAAAATTTTTTGTAAATGTACCCCGGTTATTTTATGTGGGGGGAGGGGGGAGAGGGTCAGGGAACCTTGCCGGAGATGCCATCGTGGAGCTGGAGGACAGCGTGGACTGACATTGAGCCCCACCGTGGGGCATGGCCTTAACATCGGAGCCTATCCCTTGCCTGGGATCGCTCCTGTGGACTTTACCATCGAGAGCTAGCAGTCTCAGGCCGAGACCGTGGATGTCTGGAGTTCCAACGACACAGAGGTTTGACCAGCCTTGACACGGGGTCCGATTGCTCGGCGCAGGGAGCTGACAACCCCCCCCCCCGATGCGGGAGCTTGATCGCCCCAACGTGGAGTGGCCAAACACCGCCAGCCCCGGGAGTGAAGATCGTCCCGTCAACGGAAAACTTGAGGCCCCCGACCGCAGGAGAACAAAGAAGGGAAGGGATTGACCTTTTTTTCGCCCTCCATCACAGTGAGAAATGTGGAGGAGTCACTGTGGTGGATGTTTGTGTTAAAATGTACTTTGTGTGTTCCGTTGCTTATCATTTGTATGACTGACTTGGAAAATGAAAATCTTTGTATGTTGCAAAACATACTTGGCTAATAAAGTATTCTTGTGTTGTATTGTATTGTATATTCTGCCCCTTCCCAAACCTCCCAAATCAGTTTTTTCTTTCTGTGCATCTCATCAAAAAACGATGTTGACAGGATGGTTGAGTAGCCACCGCTGATATTCTTCAGCCATGTGTCACTAGTATCTTGTCTATTTGTCTCCCACATTCACTGTTACCTTTCTTCACTGGAATCCTTTTATGGAATTATGTACATCAAATTTTCTTGTTATCTAGTTTCATGTTTGCAGTCTTTCGCCATTTCAAATTCCCTGCTTTTTACGTGTAGGAGGGAAATACAGATGCTGTTTACACTGAAGATAGACACAAAATGCTCAAATCTGAAGAAGGGTCTCGACCCGAAACATCACCTATTTCTTTTCTCCAGAGATGCTGCCTGTACTGGGGAGTTACTCCAGCAATTTGTGCCTATCTTCCCTGCTTTCGATCTTTAGCCTTGCATCTGTCCTTGGCCTTCATTGTGAGAGGATTTGAGTTTAGGAACAAAGAGGTCCTATTGCCCTGGTGAGACCGCACCTGGAGTATTGTGTGCAATTTTGGTCTCCTAATTTAAGGAAGGACATTGTTGTTATTGAGGGAGGGCGGCGTAGGTTCACCAGGTTAACCGCCGGGATGACGGGACTGAGGTATAATGAAAGAATGGGTCGACTAGGCTTGTATTCACTGGAATTTAGAAGGACGAGAGGGGATCGCATAGAAATACTTAGAGGATTGGACAGGCTAGATGCAGGAAAAATGTTCCCGATGTTGGGGGGAGTCCAGTACCAGGGGTCACAGTTTAAGAATAAGTGGTAGGCCATTTAGGACTGAGATGAGGAAAAATGTTTTCACCCAGAGAGTTATGAATCTGTGGAATTCTCTGCCACAGAAGACAGTGTAGGCCAATTCACTGAGAGAGTTAGATTTACCTCTTAGGGCTAAGGGAATCAAGGGATATGGGGAAAAAGCCAGAACACGTTACTGATTTTGGATGATCAGCCATGATCATATTGAATGGTGGTGCCGGCTAGAAGGGCCGAATGGCCTACTCCTGCACATTTTCTACGTTGCTAAGTTTCTATGTTATGGAATCTCTGAGATAAGTACCTTGATTGGGGTGCGCTGGGCCGCACTTAGTCAGCTGAGGTCGCTACACTTGTCTGGTGTGCAGGTGATTCTGATGAAGGTCATCAATCTGAAACATAATCATCTCTCTCCACTGATGCTGACTGATTTGCTGCGCGTTACCAGTACTTTCCAATTTTTATTTCAGACATCCAGCACTTATTGTAAGCTGGCAGATTTGAGTTTCAATGAATGTACAACATCATTTGCCCTCTCACCTAAAAACCATCGTCACTTGATGAATTCAGCATTGCACCCAATAACTGTGGACATTACTAACGGGAAACGGGAATTACTAACGGGAATCGGCATTTTCAGGAAAAGATGGAGGGAATATGGTAAAGAGATATGAGGGACTTCCCAATTAGTATGCAAGCTTAAAGTACACGGTATTGGGGGTTCAGTAATGATGTGGATAGAGAACTGGCTGGCAGACAGGAAGCAAAGAGTAGGAGTAAACGGGTCCTTTTCAGAATGGCAGGCAGTGACTAGTGGGGTACCGCAAGGCTCAGTGCTGGGACCCCAGCTATTTACAATATATATTAATGATCTGGACGAGGGAATTGAATGCAACATCTCCAAGTTTGCAGATGACACAAAGCTGGGGCTCAGTTTCAGCTGTGAGGAGGATGCAAGGTGACTTGGATAGGTTGGGTGAGTGGGCAAATGCATGGCAGATGCAGTATAATGTGGATAAATGTGAGGTTATCCACTTTGGTGGCAAAAACAGGAAAGTAGACTATTATCTGAATGGTGGCCGATTAGGAAAAAGGGAGATGCAGCGAGATCTGGGTGTCATGGTACACCAGTCATTGAAAGTAGGCATGCAGGTGTAGCAGGCAGTGAAGAAAGTGAATGGTATGTCAGCATTCATAGCAAAAGGATTTGAGTATAGGAGCAGGGAGGTTCTACTGCAGTTGTACAGGGTCTTGGTGAGGCCACACCTGGAGTATTGCGTACAGTTTTGGTCTCCTAATCAGAGGAAAGACATTCTTGCCATAGAGGGGGTACAGAGAAGGTTCACCAGACTGATTCATGGGATGGCAGGACTTCCATATGAAGAAAGACAGGATAGACTCGGCTTGTACTCGCTAGAATTTAGAAGATTGAGGGGGGATCTTATGTAAACGTACAAAATTCTTAAGGGGTTTGACAGGCTAGATGCAGGAAGATTGTTCCCGATGTTGGGGAAGTCCAGAACAAGGGGTCACAGTTTAAGGATGAAGGGAAATTCTTTTAGGACCGAGATGAGAAAAACATTTTTCACACAGAGAGTGGTGAATCTGTGGAATTCTCTGCCACAGGAGGTAGTTGAGGCCAGTTCTTTGGCTATATTTAAGAGGGAGTTAGATGTGGCCCTTGCGGTGAAAGGGATCAGGGGCTATGGAGAGAAGGCAGGTACAGGATACTGAGTTGGATGATCAGCCATGATCATATTGAATTGCGGTGCAGGCTCGAAGGGCCGAATGGCCTACTCCTGCACCTATATTCTATGTTTCTATGTTTCTATGTCAAGAATTGGTGGTGACCCAGGATGGTTCTGTTATTCTCATTCCAACGGCACAGTCATGTCCGGTAACACACTGCAACATTGATGCATGACTTTGTAGGCAAATGAGAAGACGTCACTCATGGTTTATTAAAAATTAATTTGACAATATCAATTCATGTCAACAATTTTTCTCGTGATGAATTAACTTCCAGTTGGATGTAAGGCAAGTCACTGGGGACAGGGGCTGAACAATAACGTCTAAGATATTCACAATTCAGTGGCGCAGTGACAGCCCGGGATGGAAGCATTGCATTCTCCAGTGGTAAGAGCTGGCACCGCAATCAGCACGTAATCATTCACAAAACTCCCTCAATAAACAAAGCGATAAGCTAAATTGCAGTGGGATCAGAAAGAACCCAGGAAAGAAAAAAGCAGTTCATGCATTACCTTGAGCTGTGAAAATGAAAACAGAGAAGGAAAAGATGTCACTTTTCAGTTTAAAGGCGAATATATAAATCATGAAATGCAGAAGTGTCTGTCGATGGCAGAATGCACACACACACACGCTCTAAATTAGGAGCTAACTTCACTGAGATGTTCTGGCAAGAAAGACTATGGGTTTAAGATCGGAGGGAGGTAGGCATTTGGAGCGATGCAGTGGCTGGGAATTGGGAAAGCTCTCTTCTCGGTCGCCTCTGTATGTACTCGGTCAGCTTCCTGTTTATAAAAGTCAACATCGGTCAGCTGAGCTGTGGATGGGATTAGACGTTCCAGAGCAGGCAACTGGTCACTAAGTAGCTGAGGTGCTGGAAGGGCGCTTTGAGTAGATTTCACGAATGAGAATGGTAACAGGCTTCAATGATGACAAGATTACCTTGCGGGACCCAGATGAGTTCTTCTGCTAATTTTCTTATATTCTTTTCTGTCAAAATCTACAAAGATGTATAGGTTTGTAGGTTAATTGTCTTGTTATAATAAGAGAATGTCTCTAGTGTGTGTGGGATAGTGTAAGTGTGCGGGGATCGCTGGTCGGCGTGGACCCGGTGGGCCGAAGGGCCTGTTTCCGCGCTGTATCTCTAAACTAAACTAAACTAAAGCTAAATAATCCAGCTGTGGCCTACCATATGAGTTTGAGTTTGAGCTTAGCTTATTGTCACGTGTACCGAGGTACAGTGAAAAGCTGTTGTTGCGTGCTAATCAGTCAGCGGAAAGACGATACATGATTACAATCGAGCCATCCACGCTGTACAGATCATGATAAAGGGAATGATAAAGAGATTAAGAAAAGCATTGTTAAAGTAAGAAATATCGAGTCTGAAGAAAGGTCTCAACCCGAAAGGTCACCGGACATGCTGCCTGACCCGCTGAGTTCCTCCAGCTTTTTGTGTCTATCTCCGGTTTAAACCAGCATCTGTGGGTTCCTTCCTACACATATGAAATGCTGCTGCTGGAATAGAGATTTAAAAGAGTGGAGCGATTGTAATGTGTGATTACAGATTCAAGCTAAATTCAACCCCCCTCTATATGCAGTCGTGTTGTTTCCAAATCTGGCCTTTCACTGCACTCCGCTCAACGTAAGGTCTTCTTCAGTGGTTTCTAATGATTGGGGATGACCTGCTTTCACTTCCAACTGGGTGGGCCTGAGGTGGCTCTTGGCGCCTGTGTGGAAACTGCAGGCTCCTCCACGGATGGGGCAGGAGGTGGCTGACATGCAGGGAGATGGATAGGTTTGTAAGGTTGATTGTCCTTTCACCATTATCATAGCTCCCGCACACATATGAAGGCTTCCGAAACAGCGATCAAAACATTCCATACTATATTGAATGCTCCCATATCTGTATCGTCTCCCCGTTCCATTTTTCTGCTCACTGATCCTACAATGTATTTAACATTGAATAGTGTCTGTTCCCACCTTGCCACTTGGCTGAACGCTTTGATTAAACAGCATTCTTCCTCATTCTTTGACTTTATTTGCAAACTTTAATTATCTGTCCAGTCCATGTCTAACATTTTTATATATGGATGTTTAGACATATGCTCAACCTGAACCACTAAGGCAACCTCATTGTTCCCCTATGCATTCCATGAGTACTCCAGAAGGCTGTGGAGGCAAAGTCAGTGGATATGTTTAAGACAGAGATAGATGGACTCTTGATTAGTATGGGTGTCAGAGAATATGGGAAGAAAACAGGAGAATGGGGTGAGGAGGGAGTGATAGATCAGCCAAGATTGAGAGGCGGTGGTAACTTGATGGGCCGAATGGCTTAATTCTACTCCTATCACTTAAGATCTTACGATGATGACATGAATATTGCTTCTCTTTCATGTGACCAGAATGCCTTTGAAAATCATATTCCAAAATTAAACAATATATTTTACGTGGAATCTTATCAAAAACCTTCTAAAAGCCATATGTACGGCATTGAACATAAATCATTTTTAATCTGTAGATTAATTTCTTTGTGTTCTAATCAGTATGATTGTGCTTGCTCAGTCCTTTACATACAGCATGGACATTTCTCCTGAATATTTTTGAATAAACCTAGCCTATTCAGTTTTTATCATTCCAAAAATCGACCCACTTTTAACATATTGTTTAATTCCTTATCCGTGCCCTCTTAAACAAGAAAAGTATTTCCAGCCTCAAAGAGTCGTGTAAAATCTTGTTGATGTTTCAACCTTTATTCTCACCCCCTCCTGATTCATCCGAGATATCTGAGTGCATTTATGTTTCAGTTCTATTTGATTTAACAGCTTCATTGTGAATATTTATTTCCAATCTTTCACATCTTCCAAGGGGATATTTTACGCTGCTCCATGAAACCCAGGCATCACCATCATTGACATATCAAGCGGACAGTAGCCTCTTTCAAGTAGTAGCAACAAGGAACTGCAGATGCTGGTTTACACCAAAGATAAACACAAAGTGCTGGAGTAACTCAGCAGGTCAGGCAGCGTCTCTGGAGATAACGGATGGGTGAAGTTTCGGGTTGGGGCTCTTCCTATGTTCACAAATCCATAAGTTATAGGAGCAGAATTAGGCCCATCAAGTCTACTCCAAACATTCACTCATGGCTGATCTATCTTTCCCTCTCAATGCCATTCTCCTACCTTCTCCCCATAACCCCTGATTCCAAGACTGAAAGTGGGGAGGAGGGGGTGGGGGTGGCGTAAGTTGGGGGGAGGGGGGGAAGGACAGCTAGAGGCAAGAAAATACCAGTACCTTCAAGAACAACCACGTGACCTCAGGTAGGGCAGTGCCTGCTAAGCCCATTGTTGGGTAGGGCAGGTGTGATCTCAAGAGGGAAACAATGTGGAGAACCGTGGAACTGGTAAAACAAGTAGGATGGAGGAAGGGGGAAGTGGGACGGGGAGACGGGAGGGGAGTGTAAGTGGATGTTACTCAAATTAAGACAATCCAATGTACATACCGCTGGGTTGTAAGCTCCACCAAGCCAAATATGAGTTGTAGTTGGCTCCATGCTTCGACTCTCTCTGGTTCCGTGCTGTATCCGATGCTGTACAAATGCCACTCTTCACCCTCTTCCATTCCTCCCCATTCTTCTTTCTTCCCTTTTATGATCCTCTGTTGTTTTCTTCAGTATAATCTCAGTAATTACCACTTGCTGCTATTTTTAACTAAACATTTGCATAAGATGAACTATTCATGCCTGGAGCTCGAGCCTTCTCCTCAGCATTTATTTAACCTGCATTTTATTTGATTTTATTTCATCCATCGCCCACAATGGACTACTGTTTGATCTATGTTCTATGTTCTACTGTGCTCCATCTCATTAATTTGAATGAGAACCACTGCAATCAGATATGTCTAATCAAGATATTATTCTCCCAAATCAGGAATATTTGGTTCAAGGCAGTGGCCTCAGATAAACTCATGTCACTGTCTAAGGTACACTGTGCCCCTAATTTTTCTAATTTCTTCCTTTTTGTTTTTAGCATTTACATATAACTACTGCAACATTTACACTCCTAATAAATAGCATCCCCTTAATTGAAATACCCTCTTTCACTATTCTCATCAGCCACTATTCCACCTGGCTTTAAAGTATACTTTACTTATAACTTTACTTTACCTATACTTTAGAGGAAGAAAAGCTTTCAATTGTGCAGCAAGTACTGGAGGAACTCAGCGGGTCAGGCAGCATCTGAGGAGGGAATTGGCAGACGACATTTCAAGTTGGGACTCAGAAAGTCACCTGTCTATAACCTTCCCAGGCGCTGCCTGATCTTCTAACTTCTTCCAGTACTTTGTGTTTTGCTCTAGATTGCAGTATCTGCAGTTTCTTATATTTCCATCTTGTGCACTATCTTCCATAACCTTAAGGTGTCACAAAATAACTTTGGATCCTCTCTGTTCCAAGACCTTCACCACATAACTAACCATGGATTTCTGGAAATGTGCAATAAATAACTAGCAGGCAGCATCTGCAGGCAATGAACAACATCAGAACAGACCATCCACCCTGAAGCACTAACCTTATTTTTCTCCTCGCAGGTGCTGCTTGCACTATTGAATGTTTCCAGTAGTTTAGTTTTTACCACACAGATATTTTCCTGGGCAGCTTCAGTATGGTGCAAAGATAGACACAAAATGCTGGAGAAACTCAGTGGGACAGGCAACATCTTTTGAGAGAAGGAATGGGTGACGTTTCGGGTCGAGACCCTACTTCAGAACCGAGTCAGGGGAAAGGGAAATGAGAGATATAGATGGTGAAGTAGAGAGATATAGAACAAATGAATGAAGGATATGCAGAAAAGTAGCAATGATAAAGGAAACTGGCCATTGGTAGCTATTTGCTAGGTGAGAATGAAAAGATGGTGTGACTTGGATGGGGGAGGGATGGAGAGAGAAGGAATGCAGGGGTTACTTGAAGTTAAAGAAATCAATATTCATACCACTGGGTTGTCAGCTGCCCACACAAAATATGAGATGCTGTTCCTCCAATTTGGGCCGAAGGGCCTAATTCTAGGCTGTGTCTCTAAAGTCTAACGTTTAAAGTCTAAAGCTGTGTTGATCAATACCTTCCCAACCCATTCCAACACTTTGATGCCTCTCTGTTTCTCATCTGCAAACCATGTTGGGAGGGTCCTTCATTTGCTATTCCTGCTTTTCTTTATGTGTCAGTGATCAGGATGTTATGCACTATGCTCTCAATTCAATAGCAGAGCCTATGGGAATTCTGGTGGGAGTGAGCGTGGAGGATAAATAGCCAATGGTCAAGATGCATGTCGATACCAATGACAGAGCAAGAAATGGGATGAGGACCTGCAGGGAGAATTTAGAGCAGATGTACTCTGAATAATGGACCTGAAACGATAAAAGTATCCAAATTAGTTCTAGTTTCATGCATCATTGACCGAGAACTAAGACTTTATTTAGTTCAGTTTAGTGATGTGTAAACGGAAGCAGGCCCTTCGGCCCAGCGAGTCCATGCCGACCAGCGATCCCCACACACTAACGCCAGTCCTACACACACTGGGGACAATTTATAATTATACCAATCCAATTAACCTACAAACCTATATGCCTTTTGGAGTGTGCGAGGAAACTGGAGTATCCAGAGAAAGCACACGTGGGTCACAGGGAGAACGTACAAACTCCATACAGGCATCACCCGTAGTCAGGATCGAACCTGGGTCTCTGGCACTGTGAAGCAGCAACTCTACCACTGCGCCAGCGTGCCGCCCTGACGGTGCGGATAACCAAAGATGGTGCTGATGAAACCAAAGCTCGACACAAATTGCTGGAGTAAGTCAGTGGGTCAGGCATCATCTCTGGAGAAAAAGGATGGGCGACGTTTTGGGTCGGGACCTTTCACCATGGTGGTGATGAGAGCAGGATGGAGGCGGCTGCAGGAAGCAGGCTTTGGAACCAGATGAGGGCTGGCAGGTCTTATACAAACCAGAAGAATTGCATATCACAAGCACTGGGCCAAAATCACAGGGAGGTTTACTTGTATTGTTGAGAATGTTTGAAAGTAATTTTCAGAGAAACAGGAGCCAGATGATAGATGAGAGAGAAACAAGGCTGAAGATAAAACGCTAGCAGTTTGGAATGAGGAAAGAATATAAACATGAAAATAGACAACAAAGGAATATCTTGTGTGTAATACCATACAAAGTGTCTAGTGAAGAAGGCAGACAAACTAAGGGTGAATGTGGGGGAAACATAGAAACATAGGAAATAGGTACAGGAGTAGGCCATTCAGCTCTTCGAGCCACACCACCATTCAATATGATCATGGCTAATAATCCAAAATCAGTACCCCATTCCTCCTTTCTCCCCATATCCCTTGATTCCATTGGCCCTAAGAGCTATTGAATACATCCAGTGAATTGGCCTCCACTGCCTTCTGTGGCAGAGAATTCGACAGATTCACAACTCTCTGGGTGAAAATGTTTTTTCTGCATCTCAGTCCTAAATGGCGAACCCCTTATTCTTAAACCGTGACCCCCCCCCCCCCCCCGGTTCTAGACTCCCCCAACATATCTGAGTGGATAGTATCTGAGCTACTCCTGACATATGTCTGTGGAAGAAGAAGAGTAGATACTCAGCCATCATGCCAACATGGTTTACAGAGGCAAAGAAGCATGAACATTGAGTTGGGTGGTTCGGTCGGGTGGACAATATGGAGAGAAACTCAACACGTGAGGAGGGGTCATGGAATGAGGCCAAATGTGCTGACTCAGCACAATAAAGATTCAAGAGATTCAAGAGAGTTTATTGTCATGTGTCCCAGATAGGACAATGAAATTCTTGCTTTGCTTCAGCACAACAGAATATAGTAGGCGTGAATACAGGACAGATGAGTGTGTCCATATACCATTGTATAAATATATACACACATGATTAAATAAAACAGATAAAATGCAAATAAACAGATAATGGGCTATTAATGTTCAGAGTTTTGTATGAGTTGAGTTTAATAGCCTGATGGCTGTGGGGAAGTAGCTATTCCTGAACCTGGACGTTGCAGTCTTCAGGCTCCTGTACCTTGTACCTGAAGGTAGAGGGTAGATGAGTGTGTGGCCAGGATGGTGTGGGTCCTTGATGATGCTGCCAGCCTTTTTGAGGCAGCGACTGCGATACATCAGCCTAAATGCTGATTGTGTGCAGAAGATCCTCGATCGGTCACAGCGAGACGGAAGGCTAATTCTGACGGTGCTGAACAATGTGGCAACAATAGGAGGAGACTTTGACGATCCTAACATCAACTCAGTGGTAAAGGTAAAGCGATTAGAGAAATCAGTAAATACGTAGAGAATTACTTTAGCCAGCACACAAAAATAAACAGCTAAACCGAGGCAGCTCTCAGGATTAACGGCAGAGTAGATGAATCAGATTCCACAGGAGAACATTTCAGTGGATGTCAACATATTTTGATTGGATTTGGTGTATTTATGGAAAAGGATAAAGATAAATTTAGATAGCTCTCAATTTCTTTCAGTTTTATAAGAATTTATCGTTTTTACCTGCCGTCGTGCATTTTTATTTTTCTGTATCATCAGATAACGCCACATGACACAGATTATTCAGCATTTGCAAAACACGTTACACGGACAAAGAAGCTGCATCTCATCAACTAGCCTCTATATTTCACAATGTGTTGGATGGAACTCAGCGGGTCAGGCAGCAACCGAGGAGGGAATGGACAGGATGGCGCCTGACCTGCTGAGTTCCTCCAGCACTTTGGGCTTTGCTCAAGATTCCAGCATCTGCAGTTTCATGTGCACCCCTCTTACTTCACCCTGACTTGGGAATGGAGGAGGATGATGGATGATGGATCGTTACTGCCCATGCTAACTTGTTTCTCTCTTTCCCAATTCTGATGCAGGATGCCTGATCTGTTTATATGGTTATTTTGTGCCCAAAACTGATTTCTAAAGTATTTGGCTGTTCAGCGCAGCACAGTAAGTTGAGAGGTGTCCATGTTTTACTTAGCATTCATCATGTGACTTTGCCACTGTTTAACTCAGTGCCGTCAGATGTGAACATTCACCAACTGAAACAGTCGGCGGTGACATGCATGATTGTCACGTCAAACCTTAGACTTTACACATTAGAGAAACAGTGTGGAAAAATGCACTTTGGCCGACCAGCGATTACCCCGGACTTTAACACTATCCTGCACACTAGGGACAATTTACAATTTTTACAGAAGCCAAATAACCTACACACTAGTACGTCTTTGGAGTGTGGGGGGAAACCTGAGCATTATCCTACACACTAGGAACAGTTTACAATTTTACCAAAACCAATTAACCCACAAACCTGTACGTCTTTGGAGTGTGGGAGAAAACTGGAGCACCCGGAGAAACCCCACGCGGTCACAGGGAGAACATGCATACTCCGTGCAGACAGGACCTGTAGTCAGGATCGAACCCGGGTCTTTGATGCTGTAAGGCGACAACTCTACCGCTACACCACCGTTGCCGCCCCCAACTGTTGTCAAAAACATACAAATAATAATTGTGCTAACTTTATTTCTCTCCCTTCTAGTATTTATGAAGGGACTTTGACCTGAAACATTAAATCTGTTTCTCTTTTCCACAGACGCTCTCTGACTTGCTGTTTTTCTTTAATGTTGGAGCAAAATATGAATCCCACTGTTGTGTAGTATTAGATGGTTATTTTTAAGCTATTTGTTTCCACATCTGAGACAGCATAATCCTACCTGAAGCCAAATAATGGCTGCCTGTCAAAAACAGTCTGTTTAATTCAGAAGTAAATTGTTTTATTGTTTCCACTACAGCCATATGTTCGGCCAGATGGCTTATTACCGGTGTAACTATGGAATATGGTGGACAGGATATAAAAGGCTTGATTGATCAGTAGTTTAATTAGCCCAACTGGTTATTTGATCAAACTGCATCGCTGTCTAGGTCTGTCACTGCCGAATAAATATCATGTGGGGTTATCAAGTTACAGGGCGATTTTATTTTAATCCAGGCAGACGTTATACTTTTTGAAGTGGGAGAAGTTCAGCTAGCTAACGTCAGTGACAATTCACACTTTAGTTTAGATTAGTTTAGTTCAGTTAGAGATACAGCGCGGAAACAGTCCCTTCGGCCCACCGAGTCCGCGCCGACCAGCGATCCCCGCACATTAACACTACCCTACACGCACTAGGGACAATTTCACATTTATAACCAAGCCAATTAGCCTTTGGAATGTGGAAGGGAACTGAAGAACTCGGACAAAACCCACGCAGGTCGTGAGGAGAACGTACAAACTCTGTACAGACAGCACCCGCAGTCAGGATCGAACCCAGGTCTCTGGCACTAGAGGGCAGTAGCTCCACCACAGCGCCACTGTGCCGCTCTGAGCACAGCGAGCATCTCTTGCTTCCTCCACTAAGATACAGGTTGGGTGGCTTACAACACTTTCCATTCCGGCAATCCTGTGGTTTAGTTGAGGGACTGTTCCTAATTTGAAGTTAATTGAAAGCAGTTTCTGGGCATGAAACAATGCTCATAAGAATCCACGAGTCAGGTTGCCCAGGACTCTCCACCAGGCAGCCCAGGGTAAATATTCTCCAGTTGGTGGCAATGATCAGGGACAAAAATGCTGGCTCAGATGGCTTCCTAACGAAGACATGTTTTCTCTACAAAGGGAGGCACGGTGGCACAGCAGTAGAGTGCTGCCTTAGGCGTCAGACCTCCAGGTTCGATCGTGACTACGGATACTGTCTGTACGGAGTTTGTACATTCTCTCTGTGACCACGTGTGTTTTCCCTGAGTGTTCCAGTTCCCTCCCACACTCCAAAGACAAGCAGGTTTAAGGGTTAATTGGCTTTGTTAAAATAGTAAATTGTAGCGAGGCCAGACAGATTGAGCAAAGTGATTTTTATTTTTAATAAAAACGAAACAAAACTCGTGAAGTCGCGCGTGTCTGACTGAACTAACAATAATAGCTCCGGTTACTAGGAGGAGCGCTGACTGACTAACACACCCTAGAAAAGCCCGCGAACGAACCCCCGCGGACACGTGACGGAACCGACCAATGATGAGGGTGCTGACCTCCCCACCCCACCATTAGGTGCCGCTACAAAATTATCTCTAGTATATAGGATAGTGCTAGTGTACGGGGTGATCGCTGGTCGACACGTACTCGATGGGCTGAAGGACCTTGTTTCCGCAATGTGTCTTGAATAAAAACAAACTGCCCATTGGACAGCGCAGTGATATGATACCGCCTCTTGGCTCCAGTGACTCAGGGTCAATCCTACACTCAGCTGCTGACTTTGTGGAATTTGCCCGTTTTTCCTTTTTCATTGGCTTCTCTAGTTGCTCTGGTTTCCTCTCACATCCTAAATACATGTGGGTTTGTAGTTAATTTCCCATTCTATATTGCTCCTTGTGAGTTGGTGGGTAGTAGAATCAAGGGGGAGTTAATGGGAATGCTTTACAGGGAAAATTATTGAGGAATGGGTTTGCTATATGAATAGAGTCATACCGCAAGGAAACAGGCCCTTTGGACTAACTTGCCCATGCTGACCACGATGTCGCATCTACACTAATCCCACCTGCCCACATTTGCCACATATCTCTAAACCTTTTCTATGTACCTGTCCAAATGTCTTTTACAATGTTATAGTACCTGTCTCAACCACCTACTCTGGCAGCTCGTTCCATACCCGCCATCCTCTGCGTGACAAAATTGCCCCTCAGCGTGCTATTAAATCTTTCTGCTCTCACCTTAAACCTGAAGCACCTTCTGATTCAATGGAGTGAATGCCTCTTTCTTTGCCATGAGGGAGTATGTTTTCATTGCACCAGGATCCTCTTGTTGTGGAGCATGCCATCCAATGATACAGCCTTCAAAGTAACACTGCTGAAAGGTCACTATTCAAATGGAAGGGTCAGATTCAAAGGCTATTGTAAATTTATATCCAGGGACTTAATAGTAAGTTTTTGAGTTGTTTATATCGGAACTGGACCAGAAATCAAATACCTGTTCACACGAGGGGCAGAGAGGCGGTGAGTACTGATATCCTTTTCTGCCTCCCTGGATTTCTGACAATTTGGTAATGATTTGCAAGTTGGCAAAGCCCTGAAGCAGAATATTTTGCATTTCCCCTTGTGTGTTATTTGTGGCTTTGTGCTAACACTCGCATCCCAGAATCAAAGTTTTGAGTCTGTCTCGCAGCAGGGTTTACACACAAAAATCAAAGCTGCCATTTCAGGCCAGTATTCGGGGTGCACTGTTTTTCAGGATGTGATCTTTCTGGGGATTCATCAAACCAGATCCCTCCTGCTCTCTTTGCAGAATGAGCTCCATTCAGCTGTTTTGCACTCATCGTTGAATTTATTGTTGTGTTTACCATTACTGTGCATAGATGGTCTAATCTGTGAGCTTCATGTGATCAAGGAATTTAATTGAACCCTGGTGTATATGGCAATGAACTAAAGATACAAGCAACTTATCGAGTCAAAGAGTCATACAAACAGCCCCTTCGGCCCAACTTGCCCACACCGACCCAAATGTCCCATCTACACTAGTCCAACCTGCTGGCATTTGGCCCATTGCCCTCCTATCCATGTACTTGTTCAAACGGTTCTTAAATGTTGTGATAGTAACTGCCTCCTACCTCCTCCGGCAGCCCATTCCATACACCCACTGTCCTTTATGTGAAAAAGTTATCTCTCAAGTTCCTATTCAATTCAGTGGGTCAGACAGCATCTCTGGAGAACATGGATTGGTGGCGTTTCAAGTTGGGACCTTTCTTCAGATTGCTGAAGGGTCTCAACCCGAAATGTTACTTATCCATGTTCTCCAGAGATACTGTCTGACCTGCTGAGTTATTCCAGCATTTTGTGTCTTTTTTTGTAAACCAGCTTCTGTAGTTGCTTTCATCCTTATGACAATGAACTAATTTGATCAGAACACTCTCAGATTGTTGGAGAACATTTTACAGCATTATTTGAAAGGGTAGACCACACAGTCCTGTCAAATGGAGTCTCTAAAACATAACCTATTTATTATCCTCTTACAGTACGCACCTTTAAAAGCAACTCTTCAGAGCGTATCTGGGTTGTGAATTTAGAAGAAAACTAAACACATCCAATGTTTGTGAAGGTGGAATATAACCAAATCCTACTTGCGGCAGCTAAAAATGATGATTATTTACATAGTGCTGAGGTGGAAAACATTCCAGGGTGCTGACTTGAAAGAATCAACAGAGTGCGGTGGTAGGGACAGGAGAAATCACCATAGACGGGGTTTCAGGTTTGCAACCTAGGCTGATACACATATAGCATTGAGGGACTGCTGCAACTTCAACGATCGTTCGTGTGAGACATTAAACAGTCTTCCTTCTCAGGTTTAGTTTAGTTTACTTTAGAGATACAGCGCGGAAACAGGCCCTTCGGCCCACTGAGTCAGAAGCGAACAGTGATCCTCGCACACTAACACTATCCAACACACACTAGGGCCAATTTACAATCATACCAAGCCAATTAACTACAAACCTGTACGTCTTTGGAGTGTGGGACGAAACTGGAGATCCTGGAGAAAACCCATGCAGGTCACGGGGAGAACACACAACCTACGTACAGACAGCACCCATAGTCGGGATAAACACCAGGACTCTGGCGCTGTATGGAATGGTGCGTGCAAAAGATCCCACAACAATATTGAAAGAGGAACAGGGAAATCCCAGAGACATAGAGTTATGTAGCATGCGAAACAAGTCCTTTGGACCATCTAGTCCATGCCGATCATTGTGATTTTCTGAGCAGCACCAGGGATATGACCTGCATTTGGGCCATTTACCTCGAATCCATTCCTCTCCATTTACCTGTCCAAATGTCTTTTAAACATTCTAATTGTACCCACCAGTTCTTTTTGAGGTGCTTTCCATCTATCCATGTCCTTCGTGGTGAAAACTTGCCCCTTAATACGTCATTAACTTTTTCCCCTTAAACAAATGCCCTCTAGTTTTAGACGCTTTTATTCTGGGAAAATATCCATGACCATCCACCTTATCTGTGCCTCTGAGGATAAGCCTCTGTAAAGTCACCCCTCTTTCCTACACTCCAGTCCCAGTCTATCCATCTCTCCTTAGAACTCAAGCTCTCCAATCATAATGAGTAAGAAGGAACTGCAGATGCTGGTTTCAAAGTCACATACACCAATTGGTGTAGTGAAATGCTTCTTGCCCAGTTTAGACTGGAGACACAAAATGCTGGAGTAACTCAGTGGGTCAGGCAGCATCTCTGGAGAAAAGGAATTGGTGGCGTTTTGGGTCGAGACACATAAACACATAAAACAAAACAAACAATAATAGTGACAAAAGACAAAAGTCTATGTAATTCAGAGCTTATTTAGAGGTTGTGGTGATTAATAGCCTGATGACCATCGGGAAGAAGTTGCTTCTGAACCTGGACGTTACAGTTTTCAGGCTTCTCTATCTTCCTCCCTATGACAGGAATGAAATGATTGTGTGTCAAGGGTGGTGTGGGACTCTGATGATGCCGGCTGCCTATTTGAGGCAGCGACTCCTGTAAATCCCTTCGATGGTGGTGTTACGACTCCTGAAGGCAGGTACCTCAGAGTCGCGTAACATAATCAAAAACCAGGTTCAAGTTTAAGAAAATAGTCTTTAATTTTGTTAAAAGAGGACAAAAACCCGAACCTGATTTAAACAACACAGTCAGGGACAAGAATCGACTAACAAATAAATACAACAGTGCTTCAGCCAGCCTCGCAATGGACCGTCGAACTGGAGTCTCTAATCCTGCCTAAATAGAGATAACCCTGCAACAAAATACACGAAAACCCTCAGGTCAGCCCTTATCCATCCCAATACAACATTAATTTACAAATATAGAAAACAATATACAAAGTGCTATGCCATGTGGCCAGGCCTCCTGCAGCTCACACCAGCAGCCTGTTGGCTTAGTCAGGGTCGACGAAGAAGAGAGAGAATTCTGGGATCTCCTGCTATTTAAGCTTCCGATGAGTCACCGGTCACGTGACGCAGCTTGGCCAATCGGGTACAGGAGCTCTTAACCCCTTGATTCCTGACTCCCAGCCACGGGGCCTGCACTCAGGAGAGGAACAGAAAAGGTAAGTACATAGCATTCACCGGGGGCGGGGAAGCGCCTAACAGGTGGCGAGATCAGTACGGGTGGACTGGGAAGTGTTCACCGCTTTTTGCCGTCTACTTCGCTCCTGGGCGTTCAAGTCGCCGATCCAGGCCGTGATCACTTTTACATCACTTTCCAACCTCTATTGCTACCTCCCTCTCCTTCTCCCACCTGCTTCATCCTCCTCTCCTTTCCCTCCCCACTTCCTCACTCCCCTTGACCCCTCTCAACCCACCCCCCTTCCCCCATCCCCTCCAACCCTCTTCCCCCACCTCGGTCCTCTGCAACTCCCTTCCCCCCCCCCCACACAACCCCCTTCCTCAGCCCCCACACTCTATAATTTCCCCTTGTAACTTTGAGATTTATAAACGGATCAATTTTTGTTGTAAACTAACCACTAGCGTGCATCGATAACCTCCTCCACCTATACTGCCTGCCCTGTTATTTCCAGCAACTTCTGCATTTATTTCAGATTTCCAGCATCTGAAGTTTCTGTTTGGCTTGTTTAGAAACAGTTGCCTGGTCCTGGATGATTCAGCCACATTGATTTTCCAATGGCATTTGCAAAACAAAAGGTGGGGAGATTAATAATGTAGCGTTCGCAACACTTGCAATCTCACTAACGATTTATTGACACTGGGCGACGTTTTTTTTTTCATAATTGAAGACTTTCTATTGCGTACTCAAGCATTAAAGCGAGAGTTTAAAAAAAAACAACACTAATCATAAATAAAACCTATTTTTGTTGTATTTTTCCCCAGCTTGGAATTTCTACCTCTCAGCCCGGGGTGAAACCGTTCTCGCAAAGATTGACTGCTGAATGGGGAATTAGTGTTTGAAAGTTGCGGCGAGATGGCCATCTGCGAGTAGTTCCTTAACGCTCTGGGCGCACTTGCTTTGTGGAAGCGCAGGGTGGCGGGTGACTGAGTGGTAGCGCGCAGTGTCCGATGTGTCGTGCGGTAGCAGCGCTCGATGGGTCGAGACGCTGCTAGCCACTGTGCTCGGTTTCTGGTGCAGTAAATCAAGTCAAGTCACATTTATTTATATAGCACATTTAAAAAACAACTCTCGTTGACCAAAGTACTTTACATTTGTTATAAGAGTAGTATGCACAGGCAGGCTACATATATTAGGTATGTTACAATATCTACCTTTAGCAGCGCTGCAGTTCTGCCACTCCCCGTGTGCGTGACTTTGGCGCCTTTCAGAGGGGGGCGGGTTTAAAATGCCGTTTTGCCCCAGACAGTCCAAATCGATCAATCTCGGGCGATTTCGTTGCTAAAGAGAAATTGCTCCGACATTTCGTTCATGAAGGTATTTTTAAACTACGCTAGATCAATTATTAGTAGTTTAAAAATCATCTTCTAAAGCCGTGAACGCCGACAGCGGAATGGACCTAACGTAGGCGATAAAAGAAGCTGCACAGTATATTTTTACATAAAAACGTGCTTCTTAGGAAGCCTTTAATCAAATTTTCCATCATGCGAAAAGGGGACAAAAAAAAACGAACCGGCTGTATTTTTCTTGCGACTGGGGGTTAAATTCACCGCAAACCGCAACGTTCCAATCCAACGCGTTCCACTAAAACCCACTTGAAGTTGATTTAAATGGCCGTTAATTTACAGGCATTAAACACTAAATTCCTTCCATTTGGCCTATAAATTCATGAAAATGAGATTTAAAAATCAAGTTATATTGTGGATTATTGTGTGAATGTTATTTGGACACAGGCAATTTAAAAATGTTTATCATTTCTTAAGAAATGGATAGATGTTTAGATTTAGTAATTGAATTTTGTAATTAGCTACAATTAGGTAACTAAATAATTATATGCTTTAATTTCAGGTCATTCAAGTAAGATTGTTTCATATTTGTTTCAGAATGCTTCAATCTATAATAACTGAAAATTTCATTGAGTTCTATTAATTTTTAAGAAAGTTATGGGCTTTTGACTGTCCTAGATCACAGCTTTTGAGTTAAGTCAATGGAAAGGCAATGGGGAACAAGATGCTAATTTCCGAGTATGAAAATGGCCATAACTTTTTTAATACTGAAGATATGAAAGTGAATTTTTATGCTTTATCTGATGGGATAAATTGCAGACTTGATTTTAAAAATCTCAACATTTTGTAACATTGCTACATGTATATATACAAATAGCCCTCACTCAGAGGACGTCAGGAAAGTCTTGGCAGAACAGATATGTTTTTAGTGTAGACTTAAAGGAGTCAATGGAGGGGGCAGTTCTAATGGGGAGGGGGATGCTGTTCCACAGTCTAGGAGCTGCGACCGCAAAGGCGCGGTCGCCCCTGAGCTTATACCGAGACCGCGGGACATTCAGCAACCCCAAGTCGGCTGATCTGAGGGACCTGGAGGTGGTGTAGTGGGTGAGAAGACTTATAATGTATGTGGGTGCAAGCCCATTGAGGGCTTTGTAGACAAAGAGGAGGGTCTTGAAATTTATTCGGAACCGCACAGGTTTGGAGGGGGTCCGGTCTGCATTACCCTCGCACACATTCATGGGATGTGGTCTTGGAAAGGAGGATGCTCCTCAAACTGCGGAGCATCTTGGACAATACAACTCAACCCCTCCACGACACACTGGTCAACCTGAGGAGCACCTTCAGCAATAGACTGGTTCCACCTAGATGCAGCACAGAACACCACAGGAGATCCTTCTTCCCTGTGGCTATCAAACTGTACAACTCCTCCCCCTTCTGTCGTGGGGCAGACTGACCCCCCCACCAATTTAGCCCGGCATAAAGTATTGAGAGATGGCTGAGGTCCCATTACTGAATGACTGGGATGAGAGTCTAAAATGTATTGGTTCTGTTGGTTGATAGATCTGATCCCATCATCAAAATGGTGACGTGTTGTTATTCACCAGCGTGAAGCAAAAGCAAAGAAAGCTACAAGCCCTCCATTTCATTTCAGGGATTGTATTGCATGTAACTAGACGCTTACAGCAACAGCTTGTGTTTGAAGGTAGCTGAAGTGAAGATGTGACTATTTCATGTCACTTTCTCTTTCCGTCTTTTACCTTTTGCCTTCTGCAGCCCTTGTGGTTGGATAGTCATTGAGTTGCACGGTACAGAAGGAAGCTGTATGTTTCTATGCCTTGCGTAGGAAGGAACTGCAGATGCTAGTTTATACTGAAGATAGACGCAAAAGGAGAGGGAAAGGATGGGTGACATTTTCGATCGGAACCCTTCCTCAGACTGAAAGTAGAGGGTGGGGGTGGGGGGGGTGGGAGGCATATTAAACTGCTCCTCCTCAAAGAAGAAGTCTGAAGATGGGTCCCAACCTAAAACGCCACGTGCATTTTCTCCAGAGAAAGAGCCTGACCTGCCGATTTACTCCAGCATTTGTGCCTATCTTCGGTATAAACCAGCATCTGCAGTTCCTTTTTATTACCTACTGGGAGCCCCTCCATGAGCTCTTAAATATTGTTCTGCTTCGCGGAATTACATTCCATTGACTCTCAAATTGTATGGTGACTGTAATAAATGGACATGTGATTACAGTAAGATCCACCTTAGGACCACCTTGCTCAACACCTACACTGTTCGTCTGAACGCTTAATAGATGATTAGAAATGTAATCAACTAAATATTGAAAACCAAAGTACTTACCCGCACTACAATCGTATGTTTCCTAACCACTAACTATCTTCACCTTGGCCAAATAAAAGTGTCGCAAAATTTTACTCGTACGTAAGTTCCATATATGAAGGCATGGAACTAAGGATGAGCAAGAACTAATTATGTTTCTATTATCCAAAACTTAAGCTAATTGCTGTATGTTTCTCATCAGTGATCGAGAAATATTGACGACTGCAGTAAAGGTGATACAGGAGAGATTGAATGTATGGGTTTTAAGCAGCGGTTAACTATATTAGCTGGAGAAAAAAAAGTTAAGAATATTACTGAGACAGGCACCGCCCTCAAAATTCATGAGAAAGGCTTGGGGTATGAAGTTGGGAGAGATGCTTTGAAAGGATTGCCGATAGGCTAATGCTAGAAAACTGCTGATGGATGAATATTCCGATTGGGAGGGTGGAGAAAGAAGTGTTCCACTGGGCTTAGTGCTGGGAACAATGTTATTCATTTTATTTGAGTTGAATTTAATAACAAGTCAAGTCCGTATGTGAATTTCCAGGCGTTGCCACACCGAGGGTACAATTTATCCATGACAAGACATTAGCAAATTAGCTATCTGCTCATCAGCTGCACAATAGAAAATGAGAAACTGAGGTGGAAGAGACTGAAAAGGATGGTACAAGTACTAAGAGAATACAGCCATCTTGAAAGATTGAATAGATTGTTTTTTTCACCCCGGATTAGAGAAAAGTAGCAAAATCACAAATTACGGGGAGGTTGGATATGTAGAGAATAAAATCCCGCAGGGGAATCCAAAACTCGAGGCCTGAGGGAGAGTCAAAAACTAGAGGCCGTAAATATCAGCCAGTTGCCAATAAATCTGAAAGAGTAATAAGGAAAAAAAATATTTAGTGGTTAGGATGTGGAGCTTCATAACACAGGAATTAATTGAGGTAAATTCCAGAGATGTTTTCAGAAGTAAATGAGGAAAGAGGTAGATGACATAGGAGGAGATATGGATGTCAATGCCAGCACAGACTAGTTTGGGTTAGATGATTTATTTGTGTTGTATATGCTATGTACCTGTAACTGATTGTGGATTGAATGGAAATGAGATTTTATGACCATTCATTCATAACACTTGGTAGTGCTTATCTTCGTAAAGCTGTCAAGGTAACAAGAGTTATTTAGACCCACATTTTCCTTGGGATTGGCTGGACATGTAAGCAAAGGAGAAGAGATAAAAGAACTTGCATTAATATTGTGCCTTCCCCATCCATGTCACCTTCAAAATATTATCTCTGTGTGAGGCACTTCTAATCAAGCAATATTCACGGAATTAGTAAGCATGTTAGCAGTTTATTATAATTGCTGTTAGTTGAATTTATATTATAATCATGGGGAGAACAACATTAGGGTGGCACGGTGGTGCAGCGGTAGATTTGCTGCCTTAACGCGCCAGAGATCCGGGTTCGACCCTGACGATGGGTGCTGTTGGTACGGAGATTGTACCTCCTCTCTGCGACCACGTGGCTTTCTCCGGGTGCTCCGGTTTCCTCCCACACTCCACAAACATGTGCAGGTTTGTAGGTTAATTGGCTTTGGTAAAATTGTAAATTGTCCCCAGCGTGTAGGATCGTGCAAGTGCACGGGGAACGCTAGTCAGCGCGCACTAGTTGGGACGAAGGGCCTGTTTCTGCATTGTGTTTCTTAAAGTCTAAAGTCTAGCATACGAGAAACATTAACAGGACCCAATGGTGATGGTGTTAAGGACCCCAGCTGGGAGGCAGCAGGGCCGGCAGAGTCAACGGGGAAATATGGGGAACGTCATGGAGTTGGCAGCATGGAAATGGTTGGGGAACCATTAGATCCAGCAACGTCAACAACCTTGACCTTGGGGGAACTGGGAAGGTGATGGGGGCCCAGTTGATCTGGTATGGAGGTTGTCAGGAGGGAGGGGGTGAGAGTGGGCAGTATGGTAGCCCCAGCCTGAAGAAGGGTCCCAACCCGACACTGTAAAAGTTTCTACAGATATGCAAAAAGGAAAAGATTAATGAAGACGAATGTAGGTCCCTTACAGTCAGAGACAGATGATTTTATAATGGGAAATAAGGAAATGGCAGAACAGTTAAACGAGTACTTTGGTCCTGTCTTCACTAAGGAAGACACAAACAATCTCCCAGAAATACTAGGGGACCGAGGATCTAGTGGGAGGGGGAAACTGAAGGGAATCCACATTAGTCAGGATATGGTGTTAGGTAAACTGTTGGGACTGAAGGCAGATAAATCCCCAGGGCCTGATGGTCTGCATCCCAGAGTACTCAAGAAGGTGGCTCCAAAAATCGTGGATGCATTGGTGATCATTTTCCAATGTTCTCTCAACTCTGGATCTGTTCCTGTGCACTGAAGGGTAGCCAATGTAACTCCACTTTTTAAGAAAGGAGGGAGAGAGACAGCGGGGAATTATAGACCAGTTAGCCTTATTCGGTAGTGGGGAAGATGCTGGAGTAGATTATTAAAGATGTTATAGCAGCACATTTGGAAAGCAGTGACGGGATCAGTCAAAGCCAGCATGGATTAATGAAGGGGAAATGCTTGACTAATCTTTTGGATTTTTTTGAGGATGTAACAAGTAGAATGGATAAGGGAGAGTCAGTGGATGTGGTGTATCTGGACTTTCAAAAAGCCTTTGACAAGTTCACGCACAAGAGATTAGTGTGCAAAATTAGAGCACATGGTATTGGGAGTAGAGTATTGGCATGGATAGAGAACTGGTTGGCGGACAGGAAACAAAGAGTAGGAATTAACGGGTCCTTTTCAGAATGGCAGGCAGTAACTAGTGGGGTGCCACAAAGCTCGGTGCTGGGACCCCAGTTGTTTACAATATATATTAATGATTTAGACGTGGGAATTAAATGTAACTTCTCTAAGTTTGCAGATGACACAAAGCTGGGTGGCGGTGTGAGCTGCGAGGAGGATCCTATACGACTGCAGGGTGACTTGGATAGGTTGGGTGAGTGGGCAGAAGCATGGCAGATGCAGTATAATGTGGATAAATGTGCAGTAATTCACTTTGGTGGCAAGAACAGGAAGGCAGATTATTATCTGAATGGTGCCAGATTAAAAGGGGAGATGCAACAAGACCTGGGTGTGCTTGTATATCAGTCACTGAAAGTAAGCATGCAGGTACACCTGGCAATGAAGAAAGCCAATGGCATGTTGGCCTTCAGAGAGGATTTGAGTTTAGGAACAAGGAGGTCCTGTAGTTGTATAGGGCCCTGATGAGATGCAAGTGGAGTATTCTGCGCAATTTTGGTCTCCTAATTTGAGGAAAGACATTATTGCTATTGAGGGAGTGCAGCATAGGTTCACCAGGTTAATTCCAGAGATGGCGGGACTGATGTATGATGAAAGAATGGGCCAACTGGGCTTGTATTTGCTGGAATTTAGAAGGGTGAGAGGGGATCTGATAGAAATATATAAAATTCTTAGAGGATTGGATAGGATAGATGCAGAAAAAATATTCCCGATGTTGGGGGAGTCCAGAACCAAGGGTCACAGTTTAAGAATAAGGGGATTTAGGACTGAGATGAGGAAAAACCTTTTTAGGACTGAGATGAGGAAAAACATTTTCACCCAGGGAGTTGCGAATCTGTGGAATTCTCTGCCACGGTAGGCAGTGGAGGCCAATTCACTGGATGGTTTTAAGAGAGAGTTAGATTTGGCTCTGTGGGCTAAGGGAATCAAGGGGTATGGGGGAAAAGCCGGAATGGGGTACTGATTTTGGATGATCAACCACGATCATATTGAATGGCGGTGCTGGCTCGAAGGGCTGAATGACCTACACCTGCACCTATTTTGTTTCTATTTTCCATGTTTCCATGCCTAGTTTAGTCTAGTTTGGAGATACAGTTTGGAGAAGCAGGACCTTCGGCCCACTGAGCCCACACCGATCAGCGATCCCAGCACACAAACACTATACTACACACACTAGGGACTATTTACTTTTTACCTTTATACCAAGGCAATTAACCTACAAACCTGCATGTCTTTGGAGTGTGGAATGAAACTGAATATCTTGGAGAAATCCCACGCAGTTCACAGGGAGAACGTACAAACTCCGTACAGACATGCACCCGTAGTCAGGATCGAGCCCGGGTCTCTGGCGCAGTGAGGCTGTAGCTCTACTGCTGCGCCGCCGTACCACTGTGTCATCTGTCCCGTCTCTCCGGAGATGCTGCCCGACCTGCTGATTTGTACTTTGTGTGTTGCTCAAAGATTCCAGCATCTGCAGTTTCTTGTGCCGCTCTGACAGTGATGGGATGCTGGCCTGTGACTGAGAATTCCCCATCTAATGCAATTCTCATTTCAATGTGTCTACATAAACTTTAGTGTTTGCTGTGCACATTTTTCTCGAGCAAGGGAAAGATTAATGGTCCCATTACGTTAGTTCAAATGTTTTTAAAATTTTAACCAGCTCTATGGAAGCTGGGCTAAATGCTCCCTATTACCATTCCACACAGAGAGGAGGGTGAACAGCTTTGAACCTCGGCTGCACGAGTGTCCCAAGGTTGTGCGGACAGCTAATGGAAACCCTGAGGCACATACAGTAATGAGTTTAACAAGCTCTGGGTGTGGAAGAGGTGGGCTGTGAATATCCACCAGGGTCCTATTAGAAATATCAATGCATTGAATTTTGAACACGAGCGAACGTGAATATCATAAATGGGGAGAAATGGAATGCAATAGAACTCCATCAACACAAAAGAAAAATTGTTTATCGCGAAATGGAATGCACCGGCTGAAATCCTAGAGGAAGCAGATTCAATAGTAACTTTCAAAAGAAAAATTCCTATATTCCTAAGGGGAAACATTTATAGTCCTGGGGAAATGAGGAGGGAAAGGAACACCTTGGATCGTACTTTCAAAATGTCCGCGTAGCCACATTGGGGCAAGTTGTAAGAAGGAACTGCAGATGCTGGTTTTAAACCGAAGATAGACACAAAAAGCTGGGGTAACTCAGCGGGTCAGGCAGCACCTCCGGAGAAAAAGAATTAGGTGATGTTTCGGGTCGAGATTCTGAAGAAGGGTCCCGTCCCGAAATGTCACCTATTCCGTCTCTCCGGAGATGCTGTCTGACCCGCTGAGTTGCTCCAGCATATTGTGTCTATCTTGGGGCAAGTAGCCCGCTCCCGTCTTTAACCCCTCTCTTAATATTCGCAATTAATAATTTAAAGATGATGGAAAACGGCAGAATTAAGTGCTGAACTAGTGCTGTATAGATCAGATATTTTAAAATGGTTTCCAAATATGAATTGGCAAAAATGACCTTCCACAACCGTGTCCATTGCCCATTGGAGCAATGACTCGGTCACCAATGTCCTATATTGTTCATTTTGGCATATTTCCTTTAATAATTGTCGGTCAATGATTAGTCAATACAAGGAGAAAGGAATATTTCACCCATTCCTTCACTCCAGAGATGCTGCCTGTCCCGCTGAGTTATTCCAGCATTTTATGTCTACCTTCCTATACCTAGCTTCTTATTTTGATTGCTTTTAAATACGAGCTGCAATGTTTTCTAATCAAAATTTTGAATGAATGGTGTGGGTATTATTTTTAACCATGACACTATTATTTGTAAAATTATATCTTGCAATGCATTAATAATCCTTGTATCCCTTTGGCTTGACTTTTACTTTGTCTGGAGCTACAATGAGGCAGTTTGTGAGATTGCATTAAATATGTTAAATAAATGCAAAGTGTGTAGGAAGGAAGTGTGTCTCATTGTCTGTAACTAATTTTCACCTGGGCCATAGCTAACAATTCCCTTGATCATCGTTACTTTTTTGCATATCTTTCATTCATTTGTTCTGTATCTCTGTGTATCATTGTCTATATCTCTCGCTTCCCTTTCCCCTGACTCTCTGTGTGAAGAAGGGTCTCGACCCATGAAAGTAAGCGTGCAGGTACAGCAGGCAGTGAAGAAAACGAATGGCATGTTGGCCTTTATAACAAGAGGAGTCGAGTATAGGAGCAAAGAAGTCCTTCTGCAGTTGCACAGGGCCCTAGTGTAACCACACCTGGAGTATTGTGTGCAGTTTTGATCCCATAATTTGAGGAAGAACATTCTTGCTATTGACGGGGTGCAGCGTAGGTTTACAAGGTTAATTCCCGGGATGGCGGGACTGTCATATGCTGAGAGAATGGAGCAGTTGGGCTTGTACACTCTGGAGTTTAGAAGAATGAGAGGGGACCTTATTGACACATATAAGATTGTTAAGGGTTTGGACAGGCTAGAGGCATGTTCCCGATGTTGGGGGAGTCCAGAACCGGGGGCCACAGTTTAAGAATAAGGGGTAAGCCATTAAGAATGGAGACAACACTTTTAGAACACTTTTTCTCACAGAGAGTTGTGAGTCTGTGGAATTCTCTGCCTCAGAGAAAGTTGTTTTCAATGCAGTTCATGTGTACATTTAGTTAGAAATTGTCCATTACCTTTCATTAATGGCTGTAGAAATGCACTGGTTCTTATCGTGGCGGTTTATTGCAACGTTCTCAAACTCCAAGTTCGATAGCCACTAATTTATCGGGTACGATTAGAAAAGTAGTCTCACACATTCGATGAACTCCAGTGACAGTAATAATAAGTCTTCCAGTCTTGATTAATTGTTTTTTATTGAAATAATACAAAACAATGATATGGTCCATCCCGTTCCGTTCTTAATCATCGTTCCATTCATGTCATATAAATCATAAAAGTACATCGTCTGACAACATATATATGTCCCGATCATGGTCGTGGTCATGGTAGAAAGACTGTTTCAATCCTTGGCCCGATCAAAACTGAAACTAATCATCTGAGCATCTGCGTTAATGTCAAGCCAAAAACACGCCCCAGACTGCGTATAAAATCCCACCCACATTAACGCAGCCAGATAATAATTAAAGGTAACTAGACGTGCTATAATAATCTTACTTAAGCTTAATGGCTCCAACAGTTATTCTGAAGACATGCATTGTTTCCCATATTTCAGTAGGTACCTCTTGGTGTTATTGGTGATGACATTAACCACTGCCCTCAATGCACCTGCACTGCCGTCAGCCAACTGAGGGAAGAGGTATTTGAAGATGCAGCCCATGGATTTGGTACAAACCTTGTGGGCTAATGGGGTAGCAATAATCCCAGCCTTCCTGCATGCTCTTGACAGCTTGGAATTACCTGCAGTGGGCATTTTAGCACTGGAGAAATACCATTAATGCTGTGTCCACAAGAGCACTTCAGAGTCACTTGAAGGATAAGTAAACTAATGTCAGAAATTGCCAACATTGAACAAGCCACGTTGGTTGCATGCCTGATCACCAGACTCCTAAAACAGGCACTGTTTCCAAATGTAACAAGAGGAAGGATTGCTTGGTGTACAGAGCACCTAGAGCTCTCTATAGAGTCCGGGTGGCACAATTGCCCAGCGGTAGAGTTGCTGCCTTACCGCGCCAGAGACCGGGTTTGATCCTGACTACGGGTGCTGTCTGTATGAAGTTTGTACGTTCTCTCCTTGACCTGTGTGGGTTTTCCCCGGAGGCTCCAGTTTCCTACCACATTCCAAAGACTTGGTAAAGTTGTAAATTGTGCCTAGTGTGTGTGTAGGGTAGTGCTAGAGTACATGGATCACTGTTCGAAGTGGACTTGGTGGATCCAAGGGCCTGTTTCCGCGCTCTATCTCTAAACTAAAAAAAATCAGACAATCCAAGGATGTGTTAAAGCCTGCTTGAAGAAATGCAACATCCGTGATGTCTGACTCCTTGGCTTTCCTTGTCTATAACCACTTTAGTTGGAGTTTTTGGGGTGATATTGAGAACTCAGGAGTGGTATTGAGACTCAAAGTGGTGCAGTGATAGAGTTGCTGCCTCACGGTGTCAGAGACCTTGGCTCAATCCTGCCCATGGGTGCTATCTGTGTGGAGTTTTTACATTCTCCCTGTGACCCCTTGAATTTTCTACAGGAGCTCCAAAGCAGAGACGTGCAGGTTTCTAGGTTAATTGGTTCCGTAAATTGCCCCTGCCGTGTCGGATGCGAAACATGGAACATGGAATGGAACATGGAAAACGTTATTGTCATTCAGACCTTGCGGTCTGAACGAAATTTCGTTGCCTTTAGTCATACATATAGTAATTAACAAAACACACAATAACACATATTTAACATCCACCACAGTGAGTTCACCAGACACCTCCTCACTGTGATGGAAGGCAAAAATCTTGTCTTTGTCTCTTCCCTTCTTGATTCTTCCTCTTCTTCTGCGCTGAGGCGACCCAGGCTACCGATGTTGTGACCGCACCGGGTGATGTAAATAAGTCCCGCGGCTGAACCGCGCTCCGCGAGTCGGCCGGTTCAACTCCGTGGCCCGGGGCGGTCAAAGCTGCCGAAACTGCCGCCCTCCAGTCCAGCGGACGCAGTGGGCTAACACAGAACTGGTGTACGCGTGATTGATGGCTGGCGTGACTCGGTGGGCCGAAGGCCTGTTTCTATACTGTATCTCAAAACTAAACTAAACTAAACCAAAACAAGTCCATGCATGGTGAGGCAGGTTGTATAACAACATTTAAAAGGTATTTGGACAGATACATGGATAGGAAAGATTCAGAGGATGTGGGCCAAATGTGTGCAGGTGTGACTAGGGCATCTTGGTTATCATGGACAAGTTTAGCCAAGGGGCCCGTTTCAGTGCTGTCTGATTCTATGACATTGTTCCAGAGACTATATGCGTTGTAGAAGTGAACCACTTTCCAATCTACCCACTGGTCACCACCTGCTCCATCTGTTCATTCAAATTGAGCCAAGTTGATTTGACTTTAAATTCAAATTTACAAACTATCTTCAGTCACAGTGACCATAATGTTTTTATAAAACTGCATTGGGTCATTGCTACTGAGGGAATAACATCATTTGTGACTTATTCAATTTGGAGATTTGGGTTTTCTTTTTAAACTGATAACGTAAAAAACCCTTAAGACCATTGGGATTTAAAAACAAAACTAGATAAAACATTGGCAATAAATGACAATTAGGTTGAATTGACATTTAGTTTTTAAAATGCTGCAAATGATTTTCAAAGTGCCCACATAGACTATCAGGCACTGATTGGGGGCACAATGTTGGTACGAGTGTGTGAGAAACCAAACATGTGCACAGGTCAAGTAAAAAAAAAAAAAAATTGCTGGAACTATTCTGACTGAAGGATTTAGCAAGGTAACTGTCGCTGAAACAATCAGCTTACCGGAAAGCATTCATAATTGGCTCAGGAAGCTCCAACAAGGATAGCGCTGAATCACTTTTGATGTTGAATCTGCTCCCCCATGGATTGAAAAGTAGGTTAGCTTCAAGCTCTTTGTACAGTTGAATTAAACATCAGAATGAATGATGAAATCCACTACCTCCGAGCAAGATGCAGAGTTAAGGCAAGCCTTTATCTCTGTGCCAATATGTGTCTTCCTCAAATTAGGGTGAGTACATTTAAAATCACAAATGATTCCTCAGGCAAAGTGCAGAATTGGTGCGCATACATCACGTTGGACATGATTTTTATTGTCATTTCAACTTGATTGCACTCGAGACTGAAAGTTGATACAGCTTCCCCCTCCCCACCCACACTCACTATTAAAGTCTCCTTTACATGTTTCAACCCAACTATCACTTACTTTTACAAATGTACACAAGCAAAGCCCGTCCAACACTCCTCAGAAGACACTTCCTTCCCACCTTCCTAGTCCAGAGAAATAGTTTAATAAACCTTCTGGATAGTCTTCAATGCATATACACTCTCCCTTAAAGTGACAAATTCTGTCACGGTTCCCCAGGTGTGGTCTTGCCAATGTCCTATATCAATAAAACATCAACTCCCTAGTTATTGTAAGAAAAATTGAAATAATAAGTAATAATATTTTTACCTTTTCTAAGTAGTTACAACGCCTGCAGACTAGCCTTTTGCAAATTGTTCTCTAAGTCAGCCAACCTTGGTGCTCTTCAGGTTTTGCCATTTAGATAATGCGCTTTTTTAAATTTGTGCTGTCAAACCTGACTTTCATATTTCCCACACTGTCCTGTTTGCTAGCTCTTTGCTCATTCATTCCATCCAATCTATATTCAATAGCTCTCCTCTTTGCAACTAGCTCTCCTTCCAATCTGTATACCATGAGCACATTTAACAACTGTAATTCACCTATCATTTATTTTCAGTATATCTGCTTCTTGTTACTATTTTGTCGAACAAAATATCCATTAGCCCCCTGTTTCCTGTTAGACAGCCAATGTATTATCCGTACAAAAATGTTACATCCTGTGACCTCTGGAAATCTAAGTACAGTGCATTTAACAATCGCTCTTTATCCCCATATTACATGGTTAAAGGGCTCTGGTAAATTGTTTAAATGTGAATTTTCCTTTCTTAAAGTCATTTTGACTGTCTAATTACCTTGTTTTTTTCTGAATGCTCTACAGTAATCATAGCTTTGAACAGTTTCTTCAGTACAGATATGAAACTAACTGGTAGTTTCCTGTTTGATCCCCATTTTTTAATGAAAAAGTTATAGTTCTCAGGGGTTATCGAGAGAAGGCAGGAGAACGGGGTTAATACATGATTGAATGGAGGAGCAGACTTGATGGGCTGAATTGCCTAATTCTGCTCCTATCACATGACTTTATGACCTTATTTGCCATTTAATGGAACATCCATTAAATCTATTTTAATTATTTATTTTAGAATGGTCCTTCTGGACCCAGGGATGAGTCCGTGTTTACATTCAGTTGAAATAAATGGCTAAGGAAGCTCCATGAGGATAGTGCTGAATCACTTTTGATGTTAAGTAAGTAAGTACGTTTATTGGCCAAGTATTCACATACAAGGAATTTGCCTTGGTGCTCCGCCCACAAGTAACAACATGACATACAGTGACAGTTACGAATGACTCAGAAAACACTAAACATTAATAATAATAAAACATTAATGATAAAACACCATTGATCAAGCATGTGAACCAACAAAATACCAGATCAAAGGGAGGCTACAGATTTTTGGCTGTTGAGTAGAGCAACTACTCGTGGATAAAAACAGTTTTTATGTCTGGCTGTGGCAGCTTTGACAGACCGGATTCGCCTTCAAAGTAATTCAAACAGTTTGTGACCAGGGTGAGAGGGGTCAGAGATGATCTTGCCCGCTCGTTAAATCTGTTTCCAGTGGATTGAAAAGTAGGTTAGGTCCTCTGTGCAGTGGGCTTTAATGTCCATCAGAAGGAGTAGCATATTGCCTGGGCTTGCAACCTAAATGTCGTGGTTATCAAACTTTACCGTAAGGTGGTGAGCAAGCCAACATGAAGTTAGATAAAACAGAATGCTGGAAGAACCCAACGAGCCAAGCAGCATTTGTGGATTGGATCTCGACCCAAAATGTCGACTTGTACCTTTTGCCTCCGCAGATGCCATCTGACCACCTGAGTATTTGTTTAGAGAAACAGCTCGTAAACCGACCCTTCTGCCCAGCGAGTCCGCGCCGACTAGCGATCCCGGTTACACTGGCGCATAATTTAGCCAATTACAAGCCTGTATATTTTTGGAGTGTGGGCGGAACATGGGGGAGGAACCAAATTCGCTCAGACATCAGTTTTTTTCTGGTACTGTGCTGCCCCTCAAGCAACAAGCAGCTGGGAAGAGTTTAAGGACTTGCCCAAAGGGCTAGACTCTACAAATGTGTTTAGTTTAGTTTAATATAGTTTAGTTTAGTTTTGTTTATTGTCACGTGTACCCAGGTACAGTGAAAGGCATTTGTTGCCTGCTAACCAGTCAGCGGAAAGACGATACATGATTACAATCGAGTCACCCACAGTGTACAGATACATGATAAAGGGAATAATGTTTACTGCAAGATAAACTCCCGTAAAATCTGATTAAAGATCGTCTGAGGGTCTCCAACGAGGCTTCAGAGGGCATCAGAAATCAAGCCTTCAGGATTATATTCACATTTAGACACTCACATGGTTATGAATATCTGCTTCCAGCCGACAAAAAAAAAGATTTATCATATTCATCCCATTCATATTTCACCCTGTTACCAATTCAGTTTGCAGTATAAGCGTTGTCAGACCATTATTGTTCTGAGATGCAGAAAGCCTTATTTATCTATTCTCTTTATTACAGCAGAGGGCACTCCACCCCCAACATATCAATCTGGCTGCATTGCTCCTGCATTGGAATATTTTAGGTTCAAGCCCTGTTCTATTTTGTTGCTCCTGGGCATTACTGAATGATTCTGTTGGAGGTGATGTATTTTCAATGTGAAATCGGTTAGTTCTGGTTCTTGGTGCAACGCACTACTCAATGAAAAGAATTGGCTGGTCAAGGTCAGTGTTCTTCCCCCAATTAATATCTGCAACACCAACAAAACAAAATTCACATTATTCACCACCTCTCTTTCTGGGACACCGCTGAGAGAGAATTTTGGCCTCATTTGCTTTCTGATAACCCCGTGTATTTCAAAAGTATGCGTGATGCATTCCAAAATAATTCAATCTGACCAAACGCTGGGTGGCAGTAAGGACATCATTTATTGCAAATTACATAGAGCGCTCACAGTGCGTCGCAGATGTGATGGGATATGGTCTCATCTGTAATAGCTGTATGAAAGTAATAGAGATTCCAAATAAAACTCTCCAAAGACGTACAGGTTTGTAGGTTAATTGGCTTTGGTAAATTGTCCCTTGGGTGTTGGATAGAACTAGTGTTTGTGGGTGATTGCTGGTCAGTGTGGACTTGGTTGGCCAAAGGGCTTTCACTTTCCTGGAGAGCTATACTGTAGAATTGACTGCAGAGATGGTGGATGAAGTGGGAACAATAATCTTACAAAAATCTTTTGAATCTGGAAGAAATGGCCGATTATTGGAAATCTGCGGGTTTGAAACCTAATTCAAAAGAAATCGAGATCTAGTAACTGTAGACAGGTTAGCCCAGTGTTTATAATAACAATAACAATAATAATAATAATAATGAATATAATAATGGCCCGTATTAACCCAGGAAGAGCATTTTGGCCCAAAAGGCCCGTGCCAGGCCAGAAAAAGTGCCTTTCACTGCGATTCCACAGAATTTTTTTAAAGAGTCCCTTCAGCCCATCAGGTCTGTACTAGCCCAGGAGGAGTCCCTTGGTCCATAGTAAGTATCCCCCCTGCAAGTATTAAACCTCAGCCCAGTATTTTTCTCCCTCCCTTCATTCGCTCCCTGGTCAGGCCAGGATAGACTTTCCTCTTTCCAGGCCAGGCCAGGATAGACTTTCCTCTTTCCTTGCTGTGATCTTCAGAAAAAGGTGAAAAATGTCTACAATTGATTCTCCACCATCTCCCCATTCTCTCTCACCGAGTCTCTCACCTGTTTTGGGCAGAATTTCTGGCAGTTTCTGAGCTGCCAGCCCACCAGGCCTGAGTGACTGAGCTGCCAGCCCATCAGGCCTGAGTGACTGAACTGCCAGCCCACCAGGCCTGAGTGACTGAGCAGCCAGCCCACCAGGCCTGAGTGACTGAGCCTCCAGCCCACCAGGCCTGAGTGACTGAGCAGCCAGCCCACCAGGCCTGAGTGACTGAGCTGCCAGCCCACAATGTCCATACTAGCCCTCTCGAAACCAGTCCCATTGGCCCACAACACCCATACTAGCCCTCCAGAAAGCGCCACCCCCCCCACTGGCCACGAATATTGGAATTGGTGGAGAGGTGGAATATTGCGTAGGAGGACCAACCCTCCCATGTGAATATGGACTCAACAGGTCCCACTTAATCTAGTAGTTTTATGAAGATAAAATCATATCAAAGTATCAGCCAACCTGGTTAGAGAGCAACTAGAAAATCCGAATATATTACAATAGATGTCATGCACAGCTTATTTGCAAGTAAAACTGCATTTCATGAAAAAAAAACATTTCAACATATCTCTCCATTCATTAATTCAATATTGATTTGCTTATCTTTCAGACTCTAGAATGACACTAATTTGCATTTGCAATCAGTCAAGAAATCTATCCAATCTATCTTTCTGTTTGGTTGCAGTCGCTCAACTGTGATGTAACAAGAATTGTATCTTCACAGCACAGAAAGAAAGCCATTCAGCATTTGATGCTTGTTCTCCCTCTTTTAGTTATTTAATCAACTGCATTTCTCTACTTTATCCCCATTGCTCTCAACTTCACCAGCCTCATCTTACAACTAAAATCCTTCATACCTGGCACAATGCTGGTAAATCTGTTCCGTGCATGCTCAAGGATTTTTACACTTTTCCAAAGTTGTGATTTCTAAAACGAGATGTGGAGTTTGGGTTATAACATAACCAGAGCTTTAGCAGAGTTTTTGTATCATTTCCGTATTGTTCTCAATTCACAAAGTCCTTATGTTCTGCTAACTATCCTCTCAGTGCATCCTGTCACCTGGCTTTAGATTTGTGCCTTAATATATTTTTCCATTTTGCTCTCCAAAAATGTATCACCTCACACTACAATCCATTGGCCTTCTCCATGCTCTGTTGCAGTGGACTGGTATTCTCCTTATTGTTTGCCACCCCTCCAAGTTTGATATTTTCACCAAATTTGGGAATTATATTTTTCATTTCAATATCCAAATAATTTATTTCAATTAAAAACAGTGAGTCTAGCACCTGTCTCTGGGGATAACACTGTCTAGCATACACTTGTCTGAAAAACAGCCATTTAACAAGATTCACTATTTCTGGTCCTTCAGTCACTTTGATATCCAAGCTGACTCGAACACTTTATTCCATGCTTTATTTGGCTGTTTTCTGTGTGGAACTTTATTAATATATTTTCTTAACATCTATATAGATCACATCTACGACATCCCCTTCATCAGCCTGTGGTATTACATTTTAGTTTTAGTATAGAGATTAGTTTAGAAATACAGCATAGAAACAGGTCCTTTGGCCCACTGAGTTCACACTGACCAATGATCACCCGTACACTAGTTCTATGTTATCCCAGTTTTGCATCCTATGCACAAGGGACAATTTAGAGAGCCAATTAACTTACAAACCTGTACATCTTTGGAGTGTGGGAGGAAACCAGAGCACCTGCAGGAAACCCACGAGACCGCAGAGAGAACCTACAAACTCCACACAGACAGCACCTGGAGTCAGGATCGGAACCAGGTCTCTGACGCTGTAAGGCAGCAACTCTACCGCTGCACCACTGTGTCGCTCATCTTCAAAAATATATAATTAGGTTAGTCAAACCTCCCCTGCCCTTGACAAATCCAAGCTGGCTGTTCTTGATTAGATCTTTCCAACCGCCTGGTGATTTTTGTTAACATTGAATCCCACTCTTCCTTCAACAATTGGCCACTTTCCAGTTCTCTGTCATCTCCCTGTATCAAGGGCATTGGAAGATTGAGGCTATCTTCTGCTCTCCGCACCTCCACTTCCCTCAGTAAAAGGTGAAGCAGACTTTGTGCACTAGGTGACATATCCATTTTAAGCTTGGCCAGCATCTACATTACACCCTACCAGTCAATTTTATTGATATTCATTATTCTACCATCTCTGTTTCTAACAATATTTTATCTGGATTCTCTACCTTGGTAAACACCAATACAAAGTACTTATCCAGTGTTTTAGCCTTGACCTGTGCCTTTATATCATTGCCTTATCACTCATAGTTTCCCCCTTGATTGTAACTATTTGCTTTCATATTGACTGCCATTCTGTTCTCACAGTCTTTCTACACCTATTTTATTTTTCCCTTCACTACCCCCATCAACCTTATATTTTGCCAGTTTAGATCATGAATGCAGATGACAAACAACATTGGGTCCAGCACTGACCCTTGAGGCACACCATTGTGTCACAGGGTTTCAGTCCCAAAAGCAATTTTCCGCCATTACACCATCGTCAATAATGTATCCATGAAACACGTATACTTGCATGTTCATACTTTTGTGACTTCTTAATTTTATTTTAGTGGATTATTCACTTGAAGTAATATGGAGGTAATAATACAGAGGTGCCATACCTCAGGGACTTTTTCTCTTTCTGTTATTGTATAGTCATGGTCATAGAGTCATTGTGTGATACAGTGTGGAAACAGGCCGTCCGGTGGCATTTCGGGTCAAGACCATTCAGACTCTGTCTTCAGGTCTGAAGAATGGTCTCGGCCCGAAACGCCATCCATTCCTTCTCTCCAGAGATGCTGCCTGTCCCACTGAGTTACTCCAGTTTTTTGTGTCCATCTTCGGTTAAAACAGATCACAGATTATCTGGTGGGAGCTTGTGTGCGTTACGCAGGCAACCAGACGATATTACTGTGTTTAAACAATAAATAAAATTTGCTTCTTGTTGTCAAGGGGGAGGGGGAGTGGGAGGAGATAAAATTGTTCGTAGTCTTGCACGCTTGTCATCGGCCCACCAGGGAATTTGTGTGTATGTGTGTGTGTCCCCAAGTTTTAAAAGCAATTTACTATGGCTGTCAATGCCCCGAGCCGTCTGTCCCCGCAGCCGGGGTGGGGGGTGAATCACCCAGTTTGGTTGTCGGGGTCCGGGGGTGAATCACCCTGGTGTGGGGGTTGGGGTCCGATGGCGGTGCATCGCGGTCAGTGACTCTGGGTGGGCGGAGGGACCTGCCTGACCCACACCTCTGCTCCAACCGGCGCTGCCGACTCACAGCCCATCACAGTGCGGGTGCACGGGGGAGACGAGGCGGAGGGCGGCCATGGCCGTGGGAGAGTGGAGGCTGTCCCGAGTTCGGACGCTTATAACTTGGTGCTCGGGTTCAGGGGTGCCCAGTCACCTATGGCTTGTGTGGGAAAATGACCCCCACCCTCCACTGGCCAGTAATGTGATGGACGTGGGGGTCTTGACCAATCGACCTACCACACTATGTGTGAAAAAGTTACCCCCCTGATTCCCATTAAATCTTTTCCCCTTCACCCTGAAAGGATGTCCTCTCATCCTCGATTCCTCTACTCTGGGCAAGAGATTGCATTAGTCCTGTCTATTGTGCACTTTCACGCCACCTCCCTTTTCCCTTCCCAGATTTTGCTCGTATTTCTGACCTGGGTGGGTTCTCACGACTTGTTGAAACATGGATGTGAACATGGACATCCCCGAAACCCCCATTTTCCCTTTTATACCCCCTTCCCCATGTCGCCTTCCACCCATATAAGATCATAAGTGATAGGAGCAGAATTAGGTCATTCAGCCCATCAAGTCTACTACGCCATTCAATCATGGCAGATCTATCTCTCCCTCCTGACCCCATTCTCCTGCCTTCTCCCATAACCCCTGACACCTGTACTAATCAAGAATCTATCTATCTCTGCTTTAAAAACACCTAACGACGGCCTCCACAGCCGCCTGTGGCAGTGAATTCCACAGATTCACCAGGCAATATAAATTCCTCCTCATCTCCATTCTAAAGGTACATCCTCATAGTCTGAGCCCGTACCCTCTTGTCCTAGATTCTCGCACTACCGGACACATTCTCTCCACATCCACTCCACATCCACTCTATCCAGGCCTTTCATTATTCGGTAGGTTTCATTGAGATCTCTAAACTCCAGTGAGTACAGGCTCAGAGTCATCAAACACTCCTCATATGTTTACCCAACCATCCCCAGGATTATTCTCATATCCATTTTGTTTGCATCTTCCCCAATCCAGCAACAAAGAAATGGAACATTCAAGTCACGTCTCTCGGTTCCCAATTCCCACTCACCTTATCGAGGCTAAACCTTTATGGATATGCATAGTGGTTGACTGTTAATGGTGTATATGAGCCTGGCAAATGGGTAGCACGGTGGCGCAGCGGTAGAACTGCTGCCTTACAGCGCCGGAGACGCAGGTTTGATCCAGACTACGGGTGCTGTCTGTACGGAGTTTGTACGTTCTCCCCGATACTGTGTGGGTTTTTTCCGGGTGCTCCAGTTTCCTCCCACACTCTGAAGATGTATAGGTTTGTAGGTCAAATTGCAAATTGTCCAAAGTGTGTAGGATAGTGCTAGCGTGCGGGGATAGCTGGTCGCCGAGGACTTAGTGGGACGAAGAGTCTGTTTCCATGCTGCATCTCTATACTGAACTAAACTAAACGGCATCCCGCCCAATTTGTCCTCATTTTCAAAGAGGCTAGTAGCAATAGCATTTGATTTGCACGTTAAGGGAAGAGAAATGTTTTCTGCAGTTCATTGTTTGATAAAGTAATGACTATTTTTCCAACAGGAATTGCTTTGGCAAAAACCTTCAATGTGACTGCCACATTAATTACATTATTAATACATTGCTTACTCACTTTGAAATGTCTAATTCTCACAGTCTCTCTCGCATATATCTTTTTTTATTTCGCATGCTGTCACACTCTACCTGGCTCTGTACGTGCCACATTTTACTGAAAACAGTGATTACTTTATCAAGCAATGCTCTTTATTATCATATCTTTCCCCCGCTGGCTTTTCACCTGCCCACCTCCCTCCTTTCCCTCATGACATCACACCTGCCTTCAATCTTTACATCCTCCTCCCTTTCTGAGCACACTTGGCCATGTTCCCACCACACACCTGACCCTGTTCTTACTGCATTCCTTCTGTTGCCAGTCATGCCCTGGTCTCTATCTCCTGATCGTGGCTGTACTCCAAGCTCCAGCTCATTTTAAAACATCTAGCACCATTCCATTGCACTTTAGTTTAGTTTAGCCTAGTTTGGAGATACAGCACAGAAACAGGTCCTTCGGCCCACCGAGTCTGTGCCGACCAGCGATCCCCGTACACGAACACTATCTTACACGCTGTGGACAATTTACAAATGTTACCAAAGCCATTTAACCTACGGACCTGTATGTCTTTGGAGTGTGGGAGGGAACCAGAAGACCCGGAGAAAAGCCATGCAGGTCACGGGGAGAACGTACAAACTGCTACCAGGCAGCACCCGTAGTCCGGATTGAACCCGGGTCTCTGCAAGGCTCTGTAAGGTAGCAACTCTACTGCTGCACCACTGTGCCACTGCACTCTAACCACACACATGGGGCTTATTCACATCATGGTTTGTTCGCACATCTGCACTCTATGTTTCCGCTCCAATGGCTGCCTTAAGGCCCTGTCCTACTTTCCTGAGTTACTCACGAGTTTTCCCCTTGATTCAAGCTCGGAGAATGTCCGTAGCGAGTCCGTAGAAGCCCGTAGCGAGTCCGTAGATATTTCGTAGCGGCTCGTAATGCCAGCCGTAGGTACTCAGAAAATCATGTAAGTCGGGACGATTTTTCAGCATGTTGAAAAATGTCCACGAGTAAAAGAAAATAGCCCCGAGTACCTACAGCTGGCATCTCTGAGATTGAATCAAGGGAAAACTCAGGAGAATTCGTGAGTAACTTGGGAAAGTGAGACAGGGCCTTCACAGCGCCAGAGACCCGGGTTTAATCCTGCCTATGGTTGCTGTCTGTACGTAGTTTGTACGTTCTCCCCGTGATCGCATGAGTTTTCTCCGGGTGCTCCGGTTTCCTCTCACACTCCAAATGATGTACAGGTTTATAGGTTAATTGGCTTTGGTAAAATTATAAATTGTCCCTAGTGTGTAGGATAGTGCTTGTGCACGGGGTGATCGCTGGTTGTCACGGACTTGCTGGGCCGATAGGGTCTGTTTCCACGTTGTATCTCTAAGCCAGATATAATGTAAAGTCTTTTAGCGAAGACCAAACAACCACGAGACATAGAGGCAGAATTAGGCCATTCCCCTCATCGAGTCTACTCCACCTTCCAGTCATGGATGATTTTTTTTTCCTTCTCCGCCCCATCCTCCCCATAACTTTTAACACCCTTCCTAATTAGTTTAATTTAATTTAGTTTTGTTTATTGTCACATGTACCAAGGTACAGCGAAAAGCTTTTTTGTCGCCTGCTATCCTGTCAGCGGAAAGACTGCACATGATTATAATGGAGATGTCCACAGTGTACGGATACAGGATAAAGGGGATAACATTGAGTGCAAAATAAAATTCAGTAAAGTCCGAAGCAAGGTTGTTCAAGGACCTATTTGCCCAAACATTTTAATCTCCACTTTAAAAATACCCAATGTCGTGGCTTCCGAGGCTGTCTGTGGCAGTGAATTCCACAGATCCACCTCAACAAATTGCTCCTCAAGGGAAAAGAGATAGAAAGGCTGGGAGACTGGGTAAGAAACATTAAGATTTAAACTAGAAACCAGATGCGGTAGTTTTGCCCACCGGGTCGACCTTGCGTCTGAGCCAGAAGATTATACCAAATATAAGAAATGGAGGAAAGGAGTAGGTCCTTCGTGCCTGCCACTCCATTCATCAAGATCATGGCTGATCACAACCTTTGCGTCATAGCCCTTGGTTCCCTCAACATTCAGAAATCTCTTCCACTTTGAATGAAAAATTTCAGAGCATTCCAAAGGCTCACTGCGCTTGAGTGAAAATAATGTTCCCCCGTCTCAGTCCTAAAGTACTTATCCTTTATTCTGAGTCTCTGACCCCTGAGTGTAGAGTCCACAGACAGGATAAGCATCTTCCCTGCATCTCATTGAGCTCAGAAAGTATTTTCAACTTTCTATAAGGTTCCCTTTTATTTTTTTAACCTCTGGAGAATTACTCAGAATCTCAACAATTCTCACTGTGCGATGCTTCAGCTAATTTCTCTGATGATGTAATTGCCTATTGCTGAGCTTCAGAGGAAACAATGATTCCTTTTGCATTTTTTCTCCTGAAGGTATTATCAAAATCTGACAGGATGAAAAGAGGCTCTCACCCATATATCCTTTCATTATCACCTCCTCCACTGCCTTTCCTTGGTTACCGGTGCTTGCACTGATTTCTTCCGAACCTTTTCATACCTCCAGTCTGAAACCCTATCTCCTAACTCTCAGTCTGAAGAAGGATCTCGACCTGAAACGTCACCTATTCCTTTTTTCCGGAGATGCTGCCCGACCCGCTGAGTTACTCCAGCATTTTGAGTCTCATAAGGTCATGTCATGATTTGAGCAGACTTAGGCCATTCGGCCCATCAGGTTGACTCAGCCACTCAATCATGGCTGATCTATCTCTCCCTCCTAACCCCACTCTCATGCCTTCTCCCCATAACCCCTGTCACTCGTACTAATCAAGAATCTATCTATCTCTGCCTTAAAAATATCCATTGACTTGGCCTCCACAGCCTTCCTTGGCAATTAATTCAACAGTGTCTCTTCTCTCAGTTGTGGGTTTCTGGGCTCTTTAAAATCCCACTCTCACCAACACTTTCTATTTCCATATTTTAGCCAATTCCTTTTTGAAAAATGCTACTGAACTTCCATTCAGCTCTCTTCGAGATTGTGCATTCAGATTGCAGCACGTAGCTGTTCAATCTCGCTGTTGTGCAAATGTTCATATTACTTTAATTACCTAAAATCTCCCCGGTCAAACCCACAAGCCAGTGGAAGCTTTATCATTGCTGAGGAGACCTGTATTGCATCTTGCCTCACTGACATTCCATGCGGATTGACAGACTGTTCTGACTCTAGTCCCAGTAGTTTTTGTTAGTGCAAGAACCATGTGTTCTGCCAGGCTATTCAATTATGCAGTTGGAGTGGATGTGGAAAGAAGGATCAAAACTAAACATGGTCCTGTCTGCATCCTGCATGTATACAGAGCCAGCTGATTGGAAATTATTTCAGAGTCATACAGCAGAAAAACAGACCCTGTGGTTCAACTCACCATGCCAACCAAGGTGCTCCCCTGAGCTAATCCAACCTGCCAGTGTTTGGCCCATATCCATTGCTATCCATGCACCTATCCAAGTATCTTTGAAACATTGTAATTGTATCTACATCTGTCGGTTCCACTTTGATAACTTCGGCTCTTCTACCTTAAATCATTCTCATGAGTGACTCCAACTGACTATAACTAAAAGAGCATCTTCAAGTAAACACTAAGTGATACAGTTTGTGAAGGATGGAACTGCAGATTCTGGTTTATACCGAAGATGGACACAAAATGCTGGACACAAAATTCAGTGGCTCAAGCAGCATCTCTGGAGAAATGGAATAGGTGATGTTTCGGGTCAGAGCTATTGCTCAGACCTCAGTAATATGCACAGGAGAGGTCACAGCTTGATTTGAAATAGTTTTAGTTTTAGTTTAGTTTAGAGATACAGCGCGGAAACAGGCTCTTCAGCCCACCGAGTCCGCACCGACCAGCGATCCCCACACATTAACACCATCCTACACACACTAGGGACAATGTACACATACACCAAGCCAATTCACCTACATACCTGGACGTCTTTTGGAGTGTGGGAGGAAACCAAAGACCTCAGGGAAAACCCATTCGGTCTCGGGGAGAACGTACAAACTCCGTACAGACAGCACCCGTAGTTGGGATCGAACTTGGGTCTCTGGTGTTGCAAGCACTGTAAGTCAGCAACTCTACCGCTGTGCCTCCAGTTATGTGGTAGCTACTGGTCAGTAGTCTAATTATATCGGCAGACTGCCATTGTTTCACAGAAATTTCAGTTCAAACTTCAAATCGGGAAACTGTATCAAATGATGAGAAGCATAGATAGGTGGACAGTCAAACCTATTTTGCAGGATGGAAATATCAAATACTAGAAGGCATAGGTTTGTGAGAGGGGCAAAATTCAATGGAGATGTGCGGGGCAAGAGAGACCCGGGTTTGATCCAGACTATGGGTGCTCTCTGTATGGAGTTTGTTGTTCTTCCCACGAACCTGCATGGGTTTTCTCTGGGATCATCGATTTCCTCCCACACACCAATTGTAAATTGTCCCTAGTGTGTAGGATAGTATTAGTGTGCGGGGATCACTGGTCGGTGCGGACTCGGTGGGCCGAAGGGCCACTTTCCCCACTATATCTCTAAACTAAACAACTAAATTAAACCAGTCCCAACACCTTTGAGTTTCTGTATACCAAATTGAAAATTAATTAATCAAATCACTTTTTATCGCTCATTTTGTGCTACCACCTAAGATAAATTCCATGTGTTTCAATAAGATCTCACTTTAGCTTTCGACTTTCAGCACACCTTTGCATCAAAGACTTTGTTGAAATGCCCTGCAGCAGATGTTATGAATAACTCGGTCCTCTGTATCACTGATTCCTATTACCCTGGCAGAAGGCTGCATGTGCCTGAAGTCATAGTCACACAACACGGACGCTGGGGCTTCAACCCACTGAGTCTGCACCCACTTACACCCAGGTTTATGGTGAGGGGGGAAACATTTAATAGGAACCCGAGGGCTAACTTTATTACACAAAGGGTGGTGGGTGTGTGGAACGAGGTGCCGGAGGAGGTAGTTGAGGCAGATTCTATCACAATAGCACCTGATAGATTCTATTGCAATAGTACTTGCCTCAACTACCTCCTCCAGCAGCTCATTCCATCCACACACCACCCTTTGTGGAATAAAGTTAGCCCTCAGGTTCCTATTATACGCAGGCAGATGGCAGGAGTGTAGATGGGGCATTATGGCCAGCATGGGCAAGTTGGGCTGAAGGGCCTTTTTCCACACTGTATGAATCCATGACTATGTTTTACACCAATACACTAATCACATTTTGTTTTCTCCACATTCCCACCAACCCCCTCAGATTCAGCCACTTGCCCAGATACTGAGTACAACATTTACAATGGTGATTGACTCAACAATCCAAGCCTATCACAAACAGTACCTGAGCTCAGGATTGAAGCAGGAGCTGTGTCTAACAGGTAGAGATATCCCCTATATGTGCATCTCAGCTCATACACTAGTTCTATCCTACACCTAAAGAACAATTTACAGAAGCCAATTAACCTACAAACCTGCACGTCTTTGGAATGTAAGAGGAAATTGGAGCACCAGGAGAAAACTCACGCAGTCACACCGGAGAACGTACAAACTCAGTACAGACTGCACGTATAGACATGATTAAACCTGGGTCTCCGGCGCCATAAGGCAGCAGCTCCACCGCTGCACCATTGTGCCAACGTTTATAATGCAGCAGTCAGGCAAAACTGGGGGGAGCATTGCATTGACTTGCTTCTTCTATTAAACCCACACTAGGGGGCAGTCACAGTGGCGCAGCGGTAGAGTTGCTGCCTTACAGTGAATGCAGCGCCGGAGACCCGGGTTCGATCCCGATTACGGGTGCTGTCTGTACGGAGTTTGTACGTTCTCCCCGTGACCTGCATGAGTTTTCTCCGAGATCTTCGGTTTCCTCCCACATTCCAAAGACATAGAGGTTTGTAGGTTAATGGGGTTGGTAAATGTAAGCATTGTCCTTGGTGGGTATAGGATCGTGTTAATGTGTGGGGATCGCTGGTCGGCGCAGACCAGGTGGGCCGAAGGAGCACTAAGTTCTAAACTCAACTAAACTAGTGGGTCAATTGTACATTGTTATGCTATTGGTCATAAGGTCATAAGGAATAGGAATGGAATTAGGTCATTTGGCCCATCAAGTCTACTCTGCCATTCAATCATGGCTGATCTATCTCTTCCTCCTAACCCCATTTTCCTGCCTTCTCCCCATAATCTCTGAGACTTGTCCCTCTTCTCACTCACGGAGGACATTCGGGTGCTGAGAAAACAGATTGGTCCTCCAGTATTGAACCATGCTATCCGATTGTGTTCATATAAACATTGTTCGCTAAGTCTTGAAGGAAAAATATCATCCTGTTTCGCTCTTGCATGCTCACAGATTTGTAGATTTGGTTGATGTTGGAAAATACCTAGTGATCTGTTATCTGCCATTCTGTAGATTGCCGCAGAACCCCACCACCGTCCCCAATTCTACTCCAATCCCCCCCCCCGATGCTTGCGGATCAAGCCCCAGGACACAAGGAAGAAAATGTGATGAGAACGTGCCACATTTCAACGATTGGGTCTGTTATTACTTTATTTAGTTTCGTTTAGCTTAGAGATACAACATGGAAATAGGTCCTTTGGCCCGCCAAGTCCATGCCAACCCACGATCCCCGCACACTAACACTATCCTACATACACAGGAGGGACAATTTACAATTATACCTAAGCCAATCAACCTACAAACTTGTACCTCTTCGGAGTGTGGGAGGAAACCAGAGATCCTGGAGAAAACCCACATGGTCACGGGGAGAACGTACAAACTCCATAGGGACAGCAAACATAGTCAGGATGGAAGCTGGGTCTCTGGTGCCGTAAGGCAGCAACTCTACCGCTGCTCCACCGTGTGAAAGAGCAAGAGAAAACTCATTTTGGAAGTTCACCAGTATGTTTATACATTTCAACGTGATGAAAGTACACAGGGGAGACAACGTAAGCACTAACTGCACTAACAGTTCAGCCAAAAATATTTACTACCGTCTCACTGAAGTTCTTTTTCAAGCAAATGATCAACTGAATACGAGGTAAAAACCAAAGAAAACAAAGCTTCCAGTCTGGGGAATAGGGACAAAAAAAGTAAAACAGGGAAAACGAAAACTTTTTCTTCTCCTCCATGATGGTGTCAATTTCTGGTAAAGTCTTGAGAAACATTTCAAGCATAAATATCTAAGTTTCTGAAAAAGACATGCATGTTGTGTTGTAAGACAGAACACAAACGGTTTTTATATTGGGACTTTTAAGACTTGCTGCAGATTTGATGTCTGAAACTGCTCTATTTGAGAAACAGACACCCCACTTAATTCTCCTGTCCAAAATAATTCCAATTTAAAAACAGATTCAGATGCAGTGAAAACACTATGTTCCGTGCGATATGTGTCATGTAATTACACGACAACTTCCACCTCTCAGCTCCAGATCAAATGCCGATTGTCAGATTTCAATGGTTCAGAATTTTCCCTTTGTTGCAATCCCCCTGTTGGTGACAGTTTAATAAGATATCTCAGTTATCTGGCTTTGGAGAGGTTGGCTTCGGCAAATAGATCTGGGTATATTTTACGCAACAAATGGGTTGAATATATTTTGTGACTGTTTGGTGATTAAATGAAAACAGAACATCTGTTGCAACAGAGGCATCCATCCGCTGGGTACTGCTATTCAAAACCATTCTCCAACAAAGAACGTGCGTGGGTCTGAGCCGCACTTAATCAGAGGGTTGGTGGCTTTAGTGTCGAAAAATGGGAGCAAGGTGTGTAACCAAAAATAATGATAATTGCCAAGGGAATTTGACTAGTGCTGAGGAAGGGCGCTCATTCAAGAAGCAGTTCTGTACCTTGAGTTCAATTCACTGTGAATCATATTCATTTTTTTAGTGTTTTATTTTAGAGACACAGCACAGAAACATGCCATTCAGCTCACCAAGTCCACACCGACCAGCGATCCCCGTACACTAACACTATCCTACACACTAGGGACAATTTAGCAAAGACAATTAACTTACAAACCTGTACGTTTGTTGCAGTGTGGGTGGAAACCGGAGCATCCGGAGAAAACCCACGCGGTCACGGGGGAGAACGTATAAACTCCGCACAGACAGCATCCGTAGTCAGGATCGAACCCGGGTCTCTCGCGATGTAAGGTCGCAGCTCTGCCGCTGCACTATCATGTAATGATGTAACCATTTTCTTCATACAACCTATGAATAGCAGCAATCCATATGGTTATTCCATTTCACTACTGTTAGAGAACAGGACAAAATTAAATGGACAAATTGAGAAAGGAAGATTGTGGGGAGATCTGTTGGAAACATGTACGATAATACAAGGTATTTTGTCTGATGGTGATATTGTAAGGGGCACATTCTTCAAATTAGAGCTTGGTCATTTAAATGTGATATCAGGAAGCATTTCTCTACACAAAGCAATGCGTAACTTCCCGTAGAAAAGACTATTAACTCATTTGTAACTTTCAGGGCAGATACTGTAGGTAGTAATATCAAGAGATTCAGAGGATATAAGGTCAAATTGATGAGCCTTGTTGAATGATATTGTTGAATGGTAGTGCAGGATAGAGGGGCTGAATGGCCAACCAGTATTCTCACTCTACAATATCAGGACAAGTGTGACGGACCTGTGTTCCTCAAGTAGTTTCTCAACAAATATTTAACATATTTCCAATAAACACTTGCTGAGAAACTACTTGAGAAAGATTGGTCCAACACACTTCTGACATTGGATAGTGAGAACATCAACTTGAATTCAAAAAGTGGAATTCAAAGATACCACATGGAAACAGACCATCGATTACCCGTTCACATTAGTTCTACATTATCCCACTTTCACATCCACTCCCAGCACACTAGGGGAAATTCTGTGGCAAACATGTCCTTTTCCCTTATCTCCCCATGTCATATCACTCTCCATACACTTGCTTTCATTCTTTCATTTCATTGAATAGTCACTCTAACACTACCCACGATTAAATTAATGGAATATATAATGTATCCAGTCATTAATGAACACCATTTTATATGAGCTTGAAAAATGTTTTAAAAATGTATGGAAGAATTTGCATGAAGCCGGATTTCCATAAATTAGGTATTCGTAACCCGAGGAGCCCCTGTATAATGAATTTAATATCTCTTGTTTTAATCAGTAAATAGCACCAAGGAATAAACATTGGCTTTGAAGAAGACAGAAACACTGCTAATTGGATGACATGAATGGATTTAACACCTCTTGTTTTAAACATTAAAAATCATCCGTAAGGGGAGAAATAAGGTGTAAGGAGGAACTGCAGATGCTGGTTTACACCGAAGATAGACACAAATGGCTGGAGCAACTCAGTGGATCAGGCAGCATCTCTGGAGAGAAGCAATAGGCGACGTTTCAGGTCGAGATCCTTCCTCAGACTGAGTGGGTTTCTGGGTGTTTCAAGGGCAATACTGGCAATAATAGGGTGGCACGGTGGCTCCGCATGGTGGCGCAGCGGTAGAGCTGCTGTGTTAGAACACTTGCAGCACCAGAGACCTGGGTTCAATCCCGACTACGAGTGCTTGTCTGTACGGAGTCTGTATGTTCTCCCCATGATCGCATGGGTTTTCTCCGAGTTCTTTGGTTTCCTCCCACAGTCCAAAGACCTACAGGTTTGCAGGTAAATTGGTTTGGTATAAATGTAAATAGCCCCTAGTGTGTAGGATAGTGTCAATGTGCGGGGGTCGCTGCTCAGTACGCACTCGGTGGGCCAAAGGGCCTGTTTCCACGCTGTATCTCTAAACTACACAAAAAACTAAACATCCATGACAAAGTAATCATAGTTCCTCAGTCTGAAGAAGGGCCTCTTTTTCTCCAGAGATGCTGCCTGACCCGCTGAGCTACTCCAGCATTTTGTGTCTATCTTCGGGGAAGAAAGATACATGGGCTTTGAAGAAGGCGAAAAAGCTGCTAGCCGTCAGCTGCGTCAAGCACACATCAAACCCTTAGTGGACTTCTAGCCAATATAAACCTGCAGCTGCATGTATGAGACGTGCAGAGAGGCTGAGAGTTCAACCTAACTCACGTGAGCACACGGCAATTCCCATGGGACAAATACCAGGAAAAATATACAGCAACGAATGAAAATGCAAGACCTGACATTTCAGAATTGTTTATGGAGAGCACATGTTAAAGAGGGTTAGGAATCAATATTTCATCACACCCCCCCAATTGACTACAGAAACATGACAAGTTACCAGATGTCCTGAATTACCACTTGTGGGAAGATTGTGCTCGGATTTTGAGTTCGAATGGAAAGCTTAAATGAGTGGGGGAAGGGGCAGGAAAGCGCTGCAATCAGCTTTGAATATACATTAAGCTAACTTTTGAAAAACAGCGACATCTGGAATTATAACTAGCTTTAATCAGTGATCGAATATTCCAACTCCCCATGCCATCTGTTGCTAGCCTCACTGTGAACTTGAAGCATTGCGACTTGCTGGCATTGCCCTGTATCCCGAATAGCCCTCCACTTTTTTTTTCTTCTTAAAAAAAACTGCTTCTTATTTATGCTGTGATGATGGGAAGAGATCTTTACGTCCAAAACTGGGTGCATTTGTAAACAGACTCGTTTCTAATTTGCTTCATGTTTTACTTGACCTCACACGTTGCAGACAATCACAGGCAAGGCCATTGATATCGGGCCAAAAGATATTTCCCTCTTGTTTGACAGAAAGACGTGCATTTGTGAAACTCCTTTCTGACCTCAGCATGTCCTAGATAATGTTTCATTCTCTCACTGTGGCACTGGTCCGTTTACAAAAGCATAGTTCCATCGACAGCAGTGTGAAGATGGCCGGGCTCTTTCGATTTATTGATGTTGGTTTGAGAATAAATATTAGTCAGGAAAATCCTTGCATTTCCTTGTAGGAATGCTGGAAGATTGTTTTGCATATCGCTGGCAGGGGTCAGGGAGAAGCACATCAGATGTAGCAGCTTTCTTTCAGTACCACCAATGTCTCAATCGAAGCCAGAAGTGGCCCTATAGTAAGAATTGTCTGCTGTTCACGACACCCTGAATCTCGAAGAGTGATGGGCATCATACAATTAAGTCCAAAGAGCCGGGTTTTGGTGGGCCGAGTGTACATCCGTTGTGGAGTGGTGTTGGTAGGGGGTGTGATTCGGGAGTGTGAGCAGATGCAATGCCGGACCTGGAAGGTTGGGAGCATGGTAAGAACTTTGGCCAGGTGTAAAGCTGGAACTAAGGGTGGGAAAGGTGAGTCAGGTGCGGGGGCTGAGCTGAAGGAATGCTGGGAATATGGGCAGGGCTGCAACTGGAGCCGGAGGTGGGAAACTAGTCTAGCTTTGCCGAGCCAGGCTTTAGGACGTCCTTGGGAAGGTCGGAGAAGTATGTGAATAATGCAGTGGCTTGTGGCCAGAGGTAGGGACTGGGAACGTGCAGCTGAGATCAGGAATGGGCGAACGTGTGAGACGGAGAGTATGGGCAAGGACCGCTGGGCCTCGGTCCACATGATTGTACGTATGTGTTTGCTTGTGTATGAACACATGTGCGAGGCTGTCCACGAGTGACTGCTCAATGCACAAATGAATATGAATACCCATCCAGCAGAGCTTTTGAAATTGATCGTAAGATTCAACATGGAAGGAAGGCCTTCGGCCCACCAACTCTCAGTGGACCATTGATCACCCATTCACACTAGTTCTGTCATCTCATTTTCTCACCGTCTCCTTATATACCAAAGGGCAATTTACAGCCCAATTAACCTAAAAACCCACATTTCTTTGGGATGCGGGAGGAAATCGGAGCGCCTTGAGGAACATATGTGGCCACAGGGAGAATTGGCAAACACCACATAGGTAACACCTGAGGTGAGGATTGAACCGGGTCTCTGGCGCTGTGAGGCAGCAACTCTATCAGCTGGGCTGCATTTGTCTTGGTTCACCCCACTGTTAGATCAAGATCTTGCTCTGTGATGCCCATGTGCTAACTGGTGTACAATGGTCACCCTATATTAAATAAAATCATTCACATGCAATTTTCAGTCTGCAATGTTAAGTCTGGGTCTTAGAGAATAAGGAGATCCACTGCCTTCCCAACTAACCCCAGAAAGACACAGAATGCTGGAGTAACAGCGGGACTGTCAACATTTCTGGAGACAAGGAATGAGTGATGTTTCGGGTCGAGACCCTTCTTCAGTCCCCAGATCCGAATGATAGGTCATGATCTGAGATACTTCAGCATTGTTGGACTGAGTGGGATACGGGAGGCAGGAGGCGGCCAGAAGCAGGTGGTGGCTACATGTTGACTCGGTGTTGTATTTATATTGATTCGGTTGAGATGCATCTTAAAGTGGCTGTCCCACTGTACGAGATAATTCAAGAGCTCTCCCGAGTTTAAAAAAAAATCGAACTCGTGGTAAGCACGTAGAATGTACGTAGCAGGTATGTCAGAGCTCGGGACATCTCTTAGCGGCTGGTAACGCTAACGGCAGGTACTCAGGAAACGCAGTAAGCTCGTGAAGACTCGTGAAGATTTTTCAATGTTGAAAAATGTCCACGAGAGCCCCACGTACCTAAGAGCGGCCATTACCGTAATTCTCCAAGTTCGAATCGGGGAAACTCGGGAGATCTCTTGAATTATCTTGTACAGTGGGACAGGCCCTTAAGGCTGCATGAGGAAACCACAATCCTGCTCTTAACACTGTCCTCCACCCTCTTCTGGAAGCCAACTTTAGGATTTAAGGGCCTGTCCCACTGTACGAGCTAATTCAAGCTTTTCAACATGTTGAAAAATCTTCACGAGTCTTCACGAGCTTACCGCGTTTCCCGAGTACCTGCCGTTAGCGTTACGAGCCGCAAAGAGACGTCCCGAGCTCCGACCTACCCACTACGTACATTGTACATGCTTACCATGAGTTTGGTTTTTTTTAAACTCGGGGGAGTTCTTGAATTAGCTGGTACAGTGGGACAGCCCCTTTACCTTGGTGTTGTGAACAGATTAAATTCCCAATGGGAGTTCCCTTCTTACATTCCAGGAATGTTGATAGCGCCATTGGGCTTGGATAGGACACCATGGTCAATCATACCAGAGAAGTTAATTCCTCATTGCAAGAGACATTGCATTGATTTTCGTTCCAACTCAATCCCCCTGGTTCCAATTCCATTCATCTTCTAGATCGTCTCTTTGACGACTTGTTTCCTCTCTGGCATTTAATAATGTCTTCTCATCAAATATTCTCATTGCCTTTTTCTGACCACATTTTAATTTTTTTTAAGCGTTCTGTTTACAAGTATCGGCAGAATGTCTTGGAGTTTGAACGTTAGACCTTAAAAATAATTAAGAGGGATCCTTCTTGCAAGTACAAAATAAATCAATCACACAAATATTTTTAGGGTTTAAATCATTTCCCTTTCCTATGGCAAGGGACAACATTTGCAATGTTGTTTGGGGATTATTGAGCTGCATTTCTGGAGCACGTGATGGTTTAGGGAACTGGTAGCTCAACTAACAGTTATTCAACGTTACAGCAAATACATTTTTCGTCAGTGTTACCTCCTGTGGTTTCAAGTGTTTAGTGATGGCATGCTGATTAAAAGGTAAGAACAAGATGTTGGCTTGCTGCTGGGCGGCGGACTAATGAGGAGTTTAATACACTTGTCCAACTTTTCGAATACTTTTTGCCTCTGAACAGTCGGTCTCGCTCTCAAAAATGTAACCTCGTGTTTCAAGCCTGGAGCAAATGCAGCAACACACGGTAATTTTGTCATCAAAACATGCAAAGGGTGGTGGGTGTATGGAATGAGCTGCCGGAGGAGGTAGTTGAGGGACTATCACAACGTTTAAGAAGCAATTAATCAGGTACATGGATAGGAGAGTATTAGAGGGGTTGGGGCCAAATGCAGGCAGGTGAGTTTGGCCGAGGGGCATGTTTCCGTGCTCTAGGACTCTACGTCTCTATGACTTGCTGGTTCTGGGGAGAAGTGCGAGGGTGGTGAGGACACAGGAGACTGCAGATGCTGGAATCTTGAGCAAAGCTGAAAACGTTGGAGAAAATCTACACTAATCACACATTATTCTGCTGAAGACGTTGGCTTGCATTAACGTCAACTGGTTCACTTAGACTAACTGATAATTAATTGTATATTTCTTTGCTATGTTATTACATTCAATGTGCCTGTAATACTGCAACAATTAATAATTTCAATGTTCGCATTCCAGTGCGTTTGCAAATTAAACACTCTTAACTATTGTCTTTTCTCCATTTATCATTGGACATCTTGTTGTGGGTTTGCTTATGAATTTCCTGGTGTTTTGATTATGTGTTTATTAATTCTGCTGGTTGCTGAACCTTCCCACTCTGTGTCTCCAACTATATTTGCTTTCCCAGCTCAATAGTTTCTAACCGTGGCCTTATGTCTTTTAACTGTTCCCACCTTACATTGATTCTTCTCATTCCTCTTTATTATATTAGGGGCCAGGCTAAAGATCCTTGTAACAGTCAATTATTGCATCAGGTCTGCATCGTGTATGTAATGAGCTGATTCCACTGTCTCACTTTTCAGCAGCTGGCTTATGAAGGAGAATTTGGATCAACTAGTCTACACTACTGTTTAGTTTAATGTAGAGATACAGCACAGAAACCAGGCCCTTCAGCTCCCAGAGTCTGCGTCGACCAGCAATCCCCGCGCACTTACGCGATCCTACACATACTATGCACATTTTACAATTATATCAAGCCAATTAACCTACAAAACCTGTATGTCTTTGGAGTGTGGGAGGAAACCAGAGATTCCTGAAAAAAACCCATGCAGATCATGGGGAGAACATGCAAACTCCGTACAGACAGCTCTTGCAGTCAGGATCGAATTGGGGTCTCTGGTGCTTAAGGGCCTGTCCCACGTAGGCAATTTTTTTCGCCGACTGCCAGTGACTGTCATAGTCGTAGCAGGCCGTTGGAAAACTGGCGACTGGACCCCACTATGACAATGTCTATCACAATGTCTACAACAACCTACCACCTTGTCAAAGTCCCACTACGGCAAGATACCAACAACCGGCGAATCATTAGGACTTCCACCTATGACCACACCTACGACAACCTACGACCACACCTACGATCACACCTACGGCCACACAGGCGACGACCTACAACAACCAAAGTCAACCTACGTCCACCTGCAACAAGCTAAGACAAGCTACGACCCTGTCGCGACAACTGAAGACAATTCAGTCGCCAGTACCTGTCACCGGTTGACGTAGGTTGACGCAGGTAGTCGCCAATGGAATTCACTGAAGTCAGCACCAGCGACAACCTACGACAAGCCAACTGTCGCCGAAAAGTTTTGAACATTTCAAAATGCAGCGGCGACCAGAAAAACGTTACGATTCTTTGGGCGACTGAGGAGACGACTCACGACCATACAGGCGGCGCCCCGGCGACCATGTGGCGACAGCCTAGTCGCCTGTAGTCGCCTAAAAAATCGCCTAAGTGGACAGGGGCTTCAGGCAGCAACTATACTGCAGCACCACCTTGCCGCCCTACCACCATATTGTTTAAGCTTCCTTAACTGAAGTCCTACTTTCTGAGGGCTTAAATGATTAGACAGTATCTCAGTCTTCCTTCATCATCCATATGTGAGCAGATCTGAATTTATTCAGCCTCTTTACTCCCACTATGTTTTCTCTGTAATTCCTGTTTGAATTCGCTTAGTTTGGTCTTCTGAATGTCTGTAATTTAGTCATTTTGTTGGCTTTAGATATTTGTTTGAATTAAATTTGGTTACTATATAACAATATATGTATTATATATATAATATATATAATATAATATATATTATAGATATATATATCCCCAAAATAGGGTATTCCAACAAAACATACATAATACCAATTCCACTGCAAGGTCAAACATCTTCTCGTCACAAACTCTAAAGGATGGGGAAATTAGGTGCAAAACCTGCAGGACATCTATGAAACTATTGACCAACAAGAATTGATTTTGAGGGTGAAAATTAAAGAACGTCTCTTTGAAAATAGAAATGTACACAGAAAATGATCAGAGAATCTTTAAAGTGCAGAGTTGACTTTTTTTTTTCTCTCCATAGGGTATTTCCAGTATTTTCTATATTTATGTCATGTATTCAGCACTTGCCATTTTGATGACTAAGCCCATCCCTTATTTATTGTTCTGCTCATTCATTCAGGCATTCAGTGTTTCAATACTCTCAGGTGAAAATGATTGGGATGAAGCATCCAGAGCCCTATCTTTTTTTAATCAAACTTCTCCTCTTTGAAAGGTAAGATCTTAAGAGAAGCAAGAGGCAAAGTGTAACACTTGGGAGGTGGAAAATGATCAAAATTTGATGGAGTTTAAATGAGGAAATCTGAAATATACAAATATCTGAAATATGGTTAAATCACAGCCATTAGAAAAGACTGTATGAATTCCATATATTAACACTGAGATTTGTGTTCCCCGTAAGCAAGACTTCCAATAATTGAACAGTTGGATGCTTTATTGGACATGTCCTGCATTTTGTCAAAAGTTTAAGCAAATAAACTGACTGATGGTTTCCTCATTGATACTTACTCTTCTGATTACAATATTTCAATGAGCTGATTAACATGGTGTTTCATTGTGGGTTTTCTGAGCTTTTGTACTTGAAAGTAAAAGCTTCTAATAAAAGATATTTAGTCACTTTCATCTGAAAAATCAAGAAGATTGAAGTTAATTTGTAAAATGCTTCAAAGCGGGATGTCACTGACATACAGATAAATATACATCAGTTAAAGGTAATGATGATAGGGTTCATCCTTTGATTTGTAAGACATGATTTACAATTCAGGAGAAAGCAAAACAAATGGAAGGAAGGAATTGTATATTTGGAGTCTTGATGGAAAAAGATTCAGATAAAAAAGCATTGTGTAAATCTCAATGTTACCACAATGATGACCAGGAGATGAAGTAGAGAAGGGTGTGGATTTATAATAGATCATGGATTGGAACAAAATCCATGGAACTTTTACCTGTTATTCTGAATGAAAAACAACCCAAACTTGGGGCAGCACGGTGGCGCATGGTGGCATAGAGTAGCTGCCTTTCAGCGCCAGAGATCCAGGTTCGATCCTGACTACGGGTGCTGCCTGTTCAGAGTTTCTACATACTCCCGGTATCTGTGTGGGTTTTCTCCAAGATCTTCAGTTTCCTCCCACACTCCAAAGGTTAATGGGCATGGTATAAAAGTAAAATTGTCCCCTGTGTGTGTAGGGTAGTGTTAGTGTGCAGGGGTCACTTGTCGGTGCGGACTCGGTGGGCTGAAGGGCCCGTTTCAAAAGTCAAAAAGTCAAAGTCAAAGTATCGACTTTCGGTCTGAACAAAATTTGATTGCCTTCTGCGCTGCATCTCTAAACTAAACTAAAAAGAACAAGGTAATGTGATCTTTCCCCCTCAAAATAAATAATTCTAAATATTCACTTCCTCTGGTAAATACATATTTCTTTATCTCAGTCGACATTGCTAATCCCTTTTCCTGACTGTCCCCCAGTTCCAGGCTATGGAAATAGCCTTTTATCTGATATTATTAATTCACTTCAAAAAGTCTCCTCTATATCAGATGAGTCTCAATATCAATTGAGTGAGTGCGACATAAAACTTCAATATTATTTAGTCGCCTCTAAAAACCCCTCTTACATTTATATTAGCAATCAATGTAAGGAATGCACATTGCACTGACTGCAAGGAAAATATATCCTTTTATTGAGTTCAGTGACCTGTGCTCCCAGTGTTGTCCATGCTCCATATAATTGCAGATAGGGCACCTTATTTTTATACTTGACCACCTCCTCTCCGATATTGAAAATCAACATATTATTCTGCCTCCCAATTGTTTGCTGCACCTGTTAAAAAGTGTTATGGTTTATGTTCTTCCCAGCAACCCCATATTTTCCCACGCTATTCCTTATCTCCATCAGCACAGCGGTAGAGTTGTTGCTTTACAGCGATTACAGCACCAGAGACCCGGGTTTGATCCCGACCACGGGTGCTGTCTGTACGGAGTTTGCACGTTCTCCCCGTGACCGCGTGGGTTTTCTCCGAGATCTTTGGTTTCCTCCCACACTCCAAAGGCTCGTAGGTTTGTAGGTTAATTTGCTTGGTATAAATATAAAACTGTGCATCGTGTGTGTAAACTAGCGTTAGTGTGCGGGGATCGCTGGTCGGAGGGGACTCAGTGTGCCGAAGGGCCTGTTTCCACGCTGTATCTTTAAACTAAATCCACTGATTTACCCTGTTCACATCACTTTATGCCCTCCGTCATTTTCATTCTCAAACTTCACGTAGCATCATCGACAAACCTGCCAAATTGTACCCTACATTTTATTCTAATTCATTACTATAAATGTTGAATAATCAAAGCACCAAGACCAGAATAGTCTGTTTATTCCTTCTGTCCTTTCACCAGTTATCTAACCACATCTAAATAGTTACTCACTATCTGCATGTCCTTACGTTATATTACAACCTGTTTTGGCGGAATTTTATCAAACTCATTGAGATCATACAAAGTACATGCTTTCAGTTCCTTTTTAGTTACATTTAGTTTTAGTTTTCGGGATACAATGTGGAAACAGGCCCTTCGGCCCACCAAGTCTGCGCTGACCAGCAGTGCCCGTAGGCTTGCACTATCCTGCGCACACTAAGGACAATGTATATGTTTTACCAAGCCAATTAAACCACAATTAAACCACGTGGTCACGGGGAGAATGTATAAACTCCATACAGGCAGCACCCGGTTAGGATCAAACCCGGGTCTCTGGCACTGTAAGGCAGCAACTATACTGCTGTACCCCAATCATCCTCAAAAATGAATTAGTCAAACGCAACTTCACTTTCACATAATTATGACTTTTCTTTTCATAGTATAAAATTTAATTTCCAGGCAATACAACACAGTGGTTGTTACAGCTCATTAAATGGGTCTGAAGAAGGGTCTCGACCCGAAACGTCGCCTATCTCCTTCACTCCTTAGATGCTGCTGCACCCGCTGAGTTTCTCCAGCTTTTTGTGTAACCCCAAATAGAAACAAGAGTTGGCCTCTTCAATCCACTCTGTTACGAATAGTTGATCTGCTTCTTGCCAATTTGCCGCCAGGTCCCACAACCCTTGAATCCAAAACCTTTTTGTCCAAAATCTTATCATTTCAGCCTTGAATAAACCCGAGTGACTCAGATTCGTGACTCTCTAGGAGACTATTATTTTCTTCTTCTCAAACAGAAATGAGCTTCACGACAACGTTTTTAGTGGATTCGTATGGTGGGAATGGTGTGTGAAATGTTGGAGGCCACGCCAAATCAATGATTGTGTATTGATTCCATCCGCAGAGCCTGCATCAGTGCTCTGCAGGGTACCACTGATATCAGCTACCAGATCGCTGCTTGGCACTGCGCATCTGCAGACACACAAGTTTTCAGTTTTATAGAGTAATAACAGCGAGTCTGAGAGCCTTGCCAATAATTGCAACTGCAGATTCATGTCTGTCCTGTCGCGATCCTGACGCCCGTCCCCAAATTATTACCGTTCGACCATATCTAATGCGCACCATTCTCTGATTTGAGGCCTGATTAACTCACTTTCTAGTTCTTTCTAGAAGTTGAAGTTTTACGACCTCAATTTCCAGACAGTCGTTCGTTTCACTGCTTTCCTCAGAGAAAGTGAATTAGTGCAGTTACAGTCTGTCCCACTTGTTTGTAATTTGTTGCTAAGGTAACTGGCAATTGTTCTCAAAAGCAACCAAATCAATTATGTTGTACAAATTCTCGGGCAGTTTACTGTGTAAACTACATATTTAGAAACCCAGGAGCAGTTGATTACATTCGCTAAGCATAACCAGTCACAGCTCGCTCTAATTTGAAGAGGAATACAGTAGCTCTGATTCAGGTTTGCTGTTGTCATTTCCATTCCCCCTGTGCAGTTTATATTTATAGTTTTTCCTTTTTTAGAGCCAATTGGAGAGAGTGTGGCAAAATACTTTGAGCTCTAACATACTCTTAAATCATTCTTATTTTAGGAGATGGGAGATACATTATTTTAAGAAGAATTGGCTTTGTGAAATATGCAAAGAAAATATTGTTTAACTGTTTTGCTAGGTTTCCAAGCTTCCAACAAGTCAGGCTTCTCTCCAGGCTGGGCTGCATTGTGGTCGCTAATATACTAGGTTGTCAAAGAGTCTAATAGTATGGGAATGGGTTTTCAGCCCACTGTGTCCATGTTGACAAAACCAAGCAGTAGCTCCGCCGCTCCACCACCTTGCCACCCAAGAAGGCAGTCTATTTTTATCCACAAAGACTGTGGAAGGTTCATCATTGAGTATTTTCAAGAAATTGATATATTTTCAGACTTGAATGCAAACGGGGTTAGTGCAAGAAAGTGGTGCCAAGGTAAAAGATCAGTCACAGTCTTGTTAGATGCAGAGCGGGCAGATACAGGTTGAATCGCCCATGTATGCGTCTACTGCTTATGAGATTCCTTTCCTGAAACACCTGAGAATATTGTGTCAGTTTCTCAGTAGAATATTTCAGAAGCAAAAATGTGAATATCTTTTAGTAACTTTTTTGGCACCAGGAATCATGGCGACTCTTTGTGTGCTGCCTAGGTGAAGTCTGCTGTATGATTTTACCGGGTTGTTTGCAACACAAATAATTTCACTATACTTAGGTATATGTGACAATAACATGTAATTGAATCATTGAATCATTGTATTGAAGCAAATTCCAACAACCTGATTTCCTGCTTGCCCATGGTTAATTTTCACTGCATATCGTAGTTCCTTCCTATTGCCTTACATGTATGTGAAACTCGGTTTGTAAAGAGCCACAGAGTTTAAGGGCATTATTGAGCTGTTTGAAATGTATCTGGTTCAAGGATCATCAAATATCATCAAAGGATGGAATTTATCTTTCTTCTTTTGATATTGCAGACAAACAAGATCCAAGGTTATGTGTCAGGGGTTGTGTATCAAATCAGAGGTTAGTGTCAGGGGCTAGTGTCAGGGGCTAGTGTCACGGTTAGTGTCAGAGGTTAGGTGTCAGGGGTTAGTGTCACGGTTAGGTGTCAGTGGTTAGTGTCACTGGTTTTGTGAAGAAGGCAGGAGAATGGGGTTAGGAGGGAGAGATAGATCAGCCATGATTGAATGGTGGAGCAGACTTGATGGGCCGAATCGCCTAATTCAGTTCCTATCACTTATGACCTTATGACCCATTCATCCTCTTTAGTCTACTTGACCATTCACTTATTTTGTAGCAGTTTGGTAAACTCCAGATCCCTGGATTTGCTCTACCTCTTTCACCGCCCTTGGTGAGTAAAGATGTATCACTTAGTTTGACTTCAACAGTCCTTTTTTCAGAGAAAATGTTCTGACTGATGCTGGTCCTTTATGTGAAACCTGTTCCCTGAGTGGCGGGGCTCTAATATCAACATTGTGCCCCTTGTTCTCAACTGTCCCATCAGAAGAAATGGTTTCTCTTTGTCTAACCTCTAATCATCTCAAACACCTCAATTATATTAATCTTTAATCTTTTTTTCTTCAATGGAACGCAATCCTAGAAACCTAACGAAATTTAAACCTTCCAGCCCTGGGCTCATTCTGGTGAATCTGTACTGAAGTTCTTCTAAAGCCAATAGATGTTCGCATAGTTTAATTCCCAGCACTGAGTCCTCAGTACGAAAACACATGCAACAGAGCCAAGCTAGGCTCCCCCCTTCCTTAATGCAATTGGTGTGTAGAGAATTAGAAGATTTTTTGTTATAGTAGAATTATTTACATTTGATTGAAGTAATATCACATGATAACACTCTTCACATTGAAAAAGCAAAATGCAGATTTCTAGACAATATTGTTCTGAACAAACACCTTGTTCATTGTATCATAGAATCGTATGGCATGGTCATGGCATAACCCTTTTGGCCCATCAAAGCACTGGAGAGGGACCAGAGGAGGTTTACAAGAATGATCCCAGGAATGAGTGGGCTAACATATGATGAGCGTTTGACGGCACTGGGCCTAAACTCGCTGGAGTTGAGAAGAAAGAGGGGGGGGCCTGATTGAAATGTACAGAACAGTGAAAGGCCTGGATAGAGTGGATGTGGAGAGGATGTTTCCACTCGTGAGAAAGTCCAGGACTAGGGATCATAGCCTCAGAATTAAAGAACGTTATTTTAGGAAGATGAGGAGGAATTTCTTCAGTCAGAGGGTGGTGAATCTGTGGAACTCATTGCCACAGAAGGCTGTGGAGGCCGTCAGTGCATATTTTTAAGGCAGAGATAAATAGATTCTTGATTATTATGGATGTCTGAGAATGGGGTTGGGATGGAGAGATAGATCAGCCAAATTCTGAGGAATGGCAAATCATCAATCTGAATCCTTATGACCCTCCCACTAGTGGAAAGTTCTAGGCTCTCCCACTAATGGAAAGATTCTCTCCACATCCACTCTATCTAAACCTTTCACTATTCTGTACGTTTCAATGAGATCCCCTCTCATTGTCATCAGTCTTAAGCTGTTCATAAGAATGCAAGGCAATAAGAGCAGTAGTGGTCACCTGCCTTGCCAGGCATACTCTGCCATTCAATAGGGTCATGGCTGATCTACCCCAGGCCGGATCTCCTTCTCTGTGCCATATCCCCATAACTCTCAACCACACAATATTTCAAAAACTACGCTCGCTGCATCTTAAATACCTCAAGTAAGTTAGCCTTCATAACCCAGGTGCTGAAGGTGTTTTGGTTGCCATGACTGCTGTGAAGTCACGGTGGCGCAATGGTAGAGTTGCTGCCTTACAGCGCCGGAGGCCCGGGTTTGACCCCGACTACGGGTTCTGTCTGTACGGAGTTTGTACATTCTCCCCGTGACCTGCGTGGGTTTTCTCTGAGATCTTCGGTTTCCTCCCACACTCCAAAGAAGTACAGGTTTGTGGGTTAATTGGCTTGGTGAATGTAAAAATTGTCCCTAGTGGGTGTAGGATGGTGTTAATGTGCGGGGATCGCTGGTCGGCGCGGACCCGGTGGGCTGAAGGGACTGTTTCCGCGCTGTATCTCTAAACTAAACTAAACTAGCACTGTTTTTCCTTGCCAAGAAAGGGTGTTCAATCATGGTCTGGGCAGCACTGAGATCCGCTTAGGAACAACTCTGAAGAAGGAACCCGACTCAAAATGGCGCCCATTTATATTCTCCTGAGATGCTGACCGAACTGAGCTACTCCAGCACATTCTGTCGCCTACTGAGATCCACATTTAGTTTAGATTAGACATACAGCATGGAAAGAGTCCCTTCAGCCCACTGAGTCCATGCCAACCAGCGATCCCCGCACACTAACACTTGGGGACAATTTACAATTTTACCGAAGCTAATTCATCTGCAATCCTGTATGTCTTTGGAGTGTGGGAGGAAACTGGAGAACCCGGAGAAAACCCACGCAGGACACAGGGGAATGGGGAGAACGTACAAACTCTGTGCAGATGGCGCCTGTGGTCAGGATCGAACCAGGGTCCCTGGCGCTGTAAGGCAGCAACTCTACCATTGCACCACCTTTGTTTTTGTCAGTGACTCTCATTTTGAGAAAAAACTCCCTGGTCAAATTTTCTGATGGGTGTTCTGACCATCTTCTTCAGCCGGCCAGCTGGTGACTTCATTCAGTTGTGGTTTTCGTTAGCTCCTGACTCCTTATAGTGGAGCCTCACACAGTGCCTGAATGCCTGCCATCAATATTATGGCTGCCAAGAATGCAGCGAGATGGGGGCAGGAGTGAGCATTTGTCCCTAGTGCTCAGCTCCTCGCCCAAGCCCTTGCTCCCTGTCAAGGGCGGCAGGGAGCTTGTGAAAACAGAATCCCACGTCTGAAAAGCACGAGAGGAAAAGCAAGAGAGAAAGAAAACTGCTTTTGCAGTCTAGAAGCAAAGCTGTTATCCCATTTTCTGCCGCGGCAGCTGGTCTCGTCGGCTGTTAGTTGATGTGATTTAGTGAGCAATTGGCGGTTGGGGCCGGCCTTGCATCTCAATGAAAAGATCACTTTCTCGACGCCTCTTGAGTGAGACAGCATTCTCTTTGTTTGGCTCTTGCTGCCTGGCCTATATATAGCCTGTCAAGCTATCACTCCAACCCCCCACCTTCCCTGTGCACTGAATCTCAGCAGAACAGAGCAGGGATGTGTGGGAGCATTGTCCAGGGCAACTACAGATATCGGCTCCCTTCCAAAGCTGTTCAATGACTGACGAGGCAGATAAAAGTGTTTGTGGCAGCTTTCCATTGTGCAACAGGTGACATTCTGCTCTCCTATTTAGGCTAGTTCCGTTTAGAGATACAATGCGGAAACAGGCCCTTCAGCCCACCAGGTCCGCACCAACCAGGGATCCCCATACACTGACACTATCCTACACACACTAGGGACACATTACAATTTTTACTGAAGCCAAATCATCCTGCAAACCTGAACGTCTTTGGAGTGTGAGAGGAGGCTGGGGCACCTGGAGAAACCCACGCTGGTCAGGGAGAGAACGTACAGACAGGGCCCGTAGTCAGGATCGAACCCGGGCCTCTGGCACGGTAAGGCAGCAACTATACCATTGTGCCAACCATGCCGCCTCGAAGATTCCTGTTTCTCGTCCCTCCCCTTGGTGACATTCATGGCACTCATTACCTTTATACAAATGGAGAATATGAAGCCATTACCGCCACGATGCATTACTCAGAACAGCCTTAAGTGTTTTAGCAACCATTCTGTATCTTGTTTAAAAGAAACACCTTCAGTCAAACCTTTGCAATAATTCACAAAGCCAGAAAGCATTTTGCGGTACTCCTTGTGAAGATAGAATTTCATTTGTTCCTGTCCCTGGGGTGTTATTTTCAAAATAATATTTTGACGTTAAAAATTCTTTGAGGAGGTTGACATTTTGAAGGGGTTTGAAAAGGTGCACTTGGAGAAACGCCTTCACTGTGAGCAAGGCCAACCGTCAGGTTATACATGTAAGATAGACGCTGAGAGATGTGCTCAGGAAGAAAGATCTTTCCTTTAAAAAGTAGTTAGAAAGGAGAACTTGCCATCCCTGGGAGTATTTCATGTCAATACTTTGGGTGCATTTAAAAGTAAGGTGAATGAATATATGAAATGGAAAGGGAGGTTTTAGTGTTTATTTTATTGTCACGTGTACTGAGGTGCAGTGAAGCGTTTTGTTACATGCTCACCAGTCAGCAAAAAGCCAACATGATTACAATCGAGCCACCCACAGTGTACAGATACATGATTAAGGGAATAACGTTTAGTGCAAGATAAAGTCCAGTAAATTCTGATTAAAGATAGTCTGATGGTTTCCAATGAGGTAGATAGTCGCTCAGGACCACCCTCTGGTTGTTGCTAGAATGGTTCAGTTCCCTGATAGCAGCTGGGATGAAAGTACCCTTCAATCTGGAGGTTTACGAAGGAACTGCAGATGCTGAAAAATCAAAGGTTGACAAAAATGCTGGAGAAACTCAGCGGGTGAGGCAGCATCTATGGAGCGAAGGAAATAGGCAACGTTTCAGGCCGAAACCCTTCTTCAATCTGGAGGTGTGTGTTTTCACACTTCTATACCTCTTGCCTGATGGGAGAGAGGAGAAGAGGGAGCGACCGGGCGTGAGATATACTTGATTATTCCGGTGGCCTTGCCGAGGCAGCGCGCTATGCAAGGGAGCTCGGTTTGTGTGATGGTCTGGGCTGCGTCCACAATTCTCTGCAAGGGATGAAAGATGGCTAAAAGGTTTGGATGTAAAAGGGAAGCATGGGGATTTTATGGAACCGGCATTCTGCCGTGAGCCTGCTGGATCGATTAGTCTGTTTCTGTATTGTAAATCATTGTGCCATTCTGTGATCTGTGAACTGCATTGGAAATCCATGCACAGTAGTTCATTCATATTCTGGATGACAAGAAAAGTAGAGAAAAACCCACCTGGCTCATTTATCAGCATGGCCTTGCAAAGCCACAGCGGTTTGATTGTGAGCCAAATCCCACATTAGAAAAAAAACCATCCGCTTAGCTTCACCTCATCGAGGCAGCATCAAGCAGGTAGCTTCTGCTGTGGTTTGGCATCAGAAGTAAAAGCACCCGAGACGATGACCTGTGTCTATGTTGGTCAGTGAGGGAGTCGTACAGGATCAGCTTTTGACTTCTCATGTACCCACACAGCAACACTCTGTTTACCAGCCCATGTAGTTTGGACTTGGGAATATTGTTGTTTGGTGGCAGATTGAGTTGGTCTGGACAAGCGCCTGGACTCAGGATCATTTCCAGTATTTTGTTGGCACTGTGCTGCGATCGATGGCTTTCTGCCTGGCAGCACTGAGGCAGCATTCAGTTCCACGACTTCTGCCCAACCCCCGCTTGCTTTCATCACTGAAGGTAGCAACTCCTGCCAGTGCCTGCCAGTGCCTGCTGCTTCAGAGGGCACAGACTGGTCCTCCATCACTTAACTGGCACCTTCTCCTCACTGAACGATGCAGGGACGATGCTCATTTTCAGTCCTGGTCAACATTTACACAATCACAGTGTAAGGAACATCAGGAATGTTTAAACCTCATCTTCCAGCTTTGCGTCTGTATTCATTGATATCCCTCGTAAACAAATCTCTTATTAATCTCAATACTGAAGTTAGTAAAAAATCATCCAGCATCATCATCAAGGACCCACGCCCCCCCTGGCCACACCTTCATTTCACTCCTGCCACCGGGGTGAAGACATAGGGGTCTGAAAACTGTGACTCCCAGGCTCTAGAACAGAAGGACACAAAGTGCTGGAGTAACTCAGTTGGTCAGGCATCATCTCTGGAGAACATAGATAGGTGATGTTTCGGGTCGGGACCTTTCTTCAGATTGATTGTGGGGGTGGGGGGAAGGAAAGCTGGGAAAGAGGAGGGACAAGGACAAAGCCTGTAAGGTGTGAGGTAGACTCAGGCGAGAGGGTGTTTTAGATAGGCAGATGGATCCCACCCTATAATATAACCATATAACAATTACAGCATGGAAACTGGCCTTCTCGGCCCTTCCAGTCCGTGCCAACCATTTATTTTCCCCTAGTCCCATCTACCTGCACTCAGACCATACCCCTCAATTCCCTTCCCGTCCATATACCTATCCACTTTACTTTTAAATGTTACAATCGATCCTGCCTCCACCACTTCTGCTGGAAGATCATTCAACACAGCCACCACTCTCTGAGTAAAGAAGTTCCCCCTCATGTTACCCCTAAACTTCTGTCTCTTAATTCTCATGTCATGCCTTCTTGCTTGAATCTTCCCTACCCTCAATGGGAAAAGCTTATCCACGTCAACTCTGTCTATCCCTTTCATCATTTTAAAGACCTCAATCAAGTCCCCCCTTAACCTTCTGCGCTCCAAAAAATAAAGACCCAACTTGTTCAACCTTTCTCTGTAACTTAGTTGCTGGAACCCAGGCAACATTCTAGTAAAATCAGTCTGAGGAAGGGTCCCAATGATGTGCGGGCAGAGATCAGTTTAATTTGGCATCATGTTTGGCATCACGGACATTGTGGGTCAAAGCGCCTGTTTCGATGCTGTACTCCTATGTCCCAACAAGAAGTGTCTGCAACATAGAAAAAATAAATAAAAGTGCTCCATCTTTCACTGCACCTCAAGATATTTAACTGCCAAATGAGATGCTTGGTGCATATTCACCGTACTAACCTCGGAAAATGGTGGCGCAGCGGTAGTATTGCTGCCTTGCAGCGCCAGAGACCCGGGTTCGATCCTGACTACGGGCGCTTATCTGTACGGAGTTTATACGTTGTCCCTGTGGCCAATCCCCTGCAGTTATTGAGGGTAGGTAGGAGTCGGCTGATGATCATTTGGAGGAACAGCAACTTCAATAGTGCAGAACCCTCGGCTCCAATGGAGTCCAATTCTAGATTATCTGCTGGGCGATTGGGAAGAGTCTCATAGTCTTGACTTTTCCAACTAGAGTCATGAAGCACTGATAGAATTGTCATCAATGTGCACCAAGGTTGACTGCGAATAAGGAAGAAACTTCAGGGCCTGTCCCACCAGCATCCAACTCCATGCGGTGAGCGCGACCAAACCGGCAGCGGGGGCCGAGCGGAGATCGGCTGATCCCCGCACAGGGCCGTTCCCACCAGCATGCGCCTGCATGCGGCAAGCACGGCCAAACTGGCAGCAGGGGCCGCGCGGAGGTCGGGTGAGTGGCGCAACGCGGCGCAAAGTGAGGTGAACTTGGAGCAAAGTCTTAAAGGTAAGTTCACCAGGACAGAGAGGGACACACAGAGAGGGGCACAGAGGCACACACAGAGAGGGCCACGGAGCCACACACATAGAGGGTCACGGAGGCACCTACAGATAGGTTCACGGAAGCACGACGTCGAGGCGGTGTATAATGTGTCGAGGCGACAGCGAGCCGACAAGCCATTGCCGCGCGGAATTTTTGAACACGGTCAGTTTTTCGGAGCCCCGCGCGATGTCGGGACGAACTCCACACAATTCCGCACGGCTCCGGCGATCGAAGTGGGACCGGCCCCGCGACGTCGGACGGCTCAAGCGACCACATTAGGTCGCGCTCATCGCATGGAGTTGCATGCTGGTGGGACAGGCCCTTTCCAATCAACACAAAATGCTGGAGTAACTCAGCGGGACAGGCAGCATCTCTGGAGAGAAGGAATGGGTGACGTTTTGGGACGAGACCCTTCTTCAAACTGGGCACTGCAAAACTGAGATGTTAAATGTATTAAATGCAGAAGTTTTCAAGGTTCTCTGATGATGTCTAAAATGAACATCACAGCAAACTGAGGAATTTCCAGGGGGGAATCTACTGTCATTTATCACTTGATCTATTCCAAAGTGCACAAGCATTAATACTGCTGCATCAAAGTGCTAATACCATGACTCATTAACTGTGCCAATCACCAAGAATACTGTCACCAATAGGTACTAGCAGTTAACACGTGCATCTCTTTGAGAATACAGTGAAAGGATTGTTCATGGGTGATATAAGTTATCTCCCACAACCTCCTTAAATATGCAAGGAGGAATGTGGTATCATACCAGTGATGCTTCACATTTTATAAGGAAAGCATTTGATTGTGGACGTGGAACCAACTAAAGGTCGACACGGTGATGCAGCAGTAGTTGCTGCCTTACAGCGCCAGAGACCCAGGTTCCATCCGGACTACATGTGCTTGTCTGTGCAGAGTTTATATGTTGTCCATGTGACCTGCATGGGTTTTCACCGAGACCTCCGGTTTCCTCCCACACCCCAAACGCATACAGGTTTTGTAGGTGAATTGGCTTGGTATAATTGTAAATTGTCCCCAGTGTGTGTAGGATGGAGTTAGTGTGTGGAGATCGTTGGTTGGCGTGGACTAGGTAGGCCGAAGGTACTGTTTCCACTCTGTATCTCTAAACTAAACTAAACTAAAGGTGTGAGAGAAAAGTGAGGCAGAAAGCTTCTGACTGGTATATTTCACTCAAAGCTTCACTCAGAGAAACAAATGTTGCAGATACTGCAATCACATTTTTGGGTGGCTCAAAATGTTGATTTAAGAGATAAACATTGGCGAAATCACAGCACAATTCACCATGTTTCTTCAAAAGTCACTTGGTATCTGAATGATGTGAGACCTGAAACATAGACCATCCCTTTGCTTCTGTAGATGCTGCTTGACTTGCTGAGTTCCTCCAGCACTTTTTTTTTAACTCTTTTATTCAGTCTGTCAGATGGAGAGAGATATTGCAGCTTGACATCTGGCAGTAGTTTCCCACAGAGAAGAGGCATGGGCAGAGGTGGGAGTGAAAGGCGCTCTTCAATGACTTGTGGAGACTGATAAAACGAGAAGCAAATATACTCGATAGAGAATTGAAGGACAGCCTGGTTTACACCTCTTGTTCAATCTGAACAAACAGCTGGAGTTTATAACGTCATAAGGAATAGGAGTAGAATTAGAATTAGGCCATTCGGCCCATCACGTCTACTCCGCCATTCAATCAGATCTATCTCTATCTCCTAAACCCATTCTCCTGCCTTCTCTCCATAACCTATCGAGTTGTAGGTAAGTGACTAGACTTTATGGGGAAGTAACAAGGAAGTCTGCCTGCAACTGGACAACTGGCTGAGGGGCTCTTTCAATGGACAATAGACAATAGACAATAGACAATAGGTGCAGTAGGCCATTTGGCCCTTCGAGCCAGCACCGCCATTCAATGTGATCATGGCTGATCATCCACAGTCAGTACCCCGTTCCTGCCTTCTCCCCATATCCCTTGACTCCTCTATCTAACTCTCTCTTGAAAGCACCCAGGGAACCTACGCTGCCCTCCCTCAAAAGAAAGAATGTCCTTCCTCAAATTTGGAGACCAAAACTGCACACAGTACTCCAGGTGTGGTCTCACCTGGGCCCTGTACAAATGCAGAAGGACCTCTTATAGACTATGTTCTATAGTTTTAATCACTGTTATAATCTAAGAAACAAAGTTACATATAGAAAAATCACAGAAACAGCAATGTGATAATTTTGAATTGACAATCTGTTATCAGCAATGTTGATTAAGGAGATTAATATTGGCCAGGTTACAAGAAGATGTCCCACTGTCTCTTCAAAATAGTGTCTTGAAAATGTTTACATGTTTTCATAGAGTGAGTGAAAGAGGATTTGGTTTAACATTTCTCCAGAAGCTCAGGTATCTGGAGTAGATCAGACTCACAGCATTCTTTCTCAGAGATGCGATACGATGTAATTCGATACAATAGAACTTTATTTATCCCAGGAGGGAAATTGATCTGCCAACAGTCATATAAACGCAAGATACACGAAACGTGAAATTAAAGTGACGAATGGCAAGGATTGGGGATGAGCAGAGATTGGGGGGGGGGGGGGGCAGAGGAGTCAAGTCTAACCCACGACCGAAAGTTAATCCACGGAACTGCCGCTTAACCGCATGCCCACATCAATATTAATGGTTCTGTTGACTGTTAGTGGAATGAACTTTGACGGTTTTAAGCTAACTGAAGTTGTCGGGAGAAATAGTAAGATCACAGATAACAGAAGTTGACTGAATGTATAGTAAGATAAGAGAACTAAAATACCAGTTGATCTTTATATAGAGGGTTGGGAGCGGAGGGCACGTAATACCTCATCGTAACTCCTCATAAAATAAGGATCAAACTTCAAACTGGTAAGTTCTCGTTTAATCTTACTATTTTACTTCAGAATCACGTGAGTGACTACGTTGATTTCAAAGCTCTGTGATTTCATGCCGTGGACGAGTCCCTGCATCACACACTGCATCAGTGAAGAGCTAATTTTAATAATGCATTCAGACATGATATAGGTATAGACATGTTGATGCTATTAATGAACACATAGTGATAATAGTAACCTCCTACACCCAGGAGGAACTATAACACAGACCTAAAAAGAGTCGGCAAATTCCCCTGGTCTGGCAAAGGTATTTCTAAAATGTTTGGAATCGTTCGTTAGACCATCCTGCAGCCGCTAGAATGTGGTCCCGTGAAACGTCCATCCCCTGCTGCTGATATAGTTGCAGCCTGGGTGGAGTGAGACTTGTATGTCAGTGTTCACTCCTGTATCGCAGAACCCATATTAACCACCGGGCGATGGTCTGTAGTGAAATCCCTAAGGCTCTAGTGACCTTAACATACTGGTGTAGATGTGTGGCCACATACAACTGAAGGTCCATGGGATATGCCAGCAATTCTAGTTTGAGACCTAATGTCCCTGGGGATTTCTACTGATTAAGTGATAAACATAAATGTAATTTCCCTGCAGGATAATCATCTTTTCCAGTCACTGCTATGCAAAACTGGACCCGTTGTGCTGACCCATTGTGCATGCGCATAACCACTTGGTTTAGTGAGCCAAGGGCAGGGATGTTCCAATGTTAACATCCCAATCTCTGCGTACCTGGCCTGGGGGGTGTTGAGTTGAAGATACCCTTCATAATCTCGATATCAGAAGGTGACCCGACAGAGTGGATTCTGCTCCTCGCAGCCAATATGCTGAGAAGGCATGTGCGACACAGTAATGGCACTCTTGTAATGATTGTCAACCCCATATGGAACTGAACTTAAGACGTCAGTCATCCGTGTCAACTTATGTGTTAAAATACTTCCCATCCCTACGAGGGAAGCGCTGTTTGTTAGGTGCTATCCCTGCAATTGCAGTGAGCACGTCCATAGTTTGGTTTGACAATTCTTAGCCGCAGGAAGCGGTCTTCCCAGTCTGCAAGTCAATTAATTGATTTAAGTATGCAGAGGATGGTTTCCTGGTCATGGCTAACCAGCCATTTTGTGCCTGGAAATACCATATAAGGTTCTATCATCATTCCCAACATCAGCGGGAATCATGGCTGTATAGGCCAGTCAGGCACTACGAAAATGCCTGAAGCGGGAATTGCTGAATTTGCAAGACCCGTCTGGTAAGGTAAAATGGAGTGACATAATGAACATTCTTCCCCAGTGTAGCGAGAATGCATCCATCGCCACTTTGCAACTGCCGATTGAGCCTGGATGCAACAGTTTGATCTTTAGGTGTTTCATCGAGCCCACAATGTCCTTGAATACTTGCGATTCCACATCCATTCTGTGTTGTCATTGCGTTTTCCTGCTGATACGCCAATGCCAATGAAGTTAGGTAAACTGTTACCGGATACTTTGACTTGATTGCACCCATGCGATTTACATATAATAGCACCAGAGTGTATCAAGTTAGACTTGAGCATGCAGATTATGCATATTTGCACAACCCTTTAATCCACAGAATGCACCTAATGTGAATAGGTAGTTGATACCATATAACTGAATAATTGGTAACTCATGCAAACCCCATCCGCCTCCGTAACTAAAGATGGTATATAGTAATTATCCATCTTTAAGCATAGCATCAGTTGGTAATTAACTGACGAGTACTGATGAAGGTTAGTGGGGCAATGCTAAATACTGTTTGTCCACCATGGTGACTTTGATGGTTTCAGTTGGAAATAGCTTAGGTCTGGTAGCTACATGGTACCTCTTAGGTACCGACATGGTACCTGTGAGCTTGCTCCTTTGCACGCCGTATAGCTCTGGTGGTGCAGAAGGCACAAATAGCACAGCTGAAACCAATATATTGCCAATCCCAGACAATTTAATAGGGTTAAAGGTAATCCTAATACTCAATAATTTCAGTTGGTATCAACTTAAATTTAACTGGATGGATGAGAATCCAATTTCTGCAGAATGGTTTGTGGCAGGAACTGCTGATTTGGAAAATACAGTGTTTTAGAACATCATCCAGATAGCCCATAATACAAATATCTTTGGTGAGCCCAGTGGAAACTGTTCCCCTGTTGTTAGACAGTAATGAAGTTTTCTATTCAGAAAGTCTATACTGCATATGCGAGTTGACACCGGTATCTTTCATTGTGACAGTGAGCGGCCTGCAACTACGGCCCATCTTGAAAGGCAACTAGTCTTGCATAAAACAAGTGTAAATTTACCAACTTGTAAATGGTCCACATACCTCATGTTTCGGAAAGAACCAGACCCACCTACCGTCATGCTTATTGGTGGTCTTGTGGTAAGCCCAAAGGCCCCTGGCGCGGGTTCTAATTCCGTCCCAGATTTGGAGAGTAGGGTTGCTGGGGTGTGTGGACCCAATTCCCTGAGGACCGGTTTGGGCCTTGGCCTGAAAAGCCTGCGCCCAGTTTTGAAGCTGCCACCAGCTTCAGCGAAACGCTTGCTGCCGATAGAGGCGTGGGGTGTGTTGCTGTGGTACCTTGATAAGCTTTAATTCTTCATCCGGGTCTTACCTGTTTGGGCAGGTTCCTGAAGAGAGGATTCGGCGGCTAGACATTGCTGGCGTCACTTGAACCTCCAGATTTGGAATTTAAGGCAGGCCCGATGGCGTTCTTCTGGAAGCAGTTCATTTTGAAGTGTGCATTGTACCCCCATATAGCACTGTTCAATTTATTCTGTATGTTTCAATGAGAACCCCCCCTCAACCTTCTAAACTCCAGCGAGTAAGGTCCAGTGCTGTCAAACGAATAAGATATGTTGGTACAGGAAAATAAGAGGGGAATTGCATTTGTTGTAATTGATCCCCTGCCTGCCAGTATGGGCCTCAATGGCAACAAGATAATTGAACAAAATACCCTTCTCATAGAGTCATTGCGTGGAAATAGACCCTTCGGCCCAACTTGCCCACATCAGTCAACATGTCCCAGCTACACTAGTCCCACCAGCATGCGTTTGGTGCATATCCCTCCAAACCTATCCTATCCATGTACCTGTCTAACTGTTTCTTACATGTTGGGATGGTCCCAGCCTCATTACCTCCTCTGGTAGCTTGTTCCATGCACCCACCACACTTTGTGTGAAAAAGTTAACCTTCAGATTCCTATTAAATCTTTTCCCCTTCACCTTAAACCTATGGCCTCTGATCCTCGATTCACCCACTCTGGGCAAGAGACTCTGTGCATCTACCCGATCTATTCCTCTCATGATTTTATACACCTATGTAAGATAACCGATCACCCTCCTGCACTCCAACTAATAGAGTCCCAGCCTACTCGACCTCTCCCTATAGCTCAGACCCTCTAGCCCTGGTAACATCCTTGTAAATCCCTGTACCCTTTCCAGCTTGACAACATCTTTCCTATAACATGGTACCCAGAACTGAACACAATACTCTAAATGCGGTTTCACCAACGTCTTATACAACTGCAACAAGACCTCCCAGCTTCTATACTCAAGAGTCATAGTCATACAGTGTGGAAACAGCCCCTTTGGCCCTACCTGCCCACTCAGACCAACATGTCCCATCCACACTCGTCCCGCCTGTCTGTATTTGTCCCATATACCTTCACCCGATCTATTCCTCTCATAATTTTGTACTTTTCATAGAAGTGTAAAGTGTATCTAAATATGAGTGCCTGGACTGCAAGACAAGTACATGGATAGGATTGGTTTGGAGGGATATGGGCCAAATGCAAGCAGGTGGGACTAGTTAGTCGGCATGGGCAAGTTGGGCTGAAGGGCCTGTTTCTACGTTCTATCACTACGACTCTACCTGTAGGTTTTGAAATAATGGTAAGTTTGGAGGTTAAAGTTATCATACATATTAATCAAAACAACTTGAGGGAAAACCATTTGTGAAATGGAGAGCAGAAACTCCAGAGAGTAGTTGCACTATTTATTAGAGGGCAGCTTATATCAACTTAATAGTAAGAAAGAAATGGAAGTAGGTTAAAAAAAAAGATCGTATTTCGTTAGCATCATCAGTCAACAATTTTCCCAGTTTAACTTGTGATTTAAATACAATACTTTAGCAATATCTTTCCTCACAATCTTAAATAAAACCAGAGGGAAATAATTGCAAGAGGCAGAAGTATCACCCACTGCCCTATTGCCTGAGAAATTTGCTATGATAGATTCACATTGCGCTTGGAATTAATGCTCTGGAAATTAATTCCAGCTTAATAATTAATGCTTAAAAAATGAACCAATTGATCACTGTCTTTCTGTACCTGGGTTAAAGTGAAACAGATCATTTCCAAATGCACCGAGAAGATTGGTCTCAGGAGGGGAATCGAATTACCAGATCCAGTTAAGCGCTCTGCAGCTTTTCAAGTTGGACTATTGATTTATTGTCCTGATACCCAGAATTGCCTGCATTAGATTTTTATGACAGAAGAGCTGGAAACGCCCAATAATGCAAGCATCATTATGAAAAGAAAAAAATAAATACTTGCATTTCTTTTATATTTAATTGGCTGGAGCCCTCAAAGCTTTATAACGAGCCAGGTACTTTTGATACATAGCTCCTGCTCTCTTGGAGGAAACCAAGTGGTGAAATGGTCGCATACCTATGGGCAGCACGGTGACGCAGCAGTAGAGTAAGGGCTTGTCCCACTTGCCGATTTTTTCGATGACTGCCGGCATCATATCAGTGTCGACAAAAGATTTTAAACATTTCAAAATCCACTTGAAAAAACACCGAGCGTCAATATGTCTTCACGCCCGTCACCGACGCGTCACGCCGCAAATTATTCGGTGACCTGATACGTCAGTCAATGCTGCTGGCAGTCGCCGAAAAAATCGGCAAGTGGGACAGGCCCTTTATAGCGCCAGAGACCCGGGTTCGATCCTGACCACAGGTCCTGGCTGTACGGAGTTTGTTCATTTTCCATGTGACCTGCGTGGGTTTTGCTCCAGGATCTCCAGTTTCTTCCCACTCTCCAAAAACGTATAGGTTTGTAGGTTAATTGGCTTGGTGTAATTGTAAATTGTCCCTAGTCTTTGTAGGATATTGTTAGTGTGTAGGGATCGCTGGACAGCGCGGTCTCGGTGAGCTGTAGGACCGGTTTCCTCGCTGTATCTCTAAGATGCAACAATGGCAAGATCATCTGCTTTCATGACTTTGGCCGAAGGATAAATATTGGTGGGGACACATATTGCTGCAGAACTTACTTTGTTCTTTTTACAAAATAATATTTTGCAATGGAATCTTTTGAAACCCCTGAGAGGTCAGGCATGTTCTCAAGTTAACATACCAACCCAAAGATAGCAGCTATGCTTGAGCCACACACACACACACACACACACAATGGAGAGGCAGAATAGATGCAACTCAGTGCCTGGGTGAGAGATTTACCATTGAGCCAAAGGTAATATCTCCTCCTTGAAACATGGTGACTATTTTCCACATATCAAATTCCAACTAACAGCTATGAGCATATCCGTCAATAGTAAGGTTCAGGAACATTGAAGTAGGGGTAACTCTTTCATATCTGCCAGAGTGGTGTGATTTAGCATTTATCATGAGAGCATTCACTGTTGACTATCTCATTAATATAGTGTGTGTGAATCTGGACTATGTGTGCTCATACCTCAAGAGTAAATACGTTTAGCCAGGAAATTAATTTAGTAAATTACCATTCTCTATATTGTACTAACATTTACCCTTCCATCATTCTCAAACTAAAACATGGTGATCCTCTTTATCTGCACCGGCAGTCCCTCCAGTTTTTGCAATTTGATGTGGCCTAAGATGAGCTTTCAACTGTAAGTTAACGGTGTATATTAAGTCATCTGCTGTTGAACCTCTCAATCCAGCTATTGATCTTAAAGAAGGGTCTCGACCGGAAACACGGCCTATCCATGTCCTCCAGAGATGCTATCTGACCCACGGTGTTACTCCAGCACTTTGTGATGTTTGTTTTGTAAACCAGCATCTGCAGTTCCTTGTCTCCGTCGATTCTTATGTTCTTGGCTATTCAGTGCACTGTTGGTCAACCTCACATGTTTCATATTCTTGAGTGCATTCCAAACTCCTGCTCGTGCCTTTTCTTTGAGTTGAGCTTAGTTAATTGTCATGTGTACCGAGGTACAGTGAAAAGCTTGTTGTTGCGTGCTAACCAGTCTGTGAGAAGACTGCATCATTACAATCAAGCTGCCCCTTTGTCTCATCTCATTACTCTCTGTCTTACATCAATTCTTGATCAAGTAATGTTTTGTTTATAAAATTCTCGCATTCGGTTTCAAGTCTTTTTGCGACTTTCCCCTCCTAATCTCTAATATCCTTTTGCCTTACCATACTCTCAGATACCCTCATCCCTCCATCTGGTATCTTGATCATTCCTCACTTTACATTTGCCAGCCATGCCTTCAACAACCGAGACTCATAGATGTAGATTTGTTCCCCTCATCCTCTCCTTCTCTATACCTCTTACCCCCTTTCCTAAAAACGTACCCTTGTTTCTGTTGGCCATGTGCCCTAATATGACTAGGTGCCACATTATGTTAGTTTAGTTTACTTTACTTTAATTTTCTTTATTGTTACGTGTCCCGAGTATAGTGCAGCTCATGGAGTGTTTCCCACATCTAAGACATGTTATAAATATAGGTTGTTGATTTTATGTGCATGATTTCATTGCCTTCCAGAGCACCTAGTAAATAAGAGCCTTGAGAAGGGAGTCATTCTGATTCCAACCCAAGAATGCCCTTACTGTGCCTATCCACACCTTACATCCCTCCACCACCCAATATCCACTTGAGCCCACAAAAATTCCTGCGTGACTTCTTGTCCCTGCCCTCAGTCTACCGGAGCATCCTGGCAAACCTCTGCTGACAGCTGCCTGCAAACCTCAATCAGCATGGCCGATCTGCTGCCCACAAGCTGCCCACGTTTTCCTGCGCGCCTTCAAAGGACGGGATGAAAATTAACATTTTACCACACAGCTTTTATTCATGCAAAAGACCTGGCACAGCACGTGGCGTGTTGCTTTGGTGTAACAGTTGTCGCTTCACTCGGGTTCACATCCTTTGCGTGGACACTTGTTGATCGACTCAGGTCTTCATCAGCAGATCTGCAGCTCGGAAATGCAACCAAAGAGCCGAACCAACAGAGCTGAAGCGGGAACCTGAATGAATCCGTTCACTCAATGTTATTTGCTCAAGAACTCGTTCTGCCAGAGGTATATAGCCACAAAACCCAGCAAACTCAACCAATTAAAAAAAAATTGGGATTAGTTTTAAATTTCTCCAGCAATGGCAAATACACAATGTGCCTCTTTCTGTGCCATAAACATATGTTGTTTTCCTTGATAATGTCTATGATCATATTAACTACTTGATCAGTTTACAAAGTAGCTTTTAATTCAATTGCAAACCTGCACCTCTGAATTGACTTTAAATGTTTAACCAGTTCTGAGCCTGGCCAATCTGCTGTTTAGCCTTTAGACTAGAGATACCGAGCGGACACAGGCCCTTCGATCCCCGAGTCTGCGCTGACTAGCGATCACCCGTACAATAACACTATCCTACACACGAGGGCCAATTTCCAATTTTTACTGAAGCCATTTAACCTACAAACCTGCACGTCTTTGGAATGTGGAAGGAAACCGCAGTACCTGAAGAAAATCCATGTGGTCATGGGGAGAACGTACAAAACTCGGTGCAGGCAGCACCTGTAGTCAGGATCGAACCCAGGTCTCCCACGACCTAAAAAAAAAAAATCAAGATCGTGGTAATCTACGGACTCCTACGACCTTCCACGACTATGTTCACGAGCTCCTACGAGTATGTCTACGAATTCCCACGACTATTTAGATGCCCTCCTTACGAGTAAAAAGTTGCAATTTCTTTCATTCCAACCATTTTTTTACTCATGGACTCATATTTTTTATCAGGCTGGAAAAAACGTCCCGACTTACCTGATGACACTAGTACCTACGGCTGGCGTAACGAGCCTCTACGATATATCTATGAACTCCTATGACCTCCTACGGACTCGTTACAAACATTCTGCGAGTTTGAATCAAGGGGAATTCGTGAATAACGCGTGGAAGTGGGAGAGGCAAGGTGGAGCTCTCAGCAAAAAAAATGTCACTTCCTACCGTGCAGCCTATTTAAGGATTGAGATCCCACTTCATTGAGTTATGGACCATATGTACATGTAGTACCGAGAAGTGAACTGCTGGAGCTACCATCCTTTAAATGAAACGTTAAATTAAGGCCCACTCAACTCTGTCGGATGGACTTAAATATTCTAGTTGATGAAAAGTAACAAAAATCTTTGAGACATCATTAATTCGTACAGTTGGAGATGAGATTTTTTTTTTTTTACAGCCACTGACTGTAAACCGGAAATGGGAACATGCGTATTAATTTTGTGAGTGGTGGGCAAATGTATCGTTGCATCAGAGTATTGAAGGGGTGGGTAGGAATGCTTGCGAGGGGTGTAGAGGGATGGATATGAAGGCAATGGAGGGAGATGGATCATGTGCAGGCAGATGGGAGTAGCTAATCTTGGCATCATGTTTGTGGGGTCAGTTCCCTGTCTCTGAGCCACACATTTTGCCACAGATTTCCATCTTTTACAAAATAGCGCTGAATCTCCCTCACCTGCACATACATCCCCAAATGGCAATTATCTTACTCTAGACGTCAAACTCCCTGCTACTGGATTTACCCTCTATCCTTTTTTTGATTAAGGATAATGATGGTGACATTTTTATCTTCCACACTATATTTCCGACCTAAATCCCAGGAACCTTCGGGCAGGACAGTGGCGGCGGCACAATGGCGCAGCGGTAGAGCTGCTGCCTGACAGGGCCAGAGACCCATGCTCGATCCTGACTATGGGTGCTGTCTGTATGGAGTCTACAAGTTCTCCCCGTGACCTGCAAGGATTTTCTCCGGGAGTTCCGGTTTCCTCCCACACTCCAAAGACGTACATGTTGGTAGGTTAATTGGTTTTGGTAAATTTGTAAATTGTCCCGAGCATGTGTAGGATAGTTCTAGTGTGTGGGATTCGCTGGTCAGTGGGTCGAAGTGGGTCGAAGTGCCTGTTTCTGCTCTGAATCCCTAAACTGAATTAAATTAAACTAAACTAAATTAAACTAAACTAAACTAAACTCAACTTTCAATGAATGTCACAAATATATCTCTAATGTTCAATCTGTTATTTTACTGTCTTGGCCTAAAGCTATGTCTATGTTTCTATGTAAAGCTTCATGTATCCCATTGGTGTATACTATATTTCTATTTAGTGCAGTTATGTTTTTCTTTTACTGCTTTCCAGTTTATCCTGCATATCCTCAGTAATAATACTGTAAAAATGGAGCAATAGAGCAGATCTTCTGTGTCACACATCAAATTCCAGGCTTCACTTTTTCCGATCAGCACATATTTATATTAATGAAGTTTCTATAAATCATCAGGATTAAACCATTACATTTAAAGTGTCTTATATTACAAGAACGCAATTGAGCACTTCCTTAAAGGTTAGTTTTTCAGAACTGAAATATTTGGGCATTTTATCCAGTTTATAGTTTGATTAAAATTAATTTCCTAAATTGAAGATTATTAAAGAGAATTAAGAGGAGAATAACAGATGAAGATTTTGTTTTTAATGAACAGACCGTGATATGCTGTGAATCTTACCTCTTGGGTCACCAAGAACTCCAGTTTTGATCAGTGAGATGTTTGTTTTGTTACCATGTAAGGATTTAAAACCAACTTTATTTTTGAAGGTTATTGGCATCTTCAAGAATAAATTCCAATCATGGTTCCGACCTGGTTTGAGAGCAGAATTAAACCCATTGTAGTTAAACACGAGCATGTTGGTGTTTCAGTAAGTGGAAAGAATGAATAAATGCTGTATAAATGCAGATCATTAAAATTATTTAACGTGAAACCTGTTCAGTGCAAGTCAAAGCCATCAGCTGAGTAATTAATGTCAGCACATGTTTGAAGCCAGTCCAATTGGGCTGAAAATGCAATGGTAAAGTTAAAAATGTTATTTTTACTTTTTTTTTCTCCGTCTGTTATTCTATCATTTAAATATTTTCAATTTGAGAACCGTTCCTTTTCTTTGTGTGGTGTGTAGATTTATTACTGCGTGTTCTAATTCCAAACATGGATCTCTTGCAGCTGAACAATTAGCTTGCTTCAAATAAATCATGAGTGGATTGCTCTGCCTTTCTGAAATCTCTCCCAGTTGAAATGTTCCAGTTACATTAAATGAAAGCATTGTAAATAGCATCATATCACTTATTGCCTTGTCAATTAGTGGTTCAAAACCCTTGGAGTTTTCTGTGAACAATATCACCTAGCATTTAATTGTCCCCTTTAAAATATCAAATATCCTTAAAAGCTTAAAAGCATGATGCTCACTTAAAACAACATTTCATTATAGAATCCAGCATTTTCTCTGTCGTTAGGCTAGCAAGTTGACAGTTCCTTGTTTTTCATTCTTTTCTTCAATACTCGCTCCACTCTAAATTCCACACCAAATTCTCAACAATGGGATTTTGGAAGGTAATAACTAGACCATCCACTATCTTCAAAGGCACCTTTCTCGAATCTCAAGGGTCCTTGGGATTTATCAACTTTTACCCGGGTTTAATCCTGACTACGGTTGCTGTCTGTACGTAGTTTGTACGTTCTCCCTGTGATCGCATGAGTTTTCTCTGGGTGCTCCGGTTTCCTCTCACACTCAAAAGATGCACAGGTTTATAGGTTAATTGGCTTTGGTAAAATTATAAATTGTCCCTAGTGTGTAGAATAGTGCTAGTGCATGGGGTGCTCGCTGGTTGTCACAGACTTGCTGGGCCGAAGGGTCTGTTACCACGTTGTATCTCTAAGGCAGATATAATGTAAAGTCTTTTAGCGAAGACCAAACAACCACAAGACATAGAGGCAGAATTAGGCCAGTCCACCCATAGAGTCTGCTCCACCTTCCAGTCATGGATGATTTTTTTGTCCTTCTCAGCCCCTACCTCCCCATAACTTTTAACACCCTTCCTAATTAGTTTAATTTAATTTAGTTTTGTTTATTGCCACATGTACCTAGGTACAGTGAAAAGCGTTTGTCGCCTGCTAACCAGTCAGCGGAAAGACTATACCTGATTGCAATCGAGCCATTCACAGTGTACAGATACGTGATAAAGGAAATACAAATAAATGGTCTGTGTTTGAGTTCTAAAATGCTTGTAATTGTCAGAGCACCTAATGTTCTGTACAAATTCCGATGTTTCGATGTAAATCGATCTGCAGGTTTACTGACTTGCACTTATTCTTCACATTTGATTTCCACTTAGGATCCAATTTGTAATCTCACAATTTTTTGGAGCACTGCTTCACTCTAATTTTCACACTTTCTTTAACCATATGACCCATGCAAACATCTCTTTAAAATAAATGTGTTTCTTTTATATATACTGAACCTTTTTGTTGTTTATTATGGTGTTTACAGAGCACCATGTTTACATATCTGTTGTGGTGCTGCAACTAAGAAATTAATTGTTCCTTTTCCGAACATATGACAATAAAACACTCTCGACTCTTGATATGATGCTGATACTCGATGATGCTCATCTCTTATTATCTTAACTGCATAATTATGGAACCTTACCTTTAGCCATGTTTGCTATACACATTGGAACTTTCCTCTTGCTATCTGCTGTGGCTAAGCAGATAGAAGGCACCCTCATCGTAGATCCAAGTCCCATGCTGCACCGACAGAGCATTGCACTGTCAAATGTTTTGAGTCTTGGATGAGATATTTATCATGGAGAATAGCAGAGCACATTCACCATGATGTTGTCTTGGATTAAGTGCTTCAGTTATGAGGAGAGATTGAATTGGCTGGGTTTGTTTTCTGTGGAGGGGGGAAGGCTGGAGGTATGGAGGGTTGTACCAGCAGAGGTATACAAAATTGAGGTGCACAGGTAGGGTGGATAGTGAGAAACCTATCTCCATACTAAAACCAGAGGGTCTAGGTGTGAAGTGAGACGGAAGAGGATTAGAGGGGATCTAAGGATCTACTGTCACCACATTTAAAAAAAACACCTCACTGAGCACATCAATCACCAAAGCAAGGAACACTACTGACAGAATGCAAGTAAATGGGATTCATAAGGTCATAAGTGATCGGTGCAGAATTAGGCCATTCAGCCCATCAAGTGTATTCCACCATTCAACCATGGCTGATCTATCTCTCCCTCCTGCCCTCCCCATAACCCCTGACACCCGTACTAATCAAGAATCTATCTCTCTCTGCCTTAAAAATATCCATTGACGGCCTCCATAGCCTCCTGTGGCAAAGAATTCCACTGATTCACCACCCTCTGACTAATGAAATTCCTGCTGAATTTTTGGATTCCTTCTGAAAAAGAAATTTGTATTTGGAATAAGCATAGACCTGGTGGCAAGGGGCTGTATCCAAGCTGTAAGGATCTAAACAGAATTCCATTCCGTCCTCTCAGACGTTCATTAAGAATTCAGTGGCGTATAATGTAGGGAAAAGTGAAACGATCCATTTTGGCAGTAAAAAAAATGAAGAACATTATCTAAAAAGTTGTGAAAAGTCAAGTTGGGAAAAGGGGAAGTACAGCGAGATCTGGGGGTCCTTGTTCATCAGTCACTGAAAGTAAGTATGCAGGTACAGCAGGCAGTGAAGAAATCTAATGGTATGTTGGCCTTCATAACAACAGAAGAAGAGTATAGTAGCAAAGAGTTCCTTCTGCATTTGTACAGGGCTCTAGTGAGACCACACCTGGAGTATTGTGTACAATTTTGTTCTCAAAATTTAAGGAAGGACATTCTTGCTATTGAGGGAGTGGTTCACAAGGTTAATTGCCGGGATGGCGGGACTGTCATATGTTGATAGAATGGAGGGGCTGGGCTTATACACTCAGGAATTTAAAAGGATTAGAGGGGAAATTATTGAAACATAAAAGATTATTAAGGGGTTGGACACACTAGAGGCAGGAAACATGTTCCTGATGTTGGGGGAATCCAGAACCAGGGGCCACAGTTTAAGAATTAGGGGTAGGCTATTTAGAGCGGAGATGAGGAAATACTTTTTCAGCCAGAGAGTTGTGAATCTGTGGAATTCTCTGCCTCAGAAGGCAGTGGAGGCCAATTCTCTGGATGCTTTCTAGATAAAGATAGCGGAGTTATGGGAATATGGTGAGGAGGCAGGAACTGAGTACTGATTGTGGATGATCAGCCATGACATTATTGAATGGCGATGCGGGCTTGAAGGGCCGAATGGCCTACTCCTGCACCTATTGTCTATTGTCTATAAGTAAGAGATGACAGAGTTCTGAGAACATGTATCTGAGTATCCTGCTGCAAGAATTGCTAAATGCCAGTATGTAGAATATAGCCCGTGAGTGGGAAAACTTACAAAGTGTTATTATTTATTGTCAGGGGAATTGTATACATAAGTAGGGAATTTCTGCTTGAGTTATATAGGATATTGGTGAGACCACATCTGGATTCCTGAACATTGAAGCAGTTCAGAGAAGCTTTCTGACTAACACCTTAAATAGGCAGGCTGTCTTATGAGAAAATGTGGGACAGGCGACTTTATCCTCTGGAGTTGAGGTTTAGTTTAGAATACAGCGCGGAAATGGGACCTTCGGCCCATCGAGTCCACGCTGACCAGCGAACCCCGAACACTAGCTCTATCCTACACACTAGAGACTATTTACAATCTTCACCAAAGTCAATTAACCTACAAACCTGCACGCCTTTAGAGTGTGGAAGGAAACCAGAGTTCCTGGGGAAAACCCATGTAGGTCACCGGGAGAACGTACAAACTCCATGCAGACAGCACCCGTAGTCAGGATCAAACCAGGGTATCTGGTGCCAAAGGGACACAACTCTACCACTGTGCTAGCATGCCGCCCCAGAGTGTGAGAGGAGGCGATTGAAATATATGATTTTGTTCACATAACATACTTTTCAAAGGCGGCAAGGATTTTCCCAGCCAATATTTATCCCTAAACAGCACCTGTTATTCTCATTGCTGTTTGTGGGAGCCTGCGTGTGTAAATTAGCTGGTACATTCCTTCACTGATTACTTGACAAAAATAATAAGGTTTGGGATTATCTCAGGTCACGACAACACTATAAAAAGGCAAGTTCTCTTTTCAAATCCCTTGTATTCCTACCTGCACACAAATGGATTCTAAAGGTGCCATTGACAATCTAAGAACAAATATTTCTAACTATTCTTCCTGAATGTAAGTACACTAATATTAAACTGGGTATATGCTTTTCCACTCTGTGACTAAAACATTTTTTTTTAACGGTTTCCCAAATGGCTCATAATTAAACTCCATGAAGGAAAATTGAGAAAGGAAATAGAGTTTGACTTGAGGGCTGTGGAGGCGAAGTCAGTGAATATTTTTAAGGCAGAGATAGATAGATCCTTGATTAGTACAGGTGTCAGAGGTTATAGTGAGAAGGCAGGAGAATGGGGTTAGGATGGAGGGATAGATCAGCCATGATTGACTGGCGAAGTAGACTTGATGGGCCGAATGGCCTAATTCTACTATTCATTATGACCTTATGACCTTATGACCTTATGACCTTGTACCTTATCTTACCTTTACTGTCTGCTAGGTATTGTTGCAAAAGCCCTCTCAGACCCAATCCTCAGCACCCCCAATCACATCAGTCCATCTCAGGCACAGCCACTTCCAGATTTTACTTTTCTAAGCATGGGAATGACTAAATAAAAAGGATTCTTGGATGTTCTTTTGAAGAGAATACGAGAAAGGTTGTTCAAGACTTAGAGCGGCACGGTGGCGCAGCGGTAGAGTTGCTGGCTTACAGCGCCAGGTACCCGTGTTCGATCGTGTCTACGGGTGCTGTCTGTACAAAGTTTCTACATTCTCCACGTGACCTATGTGGGCTTACTCCAGGATCTCCGATTTCCTCCCACACTCCAAAGGCATACAGGTTTGTGATCTACATTGGTGAGACCAAGCGGAGGCTGGGCGATCGTTTCGCCGAACACCTCCGCTCGGTCCGCAATAACCAACCCAACCTCTCGGTGGATCAGCACTTCAACTCCCCCTCCCATTCCGTATCCGACCTCTCGGTCCTGGGCCTCCTCCACGGCCAGAGTGAGCAACACCGCAAGCTGGAGGAACAGCACCTCATATTCCGCTTGGGGAGTCTGCATCCTCTGGGCTTAAACATTGAATTTTCTCAATTCTGTTAACCCTGGCTGTCTCCTCCCCTTCCCCACCTCTCCCTCAGCCCTCGGGCCCTGGCATTCCTTCTCTCTCTATCTCTCCCCCACCCAAGTCGCACTAGCTTCTCATTTTCACACTACAAACAACGTACAATGGCCTGTTTCCTTTATCATCGATACTTTTTTGCATATCTTTCATTCATTGTTTATCTCTCCACATGACCGTCTATATCGCTCGTTTCCCTGATCCCTAACCAGTCTGAAGAAGGGTCTCGACCCGAAACGTCGCCTATCTCCTTCGCTCCTTAGATGCTGCTGCACCCGCTGAGTTTCTCCAGCTTTTTGTTTACCCCCAGGTTTGTAGGTTAATTGGCTTGGTATGATTGTAAATTGTCCCTAGTGCACATAAGATAGGGCATCACATAAGATAATATGCGGGGATCACTGGTCGGCGCATACTTGGTGGGCCGAAGGGCCTGTTTCAGCGCTGTATCTCTAAACTGAACTAAATTAATTTACCCATCAGACCTGATGAAAAATTAAAATGTTGTAGCGGCACCAAACGTGGCGAATAAGGCCAGACGTCAGGCAGGTTCAAACAGTAGTTTATTCAGGTGTTACACGTTAGGTTGGTCCGCTAACGTAATTATCATTGATGCTGTAGCTGAGCGAGGTTGTTCTCTCGGGCCCAGCTACCTGTTGACTGCCCAGGTCTCGTGGTGAGATAAGCTTAAGTAGCAGGACACTCCCCCTAGCCCATGACGTCACGTGCCAGCCCTCGAAGCTGCTGACGCGGGTTCGGCCATACGTGGTCTGTGTATCAGCTGACGCCACAATGTATTTTTAATGACTAATTTCCTGGAAAATGTTCATTGTGGGTATTTTTCCCATTCATAATAATTGGAATTACATTGTAAGTGAACTCCGCTTCATTCTCTACAGATGTTGTCCGGCCTGCTGAATATGTCCAGACGGTCTCGTTCTATTTAAAATTGCTGCATCTGCAGTATTTTGCTTTTGTGAAATTGGGATTGAAGCCTATGAGAAAGAACCACCCAGATTTATTTGAGGAGATCTTATAGGAGCAATTGAGACTGTTCTATGAAATAAACAGTACCTGGATGGACTATTGTCATATTGAAATATTTAATTGCATCTTAAGCCTCTCTCTGGCTGGTTGCAGGGTTTTCAAATCTCTAGAATTGTCCTGAAGACTCCAGATTAAGAGCTACAAATCTTCAGAGTTTGTGGAAGCAAAATCACTGAATAGATTCACGGCCAGGACGAGTAGATTTATGTCCTTCTGGGTGAGTCATGGGTTATTGGGAATGGGCAGACAGTCAGAGCTGGTGCCAAAATCAGATTACTCATGAAATGACTAATCTGGATCTTTATTCATGATTAGGCTTGACCAGTAACGTCACCTACCCATATCTCGTTGAGCAACTCCAGCATTTTGTGTCTATCTTTGGTATAAAACAATATCTGCTGTTATTTTTCGTTACATTATTTCAGATTAGTCATGACCTTATTGAATTGCTTGAGGGGCTATTTGACCTACTGCTGCTCTTATCTTTTATGCTCTTGTGTGATTCATCAGCCCAGATGAAAATTTCTGACCAAAGTTTCTGAGCATTTAAGTTAGTTGGTGAAAAGTTAGTCGGGCAAAAAGGTTTGCTTGACTTCCAGTCAAGTGTCAGATGTAGAGATAATTTTGCCATTTGTCATGACAGGTGAGATTTTAGTTTAGTTTAGAGATAAAGCGCGGAAACAGTCCCTTCAGACAACCGAGTCCGCTCTCACCAGCGATCCCCGCACACTCGCACTATCCTACACAAAGGGACAATTTTACAATTATTACCAAAGTCAATTAACCTCCAAACCTGTACATCTTTGGAGGGTGTGAGTAAAATGGAGTATCCGGAGAAACCCGCGCAGGTCACGGGGAGAACGTACAAACTGAGTGCAGACAACACCCATAGTCCGGATCAAACCCGGATTACTGGAGCTGTGAGACAGCAAACTCTACTGCTGCACCATGTGATGGATATACAGGGTGACCACTGGCTGGGGGTGTAAGTTTATGGGGAGGGTGTAAGGCAGTTTTAGGGTGGTTGGAGTCAGGGGGGTGGGAGATCATTCAGTGTGATGTCTTGGCCATGTCCAAGTAGAGTTGCTGAAACAGCCTTCTGGTGCACAGTTCTAGATTTCAGTCTATCTTAGATGGAGAGAAATCCCAGAGCAGCACGGGCATAAACTTTAAGCACAAAACACAAAGTGCTGGAGTAATTCAGTGGGCCAGTCAGCATCTCTGGAGGACCAGATAGGTAACAGGTCATCAGACGCTGAAGATGATGCTGCCTGACCTGGTGAGTTGCTCCAGCACTTCGTGTTCTATGCAAGTTTCCTGCGCCTAAAGTTCTCTTTGTGCCCAGAAACATTTAGCATTTGTTCCGAAAATCTCTGGAATAAATGCTGCAACAATCAGATGGTAATAGGGGTTGGGGTTTGGAAGAAATGTATACAGTCATTCCAAGGACAACTTGAACCTGTCACCTGAAGTTGCTGAACTCAGTTGATTGTTAGTCTGGCCAGGAAATAGAATGGCTTTGGAAATCAAGTGTGCTAAAGATGATAATTAATGAACTCAGACATACGATGGAAATCTCATAGCACAGGCCTTGCTGGTTGGTCACGAATATATAGTTTTGGGGGTAATATGATTACATCCTGTCAGTGATCAAAGGTTTTGTGGTAAGCAGTCAGAAATTGTGGAACTCGAGGGACATCGGCCGAAAGAAACTGGCAAAAACAACTTCATTCTGGAGTTTCATGCAATGAGAAATCTAGTTACAGGAATATTTGAGGTCATTTGATACCCAGAGTATTTAAATCATCCCAGTGTTTACTTGCACAGAAATATCCACACAGCACATAACTGCAAGTTACCGTGAGTTCAAAACTGTGAAGCCAAATGTACAAGATTAAAAATGAGAGATGCAGAGGGCAAAGAGGCCTTGAGGTTCAGGTTTTGTAGGTTGAATGAGGCAGAAACAATGACATTTAAGATAAGATTGTAAGGGCCAAGCAAGTTAAAATAGTTCCCTCCGGAGAAGGCAAAATATTTAACAGCACTATTTGAAGAGAATATTTGAAAATATTCTGCCCAATATTTGCTGTTCAATTCAAATCGCTAAAAAACAGATTAATCTCACTGCTATTTTGGGACCTTGTTCTGTTGCCTAAAATTCAGCAGTGACTACACTTCAAAAGCATTTTACTTTTCAGCATTATGGGTTGAGCCATTATAAAGTCGCTCTACAAGCCCAATCTCTTTTATTCATATTGCGTATTGTCAGTCAAGTTGTGACCATGGATCCCGTTACCAGAGGTGACATGGGCTCACTTGACTAAAGCACACACATGCCCCCTAGTGACCAAATACAAAAGCTGCAAACCTAAAGATCAAATGTGTAAGAAGGAACAGCATAGATGCTGGATTAAGCCAAAGATAGACAAAAACGACCCGAAACGTCACCCATTCCTTCTCTCCAGAGATGCTGGCTGTCCCTCTGATTTACTCCAGCATTTTGTGTCTATCTTCAGACTAAAGATCTAAGCAGCTGGGACTAGCAGAACCTTCTTACATGTGAGCATAGCAGCAGATGTGATCTTTATGATGCATAGGTTTCGTATTTTTCAACGTGTAGCACTAATTTATCTTTTCCTGTTTCCCCAACTCCACAGACACTCATTAAGAAAGATCATACTGGGGCTACCCCTTCATCACTGCTAATATAATCTAATCGGCCAATTTCCTGGTCCTAAGTGATACATCTGTATTACACATAGGGTTGCCAACACCCAAATAAGGGACAAAAGGTCAAAATATGGGACAAATTCTCAACAGCAATTCATTGACTGACTCGGGCGTGGATGGGTGAATGATGAGTTGGCCCGAGTTGGACTGCACACAAAGCGCAGCCGGCGGGCCAGCTGAGGAGTTTTGGACCGCGTGACGTCGCTCGCAAAATCCGGCACCCCGTCCAACTCATGAACCGATGGTCGGCCATGAGAAGGAGGGGTGGTGGTGTCGGAGGTAAGTGAAGACCGACGGGGCCATGGGCGAGGCGCTGCTGCTGCATTCCATGGGCTGCACTATGTCGGGACGGGCGAGGCGGGGCCGGATGCGACGCTCTGACCCGACAGCCCCCTCGACCCGAGTAGTAGCAGTCAAATACGGCGGTCCCGTACGGGGCAAACCAATTTAGCCCAAAAAACGGGATGTCCCGGCTAATATGGAACAGTTGGCAACCCTAATTACACATACAAAGATTCCCTTGTAGGTTGCTAGTATCAGCCCACATCTTCAAAGTGTGTGCATTTAACACAAAGCTATTCTCAGTGGCATTAAATATATCCCAATCACAGACACCAAGCAGCTGCTTTAAGAATTGGTACGTGAGAGTGCTTGTCATTGAGAAAGAGTGGGTAAAGCTGTAATTGTGACTAACCCTACTGCAGCTGAGCCGCTAACGGAAACGTCCAACATTGAAGAAGCATTATCCCTGCACTAAAACCACTTCATTGTTGTTGAATTCATAAAAGAGAAACTAGGTCAAAATTATCTAGCTATTACCAGTATCACGTACAACAACTCCAATTTACGCCTTTTAAATTATTAAAACATCTGTGTGATGCGAGGAGCATGATCAAACTAAATTTGGGGTGATCACTGTGGCTCATTTACTTTTACCGTTACTTCTGAATTAGCAGGGATTCCCACTCTTTTAAACTTTAGAGATACAGCGCGGAAACAGGCTCTTTGGCCCACCGAGACCACGCGGACCAGCGATCACCAGCGATACAATAGTTCTGGCCTCCACACTTGAGAAAATTTACTATTTTCACCGAAGCCAATTGACCTACAAACCTGAACGTCTTTGGAGTGTGGGAGGAAACCAGAGCACCCCGAGAAAACCCACACAGTCACAGGGAGAATGTACCAACTCCGTACAGGCAGCTCCCATAGTCAGGATCGAACCCAGGTCTCTGGCATCTGGCATCGTAAGGTAGCAACTCAACCTCTGCGCCACTGTGCTGCCCTCATCGAATTGAGCTGGTGGAGTGAGGTTGAATTTGCTTTGTTTGACTTGTAGTACTGGAGGAGCGTTGGACTGCTTTCTTGGGTGAGTTTAAGTGCCTCCACTATTGAAGTAGTGAATGGAAGTCTTCTCAGGTTTTAATATTTATTCTTAATTGAAAATGGATATCTTATGTTGTCATTTCTACACGGTGTCTGTTTGAACTTGCTGTATGTGACATAGAAACATAGAAACATAGAAAATAGGTGCAGGAGTAGGTCATTCGGCCCTTCGAGCCTGCACCGCCATTCAATATGATAATGGCTGATCATCCAACTCAGTATCCTGTACCTGCCTTCTCTCCATACTCCCTGATCCCTTTAGCCACAAGGGCCACATCTAACAACCTCTTAAATATAGCCAATGAACTGGCCTCAACTACCTTCTGTGGAAGAGAATTCCAGAGATTCACCACTCTTTGTGTGAAAAATGTTTTTCTCATCTCTGTCCTAAAAGATTTCCCCCTTATCCTTAAACTGTAACCCCTTGTCCTGGACTTCCCCAACATCGGGAACAATCTTCCTGCATCTAGCCTGTCCAACTGCTTAAGAATTTTGTAAGTTTCTATAAGATCCCCCCTCAATCTTCTAAATTCTAGCGAGTACAAGCCGAGTCTATCCTGTCTTTCTTCAACATGAAAGTCCAGGAATCAGTCTGGTGAACCTTCTCTGTACCCCCTCTACGGCAAGAGTGTCCTTCCTCAGATTTGGAGACCAAAACTGTATGCAACGTGACGTGGCTACATGGTTTCCAACTTTACGACATGACGAGGTGCGGAATCACATTATCTCTTCATTAGAAAATAGCAGGCATGCACCAGGTTGAGCATATCTATCATTTCATATCTATGAGAGTGTAGATGGTACAATGGCAAAGTGTTTGGAGCTTATAAATACAGCGCGCACGTATTGCTGTTTCCATGCTGTATGACTATGACTGTATAGAGCACAATGAAAAAACACATCAACACATGTTTGGGATTTGAGGAAACAATGAATTGAAAAATACTCTATTTTTCCGAAGATTATGAAAGGCCCTGAGATGTAAACACTTACAGTAGAGGTATCACTGATCCACAGAAGGCACCAAATGCACAGAGCAAAGGCATGCTGCCTTCTCGTGCAAGAGAAAGGATTTTCGATGTGGAAATTGGATGAACAAGTATTAGATTATGAAAGTGGAAGTGCTGACACTGTTTTCATAGTAGAATATACCTATGGGAGTTATCTAATGACTTGATTATCTAAGCCTTGGCACATCAACTTCTGCCATTATATTTTATATTTTCATTTTGCTGAATATGCTGGTTTCTTGCTCCGGGATCATTCCACAATACATCTCGACTATAAATGTTTACGTATAACGCATGATAGCAAGTTGTTCAACAAAGGCATGAGGTGAGGGGATATTGGAGACACAAGGAACTACCAATACGGGAATCTTGATCAAAACACATGGTGCTGGAGTAACTCAGCAGGTTGGGCAGCATCTGCTTTGGGTCCCGACTAGAAACATCGCCAATCCATTCACACCACAGATGCTGTCTGACCCGCTGAGCTACTCCAGCGTGTGTGTCCATCCTTAGTCTTGGAGTTTGGTTTGGTTTCAATCGTGGTGTTGAAGGCAAAGCTATGGTCAATAACGAGGAGGCTGCCATATGTATCTTTGTTGTCCACCTGTTCCAGCAATGAGTGTGAGGTTCAGTCTGAAGAAGGGTCTCGACCCAAAGTGTCACCCATTCCTTCTATCCAGAGATAATTCAGTCTGAAGAATGGTCTCGACCCGAAACGTCACCCATTCCTTCTATCCAGAGATGCTGCCTGCCCCGCTGAGTTATTCCAGCATTTGGTGTCTATTGCCAGAGATGGTGTCTGCTCGTGGCCTGTTGCGATGATAGGTGACCTGCAGCGGTTAGTTTGAGGGACAATTATCGGCTGCGATGACTGATCCTGATCGCTAATACATACAAATAAATTCCTCAGTGAGGATAACTAGATGACTAATGATCAGGAATGAGATTGTAGCTGATTTTATTATTCATAAGGAATAAGGAGTAGAATTAGGCCATTCGGCCCATCGCGTCTACTCATGGCTGATATACCTCTCCCTCCTAACTCCATTTTCCTATAATCGCCTCTGCCAACATGGAGCACCTTGGCACTGGCCGGGAATCTTTCTGATTCCTGGCTCACTTAACTGGCTGATGTACAGCTACTTTTTTTATTTGCTTGAATGTCTTACACAAACTCATAGAATTATTAAATTTGCATCCACAGAGGTTTTCATACAAGAGCAGTCAAACAAAAATTGGCACCAAGCCAGCGACAGAGAAATTAAGACGAGAGCAACATCCTAGCGAAGGAGACAGGTTTAAGTTAATCTTCCCTCGCTTTGTGTGTTTTGCAATAATTTTTTTTTCCATCATTCTGACTCTTGTTCAAACACACAGCGGTGAGCACAAGACATTGCTGTGTGTGTTTTCTTTCACCCTACGGCTGGCACCGTAGGACCGGGAACCATTCCAGCTCACCCATTAATCAGCTTATCAGCTTCTGCTCCTTAATACATCAACAGGTCTGCATTATGTGATACCGTTTCCACCCGGCTTCCACCACACGTACAGGCACCACTGAACAAACACCCTTTCTCTTTTCTTCACTTCTGGGAATATTTGGCATTAGATACATCACGGGTTCAACAACTAAATTAACTTCTCTGATGGTATAAAATGCCATTCACCATGACTGAGCCGTAGGGTTGAGCGATGCCTGATGATCCTCATCTAAGTAATGATGAATGATGTCCATCTGGAAACCTTTCTTTGCCCCTCTCTGAGTTCTGCCTGCGCATTTTCCAACAATTTTTTAATTTGATTTTCCGCAGTCGCATACTTAGCTTTCTGCCTGGTTAACATTATGTTTTGTACGGAACTGCAATTTTCCTTTCACGCTTGACCACATTAGCAAGGGTCAACGTGACACAGCTTGTTGAGAGTGCGGCACATTTAAATGGATGTCAGGTTAAGATATTCTTTACAGATGTTGCACTCCCCCACTCCCCCAGTCATTTAAAAACAAAAACAGATTGGCAACATTCTGAAATTAGAAATGGGTGGCATGTTGGCGCAGCGGTTGAGTTGCTGACTTATGCCCCTGTCCCACTTAGGAAACCTGAACGGAAACCTCTGGAGGCTTTGCGCCCCACCCAAGGTTTCCGTGCGGTTCCTGGAGGTTTTTGTCCTCCGGCAACCACCTTCAACTAGCATCGCAACCGGCTTCGACTAAAAAATTACCGATTTTAAACACGGAAACCACATTCGACCATTAGGGAGACTGACAAAAACCTCCGGGAACCACACGGAAACCTTGGGTGGGGCGCAAAGTCTCCAGAGGTTTCCGTTCAGGTTTCCTAAGTGGGACAGGGGCATTACAGTGCCAGAGACCTGAGATTGATCCTGGCTACAGGTGCGGTCTGTAGGAAGTTTGCACCTCCTCCCAATGACCTGCGTGGGTTTTCTCCAGGAAAGAAAAGAGAAAAACAGGGAACTGCCAACATGCCAGCCTAACAACAGTGACAGTGAAAATGCTGGATTATTTCATGCAATATAGCACACAACAAAAATCTTTTCACTGTACCTCGGTACACGTAACAAGAAACTAAACTAAACTAAATACCTTAAAACAAATCTAGCCATGATCACATTGTGGATTATTTCTACCACATTCCAAAGATGTACAGGTTTGTAGGTTAATTGGCTTAAAATTTTCTTTAGTGTGTGTAGTATAGAGATAGTATGTGGGGATCGCTGGTCGTCGCGGATTCGGTGAGCCGAAGGGCCTATTTCCGCGATGTATCTCTAAACTAAACTAACCTATACTAAATCTGGATAGTTAATCAAGATAGAGAGTCCACATCTCTGAGGATATGACATGGACATCACACGCTGCTGCAGTCGTGAGTAAGGCAAGGCAGCGCCTTTACCACCTCAGGCATTTGAGGAAATTCAGAGCGTCTCTGAGGACCCTCCAGTGCTTCTACTCAGCGGCTGTGGAAAGCATCTTGTCCATAAATATTATGATTTCTTTGGGAACTGCTCTGCCCAGGACAAGAAGGCTCTTCAGAGAGTAGTGCGCTCGGCCGAACACACTACAGGAACTATACTCGTCCCCCTGCCGGAACTATACATCAGAAGGTGCAACTCCAGAGCCAACAAGATCATGGGAGACCCCTTACACCCCAGCACCGGACTGCTCCAGCTGCTACGGTCAGGCAAACGCCTCCGTTGCCGCGCTGTGGGGAGCATGAGAAGGAGTTTCTTCCCAAAGGCCATTAGGAGTTTACAAACTTCTGTCTCTCCAGGGACTAACTTTACCGTACCACTCTACTGTTGTGTGGTGTCTTTTTAAAATTGCTGGGGGTTTTTTTTCCCCTTTTCTTCCCTCCCACAATATGTAATCTGTGAATATGTGATTCTGTTCCATTCTGTTTGTAGTTTGTTTGTTTGTTTTGTTTTGCACAATCCGCGAGCATTGCCACTTTTCATTTCACTGCACGTCTCGTATGTGCATGTGACACTTGACTTGACTTGGCTTGAGTAGAGGGAGGGAGAGAGTGAAACACAGTAGGGAGTAAAACATAAGTAGTGATTAGGTGATGCACACTTTTGGTGTCAGCGAGCTTGTAGATTATTGCGGAAGGGTGATGGTGAATGCTGCAGACCAAATGTGTAGGAAGGAACTGCAGATGCTGGTTTACACCGAAGATGGACATAAGATGTTGGAGTAACTCAGCAGGACAGACAGATAGAAGAAACGGGTGACGTTTCAGGTCGAGACCCTTCTTCAGACTGAGTGGAAGTTGCAGCCGTTGTGATGAATACTAATTCCGGTAGAGTCTACTGTGAATTCTCATGTTGAGTTATGAAAAGTTTTAATAGTTGTACCAATTAACTCTGGGTGGTTGTTCTTTGTTAAATATCTGTTTGCTAAATTGAGCCATTGAACCAGAATGGAACAATAAATGTTTATATAAATAAGCAAATCAGCAGCACACAGGTGAAGCATAATGGTTCTTTGATCTTCAAACAGAAGGCTGCTTGAAGATTATTGCAGTGATTGATGGTCTGTGCAAAAACATTGCCCATTTATAACAAACAACAAGGAACGGATTTACTCTGCGGAGGCAGCAGGCTCATGAATATTGAGGCATACCTTTCGGTCCCCGAGCACCCTTTGTGCTTTTTGAAAGAGTTTTATTTTCCAGAAACAAAAGTGCTGTTTATTAGCGAGATATTTGATCTTGCTCAGGCAGAGATTAAAATTTTAGAGGCTGTTTTGTTTCCTCTGCAAACATCACGCATATATGCCGGTTGCCGTCTCTTTATTCTGACCACTGCACGAAATGGAGTACTTTTTGCCAGTGGGGTGGGTGTTCTCAGGATAAGGCTATATGTTACTCACTTGTTTTCAGTGATAGTAGTTTAGTTTAGTTTAGTTTAGAGATACAGCACAGATACTTCGGCCCACCAAGTCTGTGCCGACCATTAATCACCCCATATACAAACACTACCCTCCACACACAAGGGACAATTTACAAGTATACCAAGCCGATTAGCCTACAAACCTGTACGTTTTTGGAATGTGGGTGGAGACTGAAGCTCCCAGAGAAAATCCTCACAGGCCACGGGAGAACGTACAAACTCCGTACAGACAGCATCCATAGTCAGGATCGAACCCGGGTCTCTGATACCGTAAGGCAGCAACTCTACTGCTGGGTCACCATGCCGCCATCTGTTACCTCTGAGGCTGATATGTATGGCTTAAAATCCAGCTGTGAAGGTTAGAGCGTGACAATGCCGTTTTCTGGGTGAGGTTTGGCAAGGATCTCTCTAGTCCAAAGGCAGGTCTGAGGAGTGGGAGGAGAGGTGTGCCCAGGAGTGCTGTTCACTGTTTATGCATCATTCCCTTTATTCTGTGTCTGTACACTGTACAGTCTTTCCACTGACTGGTTAGCACACAACAAAAAGCTTTTCACTGTACCTCGATACACGTGACAAATAAACTAAACCAAACCAGCAAATTTATAAGGAAATACACAATGGATTAGTGAGAAATTTGGCAGAAGTTAACAAATCCCAAGGAGCCTTGAGAATCGTAAAAGGTGGCTTTGAAGAAAATGGATGTTCTGGCTTTCACCTTCCAAAGTTCCATTGGTGAGAATTTGTTGTGGAATTTAAGAGTGTTGCAAATAGTTAAGAAAAGAGTGAAAAACAGGGAACTGCCAACATGCTAGCCTAACAACGCTGACAGTGAAAATGCTGGATTCTATAATGAAATATAGCACACAACAAAGATCTTTTCACTGTACCTCGGTACACGTGACAATAAACTAAACTAGACGAAATACCTGAAAACAAATCTAGCCATTATCACATTGTGGATTATTGTGTGTAAATCAGGTGCCATATTACTGATATTAGAACAATGGCCATATTTTTTTGCTGTGAAACACTTTGGGAGATACTGAGGCTGAGAAAGGTGCTTTTCCAAGGTTTGATGCTCAGGTTAGCAGTGATATGTCAAAGCCAGGGATGAGGTTCTACTGAGCCTGCAGCATTAATTGTTAGGAAGGAACTGCAGATGCTGGTTTACACCGAAGATAGACACAAAATACTGGCAGTAACTCAGTCTGAAGAAGTGTCTCGACTCGAAACGTCACCCATTCCTTCTATTCAGAGATGCTGCCTGTTCTGCTGAGTCACTTTGTGTCTATCTTCAATATTAATTGTTATGTGCAGTCATTGCAGTGTTTATTTGGCCTCTCTATGTTTGCGGACGTACTTTTCAAGTTGGCTGGTCAAGTGAAGCCAGGGGTTTATAGAAAGTGCATGGGCGTGGTGGGAAAGTGTACGGGTCTGGCTGGGAAATGGTGCACGGAGAATCAAAATCATCGAACACACTCAGACAGTAGATCATTAGGCAGGGAGGTGGGTTGAAATCTTTAGAATATGGATGCATTATTTTATGAAACCTAGTGAATATTTTGTGAATCTCTGAATGTCTAATGCAGTAACTGTGTTACTATTTCTGAGGGCATTTTATGGAGCACGAGGATTGCATGACAGTCCAGGCAACTAGTACATCTGATGTCCTTGGCCCATTCTGTAAATTATTTAGAAATGACCTTGCCATGATATGTTATGATTGTGTAAAAGCTTGCAGATAAGAGAGATAGATAGATAGATAGATAGATAGATAGATAGATAGATAGATAGATAGATAGATAGATAGATAGATAGATAGATAGATAGATAGATAGATAGATAGATAGTCTGAAGAAAGCCCCAAACGTTGCCTATTTCCTTCGCTCCATAGATGCTGCTGCACCCGCTGAGTTTCTCCAGCATTTTTGTCTACGATAGATAGATAGATAGATAGAAAAATAGATAGATAGATAGATAGATAGATAGATAGATAGATAGATAGATAGATAGATAGATAGATAGATAGATAGATAGATAGATAGATAGATAGATAGATAATTTATTGTCACATGTACTATGAAGGTACTGTGAAATTCTTTGTTTTTGCATACACAGCACACTAAAGAGTCGCCACAAGGTGCAGGCAAAGTACCCGTAAATATAGTTGGCATGCATGCATTGAATCTACATGCATGCAGTGCCATGCATTTATTGCTATATTTTACATTGAAATAAATAATATTCATATTATCACATCACTGCTATTAGCAGAATAATTTCTGTAAAAGTATGACGAGTACTAATCACTGGTTACTGTAAGAGCACAGAAAACAATTAGTGTCCTTGAGCTGATTATTTGTACCTATGTGCTGTGTGCATTCCTGTGTATGTCTGTTCCTTTTTGTGATTTTAGCTACCTGCTCTGGTCTGTACAGCACTTTGGTCAACGTGGGTTGTTTTTAAATGTGCTATGTAAATACATTTGATTTGATTTGGTCATTTTTAATCATGGATGGAATGTGGGTGATTGTTAATGACAGTATTTGCTGCTGTTCCTTAACTGCCCTCATCAATGATCCTCCTTGAGCCGCTGCATGGAGAAGCAGTTATGGTGAAGATACTCTTAGACAAAGGACAAAGGACAAAGGACAAAGGACATTTATTGTCACATACACCAATTGGTGTAGTGAAATTTGTCTTGCCATGCAGCACACAGATAAAGATAAGACATAACATTAAAGAATTTAACATAAACATTAAAAAACATCCCCCCACAATGGTTCCCATTATGAGGGAAGGCACAAAGTCCAGACCCCATCCCCAGTTCACCCATAGTCAGGCCTATTGAGGCCCCAACAGTCGCTGCTATGGGGGCCGATGTTCCAGGCCCTTCTTCGCCGGGTGATGGTGCTCTGGCGATGGGAGAACCCTCTCAGCGGCTCAGGGTGCCTGTAACTGCCGCTTCCTTGTTGGAGACTGCGGCTTCCGACGCCAACAGGCCGCGCTGGATGGAGCTCCACAACTGGTGATCTTGCCGAGAGATCCCAGGCTCCCGATTTAAATTTCAGTGCCGCCACCCGTGGCCGGCCGACCCGCAGCTCCGCGATGTTCACCTGCGGTCTTCAGCTCACCGGAGCTCCAGCGCGGCGACCCAGGCAAGGTATCGCCCGCTCCGCTCCACGATGGTGCTCCTGCGCTGAGCCGCTGCCGAAGCCGTGGCTCTGGGCAGCCCCGCCAGGAAACGCCGCTCCAGGCCAGCTGGTAGGCCGCGAGGACGGGTCGACGATGCAGCCCGGAGAAAAGCTGCCTCTCCGACCAGGTAGGGTCCCTAGAAAGCAGTTTCCCCCTTCCCCCCCTCCACCCCCCCATAAAAAAAGGCTAGGACTCCGAAAATCAAAAAACTCAACTGACTAAAAATAAAAAAAGAGAGAAAAGACGGACAGCTGCAGGCTGGGCAGCCATACCCGTACAGGACGGCGCCCCCTAGAGCGAGCAACGTTAGATGTGATACTAGGTATTTTGGTCTCATGACAAGGGCAGACCAACTGTTTACTTCCAAGTCAAGATGCCGTGTGACTTGGAGGCCATGCCTGCTATCCTTTACCTGCTGGGCAGTAAACAAGATGTTGATGATGAAGAGTTAATGACTCTTGACTGGTAAAACGTGCAAATGCAATGCATTGGACTGGTGGGAGATGTATAAAATGATGATGGGACGCCTATTAAATTGGGAAATTTTATCCCGAATGGCAACATCACTCTTGAGTTTGGTGGTGCTGCACATACTGATAGATGGATGGTATTGCAGCAGTTCCCTAACTTGCCACACCATGCTCCTACCTATAATATACAAGTGGGTGACTTTTTTGATCGAGACCCTTCTTCAGACCCGAAGATGGGTCCCGAACCGAAATGTCACCCATTCCTTCTCTCCAGAGATTCTGCCTGTCCCGCTGAGTTACTCCTGCATTTTTTGAAGGAACTCAAATTTTATGGAGCATTTTGTGGGTGGCATGGTGGCGCAACAGTAGAGTTGCTGCCTTACAACACTTACAGCGCCAGAAACCCGGGGTCTATCCCATCTACGGGTGTTGTCTGTACGGAGTTTGTACGTTCTCGCCGTGACCTGTGTGGCTTTTATCCAAGATCTTCGGTTTCCTCCCACACTCCACAGATGTACAGGTTTGTAGGTTAATTGGCTGGGTGTAAATGTAAATTGTCCCGAGTGTGCGTAGGATTGTGTTAGTTTGCAGGGATCGCTAGTCGGCGCGGACTCGGTGGGCCGAAGGGCCTGTTTCCATGCTGTATCCCTAGTTAGTATATTTACAAATATGGGAAAGTGCAATGGCCTTTATGCACCAGATTTTGTAGACAATTGTTGTGTTGCCCGCGAGACCTGTAGATTAGTTTGTGTACACACATCAGATCGCTTTCCCCGAATGAACTCGTAAACTTGATATCTTTATAAATGCCAGCTCAGTAATTTCATGGTCACCATTACTGGTACAAGCTTTTAACTTCATTTTTATTCATTTAGCTGAATTCACAATCTATTCTTGTGGGAGTTGAGTTAATGCCTCCTGATCTCTGTACTTGAATCACTAGTAATATACCCACACTGCATTATTTAAAAAAAAACTGACCCATTGTAACATCTGATGCAAACTAAGTCATTTTATTTAATTTCCCTTTCGAGGCAGAAAACAATTAGGCTGACCAAGTCTGCACTGTTTGAGCTTCCTGAGGAAGTCTGTTTAGTAATCAGCGGGATAATTTGCCATCCAAATGAGCTCCAATTAGCTAATTCATTTGCATGTTCTCTCGTCATTTACATACTCAACTTTTCATAAGAAGAGTTGTGTGGTTGCACTTCCTGAAGAATATTAACGTAAAATGATGACTAATGATACATGATTCATTATCTATCATGTTACCATGTTTTCCAAACAGGAATCATGTGTTTCAGCTGTAGCAAATGGTGCGTGTTCCAGTTATATTAATTTTTCTTTCCATATGTAAATGGAATTCAGTGGTTGGCTTGACACCATTTGGAATTTGTCAGTGTCAAAGTCAAAAACAGTCAAAGTCAAAAGAATCTATTGTCATGTGTCCCTGACAGGACAATGAAAATCTTTATTTGCATAGCACAACAGAACATAGTAGGCATTGACTACAATTATATATGTAAATACACACATGAATTAATAAATTAATAAAGTGCAAATAACAGATGAAGGGATATTAATGTTCAGTTCCGAGCCAAGTTTAATAGCCTGATGGCTGTGGGGAAGTAGCTATTCCTAAACTGGGTTGTTGCAGTCTTCAGGCTCCTGAACCTTCTACCTGAAGATAGCAGGGAGATGAGTGTGTGGCCAGGATGGTGTGGGTCTTTGATGATGCTGCCAGCCTTTTTGAGGCAGCGACTGCGATAAATCCCCTCGATGGAAGGAAGGTCAGAGCCGATGATGGACTGGGCAGTGTTTACTACTTTTTGTAGTCTTTTCCTCTCCAGGGCACTATTGTAGTCTTTTCCTCTCCAGGGCACTTCCAGTGAAGTATAGTCAAAAAGCAAATTAGGAAACTTCCCCCCTCTCCCTCTCCCCCCTCTCTCCCTCCCTCCCCTCCGCCCCCCCCCCCCCCACTCCCACCACTACCCTCCCCCTCCCCATCCCTCTACTTTCAATCTGAAGAAGTGTTTCGACCTGAAACATCGCCCATTATTTTTCACTAGAGATGCTACCTGACCCATTGAGTTACTCCAGCACTTTCTGCCCATCTTCCATATAAACCTGGTATCTGCAGTTCCTTCCTGCACATGAGGTGACCAGAACTGCCATGTAATATTCCAAATAATTGGGATATCACGACGTTTTAACCCATGGAAAGGTACTAAAGCTGTTTCCAGCTTTCCAGCTCTGTTTAAATAATCAAAGGGGTAAAAAGATGTGCCTGGTCTTTGCAATCCATTCCCAAGAAATCAAACCTTTCATTTTTTTTCGGATACTAATTAGGGTTAGCAGGCCAACACGATAATTGCTCAGCCTGCAATGATGAAACAGATTCTAGTGAAGGTCTTCAAAGCTTTTGCAGCAGAGGAGTAGAAGCTGAACTCATCTCCACCTTCAGTATAAACTGCTGAATCGCAAGCCCTGTGCGTGATTCCCCAAATTAATACCTTACTCTTGGTGGGATGTCATGATTCTTCTTTACTGAGTTATTCTATTAATTTTAGAAACCTACTCTTGGGGCAAGTTTAATAATTCCAACTCAGTCAGAATAATGCATCACCACTGAGGAACTTGTCACGGCACTCACTGTTCAAGCAGAGTGCAGTTTTTGCTTAATTAGCCAAGCAGGGGTAAGTGAAGCATTGCTTATTCGATAGCCCTGAGGATGCAGGATCTGGATTAAATAAAATCACGTTCCTCCACAGCTTGCACAACACTGTGGATGGGTCCAGGTGTGATATTGATCTGGAAAACTAATGGTACGAAGGGGGATTCAATAGGTCTCTGGTGATAACACCATGCAACTGGTTGTTTTATCATTCGCTCCATTTTCTTCTCAATTCATTTCTGGTTCTGTGTTGCAGTGCACAAACCTCAAAGCCCAATTTAACCCCTTAGTTTCAAAGACAACACTTTAATGGAAGAATAAACTCACAAAAACATTTAGATAGTCTTTTCTATAGACACATGAATATGCAGGAAGTGGATTTTAGGTTTAGGTTTATTGTTGTAATGAGGTACAGTGAAAAGCTTTGTTTTGCATGCTATCCCGTCACATCAGGTAATATGATACATAAATACAATCAAACCAAACTTAAGTTCAATAGATAGAGCAAAGGGGAAAATACAGTGCAGAATATAGATAGAGTGCAAAATGTGATACAGAATATAGATACAGTGCAGAATATAGACACAGTGCGCAGAATTGAAATGTACAGAATATAGATATAGATAGAGTGTAAAGGGAGATACAAAATGCTGGAGTAACTCAGCTCGACAGGCAGCATCTCTGTATAGAAGGAATGGTTGACGTTTCGGGTCGAGACCCTTCTTGAGTCTGAAAAAGGGTCTTGACTCAAAAAGTCACCCATTCCTTCTATCCAGAGATGCTGCTTGTCCTGCTGAGGTACTCCAGCATTTTGTGTCTATCTTCAGTATAAACCAACATTTGCAGTTCCTTCCTGCACATAGAGTCCAAGGGGGATATGCATCACATGGACATTAGATTCACTTGGCAGTATGTTCAGCACAAACATTTTGGGCCAAAGTACTTGCTCTTCTGCTGTAACGTTCTATGTTTAAAAAAAATCTCAGCCATCCTTCCTCAAGTCAAGAGTCCCTGCACATCGTGGTTTTGACCAGCATTTCAGTACTTTAATGTAGCATTGTTCACATCCAGCCCAACCAAACACTTTTGCTTTCCCTAACCCTCAAATTTCCAATCTTTCAAAAAATTATTTACCTCCACCTTACATATTTCCAATTATCATAATCCAATGGGATGGAGAATTCCAGAGATTCACCACCTTCTGTAAACATAACACCAAGAAAAAAGGAGCCAGCCAATTTATGTGCCAGAGCTAAAATATAATTGGAAAATCTGGTGCCCTTCAAATTGTTCGAATGACAAAGCCGAGGTGCAAACATCCAGTAGCTTTCCAGTTTAAGGGAGAGATGCGCAATGATTCTCCCAGGAGATTCTCTCACAACTTACAATAAACTGGAAATAGCAAAGGAAAAGTTACCGTGTTATCCAAGTTGTTTAAGTGTTTGTTTTTACATTGCAAATATGGGAAGTTAAATCAAAGAGAGTAAAATCCAAGCATTAAAGCAATTTCCTTACACTAATTCATGGGAATGACTGTGGAAGTTTATTTGCTTACTTTATATTCATAAATTTATATACAACATAAAGACTTTAGCCAAGAGAGAGACAACACGGAAACAGGTCCCTTCAGCCCACCAAGTCCGCGCCGAACACTGATCACACAATACACCAATGGGCCTGTCCCATTTAAGCGATTTTTCAGCGGACTGCCGGCGATTGTCAAGTTGCCGGCACTCACCTGAAAAACCGGGAACTGGACGGCAACTGTCAGAGTGGAACACACACACACATCGCAAAAGGGGGGGCCAGGGCAAGTGGGGGGGGGGCGCTGTCTGAAATTCACACGGTGCAAAGCCAAGGTGATACAGACACACACCGCGATGAACAGGAAGGTTGGCACTGTAATTAACACGGCTAGCACAGTGTATGGTAAGTCCTCTAAAAGAAGGGGGGGAGAGAAGGGGGGAGAATTGGGGAGAAGGAGTGGAGACAACTTTTAAGAAGCCAGACAACTTTTAATAAGCCAGAGATACACAGCTGTGAAGTTCGGCGGACATTTAACATTGCCGGTCATTTATCCTTGGTTCTGAAAACTCGTGCTTACGTTTTTCTCCCCCAATGAGCCAATGAATATGTTCGGTCAGCAAAGGCGATTAACTAAAACTACCTATGACCACCTCGACTACCTACAACTACATGGCGACCCCAATATAACTGCACCTACGACTACAGGATTATCGATTATCTCCATGGCGACCAATTTTTGGTAGCCAACATTTTTTCAAAATGTTGAAAAATATGCGGCGACCATACTGAGGCCGCGACTAGTTCTCAAAATACGGGAACTCCTCTCGACCATGAAGGAGACTCACCAGAGACCAGCAACGAACATATGGCTACCATGTGGCAAGCGCAGAGTCACCTGCACTCACCTAAAAAGTCGCCTATGTGGGACAGGCCCATAACACAATCCTACACAATTTACAATTTCATGGAAGCCAATTAATCTACACACTGCACGTCTTTGGAATGTGGGAGGAAACCAGAGCAACCGGGGAAAACCCACGCGGTCACAGGGAGAACGTACAAACTCCATACAGACAGCACCACTAACCAGGATCTAAGCCGGGTCTCTGGCGCTGTAAGGCAGCAACTCTACCGCTGCATCGCTGTGCCACCCAGGGGAATCAACTAACTTCCTCAGCACAGTGTGCGACTTTATATTGTCAAATGGTATAAATAATATATAATCTGAAACAAAAGCGAATTTATTCTTCACTGGTCAGCACTGATAAGCCTGGGCATTAATACCAAAATGAAGTGCTGGATATTTATTCAGGATTTCCCTTCTAATTTAAATGATACAAATCATTACATTGCAGCAGAGAAAATAGAAGTAATAGAGACACTCTCGCACTGAAGATGGCCAGCCTGCCTGTTTTATCCATTCAGGCTCTCTGTACAACAATCCAGTCAGTTCCGTTCTCCATCCCCTTCTCAAAGCCATTCAATCTTATTTTTATTTCGATATTATTGATCATTTCAATGTCATCATTACCACTCACTGTTTTTCCTTCTGATCCCAATGATCTCTTGCCCAAATCTTAAATCTAAATCCATTAGTTCTTGTATCATATCTGATGTCAAAATTCTAATTTGTCGAAACATGGCAATATTTTTGACAAGCTCTATCACTTATCACCTTGACCTTACTTGCTCCAGGGACAACAGTCCTGGGCTCTTGCAGCCTAACTGGAGTTTACATCCAGTATCCCTGTAACCATTTTGGTACGTCTCAATGGTGCAATGGTGCAATGGGGATCATGACAGAAGCCTCCTTGTGGCGATCCCCTGAAACGATGACACGATGCACTCTGTGACATGTCGGGCGACCTATTCAAGAATGTTGGACGACGACAGAAGCCAACAGCAAGCTACGCGTCGTCTAACACACGAATGAACAAATGGTTCAATGGTTCAATGGGGCTTTATTTGTCACATGTGCAACTGCATAGTGACGTTCTTTTTGCATAGTTTCGCATGCACCCAGCACCATGTTTGGGCGCCATTTCCACAGTCCAAAGTCCAGTCCGCCCGCACACATGGTCTGCTGGAGCGGTTCCTGATCCTGGTACGTCGCAGGCTCCTGCAGGGCCTTCCTCCATCCCCCTCAACCGGATCCGCCCACCAATCAACATCTCTCTTCTCGTCCGAACATCTTTGTGTTCTGTGGGCGCCTCTGAAGATGCTGGAGGCATCACCCCAGTACACCCTCCTACTGGCCCTTACTCCTCGTGAATTATCATTCACGCTGTCAAGGGCCTTCTTAAGATGAGGTTTATGGAACCAGATGCAGTTCCACAGCTGTGGCCTAACAAGAATGTTTTTTTTTAAATTCATCATAGCGTGCCTGCCTTTGATGCCATGTGCAGTATTCTGGGACGGGTTCATGTGTGGTCGAGGAAGGTTTAAAAAAGGGTTAGATACCAAATAATAGAGATATTGTTGACATGACATAGGACATCGTGTGTCCTTGGTTCATCCAATTTTAAACCCTCCCTAAACACACGTGCGAACTTTGCTTTCGAAAACGCACCTCCTACCTCAGAACTGGTCCCAATACTCCAAGAGTCTAACAAAATCTAAAATTTGCCTGCATTAACCCAAAACTTGATGACCTGCATTGGCTTACAATTAAGCAGCGTATCAGTTTTAAAATACACTGCGTCTTTGTTTAGTTTAGTTTAGAGATACAGCGTGGCAACAGGCCCTTCGGTAACATGTCCCTCTGTGACATCAGTTATCCTTAGGTCTATAATCTCCTCTGTGATATCAGTGATTCTGAACTCCTGGTAACTCCAAATGTAATGACTCTTTCATTGACATCTATGCTTTAGGCTGTCGAAGCTTAAGTTTTGAATTTCACTCCCTAAATCTCTACCTTTCTTCCCGTCTCAAGATGCAACTTAAAATCCACTTCTCTGAACAAGCTTCAGATCAACTACCCAAAGGTTCCTCAGGGTTTGGTGCTATAAGGAACTATAATCTGTAAATTGCCTTACGAACTTTTGATTGAATAGAAAGTACAATAGTTGTCTTTTATACCAAGAAATGGAGCTCTGGGTTCATTTCACTGTTCTCAAAATTGATTTTCCTGGAGATTTAACTCTGCATTTATTACACCAGAGGATGGACAAGGCTGACAAGCAGCCCTCGAAGTAACCTTCACGTGGTCCGCCGAATGCAATTACCTGGTGTGAACAACCAAATAAGATCAAATAGAACAAGTTGTCCTACAACTTTAGGCTGTGCACGCCATAAACAAGAAGAAGGAGAAGAAGAAGAAGAAGAAGACGTTCTCGAAGTGACGATGGTATAATCTTTGCGAGTACACTGACTAATGGTGAGTGTTGAGGCGAGCTCCATGAATTCAAACATGGAGCGACAGAACCAGAATATTAAAATGTCATTAGTCACATATTAAACAGAGACATCCTAATTTTTATTTGTAATTTTCATTTGGTTTTGAATTGCTGGCTTTGTATTGCAGTGACATCCAGTTTCTGGAACAGCTCCTTCCAAACAATAGCTTGACTTTCGAACACCACAAACACCAACCAACTACGAAGTACAAATTATCATGGTTGCACTAGGGACTTTAAGCTTCTGTTTAGTTTTGTACTAATTCTGTTTTTTTTTTTAAATGTATCTTTGTTTATTTTATGTATTGAATACTGTGTTTACAGACCTGTTGCGCTGGGGGGAGTAAGAATTCCATTGTTCCGTTTCAGGACATATGACAATTGGACACTCTTGACGCCCTCTTGATACCCTCCAACTTAGATATTAATCTGTGGTACGTTTCTATCTGTGTTTTCAGTATTGAGTTTAATGCTGCATAAGATGACAAAACTTAATATTTGATGCTTCTGATTACTTTGTGTTTTATCATTAATGTGTTATTATTATTAATGTTTAGTGTTTTCTGAGTCATTCGGAACTGTCACTGTATGTCATGTTGTTACTTGTGGGCGGAGCACCAAGGCAAATTTCTTGTATGTGAATACTTGGCCAATAAACTTACTTACTTTGACTTCTTATCAGTTTCTGACGGTTTTTGTTCTGAATCCTCAAATAGCTTCTGATGAGGAGTTAATACACAAATACCAGATTTTTCCTTAAACGTATCTCTTCTTCGCTTCACCACTCGATGAGTTGCAGCATGTTGGCGTTTTATAAATTTGTTATGAGCCCAAATCTGATACAATTGTTCCACTTATAGTAGCTTGCATATCAAATGGTGTCTAAGGTATCACAGACACCAAACTGAAGATTTGCTTCAGCATTTGATGGTTGCCCTGAGGGTGTATCAGAATCGATGGGAATGTGGTGAGTGTAAACCGAGTTAGGGTAGGATTAAGAGCTTAATGCTTTACATTCACATGAAGGGCCTGTGCCTGTGTCATATCTCTCTATGACTCTACACAAATTGCCATCAGGAAATTTCAAAACCTTGTCCTGTCAATAAGGGCTTTAAGAATGTAAACAGATCTCTGCTGATTTTGTTAATGTAAATTTATACTTCTTTCTAGTGAAAATAGAGGAATGTTCATAAAAGGCAACGGCTATTTAGTAATTCTAACCCCAAGGGGCTGAGGCTGAGTACATTATTCAAACTCCAGGACTGGAATCAACAAACTATTTTAAGGCCTGCAAAGGCTGGCTTAGATGGGAAATGGACTAGACTCTAGAGGTACGGATCAGAGCAATAAATATTATCCTACAGATGGCACTTGGGCGGCAGGGAGTTACTCTGGCACTTTGTATCCTTTGGTGTATCAACCAGCATCTGCGATTCCTTGTTTCTACAGGGCGGCTCAGTGGTAGAGTTACTGCCTTACAACGCAAGAGACCCAGGTTCAGTCCTGACTATGGGTGCTGTTTGTGTGGAGTTTGCACAATCTCCCCACGTGCATGTGGGTTTTCTCAGGTATCTCTGGTTTTATCCCACACTCCAAGGATGTACAGGTTTGTAGGTTATAAATTGTCCCTGGTGTGTAGTAAGATAGTTCTAGTGTACAGGCATCACTGGTTGGCATGGACTCGATAAGCCAAAGGTCCTGTTTTTGCTCTGTATCTCTAAACTAAACTAAACTAAACTAAACTAAACTAAACTAAACTGAACTAATGGCTATTTAGAAGTTTTAACCACATGGGGCTGAGGCTGCAGAGCATCAATCAAACCTCAAGACTGGAATCAACAAACTATTTTAAGGAGTGCAAAGACTAAGATGGGGAGTGAACGAGGTGCAGATCAGAGCACTAACTATTATCCTACTGATGTAGAAAAATCCTCCTCCCCTTGTTCAATCTAGGTCAACGCATTATTTCACGTTTCTCTCAGAAAGAAAATGGGGCCTTAAGTGTAACATCTCATTTGAAAGATCGTGCTCTAAACACACTCAGTCTGCAGTGGAGTGAATGTTACACCGGAAACTCAACCAGAATAGTAAGATTAAACGAGAACTTACCAGTTCGAAGGTTGATCTTTATTTTATGAGGAGTTGCGATGAGGGATTTCGTGAAGAACCCGCCAGCACGCATGCGCGACATTCTTCAAAGTAGCGGTGTGGAATCACAGAAACAACAACAGAGAAATGACTTGGTATAGTAAGATTGAAGAGACTAATTACCAGTTGATTATGATCGAGGTTTGGGAGCGGAGGGCACGAAATCCCTCATCGCAACTCCTCATAAAATAAAGATCAACCTTCGAACTGGTAAGTTCTCGTTTAATCTTACTATTTCATTTCGGAGTCACGTGAGTGACTTCGTGAAGACTTCAAAGCTCTGTGATTCCATGCCCTGGACCACGTCCATGCTGTCACACACCACTATTAAGATGGATGGGAGTAAACAACTTTCCAGACTGCTTGTACTGAAAAATAAGAATAATATTTATTAACAACAAAGAAAAAACCCCTCATTCGGGGACATCTCCACGTTCTTGACCTGCATTCAGCACGGCCTCCGCAAACTGTAGAGGAGCGGCAACAGGTTTGTGTAGAACCGCTGGAAGATGGCTTCATTCGCCCATCCTGCTGTGGCAAGAATATGGTCCATGGGCACCTCCATGACCCTTGCCGCCGACGTTGATGCAGCCCTGGCGGAATGGGATTTGAAGACATTAGTGTCAATACCTGACTTACCCAAGACGATCCTGAGCCACCTGGATATTGTCTGGCCCGTCACTCTATGGTGAGGTTTCTTGTGGGTGATAAGCAAGTATTTTTCCATTACCCTCAGTTTTCTCGTCACTTTCACATAGTGACGGATATGGGCGGCTAAACATAGCCTTGCATCAGCGGGGTATGCCGGGAACTTCAGCTGCAGCCCTATGAACCCAGGTCTATGCTGCTTGAGTAGTTCGTCTATGAAGAAGACTACTTCTGCAGGGGTAGAGATCATCCTGTCGATCCGGATTTTGTGGAGTGTTTGTACCCTCTGCGCTGAAGTCAGTGCCAGTAACATCATCAGCTTCAGGGTGAGTTTGTCCAGCTCTAGCCCCTCCATGGGCGACCACGTCCTGAGCAGGGTTAATACTTTCCCGATATCCCAGGTGATATTATAGCGTGGTCTGGGCGGATTCGAATTGAATATTCCCCGCATGAGTCTGGACACCAGCCTGTTGGATCCTACCTCAATATTGAGGTAGAATGACAGCGCACTCCTGGCACTGTTGATGGCACTGTAGCTCAGGTGTTCATCATGGTGCAACCCCGCCAGAAATTCCAATACGTCGGTTATGGTTACAGCGTCGTATGCAATGTGGGAGCGGCCGCAGTAGGTTTCCCATTTCCGGATGTGAGAGAGGTATTGCCGCCTGGTGGACTTCCGGCATGACGCTCCGATGGTATCCATGGTTCTGGGTGATAGGCCATACCGCAGTAATGGCCTGTTCAGAACCTGCAAGCCAACAAATTTAGATAACTGTGGCAGGGATGTGGTTCCCCTGACACAGGGTTAGTTACCAATTGTGGGCAACCCTCTAAGAGGACCCAAGGTTGACTGATCATATCAAGGACCACCGGATACCATGGCTGCGTAGGCCAGTCGGGTATGATAAGGATGCCCTTAGCAGCATCTGTCTGGATTTTCCGCAATACCCGACTGATGAGGCAAAATGGAGGAAATGCATAGAAAAACCATTTCCCCCAGTCCAGCGAGAACCCATTCATCGCCATTGCCCCAAGGATCTGGTTCCCACGAAACGTATGTTGGTACCTGATGGTTCAACCGTGACTCAAAGAGGTCGATATCCGGTTCACCAAATTTGGCTGTAATTTGAGCGAGTATTTGGGGATTCAACATCCACTCGATGTTGTCATTGAACTTGCTTGACCTGGTGTCCGCCACTGTATTGAGCTCACCTGGTAAATAGGTGGCTGAAATCCAAATATTCCGTTGAACACACCTGAGCCAAATTGTATTTGCCAATTCATCACAAGAAATTGATCTGGTACCGCCCATATGGTTTAGATATGCCACCGCAGTGGTATTATCTATTTGGAGACAGACATGAGCGTCAGTAAGGTTAGAACAGTAAGCTCGCAGTCAGTGAAACGCTCCTAGAATCTCCAAATAGTTTATCCCTTGTGACAATAACAGGGTAGATTCAAGGGTGTCCCATCTTCCCCCACAACTAGAGTAGTTGTCCGTAGCTCCCCAGCCATGGGAGCTCGCGTCTGTTTGTAAGTATACCATCGGATTGGGCAAAATGATGGGTTTAAAGGAGTCACAAATATTGTCAATCCACCATTGTAACTCATTCTTTGCCTTGAGAGGCAGCTGCATTGGTTGATCAAAATGTCCAGCGTTCAGTTTTAACGCTGAGATCTTGGCTCTCTGCAAATTTTGATAATGCAAAAGTCCATATTGGGCAGCTGGAAAAAGTGCTACGATCTCGCCAATCACCTTAGCAGTTTGTCTAATTGATGGTATACTGGCCAGACTAAATCCTTGCATACTTGGGTGACATCCCCAACTTTGTTAGTTGGTATGGTGGCCCTCATGCGATTGGAATCCACCGTAAACCCCAGATAATCCATGACCTGTGAAGGGCAGAACTTTGATTTATCTGGATGGATAATGAACCCCATTTCCTGAAAAATTTCCACAGTGGCTGAGACTGCCAGTTCCGCTGATTCGAGGGTGTTCCCAATGATAAGGATATCATCCAGATAGGCCATCACTATATGACCTTGTCTCCTTAGCGTAGCCAAAATTGGTTTGAGCAATTTGGTAAACAATCTAGGGGCTGTGGTAAGCCCATTTGGCAACGCCCTATATTGCCAGAGCTGATCCATCCAGGTAAACTTCAAGAACTTCCTGTGGTGTTCCCGAATGGATACTGAATAGTATGCATCTTTTAAATCAATGCATGCCATAAAGCAGCCCTCAGAAATCATAACATGGCTGTTTCGAATGTGTCCATTTTGAAATGGGTATATGTTACAAAGGTATTCAAATGGGTCAGATCAATAATGACCCGACACCCTCCATCCTTCTTGATTTTAGTGAATACGTTGGATACAAATTCAATCGGTTCGTGTATAGGTCTTTCTATCACGCCTTTTTCTTGTAGCCTTAAGATTTCAGCATAGCCTACTGCCGCTTCATTGCTGGACAGTGTAAATTTCTGATCTGGCATATGCTGGGATGGAGGGATGTTACCATTGATGAATTCAATCTCATGGCCTTGAATACTCTGTAAGATAAACTCATCAGAAGTGATAGTTCCCCATGCCACCGTGAAGAACCGTAGTCGCCCACCAACATGTGAAGTTAAGCATGCAGGCGCATGAAAACCAGACCGCCTTACCTCCATGGTTACCGGCGGTCCTTGACATGTTTGGCGGGCCGTGGAGGTGCTGGGTTGGGCTGATGATGCGGCGTCCGCATCTTCCATGGTGGCCGCTGGGGGCCTAGCCCTAAAAAAGGCCGCGGCTGTTGAGGCTGCTGAAAATGAGGCGGAGCTGGAGCGTAGGTTCTTGCCGGTCTAATGGCAGGGCCTCGTGGCCTGAAAAATAGCCCTTTCTTGGCCACCTGCCTGGACGAGATCTGTGACCGCATCAGTCCCACCGTTTTGGCGTGGTCATCCAGCTCCTTGACCCTCTTCGGGAGGTCTTCCCCGAACAACTGCCTGGGTGGTGGCGCAGGAGGTGCTTTACACAACCCCGCGAATTTCGGGTTCAGCGTGGGTCGGATGACGCTCTTCCGGAAGGCGTTGATCTCATATTGTGTGGCACACAGTAGAGCCAGAGCATCCTCCTGCTCCGTGCTCAGATCCTCCCCGTCCACCGTCCGTGCAAACGCGGTAATCCCAGCAGTAAGCAGCTTCAGGAGCTTCATCTCCTGGGTCCTGATTCCTGTGCTGATGTTGCCCCAGATTGGCGTATTGACTATGGGCACGTTGAGGGAGTTGCAGTTGGCTGGGGCTTTGTGCCTGTTTATGGCCTCTGATAGGACCTCCTCCTGGAGCTAATGGTTGGTCAGGAAGTCCACGGTGGCAGCCAGTTTGGGGTTGAGGGGTAGTCCCGATGTCTCTGATGATGCGAATTTTGTCGCTACATCGAGGAGTTCTTCCTGCGGGGCCTCCGATGTAGCTGGTGTATGGTCCAAAATGTCCTCATCCTCTGGCTGCCTCAGGCTGCCTGCTGACGATGGTGAAATCTCCCTGTGCCCTCTGGAGCTGGATGCTTCCTGCCGCTGATTCTGTTGCAGGAGGAGTTCCAACATCCGCTCCATCCGGTCAATACGCCCCTCGCCCTTAGAACTCGGGCGGTCGGAGTCCTCATGTTCTGCGAAACTGCTGAGGCTCTGTTCATCGGCCCGCACCTCGTCGAGGTGAACCCGGTGCCGGAAGCTGTCGCTACCAGCCGCCGCAGCAAAGCTGAGCGATTCCCGCGCGGGTATGCTCAAACGCCTCCTTTTGGCGGAGCTTGATCCCGCTGCCTCGGAGGGCAAACGCGGTGGAGAGTCGGCACCCAACGCCTCGGCGTGGTGACCTGACATCCGCGCGGGCTTGCCGGCTGCCCAAATACTGGGCCTAGCCGTCGTACGGTCCCGTCCTCCCATCCACGGGGGACTCGGTGACCGTGGTGGGACTCCACCCGAGTGACTCTTCCTGGTCTTGGTGGTTGGGGAGTCGACACTGGTCCTTGCAGGTCTCCCAGTGGACTTGAGTCCCGCCATTTCACCAGTCCGCAGTCTAGCGGCAGGTGATGCCTTTGCCCCTAAAGGGCTAGGCTTACGGGCTCCATCCCTCCCTCTCCTCCGAGGGCTCAGGGAGAAGGGCCATGCAGCCGCACGTGAGCCCTTGCCCAGGTCGACCAACGAGCCCGTTGGCGACCTCGATACGGAGTCAGGGTCTACCTGCTCCGGTGGTACACCGAAATCCTGCTCCTCGGGATCGTCACTGGAGCTCCGGTGTATCGGCGGGTCGGGCACTGTAGCGACAGGGCTCCCCGACTTCCTCGCCTTTTTCCCGGCCTGACTCGCAGGTGCAGCCGTTGATGAAGGCTCTGGGATGGGTGGCCGGCGACTCCGAGCGGACGTCCAACGGCCTTTGTTTGTCCCGTCCATGTCCCTGCTGAAAGAAAACACTCTCCCAACAGGAACCAACCAACTCAAGGTTAGTTTCACTTACCTGAGTGGCTCCTTATGAAGGGCTGGTGGGGAGCCGCGCTCCCCTCCAACCGTCGGCAGCAATGCGTTGCGACGATATGTCGCGCATGCGTGCTGGCGGGTTCTTCACGAAGTCACTCACGTGACTCCGAAATGAAATTATAGATAATAGACAATAGGTAGAGGAATAGGCCAAACTGCCCTTCAAGCCAGCACCGCCATTCAATGTGATCATGGCTGGTCATCCACAATCAGTACCCCGTTCCTGCCTTCACCCCATAACCCCGGACTCTGCTACCATCAAGAGCCCTATCTAGCTCTCTCTTGAAAGTTTCCAGAGAACCGCCCTCTATCGCCCTCTGAGGCAGAGAATTCCACAGACTCACAACTTTCTGTGTGAAAAATGTGTTTCCTCATCTCCGTTCTAAATGGCTTACCCCTTATTCTTAAACTGTGGCCCCTGGTTCTGGACTCCCCCATCATCAGAAACATGTTTCTTGCCTCTAACATATCCAAACCCTTTATAATCGTATATGTTTCAATAACATCCCCTCTCATCCTTCTAAATTCCAGAGTATACAAGTCCAGCCGCTCCATTCTCTCAGCATATGACAGTCCCGCCATCCTGGGAATTAACCTTGTGAACCTAGGCTGCACACCCTCAATAGCAAGAGTATCCTTCTTCAAATTTGGAGACCAAAACGGCACACAATACTCGAGATGTGGTCTCAGTAGGGCCCTGTACAACTGCACAAGAACCTCTTTGCTCCTATACTCAACTCCTCTTGTTATAAACGCCAACGTGCCATTTGCTTTCTTCAGTACTTGCTGTACTGCATGCTTATTTTAATTGACTGATGAACAAGGACCCCAGATCCCGTTGTACTTCTCCTTTTCCCAACTTGACATAATTTAGATAGTAATCTGCCTTCCTGTTTTTGCTACCAAAGTGGATAACCTCCCATTTATCCGCATTAAACTTAATCTGCCTTGCATCTGCCCACTCCCCCAACCTGTCCAAGTCACCCTGCATTCTCATATCATTCTCCTCACAGTTCACACTGCACCCAACATTGCGTCATCTGCAAATTTGCTAATGTTACTTGTAATCCTTTCATCTAAATCATTAATATATATTATACATAGCTGTGGTCCCAGCACTGAGCCTTGCGGTACCCCACTAGTCACTGCCTGCCATTCTGAAAGGGATCCATTAATCCCTACTCTTTGTTTCCTGTCTGCCAACCAATTTTCTATCCATGTCAGCACTCTACCCTAATTTTGCCTATTAATCTCCTATGTGGGACCTTATCAAATGCTTTCTGAAAGTCCAGGTACACTACATCCACTGGCTCTCCCTTGTCCATTTTCCAAGTTACATCCTCAAAAAATTCCAGAATAGTGAAGCATGATTTCCCCTTTGTAAATCCATGCTGACTCAGACCGATCTTGTTACTGATATCCAAATGTGCCGCTATTTCATCTTTTATGATTGACCAGCATCTCCCCCACCACTGATGTCAGGCTAACTAGTCTATAATTTCCTGTTTTCTCTCTCCCGCATTTCTTAAAAGGTGGGATAACATTAGCTACCAGAATCCACAGGAACTGATCCTAAATCTAGAGAACATTGGAAAATGATCACCAATGCGTTCACGATTTCTAGAGCCACCACCTTAAGTACCCTGGTATGCAGACCATCAGGCCCTGGGGATTTATCAGCCATCAGTCCCATCAGTCTATCCAGCACCATTTCCTGCCTAATGTGAATTTCCTTCAGTTCCTCCATCATCCTAGATCCTCTGGCTACATCAGGAAGATTGTGTGTGTCCTCCTTGGTGAAGACAGATCCAAAGTACCTGTTCAACTCATCTGCCATTTCCTTGTTCCCCATAATAAATTCACCATTTTCAGTCTTCAAGGGTCCAACTTTGGTCTTAACTAATTTTTTTCCTCTTCACATACTTAAAGAAGCTTTTACTATCCTCCTTTATATTAAATATGTCGGAAGGAACTGCAGATGCTGGTTTAAAGCGGAGGTCTGAAGAAGGGTCTCCCATTCCTTCTCTCCAGAGATTCTGCCTGTCCCGCTGAGTTACTCCAGTATTTTGTGTCACTCTCCAATCCATAGATTAGTTCTTTATGAAGCGAGAGGGGGGAATTGGAAGAGAAAGTTACCTAGATTTTCTTCAAAATATATTTTAAATAAACAATTAAAAACTTGTAGCAGTTTACTAAAAGTGCCTTTAAAACAAAGTTATTTCATATATTTATCGTTCACTTTAAGGACTTCCAACATCGGTGCTCATAACACGAGTGGAACTACTTCAATATTCACTGGTACTGTTGGGACCTACAGTAAATAAAGAGGAATGTTCTTTACTTTAAAACTATCATTTGATAAACATCTTTGTTCCTTTCTGCACAACCATAGTGAAGGTTAACCAATTTAATTTACAGGGTTTGGCAGCAGTGATAAGGTAATGAAGCTATCATCTCTCTGTAAAAGGGTGGTGTGTATGGTGGAGTAAGAAATGCTATGTCAGGGTGTACCGTTAAATGCTTGGCACCCATTAAAGCAGTGAAGGACACAGGGTCTATTATGAGAAGCACCATTTCTCACAACCGTGTCTGAAGAGATTAACATTTTTATATGCATGTAAATAGCATTCATATTACGAACCTCGGAGGGCAAGCATCACGAGGCTGGTCACGTTATCGAAGCAGATTGTGCTTATTTCAGTGCTTTCGCTCGCTGTCTCCTGGCAACCACATGAGGCTGGTGGGTCAGTTATTCGGTTACAGCTCGCCACTTCCAATCCACAGTTAGAAAAATGCAGAGTCCCGGCCAACGTGCAAGTCTGAAAAGGAAACAGTCCCAGCCTTTTGCAGCAATTGGAGGCAATTTACTTCAAAGGAGAGATTTTATTAGATGCTCTGAATAACCCTAATTGTTGGTTTTGGTTTGCTGTGAAAGTAGAGATTTGCTCTCCATACATATAAGTAAATGCTGTGCTGGGTATTTATATACTGGGCTCTAACCAACACAAGATTACTGCCTTTTATATAGTGTTAGGACCACCAAGGGTCAGAGGTGTTCAGCATTAAGCCCACACACTATCTGGCCGACAGCATCCTGGGAGCTCATCCACCTGTGGTCTGTCTCTCTAGACCAAGTGCATCAGATTCAAACAGCTACGTTTCAATCTAATCTAGGCTCCTTTTGTGATCTGAATAATGAACTGTGAGAAGATAGACACAAAATGCTGGAGTAACTCAGCGGGACAGGCAGCATCTCTGGAGAGAAGGAATGGGTGATGTTTCGGGTCGAGACCCTTCTTCAGTGAAATTAGGTTTGTAATTTGGGTGGGAAGTGAATGTTTTGCTGTACGTTCTTCAAATATCTTTTTTGTTTTGCATGACTCAGAAGCAGTCGGCCTTGTCGGGAGGTTTTTAGTTTAATCTAGTTTAGTTTATTGTCTCATGTACTGAGGTACAGTGAAAAGCTTTAGCTGCGTGCTAACCAGTCAGCGGAAAGATTATATCTGATTACAATTGAGCCGTACTCAGTGTACAGATACACGATAAAGGGAATAAGGTTCAGTGCAAGATAAAGTCCATTAATGTCCGATCAAAGGTAGTCCGAGGGTCTCCAATGAGGTTGATAGTGTTGCACTTCAGACTCTTTGCAACCCCAAGTTCTAGGCTGACACTACAGAGCGGTGCTAAAGGAATGCTGCTCTCTTAGACTTGTCATCTTTCATGTGAGTTGTTAGCCCCTAAGCCTGTCTGTTTCTCTTGTAGACCTTGTAGACATTGGGTGGCACAGTGACACAGCAGTTGTAGAGTTGCTGCCTTACAGCACCAGAGACCCTGGTTTGATACTGACTACAGGTGCTGTCTCCTTCCTCCACTCCAATATTTTCATCTATTTGAGACCAGTTCAATGGTGCAAAAGAGTAAGTAAAGTTAGTTGGAGAACACCATAAATCCAGTCTACAAAACAGCTTTGACTCACTGCAGTTTGCCGACCATCACAACAGGTCCATGACTGATGCCACCTCCCTGGTCCTCCACTCATCCCTGGAACATCTGGATAAGACAGCTATGTCAGGCTTCAAAAACTACAGCTCTGCTTTAACATCATTATTCCATCCAAACTCATCACCAAACTCATGCAACTTGGAGTCAGCACTCTTCTCTGGAGCTGGATCCTCAACTTCCTGATCAACAAGCCACAATCATGTGGCAGCAAACTGAACTGAACTAAACTAAACTTACTAAAGTAGTTATTAAAACTTCCCATCTAATGCTCTGTCAATAATGAGCAGCGCTAAAAGACAGGTCATCTGGGTATTCATCTTGTTGTTACTTTTCGAGCACGGCTAAAAGTAACAACAAGATGAATACCAGTGGTATTTCACAGTGGTTACTGCACTCTGAAATAATATCTTCATGAAAAATTCTCATCGTAAACAATGTACCACAATATTTTACAAAGGCAACCGGAGAGCATTATCATTTGGATAAAAATAAAGATGGTGGGGCATTCTGAGAAGATCTGATGGAAGTGGGAGAGATAGCAGAGAGTGAATGGTTCAGATTGAGCATTCAAAAGATGGTTGACGGCATGGGTTTTCCCCAGTTTCCAGCTCCAGTTTCCTCCCACATTCCAAAAACATACAGGTTTGTAGGTTAATTGGCTTCTGTAAATTGTCCCTAGTGTGTAGGATAGAACTAGTGAATGGGGTTGGTGTGGACTCAGTGGGCCGAAGGGCCTGTGTCCATTCTGTATCTTGAAACTAAACTAAATTAAACATTGCCTGACCTGCTGAGCTCCTTCTGAAGATTGTTTTTTTTTCTCAAGTTTCCAGCATCTCGGTCTCTGTATCTGCAACTTTATCTATTGGCAACAGCTAGCTGTGTATTCTGTGAGTTACACACAGACTGAAACCTGCTAAATAGTGAATCTTATCCGGAAAGGCTCTCCATGCCTTTCTTTGATTTACAGGTGTAAGCATTGTTTTAAATTATCATCCCTTTGAACTGCTGGTCAGCATAAACTTCTGGCAAGAAGCTGAGCAGCCACAGCATGCTGAGAATAATGCACTGACGAAAAATGTAACCTGGCTGGTATTCAAAGGTTATGGAGGGATTAAAATGCACCATAAAAAACATTTTTTCGGGATGCATCGCATCTTGGTTTGGGAACTGGTCCATCCAAGATCGCAGGAAGTTGCAGCAAATTGTGGATGCAGCCCAGACCCTCACACAAACCAACCTCCCTTCCGTTTACTCCATTTATACCTGACGTTGCCTCGGCAAGGCCAGTCCCATAATCAAGGACAAGTCGCACCTGGCCACTCCCTCTTCTCCCCTCTCCCATCAGGCAAAAGGCATAGATGTATGAAAACTCACACCACCAGATTCAGGGACAGTATCTTCCCAGCTGTTATCAGGCAACTGAATCATCCTACCACAACCAGGTAGCAGCACCGAGCTATTATCTACCTCTGGGGGTTACACAAAAAGCTGGAGAAACTCAGCGGGTGCAGCAGCATCTAAGGAGCGAAGGAGATAGGCGACGTTTCGGGTCGAGACCCTTCTTCAGACTCATAGGCGACGTTTCAGGTCGAGACCCTTCTTCAGACTCATAGGTGACGTTTCAGGTCGAGACCCTTCTTCAGACTCATAGGCGATGTTTCAGGTCGAGACCCTTCTTCAGACTATTATCTACTTCTGATGAGCCCCGGACAATCATTGATTGGACGTTGCTGGCTTTACCTTGCACTTATTCCCTTATCATGTATCTATACACTGTTAATGGATAGATTATGGTCATGTATTGTCTTTCCGCTGGCTGGTTAGCACGCGACAAAAGCTTTTCACTTTACCTCACTCAGTACACGTAACAATAATCTTAACTCAAAGTTAACTGGATCTCTGGCAATGGTGGTGCAGTGGTAGAGTTATATATGTAAAAACTTATATACATATATATATATATGTGTGTGTGTGTGTGTGTGTGTGTGTGTGTGTGTGTGTGTGTGTGTGTGTGTGTGTGTGTGTGTGTGTGTGTGTGTGTGTGTGTGTGTGTGTGTGTGTGTGTGTGTGTGTGTGTGTGTGGTAATTTGTGAGTATGTGGATAGACTCACATGGATATTTTTTCTCTCTTGTTTATTATAATTTTTACAGTGTACTATGTTTACATATTCTGTTGTGCTACAGCGAGTAAGAATTTCTATCTATATGACAATAAAACAATCTTGACTCTCTTGAATCTTGAGTTGCAGCCTTACAGCACTTGCAGCACTGGAGACCCGGGTTCGATCCCGACAACGGGTGCTGTCTGAGCGTGATCGCGTGGGTTTTCTCAGAGATCTTCGGTTTCCCCCCACACTCCAAAGACGTACAGGTATGTCGGTTAATTGGCTTGGTGTACGTGTAAATTGTCCCTAGTGTGTGTAGGATAGTGTTAATGTGCGGGGATCGCTGGTCGGCGTGGACTCGATGGGCCAAAGGGCCTGTTTCCATGCTGTATCTCTAAGCTAAATTTAACTAAACTCCAGTCAAACCTTAAAAATCACCACTGAGAACCATCTTATGAGATTCCAGTTTAGGATTATATAAATTCTTTGTGCAATTGGATCATTTCACGGTGAAGATGAGATAAGTAAAAACTGCTGATTGTAATTGTTTGAAGCATATTGTGCCACACAGTTCTCAGCAGTGATCTAATCAACATGCTGTGCCTCATCCATCACTTAACATCATAGCTGTCGCACACTAGATTGCCATTTACTTCCTCTCCAACACAGGAGAGATTCATTGCACAACATTTTAAGTCTCTGCAAGCAAACTTCCCTCATGTTTTACTGCCCTCGTAAAGGATGCCTGCCTCAGAAGTGGCCGTGATCAGAAGGTGTGCTCTCCTTGAACTGATTCTGCAGGGTCTTCAGGACTCTGCTCAATGCAGGGTTTTTTTCTCCTTGCACCTATGGCACTTATGTGGAAACAACGAATTGCAGATGCTGGTTTATGCCAAAGACAGACACAAAGTGCAGGAGTAACTCAGCAGGTTAGGCAGCATCTCTTGGGAAAAAGGATGGGAGACGTTTCGGTTCGGTTCTTCTTCAGACTGAAAGTAAAAGTGGAGGGGAAGGATGAGGGGCGGGGGGGGGGGGGGGGTGAGGGGCAGGGGTGAAGAGCAGGAGGCGAGAAAAGATATACCCCAGGCATCATACCACATCATCCGCCTCCAATGCTGCTCCTCTGTTGTCCACGTGAGCTCTGAAGCAGGGTCCCGACCTGAAACATTGCCTATCCATGTTCTCCAGAGATGCTATCTCACTCGCTGAGTTACTCATGTACTATGTTCCATGCACGATTCCAGCATCTGGAGATCCTTGTGTCTCCCTTACCCATCTTAGTTGGTTTCATTCTTGTACATTACATGGTAGCTAAAGAATGATCTTTTATTGTTGTTTATTGTCGTGGTCTTACTGCCGCTGCTTGTTTCAACTTTCCATCCTTGACTCTTATCATTATAAAAACATCTAAATTTGTGATGTCATGAAGAGGTGCAACCTTAAGTTCCACAGAGCGTTCTTGGAGCAGGCTCGATGGGCCAAATGGCCTGATTGTGCTCCTAGTCTTATGATCTTATGATCTTCTGTTTTGTGGCACTGCTTAAGTAACCTCCTCTTGGGGATAGGCAGAAAAATGTGAATCATGAAGGTCTAGTCAACTGCCATGAAACATGGAAGAAAAATGGAACAAAACGAAGGCATAATGGCGCAGCGGTAGAGTTGCTGCCTTACAGTGCCAGAGACCCGAGTTCCATCCTGACCTTGGCTGCTGTCTGCACGGAGTTTGTGCATTCCTCCTGTGACCGCGTGGAAAAAATTTCAGCATGCTGAAAAAGTTTCCTCGACCAAACTGATCAAACGTGAGTATGTGGGAACTTCCCTCGAGCATGAAGGAGAGTTACAGTGACCTCCTAGGACCTCCTTGGACCACGTCTCGACCATGCGAGTTTGAGTCGAGCGCAAACTCTTCTAAGCTCGCAAATTAGGTCGCCGCAGTGGGACAGGCCCTTAATAACTATCAATTTACAGATTGAGCAGGCAACAAAGCTCACTAAATCGCCACAAGAGTTAAAAAATCTAGCTTGAGTTCTATTAAATGATCACTTTTACTGGAGCAATATCCCAGTCATGGATAAAGTTCAGTGTGGCTTTACACATGCAGAATGTTGACTTGGATGAAACAGTTAGAAATCCAGAGTTGGCTCTTTGACACGGTTTGTTCTCAGTTCCACCAGCGCTTCTCTATTGATTTTAAATTGTTTGCCTATTCCCCACCCATGGTTTGGAGCACTGGATCCGATTCTATTTAGTCTAGCTGCATTTGGAAACTGCTATATTGATTCTCTACCCAAAAGGGAACATTCTCAGCTGGCACCAAATAAATAAGATAGAGCAGCTCCACATTTGCACAGCAGTAATTGAGGTTAATTTGACCTGACACCGTACCGAAAGCATATCTGTATAAAAAGTAAAATGGGAAACTGCTGCGTTCAGAGTGACATTGTGAATAGAACCATAAATCTGTTCTTATTATATTTCCAACTGGCGCGGCTACACCCATCTCCTGTTTTTCTAAAAAGTACTTGGATCTTAACGTGATTGCAATGATAATGGAGACCAAAATTCAACATCACAAAATAGTCAACCGAACTTTAATGCCATTTTGTTGTAATGACTGTAAGGCTGGTGGAGATGGAAAGGCCCGGATCCACCTTTCCATATAGATGTATATAAAATCAATACAGTGAACTCCTTTATCATTATCAGTTGCTCTTTCTCTGTAGTCTTTAAGTATTTCAAAGGCAAATTATATCATCAATTCAATCGGTTTAGGTTTATTAATGTCATGTGTACCAAGTGAAAAGCTCAGTTTTGCATGCTATCTGACCAAGTCGGATAATACTGCACTTACATACAATCAAGCAAATCTCAAGCAAAATTGGTGGAGGAATGGAGAAGATGCAGTGTCGAATATAGCTTTTAGTTTAGTTTTGAGATGCAGCACGGGAACAGGCCCTTCGGCCCACCGAGTCCGCGCCGACCAGAGACAATGTACATTTATATCAAGACAATTAACCTACACACCTGTGCGTCTTTGGAGTATGGGAGGAAACCGAAGATCTCAGAGTAAACCCACGCAAGTCACGGGGAGAACGTACAAACTCCATACAGACATTACAGCGCATCAGTCCCAGGAACAAAGTCCAATGTCCTCAATATGATATAGGTGAATCGGACAGTACCCTAGCTTATGGAAAAAATGTTCAGAAGCCTGATAACAGAAGGAATGAAGCTGCTCCTGGGTCTGGAAGTGTGTGTTTTCAAGCTGCTGTAACTCGGCAAGGCCACCAGCATAATGAAGGGTGTGTTGCTCCCCGTCACTCCCTCTTCTCCCCTCTCCCATCAGGCAAGAGGTGGAGGTGAAAACGCACACCTCCTGATTCAGTTTCTTCCCAGCTGTTATCAGGCAACAGTCCTAGGCTACTATTGGCCTTATTGGAGACCCTTGGACTATCTTTGATTGGACTTTACTGGACTTTATCTTGCACTAAACGGTCTTCATGTTATCCCTTTATCATGTAACTGTACACTGTGCATGGCTCAATTGTAATCATGTATTGTCTTTCCGCTGACTGGTTAGCACGCAACAGAAGCTTTTCACTGTACCTCGGTGCATGTGTCAATAAACTAAACTAAACTAAACTAAACTAAACCTGCCCAATGGGAATGGGGACAAGAAGGAATGACCAGGGTGGGAAAGCTTTCTGATTATGTTGGCTGCATTTCCAAGGCAGGGTAAAGTGTAGATGGAGTCAACGGTGGGGAGTCTGGTTTGTATAATGGACTGGGCACCACCCATAATTATCTGCAGTTTCTTGCAGCCTTGGGCAGAGCCATTCCCAAACCAAGCAGTGATGCATCCCCTGAAAACTCCTGAGTTCAGCTCATTTTCTTATCCAACACTTTTCAACATTGGAGTTGTTGTCAGATGAAATCTCCAGCTGTACCCTTCATTAAAGAAAGAACTAAAATGAAACATGTTTAGTTACATTTGTAAAGGGATGAAAGAAACATTATGCAACTTGTGGAAGAAACTGATTACTCTGCCATGGAAGTACAGATGAAATATGTGCGGATCCAATCTGTACTAATGAACACAACCAGTGCGTGCCGACATATGGCTTTGGTACAGAATCAGCAACATCTCCACATATCTGAGGACCACAGTGTCAAATTAACAACGCACTTCTCAAAATGATCAGCACAATTCCTCTTTGCACCACACCATTTGAACAATGCAGCATCGATCTGTTCCTAAACAAAGAATCTAGTCCTGAATTCATATAACGTCCATTCTTACAAATGTAGGACAGAATTAACAGTGACCCTCCCCATTTGAACAGTGCAGGATTGCAGTTCTCTGTAATAGTGCAGTAACACTTCAATACTCCAATCCTGGGTTCCTGGACCTGTGAGGTAAGAGTGTCAGCTGGTACACCACCATGCTGTCTCCTCAGCCCTAAACCCACAGTATAGAATCAACAACCTCTATCTCTCTTTGGCCGCAGCGGAACCAGCAGTGGCCGTTCCTAAATAAGCAACATGAAAAAAATAACCAATTTGATAGAATAGTCATCGAGTCATAGAGTGATACAGTGTGGAAATAGGCCCTTCAGCCCAACTTGCCCACACCGACCAACATGTCCCAGCTACACTAGTCCCACCTGCCTGCGCTTGGTCCATATCCCTCCAAACTTGTCGTATCCATGTTCCAGCCTAACTGTTTCTTAAACTTTGGGATAGTCTCTGCCTAAACTACCTCCTCTGGCAGCTTTTTCCATACACCCACCAACCTTTGTGTGAAAAGGTTACCCCTCAGATTCCTATTAAATTGTTTCCCCTTCACCTTGAACCTACTGTATGTCCTCTGGTCCTCGATTCCCCTACTCAGGGCAAGAGACTCTGTGCATCTACCCGATCTAGTGTAATCTGGGCATGTTGGTCGTCACGGGCAAGGTGGGCCGATGGGCCTTTACTCCCTCTAAACGATCAATGCAGTTCTCTTTCCCAATTTACAGCACTAAATTTACAGTGAACAGTGCAGAGGAACAACTATCTGCATGGACAGTGTAGGATAAATGAAATGCACCTTTAAAACAGCAGAGTTAACAACACTATTTTTTACAGACCTCTTAATTAATAGTGCCGCACTCCTAGTGAATAATGCTGAGTTAAATATACTTCCGTATATCCACAGTACAGAATTGCCAGTGACCCTTCTCTATCTTAACCATATAAATTCAATGCCTTATGTAAATAGTTTGCAATTAACAATAGATAGACACAAAATGTCACTCAACGGAGTAACTCAACGGGTCAGGCAGCATCTCTGGAGAGAAGGCAAAGGCCTCATTGACAGAGCAGTGCAGTTAACAGAACCTGTCCCTAATTGAACAGTATTCTATTAACAAAAAACTTTTCCTTTGTGGATAGAACATTGTTAGCCTTGTCGCTCCTTAAAAATATTGTACAAAATTAACTGTCCTTAAATCAGCACAGTGGAATTAATATTATCCTTTCTTGCATGAACATTGCTTCTCTCTAAATTAACAGTACAGAATAACATTGGCGATCCTTATATGAATATGCATAGTTACAACAATGTTAGCACATCCTTCTGCTTCACACCACTCAGCTCAAAATTATGCTCAAGGCTTTTTATTACAATTCATTACTTAACTTAAACAACTATCGTACACTTATATTACTTTTTGTACAGATTCAGACCGTTATTGGCAGATCAAGAGAGCTTGGCTGAGTTCATTTGTCTGGTGATTGGTCTTCTCTGGGGACAGGATGTACTTCGTCATGAAGACTGATCTCAAGGTTGCTGCCTATAGGGCCTGTCCCACTTGGGCTATTTTTTAGGCCACTACAGGCGACTAGGCTGTCATCACATGGTCGCCGGGGTGTTGCCTGTATGGTCATGAGTCGTCTCCTCAGTCGCCCAAAATGTTGTAGCGTCTTTCTGGTTGCCGCTGGATTTTCAACATGTTGAAACATTTCCCGAAACAGTCGGCGACAGTGGGTTTGATGCCAATGAGTGTAGCTTGACTTCTCCTGACGTAGGTGCTGTCGTAGTTGTCGCTAGGTTAACGCAGGTTGAGGCCAGGTGACGTAGGTTGTCACCGGTGCTGACTTTGGTGATTCTGTTTCAAATTTTATGTCAAAGGATGGTCCAGTCGCCATTTGTTTGGTGACCTGCTACGTCCATAACAGTCGCTGGAAGTCGCCTAAAAATCGCCTAAGTGGGACAGGCCCTTAAGTATCCAATGTCCCATTATTCTGAAGATGGGTCCCAACCCGAAGCGTTGCCTGCCCACTCCTTCCACAGATGCTGCTTGACCCATTGAAGTGGTCAGACACTTTGTGTTTTGCTCAGAGTTCCAACATATGATCGGAAGAAATAGTAGAATTAGGCCATTCAGCCCATCGAGTTTTCTCCACCATTCAATCGTGGCTGATCTATATTTCCCTCTCAACCCCAATCTCTTGCCTTCTCCCTGTAACCTTTGAACCCCTCCTTACTAATCGAGAACCTATCAATCAATCACAGTGGTGCAGTGGTAGAATTGCTGCCTTACAGTGCCCGGGACCTGGGTTCGACCCTGACTGTGCTGTCTGTGCGGAGTTTGTACGTTCTCCCTGTGATTGCGTGGGTTTTCTCCAGATGCTTAGTTTTCTTCCCACATTTCAAAGATGTGTAGGTTTGTAGGTTAATTGGCTTCTGTAAATTGTCCCTGATGCGTAGGATAGCACTAGTGTATGGGCGATCGCTGGCCAGCGCGGACTCCGTGGGTTGCAAGGGTCTGTTTCCATGCTGCCTCTCAAAACTAAACTAATCTCTGCTTTAAAAATGCCCATCGACTTGGCCTCCACAGCTGTCTGCGGCAATGAATTCCACAGATTCATCACCCTGCAACATCTTCAGTTCCTTATCCCCCTTTTTATATGTTTCTTCCTTTATTCCAGAATGTTTGTTGACCTGCCCCGTGATCCAAGGGTTGTGTTGATAGGACAATCTGTTCCGAAGAAGGGTCCCAACCCGAAACGCCACCCATTCCTTCTCTCCAGAGATGCCGGCTGTCCCGCTGTTACTCCAGCACTTTGTGTCTATCTTTGGTGTAAAACAGCATCTGCAGTTCCTTCCTACCCAATCTGGTCTATTTTGCTGAACACCTCCGCTGAACACCTCCGCTCAGTCCGCTTTAACCAACCTGATCTCCTGGTTGCTCAGCACTTTAACTCCCCCTCGCATTCCCAATCTGACCTTTCTGTCCTGGGCCTTCTCCATTGTCAGAGGGAGGCCCAGCACAAATTGGAGGAACAGCACCTCATTTTTCACTTGGGCAGCTTACACCCCAGCGGTATGAAGATTGACTTCTCTAACTTCAAGTAGCCCCTGTGCTTTTCCCCTCTCTCCATCCCCTTCCCCTTCCCAGTTCTCCCACCAGTCTTTCTGTCGCCAACTACATTCTATCTCTGTACAGCCCAATCCCCTGGCATCAGTCTGAAGAAGGGTCTCGAACCGAAACGTCACCAATTCCTTCTCTCCAGAAATGCTGCCTGTCCCGCCGAGTTACTCCAGCATTTTGTGTCTACCTTCAATCTGTTCCATTGTTCTCTTTCAGTGTCCTGAATGAGAAACCTCCCAGCCACCAAGGTTTAAGTGATCCTTAGCACCTGGCAGCCCTTGAATCAGCGGTCTGATCGCCCAGTGGACTAATGCGCACGATAGGGTCGACATCTTTTCCAACCATGCATTGTGGAGGTTTAGCTGCAAGCTAGGCTACACCCCTGTAACTGGCACTTCAGAACCAATATTGGGACAATGGTGAGAGACCACCAAGGATGCCACTGGATTTAAAGACGTAATGACTAATGGACGCCCATCCAATTGCCATGTGTTAGATGGCAAAGCTTTTACACTATTTAAACAGCTTTCTGCACATTAACTACAGATGGAGATGTGAAATGTGACAGAAAGGGTCAGGGCAGAATTCATGGAGAGAAGATTAGATTAGGCATTCCATTAAAATGTTGAGATAAAACACATTTTGAATAAGTATGGAGACAAAAGGTGAAGGACAGGAAAGTATCTGACAGGGTGGGAAAGATTTAAAAAGGATGATGGTACCTGGCAAAAGCATGTGAAGGCATCAAAAAACATGAATCTTGGGGACTTTCTTCAGTGATCACTGTCTTTGCAAAGGACTCCATTGGTATTGGCTTTGGTTTACTACTGCCATGTGTACAGTGAAAAGCTTCATGTTGCGTACTATCCAGGCAAATCATATCATACATAACCCCATCAGGTAATGCAAAAGCAAAAAATTAGCAGTATACATAACATAATGTTACAGCTACAGAGACAGTATCAGGGCTGCAACAATGTAATTGGGAAGATTTGTTCAAGAACCTGATAACAGCAGGGAAGAACCTATTCTTGTATCCGGTGGAACATGCTTTTAAGCTTTTGTGCCTCCTGCTCGATGGGAGATGGAGAGGGGAGAATGACCAGGGTGTAAGTGGTCCTTGAGTATGTTGGCGACTTTCCTGCAGCGGCGTGAAGAATGGATTAAATCCATGTTGGAGGAGATAGATTTGTGTGAGGGGCTGGCTTGTGTTCACAATTCTCTGTAATTTCTAGTGGACTTGGACAAAGATACCATACCAATGCGATGCATCCGGGGAGAATGTTTTTATGGTGCATCTGTCGAAATTGGTAAGAGTCATGTGAATTTTCTTAGACTTGTGATGCAGTAGAGGTGAAGGCATGCCTTCTTGCCCAAAGCATCAATGTGGTTGAACCAGGATATTGACACCAACATGAACTCTTGAGCATCTCTGCTTCAGAGCCATTGATACACACCAGACATGTTTCCTGAAGTTCAAGTTCAAGTTTGCTTTTATTGTCATTTAACCGAGTAAGGTACATTGAAATTTGAGTTACCATACAACCATACTAAGTGAAATGAACACAATACACACATAAAATAAATGTAAATAAACGTCCACCACAGTGGAATCAACATTCCTCACTATGATGGAAGGCAATAAAGTTCAGTCATCTTCCTCTTTGACCAGCTCCCTTGTTTTGCTGACATTAAGGGAGAGGTAGACAAAAATTCTGGAGGAATTCAGTAGGTGAGGCAGCATATATGGAGACAAGGAATAAGCGACGTTTCGGGTCGAGACCCTTCTGACACCATGTTACTAAACTCTCTGCCTCCTTCTTTTACTCCGTCTCATCATTGTTTGCGATCCGACCCACCATGGTGCTGTCATCTGTAAAACTTGTGAATAAAGTCAGAGGAGAATTTGGCTGCACAGTCGTGTATAGGGAGTATAGTAAGGGGCTGATAACACAGCGTTGCAGGGCACTCGTTTGCTTCAACGACTTGTGTAGACTTGTCAAGATGATAATATAACCATTGTATAAAGCTGATCAGTGTCACCACCCACAAGATTATCTTGGCATCTAATAGTTTTCTATTCCAGGACACATTTCACAACGGCCTACAAACTGCTAACTTTAACTGCCGTATCTAGGCTGATCATAAAAGGAAAGATTCCTGGCCATTATTCACTTGATTCTCAAGAGTTTGAAGCATCATAACTAACTGAGAGATAAAACTGGAGCAGTTGAATTTTTGGCTGCAGGCCTGAAATATATATTTAATATATTTTAATAGATTTTTCACAGATGATAATATTTTCAGGATCAGATCAGTGTACAGAAGAATGATTTGTCAAAATTTACAATCTCCTCCTTCTAGAAGGTGAAAGGGAGATACAGTAGATGCTTTGGAACACACAGTTCTCCAAGTCACCTACTGTAGCATTTTCTCTTCCATCACCAGCTAAGTGTGATTATCTTCTAACCTCTAGCAGCTCGATAAAATCACATTCACAAATGCCTATAGGAATTCAAGGACCTTCTCAAGGACCTTTGGAAAACAGTGACGGGATCGGTCAAAGTCAGCATAGATTTATGAAGGGGAAATCATGCTTGACTAATCTTTTGGAATTTTTTGAGGATGTAACAAGTAGAATGGATAAGGGAGAGCCAGCGGATGTGGTGTATCTGGACTTTCAAAAAGCCTTTGACAAAGTCCCACACAAAAGATTAGTGTGCAAAATTAGAGCACATGGTATTGGGGGTTGGATAGAGAACTGGTTGGCAGACAGGAAATAAAGAGGAAGGGTTAACGGGTCCCTTTCAGAATGGCAGGCAGTGACTAGTGGGGTGCCGCAAAGCTCAGTGATGGGACCCCTGTTGTTTACAATATATATTAACGATTTAGATGAGGGAATTAAATGTAACATCTCTAAGTTTGCGGATGACACAAAGCTGTGTGGCAGTGTGAGCTGCGAGGAGGATGCTATGAAGCTGCAGGGTGATTTGGATAGGTTGGGTGAAAGGGCAGAAGCATGGCAGATGCAGTATAATGTGGATAAATGTGAGGTTATCCACTTTGGTGGCAAGAACAGGAAGGTAGATTATTATCTGAATGGTGTCAGATTAGGAGAAGGGGAGGTGCCTGAGTGTTCTTGTACATCAGTCACTGAAAGTAAGCATGAAGGTACGGCAGGCAGCAAAGAAAGCTAATGGAATGTTGGCCTTCATTGCGAGAGGATTTGAGTTTAAGAGCAAGGAGGTCCTACTGCAGATGTACAGGGCGCTGGTGAGACCGCACCTGGAGTATTGAATGCAATTTTGATCTAATTTGAGGAAGGACTATTGCTATTAAGGGAGTGCAGCATTGGTTTACCGGGTTAATTCCTGGGATGGCGGGACTGACATATGATGAAAGAATGGGTTGACTGGGCTTGTATTCACTGGAACTTAGAAGGATGAGAGGGGATCGCATAGAAACATATAAAATTCTTAGAGGATTGGACAGGCTAGATGCAGGAAAAATGTTCCCAATATTGTTGGAGTCCAGAACCATGGGACACAGTTTAAGAATAAGGAGCAGGCCATTTAGGACTGAGATTAGGAAAAACTTTTTCACCCAGAGAATCATGAATCTGTGGAATTCTCTGCCACAGAAGGCAGTGGAGGCCAATTCACTGGATGTTTTCAAGAGAGAATCAGATTTAACTCTTAGGGTTAAGGGTATCAAGGGATATGGGGAGAAAGCTGGAATGGGGTGCTGATTTTGGATGATCAGCCATGATCATATTGAATGGCGGTGCTGGCTCGAAGGGCCGAATGCCCTAATCTTGCACCTATTTTCTATGTCTATGTTTTGTAAAGACAAGTTGGGTGGGGTAGATTGCCAGTAGTGTGCACTGTAGTACAATATCTTTATTTTTGAAATGTAGGAATTGAAGAACAGCTACTCTTTAAGGACTGTTTGTTTAAGAAGGAACTGCAGATGCTGGAAAATCAAAGGTAGACAAAAGTGCTGGAGAAACACAGCGTCTATGGAGCGAAGGAAATAGACAACGTTTCGAGGCCGAAACCCTTCTTCAGACAGATGTGGGTGGGGGGGTGGGGGGGGGGGGGGGAAGAAGAAAGGAAGAGGAGGACCCAGAGGGCTGAGGGAGAGCTGAGAATGGGAGGAGACAATAAGGGCTACCGGAAATTGGAGGTCAATGTTCATGCCGCTGGGGTATAAACTGCCCAAGTGAAATATGAGGTGCTGCTCCTCCAATTTCCGGTGGTGCTCACTTTGGCCATGGAGGAGGCCCAGGACAGAAAGGTCAGATTCAGAATGGGAGGGGGAGTTGAAGTGCTGAGCCACCGGGAGATCAGGTAGGTTATTGCGGACCAGAGCGGAGGTGTTCGGCGAAACAATCGGCAAGCCTACGCTTGGTCTCACTGACTGTTCGGATGTGAAGCAGCCAGGGGCACATGGTTCTAAAAGCGTTCTGTACGCTCTGCCCAAGACCACAAGAAATTGCAGAGAGTTATGGATGCAGCCCAGTCCATCCCACTGACCCAACTCCCAACATTGACTCCATCTACACTTCACGCTGCCTTGGGAAAGCAGACAACATAATCAAAGACTTGGCCTAACCTGGTCATTCCTTTTTCTCACTGCTCCCGTTGGGCAGAAGATACAGAACTTGGCGCACCACAAGACTCGGGAACAGCTTCTTCCCCTCTGTTATCAGATTTCTTAATGGTCCTTCCATGCGCTAAGGTGCTGTCTAATTCACCTCTACCTTATTGCAGGCATTGGGCTTTGTCTCTGGTTCTGGTGTGCTACAATGCTGAGAACTATATTCTGCACTCAGTATCTTTTCCTTTACTCTACCTATTGTACTTGACCCATTATTCTTTGATTTGACGGGATAGCATGCAAAACAAACCTTTTCACTGGACTTCAGTACATGTGACAATAGTAAACCTAAACTCATTATCACCTGACTTAATCAGGAACCATTGATGGGTCCCAAAGAGGACCTATACTTACAGAAAACTACATATCTATTGTCACTTGTATACCAAAGGAAAGCTAATTCAGGCTTAATCTGAGATGTGAGGAGCTTTAATGACTGAAGTATACCATGGTCTTGCTCACAAAAATCCCAATAGTCACCTTCAAGACAATGTTAAGTCTTCCCTTGATTCAGGTCTTCAGTATTGTCTGAAGTAGGGTCTCGACCCGAAAAGTCCCCCATTCCTTCTCTCCAGAGATGCTGCCTGTCCCGCTGAGTTTCTCCAGCTTTTTGTGTCTGTCTTCAGTATTTTCACCTGGATTCCATTAAATAATCTGAAGGGAAGGAATTCCAAAAAGCTGTTATTGCGACATATCAGGAGTGATTCAACCAACCAAGCAAAGTTTCAATAAACCGGCAGGAGTACGTCCAGCCAAATTACTTCTATTGCCATTGAATTCCATAATACCGTTAGGGTGGAAGTTGTAGGAGATTGATTAGGGTTATGGGCCGGTCCCACTTGCGCGACTTTTTCGGCGGCTGCCGGCACCCGTCATTGGTCTTTGCAGGTCGCCGAAAATTTTCAACATGTTGAAAATCCAGCGGCGGCCAGAACAAGGTATGACTCTTTGGGCGACTACTCACGACCATACAGGCTTCACCCCACAACATGTCGCCAGGGTGTCGCCGGTATGGTCGTGAGTAGTCTCCTCAGTCACCCAAAGAGTTGTAGCGTTTTTCTAGTCGCCGCTGGATTTTCAACGTTGAAAATTTTCCGCGACCTGCAACAACCTATGACGGGTGCCGGCAGTCGCTGAAAAAGTCACGTAAGTGGGACAGGCCCATTAGGATGGAAGTTGTTGAAGACTGATTAGGGATCTCAGTGACGCCCTCCTGAAATCAAATAACCTTTACACCATCAATTGGTTGGGGTGCACAATAAAGACTGATTGCTTGCATAAAAGAGCAGAAGAGAAGTGGCACTTAAAATACTGTACACCATTGCAAATAAAGAAATGCAGAACCAGGCAAGAAACACCCATCAATATCTCAGATCATGAGTGGAGTGGAAGTCACAATTTTATTACTAATTTAAACATTCAGCCATTGAGGCAACTTTGCATTTCAAAGTGATGAATATTTTAACACTTAAAAGGCTGCAAAGTACCCACCGTTAATTCAGCCTCTTTGAAACCATCTTGTGAGATTTTCAGGGAAAATGGACCTTTAGTTTACATTCCATGATCATTTTTCTTAAAAGGAAGCCTCATCATTCCAAATTAGCACACCATCCCAAAATTGCTAATCCCAAAAACAGTTAGTAAGATTGGAAAATACTGCATAGAAATAAAATCTATGTGGCCTTCTTTCCTGAAAGTCACAACAGTTACTGAATTGGGGGTGGCGCAGCGGTAGAGTTGCTGCCTTACAGCACCAGAAACCTGGGTTTGATTCTCACTACGGGTGCTTGTCAGTACAGAGTTTGTATGTTCTCCCCGTGACCTGCGTGGGTTTTCTTTTTTTTTTGTTTAATTTCTTTTATTAGAAGTAATCAATTTACAATAGTGTAAACAGATTTACAAACATCAACTTAATTCAATATTTTTTCAAATAACACGTTGAAAGTTATTATCTTCTATTTTTTTGGAGATAAAGATAAGGATAGAATAGAGCAGTTTTAAATCAATAAAGATGTGATTAAATAATAATTTGATTATATATAAGAGAAAAAGAAAAAAGAGAAAGGCAAGAAGGTTAACAAAAAGTGAAAAGATATTATATATATATATAAATGAAAAACAACAAAATATATTGTAACTAAAACTATTACAAATGATAATATCAATAAAGACATGCATATTAATCCTAGTATAAAAATAAATTATTCTCACCAAATCCCGAAGGGTACCCGCCGAGTTGTGATGTCAAGAACAGCTACTTCTCTAAATACTGTATATATGGAGACCATATTTGTTCGAAGGAATTATATTTGTCCAATAGGACAAATCTAATTCTTTCTAAATGTAACGTCTCCAACATTTCTGCTGCCCACATTTTAATTGTGGGGGATAATGTTCCCTTCCAAAATTTCAATATGATTTTTTTCCCTATTATCAAACAGTAATCAAAGAAATTTCTTTGATTTACTGTAAGTACCGAATTTGAATCCGAAATTCCAAATATAATTAACTTTGGGTCAGGGTCCAATCTAATTTTAAGAACTTCAGAAATAACTTTAAAAATTTCTGTCCAGTAGTAATTCAATTTGGGACATGTAACAAAACTGTGTATTAAATTTGCTTCTAAATTCTTACATTTATCACAAATTGAAGAGAGATTGGGAAAGATACTATTTAATTTAGTTTTTGAATAATGTAATCTATATAGTACTTTAAATTGTATCAATGTATGTCTGGCATTTAACGAACACCAGTGTATTCGCTGTAAACTTTCTTCCCAATTTTCTTTTGTTATAGATAAACCAATTTCATTTTCCCATGCTTGACGATATGTTTCAGTTGTTGGCTTCTCCTTATCCAAAATTATGTTATATATATAGGCTATTAATTTTTCTGTGTTTGGGTGCAAGTTAAACAATTCATCTAATAATCCTGGTTCTTTATTTTTATAATCTTGTGTATTGGATTTAATATAATCTCTAATTTGTAAGTACCTAAACAAGTGTTGCGGAGACAATCCGTAGATATCTTGTAACTCCTGGAATAAAAGACATTTTCCTTTTCTATAAAGGTGCTCTATCCTTTTAATTCCTAAATCATCCCAATGTCTAAACCCCCCATCCAATATAGAGGGTTTAAATAATGGGTTATTCGTAATTGGTAGTCTAAGTGAAAGATTATCTAAATGTAAAGTCTTAACTATTTGTTTCCAAATACGTCTATTATTATAAATTATAGGGTTGTCCCTATAAAATTTTTTTTGTACTTCCTTTGGGGCAAAGAGAATCGAGCCTACATTGAAAGGTAAACAGTCTTCCTTTTCCATCTTTAACCACATTGGTTCATGATCCATATTTACCCACCAGAAATTCATATTCTTAATCTGGACTGCCCAAAAATAATATAAAAAATTTGGAAGTGCTAATCCTCCATTTATCTTAGATTTACATAAATGTTTTTTACTTATTCTATGATTTTTATAATCCCAAATAAAACTATTAATAATATTATCTATTTTTTTAAAAAAGGTCTTGGGGAGAAAAAAAGGAATAGCCTGAAACAAATATAATAATTGTGGTAAGAACACCATCTTTATAGCATTTATTCTACCAATCATAGATATAGGAAGTGTTTTCCAATACAAAATATTTTTTCTAAGTTTATCTAGTAATTGAGGGTAATTAGATTTAATTAGTAAATTATAAGATTTAGTTACATTAATTCCTAAATATTTAAATTTGTCTGTAACTATTTTTAGTGGGTATTGTTGTAATATATTTAAATTTATTCCAGTTATAGGCATAATATCACTTTTGTTCCAATTAATCCTAAATCCAGAAAATGTGCCAAATTTAGTTATAACATTAAACAGCTTGGGTATACTAATTTCCGGTTTTGTAATATAAATGAAAACATCATCTGCATATAAAGATATTTTGTTAGTTGTTGTGTCAGTATTATAGCCGTATATTTCAGGTTCAGATCTAATTCTTTCCGCCAAAGGCTCTATCATCAAAGCAAATAATAAAGGTGATAACGGACATCCCTGTCTACATCCCCTAGAGAGCTTAAATTTAGCTGATAATATTTGATTAGTTAAGATTCTTGCAGTAGGATTCAAATATAGAATTCTTATCCATTTACAGAATCTATCCCCCAATTGAAACTTTTCCATTATATTAAATAAATATAACCATTCCACCTGATCGAATGCCTTTTCTGCATCTAACGATACAACCGCTAATTCCCTGTCCCGTACTCTTTTTGAATATATAATATTAAACAAGCGTCTAAGATTATGGGATGAATAGCGTTTTGGAATAAAACCTGTTTGATCATAATGTATTAATTTAGAAATCACCAGACTTAATCTCCGAGATAAAACTTTAGTTAATATTTTTTGGTCTGTATTTAGAAGGGCAATCGCTCTATATGATCCTGGATCTTCCAAATCCTTATCTGCCTTAGGAATTAGTGTAATTGTGGATTCATTTAAAGATTCTGGTAATTTGCCTTGTTCATATGCATATCTATACACTGTATGTAATCTTGGGGAAATCAGATCTTGAAATTTTTTATAAAATTCTACACTCAGGCCATCAGGGCCCGCTGCTTTTCCATTCTTTAACAAACTAATTGATTCTTCAATATCTTTTACTGTTATTTCAGCATTTAACAAATGTCTACCTTCCTGATCTAGACTATTAATTTGACATTCTTGTAGGAATGTTTCCATACCATCTGTTTGTCCTGTTAATTTAGATGAATAAAGATTTTGATAATATTGTAGAAATCTGTCATTAATATCTTTTGGTATCGTCAATATATTTCCATGCGCAGATCTAATTCTATGTATCATTTTTTCATCTTCTAATTTTCTAAGTTGTCGTGCTAGCAATTTTTGTGGTTTGTCTCCAAATTCAAAGTGCACTTGTTTGGTTTGTTGAAAAAGTTTAATGACTTGGTTAGAATATATTTTATTTAGTCTATATTTTACTATTGCAATTTTATTACTTAACTCTTTAGAAGGGTGTTTTATGTTTTCGCTATCTAGTTGTTTTATCTCATTTTCTAACTTTTGTTCCATCTTTCTATTTTCTTTATTAAAATATGCTTGTGCTGATATTATTGCACCACGCATAAATGCTTTAAATGTGTCCCAAAGTAACGATGGTGAAATTTCAGGTTTGTCATTAGTTTCAAAAAATAGTTTAATCTGTTCCACTACATGTTTACAACAGTCCTTATCCTTTAATATCTGGGGATTAAATCTCCAAGTAGTAGTTTTATTAAGTATATCTTTTAATTTTATCTTGAATGTTAGTGGCGCATGATCTGAAATAATAATATTGTGATATTTTGCATCATACGTAAAAGGTAGTAATTTTGAATCTATTAGAAAATAATCTATCCTAGAGTAAGTTCCATATACGGGCGAGAAAAAGGAGTATTCTCGTCCGGATGGATTATCTAATCTCCAAATATCCTTAACATTAGATGTATTAATAAAAGAATTTATAAGTTTACTTGATTTAGAGGTAGCTTTCCTTTTTGTAGAAGATCTGTCTAGGTAGCTATCTAAGGTGCAATTAAAATCACCCCCAATAACTAAATTATATTGAGTGGAAATAGGAATATTATTAAATATTTTCTTAAAAAATAATGGATTATCAAAATTAGGGGCATATATATTCACCAAAATTACTTTCTTTGAATATAATTCCCCTGTAATTATTACATATCTACCCTCTTTGTCCTCTATTATAGTACTTTGTTTAAAAGGTATACCTTTACGGATAATTATTGCAACTCCTCTAGATTTGTGTATAAATGAAGAGTGATACACCTTAGAAATCCATTTTGCTGTTAATCTATGTTGAGCATCTCTTTTAAGATGAGTCTCTTGAAGGAAGATCACGTCTGATTTCAATCTGTTCAACTGTGCTAGCACCTTTCCCCTTTTAATTGGTTCATTAATTCCCTTAACATTCCAACTACAGAAGGTAATTCCATCCCCCCCAGTCTTCACATTCATGTCTTGCATTTTGCTGTTAGGGTGGTTTTTTTTGGAGTACCCTTCACGACTCCTCCAGCCCAGCGGTATACCCAAACGCCAACCTGATGAAAATTACTATCCTCAATAATCCATATACATGTCTTCTTAAAGTAATTATACAATATCGTTCATAACTACATTCATATAATATATAACATAAAATCAAATACTTGATATATAAAAAAAATAAAAAGTGTAACTAAAAAAAGGGAAAAGGGTGTTAACAGGGTGCCCAGAAAAAAAAGAAACTACACTAATATGTTGTGTAGTGTGCATTAGTGAGAGCCACACTAGCGTGGCTATTAATCTACTGACTTCCGTTTTTTAAAAAAAAGATGTTAAATGTTCCAGCTCTGTATATAATGCTGTGTATATTGGGGTGGGGTACTAACTTTAAATACTTAGTAATTATTTCTATTATTCATATTACTAATTACTAGTTATTAATTTCTATTATAATTAATATTATAATAAGTAATACTATATTAGGGGAACAATTGAAATTTTACTAATTAATACCAAACTACAACAACATGTCCATTATTCCCCCTCTTTCTCAATGAATAATTCATAACCGCAGGCCGGTGATAAAAGTTCAGTCATCTTCTTCTTCCTCCCTTGCTTCTTCTTCTGCTTCCTCTTCTGCCTTCTTCTGTATGTCTTGAGCGACTTCCAGTGCGTCAGTATGCTTAACGAAACGATATTCCTTGTTGTCGTAGGTCACTCTCAATGTTGCTGGGTACATCAGACCATATCTGAGATCCTTTGTAACTTTATATTCCGCAGAATACCTCTTGTTTCTGTGAATAAAGATCTTCTCTTAGCCACTTCAGCCGGGTAATCTCTGAAGATACTGATGTTATCTCCTTCGTATTTCAAATTCTTCTTTCTTATTATTATCTTCATCATTTCTTCAAAGACGTGATCATAGGCCACCTTTACAATCATTTGTCTTGGCGGTGCGCCTCTCCCAGGGGCCCGTCTTAAAGCCCTGTGAGCACGGCCCAACAGGGGCTCTTGATCCAGATTCAGAATGTCCTTTAGGAATTTTGCAGCAAATTTTCGCGGGTCTTGATTTCCTTCCCGACCCTCGGTCAATCCTACGATACGCAAATTCTTACGTCTTTGTCGTCCCTCCAGATCAATACATTTCTCGTTTATTTTCCGTAGTAGTTCTGAGAGACGTTTATTCTCGGCGCGTAGCTTCTCACTTTCCTTAGCACTTGATACAGCAAAATCCGTCAGTTCTTTAATTGCATCATTTTGTTGGTCAAGTGAGATTGAAATAGGGTCTATCTTCGCATCCAACATTTGTTCCATCCCAGCAAGCTTGTCGTTTACCTCAGCCATTCGGTTTTGAAACTCAGCGTCCGCCTTTATTTTCCATTCATTCATCATAATCTTTACCGTTTCTGTAGCTTCTTTTTTTAGTTCTTCTTTAATTCTCTCGTGAGACGCCTGGATATCTGTTCTTAACAGTTTTATTTCATCTTTATATTCCTTCTTCATATCTTTCATTTCTTTCAGCAGTTTCTTCATCTCACCAAGCAAGGAATTTTTAAGTTCTTCCATTTCACTTTTTCTCTGTGAAATCTCTTCCTGGGAGGCAGCCAAACTCGAGCCCGAGGCTTTGGCGAGGCCTACCTCCCTTCTTTGTCCTTTTTTTGTCGCGGGGGGGGAGGAGGAATGCATTTTAAATTTCTTACCGAAGTCGCGCGCCTGATGACGTCACGCAGCTTGCAATCGCACCCGGAGCCGTTTAAAATCGTTCTCCTGCGGTAAGTACCGTTAGTAGCCTCCTTTAACCCCCGATTTTTTTCAGATTTTTGCGGAGCTGATCTGGCGCGGTTCCTTCTTAGAACATGGCGCCACCGGAAGTCCCTGCGTGGGTTTTCTCCTGGTGCTCTGGTTTCCTCCCATATTCCAAAGATGTACAGGTCTGTAGGTTAACTGGCTTGGTATAAGTGTAAATTGGTCCAAGTGTGTATGATAGTGTTAATGTGCGGGGATCGCTGGTCGGTGCGGACTCGATGGGCTTCCGCGCTGTGTCCCTAAACTAAACTAAGGCTAATTGGCTTTGGGAAAACTGTAAATTGTCCCTAGTGATTAGTATTATTACAAGTGTCAAAGGTTATGGGGAGAAGGCTGGAGAATGGGGAAAGGAGATAGATCTTTAGAGATAAATAGTTGGATAGACAGACATAGATCAGCCATGATTGAATGGCGGAGTAGACTTGATGGGCCGAATGGCCTAATTCTACTCCTATCACTTATGATCTTATGATATTTTGATCTAGTGTGTATAGGATAGTGTTATTGTGCGGCAGTCACTGGTCGGCATGGACTCGATCATTTGAAGGGCTTGTTCCTGTGTTGTATCTCTAAACTAAGACTAAACTAAATTGCTGTACAAATGATTCTCCTGCATTCACACTATTATTCCCCTCACGAATTTAGAACTTTCCTAAATCGAGCAAAGGGCCTTTGACCTGAAACATTAAACATCTTTCACAGAGGCTGCCGAACTTGCTGCGTTTAGAGTAATTTTTGATTTAATTTCGGATGAGCAACATCTTGATGTTTTGTAATTTAATTTAATTGCCAGAGTGACTGGAACATTAAGATGACCCCTAGCAAACTATTTTAGTGACCCAAGCTTTGTCCTGTAATTAATGCTAAACATTGGCTGATAATGCCTATAAAAACTGTCTTCCGATGTATTACAATATCAGATCTTCATTTGAATCTGTCAGTGCATTGTTATTTAGGACTTCCTTGTCAACCTTTCCCATGTTGGTGTATAGACTATAGACTTTAGAGATACAACACGGAAACAGGCCCTACGGCCCACCGAGCCTGCGCCAATCAGTGATCCCCATACAGGAGCACCGTCCTACAAACTAGGAAAAACATTACAATCTACAGAAGCCAATTAACCTACAACCCTCTACGTCTTTGTAGTGTGGGCGGAAACCGGAGCACCTGGAGAGAACCCACGTGGTCATAGGGAGAACGTATAGTTTCCGTACAGACAGCACCCATAGTCAGGATTGGACCCGGACCTCTGGCGCTGTAAGATGGCATCTCTACTCCAGTACACCCCTCATAGGCCCCTATGCTGCTATGGAGTGTTCTTACTCTATCTGGCAGCTCAGTTTGCAGCTCGTCCAGAACATGTGTGGCCTCTCATGCACCACAGCATCTCCAGTCAGTGATGAAAGTGACCAAGACTCTGGTGACTTGGTCACAAACGCCAGGTGATTGGAATACACCGCAAATTGGTGCAGTTAACAGGGTTGCATTGAGCTGTCAGTTCAATTAGTTCTTCAGGAGCTTGGAGTTTTGGAGGATCTGCCTCTAAAGGTAATTAGGAATTCACTCTGTTCTGGACTGCCAACCAGGTGTCTGAAAATTCCAGTCTGATAAACAAAATATTCTATAAACCATTCTGCAAAGCGCATCTTGCATTTTAGATGTTGATTTCTATTCAGGTTAATTTGGCAAGATTTACCTTGTCTTATGATGCCAGCTTTTAATATCATGCTGGCTTGCATGATTAGATGTGGAGTGTATCAGAGAGAGCAGCTGTTTAATTTTCAATGGTGAGTTAGCCAGAGCTAGATGCACATTAAGAGTTAGGATTTAAACTTAATTTAACTAAGAGTTAGGAATGAGAGAGGGATGTTGCGGATACTGCTGTAACAGAACAACGGACAGGATAGTGTAGGAAGGAACTGCAGATGCTGGTTTAAACCGAAGATAGACACAAAAAACTGGAGTAACTTAGCAGGACAGGCAGCATCTCGGGAGAGAAGGAATGGGTGACGTTTTGGGTCGAGACCCTTCTCCAACGGACAGGATAGGATGGTCTGCAGTTTAGTTTAGAGATACAGCGTGGAAACAGGCCCTGAGTCCGTGCCAACCAGCGATCACCATACAGTAGCATGGGCATTGCTCTGTATAATGCTGAGAGAAGTTCATATTTCAATTTGCATTCCTATAAATTTAGCAGGATCCCATGCTTCCGATAACTGTAACCTCCTCAGTCCCAAGTGCATTCGTACATCACAAAACAAATAACCTGGGGTGCAGGCAAGGAAGGAATGGAACTTAATTTAACTGTTAACATCTGTGGCCAAGTGAAACATTATAAAATAACAAACCAAGAACGTTAATCAAAAACATAATTCTATAAAATCTATTAGTGATCATTCATTCTTTCAACATTGTACCTTTTTTGTTGGAAAGCACGAAGTGTAGTCTGCTACCAAAATGTGGAATTACATGGAAACCCAATGAGGGGTGTACTGGAATTTCCAGGTTCTGAAGATGGATTGGTCGCTACTTATGAAGAGTATTAATACAAATTTGGATTAAACCCCTGTAATTTGGAATATTAAATTATTTCCAACATGAGAGGAATAGATGGAGTAGATGCACGGAGTCTCTTGCCCAGAGTTGGGGAAGGTGAGAACTGGAAGACATGGGTTTAAGGTGAAGGCAAATATTAGGCTTGTCTTGGCAGAAAAACCAGATCAATTTTTCAAGACATGGACACACTTTATCGAATTCTTACAAGGATAGTATGGCGGAACACAAATTTGGATTTAATCCAACTATGGGTTGGGTGAGGTGGGCGGGGGTGATGGGCAGGCATATCTCCACTTTTTTCTTTTTTTTCCTTTTTTTTTTCTTTTCCTCTCTTATATCTTTATTCACTCTTTGGCCACACTACTTTGGTAGTCCAGGGGTTCTATTTTTTTACTTTTCACTTTTCCTCTCTCTTCTTCTTTCTCTCTTCGTTTCCTTCATTTTCAGGTTAAAAGATCAAAATTGAAGCTGTAAAATAATTGCATAATGTTTTATTCTTGAACAATTGCTTCTAATTAAAATATTTTTTTTTAAAGTGAAGGGGAAAAGATTTAATCGGAATCTGAGGGGTAATTTTTCACGCAATGGGTAGTGGGTGTATGGAACGAGCTGCCAGAGGATGTAGTGAGGCAGGGGCTATCCCATCATTTAAGAAACAGTTACACAGGTACATGGAGAGGACAGGTTTGGAGGGGTATGGACTACTGTAGCTGGGATATGTTGGCCAGCATGGGCAAGTTGGGCCGAAGGGCCTTTTTCCACACTGTATCACTCTATGACTAAAGAAGAGTGTGTGGGAGAAAACCAGAGCACCCGGAGGAAACCCACACGGTCACTGGGCAGCCATACAAACTCCACACAGACAGCACCCGAGGTGGGGGTCGAGCCCAGATGGTTGTGTTGTGAGTTAACAGCTCTCCCAGCTGTGCCTCTGTGCCATGAGGCAAAATGTCCTGTTGCACCCTTGATTTGTGTTGAAACTGGAGGTTGGAGTAGAGTATGTCGGGAGTTGAATAAACCACTGTTCCCACCCGAATTGCTGACCATTGGAAAGTGCGCACTATAGTTCATTATGTGTAAGAAGGAAAAGCTGGAGTAACTCAGAGGGACAGGCAACATCTCTGGAGAGAAGAAATGGATGACGTTTTGGGTCGAGACCTTTCTTCAGACTCATTATTCTTCACTATGTGAAAGCTTCCTTTCAATATGCGAAGGCCTCTCAATGTCCTTCACAGTCAAATAGTTTGGCGGCAAACACCCTTTAGGTTCACACACAACGATCGGTCATTCAGAGGCACTGGAAGGCCGTTATGCTCATGGTCCAAAACTTTAAATGCTAGATTATTAAAGTTCAGGCAAGGAAAATTGGAATGAAAATGAATTTAATTTAGCTTACCATCAGAAGGTGAAAGGAGGGAAAGGACTAGTTCCAGACATGGCAGGTTTACTGTAAGTGGGCTGCTTGGTAGTCTGGGGTGGATTCCCCAGAGTTTAAAACAGGGAATGAGAGAAGGTCTCATCAAAATGTTAAAGTGCTTAAAGAGCTTGCCAGGCTGCATCCAGGGAGGAAGTTTTCCCTGGCAGAGAAATCCAAGGCCTGGAGGCAAAGTTTCAGAATAAGAATACATTTATTACCGACTGAGATGAGGAGTGATGTCTTCACTCAGTGGGTGGTGAAGGTTTGGAATTTTTTACCTCAGTGGAGGCTCAGGATTTATTTGCATTCGAAACATTAGTTTATAGATTTCTGGCCATTGCGGGGAAAGTGCAGGAAGATGGCGCCGAGGTGGAAGTTCAGCCTTGATAAGAGATGGTAGGGTGGGCTCGAAAGGCTATTCCTGATCCTTAGTTTAGTTTAGAGGTACAGCGCAGGAACATGCCCTTCGTCCCGCTGAGTCCGTGCCGACCAGCGGTCCCCGCACATTAACACTATCCTACACACACTAGGGACAACTTACATTTATACCATGCCAATTAATGTGCAAACCTGTACGTCTTTGGAGTGCGGGAGGAAACTAAAGTTCTCAGAGAAAACACATGTGGTCACGGGGAGAACGTACAAACTCCGTACAGACAAGCACCCATAGTTGGGATCGAACCCGGGTCTGTGGCGCTGGAAGTGCTGTAAGGCAGCAACTCTACCGCTGCGCCACCGTGCCGCTCTCTTTGTTATGTTCCTATGTCAATAGAACTCAGTATTTCTTGCCAAATTAACGTGCAGATATTTTAATGCTTCTGACTTTACACCCGTTTATGACAAAGAAAGAAAGTACAAGTAAATGGTTAAAAGAGGAATCCTCTCGCTGTGGAAAAGCAAACATGAATAGCAGTAGAGCAGTCCGCAAGGAGTAATTGTACTCCCTGCTTGAACATTTACGCAGCAGTGTGGTCTAATCAGGCATCCCTGGGGAAAGATAGATTCATAAATTGTCCAGCTCTCTTACAACATCCATTCTTCTGCTTTTATCAGTCCTGTCATTCTTCAATGACTGTGTTGTTTTTAAATTAAAAAAATTCTTCTGCAGCCTCTAATTCCCTGACCCATTGATGGTTGCTTTAACTAAGTTGTGCTGGGCATGGAGCCAAACGTGATCCAAAGATGGCGACACTGCCTAGGAACAAAATAAAATAGTTAATTCTATTCCCTTGTTTTTGTTAAACAAAAGCAGAGGCCGCACATTAGAGAAGATCCCACTGTGCCTGGGCATCTCGCAGTTAGACCTTTTCCTTTGGTGGCAGGCATGAGATAGATTTGTGTGGCAGTCTGGTGCAAATAACAACTCAGATCTATAAGAAAAATTCTTAAGGGGTTGGACAGGCTAGATGCAGTAAGATTGTTCCCGATGTTGGGGAAGTCCAGGACAAGGGGCCACAGCTTAAGGATAAGAGGGAAATCCTTTAAGACCGAGATGAGAAAGACTTTTTTCACACAGAGAGTGGTGAGTCTCTGGAATTCTCTGCCACAGAGGGTAGTTGAGGCCAGTTCATTGGCTGTATTTAATAGGGAGTTAGATGTGGCCCTTGTGGCTAAGGGGATCAGAGAGTATGGAGAGAGGGCAGGTACTGGATACTGAGTTGGATGATCAGCCATGATCATATTGAATGGCGGTGCAGGCTCGAAGGGCCGAATGGCCTACTCCTGCACCTAATTTCTATGTTTCTATGTTTCTATATGTCATGGGCAGCTGGGCATCTGGAGCCATTGTGACATGCAGGACTAACAGTTTATCTTTAGTTTAGTTTAGTTTAGTTTAGAGATAAAGCGCGGAAACAGGCCCTTTGGCCCATCGAGTCCGTGCCGACCAGCGATCCCCACACACTAACACCATCCTACACACACTAGGGACAATTTACAATTACACCAAGTCGATTACCCTACAAACCTGTATGTCTTTGGATTGTGAGAGGAAACCGGAGAACCTGGAGAAAACCCACACAGGTCAAGGGGAGAACGTACAAACTCCATGCAGACAGCACCCATCGTCAGGATTGAACCCGGGTCTCAGGCACTGTTGGACAGCAGCTCTACCGCTGCACTACCGAGCTTGAGAAAGGAACCATAGCAAAGGCAAAGGGTGAAATTAAGTGAAATCAAGTAGAGAGGAACTAAAGAGGCACAGGTTGGGAGAGGAATGGAAGAGCAAAAAAAAAACAATTTGACCGTTTTAAATGTTTGAATAGCAGTTTCCTACGTGCAGGAATGGGTGACAGTTAAACTGAGCATTCTTTTGACTTCTTTGGTGTAATTGACATGATATTAACAAAAATCATGATGTTAAACAGGTACGTACCCTGTTAAATCTCTGACCTGTTTTTGCTCTGTGTTTAATGAGCAATTCATGTGCCAGTACACCAAGTTCTGAAAAAAGACAAGTGAAGCCAAATAATATTCTATTCGAATGAAACCCAAAACAGAAGTGGCATAAGTTGAGTAATAAAGTTATCGAGATTCTCAGTTCACAATATTTCTTCTTTGGCTGAACTTTTTTGTTGCAAATTCATGCATTAATAACAGTGAATAGCGAGCAGTGAATATTCTCAGTGAAATGAAGCATTCAGCTTTGCAAGCGGCGATCTGTACAAACAGAGTGCTGGAAGGTTTCAGCAGGGCAGTGAGTGCCCAAGCATTGATGCAGCGAAGGATTGCAAAGCATCAGTGAAGCACAAGAGGCCTGGAAAGGAAATGAAAACTTGAGTGCAAGAATAACTCGTACACCCAAGATGCCGCCCAACCCAGGCAACTATCTGCGTGCTCGCCGCAGAATCAGATCTACAATTACATATTACCATCGCTACACACTCCTAAATCACTACTCCTAGAACAGCATTTCTTACTTTAACTGTGATCCCTTAGTTATCATGTATCTGTAGACTGTGAATGGCTCGACAGTAATCATGCAATCTCTTTCCGATGACTGGTTAGTTTGCAACAAAGCCTTTTCACTGTACCTCGGTGCACATGACAATAAACTAAACTAAACTAAAGATGATGAGGATATTACTGCAATTTGAAGGCCTGAGCTCTTGGGGGAGGGTTAGGCAAGCTAGGACTTTATTCATTGGAATGCAGAAGGCTGTGGATGATCTTACAGAGGTGTATAAAATCATGGAGAGAATAGGATGAATTCCAGGATAGGGGAATTGGGAACTACAAGGCATAGGTTTAGGATGAGGGGGGAGAGATTTAGTGGGAACCTAAGGGACAATTCTTTCACACAGAGGGTAGAGGGTATATGGAACAAGTTGCCAGCTGCCAGCTGAGCCAATAAAGATATTGGTAGACAGAAAAAGCTGGAGTAACACATCAGGTCAGGTAGCATCTCTGGACAAAAGGAGTAAGTGACATTTCAAGTTGAGACCCTTCTTCACACTGAGAGTCAGGGGAAAGGGGGATGAGAGATATAGACAGTACTTAGGATAGATGAATGGGCGATATGCAAAGAGCAATGACAATCGAGGAAATGTGGAGCCCACAATGGTCCATTGTTGGCTGGGGGATAGGTGATGACGAGACCTACAGACAGTGGAACTCATGAGGACAACAGTAAAACTAGTACAACACTAGTGTGGGGAGGGGATGGGGAGAGCGGGGATGCAAGGATTACTTGCATCCTTCCATCCCCCCAGAAGTTAGAGAAATCAATATTCATACAGCTGGGTCGTAAACTGCCCAAGCGCAATATGAGGATAGGAATAGGTTTGGAGAGATATGGTCTAAAGGCAGGCAAATTGAACTAGTGTGGATGGGGCCATTTTGCTTGTATGGGCGATGGTTTTGTGCTGTATGACTCCATGAGTAATGTCGGTAACAACTTCTCTTTCGAGAAGCAAGGAGAGGGAAGAATTATATTTCATGTTTTTCTTCACTCCTTACAATGATCGCAACACCTACTGAAGTGTGGATGGCGGTGAAGCTCATCCACCCTTTGACAGGTCTTGTTTTTGGTCCTGCTGTTGGTCCACAGCCCCCTCCTCACCCGGCAAACCAGGTGGGGGAGACAGTTTAATCGCCGATTATCCGACCATGGAGCAGGTATCATGGGATTACATAGTACCCGTGGCGGGGGTAACTCTCCCCGACCTGACCTGAGTAATCCATCCCTAAAAATAGACATAAGTGATAGAGGGAACACAGTGAAGTTCACTGGATACTGAAACTGATGAGATTGTCCCATGTGAAGAGGTTAATTAGGCTGGACTGTGGTCCCCAGGATTTAGAAAAATGAGAGCTGATCCCCTTGAAACATACAAGATTCTTTAGGAGTTTGAAGATAGACGTAGAGGCATGTTTCTTAGGCTGGGTTACCTGGAATCCTACCTTACAGATACAAGGTAGGATTGCAACTGAAGTCTCTACCCAAAGTGTTACCCATTCATCTCCAGAGATGCTGCCTGGCCCACTGAGTTACTCCAACATTTTGTATCTGTCTCAAACCAGCATCTGCAGTTCTTTCCTACACATCCTACCTTACAGTCTCCAAATAAGGGGTCTGCCATCAGGATAGCGCTGCGATACATGCCTTCACCCAGAAGGTCGTGGATATTTTGAATTCTCTTCTTCTGCTTGGCTGTAGAGTACTCCCAAGTTAGAGCTCAATAATTTTTGGATTTTAGGGGCAATCAAGGGATATGGGGTTAATGCAGGACTGGACAGGTCTTCTCAATTTTTCTCGAAGCAATGGTGGACCGCACCTCCAAGTGAACCATCCCGGTGCAGAAGATCTAAAGGACATGGGAAATTCCTATTTTCTGCTGCTCACCATTCCAGAACCAAGGCCTCTCCAACCTTGATCATTGACCTGTTCTGCGCACAGATTCAAGCATTTTTCTTCATTCAGAGGCCAATCTCCAACTCATGCTTGACTCACTCACTCAGGAGCACAAGAGAATGAGTCTTATACTTCTGCAACGTGAGGTCCGTTACTAGCCTCACGCGGCACATAATATTTGACCCTCCCCCCTCCCCATATGATAAAGGTCCAAAATGGGAACTTTTGTCCACATTTGGCTCCTGGGAGATATCAGCAATGGAGGCAGACTGCTAACAAATTAGGATAGAAGGATGCATCCAAGATGTTGATAGATCAAGATAAAGCACGGAAACAGGCCTTTCGGCCCATCAGGACCGTACCAACCATCGATCATCAGTTATCCCACTTTCACGCCCACTATGCAGGTATGTTACAAAACTTACCTTGAACAGCGCTGCAGTTCCGCCGTTCCCCGTGTGCGTGACTTTGGCGCCTTTCAGAGGGGGGCGGGCTTAAAGTGCCGTTTTTCCACAGGCAGGGAAAATTGATGAATGTCGGGCGATTTCATTGCGGAAGAAAAATCACTCCGACATTTCATGAATGGAGGCATTTTTAAATTACTCTAAATTATTTATTAACTAGAGTAATTTAAAAATCACCTTCAAAAGCCATGAGCGCCGACAACCGGAAGAATTTTGTGTAGGGGAGAAAAAAAGGTAAATAGTTTATTTTTATATTAAAAGTTGGTTTTTCGGGAGACTTTCTGTTTGGAGAAGGGAGTCTCTTGAAAGCAGCGGAGGAGCACAGTACCTCCTGAACCATATTTATTATAATATTGTCTCGTGAACAGAGTGGGGTCAAGGGAAGAGCGTTCACGTCACGGCCCTGGTTCCACCGATCTTTCCACCACCACGCACGAGAAGCACAAGAAGTGCAAGACAGACACCGTTGTATGCAGATGCTGAGAAGTGTGTTCAGCTCTTGCTGAACAACTTCTAATCGTGTGTGTGGACTCGATAAGAAGAAGAACATGAACAGAGTTCAGTTCAGTTTATTGTCACGATTACCGAGGTATAGTTGTGTTGTGTGCTATCCAGTCAGCGGAAAGACAATACATGATTACGATTGAGCCGGAGATAGACACAAAAAGCTGGAGTAACTCAGCGGGACAGGCAGCATCTCCGGAGAGAAGGAATGGTTGACATTTCGGATCGAGACCTTTCTTCAACGGGTCTCGTACCAAATTGACCCGAAACATCACCCATTCCTTCCCTCCAGAGATGCTGCCTGTCCCGCTGAGTTACTCCAGCTTTTTGTGTCTATCTTCGGTTTAAACCAGCATCTGCAGTTTGTTCCTACACATTACAATTGAGCCATTTACAGTGTATAGAATAGATACTTGATAAGGAAATAACGTTTGATGCAAGGTAAAACGAGGAAAGTCCGATCAAAAATAGCCCGAGGGTCACATGCTCTAACACACCCTGTTCGAGTACCTTCTGCCATTACTGTGGCAGAGTCTGCAGGTCCCTCAGTGACCACATTACGCAGCTTAGAATCCACAGATATGGAATACCCCAAAGGACCACCTAAAAAGACAGCAGTGTGTGGTATTTTTAGGATACCATAGAGGCTTGCGAATAATAAATAGTTTGGGACTAAAATTATCATTGCAGCAGTCAGCAGTCAAGCAAATGACTTTATGATGGAGGCCACGCAGGCTAAACTGGATAAGGTTGGCAGAGTTACTTCGCAGAAGGCTATTAATGATCTGTGTGGGTTTAGTTTAGTTTTGTTTATTGTCACAGGCACCCAAGTACAGTGAAAAGCTTTTGTTGCGTGCTAACCAGTCAGTGGAAAGACAATATGTGTAGGAAGGAACTACAGACACTGGTTTAGCGGGGTAGGCAACATCTCTGGAGAGAAGGAATGGGTGGCGTTTCAGGTCAAGACCCTTCTTCAGACGTTACATGATTACAATCGAGCCATCCACAATCTACAGATACATGACGAAGGGAATAATGTTTAGTGCAAGATAAAGTCCAGTAAAGTCCAATTAAAGATAGTCTGAGGGTCTCCAAATAGGTAGATGGTAGCTCAGGACTCCTCTAGTTTTGGTAGGATGGTTCAGTTGCCTGATATCAGCTGGGAAGAAACTGTCCCAGAATCTGCAGGTATGCCGGTGGCCTCGCCGAGGCTGCGTGAGGCGTAAATGGAGTAAATGGAAGGGAGATTAGTTTGTGTGATGGTCTGGGCTACTTGCGGCCGTGAATGGAGCTGTTCCCAATCCATGCTGGGATGCATCCTGATAAAATGTTTTCTACGGCGCATCTGTAGACGTTGGTGACTTGTTGGGCACATGCCAAACTTCCTAAGCCTTCTAAGGAAGTATAGGCCATCTTGGCCATTCGTTCAATATGGGTGGTCTAGGACAGATTGCCGGTGATATTTTCTCTAAGGAATTTGAAGCTTTAAACCATCTCTATTCTGGCAGTGTCAGTGCGTACCAGGGCACGTGTATTGCTTTGCTTCCAGAAGTCGATCACTATCTGCTTTGTCTTGCTGACATTGAGAGAAATTGTTTTGATACAGTGCTGCAGTTTGACCATTACTGGAACTACATTTTACAACCAAATGCAATCCATCAGTTGGGTTTAAATGTCCCAGCTGCTGTTTTCTCAGTATGAGCATCTCTCTGGATTACTCGTCCAGTGCTGTGACAATTATGCAGCTGTACTCTTTATGTTTGCCTGAACAAATATCAGAATGTAATTAACCTTTTTTGCAAGGTGAAATTCAGCGTTCATTGAGAAAATACATGATCTCAGTGTTCACGGCTCACAACTTGAAATAACTTTAATAAAGGATAAGGAAAACATTTTCATTTGAAATTTTTGTTGAAAAGCATGACATATTCATCCAATGTATATTTAAATTTATTTTCAAGAATCATAAAATAGATTGTTTGGGACAAAATTTATCATTGCAAATAATGCTTTATCTACGAGCACAACCGCAACAACCTGGATTAGAGGATATTCGCTATAAGGAGAGGTTGAACAAACTTAGATTGTTTTCTGCGATGCATTGTAAGCTGCGGGAAGACTTGAGAGAAGCATATAAAACTATGAGTGGCATTTATAGGGTAGATGGTCAGAAGCTCTCTCCCAGAGTCGAAATGCCAAGCACTAGAGGGCATCATTTTAAGGTTAAAGGGACAATGTTTTTAAGGAGGGTACACGAAATACTGGAGAAACTCAGCGGGTGCAGCAGCATCTATGAAGCGAAGGAGATAGGCAACGTTTCGGGCCGAAACCCTTCTTTACACAGAGGGTGGTGAATGCCTGGAATGTGCTGCCAGGGGTGATGGCGGAGGCAGATACGATAGTGGCGTTTAGATAGGTACATGGATATACAGGGAATGGGGAGATATGGCTCATGTGCAGACAGAGGAGATTAATTTATCCTGACATTATGTTTGGCACAGACATTGTGGTCTGAAGGGCCTGTTCCTGTGTCATGTATTTCTATGTTCTAGTTCTATGTAAGATATAGTTTTTGACAGTAGATCCGAAATTCTACCGTGGGCGGTATGGTAGCGCAGGGATAGAGTTAATGCCTTACAGCTCCAGATACCTGGGTTCGATCCTGACTACGGGTGCTTGTCTGTACAGAGTTAGCACGTTCTCCCCGTGACCTGCATGGGTTTTCTCAGAGATCTTCATTTTCCTCCCATACTCCAATGACGTACAGATTCGTAGGTTAATTGGCTTGGTATAGATATAAACTGTCCGTGGTGTGTGTAGGATAGTGTTATTGTGCGGGGATCACTGGTCGGTGCAAACTCGGTGGGCTGATGGGCCTGATTCCGCACTGTATCTCTAAATTAAATCTAAACTAAACTAAACTAAAACATTGCTTTAATCAGTCTGTTAAGAAAGGTATGTTATAAATTATATCCTCCATGGATAGACAAAAGCTGGAGTAACTCAGCGGGACAGGCACACATCTCTGGACAGAAGGAATGGGTGATGTTTCATAGAAACATAGAAAATAGGTGCAGGAGTAGGCCATTCGGCCCTTCGAGCCTGCACCACCATTCAATATGATCATGGCTGATCATCCAACTCAGTATCCCTTACCTGCCTTCTCTCCATACCCCCTGATCCCTTTAGCCACAAGGGCCACATCTAACTCCCTCTTAAATATAGCTTTTGATCAAGACTCAGGCTTCAGTCAGGGGAGTGGGCGGGACAGAGATAGAATGTAGGAGACAGTAAGACTGGTGGGAGAACTGGGAAGGGGAGGGGATGGGGAGATGGGAAAGGTCTAACTACTTGAAGTTAGAGAAGTCAATGTTCATACTGCTGGGGAGTAAGCTACCCAAGCAAAATATGAGGTGCTGTTCCTCCAATTTGCGCTGGACCTCACTCTGACAATGGAGGAGGCCCAGAACACAAAGATCATTGTGGGACTGGGAGGGGGAGTTAACATGTTCAGCAACTGGGAGAATCCTCCAGTTTTCCTCCAAGTAACATAGCCAGATATCATTAATGATGGGAGCATAGCAGTGACTGGCTCCGTTAACTAAATCCTACTGATGTTTCCTTTGCTATTGTGAAGGCTACGCACATCAGACTGCAGGTCACCCTTCAATTGACTGGATCACAGCCTCAGGCTGAAATATCAAATGCAAGCAAAGGATTTTCATAAAAACTGATGCCTTTAAGTATAAGCATTGCTATTTGTACTGGAATTAACTTCATGACTTAGCATGTGACATATGTCACAAACTAATATTTTTCTCAATGTAAGTCCTGAGCCACTCTTATTCATAAATAAACAAGATCTCACTTCATCAATGAGCAGCTGCCATTTGTTGCTCTCTTTCCTTTGAAAGGCAGAATCAATTTGCACCACAGCTTCTGAAGAAAATAATGCATTATTTTCAATCAAGTTAATGATTGAACATCACAAAACGTAAATATATTTTATTTTTCTACTTCAAAATAAAGGAAAATCAAAATATGCAGCATTTTGGTTGTTGACGCACATACAAGAGTGGCATTTAAGAGGCTTTTGGAAAGCTATTTGGATATGCAGTGAATAGCATGATATGGACTATGTGCAGGTAGATAAGGGATGGTCTTGGTATCATGTTCGACACAGACATTATGGGCAGAAGGTCCTGTTCTTGAGCTGCACTGTTCTATCTGAAATGAAAGCAAAACATGCTGCAAACATTCAACAGACTCTGCAGAATCTGCGGAAATAGAAAAAAAGTTAATGTTTTAGACTGATTAGTATGGGTTTCAAGGGTTATGGCATGAAGGCAGGAGTGTAGGGTTGAGAGTGAAAGATAGATCAGCCACGATTGAATGGTGGAGTAGACCTGATGTGCCGAATGGCCTAATTCTGCTCCTAGAACTTATGAACTTATCAACGGTCCTTTGTCAGGACAGAAAAATAGACTCTATTGTCCTTCTTTAAATATCAGCTTTAGAGCAAAGGCATGCCGAACACGTTAATTTTCTTAAATACAGATATCTTTAAAACGGCTGGAAGCTTGAATCAAATCTCCTGTAAAACAGGCATTCACGGGATCACACTGTAATCAACCACAGAATATCCCAGTTACATGGGGCCAACAGGCACTAACAGAAGGAATATATCGCCGAATAGCAATCTGCAGGGGCAAAGGAGGCTGTAAATGGTGGGGATGTGCCATCTGCTGGTGGCATGACTATTGCAGCATAAGTCCACGGTTATTATAGAAAGAATTAATGGGCACCATAGAAATAAGGTAAATTACTCATGTAATATATAGACATTTACATGGATAAAATTAATACACTGGTTTAACAGTTTCTAACATAGCCATTCTTATGTAGGAAGTTATGAAGGTTTAGAGGGATATGGGGCAAAAGAGGGAAGGTGGGACTAACGTACTTGGGGCAACTTGATCGGCATGGGCAAGTTGGGCTGAAGTGTCTGTATCCCTGCTGTATGACTCCCTGACTCTATGACCAGCTGTATTCCCCTGTCAAATTATGAAAATATCTCTTAAATGCCACGCTTAAATTCTCTTAAATGTCACTATTGTATCTGCATCAACATCCAAAATGATGGATATTTCCAGCATTTTTATTTTATTTTATTTCCAAGTAGAAAAATAAAACATTTTTATGCTTGGATGGAGTGGATGTGGACAGGATGTTGCTACTAGTGGGAGAGTCTAGGACGAGAGGCAATAGCCTCAGAATCAAAGACGTTCTTTTAGGAAGGAGATGAGGAGGTAAGACCCTTTAGTAAGAGGGTAGTGAATCTGGGGAATTCTTTGCCACAAGGCTGTGGAGGCCAAGTCAGTATATATTTTTAATGCAGAGATAGATAGATAGATTCTTGATTAGTACAGATGTTAGAGGTTATGAGGAGAAGGCAGGAGAATGGGGTTAGGAGGTAGAGGTAGATCTGCCATGATTGAATGACGGCGTCGACTTGATGGGCCGAATGGCCTAATTCTACTCCTATCACTTATGACCTTATGACCATATATGCCTCACCCATTTCATTTTTTTTAGTCATTAACTACTATCACCTGATGAAACGTGTCAAAAACTCCAAGTGAGTGCCACCTTTAAACCTCGTGTGTCTCGGTCTGTCGTGTCAGAGTGAAGTTTGTTCTTGTCTCCTCTTTTAACATCAGATTGGCACACTGTCAGAGAGAGTGAAGTTATTAGTTTTAACTACTTGATGGTGCAGCGGTAAACTTGCTGCCTGACGGCGCCAGAGACCCGGGTTCACTCCTGACTACAGGTGCTCTCTGTATGGAGTTTGTATGTTCTCCCTGTGACCGCGTGGGTTTTCTCCAGGTGCTCCAGTTACCTCCCATATTCCAAAGACGTGTAGGGTTCAACAGAGTCCAAGAGAGTTTTATTGTCATGTGTCCCTGATAGGACAATGAAATTCTTGCTTTGCTTCAGCACAACAGAACATAGTAGGCACGAATACTGAACAGATCAGTGTGTCCATATACCATTGTATAAATATATATACACACACATGAATAATTAAACTGATAAAGTGCAAATAAACAGTGTGTAGGTTAATTGACATCTGTAAATTGTTCCAGGGGTGTAGGATAGAACCAGTGAACCTTTCTCTTTGCAAAGCAATCCCCTTTAAACTCCATGCCGTTCTCTGTCCCGAGGTTTAAATCCATGTCCATGTCCTTGATCATCAGTACACCATCCTTTTGCGTCTTTGAATCTGGGATTTAGCAAAAACTGCATTGGAAGAAGACTTACCCTTTTGGAGGCCGAGGTTGTCTTTGTGCAGGTCCTGTCAAAGTACTTCCTCCAACCGTACTGGGAAACACCTTTAGGCCACTCAGTCTAAAAGCAAAAAGTTACAGATATGAAATAGAAAACAATGAAAGGTCTTCAACTTGACACATCGTCCCTGGTTCTACCTTCACAGATGCTGACGGACTTGCTAAGTATTTCAGCATTTTCTGTTTTTATTTTTGGCAAAGTTGGACAAACTTGGATTGTTTTCTCTGGAACACTGAATGGAGACCTGATAGAAACTTACCGAATAGTGAAAGACCTGGATAGAGTGGATGTGGAGAGGATGTTTCCACTAGTGGGAGAATCTAGGACCAGAGTCCACAGCCTCTGAATAAAAACACATACAATTAGAAAGGAGACGAGGTGGATTTTTTTTTAGCCAGAGTGTGTTAAATCTGTGGAATTCATTGTCAGAGAAGGCTGTGGCGGCCAAGCCAATGGATGTTTTTAAGGTGGAGATGAACAGATTCTTGATTAGTACGGGTGTCAGGGGTTATAAGGAGAAGGCTGGAGAATGGGGTTGAGAGGGAAAGATAGATCAACCATGATTGAATGGGGGAGTAGACTCAATGGGCCAAATGGCCTAATTCAGCTCCTATAACCTATGAATTTATGAACTTAGTGTAGATTCTGTCAAAGTACTTCTTCCAGACATAATGGGAAACATAATTAGGTGACACAGTCAACACGCAAAAAGCTACAGATGCTGGAGATCAGAAATCAAAATAATAAAATGGAGAAAATGAAAGGCCTGGCCCATCATCTCTTCACAGATGCTGACTGACCTGCCAAGTATTTCAGCATTTTCTGTTTTTATTGTTTCCTCCAGAACACTGGATGTTGAGTGGTGACCCAATGGAAGTATATACAATTATGAAAGGCATAGGTAGGTTAGAGAATCAGGACTTTCTTCCCAGTGTAGAGATGTTCAAGACTAGAGGACATTGCTTCATAGTGAGAGAGACAAACTTTAAAGGAAATGTGCTGGAAACGGTTTTTTACAGATACATTTCAATTGGGTTCATGAGATCATAAGATCATAAGTGATGGGAGTAGAATTAGCCCATTCAACCCATCAAGTCTACTCCGCCATTCAATCATTGCTGACCCATTCTCCTGCCGTCTTCTCATAACCTCTGATACACGTAATAATCAAAAATCTATCTATCGCTGCCTCAAATATATCCACTGACATTTCCTTCATTGCCTCCTAGGGCAAAGAATTCTGCAGATTCACCACTCTGTGACTGAAGAAATTCCTCCTCATCTCCTTCCTAAAAGAACATCCTTTAATTCTGAGGCTATGACCTCTAGTCCTAGACTCAACCACTAGTGGAAACATCCTATACACACCCACTCTATCCAAGTCTTTCAATATTCCGCATGTTTCAATGAGCTCCCCCTCATTCTCCAAAACTCCAGCGAATATAGGCCCAGTGCCGCAAAATACTAATTATATGCAAACCCACTAATTCCTGGAATAATTTGTGGAGACCTCCTCTGGATGCTCTCCAGAGCTAACACATCCTTCCTTAGATATGGTGCCCAAAACTGCACACAATATTCCAAATGCGTCTTATGGAGCTTCAGCATGACCTCTTGAAATAAAATGCTATTTTATTGACTGCTTTAGCTAGACAAACCTATTGCTGACATTGAGTATTTTATTTAAATTCCTGTCCTATTTGCTTCTGAGATATGGACTACCTAAAAGGGTCTGCACAAAGCACTATGACTGTCAGCACAGTGCAGTCAGTAGTATCCTAACTGTGCCTTTGATGTGACATTGAATCCCACTGTGCAATAATTGAACTCAAAGATTGCAACAACAATCTCTTTAACACTCCAACTTGTGAATACCGATAATTAAGCAAGGTGTGTGGGGAACTGTAGTGGAGATTAATGAGATCTACACGTGTACCTAATTATGAAGTGGTAATCTACTTAACGATCAATTAGCGCAGTTTGAATTAACCATATAACCATATAACAATTACAGCACGGAAACAGGCCATCTCGGCCCTTCAAGTCCGTGCCGAACAACTTTTTTCTCTTAGTCCCACCTGCCTGCACTCATACCATAACCCTCCATACCCTTCTCATCCATATGCCTATCCAATTTATTTTTAAATGATACCAACGAACCTGCCGCCACCACTTCCACTGGAAGCTCATTTCACACCGCTACCACTCTCTGAGTAAAGAAGTTCCCCCTCATGTTACCCCTAAACTTCTGTCCCTTAATTCTAAAGTCATGTCCTCGTGTTTGAATCTTCCCTATTCTCAAAGGGAAAAGCTTGTCCACATTAACTCTGTCTATCCCTCTCATCATTTTAAAGACCTCTATCAAGTCCCCCCTTAACCTTCTGCGCTCCAGAGAATAGAGACCTAACTTATTTAACCTATCTCTGTAACTTAGCTGTTGAAACCCAGGCAACATTCTAGTAAATCTCCTCTGTACCTTCTCTATTTTTAGAATTGAGTCATGAAACACTGCAGATACTGGAATCCAGAGCAACGAGCAATCTGCTGGAGGAACTCAACGGGTCAGGCAGCATCTGTGGATGGCTGTGCGGGCCAAGTCAATGGGTGTTTTTAAGACAGAGATTGATAAATTATTGATTATTCCGGGTATCAGGGGTTATGGGGAGAAGGTAGGGGAATGGAGTTGAGGAGTTGAGAAGGAAAGATAGATAAGCCATGAATGAATGGCGGAATAGACTTGATGGGCCTAATGGCCTAATTCTGCTCCTATAAATATCAGCTTGGGAAATGGACTGCTTTGGTTCAGCTCTAGATGAAGGGTCCTGTCTGAAAACACCTCACTCCACCCCCACCTCTGACAACGGTGACTGTCCCAATTGATCCTGGTCCCGATCCAACTAATTGGCTGTAATTATGTATGTGTAGATGCAGGATGTGATCCCGATGCCCTCTGTTCTGTGACAGGTACATAACCAATCGCCACCACATGGATAGGACAGGTTTGGAAGGATACGGGCCAAACACAGGCAGATGGGACTAGTGTAGCTGGGACATGTTCGCCGGTGTGGTCAAGTTGGGCCGAAGGGCCTTTTTCCACGCTGTATCACTCTATGACTTGAGTATAGAAGCTGGGAGGTCATGTTGTAGTTGTGTAAGATGTTGGTGAGACATTCTATGACACATCACATCCGTTCAATCATTTGGCCCCAATCTTGCTTACATGCTCCTGGCTACCTGCTGGCGCTGTCCTTACTTATAGACCTATACTCCCCTTTATTCAAGGCAATTTTCTTGATGCATCACTCCAACGGACATCTATCTGGATGTGTTTAGATGTCCAGGTCACATAACCAGGTAACATACGAATTGGCATCAAGCAGATGCTCACAAACAGCATTTTGCTCATATCTGGCACATTGGGCTTCAAGGAGCTTTAACAGGGTGGATAGCTGTGGGAAATTCTAGCTCACTGTCTAAAAATAAAGGATTGCCTATTTAAGATGGGAATGAGGGAAAATGCTTCTGAGTTGAATTTAGTTTAGAGATACAGCGAGGAAATAGCCCTTCAGCCCACCAAGCCCGCACCGACCAGCGATCCCCATACATTAACACAAGCTCAGACACACTAGGGACAATTTGCATTTATCTAGTAAACAAATCCAAGCCATTTAACCTACCTGTACAACTGTATATGTCTTTGGAGTGTGGGAGGAAACTGAAGATCTCACGGGAAGAACGTATAAACTCCATACAGACAGCACCCACAGTCACGATTGAACCAGGGTCTCTGGCGCTGCAAGCGCAGTAAGGCAGCAACTCTGCCGCTGCGTCACTGTGCCACCCTGGTCAGAAGGTTTGTAGTCCTTGGAACTGTCTTCCTCAAAGGATGGCGGAAACAAAGTGACAGAATATTTTTAAGGCTGACATCGATCAATTCTTGACAAGTGGGTGAAAGGTTACCAGGGTCACTGCTAGATCAGCATTGATTTTAAATAGCAGAGCCGGCTCGAGGAGCTGTGTGTACAGATAGCGGTGGTTGATAATGGTAGCGGGAAATGTACTGGTTAGAACATGGGTGGATATTTCCTGTTTAACCTGCCGCACGTGATTAATAGTTCCAGACACTCCAGGCTGTTGAGAGTGTTCTCCCGACGCCGGAGCTCCATCATCCGGCGAGAGGGCCTGTAATAGGCCTCAATAGGCCCGACCATGGGTGAACAAGGGGAAGAGGACTGGACTTTGTGCCTTCCCTCACAGTGGGAACCATTGTAGGGGGATGTTTTTATGTTTGGTGTTAAATTCTTCTTTAATGTTGTGTTTTATTTTTATTGGTGTGCTGCAAATGGCAACTCAAATTTCACTACACCAATTGGTGTACGTGACAATAAATGTCCTTTGTCCTTTTGTCCTTTGCCCTAGATTGAAATGGACTTTTGCAGAGGGAAATATTCCCAGTGCCCTGCGCAGTGCCTTTCCCACAACTAGCATCTGCAAAGCCGATTGTTTTGGAGACTGAAGAAGAGTCCCGACCCGAAATCCACGCGTCAGTCACTACCGGCCTGTCGCGTAAATGATGACCAAGTGGAACAGGCCCTTTTGTGTCTCCAAAACAATGGGTGACGTTTCGGGTCGAGGCCCTTCTTCAGACTGAAGAAGAGTCCCGACCCGAAATATTATCCATGCCTTCTCTCCAGAGATGCTGCCGGTCCCGCTGAGTTACTCCTGCATTTTGTGTCCATCTCCAATTGTCTTAGCCACGCTCTGGGAGTAGGAGTGGGGACAGAACCGGATCCGCAACGGCCGTGAGCCCCAGGCCGAGCTGGGCGATCGCTTGCCAGCTTCTGCTGCTGTTGGAGGTGAGACGTTGCGCCGCGCCAGGGTGTCCCACTTGGCCGTCATTTACGCGAGAGGCCCGTGGCGAGCGAAGATTTCGTCCAGAACGAAATCCTGGAGCACTGCGCAATACCACGCGCAACTCCACACTCCTCCATGTGCCCGTGCCGCGCTACCCACATGCTACCCACACTAACAGGTCACGTAAGTGGCATGCAAATGATGGCCAAGGGACAGGCCCAAAGACTTGCAAATGCTGAAATCCCGCATAGAACACAATCTGCGGGAGTAAATCAGCGGGTCAGGCAGCACCTCAGGAGGACATAGATAGGTGCCATTTCTGGTCGGGGCCCATCTTCAAGGCTATTACTATGTTTGGTTCCTTCTGTACTTAAGTTACTTTATACTGAGCTTGAATCTGAGTTTAATTCATGGTCACAGTGAAAAGCTTTTGTTGCCTGCTAATCAGTCAGCGGAAAGACAATACATGACTACAATTGAGCCATCCACATTGTACAGATACACGATAAAAAAGGAAGAGGAGGACAGTGAACAACGTTTAGTGCAAGGTAAAGTCCGACCAAAGCTGGTCCAAGGGTCTCCATTGAGGCAGATAGTAGCTCAGACCACTCTCTAGTTGTTGGGAGGATTGTTCAGTTGCCGGATAACAGCTGGGAAGAAACGGTCCCTGAATAAATCACTGTGGCATTCCTGGGATTGCTGAAGGGCTGGTGAATGTATCATTTCTTGCTGCGAATTCAGCAAAGGACGGACATAAAAGCTGCTTTGTGAAGATGTTGTTTCTAGGTCGGGAGTTCAGGAAGTCAATCAGATGACAACTTCAGAGAGTCGGTGAGTCATCCTCCCTGCACAGGTCAAGAGTAAAGACCCAAGTGTGTTTCGTTGACCTTTGTCCCAGATGGAACAATGAAATTCTTGCAGCAGAGCACGGGAATATGTAAACATAGTATACTGAACAATATAATAAACGAGAGAGAGAAAAAAAATCAGTTTGTCTATATATACACATACTCACATACACACATATATATAGATCATATATATCATCTGTGTGTGTATACGTGTGTGCACTGTGTGTGTGTGTGTGTGTATATATATATATAATATATATATATACACACACAAAAAAACACAGTAATAGTGTAATAATAACAAGAATAGTCTATGTAGTTCAGAGCTTATTTGTTGTAGTGTTTATCAGCTGAATGGCTGTAGACTGTGAGGTTCCTTTCTTGCTGAAAGAAGAACAGGATCGCCTGGAAGCAGATTTGAACAACCTCCAAAAACAGGGGAGAATAAAGGAAGCAAAGGAAGAAAGGAAGAAACTGATTGAGGAAAGGAGGAAGAGATGAAGAACTAGAGGAATAGAGAAGAAATGCAAAGTCAGAATTCTTGCTCAGAGACTAATCTCTGGGGCCCAGGGTTTACAGTTGAACAATAACATTGCAAATTAACATACAAATCGTGCATGTGGACTCGTAATATTCAATCCGCAGCTTAGAATCAAATAGTTGAATTTAATTTATTTGATTTATTTTTCCATCCACCATAATTTAAACACCCGAGGCCAGAGATTTTATTGCTACATTTTCTCATCAGTGTGTCCTAACCCTGAAACTTCCATAGAAATTGAAATCTGAACGTCAAAGTTCACAAAGAAGCATTGTATGACTTGCTGACCTTGAGCATGGATATGCTGCTACAGGGCGTTACTTCATCAATCTTATTGATAGAAGTATAAGAGATAGGATGGCACAGTGGTGCAACGGTAGAGTTGCTGCCACACAGCGCCAAAGACCCAAATTTGATCCTGACTATGGGTGCTGTCTGTACGAAGTTTTCACGTTCTCCCTGTGACCGCGTGGGTTTTCTCCGGGTACTCCAGTTTTCTCCTACATTCCAAAGACGTGCAGGTTTGTAGGTAAATTTATACCTGTAAATGTTCTCTAGTGTGTTGAGATAGAACTAGTGTATGGGTGATCATTGGTCGGCTTGGACTCAGTGGGCCAACAATCTGATTCCATGCTGTGCCTCTAAAACTAACACTAAAACTAAAACTAAAAAGGTTGGCAGCTACACTTCCTGCAACCAGCTCTCCAACAGGTGCACGGCAATGCTAGTAGCACTCTTCTAGCTACAGGGAAGTGCTGCTACTAATTGAACAGATGATAAATGAGAGTGATCACAGGGACCTGGACAATGTAATGAAGAGGAGTGCATGCAGGAGAAATATGGCGTAGTCATGGTGCCTTGGAGACCATTAGTGGAGTCAAACAGATGTGGTAAAAGCTTGGGAGCCCTCTGTAAGGAGTACATTGAAGACACATAGAACAGTATAGCACCAGAATGGGCCCTTCAGCCCACAACGTTTATACTGAACATGATGCCAAGTTAAACCGATCTCATTTGCCTGCACACAAAACATAAAATATAGAACAATACAGCACAGGAATAGTCCCTTCAGCCCACAATGATTGTGCCGAACATGATACCAAGTTGAATTGATCTCATCTGCCTGTATATGATCCATCTCCATCCATTCCCTGTGTTGTGTTCGAGGGCTAAATAATTCACAAACTACTCTTGGTGTCCAGAACCCAAAGTGTATTTATTACCAGCCTAACATGGCTGATGCTAAAACCCTGCAGATCTCCAGGGACACTCCCTGGGGAAACATTCATTTAGAGACAGAGCCTTCTAGTGGTGACTCCAGGACACAATACTTTTCCCTCCTTGTGAATGAAGGAGATCATATAAGTCCAGTTATGTCCAAATGCAATCAGTACAAAACAACAACTCAGTGAACATAACATAAACAGCTGATAATCGTGCAGATACTGAGGTCTCCTCTTCTGTCGCAGAGAGCGTCGAGCGGGAATAGACTGTATGCTCTGCTGTATGCTGACCACAGTCAATTTTCAATTCAATTTTAAAACTTTATTGGCATGATAAAATACATCGTTATATTGCCAAAGTATAAAACATGAGATACATATTTTAAATGCATAAGTATAAATACAAGAATACAGTGCATGGATAGATATGTCCCTGTGCATAAACACGCAATAGGCCTATAGCCCTTTATTGATTGTTACACGTTCTTGCAGCTGTAAGCAGTACAACAGAGTAGCAAGATTAGCAAATCAATATTCATTTCTTAGTGTCGGTTAACGTCAATTAGTGTGTGCGTGCATATGTGCATATTTGTCATTCACCGTCTCTCAGGTTATGGCATGCTGTTACGTATTGTGCACCAAGGTGTGCCGTATTTCCTTCACCAAGGGTTATTCTTAGTTTTGATATATCCAGTCACTGTTTTGACTGGATATTGGGAGCGGAAAAGTGTCCACTCCAGCAGGACACAATGCCCTGCACGTCCATGTGCCTGTCGAAAAGCCTCTTAAATGTCGCTGTCATATCTGCCTCCGACAACATCCTTCACAATGTCTTCCAGGTTTCTGTGTAAAAAAAAACCTGGCCTGCCCATCCACATTAAACCTTCCCCCTCTCACCTTAGAGCTATGCCCTCTAGTGTTAGACACTTCCATCCTGAGGTAAAAAGGTTCTGGCTGATGTTATGTGGTATTATGTGACTTCAACCCTGGATTGCTTGCACACTGACGGGGGTTACAATCCAGGCCAATCTCTGCGCCCAGCCTGCCTGCTCCTGAGCTTGAAGTCTCTTCCTCTTGCTTTACACAATTCACTGCTGCTGGTTCTAGCCACGTCTCACAATTACTTCTGGACTTTCCCTCTGTACTGTCTGATCAGGCCATCAGATTAACACTTGGAATAATTTACTCACAATTTGAGATACAGGGTGAGGTTATGGGATATTTTGAATATCTTGCTGTTCGCTAAATCCCATGCCTCACGGCTCTAAGTTGATAAAGTTGAGCGAAGGCCCAAATCCTAAACTAGCAGAGCAGGGAGAGTGAAATCACTACAAACTACAGCTGGAGAAGGGTCTTGACCCGAAACGTCAAAAATTCCTTCGCTCCATAGATGCTGCCTCACCCGCTGAGTTTCTCCAGCATTTTTGTCTACCTTCGATTTTTCCAGCATCTGCAGTTCCTTCTGAAACAAACTAAAGCTGGTACTTTTTGGATTGTAAAGGGAAATTCAACCTCTGTAGTTGAGGAGTCACGGCAAGAAACCAGTTTCATTATTGGGGTGAGATTGTGTAGAGATATTGAAGGCCAACATCACCATCTGCTGATAGGTACCTGGTATCACAGCCAACCCAAGAAAGGATCGCTGTTCAAAACTTAAATCTGAAGGAATGCAATTTTACATTTCTTACTCTTCCCGAATGCCATTTCATCAATGCGCATCATTTCTCAGAGCCTTTTCTATTTCTATACTCACCCGTCCTCGAACCGTTGTATCCCTGGTGCAGTTCTGTGAGGATTGACAGATGTCAACTTGCTGTCCCAGCGCTCATTTGAGTGACTTACACCCAAATTGGTAAAGTTGTCAAATCATCCCAAAGCACACATTTCTGCAGCAGATGCACTCTTGCAGTTGCAAGCCAGCTCCACTAGTATTCAGCTTCCATTTACATTGACGACAACCTCATCACAGTGCCACAATGCTGCTCCTGCTTAGATAGTGACCCACCTCATCGGTACACTGTGCCATAAGTGTAGTGTGGGATAGCCATAGCTGAGAGGGCTGAGGTATGGGTGCTGGTCACTATACTCATGCATCCTGACTCACTCATTACCTGAGTGTGCAGACTTGACCTGAAACGTCACCCATTCCTTCTCTCCAGAGATACTGCCTGTCCCAATGAGTTACTCTAGCATTTTGTGTCTACCTTCTGTGTAGACCAGCATCTGCAGATCCTTCTGATATAATATACATATAGATACACTTTTTCTTGTTTAGTATACTGTTTACAGAGTACTATGTTTACATATTCTGTTGTGTTGCTGCGTAAGAATTTCATTGTTCTATCGGGAACCTATCACAATAAAACACTCTTGCATTCAGAGCCACTAATGTTGCAGTTTCTTATCCATCCTCTGAAAGTAAATAGATCGATGAATACAAAAATAAATAATTTAAAACTAAATAACAAACTCCAATCAATTATTTTGCTCTTCGTAAAGTGTGGATTTTCATTCATCGAACAAAGGCTGCGGTATCAACTGTTGGCAGGTGACCACCAGAGCAGATCAAAGTCATGCCAGCTGAGCCTCCACAAGGTTACCAAGAAATTCCTCTCACCACACTTGCAAAGGCAGAGACCCTGTTGTTCTGGCCTGTTGCCTTGGAAATCTGCTCCTTATTGCTGGGAAGGAGCTGCTAACAGAAAAGTAGATGTGATCCCCCTCTTTTTTTTCCCATTCCAAGGACGTTATTCAACAATTGCGTGTTACAGTGTACCAAAACTACATCAACGTTCAATGGTCACAATACATCAAGCAGTCATTATAGTACAATGGTGCAATCTTTATCGACAATGCTCTCAACCCTCCGTGGCAACCAGTGTTCACGGAAGGCCGACAGCGTCCCCGTGGGCGCCGCGTGTTCCCTCTCCAGGGACACGCGCGCACGGACGTAGGCCTGGAAAAGGGTCAGGTAGCTGACTCTGGTGTGACCATCGACTGCCCGCTGCCTGGACCCACGAACGGCCATCTTGGCCAGGCCCAGGAGCAAACCGACGGGGAGATCCCACCTTCCCGATCGACCCTCCCCACTCCCTGCCTTGTGCCCAAACACCAGTATCGTGGGACTAAAATGCAACCAAAACTTGAGGAGCATCCCCTTCAGATATTGGTAGAGGGGCCACAACCTCTCACACTCCACATACACGTGAAACACCGTCTCTTCCGCGCCGCAGAAGTTACAGGCGGCTGGCGAGTCCGTGAACCGACTCAAAAGTTTATTACACACCACGGCTCTGTGTGCAACACTCTCCACCCCAGGTCCCCGACGTAAAGGGGGATGACTCCCTTGTAGTGTCCACTGGGTACCGCTCCCACCGTCAGGTGGTAACACGGACCGCCATGGCGTATCCGGACGGAAGCGGAAGGCGAGGAGGTGTAGAGTGTGCAGGAGCACCCTGTGCACTACACGTCTCCCTGCGTCACTGAAGGAGCCGGTGTTTCTGGAGTCTCCCCTACTTCCTCAGCCGGTGGGGCAGCACACCCCTCAACAACTCTGGTAGCTCTAATGAGGACTACAGGCTGGAAAACCACCCCTACACTCGAGACTCCCCCTTCGGGTTGTCTCTGCTTGTCCTCCATCCCAGGGGACACATTTCCAGGGAAGCCAACTCCAACAACCGGTGAGATGACTCCCACGGAAGGCCCCTGAAACAAGGGGACAACCTCCGGCCCAGAGGACATTCGTCCTGGGCCACCAGCCTCGACAGGAAGGCTCCCCCCTGACTTTGGGCCCAGGGCCGTGCTCTCCCTCAAAGGGCCCACGCCATCTTGTTGTGCAGTGGTACGGTAACCTCCATAAAGAAAGAGTCCTCCACCTCCATGCTACCAGCTTCCTCTTTTCCGTCCCCTTGCTCAGCCACCCCACCTCCCTTCTGAACCTCCCCTGCCCCCTTCTGAACATTCTCAGCTCCTTGCTGAATCCCGCCTCCGAAGCCAACAGGGTGGTCCATGAGAAGTTGTTGGTGATATTGACACTCAGGAAGTTGATGTTTTCAACCATCTCTACTTTGGTGCCGTCAATGCAAACGGGGATATGTGTACCGCTTCGCTTCCTGAAGTCGATTACTATCTCCTTTGTCTCGCTGACTTTGAGTTGGCTTGTTGTTGGCTTGACACCAGGAAACAAGGTTCTCAATCACCTTCCTGTACTGTGTCATCTTTATTTGATATCCGGCCCGCAATGGTGGTGCCGATTGCGAATTTGAAAATTGAATTAGATTTGTACATGACTGCACAGTCGTGGATGCACAAGGAGTAAAGAAGGGGGTTTCCGTGTTGAGGATTACTGTGGGGGATGCTTTGTCCCCTAGCCTCACTGATTGGGGTCTCACTGTTCCGTGCAACGTATGAACCGTAACATCAAGGTGAGTGAAAAATCACAACCGTTGCTTCTTATATGACCTTGGTTGAAGAATACAGGCCGTGATGAAGACGTAATCTTTGGGGTGATGCTACGTGACATTTTACATCTGTGGGAGGACAGACGGAGGTGAGGATTAATCTTATCCAAAGCAAATCTCCTCCAAGACTGTGTGCTTGGCCCACCTGAGGGGAGGCCGTTCACAGCTGTACTCTGTAACATCAGCACTGTTCAATGGCTCAATGGAGCTTTATTTCTCACGGATGCAACTGGACAGTGAGATTCTTGGCGCCGTTATTCAAAGTCCAAAGTCCGGTCGGCCCACACGCTCGGTGTACTGGAGCAGTTCCCGCGAACCGACGTCGCTCTCCTCTCCTTGCCCCGCCATCTTTGTGTCCACCTCCTGCAGCCGACCTTTGAAGACGATCACACACTTCAACCTCAGGAAATAGGTTAAAACTGGTCTCCCAATTACACCAAGAGCTGACATCTCAACTCCTCTGTTGTCAGTTTGGATATTGTTTGCTGCTTTCTTGCCGTTGGATTTGCAATTTGCTTTCTGTAAGATTGCTTTTGCTCTTTTATTGCATGCACCGTCAAACTCATTAGAGTCAAAATTGGAATAGAAAAGCCCCTGTCAATGTGTAACTCAGTTTTATAGCTTGTTAATTTAACTAGTAAACTGACAAATGATTACAAAAAACTGGTCTGAGAGTAATTAGATTATAAAGTCTTCTTACAAAGAGGATTAGATGGGTGGAAAGGTAAGCAGGTGAAAGGTTTTTTTCATCGAAAAACACGAGAAAGGATGCATTCACATTCACTTTGACTTCCTCCCATATGACATGAACTCAGGAGAGGGCCTGCATCAACAGCCCAGGTCACACCATGCCGCACATTCTAATTGCACTGATTATGGGTTTCAGAATCACTTTAGGCCTCGCTGTGACGGGGGCCACTGTGAATCCCTCTCATTATAACACAAGATGAAAAAACTCGAGGTCAAGTTCAAAGAGCCACTGCCAAAAAAGGCAAAGGTGCAGGTCACCAAAGGTCAATCAACATGAAGCAGTTACAGCAAGTGCACAAAATCAGTCTGACATTTACAAATACAATTTGGAAAGCAAAAGGTTTTAGGAAGATGAAAGAAATGTACTCGTCATAGAGTCATAGAGTGATACTGTATGGAAACAGGCCCTTCGGCCCATCTTGCCTACACTGGCCAACATGTCTCAACTGCACTAGTCCTACCTGCCTGCACTTGATCCATATCCAAACTTGTCCTATCCATGTACCTGTCTTACTGTTTCTTAAATGTTGCGATAGCAATGAATAGATCCGACTGGGCTTATATTCACTGGAATTTAGAAGGATGAGAGGGACTCTTATAGAAATATATAAAATTCTTAAGGGATTAGACAGGCTAGATGGAGGGAAATGTTCCCCATGTTCAGAACTAAGGGGCACAGTTTAAGAATAAGGGGTAGGCCATTGAGGATTGAGATGAGGAAAAACTTTTTCACTCAGACTGGTGAATCTGTGGAATTCTTTGCCACAGAAGACAGTGGAGGCCAATTCACGATGTTTTCAACAGAGAGTTAGATATAGCTCTTGGGGCTAACGGATCAAGGGAAATGGTGAGAAAGCAGGAACGGGGTACTGATTTTGGATGATCAGCCATGATCATATTGAATGCCGGTGCAGGCTTGAAGGGTCGAAAGCCCTACTCCTGCACCTATTTTCTATGTTTCTACACGCAACTTGGAGGAACAGCACCTCATACTTTGCTTGGGCAGCTTACAACCGTGCTGTATGAACGTTGATTTCTCTAATTTCAAGTCACCCCCTGCATTCCCTCTCTCCCCCCTCTCCCCCACCCTAGTCATCCTACTAGTTCCACTGTTCGCATCCCTGTGTCCCTTCGTTGTAACCTCTTCCCTGACAAACAATGGGCCATTATGGACTCCACCTTCCTTGGTCATCTGTTGCCGGCTTTGATTTGTTCTGGCCGTTTCTACCTCCAGTTCCCCCCCCCCCCCCCCCCACTTCTACTTTCAGTTTGAAGACGGGTCTAGACCCAAAACATCACCCATCCTATTTCTCCAGAGATGCTGCCTGACCCGCTTTGCGTCTAACTGCAGCTATCCCAGAGTTGAAGCTGAAAATATTCATGAGTAATTACTTGGATGATCCCCATTCTTAAACCCACTGATGCTCACAGTTTATCAACGTGCTTGCCGGTTCTTGAAACAACATCAAGAATATCCCTCTTCTTCCTGGGGCAGCGCTGCAGAACCCACAACATTGACTTGGGAGGAGATACGGCCTAGGATCAACATCACATTTGATCTGATACTCTGAGTATCAGCATTTCTATCTATGCTAAGCTGAAATAATGTATTAGAAAAGCAATTCTTAGGTTGGATTGGAGGCCACAATCTGATAGAGGTACAAACTCTGAGCCAAAGATGCAACCATGAGACAGGAGTCAAGGATCATGAAAGGAAATATGCCAAAGGGCCTTTCTTCTTTCAATGAAACATTCTTGAATCATAACACCAATGGGCGGTGGAGGCCCGTTCTCTGGATGCTTTTAAGAGAGAGTTAGATAGGGCTCTTAAAGATAGCGGAGTCAGGGGATATGGGGAGAAGGCAGGATTGGGGTACTGATTGGGGATGATCAGCCATAATTACATTGAATGGCGGTGCTGACACGAAGGGCCAAATGGCCTACTCCTGCACCTAATGTCTATTGTCTATTGTCTATTGGATCATTGGGTGTGTTTACAAAATGAGGTTAATTGATATTGCAGGGAAATGTTATTGGCATATCTGATTTTGTAATATTTTTCTGGCTATGGAATAATCAACTGATAAGGACTCATGAGGAACTAGTGTTGTAAAAACAGGTTTCTATAAAATAATCTGGTATTGATTGTTCAGATAATTCTTTGAGAAATGGTTGACTCAAGGCCATTATTTCATTTCCTGGTGTAATGGTGACTAGGAGGTGTGTGTTCAGTGGGTTAGTTTGGGTGATCGAGGACAGAATAAACAGCTGCAATGATCCAACAGTACACAAGCCCTTCAAAGGGAAGGTGGGGAGGGGCAGGGTTTGGTTTGGCACCTCACATAGACCATCCTTTGTATAACACTGTCATAAACCAATGATTGAATATTAACTGTTCTATAAAATAACTCCGCAAACCACACAATTGTATTATCACTATTATCACTTTCAGTCTGAAGAAGGGTCTCGACCCGAAATGTCACCGTTCCTTCTCTTCAGAGACTCTACCTGTCCAGCTGACTTACTCCAGCATTTTGTGTCAATCATCCCTATTAGTATTGGTTGATTAGTGTAATAGAGTTTTACAGCGTGGAAATAGGCCCTATAGTTTAACTTGCCGATGTTGACCAACATTTCACATCTACACTAGTCCCACCTGCCCGCTTTTGGCCCATATCCCTCTAAACCTACCGTATCAATGTACCTGTCATAATGTTTCTTAAATGTCATTGTTTACAATGTGTACAATGTCAACATACTGTGTTACAGTTAAAAACGCTGTTTTGCTTGCTATCCAGGCAGATCATGCCTGGAGGTAAACAAAAATGCTGGAGAAACTCAGCGGGTTAGGCAGCATCTATGGAGAGAACGAATAGGCAACGTTTCGGGTCTTTATCATGCCTGGACACTTTATGTGGATTCACCCTCTTGAAGGATGCCCCGCTGTTGGCCTCAGGGACCGAGGTTATAGGGTGGTCAGAGGTGTGAGGATCATATAGGTGTGGTTGTTCTCCTTTTCAAAGTGTGTGTAAAATGCATTGAGCTCATCCACCGATGTTCCATTAGTGGGAGAGTCTAGGACCAGAGGCCATAGCCTCAGAATAACAGGACGTACCTTTAGAAAGGAGATGAGGAGGATTTTCTTCAGTTGGAGCGTAGTGAATCTGTGGATTCATTGCTACAGACTGCTGTGGAGGCCAAGATTGGGTATTTTTAAGATGCTGATTGAGAGATCCTTGATTAGAAAGGATGTCAGAGGTTATAGGCAGCTCTGGCGACCTTTGTTCAGTCCTGATCACCAGTGCTGCCTGTGCAGAATTTGCACCTTCTCACTGTGGTTTCCACCGGGTGCTCCGGTTTCTTCCCACATCCCAAAGATGCGGGCGCTGATAGATTAATTGGTGACTGCAAATTATCCCTAACGTGCAGGTGCGTAGTGGAACCTGAGGGCAACTAATGGGAACGTGGGAAGCATAAAATGAGAGCAGTGAAGGATTAATGAAAGGTACAATGTTCATGGCATGACCATATAATCTTTGTTAGTGCGGGTGTCAGGGGTTATGGGAAGAAGGCAGGAGAATGGGGTTAGGAGGGAGATATAGATCAACCATGAATGGTGGAGTCGAATTGATGGGTCGAATGGCCTAATTCTACACCTGTCATTTATAACCTCATGACCTTATGACTCGGTGGGGCAAAAGCTGATAACACCATGACTGTCCATGACTCTAAGGTTTATTCAGAAGATTACACACAAAACTATTTAGATACTGCGACTTGGCAGACTGAAGCTGTTACATAATTGAGACATAGTCATCGCCTGTGTCTCTCTGCCTAATCAGTTAATATCAACATGCAGAGAAGACATAAAGTTGCCGGTTAAAGAAAAATTAGACTGACCCATGTGGAAGTCCCATACCTCCTGACCCTCACAACCCAACCCCACTCAACAGCCTTCTCCATGGACACTATCCTAAGCCCTGATCCTTATGCTTGTACCATTGACTATCCAGGGTGACTATCCAGGAAACCGTGGTGAGCACCCGGGGAAGTCCCACGTGGTCACAGGGAGAACATACAAACTCCGTACAGACAACACCCGAGTTCAGGATCGAACCTGGGCCTCTGGTGCTGTAAGGCAACAACTCTACCGCTGCACCGCCCCCAGTGTCGCCCCCAGTAACAAATCTGCAGGTTCCATGACAGAGAGGAGCAATAAGCTTGGTGCTCGCGTGCTGCTGGAACTTGGAACATGTGAAGAAACTCCACCCAAAGAACTATGAGGGCCCTGATGCACCAGCCACGTCTCCAGGCAGGACAAGCACATCGAAGGATTTAAGAAGGATTGAGAAGTTTAAATTTGAGAGTGTTTTGCCTAAAGATACACTAGACTGATCCTTGTGGAAGGCCCATCACCTTCCCGCCCTCCCAACACCAACCTCAGTCTCCAGTAAGATTGTCCCAGGCCCTGGCCCTTGAGTTTGTGCCGGTCAGAGAGATGACAGATGACAGTTCTACTGCAACTTTAACATGGAATGTAACTTCAACTTGCAACTCTTGGAAAGCACTCGAGTTCCCTCACTGGTCACTAAAGTTACTTACACAAACAGAGCAACTGTTTATTTCTGAAAGCAATGAGACCAAACCGGAATGAACTTGTTTTGTTTTTGGTGGCTTCTGCTACGAGAGGAATGGAGTCTTGGTTGCTCCCTGTTCTTTGTCGTGTGCTATGGTGCAGACTCGATCTTCTTCAGGCCAACTCTAGGACATCAGACAAGTTGAAGATCTGGATCGGGATGTGAGCTCATTATCTTTCCTATTTGAAGATGGGCACTAATGAAACAAAGTAATACTCATAAGGTCATAAGCAATAGGAGTAGAATTAGTCCATTCGGCCCATCAAGTCTACTCCGCCATTCAATCATGGCTGATCTATCTTTCCCCCAACCCCATTCTCCTGCCTTCTGCCTATAACCTCTGACACTTGTACTAATCAAGACTCTATCTTTCTCTGCCTTTAAAAATATCCACTGACTTGGCCTCCACAGTCTTCTGCGGCAAATAATTCCACATATTCACCACCCTCTGACTATTCCTGCCACTGCACCATTGATCCTGCCATCAATGCAGAGATTTGTGGAACCATTGAGAGATACAACTCGGAAAGTGGGCGCTGCACTGACAGCAGCCTCTGCCTGCAGCCTGTTTGTTTTTCCTCTTTTTATTATTTTTAGTCAGTTTAAAGTCTGTTTTTTGGGGAATCTTTAACTTTTATATGTGGGGGAGGGGGGCAGGATAAGGGGGAAACTTCCTGGCGGGGATGCGACTATTTCTCCTCGCCCCCCCACCTCGCCGCCTACATCCTGGATCCGAGCGGCCTTTCTTGCCGGGGACCGGGAACCGGACCAGAGCTGCAACAGTGGCGGCGGCGCTGGAGTCACCACGGAGCGGGCGATGCCTACCTGGGTCGCCGTTGGAGCTCCGGAGCGTTGGGCTGCTGCTCCAACACCGTGGAGCTCTGGTTGGGAGAGCTTCCAACATGGGCGGCGCTGAACAACTCCGTGGAGTCCTGGGGCCCTTTGCCGAGGGCCTCCAGCGTTGCATCTCTACCCGGCGCAGCCTGCAGACTTTGGGAGCTGCAGACTCCGATAGGAGGGGGCCGACTCAGGGTCCAGGCCGCTGAGGACGTCCCCCAGCCCCGACGTCGGACTTACATCACCCTGGGGAGCGGGGCTGAACATCGGGCCGCCCGGAGCGGCGACAGCGGAGGTTCTCGGGGAGGCCCCGACCATGGGTGAACATTGGCGAACATCGAGAAGAGACTGACTTTGGTGCCTTCCCTCACCGTGGGAAATTTTGATCCTGCTGTGAGGGGATGTTTTATGTTGAATTTCTGTCTACTCTGTGTTGTGTTCTTTATTTTTGGCTGTATGGTAAGTTCATTTCACTGTGCCAATTGGCACATGTGACAAATAAAATCTATCTGTATCTGTATCTGTATTAGCCAATTGTGACTGCACTTCTTCTTCATTTGTGTGGCGTGCACAGCCTAAAGTTGTTGGACAACTTGTTCTATTTGATCTTCCGTTTGTGCACGTCGAGTTGATTGCATTAGTCGAAACAGGGCGGACCACGTGAAGGTTGCAATCTTCCACCCCGAGACTGCACTGATCATCAACAACCCATTTGTACCAAATCTAAATTATTGTGTTTAGGTGTGATGCCTTTACGCATACTGTATTACTTGGCCCAAGGCTTTGGTGCGTGTGTTTCTGCAACACATATTGCTTCCCACCCTTTTATCCATACTCTAATAGGGAGCGTGACAGGGCTCAATTTATCTCCTTCACCTGTTTATCTAGCTTTCCGTAAAATCTCTTCATGGGATGCAGGAACGAAAAACGAAGGCACAAAGGAGTATAAAGTGAGCAAAAGCTTGGGCAAAAGGCACGGGTTTGTAAGAAGATTTTAAAGGAAGCTAGCATTTTGGACATGTGGCCCAGGGAATCTTCTGACACCATGTAATGTCTTCTATATGATCCTATTGTGACGAGCACAATGAATACACGTCCGACTGCCAACATTGTGTAAGAAGAGTTTATTTTTAACAACTAACAGAAACTTCTAGAAGGTCACTTGACCTCAGTCACGAGGCACAGCTTCTACTCTTGGCCTCAAGGGGCGCTGGCATTTACATTGCATATACATTACAGGGGTAACATGTGTTCCCCATATTGAGTCGATTTAAATCTGGTTGATAACCTTTAGCAGGTTCATTCTTCTCTCTGTTGTTGTGGATGTCTGTGAGTTCAGTGCCCCAGTTTTATCTGTTGTCTATTATAGAGTTCCATATAAATCATTAATTTAGATAAGGTAATTGTTTAATCTTGCCAGAGCATTTATCAAAACTTTTATTGGTGTATTCATAAAGTTCCATTTAAAGAAAAGATTAGAATCACTGAATGAGACCAATTTAAAGGTAAGACACATAGAAATGAAAGAGTTTCATTTACAGATACAGTGCGGAAACAGGCCCTTCGGCCCACCGTGTCCGCGCCGACCAGCGATCATCCCATACCTTAGGACTAGCGTACACAGACTCGGGACAATTTACAATTTTTTTACCAAAGCCAATTAACCTACAAACATGTACGTCTTTGGAGTGTGGGAGGAAACTGGAGCACCCGGGGAAAACCCACGTAATCACAGGGAGAACATACAAACAGCACCCATAGTCAGGATCAAACCAGAATCTCTGGCGCTGTAAGGCAGCAACTCTACTGCTGTGCCGTTGTGCCAGTGCCGTGAGTAAGCTAAATCCTATCACATTTCAGAGCAGTGAGGTTGAAATTCTCACAGGTGAATGTTGCTTGTTGTCTTTCTGCCGACATTGCTTGGAATTTTATGGCAGATGCAAAAAAAACCAGGGTAATGGGAATCCTGTTAAAAAAGGAGGGGACAGACACTTGGCCAAAAGGAAACAAAGGGTTTTGGATGAGCGGGTTTTCAAAGCACAACGTTGCATTTATTTGGACCTGAGTTGTCTAGTTCTTCAAGCCCATTCTCCCATTTATTAAATCACTAGACTGTGGAACCCATTGGGTCCCAGTCACATGGGAGGACTGGTCCCCCAACGCATCCCATCCGGTGGGCGGGGGGGAGGGGTGTGGACTGGGGGGGTTTGGGCAGGGGTGTGTGGGCGGAGGGGGAGAGAGCTCGGAGAAAAGACAGGGGTTGTGGGGGAGAGGGTGGCATTATGGGGGAGTCTCCGCTTTCCGTTTGGCGACATCGGCGACATCTCCGACTCCGGGCTGGGATGGGCTGGGTATCCGACGCTGGGCTCGGTCTCCAACGCTGGGCGGAGTCTCCGACCCAATCTCCCTCCAAAAATTGTGTCCAGTTGGAGACGTCTACCGGCCATCCAGAGCCTCCCTCAGCTCTAGTAAAGACGCAATGGTGCAGGAATGGGCGGACCATCCCGCAGAGTGACAGGAGAAAAGACCAATCCATGCAGCGGTGAACGGCAGGTGAGGAGATCAATCTGCGCACGCGCGTTTTTGAAGATTTTTCAAACCTCGCTAACTTTTACATTAGACCACCGATAGGAACAAAACTTGGTGCAATCGCAGCTCAGGAGAACGGTGAGTAAGCTGGCGAAAGATCATAGCGCTATCGCGTACTTTTACGCAAATAGATTGACAAGATCAGAGCTGTAGTTATGTATAGATGGCTGATCTTTTACCATGCACCAGTTCCCTTCAATATCCCTATAATCCCTCTCTTAATATTCAGAAATCTATCACACTATTCACTGCTCTCAGAAAGAGAGAGAGAGAGAGTGAGAGGGAACAAAATATAACACTGTGTCACAAAGAGAGAGAACAGGAACAGCGCCAGAGAGAGCGGGGGAGAAAAAGACCGAGAGTGAGTGGGGGAGGGAGGGAGAGGGAGAGGGAGGGGGGGAGGGAGAGGGAGAGGCGGAGGAAGAGAGAGGGGAAGAGGGAGAGGGGGAGGGGAAGGGACGGGGGCAGGGGGAGGGAGGGGGAGAGGGAGAGGGAGAGAGAGAGAAAAAATAACTGGCTCCATGAAACCTTGTCCCAAGTGCCCAAGACAACCACAACATATCAAAAATAACACCCATCTGACAATCCTCTTGAACAATATGTGTGTCATGTATACTTTTATTTCAGCTATAGTCATACATAATCAATCATTCTGAGTACATAAACACAATTAAGACAAATAGAATCAATAATGGCAACAACTCGGCCAGTGAGCAGAGTTCAGAGCATCGTGCACACGTTCAGACCAACGCTCCACACCCACTCATGGCAGATGCAATGGTTCAATGGTTCTTGATTGCCACATGTACCGAGGTACCGTAAATGTCTTTTTTTGCATACAGTTCAGTAAAGTATTACTAAACATGGTGTGTAGTGTATTGAAATAGTCCACTGAGACAATATACAAGAGTTGCCAGGTTTGGGCAACATTTTCAAATTCCAAGTTGCTTCAAATGAGTCTGGTGAGCAAGGCCCGTTGTCCTGGTGACAATGCAGAGTTCGGCCTGGCCAAGCGAACCACTGCTCCACTGCTCTGTGCTGCCACGGTCCGGTCCGTGCGCTCGGTCCCTCGGAGCGGCGCCCGATCCAGTCGAGCCCCAAGCGTCACCTCAGTGGTATTAGAAAGAGACGGCGCGCTATCCACGGGAACCCTGGGGATTTCCAGGACCGCTGGGCACCGCGGGGGGTGGAATGAATCCTTAATAAGGATGGCAATATAGTTGAATAATAGTATGATTAATATTGAAGGATATTTGTTTGTATTATGGTGGTGGGGTGGGTTTTGATTTTGTGCTGTATATATTATTGTAAATTGAAAAAAAGCATAGCCTCAGTCCAGATCTCGACATCGGCCAGTGAATTATCGTCCCTCTTCTCACCCAGCCACTGTTCAGCCTTTATGCCTCCGGGCCACCTCCCTCAGACGACCTTGAGGGCGCGGAAGGAAAGATCCCAGTTCCTCTTATCGGCTGCCCTTTGTTCTTTGCATCCGCCACCTCCACCGCCATCTTGACTCGCTCTACCCTCCTCTCCAGTCCGCGGGGATGAGCAGGGGCCGGGTCCCTCTCCGGGGTGGGTTTCCCGGCTCCGCAATGGGCGAGCCAGGCCTGTTGCTGGGGAATAGGCATGGGCACCGCAGTCTGTCGCGGGGCACCTTGTAGAAGAGATTGTGGTGGAACTAACTTTCAGTTACTTCACACTATTCTTCCACAATCTGTCTATAATCAGTTATTTCACGGCCTCTATCCGACCCACTTCAACGATATACCATACGACTTCCCAACCTCACTTTGGTCGTATCTTTGTTCAACTTCCTTATGTTGTGTATCCCGTCCTCTTGAGAATATAAATGATGTTCACGTGACGAGACTGACGCAGTGTTAGCGAAGCTCAAACGTCATTTCAATGTTAAATCTCATCTGGATGACCAGAGTGGATCTCACGCCAAGACATCTGATGAAGTTCTTCTTTCAGGTTGGAGACCAGCCGTCACAGTTTGTGGGAGATGACCTGAAGCCTTGGACACACAAAGTGCTGGAGTAACTCAGCGGCTCAGGAGGAGGTCATGGATAGGTGACATTTTGGGTCAGGACCTTTTTTTCAGATCTGAAGCCTTGTCCTTTATACCAACCAAAGGTTGAAAAGAATAACATCCAAGCAGTCTGATAACGGCCTGATGGCAAGAATATCAAAGTTTACATTGGAAATACAAGGGTTGCCCAAGGTAAGGTGGACAGGTGGAGTTTCTGCCCAGTTCGGCAGCACTAATCAGCAGAGGTCTCATCCTGAACCGACTGTTGGTTCAGAGATTCGAGTCCATCACCCAACCAAATCCTCACCCTCCATGTCCCCATCTTCTGGTCCAGTAAGGTAGCTTCCTTAAGTACCCCAGGGCAATCTTGGGGCTCGTTCTGCTTAGTCTCTCGTGAATCAAGGTCGGATAATGCCACTGGCTGAAAGTTCACATGTAGGCACAATGCAGGAAGCCACCATGATTCATAGTAAGGCTCCAGAACAATTCCCGCCTGTTGGTGGTGAATATATATCTGCTTTTTCTAGTCTGTGGTGGTGAATTTTAGTGCGGGCTGCTCCTCCTCATTCCCACGCAGGTGATGTCCCAATGTGGAGAAGTAGAGATGGGGACATGATGTGGTGCAACCCAGAGGAGTTGAGACTGGAGCTTCGACATGGCGTCTAAGGCAGTCTGTGGTGCCATTGCTACGGAGTACGGTGCCAACATCGATGTCAACGACCGTGGTACAAGGGGGCAGCATCCGGATGGCAATGGGGGCATTGAAGTTTTCTTTGTAATCATGCGGGAACTCTGCAAAGACAGGTGACAAAAGCAGACAATGAGAACACATTTTTATCTATTGTACTTCAAGCCTCGGGGAGACAAGGTAAAAAAGAGAACAAAAATTGGTTCATGCCGCAGAAATATGAATGTTCTTGTCACCGTGGACCACCCATGCATGGACAAGATGGGAGAATGGGACGGTGCAAGTTAAAGTATGAGCAGTGGACTTTCCAAATGATTTACAAGGGAGAACAAAGAAAAATTATCAAAGAACTCTCGGTGAGTGTGACTCACCCATAGGAGTCGCTGCCTCAAAAAGGCAGCCAGCATCATCAGAGACCCACACCACCCTGGCCACACTATCTTCACTCCTGCTATTGGGAAGAAGGTTTTGCAGCCTGAAAACTGTATCGTCCAGGTTCAGGTGCAGTTTCTTCCAAACAGCCATTAACCTATTAAGCACTACGCAGTCCAACTAAACACCAAACTGCCTTCATTGCACTAGGGACTTGGGGGCATTGTTTTAGCCTTTGCCCTATTTTGCGTTTTTTTATATATTGAACATCGTTTTAGACACAAAATGCTGGAGTAACTCAGCGGGTCAGGCAGCATCTCTGGAGAAAAGGAATAGGTGACGTTTTGAGTCGAGACCCTTCTTCAGACTTTGTTTTGTTGTTTATTATGGTGCCTATTATGTTTAAGAAGGAACTGCAGATGTTGGAAAATCGAAAGTAGACAAAAATGCTGGAGAAACTCAGTGGGTGAGGCAGCATCTATGGAGCGAAGGAAATAGGGAACGTTTTGGATCTGAAGCATTGCCTATTTCCTTTGCTCCATTGATGCTGCCTCACCCACTGAGTTCCTCCAGCATTTTTGTCCACCGTGGTGTCTACTATAGTGAGCACTGTTTGTATATCTGTTGTGCTGTTGTCAGTACAAATTTCGTTTTGGGGCATATGACAATAAAACATTATTGATTTAAAGACTCAAGACGTCTTGTGAAGAAATACAACCTGCTGCCATGCTCTACAAAGACTTCCAACTATAGGTGTTTCCTCTTAATTTGGGGTGAACTCATTGATAGAGGTCAATAGCTGAGACTAATTGTCATATCGTTCATGCAAGTCTTCATTCATGCTGTCATTCATGCGTGTCCCCAGCAATTCTCACTAACTTCTACAGATGCACTGTTGTAAACATTTTGATCAGGATGCATCACAGCTTGGTTTGGGAACAGCTCCATCCAAGACCACAAGAAATTGCAGAGAATTGTAGATACAACTCAGACCATCGCACAAATCTACCACCATTGCCTCCGTCTATACTTCGCGCTGCCTCGGCATGGCAACCAGCATAACCAGCCTACTGGACTTTATCTTGCACTGAATATTATTCCCTTTATCCCGCATCTGTACATTGCAGACGGCTCAATTGTAATCATAGAAATTAGGTGCAGGAGTAGGCCATTCGGCCCTTCGAGCCTGCACCGCCATTCAATATGATCATGGCTGATCATCCAACTCAGTATCCCGTACCTGCCTTCTCTCCATACCGTCTGATCCCCTTAGCCACAAGGGCCACATCTAACTCCCTCTTAAATATAGCCAATGAACTGGCCTCAACTACCCTCTGTGGCAGAGAGTTCCAGAGACCCACCACTCTCTGTGTGAAAAAAGTCCTTCTCATCTCGGTTCTAAAGGATTTCCCCCTTATCCTTAAGCTGTGACCCCTTGTCCTGGACCTCCCCAACATCGGGAACAATCTTCCTGCATCTAGCCTGTCCAACCCCTTAAGCATTTTGTAAGTTTCTATAAGATCCCCTCTCAATCTCCTAAATTCTAGAGAGTATAAACTGAGTCTATGCAGTCTTTGTTCATAAGACAGTCCTGACATCCCAGGAATCAGTCTGGTGAACCTTCTCTCCACTCCCATAATCATGTATAGTCTTGCCGCTGACTGGTTGGCATGCAACAAAAAGCTTATCACTGTACCTCGGTGAACTTGACAATAACCCAAACTAAACTAAGCAAGCACCCAGCTGGTAGTGGGGAACCCAAATGGACCTGAGGCCTGCTTTTTCCATCTTGCATTCCCACACACTCACCGTGGGATGGGGTTTGGGAGCAGGAACCACATCCACCTCGGTGAGATGTTGCAATCCACCAAAATTCCCCAGTTTCTCGTACTTCCTCCATTTTGCTCGCCGGTTTTGGAACCAGATCTATTTGACAAAAAGGGACAGAGCTGAGAAACATTTTGATGCTTTCCTCACTACAGAGAAGGAGCCACGCACGAGAAACCACAATTGGATTCTTATCTAAATGGGGAGAGGTTGCAAGTGAATGAGGTTCAGAGTGATCTAAACGTTTTAACGCATGAATAACAAAACGTTTGCAGGCAGGTTGAGCAAGCAGTTTGGAAGCATTGCGAAGGGTTTGGAGTTTAGGAATAAGGAGGTTTTGTTACAGTTGTACATGGTGTCTATGAGGCCATGCCTTGTATACTGTCATGTGATAGGTGCAGAATTAGGCCACTCGGCACATCAAGTCTACTCTGCCATTCTATCATGGCTGATCTAACCTTTCCTCTCAACCCCATTCTCCTTCCCATAACACCTGACACCCGTACTAATCAAGAATCTCAATCTCTGCCTTTGAAATATCCATTGACTTGGCCTCCACAGTCTTCAATAGCAATTAATTCCATAGATTCACCATCCGCTGACTAAATAAATCTCCTTCTCATCTCCTTTGTAAAGGTACATCCTTTTATTCTGGGGCTCCTTGACTCTCCCACTAGTGGAAACATCCACTGTACACTGTACGTTATTCCCTTCATCCTATATCTGTAGACTCTGGGTGGTTTGATTGTTGATTTGGATAGGACTCAACCAAAACTGCTTCTCACTGTACCTTGGTAATAACATGACAATAAACTAAAGCAACCAATCTAAACTATATCTATGCTATTCCACTTTTGCACCCACTCCTTACACATTAGGGGCTATTTTCCAGAGGGCAATTAATCTACAAATCAATACGGCTTTGGAATGTGGGAGGAACCAGAGCACCTGGCAGTCACAGGGCGGACGTGTAAACCCAACGCACCATAGCACCCGGGGTCAGGATGGAACCATGCTATGGCATTATGATGCAGCAACTCTACCAGCTGCGCCATTGAACCGTCCCATAATATCTAGCAGCCTAAGTACACGTTGCCCAGCTTGGGGTTTAGAAATGGATGGACGTGTCTGCAAGGTGGTGCCCACTGGACAATCTGTCAGCAGAGAGAGGAAGACTGCTCACCTGAACCCTGGCCTCAGGCAGGTTAATCTTCGCTGCCAGTTGATCCCTCGTGTAAACATCTGGATAGTGGGTGATGTGAAAGATCTTCTCCAGCTCCTGGAGCTGCTCCGTGGTGAACGTTGTCCGCATTCTCCGCTTTGACTTTCTTTCGTCTGGAGGCAAATCACACAAATAAAGTGAACTCAGGCTTGGCGTGTCCAGAATTGAAACCCCTTTATCGTCTGGTACCAGTGGACCTTTGAGATCATTTCACATCGTCCAGTGTCAGCATTGGGCCAAGGGGGCTGGTTTTTTAAAACTATTTTGCCATTGTTTTAACTGAAGCAACTTTAGACTGTGGACTTTAGTCTTTAGACTTTAAAGATACTGCGTGGAAACAGGCCCTTCGGCCCATCGATCCCTAAGTTACTCCAGCATTTGATGTCTTTTGTTGTAAAACAGCATTTGCAGTTCCTTGTTTGTACTGGTTCTTTGTTTTACATTTGTATGAAGCCCAAGGCAGCTGCCTTTCACAGAAGGAACTCACAAAGCTTCGATGTAGAAGGTGGGATTCATTTAATTTCAAATCTTGCTCTGGTATATCTGTTGATTATGGTAAAGTTGGCTCAGGGCAGCACAGTGGTGCAGCGGTAGAGTTGCTGCCTTACAGCGCAGAGACACGGACTACAGGTGCTGTCTGTACAGAGATTGTATGTTCTCCCCGTGACCGCGTGCGTTTTCTCCATGTGCTACGGTATCCTCCCACACTTCAAATACGTACGGGTTTGTCGGTTAATTGACTTTGGTGGAAATATTGTAAATTGTCCCTGGTGTGTGTAGGACAGTGCTAGTGTACAGGGATCGCTGGTCAGCACAGACTCAGTGGGCTGAAGGGCCTGTTTCCACGCTGTTATCACTAAACTAAACTAATCCAGAGCTGAAAAGACCCAGAATTCACAGAGACTGCATTTACATTGATGTATTTACCTCTATAAATAAAATAAAAAAAAAAAAAAGAACTGAAGGATCTTTGATATAAAATGTTGATTTTTTTCCTCCACCTATAGACACAACCTGACTGGCTAAGAATGTCTAGCTTTTGCTGTTTTTATTTTAGGTTTCCAACATCTATTGATTTTTGCTGCATCTTGGTTTATAGTTTCCTTAGAAGTGAACTGAGCTGAATCATTGGCCCTTGTCCATTGAGTCGTCTGTTATAGCTTGTATCTGAAGTGGTTTCTGCTGTTAAATGTTTCTCACTTGGACAGTCTGCATTGACATTTCCTCTTGCCAGAATTCTACATCTAGATCTACACTGTGGACGGCACAATGGTGCAGCGGGGAGAGCTGCTGCCTCACAGCACCAGAGACCTGGGCTTAATTCTGACCTCAGGTAATGTTTACTAGGATTCTGCCCTGGCAGAGGCAAAATGAGGCCACATGCAAACTTGAGGAACAGCACCTCATATTCCACTTGGGTAGCTTACAACCCAGGTAGAGCTGCTCCCTCATGGGGCCGGAGACCCGGGTTCGATACTGAACTCAGGTGCTGCACGTGTGGAGTTTGCACGTTCTCCCTGTGACCTTGTGAGCTTCCTTTGGGGTGCTGCAGTTTTCTCCCACTTCCCAAAGACACGTGGGCTTGTAGGTTGATTGGCCTCTGTACAAAAAAGATTGCTTTGCTCCGGGCTTTTCTCCGGGCTTTGCTTTGTGCCAGTGGGATGCCACTTACCGTAGAGGGAGCTGTCTGCTGCGGCAACACATTTGTCCACGTCCTCCTCTTCACAGATGCCGGCACCGAGCTCTCTCTGTGGAGCCAATGGGACAAAGGCAGTCTTCAACGCTTCCTTGAGCAGCTCCCGAGTGGATTTCTGGCTCTCGACCTGATCTGAAGCAAATCCAATAAAGATGACACCGCAGTCTGAGAAACTCCATCCTGTGCACAGTTGTAATGGAATTGATGATAGTACAGACCGATGTACGCACTAACAGGAAGACTTGAATGCCACTAAGTACAGTAAAACCTCACTAACCCAGTGGGTGGACACAAAATGCTGGAGTAACTCAGTGGGTCAGGCAGCATCTCTGGGGAGAAGGAATGGGTGGCGTTTTGGGTTGCAACCCTTCTTCAGTCCCCATTTCTAAAAGTACGCCCTTTTATTCTGGCCTCTGGTCCTACACTCTGCCATTAGGTGAAACATCCTCTCCACATCCACTCTTTCCAGGCCTTTCCTCAATCAACAGCCTCGCCTCCTTTCATCCCCCTTCTAAGTTGAACATGGCCTGACTATGTTTGCTGCAGTCCTGGTCACTGTGCCAACCACAAGACCACATCCTCTAACTTGGTTTATTAACTACTGTGAGGCACCATAGTGGAAGTCAGCTGGAAGTGTAAATACTCCACATCAGCTCGTCTGCTCTGAAAGATTTTTCCAGCTTCAACCTCAAAGTGAGCAGATTTATCAAACATACTTCCCCTTTCATTAACACAGGTCAATTTTGCCCATTATTAGATTATATTCTTATTATCCTATAGAATGGATTCTACACTTTCTGTCACGTGAGACAAACTGGTTTACAGTTCCGTAGTTCCTCGTGTCCACTTTTAAAAGCGGGAAACCTTCCAGTCACTGGGAATTGTTCTGAACCTCCTTCTAAATCCTCATAGGCCATTCATTTGGTTTGAAGGATTTATTGGCTTTCAGTCCCACTATTTTCCTGCATACAATTTATTAATAATTTAACTTTTCTGAGTCCATCAGTAACTTTAAACCTGTAGTCGGTCATGATGCCCACAGAATATTTCACCTAATTTAGCTCATCAGACGGGTTACCTCTCAAGGCTGTTTAACTCCCTGTTATCTTGAGTTTACACTGTTTAGTTTTGAGATACATAGAAACATAGAAATTAGGTGCAGGAGTAGGCCATTCGGCCCTTCGAGCCTGCACCACCATTCAATATGATCATGGCTGATCATCCAACTCAGTATTCCGTACCTGCCTTCTCTCCATACCCTCTGATCCCCTTAGCCACAAGTGCCACATCTAACTCCCTCTTAAATATAGCCAATGAACTGGCCTCAACTACCCTCTGTGGCAGAGAGTTCCAGAGACCCACCACTCTCTGTGTGAAAAAAGTCCTTCTCATCTTGGTCCTAAAGGATTTCCCCCTTATCCTTAAGCTGTGACCCCTTGTCCTGGACCTCCCCAACATTGGGAACAACCTTCCTGCATCTAGCCTGTCCAACCCCTTAAGAATTTTGTAAGTTTCTATAAGATCCCCTCTCAATCTCCTAAATTCTAGATACCGAGCGGGAATAAAGGCCCTTCGGCCCACCGAATCCGTGCTGACCAATGATACTACACACTGGGGGGCAATTTTTACAGAGGCCAATTAACCTAGGAACACTGCACGTCTTTGGAATGTGGGAAGAAACCGGAGCACCCGGAGAAAAGCCACGCGGTCACATACGGACAGCATCCGTAATCAGGATGGAACCTGCGTGTCTGGTGCTGCAAGGCAGCGACTCTACTGCTGTGCCACTGCGCTGCCCTACTGTTAAGCCTCATGTTGAAATGTTAATATAATTGTTCAGAGAGTATCGGATGGTTTAAAGCCCAGTTACCTCAAGTGTAAGGAACTGCAAGTTCTTTCAACCTCAGCTGTCCTGAGTGTAGGCGCAGCTTTTTAATGTTTAAACACCAGCGATTAAGGGCAGCACTTCCTTCGTACAGTTTAAATTCACCCGAGTTATCTTGAGTACAGAAAGACAGACCATTTAGTGTAGGAAGGGACTGCAGATGCTGGTTTAAACCAAAGAGAGACATAAAACGCTGGAGTAACTCAGCGGGACAGGCAGCATCTCTGGAGAGAAGGAATGGGTGACGTTTTAGACTGAAGAAGGGTCTCGACACGAAACGTCGCCCATTCCTTCTCTCCAGGGATGCTGCCTGTCTCACTGAGTTACTCCAGCTTTTTATGTCTAAGACAGACCATGTAGATCTCCTAGTACAGAGAGCTTTGGCATGTTTAAATCTCAGTGAGTGTTTAAAATTTAGTTACCCTTTTGTCTAGATATCCTTGAACTCTTCAGTCCCATCTGCCCTGAGGACAGGGACCCCAGGCTTCTTTAAATCCATAATGCAAGTCTGAGGGACCCATGTGAGACTCAAACACTGACTGAACACTGGGAGATTTCGATTCTTTATGTGCCATTTACACCATGTCCAAATACCACGTCAGACTTGAATTAGCGGTGTTATTCTTGGACAATATTAAGTGTATACATGGCTGCAACTCCATTGTGTCTCAGCCTGACATGAACCAGAACAGTACTCTGGCACAGACACAAAAAGCTGGAGTAACTCAGCGGGACAGGCAGCATCTCTGGAGAGAAAGAGTGGGTGACGCTTCGAGTCGAGACCCTTCTTCAGAATGGTTAGGGATAAGGGAGACGAGAGATATAGAGGAGGATGCTGAGAGATAAAGAACAATGAATAAAAGACATGCAAAAAAAGTGATGATAATAAAGGAAAGAGGCCGCTGTTAGCTGTTTGTGGGGTGAAAACACGAAGCTGGGTGGGGGAGGGATAGAGACAGAGAGAGGGAATGCCGGGGCTACCTGAAGTGAGAGAAATCAATATTCATACCACTGGGCTGTAAGCTGCCCAAGCGAAATATGAGATGCTGTTCCTCACTGATACTCACATCAATAGCCAGACTGGGGACTGAACGTTGGGAAAGGGATCCATTGCATAGGAAGAGGGAGCAGGGTGTGAAATAATCGTTTACTATCGTTACTTTTTGGTTTTCCATTCCTCACGTTGTCGATTCCATTGTTTCCATGCCAACGGGCAAGCCTCCGGTACCTCCAGACACACTCAACAAACGTTTGAGTTCCTCCACCTTGCAGGCCACACAGAATGGTCCAAGGCAGGAGATCCATCGGTGCTACACGTGGTTCCATGCTCCCACTCGCCGCCGGCCTGGTTGACCCCAGCACAGACTAAACTCCAAACTTTGTTCGCCAGCAAAGGAGAGGCCATTCTGCCCCTCGCACCTGTTCCAGCAGTCACTCAGATTACAGCTGTACAGTAGCTCGATATGTCTCTTTTACCCCCCCATCCCTTTACCTGCCAACAAATACTGTGATCTCAGCCTTGTAAATTATAATTGAGCCCAGACACACAAAAGGTGGAGGGTGCATGGAACAAGCTGCCAAAGGAGGTATTTGAGGCTGGGACTATCCCAACATTTAAGAAACAGTTAGACTGGTACATAGATAGGACAGCTGGATGGAGGGATATGGACCAAGCAGGTGGGACTAGTATAGCTGGGACATGTTGGCCGGTGTGGGCAAGTTGGGCCGAAGGGCCTGTTTCCACACTGTATCACTCTATGACTCTAATCCACAGCATTTGTGCAGGGGTTGGATGCTTGCGTATGAAGTTTTAGATTTTCCCTACTCTTCCCCTGAAGGATTGTTCCCCGAGCTCACCTCTTAATGGTGCTCATTTTGCCGTGTGACCTTGATCTGAATTCCGCACCTGAGCCCCTCCAAATCCACGGCATAGCTTTAATAGTTTCAGAGCATCGACCAGAACAGCCCTCAATCCCTCCAGGGAATTCAGGCTTAGTTGAAACCCGCTAAATGCAGTAAGCCCTGCTATGATAGTACAAGGCTCAGGAAGCAGTCTTTGGAACAGCTCTGTAATGCTCTGAATTATTGTTCCATTTTCACACATTTCTGAAATACTATTAAAGATCTGGGTGGCGCAGTGATGTAGCGGTAGACTGCTGTCTTAAAGGAACAGAGACCCGGGTTCGATCCTGACTACGGGTGCTGTCTGTACGGAGTTTGTACGTTCTCCATGTGACTGCGCGTGGCTTTTCTCTGGGTGCTCCAGTTTCCTCCCACACTCCAAAGCCGTACAGGTTCGTAAGTTAATTGACTTCGGTAAAAAAAATTGTAAATTGTCCCATCTGTGTAGGATCATGCTAGTGTATGAGGTCATCGTTGGTCGGCGTGGACTCGGTGAGCTGCAGGGCCTGTTTCAGCACTGTATCTCTAAAGTATAAAGTCTAAAGGGCCTGTCCCACTTATGCGACTTTTTCGGCGACTGCCGGCACCCGTCATTGTTGCCAGAGAGGCGACACCGTGAGTAGTCTCCTAGCCACCCAAAGAGTTGTAGCGTCTTTCTGGTCGCCGCTGAATTTTCAACATGCTGAAAATTTTTGGCGACTTATGATGGGTGCCAGCAGTTGCCAAAAAGTCACGTCAGTGGGACAGGCCCTTAAGCCTCCTGTCATCCAACTATTTTCCCCCAGCTCCCTTTGTGAAAGTGCTGACCAGCAAGTCCAATAGACATTCTGACCAAAAGGAGCCTATTTTATACCTGCATCTCACACAGAAGATGTTTGGATTAGGTGGTATTAGCGGGTATGAGGCGGCCTCGATTAGGTGCAAGGAGAGGTTGGATCAACTTGGATTGCTTTCTCTGGAATGCAGGAGTTTGGGGGGAGACTTGATAGAAGTATATCAGATCATGAGTGGCGTAGATTAGATAGTCGGAAACTTTCTCCCAGGGTGGAAATGCCAAACTCTAGAAGCTAATAGCGTTAAGGAGTGAGGAGCAGAGTTTAAAGATGTTCAGGGCAAGTTATTTAAATAGACGATGGTGGGTGCCTGGAATGTGCTGCCAGGGGTAGTGGCCGTGGCAGATATTATAATGGTATTTACAAGAGTTTTAGACAGGCATGTGGATACGCAGAGAATGGAGGGATAGGGATCATATGCAGGCAGATAAGATTAGTTTATTTTCGCATCATCTTCACTTGAGACATTGTGGACCAAAGGGCCTGTTCCTGTGCTATACTGTTCTATGTACTATGAGTCTGATCGGCCCATCGGATGCATATTGGCTCCTGGAACAGCAACCTTATTCCTCCTATTTTTCATCTCATCATTTCAATGCAGCTTTAAATTTTTATTTTTTTAAAATTAATTATTCTCATGTATGTCTGTCAACTCAATTTGATTCTGTTTTGTCATGCACCAACATGAGGGGTACATAATTTCTCATTTTCAGCCTCTTTTTCCCTGTGGCTATCAAACTGTACAACTCCTCCCCCTTCCCTCCCCCCCACCCCCCTGCCAACCCCTCCCCCTTTGCACATCCCCAACCCTTTCCACTCGTCACTTTAATTTCATGTTTCACGTATGTTGTGTTTTATGACTGTTGGCAGAAAGTAAAGTTCTAATGTATCATGTCGTATTGTATTACAGTGGCAAACAGCATATTAACATTTCTTTGAGATGTGGGAGGAATGCAGAGCACCTGGGTGAAAACTTCCCCCAGCCACGGAGAGCAGCCAGGGTCAGGATTGAACCGGGGACGCTGGGTGAGGCACCACCGTGACATCCTTGAGCACAGCCGGATAGGGGCGGACCTCGGCCTTGTGTGTCATCGAGTGTCTGTGGCTGACATCTCTGTCCAGCCCTGACCTGTGCACATTCTAATCCTGGCAACAAATGAATAGATAGTAGGAGGAGGAGCCTAGGGTGAACTTTAGACCAATGGTAAAACTCCAATAATATCCACTCTCACTGCTCAGAAATCCCAGCGTTTGCCTCACTGCTGGTGTTTCCGGCCTCCCTTTAAATCCACTCAGCCCTTTATTTTCCGTGTTTCCCTTCAGTTCACAGGAGCCCCACGTTACATGTTGTCTTTAAACCCTTTACGGTCTGCACTCCCTTTACACTCACTGGGGCAGCATTTGCCACCTTCCCTTTAAAACACATCATTGTTGTAGAAGGAATGTGGGAAGCGATGCCCCTTTAAGTTTGTTGGGGCCCATTTTCCCTCTCTCCCTATAAACTCACCAGGGTCCTGTTTCTCACACTTCCGACAAACTCATTGGTGCCCCATTTCCAACACTCCCTTTAAATGTATCTGGGACCACAATCCTGCATTCCATTTAAACGCATATGTTGCACTGAAAATTTGATTAGTCCACTGTATAACATCCCAACAAAACTGAAATGAACTTTTTCTTTGACTTCTCTAACTTCAAGTAGCCCTTGCTTTCCCTCGCTCTCCATCCCCTCCCCTTCCCAGTTCCTAGACCAGTCTTACTGTCTCCCACAACATTTTATCTTTATTTGCTTTGTTGTTACTTTCTCCCAACTAACAATGACCTACACTACATTTTAGAAACGTAGAAACATAGAAAATATGTACAGGAGGAGGCCATTCGGCCCTTCGAGCCAGCACCGCCATTCATTGTGATCATGGCTGATCGTCCCCTGTCAATAACCCGTGCCTGCCTTCTCCCCATATCCCTTGACTCCACTAGCCCCTAGAGTTCTATCTAACTCTCTCTTAAATCCATCCAGTGATTTGGCCTCCACAGCCCTCTGTGGCAGGGAATTCCACAAATTCACAACTCTCTGGGTGAAAAAGTTTGTTCTCACCTCAGTCTTAAATGACCTCCCCTTTATTCTAAGACTGCGGCCCCTGGTTCTGGACTCGCCCAACATTGGGAACATTTTTCCTGCATGTGGTTTGTCCAGTCCTTTTATAATTTTAAATGTCATCCTTATAAACTCCAGTGAATACAAGCCTCGTCTTTTCAATCTTTCCTCATATGACAGTCCCGCCATCCCAGGGATCAATCTCGTGAATCTACGCTGCACTCCCTCAATCACAAGGATGTCCTTCCTCAAGGGCATCCTTGTGATTGAGGCAGTGCAGCGTAGGTTCACGAGATTGATCCCAGTGATGGCGGGACTGTCGTATGCTGTCATTTTCCTTGATCTCCATTCTCATTGTCCTGTTTTCACACCTTACACTTTCTTATCCAAACACTTCCTTATTTATGTACCGCCCACTCCCCTGACATCAGTTTGAAGAAGGGTCTCGACCTGAAATGTCACCTGTTCCTTCTCACCAGAGATGCTGCCTGTCCCGCTGAGTTACTCCAGCATTTTGTGCCTAAAGCTGAAATTAAAGTGTATTGTTGCATTAATCCAAATAATATCCAAAAAGTGGTAAAATCTGCCAGTCCACCAACATCAAAGTCCTGAGGGTGCCAGGTTAGCAGAGTTTCACTATTCTGAGGAACATTCCTTGTGCCTTATAAACATTCTGGATCAGGCATTAGTGTGAGGTGGAATGTGGCGGGATGTAAACGGGAAGCGTGTGTGGGAAGGAACTGTAGATGCTGGTTTATACCGAAGATGGAGACACAATGGAGTAACTCAACGGGTCAGGCAGCAACTCTGGCGAGAAGGAATGGGTGAGAATATCCAGTCTGAAGAAGAGTCCTGACCCGAAACGTCACCTATTTCTTTTTTCCAAAGATGCTGCCCGACCCGCTGAGTTACTCCAGAATTTTGTATAAACAGGAAGGGGATTGTTACAGAGCCCTGCAGCATAGAAACAGACTCTTTAGCCCACCCAGTCTCTGGTAATCATCAAGCACTCATTTACGACCAACCCACATTCTCTTCGATTTCCCCCAGTTTCCACCTAGGGGCAATTTTGTAGCGGCCAAATAACCTACAAAACCGTACGTCTTTAGGATGTGGGGAAACTTCAGCACCCCGGGCAAATCCCTGGGGTCAGGTATGTGTTCTTGATCGCAATATGAAGCACCATGAGACTGAATTCCCTGATGCACAGTCCTGCACTGCCCATTGATATACCCACACCTCCAGTCAAACCCTTCCCCAGTCCACTCTATAGCACCCACCCTCATCCAACTCCAGCTCCATTGCCACTCTCTCCACCTTCCCCCCCCTCAGCCAACAGCACCCCCTCCCCACCCCTTAACCCCCTCTCCCCACCCCTTACCCCCCCTTCCCCTCCCACATCTCACCCCCCCTCCCCTCGACAGCCCGCCTTACCTGATGCACTGTGACTGCACGCATCTTCCAGCTGCGCACACATTCCACCGTGCTGCCCACTGACACCCCCAGTGCCCGCTATCCACTGCCCCTGCCCTCTCTGGCAAGGCCGGCTCAGGATCTCCTCCACAGAGTGAGCCAGGGCGGGCTTCCTCCCATTTCTGCTCCCACTCATCCTCACCCTGCTCCGAGGAACGGCGGTAGAGCTTCTCGGCTCGGCCTTACCCACCCTCAGGCTTGCAGCTCCGACTTCTTGTCCCACTAAGGCCGCTTTCCCCAAGCCTCCGTTCCTTTACCTTCCCTCCTTGCTCCCGACCCCTCCCAGACAGCTGCCGCACTAATGTCTTTACACCTGTTATATTTAAATTATATTTACTGTTCCAACACAATCCCTTTGGCTGATTGTCCAATGGATGAATGGTTTAGTGGACTATTAAGTCTTATGATTGTTAATGAGGCCCTGGGCTGGATTACACTGTAACCAGCGTTCAATAAAACTGCCTGATAACATTGTAGTCCATAAAGCAAGCCTGTGCCTCTCAGAATATGATTTAGCGGCTAAATCCCTGCTCCCACACAAGCCCAGAGGCAAGACATTTGTACACAGAGCCCCCTCTCACCAGCCCCCGACAGCTTGTTACAACCTCTTAACTCAAAACCTGTCTCAGGTCCAATATTATCCCAGACTCGAGATAGACACAAAATGCTGGAGTAACTCAGCGGGACAGGCAGCATCTTTGCAGAGAAGGAAGGGGTGACGTTTTGGGTTGATATCCTTCTTCAGACTGACATCAGGGGAGAGGGAGATACATGGATTAAGGGCCTGTCCTACCAGCATACGACTCCATGCGATGAGCGCGATCAAACTAGAAGCGGGGGCCGCGCGGAGGTCGGGTGATCCCCTGTACAGGGTTCGTTCCCACCAGCATGCGCCTGCATGCGGCAAGCGCGACCAAACCGGCAGCGAGGGCCGCGCGGAGGTCGGGTGAGTGGCGCAACGCGGCGCAAAGTGAGGCAAACTTGGAGCGAAGTCTTAAGGTAAGTTTGCCAGGACAGAGAGGGGCACACAGAGAGGGGCACAGAGGCACACACACGAAGGCCACGGAGCCACACACATAGAGGGTCACGGAGGCACCTACAGATAAGTTCACGGAGGCACGATGTCGAGGCGGTGTGTCATGCGTCGAGGCGACTGCGAGCCGACAAGCCGTTGCTGCGCGGAATTTTTGAACATAGTCAGTTTTTCGGAGCCCCGCGCGATGTCGGGACGAACTCCGCACGGCTCAAGCGACCACGTTCGGTCGCGCTCATCGCATGGAGTTGCATGCTTGTAGGACAGGCCCTTAAGGAATTGGAAGGTTTGAAAATAGGACAAAGGGAATGGAAATCAAGGAAAATGTAGAATAGGTCATTGTTATTTGGGAGAAGATTTTGGCGGCGCAGTGATAGAGTGGCTGCCTTACAGAGTTTCGATCCCGTATCCTGTCTGTATGGAGTTTGTATGTTCTCCCCTGCTTGTGTTTTTTCAAAGATCTTCAGTTTCCTCCAAAGATATACAGGTATGTAAGTTAATTGGCTTGGCATAAGTGTAAATTGTCGCTAGTGTGCGTGGGATAGTGTTAATGTGCGGGGATCGCTGGTCGGCCTAGACTCTGTGGGCAGGAAGGGCCCGTTACCGCGCTGTATCACTAAACTAAAACTAAACATAGCAGAGATAAAATGTAGTCGGGGACAGCAAAACTGGTCGGATAACTGGGAAGAGGGAGGAATGGAGAGAGAGGACAATCCCAGATTATGATGGGTCATAGTCTCAAGCCGCTGTTTCCCAGAGACTGGTTGCCATGACATGGGCAGTGGGCAGGTGCTATAGACCTGCACGGGAAGGTAGACGCTCCCGCCCCCACGAGTCTCGGGCAGATGGGGCTCGTCATCCTGGGAAGGCGGTCCATCTAGGAGAGGGAAAACTCTGATTTAAAACCTCCACTGCCTTGTGGCCATATCCAGTCATGGAAAAGGCTCCAGGAGTAAACCTCAAGAAAATCTGGAGTCGGAGCCCCTAATGCAGTTCGTCGTTGTCTACAACCTTGCTCTGGCAGCTCCTGCGACGGCGCTGGTGCCAAACTGTAATGGCCCTGCTGTTCCTTTGGATCGATCAGCCACGTGGAGAGGGGGGACGTGCTGCATGCCCTCCATATGAGCCTGTCCTCCACATGACATCGCCCAGGCTTGCATCCAACCACACATCATCGTAAGCGATGCTGCTCTAGCCGAGGTTTGGAGAAAGCAGACAACATCTAGGATGCATCATCCATGGTCAGTCATGACCGAGGGGAGGGGGGGGGGGGGGGGGGGGGCTGCGAGGTTGCCGTGATAATTACAAATACATCTCATAGCCATAATTCTGCACTGCTGTCACCAGAGAAGATGAGAATGGCAAGGCCTTGACTAATCCTCACCTACTTGCAACTCCAGAGCAGGGAAGTGTGTGATTGTCTTCTGTATCATGCCCCTGGTGTGTAAGGAGGGATGCAAAAAGTGGGGTAATGTCGAACTAGTGTGAACGGGTGATCGATGGCCATCGTGGACTCGGTGGGCTGAAGGGCCAGTTTTTAAGCTTTATCTTTCAATCAAAACATAACTAAAGACATAGCTTACTCCGGCATTCAATGATTTACCCCTCCCTCGTGTCTCCTCTGTGTCTTGTAGTTCTGCTCTTGCTTCCCATCCTCACAGACAGAACAAGGATAGAGTTCCTCTGGTCCTCACCTTTCACCCCACCAGCCTCTACACCCAACACATCATTCTCCGACATTCCTGTTATCTCTAACGGGATCCAACCACCAGTCACATCTTCCCATCCTCACTTATTTCTACCTTCCCCAGAGACCGCTCCCTCCAGCTCTCATAGGTTCACTCATCCCTTCCCATCAAACCCACCCCTTCTCCAGGTAGTTTCCCCTCCAACCACAGGAGATGTAACACCTGTCCTTATACCTCCACCCTCCACCCTCCATCCATGGACCCCAGCAGTCCTTTGAGGTGACACAGTGGTTTGCATCCACCTCCCGTAACCTCATCTACCGCATCTGGTGTTCCCAATGTGGCCTCCTTTATATTGGCGAGACGAAGCAAGGACCCAACGTCCGTTTTGCCGAACACTACCGCGCAGTTCGCAAAGGCCTACTGGATCTTGGTTGCCAATCATTTTAAATCACCTTCCCCACACTGACCTTTCTGCCTTGGGCCTCCTCCTTGCGAGCAAGGTCACACACAAACTGGAGGGACAGGACTTCATGTTCTGCTTGGGTAGCTTAACAACGGTATTAACGTTGAATTCTCCAATTTTAGGTGACGACAAAACCCTCATTCCCTTCCTTCCCGAACCCATTTCCTTCCACCCCAGCCCACCCCATGAGTCCCACCTGGACTCAAACCGATTTCTGTCCGAAGAAGGGTCCCAACCCGAAACGTCACATATCCTTTTTCTCCAGAGACCCACTGAGTTACTCCAACACTTTGTGTCAATCTTCGGTATAGACCAGCGCCTGCAGTTCCTTTCTACATATGTGGTCTGTATATTGGTGTGGCGTGGGCTCAGAATGGCTGCCTGACATAGAGACACGCTCTGAAAGGAAATGCACCATCCTCCTGCATAAACTCTTGGGTTTGACAACACAATTTCTTGGTCTCACACCGCCTGGCCACCCTCCAGCTTCTTAATGAGACACACCGACACAAATGAGTCCAACCACTTGTCACGGAGCCCATTCCGTGGACTTGTTTTCAGGAGAGAGTCACTTATGTCATGTGGCAAGACAGCTAATTTGTAAAGACAGGTGCATGCAACTAAGTAATTTCTGCTTAATGATTAATTTTCCTTCTCTCAGTCCAGCAGCATTAGCAGCCGCCTGTCTCAAGAGGCTGTGTTCATGACAAACAGTAAATTAACAGCCCCCGCTTAGCTGAACTCTTAAATCAGTAATAGGAATTATCTTAAGTCTTGATTATCTAAACTGATTTAATGACTCGAAACTGCTGGTTGCAGCTCTACTAATTATTATTCCTGAGGGAACCTGATAAAACCAGACTGATTCTGATTCCCATCGCCTTACTGTTGAAAGGCAGGCGATTAAATAACCTGATAGTTCCTCAGCAGATACCAATGTCTTCCCAAACCTTTAGGAGAGGATGTGTGCTGAAGAATGCTCTGGGATGCGGGGAATGAATCAGTTAACAACAACCAGAATCCCTGACACACCTTTAACATGGATTTTAGTTTAGTATAGTTTAGAATTCCCAACCTTTTTCATCCCATTGACCCCTGGCAATTTTAATAGCACATAATAATGTCATTTCATGAACAACTAATGATGAACAGACACCAGAACCAACACAGTCAGTCAATGAGAAAAAATATGTACAAATCCTGAATCAACAAATTTACCCCCTGGGTAGGCAAAATTTACCCCCTAGGGGTACATTTACCCTAGGTTGGGAACCTTTGGTTTAGAGAAACAGGCCCTTTGGTCCGTGCCGACCAGCAATCCCTGCACGTGTCCTGCGTATCACCTTTAAATACTCTCCGTCTGACTTTAAAGCAATGCCCTCTAGTCTTTGACATCTCCATCCTGGGTAAAAGAGTTATGGTTGTCGTCCCCTTGTATGCCTTTCATAATTTTACATACTTCTATCAGCTCCCCTTTAGATTTTAGTCTTTAGACTGTAGCGTTACAGCGCGGAAACAGGCCCATTGGCCCACGGAGTCCGCGCCGACCAGTGATCACCCCGTACACTAGCAATGTCCTATACACTAGGGACAATTTACAATTTTTACCAATGTTAGGCAACATCTCTGGGGAAAAGGAATAAATGACGACTCTCCCGCTCTCGGTATTCTCCTCCAATCCTGGTCCCTCAATCATTCCCAAATGTAATCTCTCCAGGGTTAATTCCAAGACGTTGAACTGCCAAAACCCAGGCTGTGAAATTCACTTCATCCCCTTAACCTCTTGTTAAGGCATTCCTTAAAACCTCAGACCATTACTTTGGTTTGGCTACATTTGGAGTATTGTGCGCAGTTCTGGTTGCCACATTACAGAAAGGCTTCGGAGAGGGTGCAGAACAGGTTTACCAGAACGCTGCCTGGATTAGAGGGTATTAGCTATAAGCCGAGGTTCAGCAAACTTGAATTGTTTTCTCTGAAATGCCGGAGGTTAAGAGGAGCCTGGCACAGTTGTGGAGTTGCTGCCTCACAGCGCCAGAGACCCGGGTTCCACCCTGATCCCCTCTACACTAATAGTATCCTACACATTAGGGACAATGTGCAATTTTATTTTGACCTAAACCAATTAGCCTATAAAACTGCACGCCTTTGGAGTGAGTGAGGAACCCGGAGCACCCAAAGGAAACCCACACGTTCACAGGGAGAACGTACAAATTGCAGCTGTGGTCAGGATCGAAACCAGGGTCACTGGCTCTGTAAGGTTTCTGATCTAAGCTCTCTTACCATGGAATTCAGCTCCTTTCACTAAAAATAATATATTGTGTAGATAAAAATGCTGGAGAAACCCAGCGGGTGAGGCAGCATCTACGGAGTGAAGGAAATAGGTGACGTTTTGGGTCGAGACCCTTCTTCAGACTGAAGAAGGGTCTCGACCCGAAACGTCACCTATTCCTTCGTTCCATAGATGCTGCCTCACCCGCTGAGTTTCTCCAGCATTTTTGTCTACCTTCGATTTTTCCAGCATTTGCAGTTCTTTCTTAAACATATTGTATAGATATTTCATTTTTATCTTTACTCTCATTCCCAATCCCCCAACCCATACTCATCAAAGTTGTTGCTTCAACAGTCTGAGTGTAGCCTGGGATCCTGTCCAATATTTCCTCGGGCAGGAAAACCCGAATCCTGCCTGATATTCCCTCAAACAACTTAGTAGAAGCTAATAATACTTCCCCTGGTAGGAACTGCAGATGCTGGTTAATACATTGTCGGACACAAAATGCAGGAGCAACTCAGAAGGTCATGCAGCATCTCTAAAGTATATGGGTAGATGATGTTTTGGGTCGAGACCCTTCTTCAGATTGTCTGAGTATAGAAATTGGGAGGTCATACTGCCGATATATTAGACATTGCTGAGGTCACATTTGGAGTATTGTGTTCAGTTTGGGGCAACATGTTGTTGGGAAGATGTTGTCAAGCTGGATAGGGTGACAAGGGTGGTGCCAGGACTCGAGGGGCCTGAGCTATAGGGTGAGGTTGAGCGGGCCAGGACTCTACTCCTTGTAGCGCAGGAGGATGAGGGGTGATCTTATAGAAGTGTACAACATCATGAGAGGAATAGACCAGGCACAGAGTCTCCTGCCCACAGTTGGGGAAGTTAGAACCAGAGCATGTATGTTCAAGGTGAGGGAGGGGAAAGGTTTAATAGGAACCTGAAGGGTAACGTTTTTACCCATAGGGCGCTGGGTGTATGGAACGAGCTGGCGGAGAAAGTAGTTGAGGCAGGTATTATCATAATTTTTAAGAAAATTAAGTAAGTACATACTTAGATAGATTTAAAGGGAACATTTGGCAAATGCAGGCAGGTGGAACTAATGTAGATCGGACATGTTGGTCGGTGTGGGCAGGTTGGGCCGAAGGGCCTGCTTCCTCACTGTATGACTCTATTGTCCATGGGCCTGCATGTGGCTGTGGTCAACAGTCATCTGAACCTGTATCCTTATCATGGAGTGCTTTAATAGAGGGTTTTTTCTCTCTATTTAAACTTTCAGAAGAGCCAGGTTAAGGCATCAGGCATATACCATACTGTTTCAGCTACACCAGATTTTCACAAGATGTCCATTTGAAGCACAGGAGTACCTCTTGCCCGTCACCATGTTGACACATGAGTCGTGGAAGGTCACTGAGTGAGGCTTGAAATGAAAGAGGGGTTCAATTAAGAGGCTGATAATTTTTAATTAACTGCACAAATAAACCCTTTCACGGTGCTGATAAGCTTTTTTAAATTGCGGCCCGTTTCCTTTGTTTGCACATTGATTAAACATCTATGGCTTTTATTGAATCAATCCTTTCAATCAGCCCGACTTTCATTGGGAGTCGGGAGATGAATCAACTCTCCCATAAAACAGGGAGATACCAGCGTAGTTATTTCAACAGATATTCCAACGGAGAGAGAACATGACAGCTGGCCACGAGATAACGTGCAACTCAAGGACTTCTATCTAATGAACAGACAGACTGAACCTCTGTGCTCAGGTTATATGGCTTCAGTTGTCTGTTCCTGTTTGCATTCGCTTAGCTGCAATGTGAAGTATCCATCCATCCTGAATCCAAACACCTTGATACTGTAGATGCTGGAGTGACTCAGCGGGACAAGCAGCATCTCTGGAGAGAAGGAATGGGTGGTGTTTTGGGCGGAGACCCTTCTTCAGAACGAGAGTCAGGGGAGAGGATGACACAAAGATAAGGAAGGGTAAGGTGTGAAAACGAGACATCAAAAGAGATGGGGTTCAAGGAAAATGTACAATAGAGCATTGTTAGCTCAGAGAAGGTGACATTGATGTTCATCGATACTGTAGATAGACACCCAATGCTGGGGAGTAACTCAGCGGGACAGGCCGCATCACTGGAGAGAAGGAATAAGTGATGTTCCGGGTTTAATCTGACTGTGGGAGCTGTCTGTATGGAGTTTGTATGTTCTCCCTGTGACCGCATAGGTTCACACCAGGAACTCCGGTTTACTCCCACACTCCAAAGACGTGCAGGCTTGTAGGTTAATTGGCTTAGGTATAAATTGTAAATTGTCCCTAGTGCATCGGATATTGCGAATGTATTGCATTGTGTAGTGGGATCTTCTATATCTACTTGGGACACAGGGAGGAACTATGGTGCAGTTTTGCTGTGCAGCATCAATTAACATTGCATCCTCAATTCTGAGGAGTGTCATTTTAACCACTGCTCTCTGGGATATCTTAGGCATAGATGTCACTTTCATTGCTGAGCCCAGAATATAGAATATGTTTTATGGGTGGCACAGTGGCACAGAGGTAGAGCTGCGGCCTTACAGCACCAGTAGACCCAGGTTCGATCCTGACTATGGGTGCTGTCTGTACAGAGTTTGTAACTTCTCTCCGTGACCGCATGGGTTTCCTCCGAGATCTTCGGTTTCCTCCCACATTCCAAAGACGTATGGGTTAATTGGATTGGTACAAGTGTAAATTGTCCCTAGTGTGTGTAGGATGGTGTTAATGTGCGGGGATCGCTGGTTGGTGCAGACTCGGTGGGCCGAAGGGCCTGGCTCCATGCTATATCTTTAAACTAAACTAAACATAGAACAGTACAGCATTGGACATAGGCTCTTCGGCCCACAATGTCCGTACTGAACATAATTCCAAACAAATTTCTACCTACACGTGATCAATATCTACCCATTCCCTGCATATCAATGTGCCTATACAAAAGCCTCTTAAATGCCACTATCTAATCTGCATCCACCACCACCACCCCTGGCAACGTGTTCCAGGCACCCACCTCTCTGTGTAAAACCCATGTCTCACACATCTCTTTTAATTATCCGCTCTCATCTTAAGGCTATGCTTTCTAGTATGGCTTTCTACCGGAAGAATTTACCCTATCTCTGCCTCTCATAATTTTAAAACATTTCTATCAGATCTCCTCTCAGCCTCTGGCACACCAGAGAATACAATCAAAGTTTGCCAGACCTTCCCTTATACCTGACGCCCTCAAATCCACACAGCCGTCTGAAGAAGGGTCTCGACCCGAAACGTCACCCATTCCTCCTATCCAGAGATGCTGCCTGTCCCGCTGAGTTACTCCATCATTTTGATACAATCTATTTTACCTATCTTCAGCATTCTGGTAATCCTCTTCTGCACCCTCTCTCAAGCCTCCACACCTGGCATGACGTACAAAAGTGTAAAAATGCGCACCTCCAGATTGTGGGACAGTTTCTTCTCAGCTGTTATCAGGCAACTGAACCATCCTACCAACAACTAGAGAGTGGTCCTGAGCTACCATCTACCTTATTGGAGACCCTCAGACTATCTTTAATCCCGTTTTACTGGACTTTACCTCGCACTAAACATTAATCCCTTCATCCCCTGCCTGTACACTGTGGATAGTTCGATTGTAATCGCGTGCAGTCTTTCCGCTGACACAACAAGCACACAACAAAATGTTTCTCACCGTACCTTGGTACACTTAACAATTAACTAAATTAAACTAAACCCCTTTCCTGAAATGCGGTGACCAAAACTGCACTCAGAACTCCAAATGTGGCCTAACCAATGTTCCATAAAGCTGGAATATCATTTCCTGACTGATATATTCCATGCCATCCTATCAAGGCAAGCTGACTATACACCTTCTTTGCCACTCTATCTACTTGTCTTTCTACACTCAGAGGTTTTTGGACATGCACCCCAAGAAATACATAATACCATGAATAGCTTTGCCATTAACTGTATACTTTCCTTTTACATTCAACCTCCCAAAGTGCAACACCTCTTCCTCGGTTTTAATTCTCCATCTGCCATTTTAGTTTAGTTTAAGGATACAGCGCGGAAACAGGGCCACCGAGTCCGCACCGACCAGCGATCCCCGCACACTAACATTACGGTACACACACTGGGGACAATTTACAATTGTACCAAGCCAATTAACCTATGTCTTTGGAGTGTGGGAGGAACTGGAGGTACTGGAGAAAACCCACGCAGGTCACGGGGAGAACATACCAACTCCGTACAGACAGCACCCTTCGTCAGCACCGAACCCAGTTCTCTACCGCTGCGCCACCGTGCTGCCTCTTCGGCCATTTCTGTAATTTATCTATGTCCCGCTGTATACAGAATGCATTCTCCCATTCACTGGCCCTGCCCAGACCATCGGCAGTTCTGCATTTCCATATTTCCATGAGGCCACTCAACCCACTCAGCCTATGCTGGCTCTCGGGGCACTCCCTTCTGATCTATTCTCCCACTTATTTCCCTGTAACCCATTTTCTCTCTCTCGTCCGTCAAATCTCTGAAATTCTTCTACCGGCCGCCAGCGTCGAATCTCCGCCCAGCTCGGCCTGTGGACTTTTGGAGCCACGGACCCCGGTGGCAGGTGGCCGATTCAGAGGACCAGGCCGCTGAGGATGATCTACCGCCCGACGTTGGGGTTCCATCATTCCCGGCCAGAGGGCCTGGACATCGGGCCGCCCGTAGCAGCGATTGCGGGGGGCTCGGGAGGCCACAACCACAGGGGAACATCGGGGAACATCAGCCAGAAGTTTGACTGGACTTTGGTTCCTTCCCCCACAGTTGGAGAACTTTGGTGCCGCTGTGGGGATGTTTTGTGTTGTGGACTATTTTGTTCTGTGTTTTAGTTTTTTTTATTCGTATGGCTGTATGGGAAATAGCATTTTGTTGTCTCTTACTTGAAGACAATGACAATAAAATTGGATCAAATCGAATCAAACCACCCACCTGCATCTACATATTAGAGGCAATTTATAGTTCATGTCCATTCAATCCATTCACCCATTGAGTCTATTCTGCCACTGAATCATAGCAATCTATCTTTCCCTCTCAACCCCATTTTCCTGCCTTCTCCCCCCAACCCTTGACACCCTTACTAATCAAGAATCTGTCAATCTCCGCCTTGAAAATACCCAATGACTTGGTCTCCACGGATTCACCACCCTCAGTCTAAAGAAATTCCTTCTCATCTCCTTTCTAATGGTGCGTCCTTTTATTCTGAGGCTATGCGCTCCAGTCCTGGACTCTCCCACCAGTGGAATCATCCTCTCTGCATCCATTCCATTCCGGTAGGTAATATACTAACGAATATATCTTTGGGATATGGGCGGAATTCAGAGCATCCAGAAAAAAACAATGTCGTTACAGGTGGAACATGCAGACTTCACACACATACAGCGCCGAGTTTGGGGTTGAACCTGAGTTCCTGGGGTTACAAGGCGGCATCTCTATCTGTTGCACCACCGTGCTGCATCAGACACACACTCAACATCTTGAAGTCTTTCAGGTGAGGCAGAGTTTCACCTGCACCTCCTCCAACCTCATCTAGTGTATCCGCTATTCGAGGTGCGGACTATATATCGGTCGATCGTTACGCCTTGGCCTACGCGATCCTCCGGTTGCCAAACACTTTAACTCCCATTCTCATACTGATCTTTCTGCCCTGGGCCTCCTCCACTGTCAGAGTGAGGCCAAACACAAATTGGAGGAACAGCACCTCATATTTTGCTTGGGTAGCTTATACCCCAGCAGTATATCGATTTCTCTAACTTCAAGTAACCCTTGCATCTTCTTTGTCCCTTCCCCACCCTAGTCGCCGTACTAGTTTCACTATTGGCCTGCTGAGTTTCACTGTATCAATCGCTATCACCCTCTCTATAGCTAACAATGGACCATTGTGGGCTCCACCTTTCCTTGACCATTGTTGCTGGCTTTGACTTGTCCTTTGGCATTCATTTCATACATTTTTTCTACGTACCTTTTCATATCTCTCAATTCCCTCTTCCTGACTCTCAGTCTGAAGAACAGTTCCGACCTGAAACATCACCTGTTCCCTTTCTCCAGAGATGCTGCCTGACCCGCTGAGTTACTCCAGCTTTTTGTGTCTATCCTTGAGGTTTTATTGGCAGTTTGGCACCAGATAAATGAACAGTCACAGGCAACATAAACCTACAGTGAACAATAATATCATGAATCACTACACGCAGGCAAGTTTGTTATCTGTGGCAACAACAAAATTGGCTGCCCATCAAAGCGCCAATCAGAATCGTGCGGCATGGTGGCGCAGCGGTGGAGTTGCTGCCGTACAGCGCCAGAGACCTGGGTTTCCATCCCAACTATGGGTGCTGTATGTATGGAGTTTGTACGTTCTCCCTGTGACCTTGCGTGGGTTTTTGCCGAGATCTTCCGTTTCCTCACACACCCTAAAGACGCGCAGGGTAGTAGGCTAATTGGCTTGGTAGAAATGTAAATTGTCGCTAGTGTGGATAGGATAGTGTTAGCGTGCGGGGATCGCCGGTCGGTGCGGACTCAGTGGACCATAGGGCCTGTTTCCGCGCTGTATCTCTGAACGAAACTAAGCTAAATATCAAGCTGAGTACCACATCATATACAGTAGAAACTGTGCCTCTTTGGATTAATGTAATTAAAGGGAATAGGGTGAAAACACTTCTGCAGCAACCACCTCCATTCTGGGTGCAAATTGTTTTAGTGGTGAGAATTGATTTCACGGTTCAAGTTTCCGTTCAAAATCATTTGCATAATTAAAGAAGTAAAATTGTCCACAGGCACACATAAATTGGCAGTGATTTAGAAAGCTATTCTATGTTTGCATTAATATTATATTTTAAGAGTGGGAACACCATGTTGCCTTATTAATATGGATGGAAATGGTTGTGTCAAAAGGAGAAACCTTCCTTTAAGCACACATCACCTGTGAATAATCTTTTTCAAAAAACATGCAAGTGACTTTAATAAATCATAGTGAAGCATTTACAGTTTCTCAGCACACATTTGTCAGTTTTTTACAATATCCATGTGCAATGTAAATGTCAGTTTCAGTTTAGTTTATTGTCATGTGTACCGAGGTACAGTGAAAAGCTTTTGTTGCGTGCTAACCAGTCAGCAGAAAGGTAATACAGGATTACAATTGAGCCATTTACAGTGTATAGATAGATACATGATAAGGGAAGATAGACACAAAACGCTGGAGTAACTCAGCGGGACAGGCAGCAACTCTGGGGAGAAGGAATGGGTGACGTTTCGGGTCGAGACCCTTCTTCAACTGCTGTACCTCCTCTGGCAGCTTTATCCAGACACCAACCATCCATTGTGTGAAAAAGTTACCCCTCAGATTCCTATTAAGGAATTGTCCTCGTTCAGACTTTAGAGGTGCGGCTCGGAAATAGGCCCTTTGGCCCACCGAGCCTGCACTGGCCAGCAATTGTCACATACACTAGCACTATCATACACATTAGAGCCAATTTACACTTTTACAGAAGCTAATTAACCTTCAAACCTGTACGTCTTTGGAGTGTCGGGGGAAACCAGGCGCACCCGGAAAAACCAACTTAGGTCACAGGGCAAACTCCGTACAGACAGTACCTGTGGTCAGGATTGAACCGGGGTCTCCAGCACTGTAAGGTAACAATGCTGCCGCTGCACCACTGTGCTGCCCTTCCACAAAGGCCCGACTGATTCCTCCACCAACACACACGCACCTGGTGGAACTTGTTGCCACGTTTAATAACTGCTCCCTCAATTTCACTCACTTCCTCCCGATTTTCCACGTTTCCCCGACTCTGATAAATGGTCTAAAAATGTTAACATGTTCCTCTAACCTCGGATGCAGATGAGTGTTCCAGTAATCTACCGAAGTTCCGTGATTTTCAGGTATCGCTTCATGAGCGCCCAATGTTTTTGGACAAACAATTGCTTATTGTTAAATGAAACTACTTTGATTCACTTAGCCGGCGCTAGGAGCCCAATCAGAATACACAATGCTGGTCTCCAACCAGTATGGTGTTGTCCACTTCTTGGAGAGTTTGGTTTAGTTTAACACAGAAGCAGGCCCTTCAACCCACTGAGTCCGCACCGACCAGCGATCCCTGTACACTAGCATTATCCTGCAAACCTGGGACAATTTAAAATTCTCTACCAAAGTGAATTAACCTACAAACCTACAAGTGTTTGGAGTGTGGGAGGAAACCAGAGTACCCGAAGAAAACCCACACGTTCACGGGGCGAACGTAAAACTCCATACAGACAGCACCAGCAGACTAATTGAGGGAGCAGGCTTAATTTGTTTTTTTGTTCCTGTAATCTAGAATCAATTACAGGAAGTCCCCAGGTTATGATAGGTGTTCTGTCCCTGAGCACCGTTTCCAACATGACCTGTTTGTGACTTAGTTTAGTTTAGAGATACAGCGTGGAAACAGGCCCTTCGGCCCACCGAGTCCGCACTGGTCATCGATCCCCGCACATTAACACTACGCTACACACACTAGGTGCAATTGTACATTTATACCAAACCAACTAACCTACACACCTGCACGTCTTTAGAGTATGGGATGAAAATGAAGATCTCAGAGAAAACGCACGCAGGTCTCGGAGAAAACGTACAAACTCCGTACAGACACGCACTTGCAGTCATGATCAAACCCAGGGCCTCTGGCACTGTAAGGCAGCAACTCCACCGCTGCGCCACCGTGCCGCACTTGAACTGTTTGTGTCAGAAATGAACAAAGGTGGTGTGTCGGAGAGGATTGCAGAAGCAGTTGGGACGGGAGAGTAAGCGGTCACGGGGAGAGTGGCCACAAGAGGCCTCACTCACTCAGTGTCTGCTCAGTGCTCGCAACTCTGCTCATCTGGACTCAACCCCCGATTGTCAGGGCTTGTGCGGTTACGGAGAGGAGAAACACGGATATATATATATACACGGATATATTAAACGTAAAGTGGATAGGTATATGGACGGGAAGGGAATGGAGGGGTATGGTCTGAGGGCAGGTAGATGGGACATGGGGAAAATGAATGGTCGGCACGGACTGGAAGGGCCGAGAAGGCCTGTTTCCATGCTGTAATTGTTATATGGTTATATTTTTATATATATCCCAAGCGGCCCACCCAAATGCTCATGTGCATTGACAGCATGTCCACGCGTCAGGCGTTCATTACTCCGAGAGGACCTGCAGCAAACATATCTATGTAAATAAAAGTGAGACACAAATTTCAAAGAGTTTTACATTTTATTTATCACTCTGTCGCTTGTACAATGACAAAGGCAGAAGACAGCTCTGCTTTGTGCTGAATGAACAGTTCTCTGAAAAGTCATCAGCTCATTGTGGTAAAGAGTGAGATCTGCTGTACAATGATGGGAAACAATCCACCAGTTCTGCAGGCCTTCCTACTGTCCCCCGCTTTCACTCGCGCAGTCCTCCAAACTGTCTCTCACCCCCCAATGTGGACTCTAGTTGTCCACCCATCTCCAAAGGAGTTCCCAGTTGTCCACTCATCTCCAATGGTGTTCTCAGATGTCCACCCATCTCCACTGGTGATTCTAGCTGTCCTAACATCTCCAATGGTATTCTGAGCTGTCCAACCATCCCCCAGCTCCCAGTCACCCAACCATCCTCCAATGGTGATTCTAGCGATTCCACCCTTTCCACCAATGGAGTTTCCAGCTGTCCATCCCTCCCCAATGTTTTCCAGTTATTCAACCATCCACCAATGGTGGCCTAGATGTCCAGCCACTCACCAATGGTGATTCTAGCTATCCAACCATCCACCAATGGTATTGCAGCTGTCCGACCATCCACCAATGGGTTTCCAGATGTCCAACCAGCCACCAATGGTGACACTAGGTGTCCAAACAACCACCATGTTATACCAAGTGTCCAACTATTCACCAAAAGTGATCCTAGCTGTCCAGTCGTTCACCAAATCGTGTTCATAACTATCCCAACAACCTCTAATGGTATATCCAGCTGTCCAATTATCTCCCCATGGTGTTCCTAGCTGGAGCACTGTGCACCAACTGTGCTCCAAGATATCAATGCCTTTTCAGCAGTACTGGAGCATGTCAACAGTGCTTTCAGTACTCTCAAGAGGACTAACGGATCTCCAATAATAACAGCAGTCAAACGATATTCCAAATAGCTCAGCATCTCCAAGTGTACATTATGTGGTCCAGCAGTCCTTCCAATGCATTTAAATCATTCACTAAACTTCTAGTCTTACTCTAATCATTTCAATAAGTCCATAAATTAAATAGTATTTGAAAATTCAGCAGTCTCATAATGGGCCCAGCAATACTCCAATGTATGTTATAATTACAACAGGTCAAATAAATCAAAGTCCCGTCCAATCTTACAGTGCGCTTTTGGTCATTTTAAGGGGCACAATTGTGTCAGAGATTGTTAATTAATCTTTTGTTGACAGTCCAAGGAGAGAAGCATTTCAGAAGCAGTTTCCACAGGTCAAACAAGGTCTCTCATCGTGTTAAAGGTCCAACATTCTCAATAATGTCCGAAGGCCTGCTAACTACTTGATGCTCCAAACAGTCACAGTCTTCCATTAAATGTCCACTCCAATACAATACTGCGCTCTAACCCAAGCATCCTGAGGCTTGAACAATGAAAATGCAGTTCATCCATCCTGTTCTCCTTGAGGACAAAAAGTGTGAGAAGAATGGCATGGTAAAACGAATACCTGGAAGATAGATTGTTGTTGTGGGACACCAAAAACTACTGAATTGCTTTTGTTTGCTTGTTATACCGATGGCTTTCATCATTATGTATCCATTGAGGAATACGTGGCAACCTGCGCTTTAACAGAAAGACCTGACGTACGTGGACGTTTTAAAAAAAAAACTGAAAAAGGGCAAAAACTAAAACTGAACAATTTCTAACGGATAGACACTAAAAGCTCGAGCAACTCAGCGGGTCAGGAGGCATCTCTGGAGAGAAGGAAAAGGTGACGTTTCGGGTCGAGACCCCCTTCTTCGGGCTTTTTAAATTTTTAAAGGATCTGATGCACGCCCCTGAAGTCAAGAACTGCTGGTCCACTGAAACTGGGTCGATTGGCTGACAGAAGTGCAGACTAACAAATGACCAAACCAGTTAAACCAAGGTCCACTCCTCCGGATCACTCACTGTGTGGTGGGAACTATTATACATTCTCCCTAGATTTATTTGAGCCAAGAGAAAAATATAATGAAGAAACTCCTTTCAAATGTAGCGGAAAAATCATTTCAAATATTGCCTTTACTCATTGCAGCATCATTGCAGCATCCACCAATATCTTGCACAAAGCTGCTTCAATGGTTGTTTCCTACTAACCCACCCTATGGGTTTCTTGTAAATGTAATGACTCTGAAACATTTTGTCGAAACAAAATTTGAAACATGGGGAAATCAAGTAAATTTAGCATCATCAGCCTAGGTAACCTGACCTCAACAAGTTCCAACCCACATTTGGGTGGCTTTTGGATTCAAACACATTATAATCCTTGACATGCATCAAGGGCGGCTCTGCTTTCATCAAGATTTCAACTTAAACTCAGCTGTGAGAGGTGGCTACCTAGCCCCATCCGGAGAGTATAGAAATATTTTAGTAGGATTTAAAGAATTTGGCAGCTATTATTAGTTTTGAGCATAGATAATCTTCCTCTTCAGAAACACCAATGTTCAGCACTTTCCGTCATTCCTGCACATCACTGATCAAAAATCACAAATCTAAATCTTTGGGGAACGGAATTGTATTTTCATCATCTCCCCAGCCACAAAAAAAACTTCCCAATCAAAAATCAAAGACATTTCTTTGATTCTAATCCAATCCTAGTGAGGTCAATAATATAAATCAGCCCATCCTTCTAATTAAAAGCTGTTTAAGATGATAAAAATCAAAGCATTATCCTTGGGTCAGACCAAATAATCCATCTTAAACATACTGACAAACCAAAAATCTTTTTTAAATTTATATTGAAACTTATTCTGATCATTGTGGGGACCACACTCTCTCCAGCCTAAATCAGTCATTTTGTTCTGAATTCTACTGTCAACACAATAGGAACCAGAATGTAGCCGTAAACTTTCATTCTGCCATTGGAAACGTCCACCCTTAACCCCACTGGCATTTACTTCTGATCCGAACCAAGAGCAAGAGCTTTCATAAGGTTATAAATGATAGGAGCGGAATTAGGCCATTTGGCCCATCAAGTCTACTCCGCCATTCAATCATAGCTGAATATATCTCTCCCTTCTAACCCCATTCTCCTGCCTTCTCCCCATAACCCCTGACACCCGTACTAATCAGACATTAATTGGCATCTGACAATCGAAGGCCATTGGCATTGCTTTTAGAAGCAGAATTCAGCAAGGCCTTCACCTCAATGACAATGGCTTTGATCCTGAATGCAACTGGAAAGATTGGTTCAGGAAGCTTCAGGATTAAGGATGGCAAAATACGGTTGAGGGAGACCAACACTGCAGTAGCTTGTCAGATGCTTGTTACTAAATCACACCGAGCTACGAACAGCACAGCTGTTACTGGCGCTCACCACTGCACCTACTGATCTCGTTTTGTGTGTGCGTGCGTGTGTGTGTGCGTGTATGTCTGTGTGCATGTGTGTGTGTGTGTGCGTGTGTGTGTGTGCGCGTGTGCGTATGTGTGCGTGATTGCGAGAGAGAGAGAGAGAGAGAGTGAGAGTGTTTGTGCGCATGAGGCAACAGGAATAAAGTGGTCAGCTCCTGAAGGGTGCACTCAAGGATGGAGCTCCTCTGGTCACCGGCCAACGGATGCTGCAGGGAACGGCCTTCGTGCAAAAGCCCGGACCTTCCCGCCCTCAATCCACACGGGGCGGCTTGGACATTGGTGACCCACCGAGGGAGGGCAAGGCAATAAATGAGGTGGGACAGTGGGGAGGTCTTAAATAGTGAACAACAGGAATACTTCAACAGCGCCTTTGGAGGACTCAAAATAAGCTCTTGTCGGTACAACCTTTCCACCCAAAGCCTGACAGTTGGCGGGCACACACGTAAATTTTGGTTTCGATTTCTGCATGTCTCGCTGTACACGGCAGCCCCATTTCACTCCTCGCAGCAATACAAGTGAAGGTGGTTCCGAGGCAGCTTGCCGCGATCTCAGCTGTTGTTCTCGGCAGTCAAGTACTTGAGAGCGGCAAACCCATAGCGGCGGGACATGTCCTGCTGGAACTCCTCCTTCAAAGTCTTCAGGCAGATCCGATATTGCTTGTTGGAGCGGAATTTGGTGATGTCAAAGCTGGGAGCATGAGGCATGTGGATCATGTATGCGTTGGGGAGCACAACAAACTCATATTCCTGCAAGCACAGGGAGAGAGAGAGAGGTACACGGAACACTCGGTTAGACTATGTACACAGGCAGCAGACAGTAGTCCCAAGACTTTGGCATAATGGGAGCATTCCCGTCTCCAAGGTATAAGGATGGAAGGGTTCACGGTGAGTGGGGTCTACAATGGGGTCTGATATCCAGGGGGGTTGTGAGGGGAGGGGACAATGTGCCGGGAGTGTTCCCGGCGAGCGGGGTCAATCCATCCATCAGGCCCGGCTTGTCACGTCAACGGGACCCGCGCCACGAGGAGGGGCCCGCGCGCGAGCAAGCGGCAAGAGCGAGGTGGGCTGTCAGAGACTGAGGTAGGCCTTCGAAGAGCGAAGAGGGCCATCGATGTATGAGGAGGGCCATCAATGTACGGGGCCGTCGGAGAATGAGGAGGGTCGCCAGCGAGAGACTGGGGCGGCCGAGAACAAAGCAATGAGATTGTAGCTGACTTTAATAAGGTCATAAGAAATAAGAGTAGAATTAGGCCATGCGACCCATCAAGTCTATGCCATTCATTCATGGCTGATGTATCTCTCCCTCCGAAGCTCATTCTCCTGCCTTCTCCCCATAACCTCTGACACCCATGCTAATCAAGAATCTATCTATCCACTGACTTGGCCTCCACAGCCTTCTGTTGCAAAGAACTCCACATATTCACCACCCTCTGACTAAATAAATTTCTCCTCATCACCTTCCTAAAAGAACGTCCTTTAATTCTGAGGCTATGACCTCTGGTCCTAGACTCTCCCAGTAGTGGAAACATCCTCTCCACATCCACTCTATCCAAGCCTTTCACTATTCTGTATGTTTCAATGAGGTCCCCCTAGCCATTGACTATGTTGACATATTCTGTTGTGCTGCTGTAAGTAAGAATTTCTTGCTCATTCTGGAACATATGACAGTAAAACACTCTTGACTCATTCTTCTAAATTCCCTCTTTGGCATCCCACTTCTCCCGAGTCCCTCTATGAGCAAAACAGTCAACGCGCACACTGTCACAGCGCGATATTCTACGTGGATGGCGCGGTGGCAATGAGAACGGTTTGACAGCACAGCCGTGCTGCGTGGTGTATAGCAGTCCCGTACCTGCGCATCCAGTTCCATGACATGCGCTACTTTATTCCAGCCAAACCCGACGAACCTCCGGTCATACTCTGGGCAGTCACGCCTTACTACAACATAAGGCTCAAAGTCTGCCTCCCAGTCGACGTGATAAGGGGTGGTGGCTGTCCGCCACTTGGCAAAGTTGGTTGGAGCGTGACCCTTCGTCCAAACATGGTACCTGCAGAAGAAACGTAGAAACATAGAAAATGGGTGCAGGAGTAGGCCAATCGGCCCTTCCTAGCCAGCACCACCATTCAATATGATCATGGCTGATCATCCAGAATCAGTACCCCGTTCCTGCCTTCACCCCATTTCACTTGAGTCCATTATCCAACTCTCTCTTGAATACATCCAGTGAATTGGCCTCCACTGCCTTCTGCGGCAGGGAATTCCACAGATTCACAACTCTCTGGGTGAAAAAGTTTTTCCTCATCTCAGTCCTTATTCCTAAGAGAGGGGCCAGTGAGTGGTGGCCGCTTCCCGGGGCAATGGATCCATGATTCTACCTGGAGTGTCTCAGTAAATAGGATTCAGCTCCTATACCAGGTTGCTATCTACATACTGGAATCAACCTACCACAACTGGAGAGCAGTCCTGAACTACTATCTACCTCATTGGCGACCCTTGGACTATCCTTGTTCAGACTTTGCTGGCTTCATCTTGCACTAAACAGAGAAAATAGGTGCAGGAGTAGGCCATTCTGCACTAAACATTATTCCCTTATCATGAAGCTAGACACAAAAAGCTGGAGTAACTCAGCGGGACAGGCAGCATCTCTGGAGAGAAGGAATGGGTGGCGTTTCAGGTCGAGACCCTTCTTCAGACTCTCTCCAGAGATGCTGCCTGTCCCATTGAATTATCCATTGAATTGTTTGTATCTATTTTTGGTTTAAACCAGCATCTGCTGTTCCTTCCTACACGTTCCCTTATCGTGTATCTGTACACTGTAAATGGCTTGATTATAATCATGTGTTGTCTTTCTGCTGACTGGGTGGCATGCCACAGAAGCTTCTCGCCGTACCTCGGTACACGTGACGATAAGCTAAACTGAACTGAACTAATATGATGGGGCATTGCTGTTACAGGAAGACTCCACTATGATGCTGCTTCTGTGCGGTGACCTACGGGTCCCAGCCCATAGCTTTATTTGGCTGGGACATTGGATGAGATAGGAAGTACACAAGGTAATTCAACATAACACGATGTTGTTCACTCCCATTTTTACTTACATTAAGTATTCCTCTGTGGGGAGCAATCCACTGAGCTAGAACAAATTCTTTCCCCAAAATAAACATGAATGTTTTCAGGTTAATACAAGACACAGCCCCTTTTGCAGATGGGCGCTCCTGGTTGGAACACTACCGAACATTTATTTTAATGAAGAGATTATACAGGACGATTTCTCATCCTTATCAGCCTTTGTTGTATCTATTCCATGCGGCTGGTGGAGAAATGGGACGAGGTTCTTAGGAGTAAATTAGATGCATATATCTTCAGAACCACAGCTCAAGAGCCCACAGGTTTGTCGGTTGGCAGGATTGGGAACATGCCCGGAAGGCTCGTCGGTCGGAGAGACCGGTAACCCACCGGAAGGCTCGACGGTCAGTGGGACCGGGAGGGAGCTGGAGACGACGGACTCGAGGAGCGAGGGCTGGTAGGAGGGTGAATCGGGGTAATGCCACCAGCACCTTTGGCTTCGTGCAGGAAACCCCCCGGGGACATGAAGATGGCCATGCGAGGAGGGGGTCCTCAGTTGGCGGGAACTGCTCCAGTACATCGAGCACGCTTTGGACTTTGAACAACGGCTCCAAAAATGGCGGTGCACGCATGTGTGAGATACGCAAAAATAATTTATCTGTGCGGTTGCAAATGTGACAAATAAAGTTCCATCGGACCATTGACATCAGGTGGAATGCATCTTAAACAACTCTATAACAGTTAGTATCATGTCACTGTCGTTGCATGCGCGCTCGAGGCAGAAAGGAGCACCTCCCTTGTATTTACCTAAATGTGAAGAGCGTTCCCACGTCTAACATGGACAATAACTCCGCTTTGGACTTTGGGAAGGATAGACGATAGCGGAGAGTCTCAAACGCTGGCACAATTAGAGCTTTTTTAGTGTGAGCCATATCAAGCTGGACAACGGACTTCCTGCAAGAGAAAAGACACACAGTGTTCAGATCTACAAGCAAATTCTGACTGCACAGTTGTCATCCGGGTTCCTGAGTAACAGCTCGCTGGGTCATATTTCTCACCTGTCACCGTTAGCTGACAGCTTCACTGGCTGATCAGAACCTCTGCAGTCATCTCTCATTTCTTATCTTAGCTCTCAATGACGTTATCCCGAAGCAACTTCCGCGTGCAAAGTGCCAATGCATCTATACACAGCAGGATCTCAGAAGCCATAATGGGATAAACAGGCACCTGAAGCATCCATTCCCTCCACATAAAAGCAGAGATAGGTAGATTCTCAATTAGTACTGGTGTCAGAGGTGATGGGGAGAAGGGAGGAAAATGGGGTTAGGAGGGAGTGATAGATCTGCCATGATTGAATGGCAGAGTAGACATGGGCCGAATAGCCTAATTCTGCTCCTATCACGTATGACCTTATGATCATCCTGCTGAGTTTCCCTGTATGTATCTCGCTATCACCTTCCCCACAGCCAACAATGGACCATTGTGGGTTCCACCTTTCCTTGATCATCATTTCCTTTTACATATCCTTCATTCATTTCTTCTATGTACCTTCCATATCTCACTCGTTTCCCTCTCCCCTGATTTTCAGTCTGAAGAAGGGTCACCACCCGAAACGTCGCCTACTACTTTTCTCCAGAGATGCTGCCTGACCCGCTGAATTACTCCAGCTTTTTGTGTCGATCTTCAAATGATGTGCATTGGTCACAGTGTTTGGAAGGGAGGCAGGGTTTGCCTTTATAATGTCACAGAGAGATACAGCTAGGAAACAGGGCCTTCACCCATTGAATCCATGCCAACTTTTACACACCGTTTTTTATCCTAAACTTACCTTAATCCATTTATTATTCCGTCCTTCTCATCAACTTCCCACAGATTCTACAACTCATCTACACACTAGGGGAAAATTTACAGTGGCCAATTCATCCACCACCCACACCATAGTGACAGATGGTGGGAGGTAATTTAATTTTCATTTATACAGCGCAGAAACAGTTCACACTGACCAGCAATCCCCGCACACTAACACTAGGGACAATTTACATTTATACCAAGCCAAATAACCTATAAACCTGTACATCTTTAGAGTGTGGGAGGAAACCAAAGATCTCGGAGAAAACCCACGCAGGTCATGGGGAGAATGTACAAACTCCGTACGGACAAGCAACCGTAGTCGGGATCGAACCCGGGTGCTAACCAGTCAGCGGAATGACTACACATGATTATAATCGAGCCATCCACAGTGTACAGATACATGATAAAGGGAATAACGTTTAGTGCAAGTCCAGTAAAGTCCGATTAAAGATAGTTGAAGGGTGTCCAGTGAGGTAGATGTTAGCTCAGGACCACTCTCTAGTTGTTGATCAGATGGATCAACAACTGGGAAGTTGCTATCCCAGATGTCACTGAATCTGGAGGTATGTGTTTTCACACTTCTGTACTTCTTGCCTGAATGGACAGGGGAGATGAGAGAGTGGCCGGGGTGAGACTGGTCCTTGATTATGCTGGTGGCCTTGCCGATGCAGTGTGAGGTGTAAATGGAAGGAAGGTTGGTTTGTGTGATAGTTTGGGCTGGGCATTCTACAAAGTGCATGTTACAGTATGTACTTGTGTACCAGCTTTAGTATGCTTTCAGAGATGAGCCATGAAAGAGTTGCTGCCTTACAGCAGCACCAGGGACCCGTGTTCGATCGTGACTACAGGTGCTGTCTGTGCGGAGTCCGCACATTCTTCCTGTGACCTGCGTGACTTTCCCCTGCTAGCTCCGGCTTCCTCCCACGCTCCAAAGATGGACAAGTTTGTAGGTTGATTGGCTTCGGTAAAGATTGTAACTTGTCCCCAGTATGTAGAATAGTACTAGCGCGCGGGGATCGCTGGTCAACCCGCTGTATCTCTAAACTAAACTAAACTAAAGAGACAGTTTGAACAGTGGCTGGTAAACGAAGGGAAAACACTGGCAATAGTAATCACCAGCCCATGGTGTCAAATGCGGATATTCCGGTGGCTACAATACCAGCACAATCCTCTTGGTGGTGCTGCTGCCCGCCAAGCAACTGCACCTGGTTGGGAGGTAAGAATGCTGAAGACCGACACAAAATGCTGCAGTAACTCAGCGGGACAGGCAGCATCTGCGGAGAGAAGGAATGGGTGATGTTTCGGGTCGAGACCCATCTCCCTTCACTGCTTCCTCATGGCTTCCTGCATCCCGAGGGAGCTGTGCATCAGCAACAAGGATAAATTCTCACAGTAGAGCGAGAAAATGCAAAAGGACAGGTAAAAAAAAACTTTCCCCCAGGGTTTAAAAACTGACATAGAACACAAAGTGCTGGAGTAACTCAGTGGGTCGGGCAGCATCTCTGGAGGGCATGGATAAGTGTACATTTTGGGTCGGGACCCTTCTTCAGACAGCTTCTGATGAGGGTTTCATGGAACTAGCAACGGAGAGAGGAGAACTTCTTCTAAACAGGCAAGATGAGGTACATGTCCAACACAGATTTTCTGACACCTTTGGCTCCTGAGCCTTGCCGGACGGATTATCCGTTTTGCCAGACCAACAGAGATCACGGCTTCAGAGAGGAGTTGAACGATAACAGAATGGTCCACCAGGTGATCGAGATATTAGCCCACAAATTTGGCCTTGGGTATGGGAACTAATCTGCCGGCTCTGGCCAGGACGGAGTTCCAGAGCCCCGGCCGCGGGGGGCATGTTTGACCCGCCGGTTGGATGTCCAGCCATGGAATTCTTGATGGGGTCGAGATCGGCTGCCCCACCTGACCTCGGCAACACATTTTCGGGAGACTTCCGCCGGGTGGGGATTCCAAGCACGCTCTTGCAATTTTGTCTGGAGATGCCGGACCACCAGTTGCTATAAAATCAGTGGTGGACCTGTATATCCATGCGTCTACATTTAAAAATGGGCAAATGGGGCAGTGAGGAACAACGTGAACTGAAACCACGTTGGGGTTGTGAAACCCTGAGGGTGGTGAACGAGAACCACAGTTTGGGGCAACGGGATACAATTGGCGGGAAAGAGGGGTCAGTGTGACGAGTCCTCCTACAACACAATATATTTCTGAAAATCAAGGGCAGCATGGTGGCGCAACGGTAGAGTTGCTGCCTTACAGCGTCAGAGACTCAGGTTCGATCCCGACTACGGGTGCTGTCTCTACGTTCTCCCCGTGACCTGCGCGGGTCTTCTCTCAGATCGTCTGTTTCTTCCCACACTCGGTAGAGGTACAGGTTTGTAGGTTAATTGGCTTGGTATAACTGTAAAATTGTCCCTAGTGTGTAGGATAGTGTTAGTGTGTAGTGTGGACTCGTTCGGCCAAAGGGCCTGTTTCCGCACTGTATCTTTAAACTAAACTAAACAAAAATTAGCCCCACATTACAGTGGGGTAACGTTCCCAGAAAACCGAGACACAAACCACAAATGGTGGAATCTTCAGCAAATCACAAACGCTGGAGGATCTCAGCCGGTCTGGCACCATCTGTGGAGAACTGGGGTCTGAAGGTGGGCCCCGACCTGAAAAGTCCATTCCCTCCACAGACGTTGCCTGGTGCACTGAGTTATTCCAGCACTTTGTGTGTTTTAGTCCCAGAAAAACATCTGTATTGCAATTTTTCGGACTACAAATCCTTGACAAAAACAGTTGATTCTTTCAAATTTTGTGTTTGCTTATTTTTCCTCTCGCAAATTCTGTAAGGGCAGTGAATTTTTAAGCGTCTGTCTCTAGTGGGCGACCTGATTGGCGAGTTTAGAAGAGTTTGATAAAATGACATGTTGAAGACCTCCTTTGAAGTCCTTCAACTATGTTGAAGACCAGCTTCGACTTGCTACGACTAACTTCGGGAAAATTGGACACCGAATAGTGGAGAGTGAAGACGACCTCCTTCGATCTCCTTCAACCTCCCTTCGACTATGATGAAGACTATTTACGACTACCTTCGACTACCCTTGATTACCTATGACTAATATGCCTACCTACTACGACTAAACCTACGAGTAAAAACAGTATTGATTTTTTCCATATTGAACAAAATGCCGCGACCTAGCTGAGGCCTCGAGTACGCGGAGACCACTCTCGAGCATGAATGAGAGTTACAAAGACCTCCTATGACGTAGTGTCGACCATGCTGCAAGTATGAGTCGAGGGCAAACTCGCCAGAACTCGCGGATTAGGTCGTCCAAGTGGGACAGGCCCTTAAAATTTATTAATTTTGTCTGAGCAAGTTTTTTGTAAACTGAACTGCAGGGCAACACTACTGCCACAAGGAGGCGTGTGCACACATGTTGCAGGGGAGAAGGTTCAGTCAGTGGCCAACTTCATAACTGACTACAGACTCAAAAAGCTGGAGTAACTCAGCGGGAAAGGCAGCATCTGTGGAGAGAAGGAATGGGTGACGTTTTGGGTCGAGACTCTTCTTCCGCCTGTCTTTGGTTTAAACCAGCATCTGCAGTTCCTTCCTAAACAACACAAAAGGCTCCTGTCTCACTCACCCTCACACCAAACCTCCACACGATTCCCGCTCAGGAGGAATACAGCACAGAAACAGGTCCTTCGACCAGCTGCTGTTGTGGAACATTGTTCTGCCCCCATAAGCCAGCGGTTCAGTAGATTATAGCCAGTTTGCCACTTCGTAAAACGCACTCAACTTAATTTAATATCCCGTGCATGTGTGCATCGAGCATCCATTTTTACGCCAACCCTACTTTAATCCTACCAGCTCACACGTTTTACGTTTAGTCCTAGAGACGTGGAGATGTAGAAGCGAGAGAGCGTGGAGACAGGCCCTTTGGCCCACCGAGTTCTATCCTACACACTAGGGACAACTTACAGAAGCCAACTGACCTACAAATATGCACGTCTTTGGAATGTGCTAGGAATCCGGAGAAAATCCACGGGGTTACAGGGAGAACGATCAAACTTTGTACAGATGCCACATTGGTGCAGGCCTGGAATTCACCTGGGCTGCTGGATTTGTGAGACTGTATCACCCCTATTCTACTGAGATGCAGTTCGTCCAGTTCCCATGCTCCGTTCCTGCGTCCATATTACAAAACGTGAAGCCTTAAACAAATCGCAGGATTTATGAAGGCAACACTGGATCTGAGAGGTTAAACTTGTCAAGAACGGCTGAAGCATATTTGGAATTTTTCCTCTGGGATAAAGGCAGCTGAAGGTGACCTGGTAGAAATGTTTTAAATTATTTAGATTCTTGAGACATGTTTGCACTTGAGGGGGAAGACTAGAAATGTGGCCATTAATAAATCCATGACACAAAAACTTATTTCACCAGTGCTACCGCAAAGAGTACGTAGGTTAAGGATAGTATATTCAAGATTAGTACTGGAGGAAGAAAGGAACTAATTAATAAGTTGAGGAGTACAATGGGTCCAAGTAGTGACAAAGTGGAGGCACTAGAGTACAGCAAAGTATATCAGTACTCTGCTGCACTGATATATCGACCCGAAACATCACCTCTTCCTTCTCTCCAGAGATGCTGCCTGTCCCGTTGAGTAAAGGGCCTGTCCCACCATCATGCAACTCCATGCGATGAGCGCGACCTAACGTGGTCACTTGAGCCGTCCGGCATCGCGGGGCCGGTCCCACTTCGATCGCCGGAGCCGTGCGGAATTGTGCGGAGTTCGTCCCGACATCGCGCGGGGCTCCGAAAAACTGACCATGTTCAACAATTCCGCGCAGCAACGGCTTGTCGGCTCGCAGTCGCCTCGACGCATTACACACCGCCTCGACATCGTGCCTCCGTGAACCTATCTGTAGGTGCCTCCATGACCCTCTCTGTGTGTGGCTCCGTGGCCCTTTCTGTGTGTGCCTCTGTGCCCCTCTCTGTGTGTCCCTCTCTGTCCTGGCGAACTTACCTACAAGACTTTGCTCCAAGTTCGCCTCACTTTGCGCCGCGTTGCGCCACTCACCCGACCTCCGCGCGGCCTTCGCTGCCGGTTTGGTCACGCTTGCCGCATGCAGGCGCTTGCTGGTTGGAACGGCCCTGTAGAGGGATCACCCGACCTCCGCGCGGCCCCCGCTTCTAGTTTGATCGCGCTCACCGCATGGAGTCGGATGCTGGTAGGACAGGCCCTTTACTCCAGTATTTTGTGTCTATCTTCGATTTAAACCAGCATCTGCAGTTTCTTCCTACACCAAGAGTATAGCACACAGGTCTGGTTGCTACACTATAGAAAGCGTATGGAAAGCAGTGGAGAGAATGCAGCGGGGATTTATCAGGACAAGGAGTTTAGTTAAGGCGGGAGATTGGATAGTCTGGGCTTCTTTTCCCTGGAATGATGGAGGCTGGGGGGGGGGGGGGGGGGGGGGTGCCCCGATATAAGATAATGAGAGGCATAGATAGGGTTGATAGGATCTTTTTCCCCATGCTAGGCGTATCAAAAACAAGTGGGGTAAGTTCATTTTTGGGCAGCATGGTGACACAGCGGTAGAGTTGCTGCCTTGCAACATCGAGACCTGGGTTCAATCCTGACTAAGGGTGCTATCTGTGTGGAGTTTGCACATTTTCCCTGTGACCGCGTGGGTTTCCTCCAGGTGTTCCAGTTTCCTCCCACATCCCAAAGATGTGTGAGTTTGTAGATTAATTTGCCGTTGCAATTTGCCCCTAGTGTGTAGAGACTAGATGTGAAAGTGGTAAAACATGAAACTAGTGTGAACGGGTGATGGATGGTTGGCGTGGTCTCGGTGAGGCTGAAGGGCCTGTTTCCATGCTGTATCTCTAAACTAAACTAAACTGGACTAAACTACTAAACTAAACTAAGCTAAATTGAACTACACTAAACAAAAATGGGATTAGTGTAGATTGGCATGAATGTGGTGGGCTGAAGGGCCCGTTCATGTGCTGCACTAAGAAACCTGTGTCATTATGGTACAAATGTTGGCCTGTTGGTTGGACAGCCGGAAGGTGTGCGGATGCACCTGAGTCCATACCTGAGGTACTCATAGAGACCGTACATGGGCAGGAAGTCGATGTCGGAGAGAAACATGTAGGGCGTGTTGACGTGCTTCATGGCGATGTTGCGCAGCAGGTTGACAGGGTAGAACTGGCCCTCCTTGTAGACGATATGGTAGCCCACGTTGCTCCGGCCCATGAGCACGTCCGAGCCCTGGGCGTAGCGGAGGAATTGCTGGGCCTCTGCGTCGGACAGGTAGAGGGCCAGGCTGATGGGGCCCTCCCAGTGCTTGCAGATCGCCTCCAACATCTGCAGCCTGAGGAGAGAGGCAGGCGGGAGCACCGTTAGTCACCGGGCAACAACTCACCGAGGGAAAGGAATATTGACGAGGGACGGCAAGATTAACACAATGTTTACAGCGACAGGGTGAGACATTAACCGTTCGATTGAAATGTCAATGTTGGACTTACAAAATAAAGTCAAAACATACTGCCTGCAAGGAAATGGTGGTGATTAAAAAAGGACACAAAGTGCTGGAGTAACTCAGCGGGTCAGCCAGCATCTCTGGCGAACATGGACAGGCGACGTTACATGTCGGGACATGGCGGTGATATTTGTCAGCTTTCATGTTTGAGGAAGAAGAAAGAATATCTAATATTTTCGTAAAACTAATTTTGATTTATGGACTGGACCTCACAGAAGTTACCCTACGCATGAATCAGTGTTAAAAAATATGACAGCACTAAACGCTAATAAATCCCCAGGTCCTCAAAACCGCTACCCAGGGGAGGTTAAAAGTAATTTGAGGAAATTGCAGGTGCTTCAGGCATATTCTTCCAAAGGTCTCTCAATTCAGAAACTGTCCCTTCAGATTGGAAATTTATAATCGTTGTACTTAAGAAAGGTGAGGGAGAGAAACCAGAAAATTACAGACCGGTTAGTTTAACATCTGCTATTGGAATCTATCATGAAGGATACATTGACGGGGAACTTCAAAGATAGCAGAGCCAATTGGAAAGAGTTTAGATGGATCGGAGAAAACTAGGTCAGAGCGAACAAATCCAACTGAATTTGAAGGAATAAAATAACTAAAATTGTAACGGGCGGATAGTTTATACGGACTTCAGAACAACATTCAGCAAGGGTTGAAATACTGAAGTTGGAGTCCAGGGCGGCTTATTAGCCTGTTTGGGAGATTGGTGACCTGAAGTAGACAATCGGAATAATGGGAATGTTTTGGCATCAGAAGGAAGTGCCTTGAGGTTTCTTGAAAGGATCTGAAAGCCCTGTGCAACGGTACGAGTTCATTCCGAGAGCTCTCCCGAATTAAAAACAAATCAAACTCGTGGTAAGCACGGAGAATGAATGTAGTGGGCACGTCGGAGCTCGGGGACGTTTCTTAGCGGCTCGTAACGCAAACGGCAGGTACTCGGGAAGGCTCGCTAACGGCAGGTACGCACGGGGAGATTCATGAAGATTTTTCAACATGCTGAAAAATGCCCACGAGAGAGTCATAGAAACATAGAAAAATAGGTGCAGGAGTAGGCCATTCGGCCCTTCGAGCCTGCACCGCCATTCAATATGATCATGGCTGATCATCCAACTCAGTATCCTGTACCTGCCTTCTCTCCATACCCCCTGATCCCTTTAGCCACAAGTGCCACATCTAACGCCCTCTTAAATATAGCCAATGAACTGGCCTCAACTACCCTCTGTGGCAAAGAATTCCAGAGACTCACCACTCTCTGTGTAAAGAATGTTTTCCTCATCTCGGTCCTAAAGGAATTCCCCCTTATCCTTAGACTGTGACCCCTTGTTCTGGACTCCCCCAACATCGGGAACAATCTTCCAGCATCTAGCTTGTCCTAGCTTGTCCAACCCCTTAAGAATTTTGTAAGTTTCTATAAGATCCCCCCTCAATCTTCTAAATTCCAGCGAGTACAAGCCGAGTCTATCCAATCTTTCCTCATATGAAAGTCCTGACATCCCAGGAATCAGTCTGGTGAATCTTCTCTGTACCCCCTCTATGGCAAGGATGTCTTTTCTCAGATTTGGAGACCAAAACTGTACGCAATACTCCAGGTGTGGCCTCACCAAAACCCTGTACAACTGCAGTAGAACCTCCCTGCTCCTATACTCAAATCCTTTCGCTATGAATGCTAACATACCATTTGCTTTCTTCACTGCCTGCTGCACCTGCATGCCTACTTTCAATGACTGGTGTACCATGACACCCAGGTCTCGTTACATCTCCCCTTTTCCTAATCTGCCACCATTCAGATAATAGTCTACCCTCATGTTTTTGCCACCAAAGAGTCCCGAGTACCGACGAGTGGCCATTACCGTAAATCTCCCAGTTTGAATCAGGGCAAACTCGGGAGAGCTCTTGGAATTAACTCGTACTGTGGGACAGGGCTATTAGTCTTGATTATTTGCCAAATGTATTGATTCAAGCTAATACAATAGCGGGCCATAAATCCTGGTTTGCTGATGATGCAAAGTTGGGAGGTGTAGTAAACCACATTTTTGAAAGCATGAAATTAAAACGCAAACAGTGATGAAGTAAATCAATAGCAGAAAGAGTGCAACTGGTGGCAAGCCAGTGTGGTCTAGTTGGAATTGAAAATGGGTTAAATGGTGCAAAGTTGGGAGTGGTAAAACTCAAAATAGGTTTGAAGTCCAGGTACATACATGACCACATATAGAAGCAGGCGGGCAAAAATGCTGGAGAAACTCAGCGGGTGAGGCAGCATCTATGGAGCTAAGGAACAGGTGACGTTTCAGGTCCAGACCCTTCTTCAGACCTTTCTTCAGAAGGGTCTCCACCTGAAACGTCACCTATTAAGTCCACAGATGCTGCCTCACCCGCTGAGTTTCTCCAGCATTTTTGTCTACCTTCGATTTTTCCAGCATCTGCAGATCTTTCTTTATAGAAGCAGGGTAGATTAAACATTAATTAAACAGTCAAGTGGATTGTTGGCCTTTGTAACCAGAGAGCTAGAATGCATAAAGGGAAGGGGTCTTGCAATAATAATAATCAGTGCGCTACCAGAATGCTGGCAACTGCCGGTGGAAGAGTCCAGGGCACCACAAGAACTTTTACAATGTCATTGCTGGCAGTGCTATTTCACCACAGTGATCAGGGAATGTTCTCACCTGATACTGCCTCTCTCACCTGTGCCCTGGTCAACCGAGCTAACTTTCAGAGAAATAGAGAAATACAGATGTTGGTTTAAAAAAAAGATGAACGGTGTCTCTTCAGAAGGTGGGTCGGTGATGTTTCAGGTGGGACCTTTCTTCAGAAGGGTCCCGCCTCGAAACATCACTTATCCATGTTCTCCAGTGATGCTGCCTAGCCTGCTGTTACTCCAGCACTTTGTGTCAGAGTATTGAGTATAGACAAAAAATGCTGTAGTAACTCAGCAGAACAGGTAGCATCTCTGGAGAGAAGGAATGGGTGACGTTCTTGAGTTGAGACACTATTTCAGACCTGAAACGTCACCCATTTCTTCTCTCCAGAGATGCTGCCTGTCCCGCTGAGTTACTCCAGTATTTATGTCTATCTTCGATTTAAACCAGCATCTGCAGTTCCTTCCAAAACATATAGCTGTTGGGATGTCATGTTGCAGTTAAAGAAGACATTGGTGATGTTGCATTTAGTGTATTGTGTTCAGTTCTGAGCACCATGTTACAGGAAAGATGTTTTCAAGCTGGAAAGGGTGCAGAGATGATTTATGAGGGTGTTATTGATTATTAAGGGTTTGGACACCCTAGAGGCATGTTCCCGATGTTGGGCGTGTCCAGAACCAGGAACCACAGTTTAAGAAGATGAGGAGATGAGGAGAACCCTTTTCACACAAAGAGTTGTGAGTATGTGGAATTCTTTACCTCAGAGGGCGGTTCTCTGGATGCCTTCAAGAGAGAGCTAGACAGAGCTCTTAAAGAGTCAAGGGATAGAAACATAGAAACATAGAAAATAGGTGCAGGAGTAGGCCATTCGGCCCTTCGAGCCTGCTCCGCCATTCAATGTGATCATGGCTGATCATCCAACTCAGTATCCCGTACCTGCCTTCTCTCCATACCCCCTGATCCCTTTAGCCACAAGTGCCACATCTAACGCCCTCTTAAATATAGCCAATGAACTGGCCTCAACTACCTTCTGTGGCAGAGAATTCCAGAGACTCACCACTCTCTGTGTAAAGAATGTTTTCCTCATCTCGGTCCTAAAGGAATTCCCCCTTATCCTTAGACTGTGACCCCTTGTTCTGGACTCCCCCAACATCGGGAACAATCTTCCAGCATCTAGCTTGTCCAACCCCTTAAGAATTTTGTAGGTTTCTATAAGATCCCCCCTCAATCTTCTAAATTCCATCGAGTACAAACCGAGTCTATCCAATCTTTCCTCATATGAAAGTCCTGACATCCCCGGAATCAGTCTGGTGAATCTTCTCTGTACCCCCTCTATGGCAAGGATGTCTTTCCTCAGATTTGGAGACCAAAACTGTACGCAGTACTCCAGGTGTGGCCTCACCAAAACCCTGTACAACTGCAGTAGTAGGATATGGGGAGTGGGCAGGGACGGGGTACTGATTGTGGATGATCAGCCAGGATTACATTGACTGGCGGTGCTGGCTCGAGGGGCCGAATGGCCTACTCCTGCACCTATTGTCTATTGACTATTGTCTATTGTTGCCAGGACTCGAGGGTCTCAGCTATGGGGAGAGGTTGAGCAGGCTGGGACTCTATTCCTTGAAGCTCAGGAGGATGAGGGGTGATCATATGGAGGTGTGTAAAATAATGAGAGGAATAAATTGGGTAGACGCACAGAGTTTCTTTCCCAGAGCAGGGGAATCGAGAACCAGTAGGTTTATGAAGAAGAGGAACAGGTTTAATAGGAATCTGAGGATTTTCATACGTAGCGTGGTGGGTGTATGGAACGACTGCCAGGGGAGGTACTTGAGGCAGAGAAACATTTTAGAAACATTTAGACAGGTACACGGATAGGACAGGTTTAGAGGGATATGGGCCAAATTTAGGCAGGCGGGACTAGTGTAGATGCGACATGTTGGTCGGTGTGGGCAAGTTGGGCCAAAGGGCCAGTTTCCACGCTGTATGACTCTATGAAAAATAAAAATCAGCACTGCCTGCCATATTAAGTTGCCAAGTTTGAGAGATTAGTGAAGGCGCTTGGTGTTGGGGCTGCGGTAGATACATTCACACCATTTTATTCCTGATGGGACTTCTGTGTTACTCGCCAGCAACGATGTTCACCTCGGAGAAGACAAGAGGAACGAATGATCTTGCTGACCTGTCCATGGAGAGCTGAGCCACCAGCGTGACCTCAGTGTGTTCGGCAGAGGGCTCAAACGCATAGTGCAAAAAGTAGATATGGTTGCGATGGACGGTGAAACGTTCCCTCCGGAATTCGTAGCAGGGATCATCTTCGTCCAGCTCCAGTAACTGCTTCTGAAGCTGAGGAACAGAAGGAGACGTATCAATGATCAAGCTTTGTCCTCCTAATGGCTGGGAAGAAACCGTCCATCCACATTCAGCAGCAGTTTTGTCCCAGCTATTATCAGGCAACTGAACCCACCCTAGCAACAACTAGAGAGCAGTCCTGAGCTACTATCTATCTCATCGGAGACCCTTGCACTACCTTTGATCGGACTTTACTGGATTGTATCTTGCACTAAACATCATTCCCTTTATCATGTATCTGTACACTGGACGGCTCAACTATAATCATGTATTGTCTTTCCGCTGACTGGTTAGCACGCAAAAGCTTTTCACTGTGCCTCGGTACACGTGGCAATAAATTAAACTCAAATTCCATACAGACAGCATCCATAGTCAGGATCAAACCTGGGTCTCTGGCCCTGTAAGGCAGCAACTCTACCGCTGCACCACTGTGCCGCCCTAAACCATGCTATTTTGTTGGATGTATGCAGTGCAGGAGTGTTGAGTTTGACAATCCGTGTGGCACTTGGGAAAATAAGCGTGGCGCGGTACAATTCCTGGACTTGGATCGCTTTGGCAAACAGCTACTGAAACTGTAGCATCTGTGTGTTTTTGTTTCTTCCAAGTCTACGGGTTTTTTTATGAGGCAAACTTTATATTTTTAAATGAAATCACTGCATTGTTTGATTTATCATCAGCGGCATCAGCAGAGTAAATGGAGCAAGTAAAAGCCTATCAACCAACTTAGGCATGGACACATCTGTCTCTCTGACTTTCTGGATTTGCATCATTAAAATCCCAGGCACCACAACCATCTTGCCTCCAATCACACGTCCCTCTCTTTAAGACTCCACAGTGCTGTCTTCCAGCGCGTAATCATTTTCTCCTTGCCATAAAATCAGTATTTTTCTTTCCAGCCATGGCATCATCTAATACATTATGAATGACAATAATCCTTTGTTGCCTCTCTCCGAATTCTTGTTCAAAGAGTTTGCCCCTTGGGTTGCCAGACCCAAGATTTTTCAGCTCAGTCTATTCCCATTGGTCTGACCTTTTCAAAAATCACCTCTTTCTTCCTCTGCTTTCAGAACCAAACAAAAGAGGGGCAGGTTTCGCCGTGAATTGGAAACATGAATCACCATTTTTTTTTTTTGCAGCGTTGGAACAAGCTTTGCAATCTAACTGTTTTTTAAGGCATTTAAGAAGGAACTGCAGATGCTGGAAAATCGATGGGTAGACAAAAATGCTGGAAAAACTCAACGGGTGCAGCAGCATCTATAGAGCAGTCTCTGGGTCTGAAGAAGGGTTTTGGCCCGAAAAGTTGCCTATTTCCTTCGCTCCATAGATGCTGCTGCACCTGCTGAGTTTCTCCAGCATTGTTGTGTATCTCTGGTTTTTAAGGTATTCTGTCCACATGTTCATAAGTTATAGGAGCAGAATTAGGCCATTCAGCCCATCAAGTCCACTCCGCCGTGCAATCATGGCTCTCAACCCCATGCTCCTGCCTTCTCCCCTGACACCTCAAACTAATCAAGAATCACTTCATCCAAACCTTCCTGCAGATTCCATACCTGATCTGGAATCTCTCGTAATTTGTAAAAAATTACAGGGACTCTGACCTCTTCCTGCTTCCCGCAATCCATTTTACTGCCACTTCCTGCTTTCTCCAATCTAGTTTACCACCACTGCCTGCCTCTAGTAGACCTTCTTACTACCATTTCCTGCTTCAGTCATCCCTGCTACTGTCCCTTGTTCCTCCCTGTGAACTCTCTTGCTCCGGTTGTAACCAATTTTAAATTTCGGAGTTTGTATGTTCTCCTCGTGACCGGGTGGGTTTTCTCCAGGGGCGCCAGTTTCCTCCCACACTCCAAAGGCGTACAGGTTTGCAGGTTAATTGGCTGGGCATCATTGTAATTTGTCCCTAGTGTGTGTTGGATAGTGTTAAGGGCCTGTCCCAATTGGCCGTCATTTGTGTATCACGCAGATGGCGCCCGGAGATTTTGTACATCACAAAATACTGCGAGGTCACTGCCTATGTCATCACGCGTAATACGCACCATGCGCACATCACGTGCGTGTCACGACGCGCACGGCATGCGTCGTGACGCGTAAATGATGTCGCGTAAATCACGCGCAAATGACGGCCAGGTGGGACGGGCCCTTTATTGTGCGGGGATCGCTGGTCGGTGTGGACTCGGTGGGCGAAGGACTTGTTTCTGTGCTGTATCTCCAAACAAAACAAACAAAATAAATGTCTTGCTTCCTATAATCGCCTTTATTGCCACTTGCATCCCTTAACTTCCTTCCTGATATTTCTGTACGGGCGCTTCCTGTGGCCTGTAATCTTTCATTCCAGTGTTCGGCAATCTCGTTGCTGTTCTGTTTTGCCTCCTGATTTCCTATTACCAGTCCTTTTCATGGAGTCCAGATGCATCTCAGAGCTCACAGCAGCATTTCTACAATAAAATCAATAGATTGCCATCAGGTCTGACAACCTTCCATCACTGGCTCCCAGTTAAATATTTTACTGTCTGTGCTGCTCACACATGATAATGCTGCATTGAACAAACCTATTACAGCAATAAACTTACTCAGAGATTACTGTTATTACCGTAATAGGAAAATACCAGAGACTGAAAACAAAACAAAAAATCAAAATTACAATTTCTGCTTGGTCTGTCAGGATATTTGCTACACTCTTTGGTATTCAGAAATCTAATCGAGCCTTCCAAAAAATTTTCTCCCTCAGAGAATTTACCAATGTAGGGTGGCCCGGTGGCGCAGCAGTAGAGCTGCTGCCTCACAGTGCCAGCGACCCGGGTACGATCCTGACTGCGGGTGCAGTCCGTACGGAGTTTGTACGTTCTGCCTGTGATCTGTGTGGGTTTTCTCCGGGATCTCTGGTTTCCCCCAACACTCCAAAGATGTACAGGTTTGTCGGCAAATTGCCTTGGTAAATATGTCAATTGTCCCTAGTGTGAGTAGGACAGTGTTAGTGTGCAGGGATCGCTGGTCAGCACGGATGGTTGGCTGAAGGGCCTGTTTCCGCTTGATCTCTAAATTAAAATTAAACTCAGCGAGGGCTGTTCTTCCTGCTCCTTCTCATTTTGTTTCCTGTCCATCTTGGAGTTAGGAGGAGTTAAGAGAATAACAACCACGAATGGCATCTGAGGATGAGGAGATATTTGGGGGATTGGAGTGCTTTGATGACTTGCTTGGTTTAATCCTGACCTCTCCTCTCCTCTCCCTGGCCAACATCTCTCCCAGCCCTTTAAAAACCTAAACCCTTGGTGCAGGAGACTTCCTCAGCAAAGGATAGTTCTTGGGAAGGTCGGAAGGCAGGTGAGAGCGGTGCTTGATATTAGTGGATAGTGACTAACAGCAGTGGTGGAAATGGGATGAAATCCTGGGATACAGGACCTCTGCAAATTCCTGGGGGGGTGGGGTCAAGAGCAAAGTTCTGATGGTGGCTTCACACTCAACAAAGAGGAAATCCATTGGGAAACAGAGACTCCACACAAAGGGAGAGGCACAGTGGCGTAGTGGTAGAGCTGCTGCCTCACAGCGCTAGACACCCGGGTTCGATCCTGACTACGGGCATACGTCTGTACGGAGTTTGCACGCTCTCCCTGTGACCGCGCAGGTGTTCTCCGGGTGCTCCGGTTTCCTCCCACACTCCAAAGACGTACAAGGTTTGCAGGTTAATTTGCTTCTGTTTAATTGTAAATTGAACCTAGTGTGGGTAGGATAGTGCCAGTGTACGGGGTGATCGCTGGTCGGCGTGGACTCGATGGGCCGAAGGGCCTCTTCCCGGGCTGTACCTCTCAAGTCTAAAGACAAAGGATCATCTATCCATGGCTTACTAAGAAATCTGGTATAAAAATGAAAACAAACGTTTATTAACTGGCCAAGATTAATGATAGGTCAGAAGATCAGGAACATTTTAGACACAAGATTACGACTGAAGAGGGAGAAAATGGATCATGAAAATAAACGGGCAAGAAATATGAGTTATTAAGAGCCTCGACAAGTATATCATCAAGAAGCTAAGGTAGATTTACCACCAAGAAAGATGAGGCTGGGGAATTGATAATAACAATCTGGATATTGCAGAGATTGTGATCTAATATTTAATATGCTTCACTACAGTAGAAAGCACTAAAATCATGGAGGGTGGCAGAAATTTAAACCGACCTCTATCAACGTCTATAGGGTTAGATTTTGGTTTGCTTCACACCTTTTCTCTAATGCCATTAAAGGTTGACGGGTAGAGGCGGCACGGTGGCGCAACTGCTAGAGCTGCTGCCTCAAAACGCCAGAGACCCGGGATTATTCCTCACCTCAGGTGCAGTCTACGGGGAATTTGCGCATTCTTCCTGTGACCGCAAGGGTTTCCTTTGTCCGGGTGCTCCAGTTTCCTCCCACATGCCAAAGATGCGTGGTTTGTACGTTAATTGGCCTCTGTGAAATTGCCCATAATGTGTGGCGAGTGGATGAGAAACTGGGATAACTTAAAGACTAGTGTGAACTGGTGATCAGTGGACGGCATGGATTTGGTGGGCTGAAGGGCCTGTCCCCACGCTGTATCTCAAAACAATATGACAAAATGACATTGGAGACTAGCTGCCTCACAGCGCCAGAGACCCGGATTCGATCCTGACTGTGGGTGCTGTCTTTACGGAGTTTGTACGTTCTCCCCATGACCGCGTGGTTTTTCCCTGGGACTTCTGGTTTCCTCCCACACTCCAAAGACGTACGGGTTTGTAGGTTAATTGCCGGTAAAATTGTAAAAGTGTCCCAAGTGCGTGTAGAATAATGTTAAGGTACGGGGATCACTGGTTGGCGTGGACTCGGTGGGCTGAAGGGCCTGTTTCTGCACTACATCTCTAAACTAAAACTAAAGGATCGCCATGCCGTAGGGGTTGGATGGACGCAGTGTGCGGGGTTCCAAAGGATTGAAGGTTAAGTATGGAACATAAATGAGGTTGCGACATAGCACAAGGCTGTGAAAGTCTAGTTACTATGGAAATGCCCCATATAGGCAGCTCCCCAGGCAAGTTGGACCAAATTCTTCACACAGCTCATACAGGTGTGTGACAGCAGTACTGCCTGTGGCAAAAGGAAGAGACCGACCCAATTGCTGGAATGATGTGAAATAGCCGGCAACTGGTTGTTATCTTGTCTACTCCTGGAAATAACAAGGTTCTAGCAAGGACCGAGGTCTCAGAAGCCATTTGCTACCACCTTCCCAAGAGCATACAGTCATAGAGTGATACAGTATGGAAAAAGGCTCCTCGGCCCAACTCGCCCACACCAACCAACATGTCCCATCTACACTTGTCCCACCTGCCTGCGTTTGGCCAATATCCCTCTAAACCTGTCCAATCAATGTACCTGTCTAATTGCTACTTAAACGTTGTGATTGTCACTGCTGAACTACCTCCTCCAGCAGTTCGTTCACCCACCACCCAGCTCGTTTCCCCACCACCCTGTGTGAAAATGTTAACCCTCAGATTCAAATAAAATCTTTCCCCCTTCACCTTAAACCTATGCCTTTTGGTTCTAGATTTCATTTCGGAGTCACGTGAGTGATTTCGTGAAGAGCCCGCCGGCACGCATGCGCGACATATCGTCGCAACGCATTGCTGCCGACGGCTGGCGGTGGGGTGCGCTCCCCGCCAGCCCTTCATAGGAACCTCTTAGGTAAGTGAAACTAACCTTAAGTTGGTTGGCCCTTGCTGTCTGTTTGTCTTTCAGCAAGGGCGTGGATTGGAGTTTTCGTTGGAAATGTCTGGTCGAAGTCGTCGTTCGACCGGCCCGGCGCCCTCATCATCGTTTACACCTGGGGCCGGGAGAAAGGCGGGGAAACCGATGATTCCTGCTTTCGCGGGTCGGGACCCGCTGACTCGCCACAGCTCCGAGGAGGAGTTCGTGGAGGACGACAACGGGGTGCCATCCGAACAGGTGGACCCTGCCACAATCAGGTCGCCAGCGGCGACCACGGGGAAGGGGTCTCGTGCGGCTGCACGACCCCCCTCCGCTAGCCCTTCGATGAAGGGCAGGGGAGGAGCCCGTAAGCCTAACCCGGTACGGGCTAAGGCTTCACCTGCCGCCGACTTGCGGTCTGGTGCAACGGCGGGACCTGGGTCTGTGAGGTCTGCTACCCAACTCCCAAACCCCGCCGCCGGGACGGGGGGCTTGGGTACGGTCCCGCCTCGGTCGCCGAGTCCCCCATGGATGGGTGGACGAGACCATGCGTCGGCATCGTCCACGATGTGGACAGCCGGCAAGCCCGCGCGGGCGTCGCTCCATGCTTCTGCTGGAGTCGACCCCAAGCCGTCAGGGCCCTTTGTGGCAACGGCTTCCGCTCCCGCTAAACGGAGGCGGTTGAACACCTCTCCCGCGCGGGAATCGCGCGGTTTCGCTTCGGCGGCCGATAGCGACAGCTTCCGGCACCGAGATCACCTCGACGAGGTGCGGGCCGATGACAGGAGCCCCGGCAATTTTTCTGAGCCGGAGGACACCGACCACTTGAGTGTTCAGGGTGGTGGGCGTATTGACCGTATGGAGCGGCTGCTGGAGCTTCTGCTCCATAATCAACAGCAGCAAGCGTCCACCAACATCGACAGGCACAGGGCCGTCTCACCAGCCTCCATCGTCAGCGAACTACCGGAGGAAGAAGGATTTGACCCTACACCAGCTCTATCAGAGCCACCGACAGAAGAGCTACTGGATGTAGCGGCAAAATTCGCTGCCCCGGTCACAACTGGACTTCCGCTTCACCCCAAGCTGGCGGCCACGGTGGACTACCTTACGAACCACCAGCTCCAGGAGGAAGTCCTCTCGCAGGCCATTCATCGCCACAAACCTCCCTCCAACTGCAATGCCCTCAATGTGCCTGTGGTCAATACGCCCATATGGGGCAACATCGGCGTGGCAATCCGCCATCAGGAGCTGAAGCTCCAGCGGATTTTAAAACTCCTCACGGCCGGTATTACCGCCTTTGCGCGGTCGGTTGATGGTGGTGATCTCTCGTTGGACCAGGAGGATGCTTTGACACTTTTGTGTGCCACTCAACATGAAATCAATGCCTTCCGCAAAAACAGCATCCGTCCATCCATCAACCCTAAGTTCGCTGGGTTGTGCAAACCACCACCGCCACCGCCGCCCCGACAACTCTTCGGAGAGGACCTTCTGAAGAGAGTCAAAGAGCTTGACGAAGTAGCCAAGACGGTGGGACTCATGCGGTCTCAGATCGCCCCCAGACCGTCGGTGCCTAAAGCTCCACCTGCTCGACCGCGAGGCTCGGCCGCTTCAGCAGCCAGACCATATGGTGCGACACCACACCGATATCAACAGGGCCAGCAGCAGCGGTCTATTTTGGGGTCAGGTCCACAACGACCCCAGTGGAAAATGAAGCCACCCCACCATCAACCCAACCCAGCACCTCCGCGGCCAACCAAACATGTCAAGGACCACCGGTGACCATGGAGGTAAGGCGGTCTGGTTTTCTTTTTCCTGTTCCTTTAACATCACATGTTGGAGGGCGACTCCGGTTCTTTTCTGAGGCATGGGAGACTGTTACTTCAGATGAGTTTATTTTGCAGAATATTCGGGGTCATACTATTGAGTTTATTCACGGGGACATTCCTCCATCCCAGCATATGCCTAAACGGAAGTTTACGCTGTCTGCCGTTGAACAGGCAGCAGGCACAGCTGAAATTTTTCGTTTGGAACAAAAAGGCGTGATAGAGAAAACTATGCACGAACCTATTGAATTTGTCTCCAATATCTTTACTAGACCAAAAAAGGATGGAGGTTGTCGAGTGATTATTGACTTGACCCAGCTGAATACTTTTGTAACATACACTCATTTTAAAATGGACACTTTTGAGACAGCCAAATCACTGATTTCGCATGGTTGCTTTATGGCATGCATTGATTTAAAAGATGCATACTATTCAGTATCCATTCGGAAACATCACCGGAAGTTTCTGAAATTTGTTTGGATGGGTCAGCTCTGGCAATACAGGGCTTTGCCAAATGGGCTTACAACCGCCCCTAGGCTTACTAAATTGCTCAAGCCTATTATGGCCCAATTACGAAAACAACAACATATTGTAATGGCCTATTTGGATGATATCCTGATTATTGGCAAAACCCTGGAGGCAGCTGAGAGGGCAGTTTCGGCCACTGTCACGATATTTCAGCGGCTGGGGTTTATTGTCCATTCAGACAAGTCCAAGTTCTGCCCGTCCCAGGTTATGGATTATCTGGGCTTCACGGTGGATTCCAATCGAATGAGGGCCACCATACCAACTAACAAGGTTGAGGATGTCACCCACGCATGTCAGGATCTTGCATTCGCCAGTATACCATCTATCCGGCAAACAGCTAAGGTGATTGGCAAAATCGTAGCATTGTTTCCGGCAGCCCAATTTGGGCCTTTGCATTATCAAAATTTGCAAAGAGCCAAGATTGCCGCGTTGAAAAAGAACGCTGGTCATTTCGACAGGCCAAAGCGGCTGCCTCCTGATGCTGAGGTTGAGCTACAATGGTGGGTGTCCAATATTGGCAGGTCATTCAAACCCATTATTGTGCCCAATCCGGTGGTATATTTGCAAACTGACGCAAGCTCCCAAGGCTGGGGAGCTACGGACAGCTGTTCTAGTTGTGGGGGCAGGTGGGACACCCTTGAAGCTAGCATGTTGCTATCGCAAGGGATAAACTATTTGGAGCTGCTTGCAGCATTTCACGGACTGCGGGCTTATTGTTCCAATCTCGGTGGAGCTCATGTCCGTCTCCAAATAGACAACACCACGGCGGTGGCATATTTAAACCATATGGGCGGTACCAGGTCAGTCTCTTGTGACAAATTGGCTAATACCATTTGGCTCTGGTGTATTGATCGGGATATTTGGATTTCAGCCACCTATTTGCCAGGTAGGCTTAATACTGTGGCAGACACCAGGTCACGCAAATTTAACGATAATATTGAGTGGATGTTGCATCCTCAAATATTTGCCAAAATTGCAGCCAAATTTGGTCAACCGGATATTGACCTTTTTGCGTCACGGTTGAACCATCAGGTACCGACATACGTTTCATGGGAACCAGATCCTGGGGCATTAGCGATGGATGCATTCTCGCTAGACTGGGGGAGTTGGTTTTTCTACGCATTCCCCCCGTTTTGCCTCATCAGTCGGGTATTACAAAAAATCAAGATGGATGCCGCTCGGGGCATTCTTATCATACCCGACTGGCCCACACAGCCTTGGTATCCGGTGGTCTTTGACATGCTTAGTCAACCCTGGGTCCCTTTAGAGGGTTGCCCGCAATTGGTTTCTCACCCTGTCTCAGGGGAGTCACACCCCTGCCATGCCTATTTAAAATTACTGGCTTGCAGGTTCTGACCAGGCCATGGTTGCAGTATGGCCTCTCCACCCGGACCATGAACACCATTGGGGCATCATGTCGAGAGTCAACCAGGCGAAGATACCTCTCCCACATCGCCAAGTGGGAAGCCTACTGCAGCCGCTCTCGCATCACCTATGATGATGTCTCCATAGCCGACATCCTGGAATTCCTCGCGGGGTTGCACCATGATGAACACTTGAGTTACAGTGCCATCAACAGCGCCAGGAGTGCGCTGTCATTCTACCTCAACATCGAGGTCGGATCAAACAGGCTAGTGTCCAGACTAATGCGGGGAATATTCAATTTGAATCCGCCTACACCACGCTATCACATCACCTGGGATGTCAGGGATGTACTTACCCTGCTCAGGACGTGGTCACCCATGGAAGGGTTACAGCTGGACAAACTCACCATGAAACTGGTGATGTTACTAGCGCTGACTTCAGCACAGCGGGTTCAGACGCTCCACAAACTCCGTATTGATAGGATGACGTCTACCCCTGAAGAAGTAGTCTTTTTCATTGATGAGCTACTAAAGCAGCATAGACCTGGGTGCACAGGGCTGCAGCTGAAGTTCCCGGCATACCCCGCAGATGCTCGGCTATGTTTAGCCACTCATATCCGTTACTACGTCAAGGTGACGAGGAGCATCAGAGGAATGGAGCAATACCTGCTTGTCACTCATAAAAGACCTCACCATCGAGTGACAGTCCAGACGATATCCAGGTGGCTCCGGATCGTCTTGGGTAAGTCAGGTATTGACACTAATGTGTTCAAGTCTCACTCCACCAGGGCTGCATTGACGTCGGCGGCGAGGGTCATGGAGGTGCCCATGGACCATATTCTCGCCACAGCAGGATGGGCGAACAAAGCTGTGTTCCAGCGGTTCTATAATAAGCCTGTTGCTGCTCCCCTACAGTTCGCGGAGGCCGTGCTGAACGCCGGGCAAGAACGTGGGGATGTCCCCGAATAAGGGGATTTTGCTGTGTTATTAATAAATATTCTTTGTGTTTCAGTATAACCTGGTTTCATCAACTTGTTTACTCCCATCCATCCTTGCTAGTGGTGTGTCAGCATGGCCGTGGTCCAGGGCGTGTAATCACAGAAGCTTTGAAGTCTTCACGAAGTCACTCACGTGACTCCGAAATGAAATAGTAAGATTGAACGAGAACTTACCTGTTCGAAGGTTGATCTTTATTTCATGAGGAGTTGCGGTGAGGGATTTCGTGCCCTCCGCTCCCAACCCTCGATCATACTCAACTGGTAATTAGAGTCTCTTTAATCTTACTATGCCAAATCATTTCTGTTGTTGTTTCTGTGATTCCACACCGCTACTTTGAAGAATGTCGCGCATGCGTGCCGGCGGGCTCTTCACGAAATCCCTCACCGCAACTCCTCATGAAATAAAGATCAACCTTCAAACTGGTAAGTTCTCGTTCAATCTTACTATTCCCATTCCCATACTCAGGGCAAGAGTTTCTGTGCGCCCACCCGATCTATCCCCTCTCAGTAGGGGATAGACAGTTAAACACTGGTTCTGCCCACAATGCCCACATCCCTTGAATGAGTTAAAACATGATTTTGCTGCTCATGTACTTAACTATCCAGTACTGCCATTTTCAAAACATTCAACAGAGTCCTTCAGCTCGTTCTCTCACTCCTTCTTAAATTCACGCAGCACTCTGGCAGGAACTGCGCCACGAGGGCACAATAGCAAATGACCAGGATCCCAGACCAATGATCAATAAAGACAATAATTTCGGCAAGGTGGTACAGTTGCTGCCTGACTGTGCCAGAGGACCGGGTTTGATCCTGACTATGAGCGCTGTCTGTACTTGGTTTGCACGTTTCCCCCCCCCCCCCCCCCCCCCCCCTGACCGTGTGGGGTTTCTCCGGGTGCTCCGGCTCCCACCCACATTCCAAAGCCGCACAGGTTTGTAGGTTAATTTGGCCTCAGTTAAAAATTGTAAATTGTCCCTAGCGCATGTAGGGTGGTGCCAGTGTAGGGGGATCGCTGGTCGGCACTGACTCGGTGAGCCGAAGGGCCTGCTTCCGTGCTGTATCTCCAAACTAAACAAAACTAAACAAGTTCAATTCTAAGAACAGCACCTGGGGAGTTTGATGCTAGTAAATTACTCTAGCTTGCAAATACAAGCCTAATATCAGTAATGGTGAGGGAATTATTAAATCATTGTGAAAATCGTCTGGTTCATTGGTTCCATTGGAGGGGGGAAATGTGCCACAGGACCTGGTCTGTACTCCGTATTTTCTAATAACACAGAAGGATGCCATTTGGCCCATCGAGTCTAAACGATCTCACAGAGCAATCTCATAATTGAGCCTTTTCCCCTTCTCCCCACATTTCCTATCACCCAGCTACAGACTGGAGGCAATTTTACATTGGCCAATTAATCTACCAACCAGCACATCTTTGGCAGTGAGAGGAAGCATCTGGGGAGAATGTGTAGCAGAGGTCAGGGTAGTAAGGCAGGATATCTATGAATAAAGGTGCTGAAATTAATTACAGAGGCCCCACACAAAAAGAAACAATGAGATCCGAAGGTTGCTTCTGCTGACCCATCTTGAAGGACAAACATTGGTGAGTGCTGAATTAATATTGGCAGAGGGCAACTGAGTTTGGCAATGGGGCCATTGGCAATCAGGGCTCAGGTATGGTGTGGAGCTCCAGGTCAGATGTTCTGGTGAAGGAACTGGTCAGGATCAGCTACAACACTGGAGGAAGAAGACTGGGTCTTGCTTTAACTTCTTGGCTGACAGAACACATCTCGGACTGTGCGATAGTTCCTTCAGAAGGGATCTGATCCAGACGATACAATCAAGTTTAAAGTCTGGAGTGGGATTTGAACTCAGAAACTAAGAGTGCAAGGCTAAATGTAGGAACACTTACAGTGCATCAAAAGACTTTGGGTACGCAGCGCGATTAGTGTGAGGCATCTCAGGCAGCCTCTCCCCACTTCCCCTGGACTTACATTCTGACTGTTCTTGTCGATCTCACTGGGGCATCCGAACAGCTCCCGCCGCAGGAGATTCCCGTCGTATTCAAGGAACGTCAGGTAAAGGTTCCGGAAGAATTCCACGTGCTTGTTCTTCACACGCAGTTTCTTGGGAGAATTCCAATGGATCACCTGCAAGGAAGGACAACAAAGCCTGGTCAAGCTCACATCCACGGACCGAGCAGGAACGAGAGGGCTGTAGGGTGTATGGTGAACAATAGACCCTGGAGTTCCACACCATCCCTGAGCACTGGTTACCACACGCTGACACTAATTCAGCACTGCTTTAACAATAAATGCACAATGCTTGTCGGCACGGTGGTGCAGCGGTAGAATTGCTGCCTTACAGTGCCAGAAACCCGGGTTCAATCCTGACTACGGGTGCTATCTGTGTGGAGTTTGTACGTTCTCCCCGTGACTGCATTGGTTTTGTCCAGGTGCTCTGGTTTCCCTCCACCACTTTGAAGACATGCGGGTTTGTAGGTTAATTGGCTTTGGTAAAATTACAAATTGTCCCTAATGCATGGATAGTGCTCGTGTATGTGGAACGCTGGTCAGCGCGGACTCGGTGGGCCGAAGGCTTGTTTCTGCATTGTATCTCTAAAGTCTACAGTCTAAAGATTATTAACTCCAATTCAATGTGTTCATGGCCATTGGACGCTGTGTGGGATGAAGTTCTACCCATGCAATCATGGGCCACATGGTGCTGATGGGTAAGATCCAGAGAGTCTCGGTGCGGCACAGATGTTGTGGTGAGTAGAGCTGTTACCCCACAGATCCAGTAACAGTTTGATTCTTCCCACCGGTGCTATCTCCATGGAGTTTGTATTTCTCCCTGTGTGTGTTTCCCTTGGGTGCTCCTGTTTCCTCCCGCATCTCAGAACTGTGTGGGTCGTAGGTTTGTTGTTGACTGTAAATTACATCCCCCCCCCCGCCTCCCCCATGTATAGGTGCGTAGGAGAGGTTATGGAGATATGGGGAGAATTCAAAATGGGATCAATATGGGTTTTGTGTCAGTGAATGGCCGATGGTCGGTGTGGATCCACAACGCTGAAGGACCTGGTCTTGATTTATATTACTCAATGCAAAGGCAGGCGGGAATTTAGATTTCTCCCTTCAGAGTTGGTGAGTCGACCATAAGCCTCTAAACTAATGGATTTCTTAGTTAGGCAAAGATATTAAAAGCAAGGGTGCCAAGGAGATAAGACTTGGATTGGCAACCAACAGATGGCCTGAAATTAGTTTAGTTTAGATTAGTTTAGTTTAGTTTAGAGATGCAGCACAGAAACAGGCCCTACAGCCCACCATGTCCACACCTACCAGCAGTCCCCGTAAATTAACACTATCCTGCAGACAATAGGGACAATTTACAAGTATACCAAGCCAATTAGCCTACAAACCTGTACGTCTTTGGAGCATGGGCGGAAACCGGAGCTCCCGGAGAAAACCCATGCAGGTCACGGGGAGAACGTATAAACTCTCAGGTCTTTTAGTGTTGTGAGTCCATACCGACCATTCATTTATACCAAACCCAAATTGATCCCATTGAAATGGTGTCCAACATCTGATCGCAAATCCTCGTGATGGGCCAGTCAGGGGAGTCGCTGGTACCTGCTTGAATCTTGAGTGCACATGATAGAAGAGTGGTTGAGATCATGGACTAACAGTCAGAGGTGTGAACCATTGACCCCGGCGATATGACTTTGAATCCCATCATGATGGCTGGGGATTTTAAACCAAAGTAAACTACTAAGGAGGGTCAGCTGTCCTTGCTTGGCCTGGCCTAGCCTGTGTGAGTCCAGCCTTATCAATGCTGTTTTCTCCTCGGTGTGTGTCAAATTCAGAGGAAGTTAAAGGCAGAAAATAAATGCTGGCACTGCCGATGACGTCCAAACCCCAGGAATGAAAAGGTTTCTACAAAATAGCACTCAATATCTCTTTCCTACAAAAAAAGTTGATATGGAATCCACTGTGGCGAGGAAAACAGCACTGATGGTTCACCAGTGTCCATCTGTGGCTAATGCTCTGTGCTCCGAAAATACTGAGCAAACTTGGACTTGGAAGCCCTGTCAGTGGGGGGAAGAACTAATAGAAATGCTCAAAATCATGTGAGATTTCAAAGGACCAAAGATTCAAGCCACTTTTTCAAAGACCTAAAACAGCCAGAATTTCCATTTCACCTTTTCGTGACTGCACAATAACCCAAAGCAGCGGTGTACGATCACTGCTGAGACTCAACAGCCTGCCTGAAGGCGGCGACTTTTCACAAAGAGGAATATAATAACTACTTAATCCTTTTTAGTGTTGATTGAAGAACAAGTATCGGCTTGCTCACCAGGCACAACTCCCTCGGTCTCATTTATTTGGTCAGAAGAGTCTTTTACTCCAGATTGAGAGGGCACAAAGTTCTCAGTGTAAATGCCTCAAAGGAGGCACATCTGACAACGCGCCTTTGGTACACTGGAGCATCAGCCTATGGTTTATGAATGCCACAATATCGCAATGAAACATGTAACATTCCTAATAGGCCTGGTAGGGTAAATATGGAGGTGACCTCTCTGACGGGCTGGTCCAGAACTAAGATTATGTTCACAAGTTATAGGAGCAGAATTGGGCTATTCGGCCAACAATGTCTACTCCGCCATTCAATCATGGTTGATCTACCTTTCCCTCTCAACCCCATTCCCCTGCTTTCTCCCAATAATCCCTGACACCCTTACTAATCAAGAATCTGTCTATCTCTGTCTTAAAGATATTCATTGACTTGGCCTCCACAGCCTTCTGTGGCAAAGAATTCCACAGATTCACCACCTTCTGACTAAAGAAATTCCTCCTCATCTCCTTTCTAAAGGTACATCCTTTTATTCTGAGGCTGTGCCCTCTGGTTCTAGATTCTCCCACTAGTGAAAACATCCTCTCCACATCCACTCTATCTTGGCCTTTCACTATTCGGTAAGTTTCAATGAGGTCTCCTCATCCTTCTAAACTCTCGTGAGTACGGACCCAGTGACGTCAAATGCTCAGCATGTGGCAACCCAATAATTCCTGGGATCACTCTGGTAATCCTCCTCTGGACCCTCTCCGTCTAGGGGTCGTAGTCTCAAAATAAGGGGTCGGGGCAGGGATGTGGAGTTTTTTTTTCTCCAGTGGCTGGTGATTCTTTGGGATTCCCGACCCAGGAGGGCTCGGAGTACATTGAGATTGTTGTGGGAATCGAGGAGGTGCAGAGTTAATGCAAGTTGAGGTGAAAGAATGGGGATAATCTGACGGAATTGTAGAACAGGGATGATGGGCCCAAAGTCCTGGTTTGATTTCTTACGGCGTTACATCCTTGTGTTCCTGAAGCTAGGAACTTCAGATTCCGAGGGAAAGATGCAACCAACTGTGTGACAACTCACCCCCCCAAAAAAATAAAAATTGTTAAGATCTTTTCCAAAAGCACATCACCACAAACAGTTACTGAGGCAGGATAGTTTAGTTTAGAGTTACAGCTTGGAAACAGGCCCTTCGGCCCATCGAGTCCATGTTGACCATCGATCGCTCGTTCACTCTCGTTCTACATTATCCCGTTTCCCCATCCACTCCTTTACACACGAGGAGGAATTTACAGAGGGCCGATTAACCTACCCACCCGCATGTCTTCAGGATGTGGGAGTAAACCGGAGCAACCCGGAGGGAAACCACGCGGTCACAGGGAGAACGTGCAAACTCCGCACAGACAGCACCCGGGGTCAGGATCGAACGCCGGTCTCTGGCGCTATGAGGCAGCATCTCTGCCAGCTGTGCCACTGTGTGCCTCCCAATAAAGGGAGACATCTGAAAACTGGGAGGCAGAGAGAAAGTGAGATGGTTATGGAGCTTAGGGTGAAGAGCCAACACTGATGAAGCGCATGAGCTCTCATCGCTTCACCCCCTTCACCCCCTTCACCCCCGCTTACAGTATAAAGAGATGGTGTTGCCGATCACACTGCTCAACGGGACAGCGTAACTTCTTTCCAACAAGAATGATATCATGATTCATCGCTGTAGCGGGTTATCCGAATGATAATGTACACAGAAGAGTAATATGCCATTAGGTCTATAATCTTCAGCCCACTCAGAATGGTGCCAACTCCATTAATTAAAAGAAATCAAGTTGCTGCAAAAGAGATACATGGAAACAAGGGAAATGTGAAGGCGGCTCAGCGCTTCTTTATGTTAATCTAATAGATGTAATTAGTCAGGTAAATCTCCGATGCCTTTTATTTCATTCTGGAGATATAGAATCATATAAAATCCAAAGATTGTCACAAAATGCTGTGGCAACTCAGTGGGTCAGGCAGCAACTCTGGATGAAAAGGAATAGGTGACGTTTCGGGTCGAAACCCTTCTTCAGACATAAAATATGAAATGAGATGTAAATATATCAGATATAAAAACAATACTAGACCAAGTGGGACCTGTTGGGTCCCGTCCCCTCAACGCGGTTGGGGGGGGAGGGTGGTCTGCGTCGTCACACAAACACTAACCACCCCACACACACACACACACACACTAACCACCCCCCTTGATATTATATTTAAATTATTCATTCGCTCCTTTTACCCCATCCCCCGCCCTATCCACTCATGCATAGCCCCCAACTCGCAGGCACGGTTAGAGAGGGAGGGGGCAGAAAGAGAGAGAGAGCAGAGAGAGGGAGGGCAGAGAGAGAGAGAGAGAGAGAGGGCAGAGAGAGAGGACCCGACCCGAGGACCCGACCTGAGGACCCGACAGCTCAGTCCCATCCCCTCAACGAGGGTAGAGAGGGGGGGACATGGACTCGGCGAGCGGGGCGGCCAGCGAGTGGGGCGGACCCGACTTGCTCGTTCTTTGTGTGTCTTTTCGAGCAGGGGGCGGGCAGAGTCTTGAATAACGGGGGGGGGGAGGGAGAGGTCGGGGAGGGGGTGATGTCACTCGCAGCGCGTGGAAGACGGCAGGCACGCAGACCTATTGTGACATCATCAGTGAAAGACGGTCGTTTTTATTTCAAAGTTTTGTCCGATCTTTGAACATTCTCATTAATAACTCGAGAAGCAAAGCATTAAATGTTCAGATAAGGCGATTTTGGACTCCACGGGAAAAACCTCTACTGGAATATGTAAAAGATTTACCGTTAGCGCGTCATTTTTTTTGAGAAAATGTGATTATACACAAACAAATACACAAACAAATACATCCACATACAAGATCAGACATTTAAGCATATAGATATCAGGTATAAAATCCATATGCACAATCAGTCTGAAGAAGAGTGCTGATCCAAAACGTCGCTTATCCACATCCTCCAGAGATGCTGCCTGAGCCTTGAATTACTCCAGCACTCGTGTTCTATGCAAGATTTCCAGCATTTGAAGTCCCTGGTGTTTCCAGTTCCTATCTTTTTGTTAGTGGGCCACCTTCTCCCTGATCATCTGGTGTGTGGGGTGAGTTAGGGCATTCTTGGGCTTTTCGTGAAGTTAGAAAATAAAGGGGAACCTGCAGATGGTGCTGCTCCCTTCTTGGAGCAGGTTGTTGGTTTGCGAGGACATGCCAATGACATGCTAATGCGTACTGTGGTGGGGTGCGGAGAATGCGTAAGGTGGGGCTTGGTCTCTGTCCATCTCAGAGCTTGCATTCACTGGAGTTTAGAAGGATGAGAAGGGATCTCATAGAAACATATACAATTCTTAAGGGATTGGACAGGCTAGATGCAGGAAAAATGCTCCCCACATTGGGGGAGTCCAAAACCAGGGGTCACAGTTTAAGGATAATGGGTAGGCCATTTAGGACTGAGATGAGGAAAAATATTTTCATGCAGCGAGTTGTGAATCTGTGGAATTCTCTGGATGTTTTCAAGAGTCAGATATAGCTCTTAGGGCTAACAGAAGGAAGAGATATGGGAAGAAAGCAGGAACGGGGTAATGATTTTAGATGATCAGCCAGGACAGTATAGAATGGCGGTGCTGGCCCGAAGGGGCGATTGGCCTACTCCTATTTTCTATGTTTCTATGTTTCTATAGTACACAAAAGAGTCGCCACGAAGATGCCGATAAAGTTACAAAAGGTACTCATCCCTTCATCATCACCTCCCCCCCGCCCCCCCTAATTCGGTCCTCCTTAGTTCTCGGTGCCTCTCCATGCCGGGTCCCTCTTAGTTCTCAGCTCCCCCCAACTGCTGGGACCCCCTTAGTTCCCCCCCCCCACACCGGGTCTCCCTGAGTTCTCTGCGGCGTGGGCCGTCCACCATGGCGCGGTTGCCGGGACTCTGACCTCGAGCTCGAGGCTCCGGCAGCATTGCAGGATGCTCATTCTGCCTCCCCTGTTATCTCGAGACTGCCGATAATCTGTGCTGATGGGAGCAGAAAGGTGTGAAGTGGTGTGAGCCGTGCAACAAATGAATACACTTACAGCAAATGGAGTGCATTAAGGACAAGGTTACTAAGTATATCTTGGTGTTAGAAACCGCAGAGGCACAGCAGAGGAAGGAAAGAAATTAGAGATTGGAAGGGGTTGACTAAAGGAGCGGAATGACAGAGTAGTAACAGAGGAAGCACAGTTATACAGCTGGTAGAGTTGCCATCACATAGTGGTTCAGCTGGCAGAGTGCCAGAGACCCAGGCTCGATCTTGACCTCTGGTGCTGTCTGTGCAGAGTTTGCACGTTCTCTCTGTGACCAACATGGGTTTCCTCTGGGTGCTCCGGTTTGGTTCTGCATCCCAAAAGAAGGGTGGGCTTGTAGGGTTAATTGGCCTCTACAAATTGTCCCTAGTGTGTAGGAAGTGGATGAGAAAGAGGGATAACAAAGAACATAGTGACAATAGACAATAGGTGCAAGAGTAGGCCATTCGGCCCTTCAAGCCAGCACCGCAATTCACTGTGATCATGGCTGATCACCGCAGTGGAGGGGTGATCGATGGTCAGTGCAGACATGGTGGGTATAAGGGCCTGTTCTCACGCTGTAAACTAATTGAGCAACAAGAATAGTAGTGCTTCTTTGGATTTTGTTGAGGAAGATTGCTGACTCTTGCTTGGCAAGTATGAGGTGAGTTTGCAGCAAATCTGACTGTGCTTCTCTCTCCGTAGCCCCTCATGTGTCCGAGGCCTGGGTGTGTGGTGATGAAGTGTTGTGGCCCAGCAGACCACAGCAGCAGGGTACTGCAGCGATGACTTCTCACTAGACTATTGCATGCTTCAGTTGGCAAAAGAAAGGTCACATTTCAACAGTGAAGTCTCTATGGAATTGGAAAAGAACACAATTACCTCAATAAAAAACAGAAAACATTGTAAGAGAGAAACAAAGTTAATGTCTCGGGTCGACATTCATCAGAACCAGAGAAGTGAGAAGAAAGCGCCTTTTAAGTTGCAGTGAGGCAGTTCTCTCCAACCTGCAGAGAACTGGAGAGAACAGAAGAAATAGCATAGATTGGGCAGTGGGGCAGCATGGTGGTGCAACGGTGGGGTTGCTGCCTCACAGCGCCCGGGACCTGGGTTTGATGCCGACTATGGGTGCTGCCTGTGACCGCGTGGGTTTTCTCTAGGTGCTCCGATTTCCTCCCACACTCCAAAGACGTACAGGACTTGGTGGACAGTTAGGGCAGTGCTAGTGAGCGGGGTGATCGCTGATCAGCATGGACTTGGTGGACTGAAGGGCCTGTTTCCATGCTGTATATCTAAAGTCTAAAGTAAAGTCATCGTCATACAGCTTGGCCCAACTGATTCCAACCAGCCAGTGGGTACCATCCATATAAATCCCATCTTCCAGCATGTGACTCATTGCCTTCTATGTCTAATCTATTTCAAGTGCTTCCTCTGGCATCCCAAAGATTTGAAGGTTAACTGGCCTCTGTGAAATTGCTCCCATTATGTAGAGAGTGGTTGTGAAAGTGTGATAGCGTAGAACTAGTATGAACGATTGATCGATGGTCGGTGTGGACTCGGTGGGCTAGTCGTAGGCACACACACGCAGGGCTCGAAATTAGTGGTTGCCCGGGTGCCAATGACCACCCAAAGTGCCACTGGGCAACCTAAACGCCGACTCATTTTGCCCGGCTTGGCAAGCAAATACTGGTGTATACCGATGGACACAAAAAACTGGAGTAACTCCGCGGGTCAGGCAGCATCTCTGGAGAATAGGAGCGTGACGTTTCATGTCGACGGCGGTGGCTGTATTCCTCCAGTATCTTTGATTGCGGGGCAAAGATACCAGGTGCGGACTGACGAAGGGTCGGAGCAAATGACGGGCCCCGAACAGCGGCAACAGCGGCCGCGATAGCGGCTCTACCGTCCCCTCCTCCCGCACCCGCCCGGCGGAAGGAGACCTCCCTCTCCCTCCCTCCCTCCTCCCGGCCTCGGCGTGCGAGAGGGGTTGTTTTGAAAGCACAGTTGGTGGATTTGCAGCAGCTTTTGATTTGCAGGAAACGGCTGCTATCGCCCTGATAAAGGCCGCTGCCTGCAAACCAGTTAACGGAGCTTTCAATACAACCCCTCTCGCATGCCGAGGCTGGAGGGAGTGAGGGAGAGAGAGAGAGAGAGAGAGAGAGAGAGAGGGCGGGGGAGAGGAAGAAGGAGGGAGAGAGGGAGGGAGGGGGATGCCTCCTTCCGCCGTCTGAAGCTGCTGCACCAAAGGTCCTGTAGCTATAGGATCTTTGAGCTGCACCGCTCGGTCCCGCACCTACCTGTCGGCTGGTGGAGGAGGGGAGGCGGTGGCAACGTGTTCCCAACCACCTCCCCCTTTGGCGGCGGCACTTTGGCGTTAGACAGGGACGGCCAAGGCAGTGGGCGATGTTGTCCGAGGAGCGATTACCATTCATCTTTTACTGATCCCCATTTCATCCGGTACTGATCCCCTCATGCATCCTATACTGATCCCCTCTTTCATCCTGTAGTGATCCTCCATTCATCCTGCACAGACCCTCCGATCCACACTGTCCTGACTCCCCCACCCCCATTCATCCTGTGTTGATCCCCCCCCCATCCATCCTGCACTGATAACCCCATTCAAGAAGAATGGGGGGAACAGTCTGAAGAAGGGTCTCAACCCGAAACGTTGCCTATTTCCTTAGCTCCATAGATGCTGCCTCACCCGCTGAATTTCTCCAGCATTTTTTCTTCCCCCATTCATCCTGTACTGAACCCCCATTTATCCTGTACTGATCCCTCCAATCCATCCCGTACTGATCCCCCAGTCAACACCACTGACATCCCCCGTGCTCTCCCCTCACAATTTTATATACTCCAACCAACACGTACTAATTCACTTGCCTCCATCCATCCATTCCGCACCGATTGCCTTCTCAACCTCCAACCCTGCCATCTATTCACCCCCCACTGATTCACACACCCCCTGACCCTATTGTGATTCATGGTCTTCAGAGCGAACATTGACTATGTTTGATAACGGAATGCAATCAAATGTGTTTTAATTCCCAATGTTATTATTTGTTTTGACACCTTTAAACATATCACCAAAAGAACATTTGCTGCAGTTATGTCCTTTGGCCATCTCTTGTCAGTTAGTGTAATGTTTAACCTGTTTGATGGGTATAGTCGGTTTTAACAGCTATTATCATAAAATGCCTTTAGAAATTTCTTTGCAACCTGTATATTTTGTTATGGATAAATTATGTGGGAAGCCAGGGTGTTTCTATGCCAATTGCAATAACGACCCATGCTATGGCCATGCCATGGTAATTTTTGGTCCTTCACAGAAAACATGCTTGCATCAATCTGTAGTGTGCATGGTCCAGGATTTATTGACACAGGTTGATCAATTGCTGAATAATCCAACCACATTTTTGTTTGGAATTGGAAAGAACTAATAGAAATTGCATTAATTGCAATATGTAAAAAGAGTTGAGATATTGTATTATAAATTTGCTGCATGTCATTGTGGAATATATCATGTCTTGATTGGTGATTGGTGAATATGTTTAGTTTGTGAGTTATTTGAAGCAGAAATAATATGTGAATGTAGACAAAAGTGCTGGAGAAACTCAGCGGATGCGGCAGCATCTATTGAGCAAAGGAAATAGGCAATGTTTCGGGCCGAAACCCTTCTCCAGAGCTGACTTACTCCAGCTTTTTGTGTCTATCTTACACAGAAAAGTGGTGTGGCTGCAGAGATAATTTACATTGGTATAAATGGAGGTAATGAGCTTTAGCAAAGTCCAAGGCTTTCAAAACTGAGTCTGAACCATGCCTCTTCTTCTTATCGAGCCCACATCACAAGATTAGAACTTGTTCTGCCAGAGCTGAACACACTTGTCAGCATCTGCATACATTGGCATCTTGTGCTTCTTGAGCGTAGTGGTGGGAAGATTGGTGGAAACAGGGCCACAACGTGAACGCTCTTTCTTTGACCCCTGAACTATGCTAACAAGTCCAGTCCAGTCTAATTAGTTACTGGCATTGCAATAACCCACCACTTACATCTAGCTGGTTCAGGTCAGCCAAGTGCTTCAGTTGCCAAAGGAAAAGCCGCATTTCTATATTTTGCAGGTCAACGCTGTCAGTAATAGAAGCAATTTCGATGGGAATTTGACAACAACAGAAATGAACACTCCATAGATTGCAATTTACTCTGACAATGAGCAATTGGGTTGGAGAGATGTCTATACCGTTAACTCAAGCAGTAACAACAGGAAGCACAGAGACTTACAATAAACTGATTAACAGCCAGTGCACTGATGTGCAAACTGATACCGATGCAGAAGGTTTGATACTGGATCCAGACAATTCATCCAGCAAGTTTAGGCAGATACCATCGATAGGTAGTAGAGCCTCGCTGAAACCCGTCTCTGATGAGGTTTTTTTAACAAACATTCGAGCAAATAGAATGCAGTGTAACATAATGGTAGCAATGTTACAAAACTTACTTTCAGCGGCGCAGCAGTTCTGCCACTGGCCATGTGCGCAACTTTGGCGCCTTTGAGGGGGGGGGGGAAATTAAAATGCCGTTTTCTCCTGACTGTCGGAGGCGGACTTCCTCTGGCTGCTAGCTGCTGAAGAAAAATCGATCCGACTTCCGTTCCCGTTTTTTTCTTTTTTTTAAATCACGAGACAATTTAATATTTGGATTAATAAAAATGGGATTCAAATTCACCGCAACTGCATGGTTCCAATCGATCGCGTTCCAGAAAAACCCAATTGCAAGATGATTTAAATTCTCTTATTTTTGGACAATCATGTCATAAGAGCATCTAAAACGTCTATATTTTGTGTTATTGTCTACCCATAGTCAATATTTTTATACTAAATATCAGCTTTAGTTCCATGTACTGTGCAAAACTATTAAAATTTTGATTATATTCAGTGGATGTTTCTAGATTAATTCATGGGAATCAAACATAAAATTCCTTCCAATCGGCATGTAAGTTCATGACAGTGTGATTTAAAAATCATGTTATATTGTGAATTCTTGTGTGAATGGGATTAGTTTGTTATTTGGATACTTAGGCTATTTAAAAAAAATAGCATTTTCTTAAGAAATGGAATCTACAAGATATTGTTGATGTGAAAGTAGTGGGCAGAAGGGCATGTCATACATGGTTTGAAGAGCACAAAGAGCCAACATTGAAAAGTTGAGGAAAAACAAGGTGTACAGAGTTGCTTATTGGTTACAATCTGAGGAGTATGATGATGCTACTGATTATGATATGCCAATGTACCAGCTAGCAACTGATCTTCTCCATAAAGACTTGGTCTATTGCTAGAAATTATTTACCTATCTGTTACAGACTTACCGCATATAATGCAATAATATTAAAGTTCTGATCTTAAGAATATCACATTTTTGAATTTTCAAGGCAGTCTGGGTGTTTATTACTATTTCCGTCACAACGGTCAATTTTGTAATTAACTACAATTAGGTAATTAACTAATTAAATGCTTTAAATTCAGGGCAAATTCAAGTAAGATTTGTTTCAGAATGCTTCAATCCATAATAACTGAACATTTCATTCAGTTCTCTTAATTTTTAAGAAAGTTACGCTCTTTTGACTGTCCTCGATCACAACTTTTGTGTTAAGTCAATAGAAAAGGAATAGGAAACAAGATGCTAATTTCCGAGTATGAAAATGGCCATAACTGTTTTTATACTGAAGATATGAAAGCGAATCAGGTGTCAAATTAAACTTCTTTTTATGCTTTATCTGATCGGATAAATTGCAGACTTGATTATTTAACTCAAAATGTTGTAACATTGCTAATAATGGACAGTGAGTGGAGCTACCCATCATTGCAGGCAAGTGTGCAAACAGGTCAACTTTAATGGGGTAGACGTACGGAACATATTCATTGGATTGGAGGAATGGCCTCAGTGTTTGTGCTCCAACGTCACACCTTGACATATTATTGGAAAGGTACGATGGAAAGTTCTAAGCCACAGTAGCAGCACAATGGCACAGCAGTAGAGTTGCTGCCTTAGAGTGCCAATGACCCAGGTTCAATCCTGACATAGAAACATAGAAATTAGGTGCAAGAGTAGGCCATTCGGCCTTTTGAGCCTGCACCGCCATTCAATATGATCATGGCTGATCATCCAACTCAGTATCCCGTACCTGCCTTCTCTCCATACAATGGGAGCTCTCCTGACAATGGGAGCTGTCTGTATGGAGTTTGTAAATTCTCAAATCAAATCAAATCAAAATCAAATACATTTATTTGTCATTGCACATCAACTGTACAACAAAATTTCATGTGCATCCCCTTGCTTGGACCAGCTCTGCATTTGGCACTGGTACCCTGTGAAACCAGTTTAATTTTTTTCATGTGCATCCCCTTGACTGCATGGGTTTTCTCCAGGTGCTCCGGTTTTCTCCCACACTCCAAAGACATACTGGTTTGTAAGTTAGTTGGCTTCTTTGGTATAATTGTAAATTGTCCCAAGTGTGTAGGATCATGCTAGTGTACGGGGTGATCGCTGATCGGCGTCGACTCATTGGGCCAAACGGCCTGTAAACTAAATGAAAAAAATTAAACTGGTTTCACAGGGTACCAGTGCCCAATGCAGAGCTGGTCCAAGCAAGCCCAGGCCGAGCCCCGGCTGCACCAAAGAGTTGAAATGGATAGGCTGGAATAAAACAGTGAGAGGCACCCAGAATGGGCTACATTAGGAGTGAAAAGAGAAAACAATGGAAATAGGTCAAGCAGCATCTATGGTGCCTTTATTCTCTTTATTTTAGACCACCAACAACTGCATTGCTATTACCTCTAAAACCCAACAGTTTCTTATTTATTCTCTTTGCTCTTTCTCATTAATTTCCTTCTATTTGCACCGCCTCCAAACAGATCAGGTGTCATTAACAAACCTCCACCACCCTCGCCCAGCCCACGGCATCACCACTTGTGTCATTCAGTATCTCTTTGTCTCCATCTTATCACGTACATTCCCAACCATTCCCTTCATTTTTCACCCGAGCCTGCTACTTCAAACCTGTTTATTTTGTGATTTTTGCCTAACTCTGATTAACGGTCTGAAACATCAACTCGTATTCTTTTGACAAATTGACCAGATTCAGGGACGTCTTCTTCTCAGCTATTATCAGGCAACTGAACTGCCCTACCACAACCAGAGAGCAGTCCTGTGCTATTATCTATCCCGTCGGTGACCCTCGGACTAACTTTGATCGGACTTTACTGGCTTTATCTTGCACTAAACGTTACTCCCTTATCATGTAACTATCTGTGCATTGTGAATGGCCTGATTGTAACCACGTATTGTCTATCCGTTGACTGGTTAGCACGCAACAAAAGCTTTTCACTGTACCTCGGTGCACGTGACAATGAAGTAAACTCAAACTGAAGTTGAATACTTCCAACCCTTTTGGTTTTTATTTCTGATTCCCAGCACCTGTGGTTCTGCCACTTGTTAGTTTTCATTCAAATGCTGACACCAAGTTTTGTGCTACAACAGAAGGTGTCAGGTGAGATTTTGTTCAGGGCACGACATGCGCCCTGACAGCCAGAACAAAGGAGGGCTCTCAATGAGGTTCTAGTCAACCATGCACAGACTTTATTTAAAATTTGAGCAAAAATTATGCTTCAATTCCTGAAATTCCATTTACTGAAATTATATTTGGAAAAGCTAGCAATGAACTGAAAGGATTATAACCACAAAAAGCTGGAGTAACTCAGTGAGACAGGTATCATCTCTGGAGAGAAGGAATGGGTGACGTTTTAGACTGAAGAAGGGTCTCGACACGAAACGTCACCCATTCCTTCTCTCCAGGGATGATACCTGTCTCACTGAGTTACTCCAGACTCTTACTAATCTTATAACATCCTCATAAATCATCTCTGCACCCTTTCCAGCTTAACAACATCTTTCCTATAACATGGTGCCCAGAACTGAACACAATACACTAAATGCAACATCACCAAGGCTATACTTAATATGTATAGGAAGGAACTGCAGATGCTGGGTTAAAGCGAAGATATACACAAATGCTGGAGTAACTCAGCGGGACAGGCAGTATCTCTGGAGAGAAGGAATGGGTGGCGTTTTAGGTCTGGAATAGTGTCTCGACCCGAGAAAGTCACCCATTCCTTCTCTCCAGAGATGCTGCCTGTCCCGCTGAGTTACTGCAGCTTTTTGTGTCTGTCTTTGGTTTAAACCAGCATCTGCAGTTCCTTCTCACACAAGATTACAACAGGCCAGTGGATCCAAATGTGCATGTGTTTCCCTCATGCAGTCTTTGTCATTCTACCCCCTCATTTACTGCTTTTAATTATTCCTACCAACAGCAAAGCCATTCCTCCCTCAACCATACCTTGCAGCAAATTTGAAACACTCCCCAGGTGATTCTATTGAATTCCTTCCTGCTTAATTTTCTTTTGTTTAGGATCAGAGGGATGTTCAGCTGAGAGACTTTACTTTGGACTTTCGAAATACAGCGCCCTTCGCTCGATTGAGTCCGTGTCGGCCAGCGATCATCCTGTACACTTGCACTATCTTACGCACTGGCGACATTGTACAATTTTACCAAAGCCGATTAGCCTACAAACCTGCACGTCTTTGGAGTGTGGGAGGAAACCAGAGGATTTGGAGAAAACCCATGTGGTCACAGGGAGAACGTTAAAACTCCGTACAGACCGTACCATTGTCAGGATCGAACCCGGCTCTCTGGTGCTGTAAGGCAGCAATTCCACCGCTGCAATAACCACCGTACCGCCCTTTATTCTAATATCACACTTTTTGCACTCTTGCCCGAGTTGGATAGTTGTGGTTTGACGTCCCACCTCAGTAAGCTGTGTGCGTATTCCTGTGCCATACTAAGAAAACGGATGCACTGTATAGGCCGAGTCTTTCAGATTAAATTATAAACAGGACCACCAGATTGAGGTAAAAGAGCGTATTACACGGCGAGGGGAAGGAGAGCTGTTCTTTCCAGCCGTGCGAGAAGTTGCAGACTTGTGAACGCAGCCCAGTCCGTCACACAAAGCAGCCTCTCCCCATCGGCACTTTAAACTGCCTCGGGAAAGCAGCCAACATAATCAATAACCATTCACACCCTGTTTAAGAAGGAACTGCAGATGCTGAAGAAGGGTCTCGACCCGAAACATCGCCTATTTCCTTCGCTCCATAGATGCTGCCTCATCCGCTGAGTTTCTCCAGCATTTTTGTCTACCATTTACACCCTAATTATTTCATCTTCTGCATTCTCTCTGCGGGTCGAGACCCTCCTACAGACTATATGCAAAAAATGTATTCCTGATCTTCCGACCTACCTCATTGATGCCCTTACACTTAAAAAAAAATCTGAACTTCCTCTATAGATATAGCACTACATTCTGCACTCTGTTTATTTTCTGTTTTGCATTAACTGCGTGGCAGGATTATACTCACATATAGTCTGATCTGCTTGGACCATACTCAAAAAAAGATCTCCACTATATCTTGGTGCATGAGACAATAATGAACTGATACCACTACAAAGGTGATTTCCCACTGATGCCCAAGGACATTTTGGGCAGCACGGTGGCGCAGCGGTAGAGTTGCTGCCTTACAGTGAATGCAAGGCCAGAGACCCGGGTTCGATCCCGACTACAGGTGCTGTCTGTATGGCGTTTGTACGTTCTCCCTAGGACCTGTGTGGGATTTCTCCGAGATCTTTGGTTTCCTCCCACACACCAAAGACGTACAGGTATGAAGGTTAATTGGCTTGGTCAATGTAAAAATTGTCCGTAAGGTAATGTTAATATGCGGGGATCGCTGGTCGGCTCGGACCCAGTGGGCTGAAGGGCTTGCTTCCGCTCTGTATCTCTAAACTAAACTAAAATACTTGTTTCTTTATCAACCTCATTGCAAAGATCAAAACATGAGCACAAATGGTGGAAGAATTGCCAAGAAGCATCTGCAGCAAAATAAACCAGTCGACATCAAGATTATCGTGTGAGTTGTTTCATACCCGCTCCCTGCTGTTGTAGGACCATCAAATAACAGAGCCCAAGAAGAAGACATTTGACTCCACATTGCAGGTTGCAGCAAGCTTTCACACTGCAGGAAGCAACGCATTCCTCTCCTCTTGCGAGATCTGTCAATTAGCTCGTTAATGGCCCCTCCGTAAGGTTGAATAGTTACTCCTACTTGACTCGTTTACTTTTCGTTTTATTACTGTCACAGGTACAGAGATCAGTGAAAAGTTTTTTATGTTGCATTCCATCCAGTCAGCAAAAAGACTATACATGATTACAATCAGGCCATCCACAGTGCACTGATACAGGATAAGGCAATAACATTTAGTGCAAGATAAAGTCCAGTAAAGTCCGCTCCACCCCTTCCCCGGGCACTTTCCCTTGCAACCGCAAGAAACTGACTGACTTCATCCGTTTCACCACCAACTTCCATCCGGCACTCAAATACACTTGGACCATTTCCAGCACTTCCCTACCATTCCTTGACCTCACCATCTCTATTGCAGGTGATACACTCTTGACCGACATCCACTACAAACCAACTGACTCCCACAGCTACCTGGACTACTCTTCCCCCCACCCGGCTTCCTGTAAGGACTCCATCCCCTATTCCCAATTCCTCCGACTACGTCGCATCTGCTCCCAGGATGAGGTGTTCCACACCAGGTCATCACAAATGTCCTCATTTTTCATAGGGACGGGGATTCCCCTCCCCCATTATAGATGAGGCTCGCACCAGGGTCTCCTCCATACCCCGCAACACTGCCCTCGCTCCCCATCCCCTACTCGCAACAAGGGCAGAGTCCCCCTGGTCCTCACCTTTCACCCCACCAGCTGGCACATACAACACATAGTCCTCCGCCAGTTTCGCCACCTCCAACGTGACCCCACCACTCGCCACAACTTCCCATCTTCCCCCTTGTCTGCTTTCCGCAAAGACGGCTCCCTCCGCAACTCCCTTGTCAATTCTTCCCTTCCCTCCCGCTCCACCCCTTCCCCGGGCACTTTCCCTTGCAACCACAAGAGATGCTACACTTGTCCCTTTACCTCCCCCATCCACTCCTTTCAGGGACACAAGCAGTCCTTCCAGGTCCGACAGAGGTTCACCTGCACCTCCTCCAACCTCATCTACTGCATCCGCTGCTATAGATACCAGCTGATCTATATCGGTGAGACCAAGCAGAGGCTTGGCGATCGTTTCGCCGAGCACCTCCGATCGGTCCGCAATAACCAACCCGACGTCCCGGAGGCTCAGCACTTCAACTCCCCCTCTCATTCCGTATCCGACCTCTCTGTCCTGGGCCTCCTCCACGGCCATAGTGAGCAACACCGCAAATTGGAGGAACAGCACCTCATATTCCGCTTGGGGAGTCTGCATCCTCTGGGCTTAAACATTGAATTTTCTTAATTCTGTTAACCCATGCTGTCTCCTCCCCTTCCCACCTCTCCCTCAGCCCTCGGGCTCCTCCTCCTTTTTCCTTCCTTCTCCCCCCCCCCCCCCCCCACCTCCCATCAGTCTGAAGAAGGGTTTCGGCCCGAAACATTGCCTATCTCCTCCGCTCCGTAGATGCTGCTGCACCTGTTGAGTTTCTCCAGCCTTTTGTGTACCCTCAAAGTCCAATAAAAGATAGTCTGAGGGTCTCCCATGAGGTAGACGGTAGCTCAGGATGGTGATAGGATGGTCCAGTTGCTTGATAACAGCTGGGAAGAAACTGTCCCTGAATCTGGAGGTGTGTGTTTTCACACTGCCTGATGGAAGTGGGGAGGAGAGGGAGTGACCGGGATGAGACTCATCCTTGATCGTGTTGGTGGCTTTGCTGAGGCATATGAAGTGTCGATGGACTTCCTTACACTATCCAAGCAGGCCACATGGCCCATCAAGTCCATGTCAATTCGTTGGGCAGTCCTATACTTCCAGTTATTTCCCTGCAATTTATTTTCCCTTACATGCCCTGTCCACACCAGGAGCAATAACAATGGCCTACTAACCTACCAAACAGCACAACATTTGTGGTGAGAGTAAACCAGAGCACCCAAAAGAAACCCATGCAGCCGCAAGTAGAATGTGCAAACTCCAGCCAGACAGCACTGGAGATGAGGATTGAACCTGAAACTCTATGGTTCTAAGGAAGTGACGCTACCTGCTTCACCGCTATGTCTCTATTCCAGTAGGAAGCCTTCAGGATCTCCACAGCTGAAGTTGTCCACACCTGAAAGCCTTTGAATAAATCTCCTCAAATCCTCAACATCCAAATTGGCCACATTACAGGGGTATGCCTGCGGGCTTGAGGGCTTTGTGGACATTGCCTGGTTCATCATGTCTATTGACTTCCCCACCATTGAAGGGATCTACAGGAAGAGCTGCCTCAAGATGGGAGCTAATATCATCAAATACCCACACCACCCTGGCCATGCTCTCATAAGGTCATAGGTGATAGGAGTAGAATTAAGCCAGTCGGCCCATCAAGTCTACTTCACCTGTCAATCATGGCTGATCTATCTCTCCCTCCTAACCCCATTCTCCTGCCTTCCCCCCATAACCTCTGACACTGTACTAATCAAGAATCTATCTATCTCTGCCTTAAAAATACCCACTGACTTGGCCTCCACTGCCTTCTGTGGCAAAAAAAATCCACATTCACCACCCTCTGACAAAATACATTTCACCTCATCTCCTTCCTAAAAGAATGTCCTTTAATTCTGAGGCTATGACCTCTAGTCCTAGACTCTCCCACTGGTGGAAACATCCTGCTATTACCATTGGGAAGAAGGTACAGGAGGATGAAAACTGTTACCTCCCGGTTCAAGGACTGCTTCTTCCCATCAACCATCAGGCTCTTGAACCACCTTGCACAATCCTATCTCAGCACCAAACTACTATGGACTTTGTATAGATTGCTCTACTTACATCGACTTGCACTGATCTTGTTACCTAGTTTAGTTGGTAAATTATCGTATTGGTGTTGTCTATTCATTTGTTATGTTGTTGCGTTAATGTGGCTGTGAAGCTGCAGCAAGTGAGAATGTAATTGTTCCCTTCCCTGTGCATGTGACGATTATACAATCTTGACTTGAATCTTGAGGTGTTCTGGGGCGGGAGGGCGTGCAGTGCGAAGGCATTCCTCTTTATACAGACACTCCCCGACTATACGCTATCAGCGCCATGTGAAACTCGCACTTAGGTAAACAGTCTTGAGTGCAATTAAGGCAGATTGTAATTTTCACAACACTGTACGATCACTCAAGTTTGCATCGGAAACAAGCCGACCAATGGTGGTGGTGCTCACTCAGAAGACCGAGCGCCGCAGAAAATGCACAAACAGTGAGACGGAACTGAAGACAGCAACTTTGGCAATTTTACCCAAAAGACTGCATGTCGCAGAAAGTGCCCCCAATGGCGAGAGGGTACTTAAACCGGCAGTGGTGGTGGTGTTCACTCAGAATGCCGTGCGCCACAGTGAGTGCCCACTGAGACAGTTAAATGTAGAATTCTCTGCCACAGAATGCAGTGGAGGCCAATTCACTGGATGCTTTCAAGAGAGAGTTAGATACAGCTCTTAGGGATAAAGGAATCAAGGGATATGGGGGAAAAGCTGGAACGGGGTACTGATTTTGGATGATCAGCCATGATCATATTGAATGGCAGTGCTGGCTCAAAGGGCCGAATGGCCTACTCCTGCACCTTTTTTTATCTGTTTTCTAATACTCTCAGTGAGTTATTTCAGGCAGGGGATGGGGATAGTTATTCCGACACGTAAAATCTGACTTCTGTAAGGGTTTGCGGAACGTAACTCTTGCATAAGTCAGGGAGTGCTTGCAGTTCTGGAAAGTATAATCAATTGCACTGCTTGGCCAAGACAACACCCAACTCCTAACGGGAAGAAACATCGGGAGCTATGAGATTGTCGATTTATTTCTGGAACGGGCTGGCTGAGCTATCTGGTCTGCCCTGACTATTACACACACTTTCCCATTGCTGAAATGAAATGAGCAGAAATGCCAAATGCAATTTTTTGTTCTCCAATGCTCCCCTCGTTGACCTTTTGTAGCTTTTCTGCGATGAGTTTCTATCTGCCCTTTTCACTAAGGTTTGCACATCCACTGTCGGGTTATGAATGATTCATGTCTTGCTTCGAGTCTGTCAACAAAACATGGTGGTGATACAATGGAGAAAGGATAACAGCTAAATGTTACAGGATTCGCTGGAGTTAAAGGAGATGACTCCAATCTGCAGTCCGTAACATCCTAGCCGTCAAGTGATGACATGGTGGAGCAACAGTTAGTCTAGGGATCCAGGTTCAGAACCGACCCCAGAGACTGTGGTGGCTGCGGTAGAGTTGCTGCCTTTCAGCACCAGAGGCCCGGGTTCGATCCCGGCTATGGGCGCTGTCCGTAGAGAGTTTGCACCTTCTCCTCTTGACCTGCGTGGGTTTTCTCCGGGTGCTCCAGTTTTCTTCCACACCCCAAAGACGTACAGGTTTGTCGGCTAATTGGCTACGATAAAATTGTGCGTAGGATAGTGTTAGTGCACGATTGATCACTGGTCAGGGGGCACTGTATCCGTGCTGTATCTCTAAAGTCTAAAGTAAAGTCTGACTGTGAGTGTGGAGTTTGCACGTCCTCACCATGATTGTGTGAGTTTCCCCCGGGTGCCCTGGTTTCCTTTAAAGCCCCAATGAGCTGCCGATAGGTTAATTGCCCACTGCAAATAACGTCTTCGAAAAAATAAATGGCGAACACATTAAAGGTGAGTCAATGGGCACGTGGAGAGAATAAACCTTTGGGCTACAGGGACATCAGCAGAAAGTGAATCATCTGATGAGATTATCCTGCTGGACCCAATCGGTTGAATGATTGACACAAGGAACTGCAGGTGTGGGCTTAGGGGTGAACATAGAAACATAGAAAATTGATGCAGGAGTAGGCCATTCGGCTCTTCGAGCCAGCAACGCGATTCAATATGACCATGGCTGATCATCCAAATCAGGACGCTGTTCCTGCTTTCTCCCCATATCCCTTGATTCCGTCAGCCCTAACAGCTAATCCTAGCTGCAGTAAACTGGCCTCCACTGCCTCTGTGGCATAGAATTCCACAGATTCACAACTCTCTGGGTGAAAATGTTTTTCCTCATCTCAGTCCTAAATGGCCTACCCCTTATTCTTAAACTGTGACCCCCGGTTCTGGACTACCCCAAGGGAACAATTTTCCTGCTTCTAACCTGTCCAATACTTTAAGAATGATATATGTTTCTATGATATTCCCTCTCATCCTTCTGAATTCCAGTGAATATAAGTCAAAGGTAAGGTTGAATTGCTGTCTGTGCCACAGTCAGTAAATAAATCAATTGATGGCTGGCAACTTAAAGAGTTTAAACATAAAACTCCTAATGATTGATAATCACCTAATTTACATTGGTATTGAAGTGTCCTCTACTGTTGAGTCTTGCATTCTGAAACCTCCTCCTGTGGCTCGAAGTTTGATTGATTACGTACCTGCGCTGGGCCTTTGCACGTTTAACAGCTCTCTAAAAATGTAAGGTATAGTTGGCGCCTGTGCATGCGCGTACGCGCGCTCCTGCCTGTGATTTACGACTGATATTTATGTCCCATGTGAAGGACGTCGCTCAAAGGAATTCACACACAATTAATTACAATTCCAACAGCAAGCCTTCTGGAGCCAAGCAGCTGGGGAGGAGGGGAAAGGAGCCTGCGCATGGCTAAAATCCCAAAACAAGCCACCCTGATTTTGCATTGATTTTGCAGATAGCAACAAACACCACTTCAAAGCGTTACCTTTCACTATGTATTAAACATCATGTCCCTCCTTTATGTTATCAACAGGGTTGTTCGCCGATGGAATAATATCTCCTTCGCTCATCGCTTGATGTGATCAGAGAGGCTCGGGGACATGAAGCATTCGGAGCTTGACTTATCAAGAGAGAGAGCTTGTCAAGAATTTTGCGGGTGGGAACAATTGATGATTTAAAATCTATTTGCTCATCTTCTGCTTCGGTGAATGTAGCCCAGTGGTGCTACACTTTTTTTTTAAACGGCCAAGATAGATAGATTCTTGATTAGAACGGGGTGTGTCGGGTGGTTATGGGGAGAAGGCAGGCGAATGGGGTTAGGAGGGAGAGCCATGATTGAATGGTGGAGTGGGCTTGATGGGCCGAATGGCCTAATTCTGCTCCTGTCACTTATGCGGCAACCCTCTGTTTGCTTTATTTGCACTGGCAGTTTTTATCCTGTCACATACTGGGGATAAAGCCAGGGTAATTTGTAAGGATACAAGCAACAGCCACTGCATCCAAAAAAGCAAAACACAATTTGTCATTAAATATAAAACTCTAGGACTGCTCAACCCTGTGGAGGGAGGCACGTCGGAGATAAATCTAAAGTGGAGAGGTGAATTTCATTAGCTCCGTCAGGCTAATTAGTTATGCGAGCGCTTGCAGTGAACGGGAAACGGTGCCGAAATTCAGCGTCTTCCCTCATTAGCCGGGGTGCAACGTTTTAGCGGATAAAGCGTTTCCAGCAGCTGGAAGGAGTCAATAATGGTCTGAGACGTGAACGCCAGATGACTTTTCGTTAATGATCCGGCTCCCAGCTAATCGAGGGGTCCGGATGATTCCTTCCTGGCTTGGCCAGGAGCGAGGAGAGCCGCCTTCCTTGCAGCTCATTAACACCCGGCCTGACCCGCAGCCAGCCCTGCTTCACTGCTGCCGAGTGCCACAACAGCTTATCACGAGTTGCTTGCAGGCAACCGCCCCGTCAAAAAATGTAACATAACTCTGGCTGGTGCTCACCACTCCCTGGTCCAGCCCATCCGAAAGAGAACAAATCCTCACATCTGTGCTGGACGCAGATTATTATGATTGTTTTGGCATTTTACCGCCACTTATTCAGTACCACAGTCGAGCCTGTTGCCGATCAACCAATAGATCCCAACGCTTTCCTTAGCCCAAGTCCTAAATGTAGTGTGTGTCCCATGTTTGTAATTTTACAAGTTATAGGATCAGAATTACCCCATTCAGTCCATCGTCTACTCCGCCATTCAATCACGGCTGATCTATTTTTCCCTCTCAACCCCATTCTCCTGCCTTCTCCCCATAACCCCTGACACCCGTACTAATCAAGAATCTGCAATCTCCATGTTAAAAATATCCATTGACGTCCTCCACAGCCGTCTGTGGCAATAAATTCCACAGATTCACCACGCTCTGACTAAAGAAATTCCTCCTCATCTCCTTTCTCAACGTACGTCCTTTTATTCTGAAGCTATGGCCTCTGGTTCGAGGCTAGTCTAGTTGAAACATTAGTTCGGACTGGGGGCAAAAAAAAATCAACCAGGGTTTCTGGTGATTACTTGAAAATAAGAACTGAGGCTGCGGCCTCTGGTCCAATATTGTCCCACTGGTGGGAACATCCTCTGCACATCCAATGCATCCAGGCTTTTCACTATTCGGTAAGGTTCTAATGAGGTCCCCCCTCGTCCCTCTGAACTCCAACGAATATAGGCCCAGTGTCACGTCTGTAAGGAGCATTGTATTATAATGGGAGGCAGTAGATGATGACATGACCACTACTGAGAGGTGTGATGGTGGAAGCGCTGACTATTTTCAGCACTTAAAGTTTTTCATTTCAGCTTTCTCTGTCTGCAATTCTTTTATCATTAGATGCACAAATGCTTCACTTGTTTCTACTAGGATTCTCAGTTCTGCATTAAAGTTGTATCCCACCAAGGGTCTAAAAATCTGGAAGGGTCCTGACCCAAGGTTACCTATTCATATCCTCCAGAGATGCTACGTGACCTGTTGAGTTTCTCCAGCACTTTGTCTTACTTACTTTAGAGACACAGCATGGAAACAGACCGTTCGGCCCACTGAGTCCACGCCAACCAGCGATGACCCCGTACACTAACACCATCCTAGTGTTAGTAGAGACAAACGCTATATTTAAGAGGGAGCTAGATGTGGCCCTTGTGGCTAAAGGGATCAGGGGTATGGAGAGAAGGCAGGTACAGGATACTGAGTTGAATGATCAGCCATGATCATATTGAATGGCGGTGCAGGCTCGAAAGGCCGAATGGCCTACTCCTGCACCTATTTTCTATGTTTCTATGTTTCTATCCTACGCACTAGAGACAATTTACAATTTTGCCAAATTATCAATAATGGCGGAGGACGAGGTGGCAGGGGTCAGGTTTACAACGAGCAAGCTGTTGGAAAAGCATGTCAGAAATTAATCTCATTGCGCTGACATAGATGAGTACCAGGGATGTGCCAGCAGGTGTGCTCGGATTTAATTTGGCGAAGGGCAGAAGGATGGGTTGGCATCCTGTGCCAGGCAATTTACGGTCAGAAAGCAGATTAGATAAAACTGAGGCAGATTGATTCATCTAATTGCTTCACCCTATTTCCAGAAAAGGCTTTTATTGTTAACTGTGCAAGCCTTGTTTGTCTCAATGTAAGAAGGAACTGCAGATGCTGAGTAACTCGAAGATGCTGGAGTAACTCAGCGGGTGAGGCAGCATCTCTGGAGAAAAGGAGTAGGTGACGTTTTGGGTCGAGGCCCTTCAGATGCTGCCAGTCTGATGAAGGGCCCCGACATTAATCGCTGATTTGATTGCTGTCTTAGCACTGCAGCCTTCAGGCCTTCAGTAACCCACCAACCCTTTGCCTATCAATAATATACCATAGATAGATCCAAAGTACTGGAGAACTCAGCGTGTCCAACAGTATGTATCTCTGGAGAAAAAGGATGGCTGACGTTGTGGGTTGGGACTATGTTTCAGACTGAAAGTCCGGAGTTGGGGGGGTGGGGGAGAAGGTGAAGAGTTGGAGACAAGAAAAGACCAGGACCATTCAGGGCCAGTCACAAATCAACTCAGGCAGGGCGTTACCTGTTAAGTCCATTTTAAGCTAAGGAATGTGTGATCTCAAGAATATATCTACCTCTCCCTAAAATATATTCAAGGCTACTTTGATTGATTATTGTGGAAAGGAGTTCTAAAGATAAACAGTCCGCAGAGGGGAAAATATTTCACCTCATCTTTGCCGTAAATGGGTGATCCTATAACTTCAAGGAGTGACTCAAAGTGCTGTAGAAACTCATTGGGTCAGACATGAGTAGGGAATGGACGGGAGACGTTTCAGGTTGGGATTCATTTCCAGGCTGATTGGAGTTGGGGAATGAAAGCTGGAAAAGATGTGGAGCTGGACAAAGGCTGGCATGTGATAGGTGGATACAGGTCAGGTGGGGGTGGGGGGGGGGTTGATAAGCAGATAGGTGGAGGAAGTGACAAAGGCTAGAGGTGAAAATGAGACGAAATGGTGTCAGATAAGGAGAGAAGAGGAGTGAAATGTAAAGCCAGAGGGATATAGGTGAAAGGGCGAATGAGGAGGATAAAACTAAAATGAGGGTTGATGATGAGAAGTGAGTGTGGAGAGGAGGGGAAAGAAGTCAGGTGATTGGGTGAGATATTGGGAGAAAATGGACACAGGAAAGGGAGAGGGGGGAGGGGTGGCTTTCTTAAAATTGGAAAACTGGGAAAATTCAATGTTCAGATCGTTGGCTTGTGAACTACACAAGCGGAATATGAGGTGCTGTTCCTCCATTTTGCCCGTGTCCTCACTCTGGCAATGGAGGAGGCCAAAGACAGAAAGGACGTTATCACACTGCCCCCCCCCCCCCCCCCCCCCCATCCCGCATTTCCACTCCCCTCCCCATCTCTCAGGTTTCCACCTCATCTCCCGATTGCCAAACGCTTTAATTCCCATTCCCACATTGACCAGTCGGTCCTGGGCCTCCTCCACTATCAGAGTGAGGCCAAATGCAAATTAGAGGAACAGCACTTAAGAGTCATGGAGTGATACAGTGTGGAAACAGGCCCTTCAGCCCAACTTGCCCACACTGGCCAACATGTCCCTGCTACACTAGTCTCACCTACCGGCGCTTGGTCCATATCCCTCCAAACCTGTCCTACCCGTGTACCTAACTATTTCTTAAACGTTGGGATAGTCCCAGCCTCAACTACCTCCTCTGGCAGCTTGTTCCATACACCCACCACCCTTTGTGTGTGTGCATATGTTGCTAAGACAGTTCACAACCCAGGGGTATAAATATTGATTTCTTTAAGTTCAAGTATCCCTTGCATCCCCTCTCTCTGTGTCTCTCCCCCTCCCATGCCGTTATACCAGCTTCAAAGCCATCTCGTTGAGTCTCATTGTCTATAACTGGTTTTCATCCAGCACACAGCTAACAAAGGCCTGATCCCTTTATCATTGTTACTTTTTTTGTATATCTTTCATTAAGTTGTTCTATCTCTCTCTACATCACCGTTTATATCTCTCTTTTCCCTTTCTGAAACGTCACCTGTTCCTTTTCTCCAGAGATGCTGTCAGACTGGCTGAGTTACTCCAGCTTTTTGTGTCTACCATACATTTCTTCAGGGAGCTTTGAGCACATGCTGGAAACATTACCACTGCCTTCCGGGAAACTGCTTGGCGTATAGCACTAGGGACTCGGTGGCCTGTTCTGATGTCGGGCATACAGCCAACACAATCTGTCCAATATAGCCATCTGAGTGTAGTTAATACCTCAGTGCAGGGGATGCTGCTCTGGCAGAAGACAGTGGCCAGAACTCACTGATAACTTCCAGTGAATATCAATGAATTATTGGCTCTCAGAGAGACAAATGAAGAGAAAAAGGTCTCGTCCCAGTCTGAGGGTGTGCAGGGAGGATAGGGAGTTGGGCTGTTAGGAAGTTAATAACGGCCCTTTCCAAACAGCAAGGGTGAAAGACGGTAAGGAAGGATTCATCTTGCTGCTGCTTTTATTGTGGATGCAAACATGAAAATCCCTATACGGTTCATTTATCGCAGCCTACAAACACAGACAGTGCGGAAATAACCCCAGCACATCTGCAGCTCAAGAAGCAGTCTCCACTGGGACTGCACTTTATGACACACTGTGTTTGCCGTCATTCCTCTCGTTAAATTTCTGCTGAATTAAGGAGACTCTACGTTTCCACCACGCACATAAATCCGTCCAAACATAAACAATTCCCTGCCTCACAATCGTGATGAACAGCCGTGCGTTTAAAGTTGTTGTCTACTGCAGAACACTCGCCAGGATTTATTGTTATTGCTTTAGTTTAGATATACAGCGTGGAAACTGGCCCTTCGGCCCCCCGAGTCCGTGCTGACCAGCGATCACCCGTGCACTAGTTCTATCCTACACAAAGCCAATTAACCCACAAACCTGTAGGTCTTTGGAATGTGAAAACTACAGCCACCGGAGAAAACCCAGGTGGCCTCAGGGAGAATGTACAAACTCCATGCTGACTGCACCCGCTGTCAGGATCGAACCCGGGTCTCTGTCGCTGTTAGCCAGCAACTCTACCGCCACGCCCCCGTTCCCCCTCTCTCCTGGTGAACTTTCTCCCGATTCTCAACCTCAACAACCTCAAAGGCACAGACAGCACCCGAGGTCAGAATTGAATCTGAGTCTGGGGCGCTGTAAGGCAGCAACTCTACCACTGTGCCACCCTTCAGTCATCCATTAAATCCAAAAGGAAACTCCAGCTGCTGTTTTTCCAGAGCTTATTTCTGTTCTGCACTGAGCTATCTAGGCTTGGTTGGGGCAAGAGTTGGCCTCAGTACCAGGGATCATTGTCATACAACATACACATAGGCTCTTTGGCCCATCGTGTTCATGCCAACCACTACCTTGAGGTCCAACGGGCAATCAGGTTCTGACTTGTAATTTAAAATCTGATGGACTTAAGTCCATACTTTTACTTCCAGAGAGACTAACTTAACTTTGCAACTCCTGCAAGGTGGAAAGTGAACAGGATCTCTTTTGAGGCGTACAAGTTTGTAAATTTTCCAGCTGCTGCACTCAGTTGAAGTCCTCTCATGAGACCAGGTGTGTTGGTCAAGAAGAGATTGGATTGACAATTCTTCCCCTTCCGCCCATCTTCGGGATTGAGGATGATTTGCTTCCATTCAGGTTCAATGATTTCTGAGGTGACCATTGAGGTCCATGTAGAACATGCACAGAAGGCCACCGCTGGGCCAGGGATTCCTTGGTGGGGCAGGTGGCACATCTGCAATATACACTGGTAGTGCGGTGTCGATTTATAGACATGGAAGCCTAACCTCCTTACTCAAACCGCACCTTAAAACACCTTGGTGTGTTATTTGAATCCGCATTGAAGTATGACAAATAAGTCAATGCTGTGGTAAAAGCTAGTTTCTTCCAGCTTTGCACGATAGCTCAAATCAAACCATTCCTCCAATTACTGTTACCCAGCAGGCCTTGAGCTTTGTGCCAAGTCTGCTATCTTCTTTAAATATTCTCTTCCTCAGATATGGGTTGGTGGGTTGAATGGCCACTGCTGGTCGCCAGTAGTGAGAATGGTAAAATGATGGCGGAGTTGTAGGAACAATATTTTAAAAATTGGGATTAATGTAGGATCAGTGTAAACGGGTGGCTGGTGGCAAGCACACCAGCATCTGGGGGGCGAGCAGCATGCTTCTGTGCTGTATCCCTCCATGATTGAAAATGATAGTCACTTTCAACATTAACGTTCACCTTCGCTGAGAGGTGAATAGAGTGGCCTGGGTAGAGAGGATGTGGAGAGGATGTTTCCACTGGTCGGAGATTCCAGGACCAAAGGTCATAGCCTCAGAAATAAAAGGACATTCCTTTAGGAAGGAGATGAGGAGGAATTTCTTTAGTCAACGGGTGGTGAATCTGTGGAATGCATTGCCACAGAAGGTTGTGGAGGCCAAGCCAATAGATATGTTTAAAGGCAGAGATGGATAGATTCTTGATTAGTACGGGTGTCAGGGGTTATGGAGAGAAGGCAGGTGAATGGGGTTGAGAGGGAAAGGTAGATCAGCCATGATGGAATGGGCATGTAGACTTGATGGGCCAAATGGCCTAATTCTGCTCCTATCACTTATGAACATGAACTTCATGTTGCGCCTTTTATATGGGAAGTGGTCCATGGTTGCCTGAGTCTCATGGTGGACCTTATTATTGATGATTCTGACCAATGGAGGCAGGATGGTGGAGGATCGCCACCTTGTAGATGTTCTGGTTATCGCCAGCTTGTAGATGATCTGGTTATGACCCTTTTGCATTTTTGGTTAGTTTTGCCTGATGTCCACAGCACCGTAATCGGCCTACGCTTCTAATGGACAGCCTTTGCTTTCAAGTGGTGGCAGAGGCTGAGACCCTTCAGATTTGCCAGAAGGTTGCTTTGGACTTCCGGCTTCCTTCCGTAGCTGTCCAATGTCACAGTTTAACAGCATCAGCAGCCTTTTGTTCCCACAAAACGACTCAAAAACAAACGGTAGAAGAATAATTGCCATTTTTCTACAGCTAAGCCAACAGTTACAGGATTATCAAGCACTTAAACCGATTATGAGCTGATTAATTTTACTTCAAGGACACAGACTTTGTTCCGGTTTAGGCGCTGAGCACACGGCAGCCAGCCAACAGCCCATTGTCCTTTCTATTTTTTTTTTGCACTTTTATTTTCAGGTTTTTGTGTACCTTGTTGTGTGCTGTGACTGTTGGCAGACCAATTTCCCTCTGGGGATGAATAAAGTTTATCGTATCGTAAAGCAAAGAACAAAGACAGAGCGACTGACAGCCACAATATGATCCACGAACCCGAGCAAACAAAAAATAAAAAACTGCTGGAGGAACGCGGCAGGTCAGACAGCAACTGTGGGGGGAAATGGATAGTCGATGTTTCGGATCGTTGCAAGACTGATGCAATGTCTCCACCCAAAATGGTGACTATCTCTTTGCATCCACAGATGCACTCCGTCCCGCTAAGTTCCTCCAGCAGTCTGTTTTTTTCCCAGCATCAAAATCCAGTCTCCTGGGTGTCATGAATCCAAAGAAATGGCTCTCTATGGAATATTTTTGAGAGTGTAATATTATTTGCTTTACCAGATAAAAACTAATTTGTATGCCTTCAGAATTTTCTCTTTTATTTGTTCAATGGATGCCTTAGTTCCCTCTGATTTTGGGGCGGTATGGTGGCGTAGCGGTAGAGCTACTGCCTCACAGCGCCAGGGTTCGATCCTGACTACGGGCGCTTGTTTGTACGCTCTCTCCGTGAAATGCGTGGGTTAACTCCAAGATCTTTAGTTTCCTCCCACACTGCAAAGACATACTGATTTGCAGGTGAATTGGCTTGGTATAAATGCAAATTAAAGTTGTCCCTAGTGTGTGTAGGGCAGTGTTAATCTGCGGGGATCGTTGGTCGATGTAGACTTGATGGACCGAAGAGCCTGTTCTCTAAACTAAACGATTATTAGCTAGCTGGTATACATGGCATTCTATACCAGTCCTCTCCCTGCAGCTAATGGCTTTAAAGATTCTGTTGCAGCTGTCAAAGGGACAAAAGGTTGGCACTAAATAGAAAGATTCAACTCAAAATGTGTAAGCTTATATTTAAAGAAAGCAATAAAGATATGGTCCCCATTTGCAACAGAGTTCCCTTCACTCCAGTGTCACTATATGAAAGGAACCTTTCTGAAAGCAGGATCTGTTATCTCTTTATTTCCCTATCTATCCCGAAATAAAATTGTGTGCAGATGTAAATGAAAAACTGATTATTTTTAACAAACAAAAATGCCTAAAACGTCACCTATTCATGTTCTCCAGAGATGCTGTCTGACCCCCACTGAGTTACTCCAGCGGTAGATACAAAAAGCTGGAGTAACTCAGCAGGCCAGGCAGAATCTCCGGAGAAAAGGAATAGGTGACGTTTCGGATCGAGACCCTTCTTCGGACTGAGAGTCAGGGGTGAGGGAAACTAGAGAAATGAAAAGGTACAGAACAAATTAGAGGCAGCACCGGTGGCCAAGGAACCAACAATGATCCATTGTTGGCTGTCGAGGAGGTGATAATATAAACCGTGAAACTAGAAGGACTATTAAGGTGCGGGAGGGACGGAGATAGAGAGAGACGGCTTTTTATGTCTCTCTTTGGAAAACCAACATCCGCAGTTCATGTTATCAGAGTACTTAAAAATTCTGAATAATTAAAAATTATATCTGCCTAATTGGTCACTGTAAATTAGTGACCTTGAGAAAGATATATGAAGCAATAAAACCAGGAATTACAGAACTGTTATAAAATAACACAGGCTCCAACTTAATGCAAGGATGATAGGAGCCTTATAATATCTAGCAGATTATATGTCATATACAATATACATCACACCTAATATGTTAATTCATGAAGTTATCAGCCGAATTTGAACATCTAGTGGGAACACCAACTGAAAGGCAATATCACAAGTAACAAATTAGCTCAGTTACAGTTTCAGTTTAGTTGATTGTCACGAGAACCGAGGTACAGTGAAAATCTTTTGTTGGGTGCTAACCAGTCAGCGGAAGGCCAATATATGATTACAATCGAGTCATTTACAGTGTACATACATAAAGGAATAACGTTTAGTGCAAGTCTGATCAAAGATAGTCCGAGGGTCACCAATGAGGTAGATGGTAGTAGAGGACTGCTCTCTAGTTGTGGTAGGATGATTCAGTTTCCTGGTAACATCTGGGAAGAAACTGTCCCTGAATCTGGAGGTGTGCGTTTTCACAAGTCTATCCCTTCTGCCCAATGGGAGAGGGGAACGGAGGGAGTGGCCGGAGTGAGACTCATCCTTGATTATGCTGCCGGCCTTGCCGAGGCAGCGTGAGGTATAAATGGGGTCATTGGTAGGGAGTTTGGTTTGTGTGATGGTCTGTGCTGCCTCCACTATTCGCTGCAATTTCCTGCGGTCTTGGGTGGAGCTGTTTCCAGACCAAATGGAGCTGATCCCAAACAAAGGGCTATGTTCCCAAATGTAATGTTCCCAAACCAAATTAAGAGAGGTATGTGAAAACAACCCAATAAGCATTCTACACTGCACCGCTATGTATAGAAGGCTAACGGAATCAAGTGATATGGGACGCAAGTGATATACTGACTCTGGATGATCAGCCATGATCATATTCAATGGCGGTACTGGCTTGAAGGGCCGAATGGCCTACTCCTGCACCTATTTTCTATGAATGACCCCTCCCACACATCCTCAACCCACCACAATCCCAACCCATCTACGGAAGCAGGGGAAATGTTTGGTCGTTACTTTCTTGATCTTTGAATGAAATGCAATCAAAGGTTAACATAAACCATATAACCATATAACAATTACAGCACGGAAACAGGCCTTCTCGGCCCTTCCAGTCTGTGCCGACCATTTATTTTCCCCTGGTCCCATCTACCTGCACTCAGACCATACCCTTCCATTCCCTTCCCGTCCATATACCTATCCACTTTACTTTTAAATGTTAAAATCGATCCTGCCTCCACCACTTCTGCAGGAAGATCATTCCACACAGCCACCACTCTCTGAGTAAAGAAGTTCCCCCTCATGTTACCCCTAAACTTCTGTCCCTTAATTCTCATGTCATGCCCTCTTGTTTGAATCTTTCCTACCCTCAATGGGAAAAGCTTATCCACGTCAACTCTGTCTATCCCTTTCATCATTTTAAAGACCTCAATCAAGTCCCCCCTTAACCTTCTGCGCTCCAAAGAATAAAGACCTGACTTGTTCAACCTTTCTCTGTAACTTAGTTGCTGGAACCCAGGCAACATTCTAGTAAATCTCCTCTGTACTCTCTCTATTTTGTTGATATCCTTCCTATAATTAGGCGACAAAATTGTACACCATACTCCAGAATTGGTCTTACCAATGCCTTGTACAATTTTAACATTACTTCCCTACTCCTATATTCAATGCTCTGATTTATAAAGGCCAGCACACCAAAAGCTTTCTTTACCTACCCTATCTACATGCGATTCCACCTTCAGGGAACTATGCACAGTTATTCCTAGATCCCTCTGTTCCACATCATTCCTCAATTCCCTACCATTTACCATGTACGTCCTATTTTGATTTGTCCTGCCAAGATGTAGCACCTCACACTTATCAGCATTAAACTCCATCCGCCATCTTTCAGCCCACTCTTCCAAATTGCCCAAATCTCTCTGTAGACTTTGAAAATCTACTTCATTATCCACAGCACCACCTATCTTAGTATCATCTGCATACTTACTTATCCAATTTTCCACCCCATCATCTAGATCATTGATGTACATGACAAACAACAGTGGACCCAACACAGATCCCTGAGGCACCCCACTGGTCACTGGCTTCCAACCTGACAAACAGCCATCCACCTTTACTCTCTGGCATCTCCCATTCAGCCACTGTTGAATCCATCTTGCTTCTCCGCCATTAACACCCAAAGATTGAATCTTTTTAACCAACCTTCCATGGGGAACCTTGTCAAAGGCCTTACTGAAATCCATATAGACAACATCCACTGCATTACCCTCATCAATTTCCCGAGTAACCTCTTCAAAAAATTCAAGAAGGTTTGTCAAACATGACCTTCCAGGCACAAATCCATGTTGACTGTTCTTGATCAGACCCTGTTGATCCAGATGCTTATATATATTATCTCTAAGTATCCTTTCCATTAATTTGCCCACCACTGACGTCAAACTAACAGGTCTATAATTGCTAGGTTTATTCTTTGAACCCTTTTTAAACAATGGAACAACATGCGCAGTACGCCAATCCTCCAGCACTATTCCCGTTTCTAATGACATTTGAAATATTTCTGTCATAGCCCCTGCTATTTCTACACTAACTTCCCTCAATGTCCTAGGGAATATCCTGTCAGGACCTGGAGACTTATCCACTTTTATATTTCTCAAAAGTGTCAGTACTTCCTCCTCTTTGAATCGCATAGTTTCCATAGCTACTCTACTTTTTTCCCTTACCTCACAGAGTTCAATATCGTTCTCCCAGGTGAATACCGAAGAAAAGAAATTGTTCAATATCTCCCCCATCTCTTTTGGCTTTGCAGATAGCTGTCCAGTCTGGCTCTCTAATGGTCCAATGTTATCCCTAGTTATCCTTTTGCTATTAATATAGCTGTAGAAACCCTTTGGATTTACTTTTCACCTTTCTTGCCAAAGCAACCTCATATCTTCTTTTAGCTTTTCTTATTTCTTTCTTAAGATTCTTTTTACATTCTTTATACTCATCTAGCACCTCATTTACTCCATGCCTCCTATAATTATTGTACATATCTCTCTTTTTCCGAACAAGATGTCCAATTTCCCTTGAAAACCATGGCTCTTTCCGATTTTTACTATTTCCTTTCAACCGAACAGGGACATAAAGATTCTGTACTCTTACAATTTCCCCTTTAAATGTCCTCAATTTCTCTTCTACATCCTTCCCATAAAACAAAATGTCCCAATTCCCTCCTTTTAAATCATACGTCTTCCCTCAAAGTTAGCCTTTCTCCAATCAAAAATCTCAACCCTAGGTCCAGTTCTGACTCTCTCCATAATTATATTGAAACTAATGGTATTGTGATCACTGGTCCCGAAGTGCTCACCAACGCATACCTCCGTCACCTGACCTGCCTCATTTCCTAATAGGAGGTCCAGCACTGCCCCTTCTCTGGTCGATACCTCCATGTATTGCTGCAAAAAACTATCCTGCACACATTTAACAAACTCCAAACCATCCAGCCCATTTACAGAATGTGTTTCCCAATCTATTTTTGGAAAATTGAAATCTCCCACAATCACTACCTTGTGCTTACTACTAATATCTGCTATCTCCTTACATATTAGCTCTTCCAATTCTCGCTCCCCATTTGGTGGTCTATAATACACCCCTAAAAGTGTTGCTACACCGTTCCCACTTCTCAGGTCCACCCAAATAGCCTCCCTAGACGAGCCCTCTAATCTATCCTGCCAAAGCACTGCTGTAATATCTTCTCTGACAAGCAATGCAACCCCTCCACCTCTGGTCCCTCCAATTCTATCACACCTGAAGCAACGAAATCCTGGAATATTTAGTTTCCAATCACAACCCTCCCGCAACCATGTTTCACTGATTGCCACAACATCATATTTCCAGGTGTCAATCCAGGCTCTAAGTTCATCCACCTTTCTTAGAATGCTCCCAGCATTAAAATATACACATTTTAGAAACCCACCATCCCTTATTCTCTGTTTATTATCTTTTTCCTCTTTCTCGCCTACATTTTGGGTCCGAGTGCTTCCCTTCTCTGCCTCTTGCCCCTCACCCCGTCCCCTAGCCCCCTCTACCCAAGTCCCTCCCCCCAGCCTTTCTAGTTTAAAGTCTCCTTTGCAAATCTCCCCACCAGGATATTGGTTCCCCTCGGGTTCAAGTGCAACCCGTCCTTTTTACACAGATCATGCCTTCCCCAAAAGAGGTCCCAGTGAGCAAGAAACTTGAATCCCTGCCCACTGTACCAGTCCCTCAGCCACGCATTTATCCTCCACCTCATTCCATTTCTACTCTCACTGTCACGATAAACATTGTGAATTCCAAAAAGAATGAACAGCGATACTGCGATTAAATGAGTTAAACTTTCAATGTACATTGAACTTTGAAGAATATCAAGGAACGACTGTGAGAAAAGTTCACCTGTCAATCACGCCAGTATATAGCTGTGTTGTACTGTATGTTGTGCTTCTGTTCTCAATGCCCCTGGTATTTGAAGTGCTGGTGGGTGGGGGGGCAGGGCAAGGAAGCTTTAGATTAGTTTAATTCAGTCTGAAGAAGAGTCATCCATTCCTTCTCTCCAGAGATGCTGCCTGTCCCGCTGAGTTACTCCAGCAGTTTGTGTTAGTTTAGAGATACAGCGCGGAAACAGGCTGAACTAAACTAAATGAGTAATGTGGTATTAATTCTTACGAACGGGCCATTAACTAGCTAATTGACAGATAATGCAAGAGGGGACAAAGCCATTGCTTGCTGCAACGGTTTAGTTTAGTTTAGTTTAGCTTAGAGATAATCAGGCCCTTCGCCCACTGAGTCCGCACCGACCAGCGATCCCTGCACACTAACAATATCCTATACACACTAGGGGCAATGTACAATTGTACTGAACCCAATTGATCTCCAAACCTGTACGTCTTTGGAGTGTGGGAGGAAACCGGAGCGCCCGGGGAAAACCCACGCAGGTCGTGTGGAGAAAGTACAAATTCCGTAGAACCCGCAGTCAGGATCGAACCGGGGTCTCTGGTGCTTTAAGGCAGCCACAGTGCCATCGTGAATCTAGGCAAAGATACTTTGTGAACCCTTCATTTCTACATTTGATTACCTTCCAGTGACCTTGTCGGGTTGTGTGGATGTAAGGAGATGAACCAATAGCTAGGTTGTCAGCGACATTATCAAGATGGAATAGCACCACAGTAATAGTTCCCCTCAGATACCGAGCACTGTGTACCCTGCAAAGTATCAGTATTGTGCCATTAGATTTTATTCTAGATATTCATCTGAGGCTTGAGACTGCTGACCAGCTCAGTTGATACACCCTGTACATCATCTGCACGGCGTTACATTTGCCAACTCCATATTTTGTTACAAATATGGCAGGAACCTGGCGGAATCTTTGTTCCTGATCACAGGAGTTTCTCAGTCTTCTGTGGATGGAACTAATGCCGAATTCCAATATGGTTGGGACCAGAAATCAACAAAATAACTCACCAGTTAAAAGTAACCTGTTTGGTAAAATAAACCAAACCCTCTTTAGTCAGAGGGTGGGGAATCTGGAATTCTTTGCCACAGAAAGCTGCGGAGGCCGCCAAAGGAGGTTTTTAAAGGCAGAGATAGATAGATTCGTGATTAATACGGGTGTCAGGGGTTATGGGGCGAAGGCAGGAGAATGAGGTCGAGAGGGAGAGATAGGTCAATCATGTTTGAATGGGGGAATAGACTTGATGGGCCGAATGGCACAATTCTACTCCTATCAGTTATAAACTTATGACCTTCACTTGGCTACAGCCGAGATAGATAGATTCTTGATTAGTACGGGGTGTGTCAGGTAGTTATGGGGAGAAGGCAGGAGAATGGGGTTAGGAGGGAGATAGATCAGTCATGATTGAATGACAAGAGTAGATTTGATGGCGCGAATGGCCAAATTCTGCTCCTATCACTTATAACCTTCTGAGAATGTTCTCAATATACACAGGTTCCCTTTGCTCACAAATGCGCAGACTTCTGGGAAGAGAAACGTCTATTTTATTTCCAGTGCACACATTTGCAAGAGAAAGGAATTTTGTTTTATATATGTTCAGTGGTGCTTTATTGTGACGTGCAAATGCACAGTGAAATTATTGTCGTGCAGACAGTTCAGTGAAGAATTGCCATACCTACGCACAATCCCCGATTATGCAAAGTGTACAGAAATAGTCCACTGCGCCCACATGCAAGAGGCGCCAGGTACAAAGGAGTCTGAATATTGTTTTGTGTGACTGAAACCCAGTGCAGACACAACAAAGGCTTTATGTGTAGGGTTGCCAATTTTCTCACTCCCAAATAAGGGACAAAAGATCAAAACAAGGGACAAATTCCTGACGGCAATTCATTGACTGACTTGGCCGTGGCTGGGTGAATGATGAGTTGGCCAGGATGCTGGACTGCACACACAAAGCCCAGCTGAGGGGTTTTGGCCCAGGCCATGTCGCGCGCAAAATTTGGCACCCCATCCAACTCATGGACCGATGATCGGCCTTGAGAAGGAGGGGTGATGGTGTTGGGGGGAAGGTCGGACGGCCACGGGCGAGGCGCTGCTGCTGCACTCCAGGGGCTGCACTAGGTTGGGATGGGTGAGGCAGGGCCGGTCTCCGGGCTCCGACCCGACAGTCCCCTCGACCTCGTAGTAGCGGTCAAATACGGGACAAGAGCGGTCCTGTGTGGGACAAACCAATTTAGCCCAGTATACAGGATGTCCCGGCTAATACGGGACAGTTGGCAACCCTAGTTGAAAGATCAGTTTAAAGTCCTGCTGTACATCAAGGGACTGGAACACAAGCAGAAATCTTGTGGACTGTTTCCTCATAGAACTTACATAAAGGAAAATCTATGTCCTTGTACAAAAGAAAATTGATGTGCTCATGCAGTCCATCTTGTAAATAAATGGAATGATATGTCTGTACTGTGAATAGTGACCATTTTTCTTCATGACGGTACAATAATAACATTTAAAACACATAGAGTCATTGCATCATAGATTGGTGATACAATGTGGAAACAAGCTCTTCGGCCCAACTTGCCCACACCGGCCAACATGTCCCAGATACATTAGTCCCACCTGCCCACGTTTGGTCTATATCCCTCTAAACATGTCCTATCCATGTACCTGTCCAACTGTTTCTTAAATGTTGGGATAGTCCCAGCCTAAACTACCTCCTCTGGCAGCTTGTCCCACACACTCACCACCCTTTGTGTGAAAAAGTTACCCCTCAGATTCTTATTAAATCTTTTCCCCTTCACCCTAAACCTATGTCCTCTGCATCTCCCCGATCCATTCCTCTTATGATTTTATCTAGAATGGCACAAGAATGGGGACGTTTTAGAGGGATGTGGACAAATGGCATGCAGTTAGAAAGGCACTTGGCTGGCATGGACTAGTTGGGCCGAAGGGCCTATGTCCTTACTGTACCGTATGACTTTCTCATGACCTCGCAAATAGCCCACGAAAGGGTGATGCGCATGCTCAGAATTATTATTAGGAACAGCAAACTGAGCAGAAGTCCATGAATCACGAGTCAGTGTGCGCAATTCATCCTTACCTTACATTAACTGGCAACGTGGAAATTATCCCTTAATGAAGGGAAATGGCAAAATAATATCGAAGAAGAAGTTGATGGCCATATGTTGTGGGGCTACGGGGAAAGAAAGGGGAAAGGGGACTGCCAAGTGTAGCATTGAGCTGATGGGCAGAATGGCCTATGCTATGATAAGTGATTCGGAGAAATAAATCCAGGGTTTTTCCATTAACTTGTTGCAAGACTAAGACGCACGAAAGATGACTGTGCCTGAAGCCAATAATTCAGCAGGAATCAGTGCAAGTTTGGATACAAATTGCAGCGTTTTCTTACAGTAGCTGAGTAACTGAGGTAAAAGTTGAAGATGCTGGGCAGAGGAGGACGTGCGCAGTGAACAGTGAAGATGTGCACATTCCCCGGGGGGGGGGGGACACACAAAAATCACGGCTATTCCTGCACCTAAGTTATGAACCTGCCCAAGAATGATTGGGTTAACACATGATGAGGATTTGGCGGCACTGGGCCAGGAGTCGCTGAGGTTGAGAAGGATGAGGGGCCCCCTCATTGAAACTTACCGAATAGTGAAAGGCCTGGATGGAGTGGATGTGGCGAGGATGTGGCCAGAGCCTCAGAATAAAAGGGTGTATCTTTAGGAAAGAGATTAGGAGTTTTTTTAAATCAGAGGGTGGTGAATCTGTGGAATGCATTGCCACAGATGGCTGTGGATGCCATGTCGATGGATATATTTAAGGCGGAGATCGACAGAATCTTAATTAGTACAACTCCGATAACTAAAAACCCATTATCTGTTATTTGCACTTTATTTGTTTATTTATTCATGTGTGTATATATTTATATATGGTATATGGACACACTGATCTGTTTTGTAGTAAATGCCTTCTATGTTCTGTGTGCTGAAGCAAAGCAAGAATTTCATTGTCCTATCAGGGACACATGACAATAAACTCACTTGAGTCATTTGAACTTGTTAGGGGTTATGGGTAGAAGGCAGGAGAGTGGGGCTGAGAGGGGAAGATAGGACAGCCATGAATGACTAAATAGCGTAGTAGGCTCAATGGGCCGTAGTAGACGTGGGTTTTCTCGAATCTCTTTGTAGCCTTTGTAACTGTATCTCTTGGCAGCCTTTGTAAATGTATCTTGAGGGTGAATAGCCTCAGTACATTACTGAGTAAATAAGACTGCTGATCAGCTGAAGCAAAGAGAGTGATTTCTTAGCTTGTGCAATTTGAGCCCAGGCTCTTCAATTTCAGAGACTGCTCAGTCAATCTCTCGTTCCGAAATTTAAAGTAATGCTTGCTCAAAACAAAAAGTCAATTCCTAAAGCAAGCTGCGGTCTCTGTAGGAACCAGTTGTTTCCGTTGCCATGGCAAACCTTCGCAAGGTCTTGTCACATCCATTTATTACAGCGAGGGAATTGCCAAGTCAAACTGCTTTAAAGTTTGCTCACCAATTTGTCACGCTTTGCAGGAAAGAATTGAGTTGCAGCGATGGGTTGGAATGATTATCCCATGCACCAAATCAGACCCGTCTCTCTGAGAGGTATTTGCATCTGGTTTTATTGTGTACTGACAATGCCCAGGGAGGTACTGATACAACATCAGGAGGAACTCGGCACACAGGCTGAGCCCAACAACAAGCAGAATAGTCAATGAACAAGGGTCTCGACCCGAACGTCACCCATTCCTTCTGTCCAGAGATGCTGCCTGACCCGCTGAGTTACTCCAGCATTTTGTGCCTCTCTTCGGAACAAACAGTAGGACGCAGGCACAGGAAACTGCAGACAGCTTACTTTAGTTTACTTTACAACAATACAATACCATTTATTGTCATTTGAACCTCATTGAGGTTCAAACGAAATTTTGTTTCTGCAGTCATACATACAAGAAGAAAAGAACCAAGACACAACACATTTTACACAAACATCCATCACAGTGAATATCCTCCTCACTGTGATGGAAGGCAAAGTCTTATCTCTCCCCTGCACTCCCCATTCTTCTCCCGGTATATATGTCCCGCGGCCATCAAAGCTGCGCCGGGTGATGTAAGGCCCCGCTCCAGGTCGTCTTCAACCCCGCAACACGGGCGGGAGAGGTTGCTGCCGCGGGAGCTCCGAAAAGTGGTCTCCCACCAGAGACCCACGAGCTCCCGGTGTTACCGTCCACCGGCCTGCAGCTGGAGCCTCCGAATCTCCGGGGTCGGGCAGCAATAGCGCGCCACCACAGCCCCTCCCGTTCCGAACTCGGCCAGACCCACGATGGTGAGTAGCCCGCAGCTCCGCGACTGGAGCCCCAGGCCGCTCCACAGTGCTAGGTCCCAACGACAACGGAGACCCGACAGAGAAAAGGTCGGGTCCTCCGTACAGGGAAAAGATTTTAAAAGTTTCCCCACCCCGCCCCCCCCACCCCCCACCCCCCACACATATCCAGCTAAAAAAAACACTAACTAACAACACTCAAACGAGACAAAAAATAAAAAAAAGACAGACGGACTGCAGAGGCCGCTGCGACGAGAGTCGCGCCGTCCACCGATAGATACCGATTTATAGATACAGCGCGGAAACAGGCCCTTCAGCACACCCAGTCCGCGTCGACTACCGATCCCCGCACATTAACACTATCCTACACGAGCGAGGGACATTTTACCATTACACCAAGCCAATTGATCTACAAACCTGTACGTCTTTGGAGTGTGGGAGGAAACCGGAGCACCCGGAGAAATCCCATGCAGGTCACGGGGAGAACATACAAACTCAATACAGGAAAGCACCCGTAGTCAGGATCGAACCCGGGTCTCTGGTGCTGTAAGGCAGTAACTCTACTGTTGTGCCACTGGTTTATAAAGGAAGATACAGTGTACTGGAGTAACTCAGCAGGTCAGACATCTTCGCCGGAAGACATGAACTTTGAGTTCAGACATTTCTTCAGACTAAGAAGGGTCCCGACCAGAAACATCACATATCTGTTTCTTTCACAAACATCGGCTGACTGCTGAATTACTCCAGCACCCAGCACAGACAGGAGGAATCCATTTTCTGGTGTCAAACCCTGCTGCTTTAGTGGTGCCAAAGACTGTAATAAAAAATGATACAAAGCCCCCGATCTATTTGGATTTGGGCAAGAAATCTTTTTCTGTGCTATTTTAAAAACCAATGCAACAAAGAAAACCCTTTAATGTCTGTTTTGTGCAGGTATATACTGTTCAATGAACCCTCCACCTTCTACAAGCTGACATTTTATTTTCCTCACCCCATTTCATCTTTCCCTCTATCGCAGAGCACAAACCTTCATTTCTGCTGGATCATCGCTGTGCGCGAAAATCAAGTCAAGCCGGGTTTTAACATCCTACGCACATGTACTGAGGTACAGGCAGAATGAAACTCTTCCTTGCAGCAGCAGAGCAAGTGCATAGACTCAGATACCTCCTTTGCAAGGGGTGACATAGGATCTGCAGATGGAGAGTCATTGTGGGTAGAGCTGAACAATTGCAAGGTTAAAAAGACCGGAACAAGAGTTATTTACAGGCCCGCAAACTCCGTACGGACAAGCACCCGTAGTCAGGATCGAACCCGGGTCACTGGTCCTGTAAAGTGGCAAATTTATCACTGCGCCACCACCAAGCTGCTTCTCTATCAGTTAGAAAACTGTGAAAATTGAGTCTGAAGAAAGGTTTCGGCCCGAAACGTTGATTATCTCCTTCGCTCCACAGATGCTGCTGCACCCGCTGAGTTTCTCCAGCATTTTTGTGTACCTTCGATTTTCCAGCATCTTGCAGTTCCTTCTGAAACAGTTAGAAAACCTCTATATTTATCAGCTCAGCTTTGCAATTGGCAACTCTCACATGCAATGTGAGGAAGGATAGACCCAAAATGTTGGAGTAACTCAGCGGGGCAGGCAGCACCTCTGGAGAGAAGGAATTTGTGATGTTTCCGGTCGAGATCCTTCTTCAGATGAAGGGTCTCGACCCAAAACATCGCCCATGCCTTCTCTCCAGAGATGCTGTCTGTCCCGTTGAGTTACTCCAGCATTTTGTGTCTAACTCTCCTTGTCACCCTTTGGTTGCTACTGGTCTGCTTTGGAGTAAGTAACCCTCTCCACGTTGCATACTACAACTGATGGCTTTCAGATGGTGAGGACGCTGTGTAGTGCAACAGCCCTCACCTTGTAAAACACAGTTTTCTGGCTCTTGCCACCAGAAAGCTGCTGGTATCATTGAAATGTGGCCGGGACATTTTGCTGTGAGTCCAGCAAGACAAGCTCCACTCTCTTCTCCATGCTCAAAGATAAAGGTTAGTAGCGAGAGAAAAGAAATGCCTCTTTCATCCCGACCTCTGTAGTCACAGAGAAGCCTCCACCACTGCACCGGAAAAATACCCATTGATTGGGCTCAGAACATACTTACTGACATCGGGTGACCTTTTGTCCTTACGCTTCTACCTCAGGCTTGCATGCAGTTGCTCCATAGCAACAGAACGCCTTGTAAATCTGCAGATTCTCTAACTTCTCCTGAGTGACACCCCTAAAGGGAGTCAGGGGTTAAGGGGAGAAGGCAGGACAATGGGGTTGAGAGGGAAAGATACTGTAGAACAGCCATGATTGAATGGCAGAGCAGGCGTGAAGGATCGACTGGTTAGTTTTGCTCCTATGGCCATATAAAGACACTCCGCCAATTTTCATAAATAGCATCGTAACTCGAAGATAAATTAATCTGGAAGATTAATTCTGGGACTGAACGATCCAGAGCGGCGCCTACCCCTTCTCTCCAGAGACGCTGCCTGTCCCGCTGAGTAACTCCAGCTTTTTGTGTCTATCTTCGGTTTAAACCAGCATCTGCAGTTCCTTCCTGCATGGAATCAATCAACATCTGTTTTTTTTTAAGGCAATACATCCTTTCAGATGGGCTTTGTTCACAACACTAGTCATTGTATTATTAATTAATAACAAGAGTGTGGAAAGCAGACCATAAAAAATCCCAAGTCTTTCTTAACAAGCTGTACACGGAGTCAAGACTCGAAAGGAACATCAGCACAGCTTGAGCAAACATGGGCTGGCTGTATTTATTTGATGTATCTTGTGTATAACAACGTGGTTATTCCAGGAAGTTGATGATAGAATCACATTATGATTACAATACACAAGGCTATTCTTCCAAGCCTGACACATAAAACTGGAGTAACTCAGCGGCACAGGCAGCATCTCTGGAGAGAAGGAATGGGTGACGTTTCGGGTCGAGATCCATCTTCAGACCAGTCAGGGGAAAGGGAAACGAGAGATATAGACAGTGATGTAGAGAGATATAGAACAAATTAATAAAAGATGAGCAAAAAAAGTAACAATGATGAAGGAAACTGGCCATTGTTAGCTGTTGATGGTGATAACGGGAACCTGGTGTGACTTGGGTGGGGGAGGGATGGAGAGAGAGAGAGAGTGCAGGGGTTTCTGGAAGTTTGTGAAATGAATATTCATATGAAGATAGACACTAAAAGCTGGAGTAACTCAGCAGGACAGGCAGCATCTCTGGAGAGAAGGAGTGGATGGAGTTTTGGGTCGAGACCCTTCTTCAGACCCCTTGGGTTGGCAGCTGCCCAGATGGACACGAGGATATGGTCCATCAATGAAAATAGATCAAATTAGATCCAGCCGATCACCATCCCACTAGCCTTGTCTCAATCCTCATGAACATTGTGGAAGGTGGTGTTTACAGTGGTGTGGCGCTGAAACATAAAACCATGAGACACAAGAACCAAGCAAGGCCTCTCCATCCCTGGAGCCTGCTCCTCTACTAATGTTCAACAGCTGTGGAGTCGTGCAAACAGCCACAAAAGAATCAATGGACATCCAACCACTGTTTCCTGCTGCTCTACACAGTTGTGTTGGGCCTTGGCCCACGATGGTAGGGGTGAAGTCCTGTCGGGATCGAAGATTGATCGACATTCTGAACTTGCTTGGAGCGAGCCCAGTGAATGATCATCGCATGAATATACTAAAGGGCCTGTCCCACTTACGCGACTGTTACTGCGAATGGCGGCACCCGTCATAGGTCGTTGCAGGTCGGCGAAAATTGTCAACATGTTGAAAATTCAGCTGCGGCCAGAAAGACGCTACGACTCTTTGGGTGACTGAGGAGATTATTCACAACCATACCGGCGACATGTATGGTCGTGAGTAGTCGCCCAAAGAGACGTACCTTGTTCTGGTCACCGTTGGATTTTCAACATGTTGAAAATTTTCGGCGACCTGCAACGTCCCATGATGGGTGTCGGCAGTCGCCGAAAAAGTCACGCAAGTGGGACAGGCCCTTTACACTGTCGTTATTACGGCACTGCCCATAAATGCATGAATGGGCCTGGGCTCCATTCTATAGTTCTAAGGGCACTGGTAGCTTAGCCTATCTCAGAGACACAGCATAGTAACAAACCCTTTGGCCCACCGAGTCCGCGCCGACCAACGATCTCTGTGCACTAGCACAATCCTACACACTAGGGGCCCATTTACAATTTTTACCGAAGCCAATTAACCTAGAAACCTGTACGTCTTTGGAGTGTGGGATGAAAAAGGAGAAAACCCATGCAGGGAGAACGTACAAACCCCAAACAGACAGCACCTGTAGTCAAGATCGAACCCGGGTCTCTGGTGCTGTAATGCCCCGTCCCACTTATGAAACCTGAACGGAAACCTCTGGAGACTTTGCGCCCCACCCAAGGTTTCCATGCGGTTCCCGGAGGTTCCCCGAGGTTTTTGTCCTCCGGCAACCCACCTTCAACTAGTATCGCAACCGGCTTCGACTAAAAAAATTACCGATTTTTAAAACAGAAACCACTTTCGACCATTAGGGAGACTGACAAAAACCTCCGGGAACAGCACGGAAACCTTGGGTGGGGCGCAAAGTCTCCAGAGGTTTCCATTCAGGTTTCCTAAGTGGGACAGAGGCATAAGGCAGCGGCTCTACCGCTGCACCGCTGTAGCACCCAGAAAACAAAGCATTGGCTCGTCTAATTTTCCACTGGTTATCTCGAGCAATCAGTTTATACTCAACAGCTACCATCCCTAGCGACTGTAAAATCTACACAGTTTATAAAGCAGATATTATGGATGATGTTGTTCGCAATGACAGTCCAATCTTTTTGTCTGCGCTATCGGTAATCTCACACATGCGAGTCATACATAATCAAATTTATGATTATCTGTCAAGAGCAGTCTGACACACATCAGCTCCACCAGGTTCAGAGCGCTGGATTTCTATTAGGGACCTAGCTGAGATTATAGATGAAATGGCTGGTGCCCTTGAGAATAAACCCGTGTACTAAAATCACCAGATCTGCACAGTTTCTCATACAATTAGCCACAAAATGTTACAAATAAAATTACAATCACTTAAGATCGCGGAAGCTTTTAGCAGAGAATTCATCTGATTCATATTTTGTAACATGCTTTTGAGCACCTCTCGCGTTCAAGTGTATTTCTGATTTAAGTCACGAACAAGCTTGTCGCTGATAAATGCTGAGGTCAAATCGCTTTCCATTTTGCCCATCGCTCCGTGCCAGCTTTTATTGAAAGGACTGTTAGTTTTGTTACTTCCTTGGTTATCAAATTCCACACTAATGGCCTCGGTGTTCCCACATCACCCTCTGGGATGCCCCCACATCCCCACTTTCCCCTCCCCTAACCCCTTCCATCAGTTTTTTTTAAATTGTTGCCTGCTTCAACCTATAATCTAGCTGTCTCGGACTCCCAACCCCATAGCCACTGGAAGCAGGTTACAATTACAACTTTCGAAAGACACTGGGTCAGATATATGGAGTATGACAGGTGTGGAGGGATATGAGGCAAATGCAGGCAAAGCGGACTAGTCCAAAATGCCAACTTGGTCAGCATGTCTGAAGACGGGTCTTGACCCAAAACGTCACCCATTCCTTCTCTCCAGTGATGCTGCCTGCCCCACTGGAGTTACTGCAGCATTTAGTGCCTATCTTTGGCCAGCATGGACAGGTTGGGCCGAAAGGCCTGTTTCCATGCTGCACAACTCTATGACTTTAATGACTCCATTATCCTCTGCCAACTGACCTCCATCACCCATCATCTCTCCTTGGTCCACAAATCACCAAGTGACACATGTCTCGCCACTTCCACTCCCTTTCTTCACTCTATCTATCTTCTTTACTTTAGACTTTATACAGATAGAGCGCAGAAACTGGCCGTTCGACCCACTGAGTTCGCGCCGACCAGCCGATCACCCCCCGACCCCACCGTTGTCCTGCACACTAGGGACAATCGGCAATTTCACCGGAGCCAACCATCCTGTTGGAGTGTGGGAGGAAACCGGAGCACCCGGGGAAAACCCACGCGGTCACGGGGAGAACGTACAAATTGCGTGCAGACAAGCACTCGTGATCAGGTTCGAACCCAGGTCTCTGGAGCTGCGAGACAGCAACTTTACCGCTGTATCGTTGAACCGCCCCGAACTCTCTCTCCACTGTCAGTCCTGATGCAGGATTTTGACCCAAAACATTCCCCCTACAGAAGGAAGACAAAAGTACTGGAGAAACTCAGCAGGTGCAGCAGCATCTATGGAGCGATGGAAATAGGCAACGTTTTGGGCCGAAACCCTTCTTCCGTTGCCTATTTCCTTCGCTCCACAGATGCTGCCGCACCCGCTGAGTTTCTCCAGCACTTTTGCCAACCTTCGATTTTCCAGCATCTGCAGTTCCTTCTTTGAACATTCCCCCGACAGATGCTGTTGAACCTGCTGAGTTCCCCCAACAGATTATTTGAGCTGTTAGTTTCATTTCTCGGTTTCTACCCACAGATCTGATTATTTCCAAGTGTTATCTCTACTAATACCTCAACACTCTTCCGATTAACTTTTTTATTAAAGCTGTTAGCAAACCGAGCAAGTTGAAAATGAGTGCAGTAACTGGGCCCTGGTGAGTGGGAGAGTGTCAAACAATACCTAGACAGTCCGAAGCTGAAATGTGGGAATTACGGATGGTCAGTCAGTGGATTATTAGACTGTTACTGGAAGTAGACAAGAAATGCTATTGGTTGGTATTGATGCCCCAAATTTTCTTAGTTTAGTTAGAAAACATAGAAACATAGAAAAATAGGTGCAGGAGTAGGCCATTCGACCCTTCAAGCCAGCACCGCCATTCAGTATGATCATGGCTGATCATCTAAAATCAGTACCCCGTTCCTGCTTTTTCCCCATATCCCTTGATTCCTTTAGGCCGAAGATCTATATCTAACTCTCTCTTGAAAACTTCCAGTGAATTGGCCTCCACTGCCTTCTATGGCAGAGAATTCCACTCTCCGGATGAAAATGTTTTTCCTCATCTCAGTCCTAAATGGCCCGCCCCTTATTTTTAAACTGTGACCCCTGGTTCTGGACTCCCCCAACATCGGGAACATTTTTCCTGCATCAAGCCTGTCCAATCCTTTAAGAATTTTATATGTTTATATAAGATCTCCTCTCACCCTTCCAAATTCCAGTGAATACATGCCCAGTCGCCCCATTCTTTCATCATATGCCAATTCTGCCAACCGAGGAATTAACCTGGTGAACCTACGCTGCACTGCCTCAATAACAATAATGTCCTTCCCCAAATTAGGAGCCCAAAACTGTACACAATACTCCAGGTGCGGTCTCATCAGGGCTCTGTACAACTGCAGTAGGACCTCCTTGCTTCTAAACTCAAATCCTCTCGCAATGAAGGCCAACATGCCATTAGCTTGCTTCACTGCCTTTTGTACCTGCATGCCTACTTTCAGTGACTGATGTACAAGACCTAGGTCTCGTTGCACCTCCCGTTTTCCTAATCTGACACCATTCAGATAATAATCCATCTTCCTGTTCTTGCCACCAAAGTAGATAACCTCACATTTATCAACATTATACTGCATCTGCCATGCATCTGCCCACTCACCCAACCTATCCACGTTACCCTGCAGTGTCATAGCATCGTCCTCGAAGCTCACACTGCCACCTAGCTTTGTGTCATCCGCAAACTTGGAGATGTCACATTTAATTCCTTCATCTAAATTGCTAATATTTATTGTAAATTACTGGGGTCCCAGCACCGAGCCTTGACACTGCCTGCCATTCTGAAAAGGATCCATTAATTCCTACTCTTTGCTTTCCGTCTGCCAACCAGTTCCCTATCCATGTCAATACCCTACCCCCAATACCATGTGCTCTAATTTTGAACACTAATCTCTCGTATGTGACCTTGTCAAAGGCTTTTTGAAAGTCCAGATACACCACATCCACTGGCTCTCCCTTATCCATTGTTACATCAAAAAATTCCAGAAGATTAGTCAAGCATGATTTCCTCTTCATTAATCCATGCTGACTTTGACTGACTTTGACTGATCCCGTCACTGCTTTCCAAATGTGCTGCTATAACATCTTTAATAATTGACTCCAGCATCCTCCCCACTACCGATGGAAGGCTAACTAGTCAATAATTCCCCTTTTTCTCTCTCCCTCCTTTATTAAAAAGTGGAGTTACATTGGCTATCCTCCAGTCCACAGGAACTGATCCAGAGTCGAGAGAACATTGCAAAATGATCACCAATGCATCCATGATTTCTAGGGCCATCTCCTTGAGTACTCTGGGATGCAGACCATCTGGCCCTGGGGGATTTATCTGCCTTCAATCCCAACAGTTTTCCTAACACCATTTCCTGACTAATGTGGATTCCCTTCAGTTCCTCCCTCCCACTAGATCCTCAGTCCCCTAGTATTTCTGGGAGATTATTTGTGTCTTCCTTAGTGAAGACAGAACTAACGTACTTGTTTAACTGTTCTCCAATTTCCTTTGTTTCCCATTATCAATTCACCCGTCTCTGACTGTAAGGGACCTACATTTGTCTTCACTAATCTTTCTCTTTTTACATTTCCAAAGAAGCTTTTAGTCAGTTTTAATATTCCCCGCAAACTTTCCTTCATGCTCTCCACCCCCCCCCCCCCCCCCCCCCTCATTAACCCCTTTGTCCTCCTCAGTTGAGTTCTAAATTTCTTCCAGTCCTCTGGTTTGCCGCTTTTTCTGGCCAAATTATATGCCTCTTCCTTGGCGTTAACACTATCCTTGACTTCCCTCGTTAGCCACAGTTGAGCTGCCTTTCCCATTTTATTTTTTTGCCAGACAGGGATGAACAATTTTTGGAGTTCATCCATGCGGTCTTTAAATCTTTGCCATTGCATCTCCACCGTCAACCCTTTTAGTATAATTTGCCAGTCTATCCTAACCAATTCCCATCTCATGCCTTCAAAGTTTCCTTTATTCAAGTCGAGGACCCTTGTCTCTGAATTAACCGTGTCACTCTCCATCCTAATGCAGAATTCCACCATATTATGGTCACTGTTGCCCAAGGGGCTCTGCACAACAAGATCGCAAACTAATCCTTCCTCGTTAGAGAGTTTAGAGAGACAGCAAGGAAACAGGCCCTTTGGCCCACTGAGTCCACACTGACCAGCAATCCCCGTTCACAAGCATAATCACTATCACTATCTTTACCATAGCTAATTAACCTACAAACCTGTACATCTTTGGAGTGTGGGAGGGAACCGGAGAACCCTGAAAAAACCCACGCGGTCACTGGAGGACGTACAGACTCTGTACAAACTACATCCGTAGTCACATCGAACCCAGGGCTCTGGCGCTGTAAAGCAGCAACTCTACCGCTGCACCACCATGCTGTCCCTAAAGGGCCTGTAGCTCCGAAGGGCTTGTTTCCATGCTGTATCTCTGAACTAAACTAAAATGTTCGGCACAAACATTATGGACCTGAGGGCCTGTTCTTGTCCTGTACCGTTCTATTGGAAAAAGGCTCTGGAGACTTTGTGGAGCAGTCACGCCAGGCTTCAGTAATGCAGAAGGCATAGAAAGAGACGGTCTTATATCAGAAAGAAAAATTCCACACACTTAAAATGGTTTTAGAGTCATCCACATCCACTTTACATTTTGACCTGACAATTGCGTTCTGCACATAATGAGTTTGGACAGCATTTCACCAAGGTCTTGATCTTCTGATGTTCAAATCTGACTTTGCGAGGCTGTTAGAGGCTCACTCCACCACCTGACACAACCCTCCTCAAACATGGACCTTACCTTGAGATCTGACACGTCCTTGTAGCACTGCTCGGAGCGCGTGTGATCGGACAGCTGAACGTTCCAGAAGCATGGAAGCTGGTACACCAGGAAAGGATTCTGCTTGATGACGGCATTGAAGATGTCCTGAGCAGGAGAAAGGGAGAAACTGGGATTAGTGAAGGAGTTATGGAGAGGCTGAAAGAACTTGAACAGAGGCCACCCAGCGTAGTGTTAACATGCAGGAACTCAACGTCTCCAGTAAAAGCAGCAATTGTTTACCTTCAATTTATTAAAAACAGAACAAATTACCGCTCCTCAGCATTGTATCAAAATCAAAAATCAGTATGCGGGTAAGCAGACATTAGGAAGGTTACAGGAATCAAGGCCTTTATTGTACAGAGCGTAAAATAGCAATTTTTTTTGTTGCAATTTTACAGAGATTGCACCTGGATTACTGTGCATATTTAAAGGTAGTGTCTAATATAAGACTACAAGTCACTGCATGGGAGGGATGGCTGCATACAAGAGGGGGAGGGGGGGGGGGGGGGATTGCGGGCAAGAGGGGGGCCACGGGCAAGAGGGGAGCCGTGGGCGAGAGCGGGGCTGCAGGGTGGGGGCGTGCTGTAGGGGATGCGTGTGCAAGGAGATACGCGGGCGATGCCGCGTGGGCGAGAGAGAGTGTGAGAGAGGGCGTGTTTGAGGCAGGGTGGGTGCGTGAGGGTGGGGATGTGAGGGAGGGGGTTGTGTGTGACAGTGGATGTGTGGACGATGGGGGTGTGGGAGAGGTTGTGTGTGGGAGAAGTTCTGTGTGGGAGAGGTTGTGTGCGGGCGGGAGAGACAGGTGCGTGAGCGGGAATACGAGGGGGGGTGAGGGAGGGTATGTGCCAGGGCGTGTGGATGTGGGATCCAGTGAAAGTGTGAGACAAAGAGCCTGAAACTGCAGTGCTGCACGGGAGAACTGCCAGACGACAGTAAGGTATTACTTTGCTCCTTTACCACTCATGTAGAATGAGCTTCAAAGCCAATAAATTTCCTCTTGATGTTCAACTACTGCCATGATGCAAGTAAATATTACGGCCAATTTCCTAAACCTTTCCATGTAAGTGTAATTGCTGATACCTGGAATAATCTTTAATCCTTCTCCCTAGAGATCAATGATATCCTTCCTGTCATGAGTCAACCAGGACAGTACAGATGGGCAGTGGGCCATGACAAGCTGCATCAGTACAAGCTATGATTATATTCTGTGATAACAGCAGCACGACATAGTTCAGAGCTGTTTGTCTATGACTGCTCAGTTACTCAATGTCTGGAGACGTGCATCTCTCCTCCACTACTCCCTGCTACAGTTCTACCTACCACCAATCCATCCACCCTGAAATCTGAATGCCTAACATTACTTTGGGCCCCATATCTGAGGAAGAATGAGCTGTCACTGGAGAGGGTCCAGAAGGGGTTTACGCGAATGATCCCAGGAATGAGTGGGTTAACCAATGATGCACGCTTGATGGCACTGGGCCTCTACCTGCTGGAGTTCAGAAGGATGAGGGGGCCCCTCATTTAAACTTACAGAATAGTGAAAGGCTTGGATAGAGTGGATATGGAGAGGTTGTTTCCATTAGTGGGAGAGTCTAGGACCAGAGGTCATAGCCTCAGAATAAAAGGGCATTCCTTTAAGAAAGAGATGAGGAGGAATTTCTTTAGTCAGAGGGTGGTGAATCACAGAAGGCTGTGGATGTCAAGTCAATGGATATTTTTAAGGCAGAGATAGATAGATTCTTGATTAGTACTGGTGTCACGGGTTATGGGGTGAAGGCAGGAGAATGGGGTCGAGAGGGAGAGATGGATCAGCCATGTTTGAATGGGAAAATAAAATTGATGGGCCGAATGGAATAATTCTACTCCTATCAGTTATAAACTTATCAACTTCACTTGGCTGCGTGGTTCCTTCATGTCAGATAGCGGTAGAGTTGCTGCCTTACAGCGCCAGAGACCCGGGTTCGATCCTGACTACAGGTGCTGTACTGTAGAACAGTACAGAGTATGAACGTTCTCCCTGTGACCTGCATGGGATTTCTCCGGTTTCCTCCCACATTCCAAAGATATACCAGTTTGTAGGTTTGTAATTGGCTTTGGTAGAATTGTAAATAGTCCCTAGAGTGTGTGGGATAAGTGTGAGCGTGCAGGGATCACTGGTCAACACGGACTCGTGGGCCGAAGGGCCTGTTTCCGCGCTGTATCTCTAAACTGAACTAGATGTCGCCACCTCTTATTTGTCATTGAAGGGGAAGCATGTCAAAATGGGTCGACTGGGCTTATATTCATTGGAATTTAGAAGGATGAGAGGTTATCTTATAGAAACATATAACATACTTAAGGGATTGGATAGGCTAGTTGCAGGAAAAATGTTCCTGATGTTGGGGGAGTCCAGAACCAGGGGTCATAGTTTAAGAATAAGGGGTAGGCCATTTAGGACTGAGATGAGGAGTGTTTTAGCCAGAGTGTTGTGAATCTGTGGAATTCTGTGGAGGCCAATTCACTGGATGTATTCAAGAGAGAGTTATATATATCTCTTGGGGATAATGGAATCAAGGGATATGGGGAGAAAGCAGGAATAGGGTACTGATTCCGGATGATCAGCCACGATCATATTGAATGGCGGTGCTGGCTTAAAAGGGCCGAAAGGCCTACTTCTGCATCTATTTTCTATGTTTCGATGTCAAAATGGCACCAGTCTTACCTCATTCCCTTGGAGGCAACACTCTACAGCTCCCCTCTCAGGGAGCATCAGCACACTGGCTTCATTCAACACTCCACTTTAGCAAGCATAAAGTCCCTGGTGCCCAGCCTTCAAGGAGACCTGTGCTCTCTGATTGGCGAGTCGGTGCATCTCCCTCAGGGAGATTTCAATTCACTGACTGGTGCCACAAGAATAAAATGTTAGAATTTCTTTACCTTAACTCCACTCAGAACACAGTGAACCATTTTCCTTCATCTTCCCCCCAATCGATGGCCTACTGGGAGGGGGGATGATTCATATCTCCTGAGTCAGCAGTGCCTGGAGCCTGTTCTTTTCCCAGGTCCACACCATTAGGAGCGCATACATGCAAATTTAATGAACCGCTGCAAGCCTTGCAGCCTCATCTCTCTCCTCCCTGTGGCTGTGGAGAATCTATCTTTGGTGTGAGAGATGGTTAGTGAAGGAGTAGCAACTGTGGGATTTGATTTGATCGCCACCAATAGTAATTCAGCGCTTGGCAGAAACATACAACTTATTCACTAATGCAAGTATCACTGCATCAGACTGTGTCGGTACTCGCTAGAATTTAGAAGATTGAGGGGGGATCTTAGAGAAACTTACAAAATTCTTAAGGGGTTGGACAGGCTAGATGCAGGAAGATCGTTCCCGATGTTGGGGAAGTCCAGGACAAGGGGTCACAGTTTAAGGATAAGGGGGAAATCTTTTAGGACCGAGATGAGAAAAACATTTTTCACACAGAGTGGTGATTCTCTGGAATTCTCTTCCACAGAAGGTAGTTGAGGCCAGTTCATTGGCTATATTTAAGAGGGAGTTAGATGTGGCCCTTGTGGCTAAAAGGATCGGGGGTATGGAGAGAAGGCAGGTACGGGATACTGAGTTGGATGATCAGCCATGATCATATTGAATGGCGGTGCAGGCTCGAAGGGCCGAATGGCCTACTCCTGCACCTATTGTCTATGTTTCTATCAGGTGGGAGCATGTTGGTATGTACCGAGCTTCTGAAAAATGAAGTGTTAGTCAGGGGACTGTGTTGATGTAATCAAGAGAGAGTTAGATCAATAGATCAAGGAATCCGCTGAGTTTCTCCAGCCTTTTGTGTACCCTCGATTCTCCAGCATCTGCAGTTCCTTCTTTAACACAAACATCACTTTGGAGGTTGTCGTGTATAATACCCTGACGTCTGTAGAGAAGAAGCTGTTCCTGAACCTGGACATTACAGTTTTCAGGCTCCTATACCTTCTTCCCGATGGGAGGAGTGAAATGGCCAGGGTGGTGTGGGTCTCTGATGATGCCGGCTGCCTTTTTGAGGCAGCAACTCCTGTATTTCCTGCACTCAAATGAATTGCATTTTGTTTGTATTATTTACACTTGGTACATTTATAATGTCAATCAGTTTGAAACTAAAAAATAAACCGACTGAAAAGTGATGTATTATCGCCTTGTGTCTGATTTTTTGCTCCTGTATGTTTGTCCCCGATGGCCAATGTGCGCGGACAAAATAAATCCGTCACATTTTGTTTGCACAGGCGCTGGTATTCATATTGATATTAAGCCAACACAGGAGTGCATTAACATGGCTGATGACCAGAGCAATGAAATGGTTTAAGGACAAGAATCATGAAATGCCCCCAAAGTAACAGCGGATTATGAAATTTGCAATGTCAACCCTTTCCATCTTCCAGAAAAACAAAGCATCTTTGATTCACTATAATCAAAGATAAGCCTCCCAGATGATCCGGCTATTCCAGCTGAAAGATATTTCACGGATCTATGAATAAAGCAGCAGTGCAGGCTGGAAGGGCCAAATGGCCTCCTCCTGCACCTATTTTCTATGATTCCCTCTAGTTTACACAATTACCTTTTGTACCTGTGCGCTGGCTGGTTGTGATTTGTGACACCTGGGCACCTTCTTATTTTCAGGGCGAATGAGCAGCTTTTCAATAATGCAACCGCTAATAATGGTCATGTCCTCCCACAGTCTAACACAGCGGAAACAGCGGCTCGCTCCCAGCTCCTCACTTTACTGCGGTAATAAATCCAAGCCACTGCTGAGCCTCTCTGCCACTTCAGTGTCTTCCTGTCAAACTGCCCATGTGTGAATAAGCTACGATTTCTCGTTATCCCCCTGTACTTGTGCCATGGGACAGCTCAACTTCAGTGTCGCTGCAGTGATTTCTCTCTCGGCCTCAGTAAATCACATCACAGTGTTGCTTCCCAACCACCCTTGTTCCATGCCTGGTGAAGAACGTGCACTGTTAATTCAGCCACAGGTACACCCGTGTTTAGTTTCCTGGATCGAACAGAAATCTTGCATCCATCTCATTTATGCGATGTTGGTGGCGCTGTTTAGTCTATTATGTCAGGATTGGCATTCATTCCACATAGAGTCATACACCGTGGAAACAGGCCCTTCGGCCCAACTTGCCCATACCGAGCCAACCTGTCCCAGCTACACTAGGCCCACCTGCCCGCTTTTGGCCCATATCCTTCCAAACCTGTCCTGTCCAAGAACCCGTCTGACTGTTTCTTAAATGTTGGGATAGTCCCTGCCTCAACGACCTCCTCTGTCAGCTTGTTCCATACACCCACCACCCTTTGTGTGAAAAGGTTACCGCTCAGATTCCTATTAAATGTTCTCCCCTTCACCTTAAACCTATGTCCTGTGGTCCTCGATTCATCTACTCTGGGCCAGACTCTGTGCGTCTACCCGGTCTATTCCTACATCATGGGCTACATTTCCTGACGCATTTCCTCACCCCTCCTGCCTATTCTATTTTTCATACGGTACAGTGACGCAGCGGTGGAGTTGCTGCTTCACAGCGCCCAGAGACCCAGGTTTGATCCTGACCATGGATGCTGCCTGTATGGAGATTTACGATCCCCCTGTGACCATGTAGGTTTTCTCCGGGATCTCGGTACCTCCCAGGCTCAAATAGGTACAGATTTGTAGGGTAAAACTGTAAATTGTCCCAAGCATGTAGGATGGTGCTCGTGTACGGGGTGGGGCGATCGCTGGTCGGCGCGGACTCAGTGGGCCGAAGGGCATGTTTCTCTAAAGTTTGAAGTCTAAGTTTGCTAGGTGATTCCACCAGATAGTTAAGGCTTGACTGGATAAAGACACAGACTTCCTTTGCTGATGGACATTCAGGGGCCATTGGGTTTTAGTTTTGTTTACTTCTGAGACACAGCGCGGAAACAGGCCCTTCAGCCCAGCAAATCCTCACCGACCAGCGATCCCCGCACATTAACACTATCCTACACACACTGGGGATAATTTACACCAAGCCAATTTACCTACAAACCTGTACGTCTTTGGAGTGCGGAAGGAAACCGAAGATCTCAGAGAAAACAAACGTGCTCACGGGGAAAACGTACAAACTCTGTAGCCAGGATCGATCCCGGGTCTCCGACGCTGCAAGGCCGCCCACAGGTTTTTCCAAGGACAATTTTGTATTGTGGAGTCGGTATCGACTAGTCTAGGCTTAGGGCTCCATATCACTAGCTTTATAATCAGATGGTCTCCTTTGCAACTGACTGGTTTGTATTCGATGCTGGATATTTTTCCCCATACCCCAATATTTTCTTCAGTATATTTATGTAAATTTTACATTCCACAATTTTCTACGCGTAGAACCTTGATGCAGGACCATCGTTAGGGCTAGTCATTTCAAACTGAAGGGCAGGCAACCAGAATCTCAGGAATGCACTATCCCAGAGATCCTAAGGTATAGGAGCAGAATTAGGCCAATCGGCCCATCAAGTCTACTTTGCCAATCAATCGTGGCTGGTCGATCTTTCCCTCTCAACCCTATTCTCCTGCCTTCTCTCCACAACCGCTGACAGCCTTACTAATCAAGGACCTGTCAATCCCTGCCTTAATGGCATCCATTGACGCGGCCACCACAGCCGTCTGCGACAATGAATTCCACAGATCTAACTAAAGAGTGGATTGTGGAGGCTGAATCATTGGTGGTGGTTGAGGATGAAGAAACTAAACGTTTAAAAGATGAGGGAAGATGAGGAGAGCTGGCAGAAAGGGGGAAATCCAGGCCGAGGATTGATCAGCCATGATCCGACTGAATGGCGGGACATGCTTGACGGGCTGAGTGGCCTCCTCCTGCTCCTATTTTCTTGCGTTAGATAAGAATGAACACCATCCATTCCATGGCCATTCCCAATGAGGCAATCAGGTTTCAATGACCGCTACTACCGCTGTCATATAAAAGGTGCGTAGTACACTTATAAATTAATGACGCAAATGGTTCCCCAAAATCATCACAAAATGTCTGAATGTTAGCGGATTTTAAAACGATGGAAAAATCTGCTCTGTCCATTATGGTGTAATATAGTGCAAAACTGTACTTCACAGTGTGGGCGAGTTGGGCCCCAGGGCCAGTTTCCACAATGACTGTATGACTCCATGCTGCAAGGAGGTAAAACATTAATAACTTCAAAGGAGAGAAGCATGAGCAGGAATAGACCATTCTGCAGCCAAGTTTCCACAGTTACGTATAAAAATAATGCATCCGAGATGGTCTACAGTGGACTAAGCTAATACTAGGGCAAGGGCAGGTACCTGATCAGCAAGTGAAGTGGACAACATGTTCATCAATTCGCGCTCTGCCGTCAGACGCCACATCTGCTCCCACTTCATCTTCCTCAGCTTATCCAACAGTAGCAGGATAACACCTGGCAGAGGAAAAGGAAACGTTGTGAAGAACCCAACACACAAAAATTGCAAACAACCATCAATTCCACACACCTGCACGCTAAAGTCATCGGCCCGGGATCTGAATTCAGAGACACAAGGAACGGTGGATGTTGGAATCTTTAGCACAGCATAAGGTGCTGGAGGAACCCAGTGGGTCGGGCTGCATCTACGGAGGGAATGGACTATGTGTTTTGACCTGGGTTTCACAGGATAGGGCTGGTTGGACATGATACCCTGCTGCCAGCCTTACACAATCTCTGTATCATACAGTGTGGAAACAACGCCCTTCGGCCCAACCTGCCCAGACTAGCCAACATGTCCCAGCTACACTAGTCCCACCTGCCCGCATTTAGCCACATCCCTCCAAACCTGTCCTATCCATGTACCCGTCTAACGGCTTCTGTTTCTTAAATGATAGTCCCTGCCTCAACTACCTCCTCTGACAGCTTGTACCACCCTTTGTCTGAAAAAGTTACCCTCAGATTCCTATTAAATCTTTTCTCCTTGACCTTAAATCTATGTCCTCTGGTCCTCAATTCACCTACTCCGGGCAAGAGACTTTGCAAATCTACCCGATCTATTCCTCTCATGATCCTCTATAACACCTCCATAAGATCATCCCAATTCACCCATCACAGCCGTTTACAGAATAATTTAACTTCCCTTATTCATCTGCAAAGGGTCCTGGGCCTGGAGTGTTAAAGGGCCTGTCCCACCAGCATGCGATTCAATGCGGTGAGCGCGACCAAACCGGCAGCGGGGGCCGTGCGGAGGTCGGGTGATCCCCGTACAGGGCCCGTCCCACCAGCATGTGCTTGCATGCGGCAAGCGCGACCAAATCGGCAGCGGGGGCCACGCGGTGGTCGGGTGAGTGGCGCAACGCGGCGCAAAGTGAGGCGAACTTGGAGCGAAGTCTTAAAGGTTCGCCAGGACAGAGAGGGACACACAGAGAGGGGCACAGAGGCACACACAGAGAGGGCCACGGAGCCACACACAGAGAGGGTCACGGAGGCACCTACAGAGAGGGTCATGGAGGCATGACGTCAAGGCGGTGTGTAATGCGTCGAGGTGACAGCGAGCCGACAAGCAGTTGCCGCGCGGAATTTTTGAACACGGTCAGTTTTTCGGAACCCCGCGCGATTTCGGGACGAACTGCGCACAATTCCGCACGGCTCCGGCGATCGAAGTGGGACCGGCCCCGTGACGCCGGACGGCTTAAGCGACCACGTTAGGTCGCGCTCATCGCATGGAGTTGCATGCTGGTGGGACAGGCCCTTAACTCTTCAGTTTACAGTTTTGTTTATTGTCACGTGTACCGAGGTACACTGAAAAGCTTTTGTTGCGTGCTATCCAGTCAGCGGAAAGCCAATACATGATTACAATCGAGCCATAGTGATCGTTTATTATATTTCCACTGAGAGTGTCCTTCCTACCCCCAACAGACACTGCCTGACCTGCCGAGCGTTTTCAGCTTTTACTGTTTATATCCAATATCTGCAGTTCTTTGGTTTTGAATCCCAGTGGCAACCTCCTTACCTCCCCACATGCCACTGATTAGACCTTTAATGCAAATTATTTTCATTTGTCTCTCACTAAAGTGCCCCATTGAACCAGATAGCCACAAACAAGTTATCCTAACAGCCAAAACTGTGATTTCTCATTGCTCGTTGAGGGCAATCAAATAAAAATATGCCAATTAATCTTGACTTTAGTCTTAAATTTGTCCTCCTGATTCAAAGGAACCAAATCATGTTTCATCTTATTGAATTTCAATATAGCCTGTCAGCTCCTATTAGCCCCTTTTCAATAAAATTCCTTCTGATTAAATTAGTTTCCATTGTGCTGCACAAATTTCCAATGCACCAAACCAATATCTACACAGTCCCATTGTACTGTATCTAAATCAGATTCAATCCCATTACAAAATGGGTCGGGCCCTCATCAGGAAAGTTGTCAGGGAGTTGAAGATGCTGAATAGTGAAAAGGCCTGGATGGAGTGGATGTGGAGAGGATGTTTCCACTAGTGGGAGAGTCTAGGACTAGAAGTCATAGCCTCAGAATTATAGGACATCTCTTTAGGAAGAGAGTGGTGAATCTCTGGAATTTCATTTCGGAGTCACGTGAGTGACTTCGTGAAGAGCCCGCCGGCGCGCATGCTCGACATATCGTCGTACCGCGTTGCTGCGACGGCTGGCGGTGGAGCGCGCTCCTCGCCAGCCCTTCACAAGGGGCCACGGAGGTAAGTATCTTACCTTAAGTTGGTGGTTCTTGCTATGCGATGTTTTCTTGCAGCAAGAACATGGATGGGAGATCGATGGACCGGAGGATGTTTGGAGAAGTCCCCGGTCAACAGTTCCGACTGCAGCGCAGGCCGGGACTCAGGCGGAGACTGGGGTAAGCCCTGTTTTACAGGTCCGGATCCGCCAGCACACCACAGCTCGGAGGAGTTCCAGAGGAGGAGTGTGGTGTGCCACCAGAGCAGGGGGACCCTGCCATGGCAGTCAGGTCGTCAGCGGGCTCGCTGGCGACCTGGAGCAGGGTGCGTGCGGCTGCACGGCCCGTTCCACTCAGCCCTCCGAGAAGGGGGAGGGCAGGAGCCCAGAAGCCTAACCCTGTTAGGGCTAAGGCATTGCCTGACACGGAGGAGCGGTCAGGTTCCAGGGCGAGACCCGGGGCGGCTGTGAGGTCCAGCCGGCACACCCCGACTCTCGACGCCGGTACGGGTCGGTTGAGTCGGGTCTCGTCACGGTCGCCGAGCCCCCCATGGATGGGTGGGCGAGACCATGCGCTGGCAAGGTCCACGATGTGGGCAGCCGGCAAGACTGCGCGGGCCCCAGGCAGCCATGCTTCGGCTGGTGCCGACACCACGCCGCAAGTGTCCTTAGTGGCAGCGGCTTCAGCTCCCGCTAAACGGAGGCGGTTGAACACACCCGCGCAGGAATCGCGCAGTTCGCCTCGGCGGCTGTCAGCGACAACTACCGGCACCGGCAGGGCCTCGACGAGGTGCGGGCCGATGACAGGAGCCCGGTTTTCTTTTCAGAGCCGGAGGACTCCGACCACCTGAGTGTTCAGGGTGAAGGGCGTATTGACCGTATGGAGCGGCTGCTGGAGCTCCTGCTTCAACGTCAACAACAGCAGGGCAGCAACAGGCACAGGGCGTCTTCACCAACATCCACTATCAGCCGGGAGCAGCAGGACGAGGAGATTCTGGTGGATCCCGTACCACCTCCGTTGGAGGTGCCAGCGGAGCAACCCTTGGATGTGGCGACCAAATTCGCGGCTCCACATTCATCTGGACTTCCTCTAAATACAAAACTGGCAGCCATAGTGGACTTTCTTAATAATCAGGTGCTGCAGGAAGAAGTCCTCATCCACGCTATGAGCCGTCACAAGGCTCCATCACACTGCAACTCCCTCAACGTGCCTGTGGTCAATACGCCAATATGGGGCAACATCAGTGCGGCTATCCGTCAACAGGAGCTAAAATTGCAGCGGATCCTGAAACTCCTCACGGCCGGTATTACCGCCTTTGCGCGGTCGGTGGACGGGGACGAACTGAATTTGGACCAGGAAGATGCTCTGGCCTTATTGTGCGCGACCCAGCACGAAATCAACGGGTTCCGCAAGAACAGCATCCGCCCAGCGCTCAACCCGAAGTTTGCAGGATTGTGCAAACCACCGCCGCCGCCGCCGCCCCGTCAGCTCTTTGGTGAGACCTCTCGAAGAGAGTCAAAGAGCTTGACGAACAAGCCAAGACGGTGGGGATCATGCGCTCTCAGAGTGCCCCACACCGTCAGGCTCAAAAGCTCCATACATTCGCTCATGAGGGTTTGCCAGTACCTCGAGGAGGACCCACCCTCTAGTTCCACAACGACAACAACACCAGACCAGCACCAAGGGTCTTTTTTAGGACAGGGTCGGCAGAGACCTTGGTGGGAAACGAAGACGCCGCGCCCTCAAGCCAACCCAGCACCTCCACGGCCACCCACACATGTCAAGGACCGCCGGTAACCACGGAGGTGAGGGGGTCTGGTTTTCTCTTTTCTCTTTGTTTAACTTCACATGTTGGTGGTCGCCTTCGGTTGTTTTTGGGTGCATGGGTAAATTTACTGGTGACGAGTGTGTGTTGCAGAATATTCAGGGGCATAAAATTGAGTTTATTAATGGCGACATTCCTCCATCCCAGCACATGCCCGGTCGAATGTTTAAATTATATGCTGCAGAACAGGTAGCAGGTTACAAGGAAATTTTAAGGATTGAGAAAATGGTGCATGAGCCAGTTGAATTTGTTTCGAAGATATTCACTAGACCTAAGGAGGATGGAGGCTGTTGTGTTATTATTGATCGAACCCGTTTGAATACGCTTGTAACATATACTCATTTTAAAATGGATACGTTTGAAACAGCCAAATCATTGGTTTCTCATGGTTGCTTTATGGCATGCATCGATTTGAGGGATGCATATTATTCAGTATCCATCCAGAAATATGATAGAAGGTTTTTGAAATTTATCTGGATGGGGCAACTTTGGCAGTATAAGGCTTTGCCTAATGGGCTCACTACAGCCCCTAGATTGTTCACTAAATTGGTGAAGCCAATCATGGCTTATTTGAGACAACGACATCATATAGTAATGGCCTATTTAGATGATATCTTTATTGTGGGCCACACCCTGGAATTGGCTGAACAGGGTGTTGCAGCTGCTGTCAATATATTTCAACAATTGGGATTCATTGTCCATCCAGAGAAATCGAAGTTCTGCCCTGCCCAGGTAATTAATTACCTAGGGTTCACGGTGAACTCAATGAGCATGAGGGAAACCATACCAATTAACAAAATTGAGGAGGTCACTCAGGTGTGCAGAGATTTAATTGGCACCAATATACCATCGATTCGGCATACAGCCACAGTAATTGGCAAGCTAGTGGCTTTGTTTCCGGCAGCACGATATGGACCTTTGCATTATCAGAATTTGCAAAGAGCTAAAATTACTGCGTTAAAATGGAACGCTGGTCATTATGATCGATCAATGCAGCTGCCGTCCGAAGCAATAAATGAGTTGCAATGGTGGGTGTGTCACATTAGCAGCTCATTCAAGCCCATCAGGGAGGCTAATCCGGTGGTATATTTGCAGACTGATGCAAGCTCCAATGGCTGGGGAGCTACAGATAATTGCTCTCGTTGTGGGGGCAGATGGGACACCCTTGAGTCAACGATGTTCTTGACTCAAGGGTTTAACTATTTGGAGTTGCTGGCAGCATTCCACGGACTTCGTGTGTATTGTTCCAAGCTTGTTGGAGCACACGTCCGTTTCCAAATAGACAACATCACAGCTGTGGCATATTTAAACCATATGGGTGGTACCAGGTCAGTTTCATGTGACAAATTGGCTAACTCAATTTGGCTCTGGTGTATTCAAAGAGATTTTGGATTTCAGCTACCTATTTGCCAGGTGAGCTTAATACTGTGGCGGACACCAGGTCACGCAAATTCAATGACAATATTGAATGGATGTTGCATCCTGAAATTTTTGCTAAAGTCACAGCCAAATTTGGTAAACCGGACATTGACCTTTTGCGTCACGGTTGAACCATCAGGTATCAACATACGTTTCATGGGAACCAGATCCTGGGGCAATAGCGCTAGATGCATTCTCGCTGGACTGGGGGAATTGGTTTTTCTATGCATTCCCCTCGTTTTGCCTCATCAGTCGGGTACTGCGAAAGATTCAGGCAGATGCTGCCAAGGGCATCCTTATTATACCCGACTGGCCTACACGGCCTTGGTGTCCGGTGGTCTTTGACATGCTCAATCGAACCTTGGGTCCTTTTGAAGGGTTGCCCAGAATTGGTTACTCACCCTGTCTCAGGGGAGCCGCATCCCTGCCATGGCTATTTAATTTGTTGGCTTGCAGGTTCTGAACAGGCCGTTAGTCCAATACGGCCTCTCAACTCGGACCATTGGATACCATCAGGGCGTCATGTCGAGAGTCAACAAGGCGAAGATACCGCTCGCAGATTAAGAAGTGGGAGCCTACTGCAGCCGCTCTCGCATCACGTACGATGACGTGACAATAACTGACGTCCTGGAATTCCTCGCGGGGTTGCACCATGATGAACACTTAAGTTACAGTGCCATCAACAGCGCCAGGAGCGCGCTATCATTCTATCTCAAGATTGAGGTAGGATCCAACAGGCTAGTGTCCAGACTCATGCGGGGTATATTCAATATGAATCCGCCTACACCACGCTATGATATCACCTGGGATGTCAGGGACGTATTAAACCTGCTCAGGACGTGGTCTCCCATGGAAGGGATCCAACTGGACAAACTCATCATGAAACTGGTGATGTTACTAGCGCTGACTTCAGCAGAGGGTACAAACACTACACAAACGATGTGTTGACAGGATGATATCTACCCCTATGGAAGTAGTCTTCGTCGTTGATGAGCTACTAAAGCAGCATAGACCTGGGTGCACAGGGCTGCAGCTGAAGTTCCCGGCATGCCCCGCAGATGCTAGGCTGTGTTCAGCCTCACGTATTCATCACTATGTCAAGGTGACGGCACGCATCAGAGGAATGGAGAGATACCGGCTTGTCTCATCATCAAGTGACAGTCCAGACGATATCCAGGTGGCTTCGAGTCGTCTTGGGTAAGTCAGGTATCGACACTAATGTGTTCAAGTTTTACTCCACCAGGGCTGCATTGACATCAATGGCAAGGATTATGAAGGTGCCTATGGGCCAGATCCTCGCCATAGCAGGATGGGCTAATGAAGCTGTGTGTCAGCGATTTTATAACAAGCCTGTTGCTGCTCCTCTACAGTTCGCAGAAGCCGTGCTGAATGCAGGTCAAGAACGCGGAGATGTCCCCATGAGGGGATTTGATTTGTTATTAACAAATATGCTCTTGTTTTGCAGTATGATCTATTTGAGCAAGTTTGTTCCTCCCATCCATCCCTGGTAGTGGTGTGTCTGCATGGACGTGGTCCAGGGCGTGTAATCACAGAAGCTTTGAAGTCTTCACGAAGTCACTCACGTGACTCCGAAATGAAATAGTAAGATTGAACGAGAACTTACCAGTTCGAAGGTTGATCATTATTTCATGAGGAGTCGAAGTGAGGGATTTCGTGCCCTCCTCGCCCACCCTCAATCACCTTCATCTGGTAATCTTAGTCACTTCAATCTTACTATCCGAAGTCATTTCTTTTGTTGGTTTCTGTGATTCCACGCCGCTACTTTGAAGTATGTCGAGCATGCGCGCCGGCGGGCTCTTCACGAAATCCCTCACTTCGACTCCTCATGAAATAATGATCAACCTTCGAACTGGTAAGTTCTCGTTCAATCTTACTATTCTCTGCCACAGAAGGTAGTTGAGGCCAGTTCATTGGCTATATTTAAGAGAGAGTTAGATGTGGCCCTTGTGGCTAAGGGGATCAGGGGGTATGGAGATAAGGCAGGTACAGGATACTGAGTTGGATGATCAGCCATGATTATATTGAATGGCGGTGCAGGCTCGAATGGCCTACTCCTGCACCTATTTTCTATGTTTCTATGTTTCTATGTTATGGGGAGGAATTTATTTAGTCAGAGGGTGGTGAATCCGTGGAATTCTTTGCCACAGAAGACTGTGGAGGGCAAGTCAATGGATATTTTTTGAGGCAGAGATAGCTAGAATCTTGATTAGTACAGGTGCCATGGGGAACGGGGAGAAAGCTGGAGAATGGGGTTGGGAGGGAGAGATAGGTCAGCCATGATTGAATGGCAAAGTAGACTTGATGGGCTGAATGGCCTAACTCTGCTCCTATCACTTAAGACCTTATGTGGTGGTGTTCCATTGCATGCTTGTACCCTTGGCAGAGTTGAGACCTCAGAACACTAGTACCATCATGTCGATGAACTAAAGCATATCAGGGTGAATTTCAGCATTGGAAATGATAGAAAGACCTTGAGTTCCTATAGTTTAGTTTAGAGATAAAGCGCAGAAACAGGCCTTTCAGTCCATCGAGTCTGTGCCAACCTGCAATCCCCACACACTAATACTATCCTACACACACTAGGGACAATTTACATTTATACCAAGCCAATTAGCCTACAAACCTGTATGTCTTTGGAGTGCGGGAGGAAACCGGAGGACCCCACGCTGGGCACGGGAAGAACATACAAACTCTGTACAGACAGCACCCATAGTCAGGATTGAACCCGGGTCTCTGACGCTGTAAGGCAGCAGCTCTGCTGTTGTGCCACCATGCACAACCTCAAGGCATCTCAGCTGCCTTTGCTCTAATGCACAAAATGTGGTAGCTGGTGTGTACACAGCAATAATTACTGTGGAATAATTACCAGAAAACGTTGGCACAGTGGCGCAGCTGGTAGAGCTGCTGCCTCACAGCGCCAGAGACCCAGGTTCGATCTTGACCTCAGGTGGTATCTGAATGGAGTTTTCACGTTCTTCCTGTGGGTGCTCTAGTTTCCTCCCACATCCAAGCGATGTGCAGATTAGTAGGTTAACTGATCTATGTAAATGGCATTTTGTGTGGATGAGAAAGTAGGATAACATAGAATAAGTGTGAATGGGCCAGGGTGGACTCAGTCGACTGAGTGGCCTGTTTGCAAGCTGTATCTCTACACTAAGCTGAAAACCTATTGTTAGTGATTGTGGATGAGGGCAAATTAGTTTGGAAAACGTCTTTGTAAAATCCCTTACGATTCACTTCAGAGAATAGGCAGTTTAGCCAGCTTATCCAATGCAAGGACAAATGCTTCTGAGAATGTACGTGTCCCACAGCCAGAGTGTGCAGGGTTGCACAGTGGCGCAGCAGTAGAGGTGGCACTGTGGTGCTGCTTACATCACCAGAGACCCTGGTTCAACCCCGACTACGGGTGCTGTCTGGATGGAGGTTGTATGTTCTCCCCGTGACCGCATGACTTTTCTCCGAGGTCTTCGGTTTCCTCCAACACTCCAAACGATATACAGATTTGAAGGTTAATTGGCTTGGTATAAATGTAAAATTGCCCCTAGTCTGTGTCGGATAGTGTTACAGTGCAGAGATCGCTGGACTCAGTAGGTGGGCCGATGGGCCTGTTTCTGCGCTGTACCTCGAAACTAAACTACTCTAATGGTTCCGCATTAGGGAAAAGCTTTCCACTTGAGCATTGCGACCGTAAAATTAAAAACTTGGATTGGACATTTGAGCTGAGAGAGCATGCTGCAAATCACAAATGTTTTCTCTAATCCTGATAATAACCTGCATCACGGCACAGGACAACAATGAATCCAAACCTATCCATTAATTTCAACCACCCAGAGTGATCAGTGAAAGAATTTAGAGTCATACAGCGCGGAAACTGACCCTTCGGCCCAACTTGTCCATGAGACCAAGATTAGTTTAGTTTAGTTTATTGTCAAGAGTACAGAGGTACAGGGAAAAGCTTTTGTTTTTGCTCCATCTGGATTCGAAGCCCCATCTAAGCAAGTCCCACCTCCCCACATCTAGTCCATACCCCTCTAAACTTTTCCTATCCATGTCCCTGTCCAAGTGTATTTTAAATATCGTTATTGCACCTGCCTCAAATACCTTCTCTGGCAGCTTATTCCATATATCAATAGTTCAAAGGTTCTTTATTGTCACATATGCATTGCACAGTGAAATTCGTTTTGCGTAGATTGCAAAACATGCCATATTTTGGCGCCCTTTTCGAACTCTGAGGGGATAGGTTGCCCCTCAGGTTCCTATCAAATCTTTCCCCTCTTACTCCTCTGGTTCTTGATTCCCAGGTTCCCTGGATCCCCTTCAGGATGTAAGCCTTTTTACGAATGTCAGATAAAAATTTAATTTGATCAATATATCTAAAGAACACATGCAGTTTTACAACATTACTTATTCCTCATATTTGCACCTGATATAATCCTGTTTACAATCTTCAAGTACAAGGCTTCATGCTTTATTGCTTTCCGTCGAGTGGATGAGGGCACGACACTTCAAATAATCACTGCTTTGCTGTAATTTAAGGCCACTATTGTTTTACAATCACTTCTTTTATCTCTCATGTTCTGCTGTTTTTATTAGAACTGAAAGTCGAGTTAATACACCAAGAGTGATCCATGTCCTCCAGAGATGCTGCCTGACCCACTGAGTTACTCCAGCGCTTTGTGTTTTTAGTTTTAGTTTTAGACATATGGCGCGGAGATATGGTCAGGTCCGCACTGACCAACGATGCCCGAACATTCACACCATCTTACACACACTAGGGACAATTTACATTTATACCATATAACCATATAACAATTACAGCAAGGAAACAGGCCTTCTCGGCCCTTCCAGTCCATGCCAACCATTTATTTTCCCCTAGTCCCATCTACTTGCACTCAGACCATACCCCTCCATTCCCTTCCCGTCCATATACCTATCCACTTTACTTTTAAATGTTAAAATCGATCCTGCCTCCACCACTTCTGCTGGAAGATCATTCCACACAGCCACCACTCTCTGAGTAAAGAAGTTCCCCCTCATGTTACCCTTAAACTTCTGTCCCTTAATTCTCATGTTATGCCCTCTTGTTTGAATCTTCCCTACCCTCAATGGGAAAAGCTTATCCACGTCAACTCTGTCTATCCCTTTCATCATTTTAAAGACCTCAATCAAGTCCCCCCTTAACCTTCTGCGCTCCAAAGACCAGTTAACCTACAAACCTGTACGTCTTTGGAGTGTGGAAGTAAACTGAAGATTTCCCACGCAGGTCACGGGGAGAACGTACAAACTCCATACAGACAGCAACTGTGGTCGGGATCAAACCCGGGTCTCTGCCGCTGTAAGCACTGCAAGGCAACAACTCTACCGTTGTGCCACCGTGCCGCACAAGATTTCATCACATGCCGTTCTTTGTGTCTCCAAATGCCTTGCTTGATGTACCAATTAATGGACGGGCAAAGATGGAGGAGGAGAAAGGTGGGCCCTCCATTTATTGTACGTTTGTGAATTGCAATACTTCATTAGAATCGGAAAGTGAGCCAGGTGGGGCAGCAGAAAGTGCGGGGCTGGCTCACATCTCCAGTAACCCAGGTTTGATCCTGACCTCCGATGCTGCCTGCTTGGAGTTTGCACGCTATTCCCGTTGCCATATGATTTTCTATGGTTTTCGAGACAAACAGCAAGGAAGCAGGCCCTTCGACCCAACTCGGCCATGCAGATCAAGATGCCCCATCTAAGCTAGTCCCAATTCCTGCGTTTGGTCTGGTCTCACCCCTCATCCTAAATACTCGTACGCTGATAGGTCAATTGATCAAGTGTAAGGAAACGTGAGCAATAAAACAACAACAATTTTAAACACGGATAGACACAAAAGGATGGAGTAACTCAGCGGGTCAGGCGGCATCTCTGGTGAAAATGGGTAGGTGACGTCAGGACCTTAATTCAGACTGAATACTTCCCTCTCCCCTGACTCTCAGTCTGAAGAAGGTTCTTGACCCGAAAAGTCACCTATCCATTTTCTCCAGTGATGCTGCCTGTTTCGCTGAATTACTCCAGCATTCTGCGTCTATCTTTGGTATAAATCAGCATCTGCGGTTCCTTTTGATTGCAATCTCAAACTTGGTATTACCTGAAGTTGAAGGGCACAAGATACATTTAAAAGCTTCCCCAATGACCCATTCAATTTATCCAGTTACCAAAGGTGTCAAAGCAAATTGTGCCTGATCATTGTTCTGTTATGCACAGCAGCAGGCAGGAGACTACAATAAACTTCAGAACTTCTAAGGCTTTGCCTGGAGGATAAGGCAAGTCTTCAGTTCCAGATCACGACAGCAGAATCTCCAACATGAACGTGGCAGTGTGCAGAGTAGCGTCAAACTGTTTTCAAAGAACCTGCCGACTTAAAACCTCCACTTAGGTGCAGGAACCACCTCAACCGGTCTAGCTAGAACGGTTGTTGAGACTGTGGTCACCCTTAGGGTGGAATGGTGGCACAGCGTGGGTTCGATCCTGACTACGGGTGCTCTCTTTACGTAGTTTGTACGTTCTCCCTGTGTCTGTGAGTTTTCTCCAGGTGCTTCAGTTTCCCCCCACACTCGAAAGACGTCTGGGTTTGTAGGTTAATTGGCTTCGGTAAAAATTGTGAATTGTTCCTAGTGTGTAGGAGGAGTGCTATTGGATGGGGATCGCTGGTCGTCGTGGACTCGTTGGGACGAAGGACCTGTTTCCATGCTGTGTCTCTAAATTAAACTAAGCACAAATCACACACATTTGAAGGCAGTAGGGTGTTTATTCGTAGGGTGTTACTGTCTGGACAGTGAATACATGCTGTGAACATCGAGATTGATGGAACTAAAATATAGCATTGCCACTGAAATGTAACTTGCTATAGAAGACGATTACTGGACCAGCAGGAAGAAACCTCACCAATCATAACTTATAATGATGACCCATTAATATTGCCTAGTCTCTGGCAGGTTTCATCTACTTGTTGAAACGCTCCGTACTTGAACCTTTCCAAACATATTTCAAGTTGCAATTACCCAAAGATAATGTCGGACTGCTGGACCTTTCCTGCCTTCAAGCCTTCCCTCGCTCTGAAGAAGGGTCTCGATCAGAAACGCCACCTATTCCTTTACTCCAGAGATGGTGCCTGACCGTCTGAGTTACTCCAGCATTTTGTGTCTATTTTCAGTGTAAAGCAGCATCTGTGGTTCCTTCCCGCACATTGTCTTTGTTCCTTGACCTCGGGTTGGTGGGCCATGCCTGAATCAATGAGCAGCAGCCAGACAGGATGAGATACAAGGAATTGCAGGTGCTAGAGTTCAACGTGCTGGAGTAACCTTATAGGCTTTCCCGGTGTGACGCGGCTACGGAACTGGGAAACCGCTGGAAGACCCGACCCGAGGCCCGGAAGCCTGGCCGACAGCCGAACCGGGAGGGAGCTTCCAGATAGACTGACGCTAGGGCCGGTTGGTGGGTGAACATGCCTCCAATGTCGCCTGCAGGAGACAGCCCCGGGTCACAAATGTGGCCGGGCGAGGAGAGGGACGTCTGTTCACGGGTCGATTAAGTCGAAGGCAGCGGAGGGAGGCCCTGCAGGAGCCTGGGGCTTACCAGCATCGGGAGCCGCTCACGTAGACGGTGCGTGCGGGCAGACCTGACTTTGGAAATGGCGCCAAAACGCGAAGGATGTCATATGCTGCTGCGTAAGGGAGATCTACTGGACTCTGTGTTCAAGGAGACCAGTCCGTATTGCAAACCTGTTTATGAAACACTCTCTGATTCAAGGAAGCCTGGTCATTTAAAACTGAGGGACTTCTCATAGAATCTCTGCAAAAACTCCATGTCATAGAAGCAGAATTAGACCATTCGGCCTCTCAAGTCTACACCATTTAATCATGGCTGACAAATCTTTCCCTCTCGGCCACATTCTCCTGCCTTTGCCCCATAGTCCCTGACACATCTACACTTGGGGGGGGTGTATGCAGGTCCGACAGCTGGTAAGACCGATTGGACAGCATGGTCCGCCCCCATTACACAGAGCCCGTGTACAACTCCCGCCTGCCAAACTGAAGACAGAAGCCTGCCTTCCCCAGAGGACTCTGCAGCCGACTGGCTGGTGAAGGGCCAGGGGCAGGCACCTCGGGTGCCAGAGTGGAGAGCTCATGGACATCACCGTGACAACGGGCCTCTTCTACACCTGCGTCTATTCAAACTGACAGCCAACAGCAGCGGGAATGCTAACCTTTACATCTCCTGGGAGGAGCAGGGGAGAAACATGAAAGCAGCGTTTTAAACACATATGCCTTCCGTCAGTGTGTGCTGCAGATTAAAGGAGCTACCAGTGTAGGAGGGAACTGCAGATGCTGGTTTAAACTCAAGATTAGATACAAAAACCTGGAGTAACTCACCGGGACAAGGAGCATCTGTGGACTGATGGAACGGGTGACGTTTTGGGTCGAGACTCCTTCTTCAGACTGGAGAAGGGTCTCGACCCGAAACACCCCCCATTCCTTCTTTCCAGAGATGCTGCTGTACCGTTGAGTTACTCTAGCCCAGTTCCAGTCTCCAGTGACATGTATACAATCCCTTTGGCTCACCACGCATCCCATCCGTTGCTAAACTGGTGGAGCTTCAATAGCTCACTCCTTGTTGCATTGTTCTTTTGAGTGCGGAGGGACTGCCGTCATTTACAACCTGGTTAACCAAAGCAGGTATTGTTTACACTGTTAAAGCTCCCGTAGCTGATAACAAGACTTACTGCGGCACAGTGGCGCAGCTGGTACAGCTGATGCCTCACTATGTCAGGGACCCTGGTTCGATCCTGACCTCAGGTGCTGTCTGTGTGAAGTTTGCACGTTCTCCCTGTGACCGTGTGAATTTCCTCTGGGTGACAATAAACAACAGCCAATAGGTGCAGGAGTAGTCCATTTGGCCCTTCGAGTCAGCACGGCCATTCAATGTGATCATGGCTGATCATCCCCAATCAGTACCCCGTTCCTGCCTTCTCCCCATATCCCCCAACTCCGCTATTTTTGGAGCCCTATCTAGTTCTCTCTTGAAAGTATCCAGAGAACCGGCCTCCAACGCCCTCTGAGGCAGAGAATTCCACACTCACAACTCTCTCGGTGAAAAAGTGTTTCCTCGTCTCTGTTCTAAATGGCTTACTCCTTATTCTTAAACTGTGGCCCCTGGTTCTGGACTCCCCCAACATCGGGAACATGTTTCCTGCCTCTAGCGTGTCCAAACCCTAATAATCTTATATGTTTCAATAAATCCCCTCTCATCCTTCTAAATTCCAGAGTATACAAGCCTCTGAGTGCTCTGGTTTCCTCCCACATTCCAAAGACGTGCGGGTCTGTAAGCTAATTGGCCTGTGTAAAAGTACAACTTAATGTTGTATGTTGTAATGCTGAGGCTCTATAAGGTGCTGCTAAGGCTTAATTTGGAATATTGTGAGCAATTTCCGGCACTATATCTGAGGAATGATGTGCTGGCTCTGGAGAGGGTCCAGAGGAGGTTTACAAGAATGATCCCAGGAATGAGCAGGTTAACTTATAATGAACGTTTGTCAGCACTGGGCCTGTACTCGCTGGAGTTTAGAAGAATGAGGGGGACCTCATTAAAACATACAGAATAGTGAAAGGCTTGAAGAGAGTGGATGTGGAGAGGATGTTTCCACTAGTTGGACAGTCTAGGACTAGAGGTCACAGCCTCAGAATTAAAGGATGTTCTTTTAGGAAGGAGATGGGGAGAAATGTCTTTAGTCAGAAGGTGGTGAATCTGTGGAATTCTTTGCCGCTGTGGAGGCCGTCAGTGGATATTTTTAAGGCATAGATCGATTCTTGATTGGTACAGGTGTCAGAGGTTACGGGGGGAAGGCAGGAGAATGGGTTTAGGACGGAGAAATAGATCAGCCATGATTAAATGACAGAGTAGACTTGATGGGCTGAATGGCCTAATTCTACTCCTATTCATTGTGACCTCATCTAGTGTAAATGACCTTATGACCTTAACTAGTGTGAATGTGTGTTCAGTGGGTGGCATGGACCCGGTGTTCTGAAGGGCCTGTTTCCGTGCTGTGTCTCTGAACCAAAGACTTTGGATTCTGGATTCAAACATCTTCTTTAACGTGCAGCTGAGAGGGTGGATTTGATTGATTGTGCTCTCGTTTAACATTTTACACCTTTGAAGCTCTCCGAGCTACTCCCGGAGAACTCTGATTGCAAAAAAATTGTTTGATCTGTGACTTGACGGCAACTGAGTAAACCCGTGAGCTCAAGGCAGGGTTGCAGGCAGCTGTGAAAACTCAGCCGTTAGATTGTCCCCAAATTACAGCCAGCACCACTCCAAGGTCCTTGCTGAAAATAAGCGGGGAGGCGGGGGGGGGGGGGGGAGAAAGCTGGAAAATAGGTGGGGACTTGTCAGAACAAACTCTGGCAAGCGATAAGTAGATACAGATGATGGTCTTCTTTCTTGGCAGATAGTTGGACAAAGGCCAGAGATGAAAAGACAAATAGATGAGGAAGGAATATAGATGGAAGGGAGCAGGGAAAAAGGAGGGGAGGTAAAAACAGGGGAGGTTGGGGGGAAGCTTGCAAGTTAATTGCCTAAAAGTGAAGAACTCATTGTTTATACATTTGGATTGTAATCTTCGCAAGCGGAATATGGAGTATGGTCCCTCCAGTTTGCACTCTGGCAATGGAGGAGGCCCAGGACAGAAAGGTCAGTGAGAGAATGGGAAGGGGAGGTAAAGTGGTTGGCAACTGGGAGATCCAGTGGGCTTTGGCAAAAGCATTTGTACTCGGCCTCATCTTCTCTGGGTCCCGTAGTTCCACGCTCACTCCCCGTGCCCTCCAGACTGAACGAGGCCCGAGCTCATCTGGTCCTACCTTTCACCCCACCAGGTTCCAAATCCTGCACCGTATTCTCTGACACTTCCGTCGCCTCCAACGTGATCCCACCACTCGTGGCAACTCAACATCCTCACAGCTTTCTGCAGAGGCCGCTCCCTTCTGCAACTTTGGTTCGCTCACCCCTTCCCACTCAAACGATCCCTCCTCTCAATGCACTTTCCCGTGTACGTGCAGATGTAACAGCGGTCCCTGTACCTCCTCCCTCACATCCATCCTGGGACACTAGCAGCCCATCCACGAGACAGAATTTCACGTGCATGCCCTTTAACCTCATCTCTGACATGGAGTGCTCCCAATGTGACCTCCCTTACATCGACGAGACTAAGCGTAGACCAGGTGACCGTTATCCGAACATTTGCCATGGCTTTCTAGATCGTCCAGTTCCTAACCATTTTAACTCCCATTTCCTTTCCAATACTAAAGACACTTTCTGTTCTGGGCCTCCTCCCTCGTTAGCCTGAGGCCACACACAAACTGGAGGAACAGCACCTCATATTCCACTTGCGTAGCTATCTATTCCCCTCATGATTTTATACACCTCTAATGCAACCCTCTGTCTCATTTGCACCAATGAAAAAAGTCATAAGGTCATAAGGAATAGGAGTAGGCCTTGGAGTGGTGCTGGCTGTAATTTGGGGACAATCTAAAGGCTGAGTTTTCATAGCTGCCTGCAGCCCTGTCTTGAGCTCACGAGTTTACTCAGTTGCAGTTGAGTCACAGGTCAAACGATTTTTTTGCAATCAGAGTTCTCCGGGAGTAGCTCGGAGAGCTTCAAAGGTGTAAAATGTTAAACGAGAGCACAATCAATCAAATCCACCCTCTCAGCTGCACGTTAAAGAAGATGTTTGAATCCAGAATCCAAAGTCTTTGGTTCAGAGACACAGCACGGAAACAGGCCCTTCAGAACATCGGGTCCACGCCACCCACTGAACACACATTCACACTAGTTAAGGTCATAGGGTCATTCACACTAGAATAGGAGTAGAATTAGGCCATTCGGCCCATCGTCTACTCCGCCATTCAATCATGGCTGATCAATCTCTCCCTCCTAACCCCATTCTTCTGTCTTCTCCCCATAAGCTCGGCACCTATACTAATCATGAATCTATCTATCTCTGCCATAAAAATATCCACTGATAAAAAATATGCACCGGATAAGTCCTAGCCTGTCCAGTCTTCCCCTTTAGGTCAAGTTGGCAACATGCTCAGTCATCTTCTTTTTACGCTTTCCATCTTAATGGCGTCTTTCTAATAGGACGATGACCATAACTAAAAACAATACTCCAAATGCGGCCTCACCAACATCTTGTTCATTGGTGGCATTATGTCCCAACATCCACACTCCAATTCCCTGACTGAAGAAGGCCAACTTGCCAAAAGCCTTCTTCACTACCCCATCTACCTGCGACTCAATTTTCAGGGAACTATGTACTAGTAACATCTAAATCTCTCTGCTCCACCAAACTCCCCAGAGCCCTACTGTTCAGAGTGAAGGTCCTGCCCTGGTTTGACTTCCCAAAGTGCAGCACCTCAGTCTTATCCGAATTAAACTCCATTTGCCATTCTTCGGCCGATTTTCCCAGCTGATCAAGATCCCGCTGGAATTCTTTGATACCACCTTCGATCATGGTGATCATGGTCGCCATGATTAAACTGAGCCAAAGGGCCAGAGCGGCAGACAGGAAGATCAGTTGCACACAGTTACTGGGCACTCTGACTACACCACACCATTGTGCAAATGGAAACATGTGAACTATACCCCACAAATCAACCAGGATCTGGTGCAAGAGGAAGAATGTTTCATTCCACCACTTAACTTACCGTGACATATTTTCTCTCAGATGCTGTAAGTACTACACCACCCTCTACCCCAACAATTATCCCGACCACTTACATACATTAGCATTAACTTGCAGTGGCCAATTTTAATACATGACAGGGGAACCACCTCTCCCACCCAGTCAGAAGGAGAATGTGCAAACCACACAATGACAGTGCTGGATGCCAGAATCGAACCCAGGATCCTGGCGCTGTGAGGCCTGCTGCCCCACCTTTAGTGCCACTTTGTCACTTACAATATTGTCATGGAGTGATATTGTGTGGAAACAGGCCCTTCGGCCCAACTTGCCCACACTGGCCAACATGTCCAGGTACACTAGTCCCACCTGCCCGCGTTTGCTCCATATCCCTCCAAACCTGTCCGAGCCATGTACCTGTCCAACTGTTTCTTAAATGTTGGGATAGCCCCTGCCTCAACTACCTCCTCTAGCAGCTTGTTCCATACACCCACCACCCCTTTGTGGGAAGAAGTTACCCCTCAGATTCCTATTAAATCTTTTCCCCTTCACCTTAAACCTATGTCCTCTGGTCCTCGATCCACCTACTCTGGCCAAGAGAGTTTGTGCAAGTCGAGTCAAGTTAAGTCAAGTTTATTCGTCAAGCACACATACAGGATGTGCAGTGGAATGAGAAGTGGCCGTGCCTGCGGACTTTGTGCAAAAAACAAACAAACAACCAACAAACTACAAACAGAATCACATGTTCTTTTCCATATTAAATATTATGGGCGGTATTGTGTAGGTATGTTACAAAACTTACCTTTAGCGGCGCTGCACTTCTGCCGCTCCCCGTGTGCGCGACTTTAGCGCCTGTCAGAGGGGGGCGGGCTTAAAGTGCCGATTTTCACCAGACCAGGATAATCGATGAATGTCGGGCGATTTAATTGCGGAAGAAAAATCGCTCCGACATTTCATCCATTAAGGTATTTTTAAATTACTCTAAGTTATTTGTTAACTAGAGTAATTTAAAAATCACCTTCAAAAGCCGTGACCGCAGACCACCGGAAGCATTTTCCGTAGGGGAGAAAAAAAGGTAAATACTTTATTTTTTTATTAAAAGTTGGTTTTTTGGGAGGCATAAATACTATTTTAATGTTGCGAAATGGGTTCCCCAAAAAATGTATGAACCCCCAGTATTTTCCCCCCCGACTTCACCGCTAACCGCAACGTTCCAATCCACCGCATTCCGCTAAAACCCACTCGCTAGTTGATTTAAATGGCCATTTATTTACAGGCAGTAAACACTAAATTCCTTCCATTTGGCCCAGAAATTCATGAAAATGAGATTTAAAAATTATGTTATATTGTGGATTATTGTGTGAATGTTATTTGGACACTTAGGCAATTAAAAAAAAGTTTATCTTTTCTTAAGAAATTGATAGATGTTTAGATCTACTCATTGAATTTTGTAATTAGCTACAATTAGATAACTAACTAATTATATACTTTAATTTCAGGTAATCCAAGTAAGATTGTTTAATATTTGTTTCAGAATGCTTCAATCTATAATGACTGAAAATTTCATTGAGTTCTCTTAATTTTTAATAAAGTTATGGGCTTTTAATTTTTCCAGATCACAGCTTTTGAGTTAAGTCAATTGAAAGGCAATGGGAAGCAAGATACTCATTTCCGAGCATGAAAATGGCCATAACTTTCTTAATACTGAAGATATGAAAGTAAATTAGGTGTCAAATTAAACTTCTTGTTATGCTTTACCTGATGGGATAAATTGCAGACTTGATTTTTAAAATCTCAAAATTTTGTAACATTGCTATATTGTGGTACAGTAAGTTAGTAGAGTTAGTCCCTGGTGAGATAGGAGTTTACAGTCCGAATGGCCTCTGGGAAGAAACTTCTTCTCATCCTCTCCGTTCTCACAGCATGGCAACGGAGGCGTTTGCCTGACCGTAAGAGCTGGAACAGTCCGTTGCAGGGGTGGAAGGGGTCTCCCATTATCTTATTGGCTCTGGAGTTGCACCTCCTGATGTATAGTTCCTGCAGAGGGGCGAGAGAAGTTCCCATAGTGCGTTCGGCCAAACGCACTACTCTCTGCAGAGCCTTCTTGTCCTGGGCAGAGCAATTCCCAAACCAGATTGTAATGTTTCCAGACAAGATGCTTTCCACAGCCGCAGAGTAGAAGCACTGGAGGATCCTCAGAGACACTCTGAATTTCCTCAATTGCCTGAGGTGGAAAAGGCGCTGCCTTGCCTTACTCACAAGTGCTGCAACGGCGATGTTCATGTCATATCCTCACAGATGCGGACTCCCAGGTATTTAGGTGGACTCCCAGGTATGTGGACTCCCAGGTATGTGGACTCCCATGTATGTGGACTCCCAGGATCGGGTGCATGTACCCGATCTATTCCTCTCATGGGAATTGTATGGTAAAAAAAATTAAAGACAGGCCACCCTCCACAGAACTGGAATGGGGGATTTTAGTTTTAGACGAAACTCAAAGGGAATTCTTCCCCTCCTGAAAAATAAATCTTCAAAGAGTAAGAAAACAGCAATGATTGGATGTCTTGTTCTATTTAAGGCTTTATTCTTTATCCTTTGATCCCCTTAACGAACAAAGTCACGGTGAGATGACTCACTGGCTACTCCAGCGGCCGGCTAATTGTACTCCCTTTCTTCTCCCACGCATTTATCCACCCACGTAAAGACCTCGTTTCCTTCATTCACCTCCGCTCTTTCCATTTACTGATCCTTCGATTAAGAAATTCTATCCGATGTTGCTCATCTGCTTTATCTTCCCCTAGCTTCGCTGGAACTCTGTCTGCGCAGGATTACTTGCCCTCTTTCCAACCTAACAACATCCCTAGATCTCAACAAAAAAAAAAACACCCACTAATGGGCCTTTATGAAAAAGACAGAAACAAGGCATTCGGAAGAAAAACAAAACAAATCCTCATCTATCCAAAGCCATCCACTCTCCGACATAGACTTTCATGATGTTGCAGGTCCATAACCATCTATCAGGAATGATCTAGTGGCTCAATGCTTGATGTGCATCTCATTGTTTACTGCCTGTTGTTGCATCTGGTGAATAGAAATTGCAGTTATTTTCTTCTTTGTACTCTTCCCCTTCTTGTAAACTAAAAGCAGCAGCTTGATGACAATACGCATCAGCAGCCGTCTCTGCACTTGCAGCAGCTCTTAAACGCCAATTAATCTCCTTTTGCCACTTCTATCACACTGGTTATGGCACACGCTGAGGCCATTCAGCCCATTGGGAGCTTGCCGGCTCCCAGCAGGGCAATCCCATCATTTCCATTCCTCCATCCTTTTTCCCTGTGACTTTATGCCCTGATAATGTGGAGTTACAACTAAGTGCAGATGCTGGTTTGCAAAAAAAAAAAAACCCACACAAAGATCTGGAGTAACTTGTTGAGGACGGGTAGCCGGTGGGTGCCGGAGGTCGTACGTGCCGCCGAGAACAAAGGGGGACCTGGCGAACGGGAACTGCTGAGAGGCAGAACAAAGGGGGAACCACTGAGAACTAAGGGAGACCTCAAATGGATTGTGTTAAAAATGGTTTGTGTTAAAATGGAATACATGGAACTTTGTCAGAGCTCTTTATGTGGCGACTATTCGCATACCTTGGGTAGTCAAGACAAAGAATATCACTGTGGCTTTATCACACATGATAATAAAGTATCATTCATTAATTCTTTCATAACTCAATGAGTAAAACAGCATCCCTCGAGGCCCTTGATCACACTCAGCACGTCCGCTTGGTCTACTGTGGCATACGGGATCTCCTAGTTGCTAACCATTTCAATTCGCCTTCCCATTCTCATTCCCATTCCCATTCCCACACTGACCTTTCTGTCCACTTCTGTCCACCATTGCCAGAGTGAGGCCACATGCAAATTGGAGGAGCAGCACCTTGGGTAGCTCACAACCCAGCGGTATGAACGTTGAGTTCTCTACTATTAAGTAACTTCTGCTAACACTCCCTCCCCTCCCCACTTGTCCCTTCCTCTACCCTAGTGGTTTAACCAGTTCCACAGTTCACCACATTGTATTCCACTTGAGATCACACCTTCTATAGCCAACAATTGAGCTACCATGGCACCACCCTGCCTGACAGTCATTTGGTGCTTGCCCTGATTTGTCCTGGTCTTTCCTTGCCACCAACCCCCTGAACCTCAGACTAAAGAAGACCTTCGACCCGAAACATCACCTATCCTTTTTCTCCAGCAATGCTTCCTAACCCGCTGAGTTACTCCAGCACTTTGTGTCTATTATTGGTATAAACTACTATCTGCACAGTCCCTTGATTCCACATATGAAGGCAGCTAGCTTGTTCTACTATATCAATGCCAGAAAGAAGTTCACACTGAGTTTAACATTGTATGGGTAAAATCAATATCTTGAAGGATTGTGTCTAAAGAAGGGCCTCGACCCAAAACCTCACCTATTCCTTTTCTCCAGAGATGCTGTCTGTCCCGCTGAGTTACTCCAGCTTTTTCTGTCTTTCTTCGGTATAAACCAGCCTCTGCAGTTCCTTCCGACACTATTCCAAATGTTGGTGAGTGGAGAGATGAAGTGGACAGAGGAAGAGATTCGGGATGTGCTGAAAACCTCCTTGAAAAGGTGTTGCATCTCACTGCCTCTTCAGAAGGATTGGAATGGACTAATGTCTCGACAAGTGTAGTTTGATGTGGATATGGCTAATGGGCATGTCATTTAAGTGTGTGACTTACTGTTCGTATTGGAGGGCCTTGCTTGAAACTGGCAGAGGTGGTTGGTTGTGCATGAGTGCTCTCTCAATGCATTTCATTTAATGCACAGTGGTCTCAATTAATTGCCTCTGCGAGTTTCCCCGGGTCTCGTAACCACACATTTTCTGCTCGGCCAATTCTCTCTTTTACTCACTCCCTTCTGACCACTGTGGCTGTCAGAACCTTTAGTCAGATTGAGTTTATTCTTAAACTCTTTTCCTTGACCTTTTTACTTTTGATTCAACAACCTTCTCAAAATGCATCTCCTGCCAAAAGCATTCCGTGTAACGCTAAGTGGCGACCAACCTTGGACACTTTTGTGTCAGAAAGGCCACATAAATTTCAGCTGTTGCAGGGCCATGTTTCACACACACCATTCCGATCAGACTTAAAATGGAACTCCCTCTTGCTTGTCAGGTGAGCACAAAAGAGTCCAGGGCACTTTTGTTAATAACGGCAGAGAGAGCTTGCTCGCTACAGTGTCCTGGAAAAATACTATCCCCGAAGCAACATTACCACAGAGCACATTATCCAGCAATTTATCACGGTGCACCTTGTGGGAGTTCACTGCTTGCATTTGCTTCCACGCTTCTGATTATAGGCTTATAAGCTATTCATCAACAAACCATTTTTCATTTGTTCTTTTAAACTGCCAAAGAGGAAACTAGGATAATAATTATTAAGTCCAATATTGATTTTCTAAAATTAGCACAGTCTGAGTTTGAACTAGATTTCCAGTTAATGTTAAAGAAACAGTTCCCTCAAATTCATAAATAAATCTCAAGTTCATTTATTCAATGAGAAGTGGCTCCCTCTTGCTAATGGCAATCATTGGTATTCCTCATTTTAAGACCACTGGTTACAAATTCAGGAACCGTTCAGCAGGCTGCCTTTGATAAGGTAATGCTGGAATCTTGCATAGTGATGGAGTAACTCAGTGGGTCGGGCAGCATCTCTGGAGGACATGGATAGGTGAGAATTTAAGAATAAGGAGTAAGCCATTTAGAATGGAGACAAGGAGACACTTTTTTCTCACAGAGAGTGGTGAGTCTGTGGAATTCTCTGCCTCAGATGGCGGTGGAGGCAGGTTCTCTGGATGCTTTCAAGAGAGAGCTAGATAGGGCTCTTAAAAATAGCTGAGTCAGGGGATATGGGGAGAAGGCAGGAACGGGGGCTCGAAGGGCCAAATGGCCTGCTCTAGCACCTATTGTATATAGTCTATTGTCTATTGTGAGGTTTCGAGTCGGGACCCTTCTTTGGACATATTGTAATGGGGCAGAAAATGCTGGAAAAGAAGTGGAAGCGGTACAAAGTCTGGCAAGTGATAGGTGGATAGTCACAAAGTACTAGAGTAACTAGGCGGGTCAGCTAGCATCTCTGGCTGGGCAAAAAAGGATGGGTGTTGTTTCAGGTCGGAACCCTTCTTCAGACCAACCCAAAACGTTGCCCATCCTTTTTCTCCAGAGATAACGCCTGACCCGCTGAGTTACTCCAGCACTTTGTGTCTGTCTTTGGTATAGACCAGCACCTGGAATTCTTTTTTTCTACCAGTGATAGGTGGATACAGGTGATGGGGGGCATTCAATTGGCAGATATGTGTTCAAAAGCTAGAAAAGGAGACAAAAGGGTGATGAAAAGTAGCTAAAGGAGACAAAGAGAAAAAAAGGGTGTTGATACAAGGAAGTGTGAAATGAAGAGCCAGAGGAAGGGACTGGCTTTACATTTCACTCCTCTCTAGTTATCAATGCCCTTTGGTTCCTTGTCTTTTTGTCTCCTTTAGTCCCCGTTCGTCTCCTTTTGTCCCCTTTTGTCTCCATTTCATCTCTACCCTTTGTCCACCCATCTGCCACCCCCCCCCTCCTCCCACCATCACTTCTATCCACCTATCACTTGCCAGTCTTTGTCTCACCCCACCTCTCTTTTCCAGTTTTCTCGCTCCCCATCTACAATCAGTCTAAAGAAGGTTCCCAACACAAAACGACGTCTCTCCATCCTCTCCAGAGATGCTGCCTGACCCGCTGAGTTACTCCAGCACTTTGTGTTCTACCTTTGATAACGTATTGGATTAAGTGGGGGGCGGTAGATTAGTTAAAACTGCGATGGCAGTTTCCGCACCTAGAAATCCTGCAAAAAAAAAAAATCCACATACATGAGATGTGTCATTAGCTTCAGTTGAAGAAGGATTGGGAAGATGCCAAGCACCTTACAACAAAGGGAGCAAGCATGAACTGATTTAGAAGCTGATGCATTATGTACCTGTGTTGTAGCCTCGACTCAACGCTGGCCAAGGTCTGTGGTTCTTCCACAGGTTCCCAAGGTACCAGTCGCTCTGGTTCTCCACCAAGCCAAGGACTTGCTGTCCTGTGAACAAGAGATGGCGTAAAAACATTACCCTGCTGCATATAACATAAGGCATCTGCAAATCTGTGATCAACGATCTCCTTATCTCACACAAGGTCACATTTGTGTTATCCCACTGCATGCAAAGGCTCTTTAATAAGTTAGTTCATAAGTACATAAGTCATGGGTGCAGAATTAGGTCATTCAGCCCATTCGAGCCTACTCCACCATCTAATCATGGCTGATCTCTTTCGCTCTCAACCCCATTATCCTGCCTTCTCATAGGACACCCGTACTAATCAAGAATCTGCCAAACTCCACATTAAAAATATCCATTGACTTGGCTTCAACAGCCAATCTATTTCACACATTCACCACCCTCTGACTAAAGAAGTTGCTCCTCATCTCTTTTTTAAAAGTACATCCTTTTATTTCAAGACTATGCTCTCTGGTCATGGACTTCCCCACTAGTGGAAATATCTTCTCCACATTCACATTATCCAGGCCTTACACTACTTGGTAAGTTTCAATGAATTTCCCCCTCATCCTTGTGAGTACAAGCCCAGTGCCATCAAATGCTCCTCATATGTTATCCAACTGATTCCTGGGATGTCGGGGCTTTCATATGAAGAAAGACTGGATAGACTCGGCTTGTACTCACTGGAATTTAGAAGATTGAGGGGGGATCTTATAGAAACGTACAAAATTCTTAAGGGGTTGGACAAGCTAGATGCAGGAAGATTGTTCCCCGAGTCCAGAACAAGGGGTCACAGTCTAAGGATTAGGGGGAATTCCTTTAGGACCGATATGAGGAAAACATTCTTTACACAGAGAGTGGTGAGTCTCTGGAATTCTCTGCCACAGAAGGCCGTTGAGGCCAGTTCATTGACTGCCTTCAAGAGGGAGTTGGATGTGGCTCTTGTGGCTAAAGGGATCAGGGGGTACGGAGAGAAGGCAGGTATGGGATACTGAGTTGGATGATCAGCCATGATCATATTGAATGGCGGTGCAGGCTCGAAGGGCCGAATGGCTTACTCCTGCACCTATTTTTCTATGTTTCTAAATCATCTCTGGGACCATTCCCCTCTGGATCCTCCCCAACACCAGCACATCCTTGCTCAGATATGGGGCCCAAATCTGTTCAAAATTCTCCAAATGCCGTGTGACCAGTGCTTTCTTAAACCTCAGAATGACATCCCTGTCTTTTTATTCTAGTTCTCTCGAACAAAATGCGAACAATGCACTTGCCTTCCCTACAACTGATTCAACTTGCAAATTAACTTTTTGGGAATCCTACACCAGCACTCAAAATTCCCTTTGCCCCTCTGATTTCTGATTCCTCTCCCCTTTTAGAACAGTCTATACATTGTCTACAATTAGTTATTGGAGCGAATTAACTTTTGTAAGCCGGTTCACATGTGGATGGAAAGTTTGGATGATATCACACGCAGAGGACAATTGCCCTAATGGTGACGAGCTAGGGTCACCCAACACAGCTAAGGACAGGAATCAAATGCAATGTGACCGGATCTCCATGCGACGCTCAATGCTGCAGCTATGCATTCACGCAATCAAGAACACACATGGTCCAGGCTTCAGCAAAGGGATTATAGTCAGCGTTATAAAGCAATACAGTATGGAGTAAGGCCCTGTGGCCACCGACTCCATGCCGATCATCAATCACTATTTACGCTAATCCCATTTAATTCTCCTTACATTCCCATGAACTCAACCAGATTTTACAGCTCACTTCACCGATTAGAGGCAATTTAGAGAAACCAATTTGCCTTCTGACCTGCACGTCAATAGCATGTGGGAGCAAACCCACGTATTGTCACAGGCCCCGACCACGGGTGAACATTAGGGAACATTAGAGAAAGAGACTGACTTTGGGAAACTTTGATTCTGCCGTGTGGGGATGTTTTTATTTTGAACTCTATCGTGTGTTGTGTTCTTTATTTTTATTGTATGGCTGTATGGTGATCACATTTCACTGTGCCATCTGGCACATGTGACATATAAATGTATCTTGTATCTTGTAACTTCTAGGGAAAACATGCAAACTCCACACGGTCAGCGCTGGAGGTCAGGATTGAACCTGTGTCACTAGAGCTGTTAGGCAGCGGTTCTTTAGCTGCAACATTGTGCTGCCCCCATTTATTTGATCTTTTGATCTCCTTCAATGACACTGAGGCTGTGAGCCACACTACCTGGGTTTGTGCTGAGCAGGTTTGGTGTCGTCAATGCAAGCACTTTCCCTCATTCAGTGTGTGATATTGGCCAGGCCTCCCTTGCCCAACTGTCCCATACATGAGGTGTCTAAAACCAGCATTACTGTGGCTGTTTAGTGACATCACCCCTCACAATTTGTGAATAAATAAGCTTGCTTTAATAATATCGATTCGTGGAGCTTGGTTATTGATAGGTGTGATCCTGCATGCCAATTCAGAGCGAGAATAGACCACGTGGCCCCTTGTTGAGTTCACACCAATTAACACCAAGAGGACACAAAGTGCTGGAGTAACTCAGCGGGTCAGGCAGCATCTCTGCCGAACATGGAGAGGTGACATCAGGTCGGGAACCGTCTTTAGACCCATGTTTCGGATGGCATGGTCCGTCCGATTATATCGTCATTCCTGTACGTATTCCTGTCTATTTCTGGTCACCTTTCACACCTGGCCCTGACTTTGCTTTATAAACCATCTACTTCTGCCTTAAAAAAAATTACAGGCTATGTTCAGACCATGACTTACATAGGAAATAGGTGCAGGAGGAGGCCATTCAGCCCTTCGAGCCAGCACCGCCATTCATTGTGATCATGGCTGATCGTCCGCTATCAATAACCTGTGCCTGCCTTCTCCCCATATCCCTTGACTCCACTAGCCCCTAGAGCTCTATTGACTTGGGGGAGTTCCAAAGACGCAAGACACCTCCAGAAGAAAATTTTCACTTCATCTATCTTAATTGGGTAGGGCCCTTATTTACACACAGTGAGTCCTAGTTCTAGATTCTCACACGCAAGGGAAGCAAGATTTTCTATCGCAAGTTGTCCTGGGTTTTGCAATGCAATAGTTTAGTCAGATTCAGGGGATGGCAGCACTGTGGCATGCAGTTAGTTGTAAAGGCTGGCCTTACCAATCCAATCGCTGTGATCACTGGAATCAGTCCCTCCGTGTACATAACACTGGGGGAGCATTTCCAGCAAGGATTTAGTCCGGAGCTACACTACAATCCTCATTCTGCACAGTCCTGCACTCTTGACGCCCTCTTGGCATCATCAACTATGCCAAGGCCAAATTAATAAATTAATAGATACAAAATGCTGGAGTAACACAGTGGGACAGGCGGCATCTCTGGAGGGAACGCCACATTTTGGGTCGAGACCCTGCTTCAGACTCTGAAGAACTTTTGGCCTGAAGAAGGGTCTCGAGCTGAAACGTCACCCATACCTTTTCTCCAAAGGTGCTGCCTGTCCCGCTGAGTTACTCCAGCACTTTTTGTCTATCTTTGGTATAAACCAGCATCTGCAGCTCTTTCCTACCAAATTCATAGAGCACCTCACGGCTTTAACCTGTCAATATATCCCAAACCGAAAACCCCGGTTTCTCACACTTCTGAATTCCTGCATCGTTTGACACGATGAGTGCACAGTGGGAGGGCAGTTTGCCTCTGTGCTTTATCAGTGACTCAAGCAGACTGAGGACAGCTGTGTCTATCTGAGTGAAAGCACATCCAATTATTTCATAGCTGCTTACAGAAATAAGATTACAGAAATGATGGAAATGCAAGCAACACTTGGATCCACACTGGCAGTTGAAGAATGTACCCACTGACTCTCTACTGGAATAAAAGCTGGGTGCCATAGATGACATCAGTTCAGGGTAGCGTGCACTTTGTTGCATAGTCTGGCACATCTGGTTGTAGCAGTGGGGACTGAGGTGCAAAGAGAGTAATGCATACCTTCCTCCTCTCGAGATGGTTCTCAGTCAGGGAATAAACCCCAACTGTACACCCATTTGACTCAACATGAAACAGTGAGAGTGTGCAGTCAATGGTTATATTGCACTTGTTCAGCTGTGAATGCTAATTGTACTGTTACAGTTAAATAACATGACTGTTGAGCAAGTATGGATTTGTTTGGATGCAGCATCACAGTTTGGATGCAGTATGTCCGAGGATGGAGCAAATGGGAATTTAGAGACCGGATGAACTTGTTTTATTTCCCTGCTCATGGAGGAAGCTGAGGGTTGAACCTGATTGAGGTGCACAGAATTATGAGGGGCGTAGATGGGACAGATAGTAGGAATCATTTCCCCCATGACAGAGGTGTCCATAAATAAAAGGCGTAGGTTTATGGAATAAACTGCAGATGCAAGAATCCAGGGCAAAAAAACTAACCATTGATAGAACTCAATGGGTCAGGCAGCATCTGTGAAGGAACATGGACAGTCGGCATTTCAGGATAGTTTAGATGAGAGTTTCAGAGATGCTCTGAGGAGGAATTTCATTCAGCATAAGTATAGATGGAATCTCTAATGCCCTGTTCATTTGGCAGCAAAGTGGTATTAGTGGAAGATACTTTCACAGCATTTAACTAGTATCAGGGAACGCTTAAATTTCCAAGGCAGAGAAGACTGTGAATAGACACAAAATGCTGGAGTAATTCAGTGGGTCAGACAGCATTTCTGGAGAAATGGAATAGGTGACGTTACGCGTCGAGACCCTTCTTCAGATTTCGGGTCTCGACCCTGAAACATCACCTATTCCTTTTCTCCAGACATGCTGCCTGACCCGCCGAGTTACTCCAGCTTTTTGTGCTATCTTCAGTTTGACCAGCATCTGCAGTTCCTTCCGACACATGGAAGAAGACTGTGAACCAAGTATTGGGATTTAATGCAGATCAGTGTTTTATGATCGGCGTGGCACGGAAATGGCCCGTGGGCCTGTTTCATCGCCACATAATTTTATGACTTAATCAGTTCTGATGACATGTCATCGACATGAAACATTAACTGTATTTCTCTCCCAGCAGATGTGGCCTGGCCTGCTGAGTGCTTCCAGCATGTGCTGTTTTACTCTTAGATTTTCTCAGCACTGCTCATTTTGAAGAAAGAGTAATTTGGAGAAATTTATTACATCTCCCGTCACCTCTCCTGTTTCTTTGGTCTCTCTATATATCTTTAGTTCCTCAGGCCACTGCCCATGAACTTCTTCCAGTGACAATATTCTTCATCAAGTGCTGGGTCAAAGCCATTATTCTAGCCGAAGGCCGAAGGCCGGTGTTTTAATGCTGCAGGCCTCCAGCGGAGTCTTGTGTGCCAAGCACATTCTCCTTGTGACCGCATGGATTTCCCACCGGTGCTCTGCTTTCATCCCAAATCTCAGTGTATGGGTCGGAAGGAACTGCAGATGCTGGTTTACAACCGAAGAGAGACACACAAGGCTGGAGTAACTCAGCGGGTCAGGCAGCATCTCTAGAGAAAAGGAATAGGTGACGTTTTGGGCGTTGATACCCTTGTTCAGACTGAGAGTCAGGGGAGAGGGAAACCAGAGTCATAGAAATGAATGATCCAGTGGTAGGAATGTTGATTTCTCAAACTTCAAATACCTCCCCCCCCACCACCCCCACCCTAGTCGTCATACTTATAGAAACATAGAAAATAGGTGCAGGAGGAGGCCATTCGGCCTTTCGAGCCAGCACCACCATTCATTGTGATCATGGCTGATCGTCCACTATCAATAACCCGTGCCTGCCTTCTCCCCATATCCCTTGACTCCACTAGCCCCTAGAGCTCTATCTTGTGTCAGTTGTCCTGCTGAGTTTGACTCTTTGTATAACTCGTTAACACCTCCCCCAGAGTCAACAATGGACCATTGTGGGCTCCACCTTTTCTTGATCATTGTTTCTTTTTGCATATCTTTCATTCTTTTGTTCTATGGACCTTCTATATCTCTTGTTTCCCTGCCCCTGACTCTCAGTTTGAAGAAGGGTTTCGACCCGAAACGTCACCTATTCCTTTTCTCCAGAGATACTGCCGGCCTCCCTGAGTTACTCCAGCTATTTGTGTCTATCTTCAGTGTATGGGTTGGTATGTTTCTTTGGCCACTGTAATTCGTGTTCCTAGAGTGTAGGGGAGTGAGAAGCTGATCGGACTGGTGGAAGAATAAATTAACATGAGTGCTACTGGATGCCTAATGTTCGGCATGGACCTCTGCTGATGGGCCTATTTTATGCTGCAAGATTTTATAGTATCTAAGGGGGATTCACCAGTTGCAGAAATTCCTTCTTATTTTAGTCTGAATGTTTGATCCCTCATGCTGAGACTTCGATCTCTGACTCTGAATATCCTAGCCAGGAGAACTATCATTCCCTGCATCTACATGCTAAGCGCCTTGAGAATGTTGTATATGGATCAGTAGGTCATTTCAATGGACGGCAAATAGTGGCGCAGTAGTTGAGTTGCTGCCTTACAGCGCCAGAGTCCCGGGTTCGATCCTGACTACAGGTGCTGCCTGTACGGTGTCTGTATGTTCTCCCTGTGACCGTGTGGGTATTTTCTGTGTGCTCTGGTTTCCTCCCACATTCCAAAGAAGTACAGGTTTATAGGTCAATTGGCTTCTAGAAATTGCAGATTGTATTTTGGATTGTGCTATTCAATGGGGTTAGTATAGACTTGGTGGGCCGAAGGGCCTTTCCCCACGCTGTGTGTATAATGTCCACAGTGTACGGTAAGTCCTTTAGAGAGCGGGGGGGGGGGGTGGGGGGGGGGGGGAGAAGGGGAGCAAAGGTGGGGAGAAGGAGTGGAGACACTTTTAAGAAGCATTTAACATTATCGGTCAGTAAATTCCAGTGAGCGAATTAAAATACCCGGTCAGCAAAGGAGATTGCCTACGGCTACCTCGACTGCCTATAACCACATAGCAACCCCACTCCACTGCACTATGAGTACAAAAGAACCATGCCGACCAATTTTTAGTCGCTGAAAATTTTTACGCATGCTGAAAACTTTTCCTCGACCAAACTGTGGCCGCGAGTATGCGGGAACTTCCCTCGGGCATGAAGGAGAGTTCCAGTGACCTCCTCGGACCACGTGCCAACCATGCTGCAAGTTTGAGTCGAGCGCAAACTCTTTGAAACTCGCACATTAGGTCGCCGCAGTGGGACAGCCCCTTTGCCATTTTTCCGTGCGTCTGAACCAGGGCAGACAAATACAACTGATGGCCACAGTGGCGCAGCGGTAGAGTTGCTGCCTTACAGCACTGGCATTGCCGGAGACCCGGGTTCGGTCCCGACTACAAGTGCTGTCTGAACGGAGTTTGTACATTCTCTCCGTGACTGGATGGGTTTTCTCCGAGATCTTCGGTTGCCTCCCACACTCCAAAGACGTACAGGTATGTAAGTTAATTGGCTTGGCGTATGTGTAAATTGCCCCTAGTGTGCATTGGATAGTGTTAATGTGCGGGGATCGCTGGTCGGTGTGGACTCGATGGGCCGAAGGGCCTATTTCCACGCTGTATCTCTAAACTAAACGAACTGCCTAAATGGGCATTAGTGAACAGAGGGTCTTCACTAGTGTCATGGTCAATATTATGACTCCAGCCCTTTAATTCTGATTTACTTAATTAATTACATTACACTTCAGGCTTGGAAGTCAGAGGCAAACTTAAATCTACTTGCACCTACTCCTCTGTGCCAGATGAATAGCCAATAGCTTCCATACTATACTGCCCTACAATATGAAATGGAGCAGAGATTATGCATCCATCCACCAACTGGCAGCAAAGTTGCGCTTTGTCAATGCTTATTTAAAAATAGCAATCAAGGAAAAAGCAGGATATAAAAATCACCACGTTGGCTCGTCGATCAATGAGTTGAGCAATAAAGGTTGTGAACAACTCAAAGATTTTCTGAATTGTGAGGTATTGTGCGGAATATTATTTCCACTGTCAAGCCTATTTGAAGTAAAAATACATAATTATTAACGTCCTGAGGGTCAGAGGAAATCTGTTTTAAATAAACAAGGGCGTTAAATAGTATCCTCCTGGAAACAGGAGAAAAGCAGAATATGGAGAGTAGGAACATACGGGACACTTGCTAAAAATAGCTAAGATGTAACGTGAAAAGCTTTTGGCACATTTTCTTTCATCAGTCAGAGTATTGCGTTTAGAGGTTGGGAGGTCATGTCGCAGTTACATAAGATGTCGGTGAGGTCGCTTTTAGAGTATTGTGTTCAGTTCTAGGCACCATGTTATAGGAAAGATGTTGTCAAGGTGGAAAGGGTGCAGGGAAGATTTACGAGGATGTTGCCAGTACTTGAGGGGCAGTTATGAAGAGAGGTTGAGTAGGCTAGGACTCTATTCCTTGGAGTGCTGGAGGATGAGGGGTGATCTTATTGAGGTGAACAAAATCATGGGAATCCCTTGCCCAGGGTAGGGGAATCGAGAACAAGAAGACATAGGTTTAAGGTGATCTGGGGGGGGGGAGAGAAATATAATGGGAACCTGGGGGTTAACATTTTCACATGAAGGGCGGTGGGTGCATGGTACGAGCTACTGGAGGAGGTAGTTGAGGCAGGTACTATCGCAATGTTTAAGAAACATTTAGACAGGCACATGGATAGGTCAGGTTTGGAGGGATATGGGCCAAATGCAGGCAAGTGGGACTAGTATAGACGGGACATGTTGGTCAGTGTGGAAATGTTAGGCCAAAGGACCTGTTTCCATGCTGTATGACTCTATGACTCTAGTTCACCAGGTATCGACACTACAAAATAGTAATCCGAATCAATCTATCACTAATATAAACAGATCTTTAAAAACGTAAAATGGCGACGGCTATGAGGTTTGGGCAACCGGGTCACATTTCTGTCAGATTTAAGTCAGGAGAGCCAAGGCATTCTGTTGTTTTAAACTCAGTGACATCCTGTACAGTGCTACAGTGCCGCTACCTGGCAGAGCCAGTCAAGGGGTTAACAAGGCTATTGCCCCTGTACTTCTGCATTCAGTGGAGATGGTTAATCTAGCAGCACACACAGCACTTAACATTACACCAAAACCTCCTCCAGCAGTCACTGGATTGATGTGGCACCATTAAACAACACATCATTGCTAATGTTTGCTCTATAATAGATATTCAAGCCACCAAATTAACCTGTCAAATCATCAAATTTACAGCCAGTTAACCTGTTACAGGGTCATACGCATACACTTATTAAATATAAAACAGAGACCAACGGGAGATTTATAATTCCATCCTTTCACATCTCCATTTTCCCGTTACTTTGAAAGCAATTTAGAGTTTGCGAGAGACTCCCAAATGATTCCTTCACCGGCATCGCAGCAGAGCATGGTTGCGGGGGAAACTGCAGTGGTGCTGCATTGCACAGGTTGCTGCACTCAAAGGTGAGCGATGCATCGGCGTTACCAGCAACGCCGCTCACCCTGCGAAAAGCCACAGCGATGGGGACGCAAACTAGACTGGCAGATGCCGGCACTTGGTCGCGATCGTAATGTGCTGCGTTTTCAACCAGGGTGTTACAATGGCATCAGCGATGATCGCATTAACAGGAATAAATAACAAACAGCATTAAAGATTAACAAATCAAATGCCTTATGTGAGATCGGTAATGGGCGCATTAATGGAGATGATACGGGGAGGTGGAGGGGGAATTTGTTGAGGAGGTTTATCATGAGATTAACAACAGAAGTGTGTTGACACCAAAGTAGCAAAATGAAATTATTAGCGAATGCATTGAGAGCGGTAATAAAAAAGATTACGTTCAGCAAAGAAGGAAAGAAAACCTGCTGGAAATCAGAAAATAATAACAGAACGTGCTGGGAACACTCAGCAAGTGAGGCAAGGTTTGTGGAGAGAGCAATAGTCAACATTTCAGGCCAATGATCCTTCATCAAAACTTGGAAAAGTACAAAATCAAACATGTTATAAGTTGCAGAGAAGAGGGGGAGGAGGAGACCAGATAACATTCCACTTGCCCCCCCCCCCCCCCCTCTATCCCTCCCCTTCTTGCAACTTGAAACATGATAAGATGTTTTTTGAACACTTTTCCTGGTTCTGTTGAAAGGCAATTTGATCTGAAACTCCGACTCAGTTTTCAAGGTTTCAAGGACAGTTTATTGCCATCGAAGATCTTGGATAAAAGCCACGCAGGTCACGGGGAGAACGTACAAACTCCGTACAGACAGCACCCATAGTCAGGATCGATCCCGGTTCTCTGGTGCTGTGTGGTCGCAACTCTACCGATGCTCCACCGTGCCGCCCAGATCTATAACACCAATACCCCATCCATATCTGCATTAAATTCTGACCTTCGCTCGTTTTAGTCACTACACATCGCTGTTGTACTCTCAAGTATTTCCTTCCCAAAGATGGAATTGATTTTCTAAACTTCAATAATGTTTCCTTAAAAAACACCTTATTTTGGTCTACCAGTTCCCTGTGTGATTTAGTGTTCACATATATCTGAATGCCCTTCTGGAGTGTGACTTGGGATATTGGTTTAGTTTAGTTGAGATACAGCGCAGAAACAGGCTGTTCGGCCCACTGAGTCCGTGCCAACCAGCGATCCCCGGACATTAATGCTATCCTACACACTCGGGACAATTTAGCAGCCAATTAACCTCTAAACTTATCTTGCCATTTTGAATATGCTGTACAAGTTCTAATGTGGGAACTGACATCAGATTAGTCCCGAATGGATGTTTGTACAGATTGACATCAAGACATTAATATAAAATTGATATTAAAAAAATATTTTTGAAAATATCAATGGAAGTATTTGTGCCTTATCAGCAAGGTAACAAAAATGTGAGATTAGGAATAAACATGTTAATGTAAAATCAGGAATGCAAACATTAACGTGAGGGGCAAAGAACATTTTTGTGCCATACAATTATCAAAATAATTCGCATTTTTATAGATAACTCACCTGAATACAAATGGAGAAAATTATTAACAATGAAAGTGTTAAACTGAAATTGGTAATGAAAGAATTCATTTATTCTGGCTATTTATTCTGAAGATTTATTCTGAAATTCCCTTGCTATGTAAAATTATTTTAATGTGTTCCATAACATTAGTGAGGAGAGTATTCCAAGCAACAGCGGGTAAGCATCGTTCACGGCAACCATTGCAATCTGTAATACTCGCTCAAGCCCTGCAAGATGCTGCATTCTGAGAACTAGCCTTCAGCTTCAACTGGTCCTCATTAGCCTTGAACCCATCCCTTAACAGACCATGCATGAAACAGCCTGTGTGCAATGCACCCTTTCCTCATTCGACTGTGTTTGTTCCTCTGAATATTCTTATTTCATCTGTAGCTGGAAAGATGCTGTCAGCAAGATCTCTCTTCTCGCTGCGTTGAAATCTATTATTTTAAGTCAACCTTCTGCAAGATATCAAAGCAGCTGATCTTCAGTTTTCCGTGAAACGTTTGACTTGTGTGCAGCTAAATCTCTTCCTTACTAATGTGTAAGAAGGAAAAGCAGATGCTGGTCTTCACCAAAGCTGATGAAGGGTCTCGACCTGAAACGTCACCTATTCCTATTCGCCAGAGGTGCTGCCTGACCCGCTGAGTTACTCCAGCACTTCGTGTCTCTCTTCCTTACTATTTTGCGTCAACCACCAAGCAGTGTTTTTTTACATTTCAATTTGAAATGTGCACAACACTCTCTTCAACGTGTTCTGAAGCAATTCTTTTTAAATAGCAGGGGAAAATTTCATCAGAATAAATTAATGCTTTCATCGCTGGAAATGGAAATAATCTGCAACGATTTATCAGAAAGTGAATCCCGGACAGTTTTCCCATTGGAAGTCAGGGCTGCGATAGGAATCAAATCTTGCCGACGGCCAGCCGTGCAGGGAGATGGCATTGAACTGCGACCTGCCTCATAATTCATGACTCATAATTCATTGGAAAGCTGACCATGTCGGCTGGAGAACCGAGTCAGTGTTCGGCGGGTGAGCTAAATGTCACCGACCTTGTCATTCTGCCTGACTCGCCACAGATTTCCTTTGTTGTTCAGTGTGCATGGAATAATAGTGTTGGCATTGACCTATAAAATGCCAACCTTGTCCTAATTATACTCCTCTGCATAAGATGGGTCCCGACAGATGAAAATGATCAATGCAACTCTTGCTATTTTTAGCAACGGAGCAAAGAACTAATTATTTGATGCTGAGAATAGACTCTTTGTTTCCCATGTTCTCTGGTCTATATTTTTCTCACGCAAGGACTGAGCCAAGCTGCAGTGTGATTTTAAAACTCTTGATGGATTTATCCTCCTGTGAGCCCTTGACATTGAATACTTTTTTTACCCATAAATAATTTTAATCAATTATTTACAAATAAAATGTACAATACAAAATAATACAAACAAACTCACTACCATAATACAAAGTAAAACAAATATTCTTAAATACTAAATAAACCATTATACAACTAGCGGTCCCGGAAATCTTCCAAGGTTCCCGTGGACAACACGTAGCCCCTTTCTAAAAACCACCCGGGTGCGGACGTAACCCCGGAAAAGGCAGCCGGCCTGGGCAGAGCCTCTTCCGCCTAGTGCCATGTGGACATTGAATACTGGTGGGCTCTTTGACGGACTACACACCAACATTGAATGAATTCTTCAGCTATCTCTCCATCACAACATAATGTTGACAGGGACTGTAGTGGAGATTTTGTCGACCTTGGCTATGTGTAGCAGATCTGACACCACAAGCCACACGAAAAGGTCGCAAGTGATTTACCCATTAAACAAGGAATTAAACAAGGGACTTGCTGTGATTAGATGGTCATTGCACACTGACCTGACCTCTTTCTTCCACCGTCATTATTAGTGAACCATTCTTCACCAAAAAACAACAGTCAGAAACATCACTACACCCCACTTTCTGCAGTTGCCCTTGTGGTAGTGGCTTTTCAGAAACATTGACTGGACCGATCACTGAGGCACATGCAAGAACGTAATGAGATAAGTGCAATGTTGGCATCTGGAAGAATTAGGTCAAATGGCTCTTTTCAAGCTAAACCTATTTTGACCTAGATTAAAAGCTTGGGAAAATTGTTCAATCCTCAAATAGAAAAATGACGGGATGGTGACAAATTAAATATCGGTACCGTACATTATTGACTCAAATTTCAAGAAAGTGAAAATTCTACCATGTAACGGCATCCTGAAAACAAACACAGCTGGCTCTGGGGGTGGTTGGCTGGGTAGGGTTGGTATTTGTTATATGAGGTGAGATTGAACAGATTGGTCTTATACTCTTGTATTTAGAAGAATTAAAGGGCCTGTCCCACTGGGAGATTACCGGCGTCATATCTGTGTCGCCAAAAGATTTTGAACATGTCAAAATCCCGCAGCGACAAATAAAATGTTACAACACTTGAAAAAACACCGCGTGTAATATGTCATCATGCCGCAAATTTGTCGGTGACTTGATACGTCAGTCAATGATGCCGAAAAATTTGGCAAGTTGGGCAGGCCCTTAAACGTGACATTGGAACGCTCAAAACTCTTCAGAGGTGTGAAAGGGGAAGTTCAGAGTTGCTACATCTCCTGTCTAGGACTAGAGGTCAGTCTTAAAATAAGGAGCAATTCTGGACAGAGTTTAGTTTAGTTTAGTTCAGAGATTACAGCGTGGAAACAGGCCCTTCGGCCCATTGAGTCTGTGCCGACCAGCGATCCCGGTACACTAGCACTATCCTACACGCACCAGGGACAATTTACAATCTTTACCAAAGCCAATTGACCTACAAATGCCTTTAGAGTGTGGGAGGAAACGGAGCATGCAGAGAAACCCACACAGCCACAGGGAGAACGTACAAACTCCGTCCAGTCAGCACCTGTAGTCAGGATCTAACCCGAGTCTCTGGCGCTTTAAGGCAACAACTCTACCGCTGAATTAGGGATGGATGGGATGAGGGAAACTTTCTTCACACATGGTGAAGTTTGGAATTCTCTACCCAAGTGGGCTGACAAAATTGCTGTGTATATTTAAGGCAGAAATCAATAGATTTCTATATCTTTTGGGAGACATACAGGATGTTCCTGGATCAGGAATGCCTGACTTATGGACCCTCCACATAACAGTCATAATACTAAATTTAAAAGTCCGACGTATGTACATATATTGGTTCCGAATTGTAGAACTGTACTCTGCAGCCTTTTCATCTCTGGCCTTTGCCCACCTGTGTGCCAATCAACACCCCTCCCCGCCCCTTCACCAGTATCCACCTATCACTCACCAGGTTTTGACTCACTCCCACCTTTTTTTACCAAGTTTCTCCCTCCTTTTACAATTAATCTGAAAGGAGGGCCCCGACGCAAAATGTCACTTATTCATGTCTTCCAGAGACACTGCCTGATCTGCTGAGTTATCCCAGCATTTTGTATTATTTTGTAAACCAGCATCTGCATTCCTAGTGTCAGCAGTGCAAATTTCCTCTCTCTCTCTATCTCTCTCACCCTACCCCCTTCTCTCTCTCTCTCCGTCCCCCTCTTTCTTTCTCTCACTCGCTCTCCCTCTCTCTCTCTCTCTCTTTCTCCACCCTCTCTCTCACCTTCTGTCTTACTCTCCCCCTCTCACTCTCACCACTTTTAGTAAATATTCTTTATTCTCAGTCTCATGTGCGTTTGGTGTCATCCATTACAATACCATGGAGATATGACGATCACATCAAGTGATGTTTGTGTATTTTTTGCCTTACGGGCAAAGTCAACTTCAGTATGTCTGCAAAAACAGAACCTGCTTGTTAACTCAGCTATGGTCTGTGCCAGTTTCCTGCTACATTAGGAGCAGCTCTACTCCATAATATTTTAAAGAGTATTAAAGATAAATAGAAGCTTTCACCCCATAGTATTGCGTTAGCTTTGAACTCTGGTCCAAAAGATAAATAACCATGATGAACCCATCAATTTTATGGACTATGTAGAACTGAGAGATGATACAGTAAAAAGGTGAGCCAAATAGACCAATTCCTGTCTCTGCCCAGTGTAAAACCCACTGTAGTGACTGTAGGGTATACCAGGGAGCCCAACATAACAGCCCTTCCAGATCCATCATGAGGGCCAGGAATTACATTAGAAAGACATGTGGGAAGATCAGAAATGTGTTCGGTATGAGATTTATAAACAACAGGCTGATCACTACTGAGGGGAAACTAGACACATTGAAAGAGTACAAAGGACAGCAGCCAGAGTAGTCATGTATGGTAGAGCAAATGTATAATCTAGACGGACATTTCAGTTGAATCGAGGGAGTACTGCGTTGTCAGGGCTGCCATCTTAATGACAACATGACAAAGATTCTGTCCATCTGCTCGGGTGGAGCTTTTTCAAATAATCGGAGGGAATTGCAACAAAGGAGTCTAGAGGTTGGGAGGTCAAGTTGCAGCTGTATAAGACGTTGGCGAGGCTGCATTTAGAGGAATGTGTTCAATTCTGGGCGCCATGTTATAGGAAAGATGTTGTCCAGCTGGAAAGGGTGCAGAGAAGATTTACAAGGATGTTGCCAGAGCTTGTTGATGAGGGGTGATCTTATTGCGGCATATACAATCATGAGAGGAATAGATTGAGTAAATGCACAGAGTCTCTTGCCCAGAGTAGGTGAACCGAGGACCAGAGGACATTGGTTTAAGGTGAAGGGGAAAAGATTTAATGGGAATCTCAGGGGTAACTTTTTCACACATAGGGTGGTGGGTGTATGGAACAAGCTACCAGAGGAGGTAGTTGAGGCAGGGTCTATCCCAACATTTAAGAAACAGTTAGACAGGTACATGGATAGGACAGGTTTGGAGGGATATGGACCAAGCGGGGGCAAGTGGGCCTAGTGTAGCTGGGACATGTTGGCCGGTGTGGGCAAGTGGGCTGAAGGGCCTGTTTCCACACTGTATCACTCTATGACTCTATGTCCTGGGCCAATATGTACCTTTCTTCAATACCAAAGGCAGACAGAACATTTAATCGTCAGAATGCCGTTTTCATAACCAGCTTCCAAACGTACCTAGCTGTTGGCCCCGTCTTTACAATTCCTTGAACATTAAGCATGTTGAGATGTACTGATTGCAAATATCAGACTTTGCAATCCTTATAAGATGGGTCGAGGAGAGAAAATATAAAATATTTATTGTGTAGGAAGGAACTGCAGATGCTGGTTTACACAAAAGGTAGACACAATATGCTGGAGTAACTCAGCGGGTCAGCCAACATCTCTGGAGAAAAGTAATAGGTGACTTTTCAGGTTCCAGAGATGCTGCCTGACCAGCCGTGTTACTCCAGCATTTTGTGTCCATCTTCTGATACTGGGAATGGGCATGTGATCCCATGAGGGAAGACAGGCTGGTATCTGCTGGAGGTTAAGAGAGCTGGAGACTTCTTCAGATTGAGTGTCAGGGGAGAGGGAAACTAGAGATATTAAATTGTCCAATTAAATTAAATGAGATAATTAATTTTAAAGCGCACCAAAAGAATGGTTGTAAATAGCAATCAAAGAAAAGTTGATCTAGAACAGCAGCATTGGGAAGAAATCTTTATAGACAATTAAGCCTTTGGGATAATCTGTAGAGTTGTTTCCAGAGGCTCCAACGTATTTGAGGGCGTTCCGGAATATGCCAGAGTTAATGTACCACAGGAGTGGACATTGACTATATTGAATGACCTTGTTTTACATTAGGAATAGACAATCAAATCTTCTTTGATTCTGGCAAGTATCACACTGGAGTCAATTTACTGTTTGGGCAGCGTTAGAAAGGACTTAATGGAACATCAATACACAAGCTTCAGATCAACGATCTATAAGCCTTAGAGTTGCCTTCCTTATCCACAGTGCTATTGACTTCTATTGGAGACACCACAAAGTGAGAGCAAATCAAACATGGTCTGAAGACGGGCCCTGACCTGAAATGTGACTCGAAATACCAGTGGCATTTGAGAGGCTTTTGGATAGGCAGATGGATATGCAGGGAATGGAGGGGTATGGATCACGTGCAGGGAGAGGAGATTACTTTCACATGGCATCATGTTTGGGTACGAACACTGTGGGCTGAAGGGCCTGTTCCTGTGCTACAGGTTCCATCACCAATTTCCCAGCCACTGGTGGTCCAGAACCCCCTTTAATCCAGACAAAATCACCAGAGTACCATTGAAATCCTCCCCGGACATCCCCTCGGTTGGGTGAGGCGGCCGATCCCGACCTCATTGGGACTTCTGCGCCGATCGGCGGGTCGAATTTACCCCCTGCGGCCGGGAGTCTGGAACTCCGGCCCTGACGGAACCGGCAGATCTGTTCCCACGGCCGACTTCCGCGGGCTGTTATCTCGAACCCCTACTCCCAGGTCGGTCCGGCAAAACGGATAATATGGCAAGCTCGGGAACCAAGGGTGCCGGAAAATCGGTGGTGGACCTGCATTCTGTATTCTGTGGTCTATCTCCAAAAACCCTTCTAAACCATGGAAAGAAATGCAAGTAGGTTTAAGTGAGAGTTGAGGTTCCCCAGGTAATTTTCAGGTTGGTAGAACAGCACCTTATATTCCGCTTGGGTAGCTTATGACCCAACGATATGAATATTGAATCCTCAATTTCAAGTATTGTTCCCCTACTCTATTTCCCCCGGCCCTCCGCTCTATTGCACACACATTTCTCCACTACGTCACCCTTCTCCTTTCCCCTCTTTCACCCGCTCCTCTCTCACCCCCGAGTCTCACATTTAAATTTTATCCTCCTCCCCCCGTTCCCCTCCGCTCTGTCCTCTTCCATCCATATCACATTATCCGGCTTCTCATATCACTCCTCTTCATTCCTCATACAATACCCTTTTGCCTCCCTTTCACTCTGAGCTTTTTTCACTTACTCCCCCCATTTGCTAATCAAATCTCTTCACCTGCATCCACCTATCACTTGTGTCGGAAGGAATTGCAGATGCTGGTTGAAACCGAAGAGACACAAAATGCTGGAGTAACTCAACGGGACAGGCAGCATCCCTGGAGAGAAGGATTCTCTGATGCCTGTCCCGCTGAGTTACTCCAGCATTTTGTGCCCTATCTTCCACCTATAACTTTGACCCACCTCACTTTCCCAGCTTTCTCTCCCTGTTCTCCAACCAGTCTGAAGAACCATCTCCATCTGAAATGTAGTCTGTCCATTGCCTCCACAGGGCAAAGAACAATTACTACAGGTGGAGAGAGAAACGAGTTCTGTCTGCACATAGGAAAGAACGCTTGCATGTACATCAGCCTTCTGAATCTAATTATATCGTGGGAGCTTGGGCCTACGCAGGGGTGTCCATAAGTCAGGAGCTCATAACCCGGGAATGGCCTCAACAAAAATAGCGTAGACTATTTTCTAAATGGGGAGAGGATTCTGAAATCGGACATGTAAAGCGACTTGGTGCTGGTGCCGGATGCCCAAACGGTTAGTTTGCAGGTTGAGTCGGTGGTAAGGAACGTATATGCAATGTTCACTTCAAGTGCAGGCAAGGATGTAACGCCGAGACTCTGCAAGGCACTGGTCGGACCTCATTTGGAGCATTGTGAGCACCTTTGGACACCATATCTGAGGAAGGATGTGCCGGCTTTGGAGAGAGTCCACAGGAAGTTTACGAGAATGATGCCGGGGATGATTGGGATAATGTTCGGAATGATAAGGGCGGGGGGGGGGGGGGTAGCGGGATCTCACTGAAATCTACTAAATACTCAAAGGCATAGATAGAATGGATGTGGAGAGGATGTTTCCAGTAGTGGGAGAGTCTAGGACCAGCAGGCACAGTCTCAGAAAAAATGGACATACCTTTAGAATGGAGATGAGGAGGAAGTTCTTTTGCCAGAGGACGGTAAATCTATAAAATTAATTGCCATAGATGGCGGTGGAGGCCCAGTCAGTGGGTACTAAAGTGGAGATTGATAGGATCTTGATCTTGATTACTACGGGTGTCAAAGGTTTTGCGGGGAGGTAGGAGATTGGGATTGAGGGAGACAATTAGGTCAGCCATGATCAAATGTCTCGTTGGGTGAAAGGCCTAATTCTGCTCCTATGTCTTATGAACTTATAAAAGGGCAATTTTAAAAAACAATTTGAGGGATGAGCCTACTGACAACTTGTAAAAGCCCTGTCCAAGATTAAAGATTAACGTTTGCCTTTCTTCAAGTCTGGCCATTCGCACTGTTCACATCACTAATGATAGCAACATTTCAGCTGTTCTGGGTCTTGAGTTCAGAAATTCCCTTGCTACTATTTCTATATTTTCTGCTTTTCTACTTCACGTGCTTGCTTAGGAAGAGTACCGTTACCCACTGTACCTGCGTTTCTCCTGCCTCTTTGACTAACCCGTCCCAGGTCGACGAACATTTGTCTGCGGACATCTCCTTGAAGCAGCTTAGGAAATTGCCCTGACGTTGCAGTACAGACATCAGAAGTTCCCAATCACCACCACAGACACCAACGCACACTCAGGTACAGTTCCACATGTGCTGGATATGCTTCACTATCCCGACAGTCAATGTGCAAGCTACGTATAGCGATTGCCCAAGCAAGTCAGAGGGCAGTTAATCCGTGGAACTCATTGCTACAGAGGGCTGTGGAGGCCAAGTCAATGGATATTTATTTTTAAGGCAGAGATAGACAAATTCTTGATTAGAACAGGTGTCAAAGGTTATGGGGAGAAGGCGGGAAGATGAGATTAGGAGGCTGAGATCAGCCATGACTGAATGGCGGAGCAGACTGGATGGGCCAAATGGCCTAATTCTATTCCTATAACTTGTGAACTCGTGGAGGGTCTCGACCCAAAACACCACCCATTCTTCTCAAGGGATGCTGCCTGTCCTGCTGAGTTACTCCAGCATTTTGTGTCTATCTTAAGTGTTGACTATTTCAGACAATCTAGCTTTCTCTTTTATTTGCCTCTTATATCTATCCATAAGTGGAAATCTGAACTGATTTTACCCTCTGCTACAAAAAAAAGACAGTTTGCTGGAGGAATTCAGTAGATCAGCCAGCAGCTATGGAAGGAAATGGACTGTCACCATTTTGTATCGGTGTTCAAGTTGACTGAATAGAGTCGAGGCAATGGAGCTGGTATAAAGGGGTGAGAGGGTGGGTTTGGTGGGCGAAGAGTCAACCATTGCCATATGTCTCAAAAGGGAACAATAAAATTCTGACTTGCAGCTGCACAACAGATATATAAACATAGTACCAGGCAGCATCCGCAGTCTCTTGTGTTTAGTTTAGTGATACATTGTGGAAATAGGCCCTTCGGCCCATCGTGTCCGCGCTGAACAGCGAACCCTGCACACCTACACAAACAAGGGACAATTTACAATTGTGCAGAGCAAATTAGCCTACAATCCTGTAGGTCTTTGGAGTGTGGGAGGAAACCAGGGGTCCTGGAAAAACCCACGCAGGTCACGGGGAGAACGTACAAGCTCTGTACAGACAGTACCCGTAGTCAGGATCGAACCTGGGTCTCTGACACCGCGAGAGGAGTTTGGTCTAAGTACTGAGTTTAGGCTGCAACCAGTTTGTGTGCTCTACCCATTCTCTCTCTTTTGCGCCAGCAGATTACCTAATCTGTGTCACGTTGCATTTGGGTCGGCACCTGCGTTTGTGCGCAGCGCCGCAGGTCAATATACTACACACGTGCACACACACACGTACACAGACACGCGCACTCACGCACATTCACACACACGCGCACACTCTCTCTCACCTTTGAACTTGTGCAACACAGCCCAAAGTTCGGCAATGTCGGTGGCGAAGGTGATGTCGGTGTCCAGCACAATGACCCGTTCCAGAGAGGCCGGCAGAGTCTTGGTGAGGACCAGCTTCATCAGCCCGTATATCCCTGAGTAATGCTTGTTTGGAATCCATGAAACCTCAGGCTGAAAGGCAAATTCAGGGTCGGTGAAAGTCAAGTCCACGATTCAGTGACATGTTATTGTCACACACTCCCAGGTACAGTGAGATTACTTGTGTTGCGTACAACCTGATAAAACCACACAGCAGACCTCACCTCGGCCATACACAAAGAGTCGATGGGTATCTGGCGCGAACAAAGCTACAAAAAGTTCTTTGAACAGTCTTATCTCCCCGCAGTGGCAAACCAGGCGTGCCGCTGCACGTGGCAGGAGGTGTTGTCCCCCCCCCCGCAAGGGTCCCTCTTTGATATTGGTAGATCACCGCTGGGGCCCCCCATGGGTCCCCCCTCAGATCTTGGCGCTACTGCCTTACAGCACACAGAGACCAGGGTTCGATCTTGACTATGGGTGCTTGTCTGTACAGAGTTTGTACGTTCTCTGCGTGGGCTTTTTCCGATTATCTTTGGTTTCCTACCACACTCCAAGGACGTGCAGCTTTGTAGGTTAATTTGCTTGCTGTCAATATTTTTTGAAAAATGTCCCTAGTTTGTACAGGAGTGTTAATGTGCAGATATCACTGGTCAGCGCGGACCCGGTGGGCTGAAGGGCCCGTTTCCACGCTGTCTCTCCAAAATCTAAACAGAAAGGATTGGGGCAAATGACTGATGGCAGTTTAAAAGAGGTAAGGCAGTCAGAAAGGTGAAGTCAGAAGGCATGGTTCCGTCAATGGCCATTGTGGGGGGGGGGGGGGGGGGGGGGGGGGGGGGGGGGGGGGAGAGGAAGGACAGAAGTGCACAAAAGAAGAAAACATTCCAACCTTCAATTCATCAGCATCATAAAAGTTGACTGTCACTGCTGGCACCATCCACGTCTCAAAGAGATAGCCCAGGATCTGCTTGGCAATAGCATCGGTAATGAAATGGAAATGCAAAGGGTTTCGCCTGTGGACATACAACATGGCACTGTAAATATTTGGTTAAGTTTTCCATAGTTTATTGTCACCTGCGCAGGTACAGTGAGAGGCTTTTTTGTTACGTGCTATCCAGTCATTGGAAAGAATATATACGATTATACATGACTACAATCAGGTCGTCCAGTGTACAGATACAGGGTGCAGGGAATAACATTTAGTGCAAGATAAAGGCCACCGAGTCCACGCCGACCATCGATCATCCGTTCATACTATCCCATTTTTGCATCCACGTCCTCCACAGTTGGCGCAATTTACAAAGACCCATCAGCTTACAAATCCGCATGTCTGGGATTGATTAGCACGGGTGGCAGAGATTGTGGGGAGAAGGCTGGAGAACGGGGTCAGGAGGGGGAGACAGATCAGCCATGATTGAATGGTGGAGTACGCTTGATGGGCTGAATGACCTAATTCTACTCCTATCACTTATGACCTTATGATATTTTGATGTGAGAGGAAACCAAAGGAAACTCACGCTGTCACAGGGGGAACGTGCAAACTGCACACGGAGGTCTGGGTCTGGGATTGCAGTTAAGCCCTGTAATCCTCCTATCTCTGAAAAGGCTCCAGGAATCCTCCTGGGCAGCCATGGTGGCGCAGCAGCAGAGTTGCTGTCTTACAGCGAGTGCAGCACCGGAGACCCGGGTTCGATCCCGACTACGGGTGCTGTCTGTATGGAGTTCGTACGTTCTCCTCATCACCTGCGTGGGTTTTCTCCAAGATCTTCGGTTTCCTCCCACACTCAAAAGACGTACAGGTTTGTAGGTTAATTGGCTTGGTCAATGTCAAAATTATCCCCAGTGGATGAGGGGTAAGTGATAATATGCGGGGATCGCTGGTCGACACGGACCCGGTGGGCTATATCTCTAAACAAAACTAAAAGCAAGAAGCTGACTCGCCCTCCTGTCTCTCCCGATGGCACCCCTTTCCACCCGCCACCACCCCCACCATACCGACTGCCTCTCCCCCATGTGAGTGAGGGTGAGCAACCCTGAGCCTTCGTCATGCTCCTGATTGCCACTTGCTGCTAAATGATATTGCCCTTCAAGCTCCAGACTATGGAGAAGATGCCAGCCAAGTGCAGCGTTCACAAAAGGAACGCGTGGCTTATTCCAGCTCAGAGCGCATTCTGCGCTGGAGCTATCCTTGCCTGTATCGTGGAGTGCAGCAAAGATTGACTACATGGGTTCCTGGCAGCAGATCCTGAGAACAGGAATTAAGTAGATTGAGCTTTGGTTTTGGATATTTCAAAAGGATTTAATTTGGTGTTCTGTAGGTTAATTGATTCCTGCCAATTAAACAAACAAAGGTGGGTGGTGGGAGAATCAGTGGGCGTGTGAGAGTAGATTACAAATAAATAAGTTATGGAATAGAATTCAGCAGATCATTTTAAGAAGAATTCAGCAGAGCATTGGTCCCATCGAGCATTGACTCGATGGGACCAATGGCCTCCTATGGCATTACCAAGTCAAGATGCTCTCTGTGGGGTCTTGAGAGGTGGATGTGGTGAGAGAGAGTTTCATCTTGTGGAGAATATAGAACTAGCTATCAGTTTAAAAATGTGGCCATTTAATTTCCAGCATCTACAGCCTCTTAGTTTAGTTTAGGGATTCAGAGCAGAAACAGGCCCTTCGGCCCACCGAGTCTGCACCGACCAGCGATCCCCCCACACTAACACTATCCTACATACACAATCAGGGCAATTTCAATTCTACCAAGCCAATTAACCTACAAGCCTGTATGTCTTTGGAGTGTGGGAGGAAACCAGAACTCCCGGAGAAAACCCACACGGGTCACGGGGAGAACGTTCAAACAGGGAGCTGGGTCTCTGGCGCTGTAAGGCAGCAACTCCAGTGCTGTGCCAGCGTGACCACGGAGTCCCAACCCACGCTGGTTAACTCCTCTTGATAGGGCAACCCTCAAATCACAAGAATTGGCCTTTGATCAGAGATGAGTCCAAAATTTGCTTCTCTCAAGGGTTTTGAGAGCTCTTGAATATTTTTAAGGTTGGAGTAGACAGCTGCTGGATATGCAAAAGGCTGAATGGGTTACCAAGGGCAGGCAGCCCTGATCTATTGATCGCAGGTAAGACCGAGTGGCCTTACCTCATACGTCGCAAGGGGGGGTGGGGGGGGGGGGATGATACTGTATGAGGTTGAGTGGAAAATTACGCGCCTTCTTCCCCCAGTGGTCTGAAGCCCTTTTTGCAGAGGTGCCAGTGAAAGGAGCTGGGAAGGCACGGAGAGTCATTAAGGATTCTCTTGACAAAAAAACAATTCCGTAGCACCAGGTCCAACAACCTCTCTGCATAATATATTCTTGGCCATTACACCAGATAGGATCTGTAAGCGCTCTCTCTCTCTCAGGGAGAATGGCACTTACACGGTTCCACTGTCTGACTATTACAGCCCAGCATGATTTACACATTAAACATTGCCGCATCTCACTAGAATATTACTGAAGCTCCTCAAGCTTGAGTCACGGGCAGCCTGCAATGTACATTTCCCTCTTGATGAAAGCAATGCAGCAGAATCCATGAATTTTTCAGCATAAGAATTGAAACACTCTGGCAAGGAAAACAACACAAGCAGCAAAACCCTTATCTCTGACTTTGCATAGAGGCTGCATGATGGTTTTCAGCAAAGGAGTGTTGCCCTGTGGGTTTTTATTAGCCAGCTGAATGTTGAAATGTAATCAACCTACCAAGGGGTGAGGCAGAGAGGGGAGAAGGTTTGAGACGTGTGATTGAAGGTGCTCACTCTTTAAATTGTTTTATATAATAAATCGTAGGATTTGGGCAGCCCGGTGGTGCAGTGGTGGAGTTGTTGCCTTACAGTGCCAGAGACCAAGGTTCGATCCCGACTACGGGCGCTGTCTGTACGGAGTTTGTGTACGTTCTCCCCGTGACAGCACTGGGTTTTCTCCGAGATCTTCGGTTCCCTCCAACACTCCAAAGATGTAGAGGCTTGCAGGTTGATTGTCCCTACTATGTCGGATAGAACTAGTGTACGGGTGATCGCTGGTTGGTGTGGACTCGTTGGGCTGAAGGGCCTGTTTCCATGCTGTAAGTCTAAGCTAAACTATCCTGCAAACCCAAACTATCCTGTTAAAATTGTACAAGGCATTGGTAAGACCAATTCTGGAGTATGGTGTACAATTTTGGTCGCCTAATTATAGGAAGGATGTCAACAAAATAGAGAGAGTACAGAGGAGATTTACTAGAATGTTGCCTGGGTTCCAGCAACTAAGTTACAGAGAAAGGTTGAACAAGTTAGGTCTTTATTCTTTGGAGCGCAGAAGGTTAAGGGGGGACTTGATTGAGGTCTTTAAAATGATGAAAGGGATAGACAGAGTTGACGTGGATAAGCTTTTCCCATTGAGGGTAGGGAAGATTCAAACAAGAGGGCATGACATGAGAATTAAGGGACAGAAGTTTAGGGGTAACATGAGGGGGAACTTCTTTACTCAGAAAGTGGTGGCTGTGTGGAATGATCTTCCAGCAGAAGTGGTGGAGGCAGGATCGATTTTAACATTTAAAAGTAAAGTGGATAGGTATATGGACGGGAAGGGAATGGAGGGGAAGATGTCTGAGTGCAGGTAGATGGGACTAGGGGAAAATGAATGGTCGGCACGGACTGGAAGGGTCGAGAAGGCCTGTTTCCATGCTGTAATTGTTATATGGTTATATGGTTAAAGCAGCTCGCTGCCTGTAGCGGCCCGTGTGGCCTTTAGAGGCACTGCAGGTGAATGGCGATAGAGCTGCCAGAGCGAGAAATGTCCGATTCATCTCTGATGACCTTGTCCTCGTTCGGCAAAATGCACAGCGTGTGGTGAAGGATTAATACCTTCAGATGAAACGCTGTCTGTTATCTTAATGAAAGTGTCTGATGCTGATATTGTTCAGCACCTTTTAGCCAACCCATCTGTTGAGAACAATGAATGGGCCATTAACAAGCGATATCATTTTACAGCGCAGAAGGACTCCCTGAAAGTATTAGTTAATTAGCACCACTCCTCTGCCCTTCCCCCCAATCTTTCCATTACAAGTCTTATTTACAATTCTTTTTTGAATGTTGAATGTTGACAAATCTGGAGCTGCCAAGTAGGGCAGTCCAATCTTTGAACTGGTCCTACATCGTTTGGCAATTAAAATATTGCAGAGAAATGACTTCACATAAAGTACATGAACAATATAGCACAGGGACAGGCCCTTCTGTCCACAATATCTGTGCTGATCATAATGCCACATTAAATTAATCCCATCTACATGGTCATTATCCCTCCATTCCCTGCCTGCTCATTTGCCTGTTTAATTGCCTCTTAAAAGCTGTTGTCATATCTGTTTCCACATCCCTTTGCAGCACATTCTAGGCACCAACCACCCTTTGTGTAAAAAAAACCCACTATATAGACTTTAGAGTTTACATTGCGGAAATAGGTCCTTTGTCCAAACGATTCTGTGCCGACCAATGATGACCCCGTACACTAGCACTATCCTACATACTTGGGTCAATTTTACCCAAGCCAATTAACCTGCAAACCTGTAAGTCTTATGAGGGTGGGAGGAAACCAGAGCACCCGGAAAAAAGCCATGCAGTCACGGGGAGAACGTACCAACTCTAATCAGACAGCACCTGTAGTCAGGATTGAACCCGGGTCTCTGGTGCTATAAGGCAGCAACTCTACTGCTCTACCGCTATGACGCTCTATATAAGTGATTCTGGTTCTTGGTTACTTGGTTACTTGGCCCTCCAACTGGATATAGTTGGATATAATATCCAAAATATTCCAACTGGAATTTAAACTGGAGATGGTGAAGGGAGGGGTTTAGCCAGAGAGGGTTATTGGGAAGAAAGTGCCACTTTAAATTTAGTTGCATCTGGCTGGGCAACCGTGGTTTGGTGGAGATTATTCCATGCTTTAATAGTGCGTGGAAAGAACGAATTGCTGTACACATCTGTCTTTGAGATTGGGACCACAAATTGGATCGAATGCCCTCGTCTGCTCCTAATTGGTTTGGGTTTGGTGTAGGTCTTGTGATCTATGTCTAGCTGACCATTTAACATTTTGTAAAAACAGGTCAAACGGTGAGCTTCACGTCTGTCTTGGAGAGGGTTCCACCCCAGAGAATTCAGAAGTTTGGTGACACTCGCTGCTCTCTCGTAGGTGTTAGTAACAAATCGAGCGGCCTGTCTTTGGACACGTTCGATGGATGAAATGTTTTTATCTGTGTATGGGTCCCAAGCTCCAACTGCGTAGTCCAGATGAGGTCTAACGAGGGTGAAATACAGCTTCTCCTTGACAGAAGCTGAACAATGATGGAAGTTGCGCCTCAGGAAGTTTAGGACACCTGTTGCTTTCACTGTTACATGATGAGTCTGACCATTCCAACGTAGATCATTCTGCAATTTGATGCCATGATACTTGGTTTGTTTGGATTCTTCAAGGGTGACACCAAGTATGTTGAAAGATGTGACGCCTGGATTCCTTTCTGGTGACACGCATGGTTTCACATTTGGAAGGGTTGAACTGCATGCCCCATTGTTGTGACTACTTGACCATAGTATCGAGATCCGTTTGGAGAGCATCTTCATCATCAGCTGACTTAATTGGACGGTACAGCAAACAATCATCAGCGAATAGTCTGGACGTACTTGCGACTTTTTCATGGATGTCATTGATGTAAAGCAAAAATAGGTGTGGGCCAAGTACTGTGCCTTGTGGTGTACCACTCAACACTGGGTGCCAATTGGAGCTCTTTCCGTTCACACACACGCGCTGAAGACGTTATGTCAGGAAACTGGAAATCCATCGTTTCGTGTTGGAACGAATACCGTAGAAGTCAAGCTTCCGAAGCAGTCTCTGGTGTGGGATGACATCAAATGCTTTAGAAAAGTCCAGTACAACTAAATCCATGATGACGTTACTGTCCAGGTGCTTGGCCAGGTCATTTGTTGTCAGGATAAGCTGAGACTCGCATGATCTATGGCTCCTAAATGCATGTTGGTTGTCGGCAAGAATATTATGTTTGCTCACGTGACGTGTTAGGAGCAGAATTAGGCCATTCGGGCCATCAAGTCTACTCCACCATTCAATCATGGTTAATCTATCTTTCCCTCCTAACTCAATTCTCCTGCCTTCTCCCCATAACCCCTGACACCCGTACTATCAATTATTCTGCACTAATTATTCTGCACTCTGTATCTTCACCTTTGCTCTACCTATTGTGCTTGAGTTTAACTTGATTGTATATATGTATAGTTAAGGGCCTGCCCCACTTGGGCGTCGTTTGTGCATCATTTATGCGACATCCTAAAAATTGGTTAGTGCGTCGTGATGCGTGTGTGGTGAGGCGTGGTGGCGTAGGTGGAGGCGCGCGGTGTTTCCCTATCGCCCCAGAATTTTGGAGTGTTCAAAGTCCTTGCACGTCAACCATGTGACGTCGCCCATGTGCACGCTGACATACTGATGGCGTACGTGTAGCGCGTGGCGATGCGTGGTTACACACGGTGATGCGTGAACATTGCCTATGCGAATTTATTATGCATCACCGTGCGTAACCATGCATCGCCACGCCGCACGTATGCCGTCAGCACGCCATTTGAGCGCCGCACCACGTGATCACCCGGGTATAAAGCGTGCCGAAATTTTTACATTTTTTCACTGGGAAAATCCTTGCCACGGAGACTGGCGCTAATTCGCGCACGTCAGTCACTGCTGGCCTGTCGCGCAAATGACGCCCAAGTGTGACAGGCCCTTTAGTCCTCTTTCAGTTGCCATAGAGGGGGTTCAGAGAAGGTTCACCAGACTGATTCCTGGGATGTCGGGACTTTCATATGAAGAAAGACTGGATAGACTCGGATGTACTCACTGGAATTTAGAAGAATTCAAAATTCTTAAGGGGACAAGCTAGATGCAGGAAGATTGTTCCCGATGTTGAGGGAGTCCAGAACAAGAGGTCACAGTCTAAGGATAAGGGGATCTTTAGGACCGAGATGAGGAAAACATTCTTTACACAGAGAGTGGTGAGTCTCTGGAATTCTCCACCACAGAAGGTCGTTGAGGCCAGTTCATTGACTATATTCAAGAAGGAATTGGATGTGGCTCTTGTGGCTAAAGGGCTCAGGCGATATGGAGAGAAGGCAAGTACAGGATACTGAGTTGGATGATCAGCCATGATCATATTGAATGGTGGTGCAGGCACGAAGGGCTGAATGGCCTACTCCTGCACCTATTTTTCTATGTTTCTATGTTTCAAGCAACAACCTGGTGAACCGATTCTGCACCCTCTGTAAAGCCTCCACATCCTCTATGTAATGGGGTGACCAAAACTGCACACAATCCCCCAATTGAGGCCGAAGGAACATTTTATATAGCTTCTAACTTTTATAATCACAGCCCTGATCGATGAAAACACGCATGGCTTCTCATATGTGTTCTTTACCATCTTATCCACTTACGCTGCTACTTGCAGGGAGCTATGGACTTCCATCTGCCCTCCCAAAGTGCAACACCACACACTTCACTGGATTAAACTCCATCTGCCATTTCTCCGCCCATATTTCTAACTGCAGTAACCTTTGAGAACCTTCTCACTTTCCACAGCTCTGCCAAATCTTGAGTGGTTTGCAAACTTGCTAACGAGTATACCTACATATTATTCAAATCATTTATATATTTCACAAGCTACGGGCCCCAGAACACCCCTGGCTGGTGAGAAATTCCCTCCACCATTACTCTATGTCATCTGTGCCCAAGCAAATTTTGAATCCAATCTACCGAATCAAAGCAGATCGCACTCTCTTAATCTTATGTATCAACCAACCATAAGGGCCCATGTGGAATGTTTCGTTTAGTTTAGAAATACAGTGGAAACGGGCCATTTGGCCCACCGAGTTCGCACCATCCAGCGATCAATGCATATGTTAACACTACTCTACACACACGAGGAGCATTTTACACTAAGTGTACAAACCCAAGCCAATTAAGCTACAAACGTACGTCTTTGGAATGTGGGAGGAAACCGAAGATCTCGGAGAAAACCTACGCGGTCACGGGGGGAACGTACAAATTCCGCACATTCAGCACCCGTAGCCAGGATTGAACCTGGGTCTGTGGAGCTGCAAGTGCTGCAAGGCAACAACTCTACCGTTGAGCCAACGTGCCGCCCTAAATGCTTTACTAAAGTCGGTGTAGACAACATCCACGTACAACATCTCCGTCGACTCATCAAAAAACTCAAATCAGTTTTGTAAGACATGCATACCACACACTAAGTCATGCTGATTATCCCTAATATGACCAAGTTTTTTCCAATGTGAGTAAATCCTATCCCAAAGAATCTTCTCCAATAATTAGCCTCCATCGATATTTACATCTCAGTCAACACCTAAAAAAATCTTTTTTCCCCATTGTGAGAGTTGCCAAGGAGAAATTGCCTAAATTTATGAATGCATTTCCAATGTTGTGAAATGCTGTCAAATAAAAACATGATTTATTTCTTCTGTGGAAAAGACAGAATGAGGTTGCTCACAGTTGGAATGGACGTTAATGGATGCTAAACCCTGGCTGTCAATAATCAAAATCTGGCCCTTTGAGTCTACTCTGCCATTCAATCAGCGCTGAGTTACTCCAGCATTTTGTGTCTACCCATGTACCTGTCTGAATGCCTCCTAAACATTGCGATAGATGTGAGAGCACTGTGCAAGCGGACGAGGGCAGTTGGCATTGATGGTGTGGGCGTCCAAGCATGGCTCCAGTAGAAGCCCATATAGCCACATACACATAAACAGCCGAGTCTTGGTGGATTAGTGGACTGCATAAGGCAAGGGACCCTGTTATTGATGTGGCAATCTCACTGCCTTCGCTGACTCATTCAGAGTGCCTGTTCTACAGCTGTAATCAAGTAGGACATCATGTTCAAGCCTGCCAGAGCAGGGCAAACACCGATCTCCAGCCTCATCGACAGGAAAATACACGTGCTGAACAAACTCCAAGGAGTGCCTTATATACAATGAAAATCAATGGCAAAGTGAAGGCGTGCATGCTGAATGGTATTGACGGAGGCATGAGTCAAGGCAGCAGAGCTCTCACAACCATGGTCAGAATGCACGCCAATACTGCAGGCAGAGATCGGCGAGTGTTGGGGGCGAGAGAGCGACAGGCATGGTGTTACTACAGTCCCATTGACCTGGGCTGACTCCATGGCCTGAACACACTCAGAGCAAGAGTACGCTGTGGAAGCAGGCCTTCGACCCAACATGCCCACGCTGACCAACATGCCCCATCTAAACTAGTTCCACCTGCCTAGTTTCCCTCTAAACCTGCCCTATCCGTGTACCTGTCTGAATGTTTCTTAAACGTTGTGATAGATGTGAGAGCACAGTGCTCAGGATGAGGTGAAATTTGTTCTGACCTTAGTCATGGTCAAAGTCACCCTGAAACCCACACTTATCAGAGCACTTGGGGAAAGAATGCACTTGCCACGGGCCAATGTCGAGGAGGCATCGGAGAGGTTAGTCGACGGACTTTAGGAGGCCCTGAAGGAGCCTGGGGCTCCATTAGATCGGGCACCGCTCCAAGTGGCTGAGCGCTTTGCAAAGCTGAGGGGGGTCACCTTTCTCCTCCTGGAGTTTGTGCTCTGACTTTACATTGGTCTTCTCAACAGATTTAGTTTAGTTTAGATTAGTTTAGAGATACAGAGCGGAAACAGGTCCTTCGGCGCACCGAGTCCACACTGACCAGCGCTCCCTGCACATTAACACTATCCTATACACACTAAGCCAATTAACCTACATATCTGTACCTCTTTGGAGTGTGGGAGGAAACCGAAGTTTCCGGAGAAAACCCAGGCGGTCACGGGGAGAACGTACAAACTCCGTACAGGCAGCACCCGTAGTCGGGATCGAACACGGGTCTCCAGCGCTGCAAGTGCTGTGAGGCAGTAACTCCACTGCTGCGCCACCGTGCTGCCCGTAAGGGCATACTCCCAGCAGAGGGACCACAGTGGTAGATCAGGAGGAGCGGAACAAACGACTAAAAAGTTAATATTGCAGAGGATCCACGAAGAATGGGAATCAGCAACGGGAATTGTTAGACATATAGCGCATATTCAAACTAATGCTGATTTCAAATGCTATTTAAAAAAAACACTACCAGCAATAAAACGTGTATTTGAGTTGTTACAAGCTGCAGTGCAAAAAAAATATGGATTTCTCAATAAATGTATGATCACATTGTACTGCTCTGGATAACAAGGTATTAACTACCAGGAGAGGTTGGATACATTTTGTTTTCGTTATAATGCAGGTGATTGAACGAGGACCTGATAAAAGTATATAACATATTGAGAAGCATAGATAGAGTATTCAGTCACAGGATTTCTTCCAACCACCAGAGATATCAAAGATTAGAGGACAAAGCTTTAAAGGTAAAAGAGGAAAGTTTAAAGGAGATGTGCGGGGTAAGTGTTTTTTACACGTCGGATGATATTTGTGGAAGGTCGTGCCATAGTTGGTGGTGGAGGCAGGCACGATACTGGTGTTTAAGAGGCTTTTAGATAGGCACGTGGATATGCGGGGAATGGAGGCGTATGGACCACATGCAGGGAAATTAGATCAATTTACTTTGGGATTATGTTCAGCACACACATTGTGTGCCGAATGGCCTGTTCTTGTACTGTTCTATGTTTTATGCCCCGTTCAGAAGAACCCATCTCTATATGTGACAAGATTTCATTAAATAAGAATTTTACTACGAGAGTTTGGGAAGTTGCAGTCTGTGAATCTCTCTGACAGTCTTGGTAAATATTATACAGTGCTCCGTCTATTTCTATGGATGGATCAATGGCAACAACAGGGCGGCATGGTGACATAGCAGTAGAGATACTGCCTTACAGCACCAGAGACCCGGGTTCGATCCTGCCTTAAAGTCCAGTGAAGTCCCTCTGATTAAAGATAGTCCAAGGGTCTCCAATGAGGTAGATGGTAGCTCAGGACCACTGTAGTTGTTGACAGGATGGTTCAGTTGCCTGATGACAGCTGGGACGAAACTGCCCCAGAATCTGGAGGTGCGCGTTTTCACGCTTCTGTACCTCTTCCCTGATGGGAGAGGAGTGAAGAGGAGTGAATGACCGGGGTGAGACTTGTCCTTGTCTCGAAGAACCCAGGCGAAACTACTGGAGTATGTTCAAATGTTGCAATGTAAGAAACACAGCACTCAGTTGTCATGTTGCAAGGCCCATGAACAGGAGTAGATGAACCGGTCACGGTGGCGCAGCGGTAGAGTTGCTGTCTTACAGCGAACGCAGCGCCGGAGATCCAGGTTCGATCCCGACTACGGGTTTTGTCTGCACAGAGTTTGTACATTCTCCCCGTGACCTGCGTGGGTTTCCTCCGAGATCTTCGGTTTCCTCCCACACTCCAAAGCCGTACAGGTTTGCAGGTTAATTGGCTTGGTAAATGTAAAAATTGTCCCTAGTGGGTGTAGGATGGTGTTAATGTGCAGGGATCGCTGGTCTGCGCGGACCCGGTGGGCCGAAGGGCCTGTTTCTCTAAACTAAACTAATCTTGTTGTTATGTTTGAGGTCAGGATACAGGGAGAGCTGTCTACTCTTCTTCAAATATTGCCTTGGGATATTTTGCACCAGAAATAGAGCAGGCAAGTCTTCAGCTTAAACAACTCTTTCCAAATTGCCAATAAGCTGCGAACTTGAACTTACATTTTATTCCATTGTGAACATGAAATGCCTTGAGACTGTCAGACAGAGGTGCCGGGCAGACAGTGAGGATTGGGAATTACTTAGAACAGAATTAGAAAAGGGGCAGTGAAGGGGGTCGAGTAACCGCCATTTACTGCCCTTTACAACTAAAATGAATACAAAAACTACTGGAAATTAATTAGCGGTCCAGTAACTGGGGTGGAGAGAGAGAGTTCAGTTGGCCGACAAAATTACAGTCAAACTCTGCTCAGGGTCAGTGGTTGATGAATGGAGATTAGACAAAAAGCTGGAGTAGCTCAGCGGGTCAGGCAGCATCTCTGGAGAGAAGGAATGGGTGGCATTTCGGGTCAAGACCCCCCCCCCCCCCCCCCACCTAGTCTGAAGAAGGGTCGAGACCCAAAACGTCATCGGTTCCTTCTCTCCAGAGATGCTGCCGGTTCCAGTGAGTTACACCAGTTTTTTGTGTCTATCCTCGATTTAAACCAGCATCTGCACTTCCTTCCTACACATGTTGCCTGACCCACTCAGTTTACTCCTGCACTTTGTGCCTTTCTGTTGCAAACTAGCGTCCACAGTTCCTTCTTTCTGTGAGGAATTGTTGTCTGAATGGTGGTGGTGGGGACTTGGAGCAAGTGGAACCGTACACGAGAACAAGGATAGAACAACGACGGTAGATCAACGATCTGAACCGGTCACTGTTTCCCTCTGCACAGGCACTGACTGGCTCTCTTGTCCTTGTCTGCACCTCATGACTGTCCGCCACAGAATACATTTTATGGACCCTCACTTCAGTGAGGTGTGGGTCTTCTTAGCCCCCCCTTGGTCATGGCTGACCATGGGTGTCTCCAAGGGTGTTATTCCATATATGGTGGACGCCTGTGGGTGACTTTGTTTAACTTGGGGAGACTGGTGCACAGAGAGCCACCCCACGGTCCTTGACAGATCTGGGTCAGGATCCAGTGGCATGGAGTCCAAGACGACCGGAGACCCTTTTCTGCTGCAACCTTCATCCGCCTTCCCAGCCGTTGTGACGCTCCACTAAGGTCAGCCATCGTCCCCCGCCTGTTCCACCGTTGAGGTCTTGGTTGGACTGCGCTTTTTCAGAGACCTCCCCCCTCGACCTTACCGCCATGGGTGGCCCTACCAGGGGCACAGCTCCAGACGGCATCGCTCTCAGGACCACAGAAGCCTCTTCACCATGACAAGGTGACAATCCACGAGGTATGGGTAAACAACAATATATTCGTCAATAGGCCGCTGTAAACGCTGAGTGTTAAAACATAGTAACTGCAGCTGCCCTACGCTCCAGCTCCCTCGTCACCACCCACTATCCCCATTTCTTACTAGGTTACCAGAACTGACACATTAACTCTGTTGATCCTTCCACAGGTCCAGCCGAGTCTTTCCAGCATTTTACTGCAGTAACTAATATTATTGTTATGTTGAAGGTAAACACAAAGTGCTGGAGCAACTCAATGGGTCAGGTAGCATCTCTGGCAAAAAATAATCCCTTTTCCCCAGAGATGCTGCCTGACATGCTGCGTTACTCCAGCACTTTGTGTCTATCTTTGGTATAAATCAGCATCTGTAGTTCCTTCCTACACATTGTTGCCATGACGCAGCGGCAGAGTTACTGCCTTACAGCAGCCTTGCGGGAGCTGTCCATACGGTGTTTGTACGTCATCTCAGTGACCGCGTGGGTTCTCTCAGTGTCTCCCAGTTTCCTCCCGCACTCCAAAGACGCGCAGGTTTGTAGGTGACTTGGCCTCGGTAAAAATTGTAAATTGTCCCTAGTGTGTAGTATAATGCTAGTGTATGAGGTGCACTGGTCAACGTGGACTCGGTGGGCTGAAGGGCCTGTCTCCACACTATATATCTAAAGTGTAAAGTAAAGAAACTAAATATGGGCTAATGTATACGTACCGGTGAAATAGAACAGACTTCACAAGTGTCACGACATCACGGCTTGCATTATAGCCCGCACACACAATTGCGATGTGGATTGTCTGCAAAAGACAAATAGAATTATGGTCAAGGTTAGATGGATCTCTTCTGCACTCTAATAAAGGAGCTAGCTCTCACTGATGTTGGACTGCACAGCAGTGGTCATTTCTGCAGACTGACTCTCAGTCTGCAGAAGGGTCTCGACCCAAAACAGCACCTATTCCTTTTCTGCGGAGATACTGTCTGATCTGCTGAGTTACTCCAGTATTTTTTGTCTATTGTCCCTCTTGACTGCTGAACAGGGTTGAGGTCAATCTGCTTAGCGCAGTCTGCTGATGGGACAGTTAACACGTCATTGCTCAGCACAGCAGCAGATGGTACGCAACGCTGCAGAGCCATCAGTGGGAGTTCCAACATGACGTTGATGTTCTGCAACACTGGATGGACTTCAGGATAACTCATGAGGAACACAGATACAACGAGCCCACCTTACAACAGCCATTGAACTAACTTAGAACTAAGGGTACACAAAAGGCTGGAGAAACTCAGCGGGAGCAGCAGCATCTAAGGAGCATCATAAGAAGACCCTTCTTGAGTCTGAAGAAGGGTCTCGACCCGAAACGTCGCCTATCTCCTTCGCTCCTTAGATGCTGCTGCACCCGCTGAGTTTCTCCAGCCTTTTGTGTACCCTCGATTCTCCAGCATCTGCAGTTCCTTCTTTAACATTTTATAACTTAGAACTAAGTTGAGATAGAATGGACTCTGGGATCACAGAAAGAGTGTTTTGCCCGGCATGCTTTCTGCACTGCGTTGGTGAAAGCAAATGCACTGAGGCGATCCATGAACATAGCTCTGATCAAGAGTCGCTTACTTCACCATGAAATGGCAGCACGCAAACCTTGGCAAGACACAAAATGCTGGAGTAACTCAGCGGGACAGGCAGCAGCTTCTGGAGAGACGGTGCGGGTGAGGTTTTGGGTCGAGACCCTTTCTCCAGACTAGAGTTAGGGGAGTGGGAAATGAGAGATCTGGACGGTGAACTTGGGAGATATAGAACAAATGAATGAAAGATATGCAAAATAGTGACGATAAAAAAGGAAACAGCCCATTGTTAGCTGTTTGCTGGGTGAGAAGGAGAAGCTGGTGTGACATGGGTTGGGGAGGGATGGAGAGAGGGCGAATGCAGGGGTTACTTGAAGTTAGAGAAATCAAAACCATTACAACTGGGTTGTAAGCTGCCCAAGCAAAATAACCAGGCGGACTGAGTGAAGGTGTTCAGACTTCAATCATTTCACTGTGAATATCTCTGTGATATTTTTCAAAATTATCTTTGATCCATTAACATCCCAAAGGAGATATAAAAGAATTCAGATGCTGGAGTCTTGAAGAAAAGAGAGGAACTCAAGGGAGCAGGCAGTATCTTTAGAGGAAAATGCACGGGCAACGTTTCAGGTCACAGCGTTTCAGACTGAAGAAGGGTCCCGACTGTCCATTCCCCCCCTAAAGATGCTGCCTGACCCGCTGAGTTGGTGCGACTTGGGTGGGGGAGGGATAGAGAGAGAGAGAGAGGGAATGCCAGGGCTACCTGAAGTGAGAGCAATCTACATCCATACCACTGGGCTGTAAGCTGACCAAGTGAAGTATGAGATGCTGTTCCTCCAATTTGTGTTTAGCCTCACTCTGACAACGGAGGAGACCAAGGACAGAAAGATCTGTGTGGGAATGGAAAGGAGAATTAAAGTGGAATCAGGTAGGTTCAGGCAGGCTGAGCAAAGGAGTTCAGCGAAACGATCGCCCAGTCTACGTTTGGTTTCGCCGATGTATAAGAGTCCACATCTTGAACAACGCATACAGTAGATGTGGTTGGAGGAGGTGCAAGAGAACCTCTTCATAATTGTTGGTTACACAAAAAGCTGGAGAAACTCAGCGGGTGCAGCAGCATCTAAGGAGTGAAGGAGATAGGCGACGTTTCGGGTCGAGACCCTTCTTCAGACTGGTCAGGGATCAGGGAAACGAGAGATATAAACAGTGATATGGAGAGATAAAGCAAGAACAATGAGTGAAAGATATGCAAAAAAGTATTGGTGATAAGGAAAGCAGGCCATTGTAAGCTGTTTCTGGTGTGAAAATGAGAAGCTAGTGCGACTTGGGGGGGGGGGGGGGGGGAGATGGAGAAGGAATGTCAGGGCCCGAGGGCTGAGGGAGAGGTGGGGGGGTGGGGGGAAAGGAGCAGTCTGGGTTAACAGAATTGAGAAAATTCATAATTCTTCATAATTGTTGTTGTTTCTGCACATAATGTGCCTGAAAAGCTGCAGCAAGTAAGCATTTGTGTAGGAACCAAATGCTGGTTTAAACTGAGGATAGACACAAAATGCTGGAGTAACTCAGCTGACAGGCAGCATCCCTGGAGAGAAGACTCAGACTCAGTCTGAAGAAGACTCTCGACCCGAAATGTCACTCATACCCATGCCACCTGCCCCGTTGATTTACTCTAGCATTTTGTGTCTATCTTCGCAAGTAAGTATTTTCACTGTTTCAGCCCATATCCAAAGCATGTGACAAATGCAGACTGTTGAACTCTTGCACTATCAGTCCGGACATAGCCAGAATGATTAACTCTTGGTGGAGCCTGACCCCAGGTGTTAATCCACATGCTGATGCTTTGAAGGGCACCTGGTAATCTTAATCTTGCTTGTGTCAACCTAACACAGGGTTTGGCTTCAATTGTTGGCAGACATTAAAAGCTTACAGGTCAATGCTCGGCATTCTGAAGAGCGGAAGGATCAAGGGACCATTGTTCCAAGGAGAGGTTGCAGATTGTTCAAATATACCAGCAGGGATAGAAAAGCAGAGCAAAGCATAGTTTAACATGATAAGGGTAGGAATCGACTTCAAAGTAAGGTCACACATGAACTGGTCTCCTAGCCTTTACAGCCACCAATCACATGCTTCTTATCTGATAGGGCATCTTGCAGCAGGTCTTCAAGTGAGGGTTAAAAGCAAAATTAGGCAAAGGGAAAATTGATGGAAACGGCCAAGGAATGTGGTGTTGGAATTTTCTCCTTATTGCTATAAGAGCGGAGTTTACAAATTTTGTGCGAAAAGTCAGTCAGCATTTGAAGATATGCTCAAACTGCAGTGTATCCCAGCAGTATGAATATTGGTTTATTTAACTTCAAGTAACCTTTGCATCCCCTTCTCTCTCTGCCCCTCCCCTACCCTAGTCCATTGTATTTATTTCACTGTCATTCTGTTGAGTTTCACTGTCTATATAATGCATCATCACTTCCCCGCAGCCAACAATGGACCATTGTGGGCTCCACCTTTCGTTGATCATCGCTGATTTTTGTTCATCTTCTTTCATTCATTTGTTCTATGTACCTTGTACCTTCTATATCTCTCGTTTCCCTTTCCCCTGACTCTCACTCTAAAGAAGGGCCTCAACCCGAAACGTCACCTATTCCTTTTCTCCAGATATGCTGCCTGACTCGCTGAGTTACCCCAGCTTTTTGTGTCTATATTTGGTTGTATCCTCTAGGAGGATGTCATAAGCTTTATATGACAACGTTTACTCTTGCTCCACTTTAATGGTTCCAATTAGAGTACAGGATCCTTGCACTGTGCAGAAAGGATACAGGGAAGAATGGAGTTTTTGCGCTGAAACGTGAAGGGGCAGAGGTGAATTTACCTCGCACTTTTCCACAGTGGGATGTCTGCCACACTCCGAGCCGTTCCAGGTCACAGCATGGACCCCCTCGTTGTCTCCGGTGCCTTCCTCCGTGGAGTAGCTTTTGGAATGGTTTCTATGGCGATGGACTCTGTTCTGGGCAAGGCTGAGCTGCTTACGAAGGGCCTGGTTTTCTTCCTCGACCTCTCGCACGCGCACCTCCAGGGATTCCCGCTCTCTCTGGTTGAACACATACCGAGGGCTATTCGCAGGGGCTTCGTAGGGAGTCAGTGCGACCGGCTTCTCATCTGCAACAAGGAACAAGACACGGAGAAGGTTACAGCAATGGGAAAATCAGCACAGGTCTGAAGAAGTGTCCCGACCCGAAACATCACCAAGCCATGTTCTCCAGAGACACATACACATACACACACACACACACATATATGTGTGTATATAATATACTGAACTTTTTTCCGTTATGTCTATTATGTTTACGCATTCTGTTGTGCTGCTGCAAGTGAGATTTTCATTGTTCTGTCCGGGACATCTGACAATACAACTCTCTTTATTCTTTATTCTTGATCTCTCCACCCCCTGTTTTAAACCCTGCTTATTTTTTCTGTTCCTTCCAATTTTCCTCCCTCTACTCCCAAATGATCAGTCCCCGGCGGAGGTCACAGTCCCCGCTGCTGTGTCCATTTCTTAGGCTAGAGTCTTCGCTGCAGTATGTAAGACCCTCTCCCCGACAAGAATTTCAGATCCCACCCAGGCTCTTTTTGGTACTCTTTTAATTTCTGCAGAAAAATAGATTTTTCTCTCAGAAAATGAAGACAAAATTGCAATAATTGGTTTAATTGGCCTGAGCCGCTGCTGTGAGAATCACTCTGGGTCTTTTCAGTCAGCAGACCCGAATTCCAACCCAGATTAAAGTGGGGAAAAAAAGGCCTTAATGATTGTAAAGATTCCAGTGTTCCGTTCAGTTTGTGATCAGACGGCAGATAAGCTCCCGTTATCTGATGTACTTCTTTGCATATCTTTTATTCATTGTTCTTTATCTCTGCATCGTCGTCTATATCTCTAATTCCCCTTATCCCTAACCAGTCTGAAGAAGTGGGTCTCGACCCGAAATGTCACCCAGTCCTTCTCTCCAGAGATGCTGCCTGTCCCGCTGAGTTACTCCAGCATTTTGTGTCTATCTTTATTAATAGATTAGTCTGCTCTCCTGGCTACTGCGCCTTATTCGTATAAACATTGTTTACTAATTAGTTTAGCTTTAGTTTAGAGATACAGTGTGGAAACAGACCCTTCGGCCCACCGAGTCCGCAACGACCCGCGATCCCCATACACTAATACTATCCTACACACACTCAGGATAATTTTACATTTTACATTTGTACCAAGTCAATTAACCTACAAATATGTATGTTGTTGGAGTGTGGGAGGAAACCGAAGATCGCAGAGAAAGCCCATGCAGGTCACGGGGAGAACGTACAAACTCCATACACCTGTAGTCAGGATCGAACCCAAGTCCCTGGCATTGTAAGGGTGTAGCTCTACCTCTGCGCCACCGTGACGTTGATAAAGTTATCAACCAATTTATCCCCTTTACTGAGCTGTATGCAAAACGAAAATGTCACTGTACGTCCGTACATGTGATCATAAAGGACCTTTGTCCATTGACCCCTGTGTGCTTTTATTTTATAAAATATTCTGCTCGTCACCTTCAATGGCCTGTCTCTGCCAGGGTTGTCTATTCCAAGACCACGTTAACATTCTCGCTCTTTCCTCACTGCTCAGCCCATCACGGGATGAGCTCCCCACCATCAAAGGGATCTACAGTAATCGCTGCCTCAAAAAGACAGCCAACATCACCAGAGACCCACACCACCCTGGCCACGCTCTCATCTCACTCCTGCCATCGGGACAAAGATACACGAGCCTGAAAACTGCAACGTTCAGGTTCAGGAGCAGCTTCTTCCTTACTACCATCAGGCTATTAAACACTACAATCTCCAAAAAAGCTCTGAACTATATAGACATGGAGGCATTGGTTTTGTCTTTTTGCACTATTATTGTTTGATTGGTTGATTGTATTTATATATAAACATGTGTGTATGTATATGTATATACACACACATATATATATGTGTGTGTGTGTGTGTATATATATTGCATTTTTTTGCTTATTATATTGTAAACAGAGCACTATTTTTACATATTCCGTTGTGCTTCTGCAAGTAAGAATTTCATTGTTCTGTTTGGGCCATATGACAATAAAACACCCTTGACTCTTGAAAACGAATCTCTTCATTCTTATACTTCAACTTTCTTCTCAAACATGTCTCCTTCCCCCACACCCACCGCCCCTTCTGTCGATCTTTCTCGTTTGCTCCAGCTCCTAGTTTCAACTTACCTGCAAACTTGAAATCAACCCCAATCGCCCAAGTCCAGTTCTTACACGCACTTCAGAAACAACGCTGCTTCCACTCTGAGTGAGAGCCAGCCCCTCACCATTACTCCCTGCATCATGCCACTATTTGGTAGTTTTCAATCCACACTGTCCAAGTCCTTTACTCCCATTGGGTCGTTAATCGTCTTTTTGCAGTACTTTATCAAGAGCCCTTTTGAACATCCACATTAACGGCAGCATTCTCATCAACCATCTTATTATTTTATTCAAAGGACTAAATCATTAGCCAAAAACATATTGTCTTCAACAAATTAATGCTGACTTTTTTTTATTAGCCCATACTTTTACAAGTGCCAATTAATTCTGTCCTGGATTACTGCTTTAAATGCTTCCCCATCACCTGCATGTAATTGCCAGTTTTATACCACTTCACTTCTCTGAACATAGGTTAACACTCATGCTCCTCTCAATCCTCTGGTACCATTCATCATTCCAGTGCCCAAGGTGTATTGGTAGCCTGCACAAGTACCGCTAAAATGTTTCACCTTTTCTTCCTTTAGAGTCTCTGCCATTAGAGACTGGGATGCGACTCATCCAGATCAGCTCCTGCTTATAACCAACCTGTTACAAACAGCGTCGTCATCCAGTTTTATGCAACATCCTGATTGCCTCCCCCTCCACTGATTTAATGGCAGGATCCAAGTCTCCAGGGAACAGAAGAAAGGTCTCGACCCAAAACGTCACCCATTCCTTCTCTCCAGAGATGCTGCCAGTCCAGCATCTTGTGTCTATCTTCGACATAAAGTACTGTCGATGCAAGGAACTACATATGCTGGTTTACAAAAAAAGACAAAACGTGCTGGAGTAACTCAGCGGGTCGAGCAGCATCTCTGGTGAGCAAGGATCGGTGACGTTTCGGGTCGGGACCCTTCTTCAGACATAAAATACAAATTTTCCATGTCTCCACAAAAATATATTTTCTTTGGTCACTGATCACCCAGTTCTTCCTCTGACTTTCTTATCTTTGAGCAATTAGTGAAAGGGTAAAGTTGCATTTATAGAATAGTTCTCAGGACATCCTAGACCATTTTACAGCACGGTTTAATACACCGTGTATTAGACGGTGTTCAAAGACGTCCTGTACTGAATACACCATCAGTGGGCAAATTCATTCCAATGATGAAGGATGACTGGAATATGAATTAAACAGGTGCAAGCGCAAATTCCTGCTCTGACAAAGGATCTTGGACCTGAGCTGTTAGCTCTGTTTCTCTTTCCACAGGGACTGCCTAACCCCATGAGTGATTCCAACAGTTTCCGAGTTCCAGTAGCAATTTTTCTTTTCCCGACTTCCACTTATATCTGTTTACTAGAAGAGCAAGGCAAGTGTAATCCACCTGAGTGGGGTGCCCATGCAACACTGCCAGGACAACAGACTTTCATGGTCAGCTCAGGATCCCTGCACTTCCAACAACTGGGAGATTGGCACGGTGGCGCAGCGGTAGAGTCGCTGCCTCACAGCACTTGGCATTGCCAGAGAACCCGGGTTCGATCCCGATTACGGGTGCTGCCTGTACTGAGTTTGCACGTTCTCCCCATGACCTGCGTGGCTGTTCACCAAGATCTTTGGTTTCCTCCCACAATCTAAAGACGTATAGGTTTGTAGGTTAATTAGCTTGGTATAAGCATATCTCTAGTGTGTGTCTTAAAGTACGGGCTTTGTTGGTCGGTGCAGACTCTGTGGGACAAAGCGCCTGTTTCCCCGCTGTATCTCTAAACTAAACTGGTACTTGAAAATGGCATTTCTGTGTACTGACTCAAGTGTACCACTGCTATACACTAGTACTGTATCTGAGATGCCTATCTAAGATGTATCTAAGTACTTATGTATAGTGTTACTTGTACTGAGCTATATACTGAAATGAATTTTACTGAACCTCGGTACACGTGACCAAAAGTCTCATAAAGCTTCTTTCAGAGGGTCTGGAGTCAGTGAGGAACCCATGCTGTATCAGCCAAGTAGGTATGTTGCAAAACTTACCTTGAGCGTCGCTGCAGTTCTGCCGCTCCCCGTGTGCGCGACTTTGGCGCCTTTCATAGGGGGGCGGGCTTAAAGGTCCGTTTTTCCACAGGCAGGACAAATCGATCAATGTCGGGCGATTTGGTTGCGGAAGAAAAATCGCTCCGACATTTCATGAATGAAGGTATTTTTAAATTACTCTAAATTATTTATTAACTAGAGTAATTTAAAAATCACCTTCAAAAGCCGTGAGCACCGACAACCGGAAGGATTTTGCGTAGGGGAGAAGAAAAGGTAAATAGTTTATTTTTATATTAAACGTTGTTTTTTCGGGAGGCTTTAATAATATTTTTGTGTTGCGAAATGGGGTCCTAAAAAATCTATGAACAAACAGTATTTTTCCTCCCGACTTCACCGCTATCCGCAACGTTCCAATCCACCGCATTCCACTAAAACCCACTCGCTAGTTGATTTAAATGGCCATTAATTTACAGGAATCAAACACTAAATTCCTTCCATTTGGCCCAGAAATTCATGAAAATGAGATTTAAAAATTATGTTATATTGTGGATTATTGTGTGAATGTTATTTGGACACTTAGGCAATTTAAAAAAAGTTTATCTTTTCTAAAGAAATGGATAGATGTTTAGATCTACTCATTGAATTTTGTAATTAGCTACAATTAGATAACTAACTAATTTCATTTCGGAGTCACGTGAGTGACTTCGTGAAGAGCCCGCCGGCGCGCATGCTCGACATATATCGTCGTAACGCGTTGCTGCGACGGCTGGCGGTGGAGCGCGCTCCTCGCCAGCCCTTCAGAAGGGGCCACGGAGGTGAGTATTCCACCTTTAGTTGGTGGTCCTTGTTGCCTGATTATGTCTTGCAGCAAGGACATGGATGGGAGTTCGAAGGGCCGGAGGACGTCAGGACGAGTTCGCCGGTCAACAGTTCCGGGGCCTTTTCCATCGGCAGTACCTGCAGCGCAGGCCGGGACTCAGGCGGAGATGTGGGTAAGCCCTGTGTTCACAGGTCCAGATCCGCCAGCACACCACAGCTCGGAGGAGTTCGGTGACCCTGCCATGGCAGTCAGGTTGTCAGCGGGCTCGCTGGCGACCTCGAGCAGGGCATGTGCCGTTGCACGGCCTGTTCCACTCAGCCCTCCGAGAAGGGGGAGGGGAGGAGCCCAGAAGCCTAACCCTGTTAGGGCTAAGGCATTGCCTGTCGCGGAGGAGCGGTCAGGTTCCAGGGCGAGACCCGGGGCGGCTGTGAGGTCCAGCCGGCACACCCCGACTCTCGACGCCGGGACGGGTCGGTTGAGTCGGGTCTCGTCGCGGTCGCCGAGCCCCCCATGGATGGGTGGGCGGCACCATGCGTCGGCAACGTCCACGATGTGGGCAGCCGGCAAGACTGCGCGGGCCCCAGGCAGCCATGCTTCGGCTGGTGCCGACACCTCGCCGCATGTGCCCTTAGTGGCAGCGGCTTCAGCTCTCGCTAAACGGAGGCGATTGAACACGCCCGCGCAGGAATCGCGCAGTTTCGCCTCGGCGGCTGTTAGCGACAACTACCGGCACCGGCAGGGCCTCGACGAGGTGCGGGCCGATGACAGGAGCCCGGTTTTCTTTTCAGAGCCGGAGGACTCCGACCACCTGAGTGTTCAGGGTGAAGGGCGTATTGACCGTATGGAGCGGCTGCTGGAGCTCCTGCTTCAATGACGAGCTACTAAAGCGTCAACAACAGCAGGGCAGCAACAGGCACAGGGCGTCTTCACCAACATCTACTATCAGCCTGGAGCAGCACGAGGATCCCGTACCACCTCCGGTGGAGGTGCCAGCGGAGGAACTTTTGGATGTGGCGACCAAATTCGCGGCCCCACATACGGCTGGTCTTCCTCTCAATTCAAAGCTGGCAGCCACAGTGGACTTTCTTAATAATCAGGTGCTGCAGGAAGAAGTCCTTATCCAGGCTATGAGCCGTCACAAGGCTCCATCAAACTGCAACTCCCTCAACATGCCTGTGGTCAATACGCCAATATGGGGCAACATCAGTGCGGCTATCCGTCAACAAGAGCTACAATTGCAGCGGATCCTGAAACTCCTCACGGCCGGTATTACCGCCTTTGCGCGGTCGGTGGACGAGGACGAGCTGAATTTGGACCAGGAAGATGCTCTGGCCTTATTGTGCGCGACCCAGCACGAAATCAACGGGTTTCGCAAAAACAGCATCCGCCCAGCACTCAACCCGAAGTTTGCAGGATTGTGCAAACCACCGCCGCCGCCGCCGCCCCGTCAGCTCTTTGGTGAGGACCTCTCGAAGAGAGTCAAAGAGCTTGACGAACAAGCCAAAACGGTGGGGATCATGCGCTCTAAGAGTGCCCCCACACCGTCCGGCTCAAAAGCTCCATACATTCGCTCACGAGGGTCGGCCAGGGCCTCGACGAGGACTCACCCTCTAGCTCCACAACGACAACAACACCAGAACCAGCACCAAGGGTCTTTTTTAGGACAGGGTCGGCAGAGACCTTTTTGGAAATCGAAGACGCCGCGCCCTCAAGCCAACCCAGCACCTCCACGGCCACCCACACGTGTCAAGGACCGCCGGTAACCACGGAGGTGAGGGGGTCTGGTTCTCTCTTTTCTCTCTGTTTCACTTCCCATGTTGGTGGTCGTTTACGGTTGTTTTTGGATGCATGGGGTAATTTTACTGGTGATGAGTATGTGTTGCGGAATATTCAGGGGCATAAAATTGAGTTTATTAATGGCGACATTCCTCCATCCCAGCACATGCCTGGTCGTACGTTCAAATTGTCTGCTGCAGAACAGGCAGCAGGTTATAAGGAAATTTTAAGTCTGGTACAGAAGGGTGTGATTGAGAAAACGGTGCATGAGCCAATTGAATTTGTTTCGAACATATTTACTAGACCTAAGAAGGATGGAGGCTGTCGTGTCATCATTGATCTAACCCGTTTGAATACGTTTGTAACATATACTCATTTTAAAATGGATACGTTTGTAACAGCCAAATCATTGATTTCTCATGGCTGCTTTATGGCATGCATTGATTTAAGGGATGCATATTATTCAGTATCCATCCAGAAATATGATAGAAGGTTTTTGAAATTTATCTGGATGGGGCAACGTTGGCAGTATAAGGCTTTGCCTAATGGGCTCACTACAGCCCCTAGATTGTTCACTAAATTGGTGAAGCCAATCATGGCTTATTTGAGACAAAGACATCATATAGTTATGGCCTATTTAGATGATGTCTTTATTGTGGGCCACACCCTGCATTTGGCTGAACAGGGTGTTGCAGCTGCTGTCAATATATTTCAACAATTAGGATTCATTGTCCATCCAGAGAAATCGAAGTTCTGCCCTGCCCAGGTAATTAATTACCTAGGGTTCACGGTGAACTCAATGAGTATGAGAATAACTATACCAATTAACAAAATTGAGGAAGTCACTCAGGTGTGCAGAGATTTAATTGGCACCAATATACCATCGATTCGGCATACAGCCACAGTAATTGGCAAGCTAGTGGCTTTGTTTCCGGCAGCACGATATGGGCCTTTGCATTATCAGAATTTGCAAAGAGCTAAAATTATTGCGTTAAAACGGAACGCTGGTCATTACGATCGATCAATGCAGCTGCCGTCCGAAGCGATAACTGAGTTGCAATGGTGGGTGTGTCACATTAGCAACTCATTTAAGCCTGTTAGGGAGGCTAATCCGGTGGTATATTTACAGACTGATGCAAGCTCCAATGGCTGGGGAGCTACTGATAATTGCTCTAGTTGTGGGGGTAGATGGGACACCCTTGAGGCATCGATGTTGTTGACTCAAGGGATTAACTATTTGGAGTTGCTGGCAGCATTCCACGGACTTCGTGCATATTGTTCCAAGCTTGTTGGAGCACACGTCCGTCTCCAAATAGACAACACCACAGCTGAGGCATATTAAACCATATGGGTGGTACCAGGTCAGTTTCGTGTGACAAATTGGCTAACTCAATTTGGCTCTGGTGTGTTCAAAGAGACATTTGGATTTCAGCTACCTATTTGCCAGGTGAGCTTAATACTGTGGCGGACACCAGGTCACGCAAATTTAATGACAACATTGAATGGATGTTGCATCCTGAGATTTTTTCTAAAGTCACAGCCAAATTTGGTAAACCGGACATTGACCTTTTTGCGTCACGGTTAAACCATCAGGTACCAGCCTACGTTTCATGGGAACCAGATCCTGGGGCAATAGCGCTAGATGCATTCTCGCTGGACTGGGGGAATTGGGTTTTCTATGCCTTCCCTCCGTTTTGCCTCATCAGTCGGGTATTGGGAAAGATTCAGGCAGATGCTGCCAAGGGCATCCTTATTGTACCCGACTGGCCCACACAGCCTTGGTATCCGGTGGTCTTTGACATGCTCAACGAACCTTGGGTCCTTTTGAAGGGTTGCCCACAATTGGTTACTCACCCTGTCTCAGGGGAGCCGCATCCCTGCCATGGCTATTTAAATTTGTTGGCTTGCAGGTTCTGAACAGGCCGTTAGTCCAATACGGCCTCTCGGCTCGGACCATGGATACCACCAGGGCGTCGTGTCGAGAGTCTACAAGGCGAAGATACCGCTTGCATATTAAGAAGTGGGAAGCCTACTGCAGCCGCTCTCGCATCACGTACGATGACGTGACAACAACCGACGTCCTGGAATTCCTCGCGGGGTTGCACCATGATGAACACTTAAGTTACAGTGCCATCAACAGCGCCAGAAGTGCGCTATCGTTCTACCTCAGTTGGAGGTAGGATCCAACAGGCTAGTGTCCAGACTCATGCGGGGTATATTCAATATGAATCCGCCTATACCACGCTATAATATCACCTGGGATGTCAGGGACGTATTAACCCTGCTCAGGACGTGGTCTCCCATGGAAGGGCTCCAACTGGACCAACTCACCATGAAGCTGGTGATGTTACTAGCGCTGACTTCAGCTCAGAGGGTACAGACACTACACAAACTGCGTGTTGACAAAATGACAGCTACCCCTACAGAAGTAGTCTTTTTCGTTGACGAGCTACTAAAGCAGCATAGACCTGGGTGCACAGGGCTGCAGCTGAAGTTCCCGGCATACCCCGCAGATGCTAGGCTATGTTTAGTCTCACATATCCGCCACTATGTCAAAGTGACGGCATGCATCAGAGGAATGGAGAGATACCTGCTTGTCACTCACAAGAGACCTCATCATCGAGTGACAGTCCAGACGATATCCATGTGGCTTCCAGTCGTCTTGGGTAAGTCAGGTATCGACACTAATGTGTTCAAGTCTCTTTCCACCAGGGCTGCATCGACGTCAAGGGCGAGGGTCATGGAGGTGCCCAAGGACCAAATTCTCGCCACAGCAGGATGGGCTAATGAAGCTGTGTTCCAGCGTTTTTATAACAAGCCTGTTGCTGCTCCTCTACGGTTCGCAGAAGCCGTGCTGAATGCAGGTCACGAACGTGGAGATGTCCCCGCATGAGGGGTTTTGTTTGTTGTTAATAACTCTGCTCTTGTTTTGCAGTATGAACTATTGAGCAAGTTTGTTCCTCCCATCCATCCCTGGTAGTGGTGTGTCAGCATGGACGTGGTCCAGGGCGTGTAATCACAGAAGCTTTGAAGTCTTCACGAAGTCACTCACGTGACTCCGAAATGAAATAGTAAGATTGAACGAGAACTTACCAGTTCGAAGGTTGATCTTTATTTCATGAGGAGTCGAAGTGAGGGATTTCGTGCCCTCCTCGCCCAACCCTCAATCACCTTCATCTGGTAATCTTAGTCAATTCAATCATACTATGCGAAGTCATTTCTATTGTTGGTTCTGTGATTCCACGCCGCTACTTTGAAGTATGTCGAGCATGCGCGCCGGCGGGCTCTTCACGAAATCCCTCACTTCGACTCCTCATGAAATAAAGATCAACCTTCGAACTGGTAAGTTCTCGTTCAATCTTACTATTATATGCTTTAATTTCAGGTCATCCAAGTAAGATTGTTTCATATTTGTTTCAGAATGCTTCAATCTATAATAACTGAAAATCTCATTGACCTCTTAATTTTTAAGAAAGTTATGGGCTTTTAACTTTTCCAGATCACAGCTTTTGAGTTAAGTCAATTGAAAGGCAATGGGGAGCAAGATGCTAATTTCAGAGTATGAAAATGGCCATAACTTTCTTAATACTGAAGATATGAAAGTAAAGTAGGTGTCAAATTAAACTTCTTTTTATGCGTTATCTGATGGGATAAATTGCAGACTTGATTTTTAAAATCTCAAAATTTTGTAACATTGCTAAGCCAAGGACAGCGATCTCTCCCTGAATGACAGCAGTAGATCAGATACCTATTCAGGGCAATCTAATCGCCTTAGTGAAGCAAACGGTTAATTCCAGATTTATTTAGAAGCATAGAAGGAGCACTGTGGTGCAGCCGGCAGAACTGCCGCCTCACAGCTCCAGAGACCCGGGTTCAATCCTGACTACGGGTGCTGTCTGTACGGTCTGTAGATTCCTGTACTAAAAAACTGTGACCTTATCCATGCTCCTCGTGATTTTATAAACCTCTGTAAAGTCATCCTTCAGCTCCATGGTGAATCTGGGGAATTCTTTGGTACAGAGGGCTGTGGAGGCTAAGTCAGTGGATATATTTAAGGCAGAGATAGATAGATTCTTGATTAGTACAGGTGTCTGAGGTTATGGGGAGAAGGCAGGACAATGGGGTTAGGAGGGAGAGATAGATCAGCCATGATTGAATGGTGGAGTAGACTTAATGGGACGAATGGCCTAATTCTACTCCTATCATTTATGAGGGAAATAAAAGTCCCAGCTCGTGTACTCAAGACCCTCTAATCACAGTAACTTCCTCCTGAATCTATTCCGTACGTCTTCCAGCTTAATAGCTGGGAAACCAGAACTGTGCACAATACTTCTCTTGCGATCTCACTGGTGTCTTGTACAGTTGCCACATGATGCCTCGACACTTGTCGGCAATGTCTTACAGATGAGGGCACGCATGCCACGTGTCTTCTGCACCACCCTGTCTATCTGTGTCACCATTCTCCCTCACTGAAGTTCAGTTATGATGAAACTGCAGTTCTTAAGGACATAATTACACTTATTAGTGCGTGTTTTATCTTTTTGCAAAAATCTAATAAAGTTGAATTTTAATAAAACATTAGTTATGATATAGTTATATGGTGAGAATAATGATATCATGAATTTTCTAAAGGGTAGTCTTTGCGGAATCCAAATGCAAAACGCTAAATAATTCTGATTGTCAAGCTGTGTTAATACTGAAGTATACTAGAACTGAAAACAAATTAACTGGATTCTCATTAAAAGTTGTGATCATTAAAATTCCAATCATAAGTGTAATTTAAACCTCTGACTAGCAAGTTCTTATAAGATTTCATAGAGATTCATGCAGTCACATGCAGCTTAATTTTCCTCATATAAAAAATACTTGCTTCGACATAGCACCCTACATTTTGGATGTGAGCATGTGAGCAGTGCAGTGGCGCCGGAGGTAGAGCAGCTGCCTCCTGCCTTTGTGGAGTTTGCACGTTCTCCCTGTGACTGTGTAGGTTTCTTACGGGTGCTCCCACATCCCAAAGACAATGGAGGTTTGTAGGTTAATTGGCCTCTTGTAAAATCGCCCCCAGTAAGTAGGGAGTGGATGCTGGTGAGATAACAAAGATGTCGGGTGAATGGGTGATCGCTAGTTGACATGGACTTGTCAAAGTCAAGTCAAAAGAGTTCATTGTCATGTGTCCCTGACAGGACAATGAAATTCTTCTTTGCTTAGCACAACAGAACAGACATGGTGGGCTGAAGCACCTGTTTCCACGCTGCATCTCTAAATAGTTCAGAGAAAGTTTACTCGAGTGATGTGCAGAAAGGAACTGCAGATGCTGGTCTACACCGAAGATAGACTTTTTGCAACTAAATTTAAAGTGGCACTTTCTTCCCAATAACCCTCTCTGGCTAAACCCCTTCCTTCACCACCTCCAGTTTAATATTTGGAAGTTGGAATATTTTGGAAGACCAAGTAACCAAGAACCAAGAACCAAGATAGACACAAAGCGTCTCGATCAGAAACGTCACCTATTCTTTTTCTCCAGACAAGCTGCCTGATCTGTTGTGTTACTCCAGCGTTTTGTGTCCACCTTCTGAAACAGGGAATGGGTGGGTGATAAATTGAGGGAAGTCTGGGAAGGTTGGGCTGGTATCCGCTGGAGCTTAGGAGAGTTGGAGGTAACTTAATTCAAGCATAAGATCCCGTGGGGTCTTAACAGAATGAATGTGGGAAGAATGTTGCAGTGGAATCTAGAACAACAACTTAAAATTACAAAGCCACCCATGTTGGGCACTTATTTTGTGACGGTCAGGAGTCTGTGGAAACCTCCAAGAACAGTGGAAACAGAGACTTCTGAATATCGTTCAGGTAGAAATAGATGGACGCTTGATAACCAGGGAGATGCGTAGAAGACGAGTATATAGAAGAGTAAATCATTAGTTTAGTTTAGCTTAGAGAGACAGTGCAGAAACAGGCCACCGAGTTTGCATTGACCATGATCCCAGCATGTGAACACTACCCTACACACATTGGGGATGATTTAACATTTACACCAGGCCAATTAACCTACAAACCGGTATGTCTTTGGAGTGTAGGAGGAAACCGAAGACCTGGGAGAAAACCCTCGCAGTTCACGGGGTGTAGGTACAAACTCTGTACGGACAAGTAGCCGGTGAGTCAGGATCGAACGCGGGTCTCTGGCGCAGTAACGCAGCTGCTCCACCTTGCTGCTGTTGGGTGGATTTATTTTCCATTGGTCGATTAGCTCATTCAAACAACAACAAACCATCAGCATTGTCACAATGTTGAGGCCCTTCTGCCCATTGAGTCCGTGCTGACCCGCGATCATCCCGTGCACTAACATACTGGGGACTGTTTTATAATTTTACCAAAGACAATTAACCTACAACGCTGTACGCCTTTGGAGTGTGGGAGGAAACCGGGGCATCCGAGAAAATCCATGCAGTCACAGTACAAACTCCACACCGACAGCACCTGTAGTCAGGATCGAACCCGGGCCTCTGGCACTGTAAGGCAACAACTCTTCCCCTGTGCCGCCTTGATCTGTTCACGCCGATCGAAATGCTAGTAAATCCTGACCCTAAGAATGCCTTCCATCAACTTGCCCACCATTGTTGTGAAGCCCATTAGCCTGTCTCGACCTTCTTAAACACCGTGCAGCACTAGCCACCCTCCACCCAGGGCTTGGCATTCTTTACATTGTTGTAATGATCGCTTTATTCTTTACATTGTTCACTTTATTCTTCCTTTTACAGTTCACTGCCAATACTAGTAACTTATTTATCCTCAAATACCTGTCCAAGGCTCACAGAATTCACCCACTGAGCCTCTTTGAAGTCTTTTGTTATGATTTTTGCATCATAAGGTTTGTTTTAAGGCAATACCTAGCTCCATCTTAGAAAGGGTTCTTTGTTTGAATTAGAAGCAATCCATTCCCATGGCTGCGGCCCTGTCTGACAGCCCTTGTCATTCACTGAAAAGACTCATTCTCATTGAGTATAATCTTTCTAATGCATGATTACTGCCTGCAAACCTAGGCCTTTAATCCTCCTTCTGCTCCATATTCAGCAGTAAACCTTCAAAGAGCACTCAGTCCTGCTGTGCGTGTGTGATTTTAATGCTCTCAGAAGGAAAGTTCTCTGGAACTTCACGAACCTTACAATTAAAGTTCAGCCAAGTTAACCAACACAGATGGGACCGACTAATTGGCAACATCTTTAAATTTAAAAATGGCTTTATCAGGAAACTGTGCCAACCATCCCCTGCCACCTTCACATCACGACCCGTCCTCCTGCTAAACACACCCCCTCCGATTAGTTTTATTGATATGTTCTCAAAACTCCAACCCAATACAAAGCAGAGAAAGGATGAGTCCCACAAGGGGGGGGTGAGTGGTGGCAGATGGAGGAAGCCAGATACGGCAGACGCAAGTGAAGGGCCATTAAAGGCCATTCGAACTCGGAGAATGTCCGTAGTGGGTCCGTAGGAGTTCGTGGATGTCTCGTAGCAGCTCGTATGAGTAAAAAGTAACCATTTTTTCATCACGAGGATTTTTTAGTTCGTGGACATTTTTCACAGTGTTGAAAAAACGTCATGAGTTTACCAGATTTCCCGAGTACCTACCGTTACTCGTATGAGCTGCTACGAGACATCCACAAACTCCTACGGACCCGGTTCGGACATTCTCCGAGTTCGAATCAGGGGAAAACTCGGGAGAACTCTTGAATTACCTCGTACAGTGGGGCAGGCACTTAAGAGTGAACTGGGGGTCTTACCTGCCGCGCTCTCAATGTCGGCTGCGGGAGGCACAAAGTCTGAATGTGGCCGGATGAGGAGAGGGACGACGGTTCACCGGACAATCCGGACGGAGGCGACGGATGGAGGCCCTGCAGAAGCTTGGGGCTCACTTGGATCGGGCACCGCTCCAGACGACCGAGTGCACGGACCGGACTGGAATTTGAAAATTGCGCCAAAACCTGGCGACTCTTGCACGCGGAATCAGTGGCCTATTTCTCCACACTTTGTCGCAATGGGGGATTGTGCTTAGGTATGGAAATACTTTACTGAACTGTACACAAAAAAAGAATGTTGCTGTATGTCTGTACATGTGATAATAAGGAACCATTGATTGAACCATTGAAGAGAAAAAAACCTCCACACACAGGCACAGAGGTCAGGATTGAAATCAGGTCACTGGGATTATTAGGCCGCAACTTTCCTAGCTGCAGCACTGTGCAGCCCGAGGCACGCATTTCAGCATTTTATTCCCAAGAGGCAGCCATTCCCATTCTCTTTGATAACTCAGCTTATTCAATAAGTAAACCCAGCACGTGGAAAATCACAGGCTTCATCTTCAGATTATGTGGCGTAGCCAGGACATTAACGTCAACCCTGTCTGTACATAGTCCCTCGAGTGAAGAGAATATCAGCTGACATCTTGGTCTGATGCCTCAGCTCACGAGCGTTAATGTAGGATGCAGCGGGAGAGTGGGTCGAGACTGAAGGAGGGTCTCGACCCGAAGCATTACCCATTCCTTCACTCCAGAGGTGCTGCCTGCCTGCCCCGCTGAGTTGCTCCAGCAATTTCTGCCTCTCTTCAGAGAAGATTATTAGGTTGCTCCAATCAACATATAATTTGGTAGTTTAAACTCAATTTCAAAAGCCTGGAAATGTTATAGAAACATAGAAATTAGTTGCAGGAGTAGGCCATTCGGCCCTTCAAGCCCGCACCGCCATTCAATATGATCATGGCTGATCATCCAACTCAGTATCCCGTACCTGCCTTCTCTCCATACCCTCTGATCACCTTAGCCACAAGGGCCACATCTAACTCCCTCTTAAATATAGTATTAAATTATGCAGAGGAGAGGGGAAGAAGAATAATGTGTAATGGAAGGTGATGGCAGGGATTTCAAAGTGACAATAATGGTGAGACTCTCAGTTAAGTATTACTGAGGCCAGTGCCACAGCAGTAGAGTTGTTGCCTTAAGGGCCCCGTCCCACTAGACGATTTCTTTAGGCAACTGCTGGAGACTACGACAATGGAATTCACCAAAGTCAGCACTGGGAACAACCTACGTCACCTGGCGACAACGTACATCATCCTGGTGACAACCTATGCCAAACTGGCGACAACTTATGACAACCTACGACAGCACCTACGTCAGAAGACAAGCTATGGCAAGCCCACGGTCGCCGGCTGTCGCCGAAAGGTTTTGAACATTTCAAAATCCAGCGGCGACCAGAAAAAAGCATTGACTCTTTGGGCGATTGAGGATACTACTCACGACCATACAGGCGACAGACCGTGAGGCGACAGCCTACTGGCCGGCAGTCGCCTAAAAATAGCCTTAGTAGGACAGACCCTTTACAATGGCAGAGACCCGGTTCGATCCTGACCTCAGCTACTTTCTGTATGGAGTTTGTACGCTGTAATCAGCCCGAGATTAAAAACCCTTGTAATGTCAGAAATGTTCTTGCACAAATCACCTTGGCTTCAGCCTCCAATTACTATTTTATTTTGGCAAAGTGAGCCAATTAGCAGTCGCTAATTGAAAATAAGTTAATTTATTTTAAATAACAATCCTCCTTTCAGTACAGGAAGTGAGTTCTGGGAAGAAACACGAGGAGAAAGCAAAAGAAGACAGGTCCATAAACAGCTTTGGCCAACCTCAAAGGTCACCACTAATTATGTTCGGTTAGAAATACAGCAAGTTTAAAATCTCTCAAGGACACAAAGGGCGGTGGGTGTATGGAACGAGCTGCCAGAGGTGGTAGTTGAGGCCGGGACTATCCCAATGTTTAAGAAACAGCTAGACAGGTACACTGATAGGACAGGTTTGGAGCGATATGGACTAAACGCAGGTAGGTGGGACTTGTGTACCTGTGACATGTTGGCTGGTGTGGGCAGGTTGGGCTGAAGGGCCTTTTTCTACACTGTACGACTGTGGCTCTATGCCATAAGGGGGTCTGGGGATAAGGAAGTATTAGCAGGAGAGATACAGAAAAAAGGGCAAATGTTGCTTCTGAAAGATTATGAAGAAAATAATTTAGATTAAAGACTTGCTTGGTTGTTTCAGGGTTAAGCTGGATCAGCAAATGTCTGGCAGGAATTCTGCACAAATGGGCTTCGACGTAGTCAAGGCAGCCCTGGAAAGTGAGAAATTGTACACTACAAATTGTGCACAAAATCTGAATTCCAGAAAGAGTGGGTGCCTTATGCCAAACCTGCCCACCTCCCGAGCAAAATCATGAGCAAAGCCCACCCTGAGGTAAGACCAGACAGATAAACTGCGATCCACAAAATAGGGGGATAGTTGTGGAGGTGGCTTGGACCCGTTTATTTATGAGATGCCCTTTCGTCTTTGCTTTGTTAGAAGCTTATATAGATATGGTGTGTTTGTGAATACATTCACTGATGTACTTGGAGAAGGTATCCTCAGTGGTTGCATTATGACCTGGTATGGCAATACCAAAGCACAGGAAGGCAAGAGGCAAAAGGCAAGAGAGTGGTGAACTTAGACAGGTCCACCATGGGCACAGCTCTCCTCTCCAACCAAAGCTTTTGTGATGCGCATCCTCATGAAGGCAACGTCTAAGAGCTGGGAACCAATTCAAGTGTGGGCAGTTGAGGCTTGGAGCAACCTCGGGGCCTGCTGCTGTTGACTGCTGTATTTAAAGGGGATGACAGAACAGAACATGCAGGAGTGCTACACACCTACTTTTATAATGGTGGCCTCCTCAGCAATGCGAAGCAAAGTGGAAATCTCCAGACCTCAGTGTGCAAACCGACTGACTATACTATTGTACGTAGACACAAAATGCTGGAGTAACTCAGAGGGACAGGCAGCATCCGTGGAGAAATTAAATGGATGCTGTTTCAGGTCTAAAGAAAGGTCTCGACCCGAAACGTCACCCATTCCTTCTCTCCAGAGATGCTGCATGTTCTGCTGAGTTACTCCATCATTGTGTCTCTAAAATTCGAATTAAACCAGCATCTGCAGTTCTTTCCTACACATTTTGTTGACTATACCATTGAGTTTAGTCGAAGGGAAACGCTTTGTCCATCTGAATTATACGTGGTGAAAGGGATTAGAGGAATGACTTCCTTCCCAAGGAAGCTGGCCATTACTAACTTGTAAATAAATTAGCAGTCCTCCAACCTCCCAGAAGCGGGGTCATTGTCATTGTTAGAAAAGGGGTCAATGCAGATATGGAGAGGTATGGAGGGGGCAAGTGGACCCATGACAAGTGAGGAGGTGTTAAAGGGGTAGGGGAAATGGGACAAGAGGTGGGCAAACAGCGAGACCAAGGGATGGGAGAGAGGGGGGAAGATGGGGTGGTTTGGCAAAGTTCTCAGGTTGATATGAACAGATTCAACTGCCTTAAAATATAAATCTGGTTGGTTTTGCACACGCCACTGCGGTAGAAATAGATAAGTTACTGGAGGGGAATTAAAACCAATCAAACTAATTTTGGGTTTGTAAAATGAGATGTGTTGGAATTTATTTGGCTGTTTAAAAATGAAGCCCATGTGTTTAGATGAGCTTGAGATTTGTCTGAACATTATTAGTCCCTTGCTATCAAGACCGAACGTCGATAGCTGAGTGTGAAACATGTTCAGACAGGGGGAATGCGTGCCTTCATCACAAATCAAGCAAGCACATCACTTACTCTAAATGGTTCACATTCTGAGGAAACGCAAGATGACAAGAGCCTGGTGAAAAGTTCATAAAGTGACATTCACCAGGCTAGTAACTTGTTCCCAGCAAATTCGGCCACAACGGCCAACAATGTCCCAGCTACCCTAGTCCCACTTGCCTGCGCTTGGTTCATAACCCTCCAAACCTGTCCTATCCATGCACCTGTCCAACTGTTTCTTAAATGATGGGATATTCCCAGCCTCAAATACTTCCTCTAGCAGCTTGTTCCATACACCCACCACACTCTGTGTGAAAAAGTTACCCCTCGGATTCCTATTAAATCTTTTCGCCTTCTCCTTGAACCTATGTCCTCTGGTCCTCGATTCCCCTACTCTGGGTAAAAGACTACCCGATCTATTCCCCTCATGATTTTGTAAACCTTTATAAGATCCCCCCTCATCTTCCTATGCTCCATGAAATGGAGACCCAGCCTACTCAACCTCTCCCTATAGCTCACACCCTCTAGTCCTGGCAACATCCTCGTAAACCTTTTCTAAACCCTTTCAAGCTTAACAATATCTTTCCTATAACATGGTGCCCAGAATTGAACACAATATTCTAAATGCTGTCTCACCATCGTCTTAGACAACTGCAACATGACCTCCCAACTTCTATACTCAATACACTGACTGATGAAGGCCAAAGTGCCAAAAGCTTCTCTGGAGAGAAGAAACGGGTGACGTTTCGGGTCAAGACCCTTCTTCAGACTCGACCAGAAATGTCACCCAATCCTTCTCTCCAGAGTTGCTGCCTGTCCCGCTGAGTTACTCCAGTATTTTGTGTCTATGTAAGATTGTCCCAACCCTGGTTTAATCCATAAGATATAGTTGCAAGCTTCAGGCATTCAACAATAGAGAATACAATGTAATTCATTGCCACGGCCACCTTGACAGGCCCTGACAATGTCGAAGAACTTTCTCATGTTATAATTGTGGTTACAGCAGTGGGAATTTTCAGTAGGTTATTCTAGCACTTAGTGTATTTTTGTGAATTAGCCAGCACCTGCAGTTCTATGTTTCGAACAATCTATTCGCAAAGTGCAGCACAGTGGTGCAGCTGGTAGATGCTACTGTTATACTACTGCTTCACAATGCCAGTGATTCAGGTTATATCCTGAATGAATGGATGAATGAATTAATTAATTAATTAATTGGTGCTTTATTGTCACATGTGACGAGTCACAGTGAAATTCTTTGTTTTGCATACCCAAGGTGTATGACGCCGACAAAGTTACAAATTATCCCACGCCTGCTGCCTGTGTGGAGTGTGCGCGTTCTCCCTGTGACCTTGTGGGTTTCCTCCGGGTGCTCCAGCTTCCTCCCCTATCCCAAAGACATTCATGTTTGTAGGTTAATTGGCTTGGTATAAATGTAAATCGTTCCTGGCGTGTGTAAGATAGTGTTAATGTGCGGGGATCGCTGGTTGGTGCGGATCTGGTAGCCCGATGGGCCTGTTTCCACGCTGTATCTTTCAATTAAATTCAACCAAACTCAACGTACTGCCGAAAAGCCCATCAATTATTTCATTTTCAAGTTGAATGCATCAGCCTGGCCAATGCTGTGAAACATCATCAATTGGTATCTGGTTCTAAAGCCGAATAAAACTTCCTCAAAGCTGGAAGATATTAGGGAAGATGAGAATTACTTCCTTCAAAAGACACTGAGCTGTGAAAGCTTCAAGCTCATTGTTTGAGAAACAGTGAAACAGCAACATTAATTCCAGTCTCACCTGCCAGAGATACAATTACCATTTTGCCAAAAGGAATCAATAGCCAATTTAGAGGCTATTATGAAAGATTACATTAATACAATCATTCCAAGTGCAAGGAATTTTCTCCATCTTAAACCTTGCAGAGCTTTCCTCCAACATAGTTTGACATAACTCAATGGCGACATTAATGTAGTTTTATCCTTGTGACCTTGGTAACTTCTCAACAAGTTCCAGCACCTTGCTTTTAAGACAATACTCAAAACCCAAGCACTTAATACAGACTGGCACTCCATTGCAGTTCTGCGTGGAGTCATAGAGCTGTACAGCAGGGAAACAGGCCCGTCAGCCCACCTTGTCCATGCTGACCAAGTTGGCACACCGGGCTGGTCCCATTTGCCTGCATTCGGCCCGTACCTATCTCAACCCTAACTATCCATTATTCTGTCCAAATATATTTTAAAAGTCGTCAATGTATCTGTAGGTTGATTATTTCCTACTAACCAAGTTAGTAGTTGCTCCGCCTAATATGTGATTTATATTACCAAGAGCTTGCTTACGTAATTCAGTCTGAGTAGCTGCTAGTTACTATAATGTCCTGCAGACCAATACTGTAAGTGGACTTTAATAAATATGTGTTGTATCTTGACCTGTGTACGACTCGACTCATTACATGGTGTCAGAAGTGGGAAGCTTATGTAACTTCTGTGGGCCGCTCATTCGAGATATGGACTCTGTTCTTCGAGTGAAATAGCTGGTCACATGCCTGGTCTTGCTTTCCTTTACGGTGCCAGGTTCTTCAAAACAGCTCTAGATTCCATCAGCATGTCTCAAGCTTCTAGCTTTTTCTAGTCAGCAATTTTGAACTTTTTCTTTTCCCGGTTTCATTGTCTCTATTGCATGTCTGATAACTCTGGAGATGTCTACTTTCTTGTTGAAAGCTGGCTTCCCCTCTCCTGTTATTAGATGGAGCTCCCATCTATATTTTCTCTCCGCCCTGCACGTTTCCTCGCTCCCTGCACTCGAGGCCACGGGCGCTGGAGGTCGCGGAAGGGGCCAGCGGTCGACGACGTGGCCGCCAGATGGTGCCTGTGGTCGGACGTGCTGGAGGTCTGATGTGCCGCTTGAAACAAAGGGGGACCCGACGTTGGGGGGGGGGGGGGGGGGGCAGGAAGATAGGTAGAACCGGCGTGGGGGGGGCGGGAATAAAGGGGGACATGGGGGGGAACACACACCGAGAACAAAGGGGGAACAAAGGTCCTACACCATTGAGCCCAAGTTACTAACGCTGGTTGGACATTTCCGTCACCCTCACTTATATCTCACCCTCAATTGACCATTCCCAACAGTTCAAAAAGAGCCACTTATTCCACCATTATTTACAAGAAATACATCCTTTGAAGTGGAAAAGCATAAAACTGCAGATGTTGGAAACGTAAAACAACTGTGACTTCTTTTTCTCCATGGAGGCTGATTGATTTATTGAGTATTCCCGACATCCTCTGCTTTTTTGCCAAGCATGAAGTGTTGGGTACCACCAGCAGAGAGAGTGCCGGGGTACTCCTTGGAGAAGAAAGCTGTCCATCCCCTCAAACCCAGTCTACCATTCAACATAATTATTAGTAATCTAATCGCATATACGTGTCTTTATCCCCTAATGCTTAATTCCGTTGGTTAATTCAAAGCAATCACTCTCGGATTTAACTTAATCAATTCACTCATCATCAATTGCTGTCTTTGGCGGAGTTCCAAATTTCCAACACTCTCCAAGTGTTGAAGTGTTTCCTAACTTCCTTGAAACATTTGGTTTTAATTTTTAGGCAATGCCCACTGATCTTGGGTATCACAACCAGTTGAATGGGCTTCTCAATATTTCTCCACCCATTAACCTTAACATCCCAAATAAACTCTTGATGTGTTAAATTCCCTGGATATAAGCCTGGACTTTGTGTTCAAATCTTTCAGTTCTTTACCTTTGAGTAACTTCCCCATGTCATTTAACTGTGGAAGTGTAGGAATGCTTCCAGGAATTTCCAGGCCATCTCCAAAACCAAATATACCTTGGATCTTTCAGCTCGTTACCTTCTGCCCCACAGATAGTAGCTCAGGACTGTTCTCCAGTTGTTCGGTAGTCTAATGACAGTGGGGTTGAGGGATAATTGGCCACTGTAAATTGTTCTCCAAGCAAGTGAGTGGTAGAATCCATAGGGAATATGTGGAGGATAAATGGGACTAATGTGGGATTAGTGGGCCCATTTCCACGCAGAATGACTATAGCTGACGTGAATGTCTCACCAAGGAGCCAAGATTAGGAGTTTATAGACACAAAGAATTGTAGATGCTGATTTATACCAAAGATAGACAGAAAGTCCTGGAGTAACCCAGTGGGTCAGGCAGCATCTCGGGAGAAAAAGGATAGAAGGAAACCAAAAATACTCCTTGATCCCCATCGCACCACTCATCCATATTTGAACAGGACAAGCTGCACGGAGATATTTTTGAGATGAGACAAAAATAAGCAGTGATAGGCGATACTCATTCAATCCTCTCATGGTATGTGATTGTGCTAATGATACCATTATTAGAGGCCTAACCTCTATCACTGCCAAGAATTTATCCAAGCAAGCAAATGCTTTCATAGTTTATGCCATTTTCAACGTGAGCCATCAATAAATAGACTGCGCCAGGAAGCAACAAATAACAAAGGATAACAAATGATCTATGCGGACAATTAATGGGATTTAATTCAAGTACGATATAACTTCAGAGTTTCGGAGAGAGCTTTGTAGAGAATGCTTTGCAAATTTGAACCACAGTTATTAACTTTTCAGACCATAATGGAACTATAGACAATAGACAATAGATGCAGGAGTAGGCCATTTGGCCTTTCAAGCCATCACCGCCATTTAATGTGATCATGGCTGATCATCCCCAATCAGTACCCTGTTCCTGCCTTCTCCCCACATCCCCTGATTCTGCTATTTTTAAGAGCCCGATCTAGCTCTCTCTTGAAAACATCCAGAGAACCTGCCTCCACCGTCCTCTGAGGCAGAAAATTCCACAGACTCACCACTCGCTCTGAGAAAAAGTGTTTCATCGTCTCCGTTCTAAATGGCTTACTCCTTATTCTTAAACTGTAGCCCCTGGTTCTGGACTCCCCCAACATCACAAACATGTTTCCTGCCTCTAGCGTGTCCAAGCCCACAATAATCTTATATGTTTCAAAGAGATCTCCTCTCATCCTTCTAAACTCCAGAGTGTACAAGCCCAGCTGCTCCATTCTCTCAGCATATGACAGTCCCGCCATCCCGGGAATTAACCTTGTAAACCTACGCAGCACTCCCTCAATAGCAAGAATGTCCTTCCTCAAATTAGGGGACCAAAACAGCACACAATACTCCAGGTGTGCTCACTAGGGCTCTGTACAAGTGCAGAAGGGCCTCTTTGCTCCTATATTCAATTCCTCTTGTTATAAAGGCCAACATGCCATTCGCTTTCTTCACTGCCTGCTGCACCTGCATGCTTACTTTCATAGACTGATATACAAGGACCCCCAGATCCCGTTGTACTTCCCCTTTTCCCAACTTGACGCCATTTAGATAGTGTTAAAGAAGGAACTGCAGATGCTGGAGAATCAAGGGTTACACAAAAAGCTGGTAAAACTCAGCGGGTGCAGCAGCATCTAAGGAGAGAAGGAGATAGGCGATGTTTCGGGTCGAGACCCTTCTTCAGACATTTAGATAGTAATCTGCCTTCCTGTTTTTGATACCAAAGTGGATAACCTCACATTTATCCACATTAATCTTCATCTGCCATGCATCTGCTCACTCCGCCAACCTGTCCAAGTCACCCTGCATTCTCATAGCATCCTCCTCACAGTTCACACTGCCACCCAGCTTTGTGTCATCTGCAAATTTGCTAATATTACTTTGAATCCCTTCATCTAAATCATTGATGTATATTGTAAATAGCTGCGGTCCCAGCACCGAGCCTTGCGGTACCCCACTATTCACTGCCTGCCATTCTGAAAGGGACCCGTTAATCCCTACTCTTTGTTTCCTGTCTGCCAACCACTTCTCTATCCATGTCAGCACTCTACCCCCAATACCGTGTGCCCTAATTTTGCCCACTAATCTCCTATGTGGGACCTTGTCAAATACTTTCTGAAAGTTCAGGTACACTACATCCACTGGCTCTCCCTTGTCCATTTTCCTAGTTACATCTTCAAAACTGTATACCTGTATTCGTAACTGTACCTATGCTGTGACTGAAAAAAAAGAAAACTGTTAATGTCAAATTTGCGAGTTATATTAGCAAGAATGTTTAGTTTGGATCTTGAAGCTATTATTCAGGCACCTTCAACTGATGCCCACTTTCAGACTGCTTGTTGATAAACCAGAGAAGACATGCTCACTATTCAACCGGTAGATTCCAATTCTAGTTCTAATTTCAAATCTGACAAATATTTTCCAGTCAGAGGAAACCATCGAAGAACTTGATATTTAAACATAGTTGCATTAACTCCACTTTTTCTGATAAAATGACATCACAGGAAGCAACCCTTGCACACTTGGCAATGACATCACAGGTATTAACTCGTGCACACTGGCCAATGACATCACAGTTATCAACTCGTGCACACTGGGCAATGACATCACAGTTATCAACTCGTGCACACTGGCCAATGACATCACAGGTATCAACTCATGCACACTGGCCAATGACATCACAGGTATCAACTCGTGCACACTGGGCAATGACATCACAGGTATCAACTCGTGCACACTGGCCAATGACATCACAGGTATCAACTCATGCACACTGGCCAATGACATCACAGGTATCAACTCGTGCACACTGGGCAATGACATCACAGGTATCAACTCGTGCACACTGGGCAGTGACATCACAGGTACCGACCCGTAAAATTACATCACAGGTATCAACCAGTGCACACTGGGCAGTGACATCACAGGTATCAACACATGAACACTGGAAGGTAGAACCAGGTGTAATTAGTCACCAGTCTTTACTTTTGAGAACTGGACCACAATCTAAACTAAAGGATAGGTCTCCTCTGCTGACTCAGTAGCCCTGCATGGATTTACAAACTCTAGCTGCAAGTATTTGTCTTTTTTTTTAATGTGGAAGACTGAAAGGTATCGGTAATCAGAGGGACCTGTGAGCTCTCTACACAAATCAGTGGAATGTAATTTGCTGGGAAAGAAAATACATTTCAGTTAGTGGGCCTTTGCTGCACAAGGATTTGAGAATAGGAAGAAAGATATCTTACTGGAATTACAGAGTTTGTTTGGTATTGGCTTATTATTGTCCCGTGTACCAAGACAAGAGTCAGATGCTTTATTTTGTGTGCAATCCAGTCAGTTCATACCATACTTGAATAAATCAAACTGTAGACAAGTATAACCGATACAACAGTCCTAATAAAGAAAGGAAACTGAGTACATAATGTCTACCAGAGCTACAAGGTAAGTGCAGATAAAAAAGTGCAAGGGCCACAATGAGGGAGATTGGGAGATTGGGACTACATATGAGAGGTCTATTTAAGAATCTGACAACAGCAGAGAAGAAGCTGTTTCTCCAAAACGGTGGTACGTGCTTTCAAACTTTTGTAGCTTCTGTCCGACAGGAGAGGGGGGGATGAGAGAATGCCAGGGTGTGTCAGTGGTCCTTGCTTATGTGGGCATGAGGCTGGGTGATAGTCTGCGTTGCGTCCACATACTCTAGCCTTCAGACCACCCCTGGAATATTGAATGCCATCCTGATCCCCATATCTAAAAGGGGATATCTAAAGCTGAGGTTTAAACACACTGGATCCATGCTATTGAGAAAAAATAAAAGGAAAACTCATTAAAGATATACAACCTTGTTTTTAGGTTTTCCAGAGTGAGGTTCAGGGATAACGTTCCTCTAACAGGAGCAACTCGAATCAAGGGAAGGGTCACACACTCAAAATTTGGGTCAGCTATTTAGAATTGAAATGGGAAGAATCGGCAGAGTGGTATAGTAGTAGAGTTGCTGCATTACAGCGCCAGAGATCCAAGTTCAATCCTGACTACGGGTGTTGTCTAAATGGAGTTTGCGCGTTCTCTCTATGCCCGTGTGGGTTTTCTCCAGGTGCTTTGGTTTCCTCCACACTCCAAAGACGTACAGGTTTGTAGGTTAAATGGCTTAGGACAAAATTGTTAATTGTCTCTTGAGTGTAAGATAGTGCTAGTGTACGGGGTGACCGCTGGTCGGCGCGGACTCAGTGGGCCGAGGGGCATGTTTCCATGCTCTATCTTCTAAAGTCTAAAAGTAAAGGTAGTGAGTCTTTGGAATTCTCAAGACTGAAATCAATAGCTTTTTAGACATTAAAGGAATTGAGGGACTTGAGAGAAGTGGGAGGTCTGTAATGAAGGATAAAGCAAGTGCAAGGGCTGAGGACATCCTGCATTGTCTTCTCCGTTCTCGTGTGCATTTACTGCCTCCAGCTACACACAAACACACACACCACACCAACACCCAGTGAAGGGGTATGAGTCGGCACTTTAAGAGAAGAAAAATGTCACATAATCAAGGCTCTCAGAAACACCCTGTCATTCACGTGCCTCGCGGTTTGGTGGTCCATTAATACTCTCCGCAGGGGTCTCCTTTGCGATCCCCTGAGACTCTGGCGGGCAAATTATTTTAGTTCATCAAACCTGCTGAAACTTGTCGCAGCTACTCTGCCGTTGAGCACAGGCAGAGGTGTGGAGTTTCATCCACCCGCTGACCTCTCTCAGCTGAGCACCCGCATCCAACGCAGGGTACCACACACCCCTGGTAGGGCACCAGGACCTTGGAGGATGCCAAGAAGAACCACTGGACTAGTGCCAAGGATGATGTATTTCAGTTACATGTCAGTGCGGGAGAAACTGGGATTGGTTTACGGAGAGCACCAAAGGCTTGGGTGAGGGAAGAGGATGTCACGGAGGTGTTCAACATTTTTAAGGGTTTTGGTACAAAAAATAATATTTTTGAGGGCAGGAGGTTTGATTATCACATTGGCAAAGTGATTTATAGCCCATGCAGTGAGTTCTACTCATATGTTTTTAAAGGCTTTGAATGTAACACCAAATCAAAGACTAATACAGCAAGGAAACAATTCCACACTAACCATCAAGTACCTATTTTATCCATCAGATATCTATTTTTCTGCCCTCAGTCCCCTCAACATGCCCCAGAATTTGCCAGACATCTATATGCTGGGGGCAATTTACAGTGGCCAATTCATCTAAAATGTCGCCTCACTCTGGCACCGTATTTTTGACGTAATTTCAAGAACCACTGACTCTGGAACCAACTTAAAAAACCCCAAACCTACCTCGGCAACAGAACATCACAGATCACCTCTTGCACTACCATGGACTTGTTTGCTAATTGCCTCTGGCACTGCAAGGCAGCGACTTTACCGTTGCGCCACTGTGCCCCCCGAGAGTCCTGTGCACTGTTTTGGTCCCCTCACTTCAAGGAGCATCAGTGGTAGCCCAAGGCAGGCTGACCAGGCTAATTCCTGCAGTAAGAGGATTATCCTATTACGGCAGACTAGGCAGGTTAGGTTAGGTCTGCCGTGAAATGTTTAGAAGAATGATGGATGTCCTGATTGTAACCTACAAGATCCTGAGGAGACCCGACAGAATAGATGTTAGGATGTTTTCACAAGTGGAACAGTCTTGAAAATATAGGCACTATAACAAGATAGTAGGCCGATCACTAAAATGGAGGTACATAGAACTTTTTATTTTGCAAGGAGTGCTGAATATCAAAAATTCTTTATCCAGCGCAGGTAGAATTAAGTTTATTATTTTCACAAGTATCGAGGTACAGTGAAAAGTGGATCATGCTATCCAAACAGATCAGATATACCACACATAAATACAATCAATCAGGCGGCACGGTGGTCACAGCGGTAGAGTTGCTGCCTAACAGCGCTTGCAGCGGCGGAAACCAGGGTTCGATCCCAACTACGGTTGCTGTCTGTACGGAGTTTGTACATTCTCCCCGTGACTGAGTGGATTTTCTCCGATATCTTTGGTTTCTTCCCACACTCCAAAGCCGTACAGGTTTGCAGGTTAATTGTCTTGGTATAAGTGTAAATTGACCCTGGTGTGTGTTGGATAATGTAGGGCGATTGCTGGTCGGCGTGGACTCGGTGGGCCGAAGGGCCTGTTTCCACGCTAAACTAAACTAAAAATCAAACAGGAGCTCAACTTCAGTTGAGTATAGGAGCAAAGAGGTCCTTCTGCAGGTGCATGGGGCCCTAGTGTGACCACACCTGGAGTATTGTGTGCAGTTTTGGTCCCCTAATTTGAGGATAGAAACATAGAAACATAGAAAATAGGTGCAGGAGTAGGCCATTCGGCCCTTCGAGCCTGCACCGCCATTCAATGTGATCATGGCTGATCATCCAACTCAGTATCCCGTACCTGCCTTCTCTCCATACCCCCTGATCCCTTTAGCCACAAGTGCCACATCTAACGCCCTCTTAAATATAGCCAATGAACTGGCCTCAACTACCTTCTGTGGCAGAGAATTCCAGAGACTCACCACTCTCTGTGTAAAGAATGTTTTCCTCATTTCGGTCCTAAAGGAATTCCCCTTATCCTTAGACTGTGACCCCTTGTCTGGACTCCCCCAACATCGGGAACAATCTTCCAGCATCTAGCTTGTCCAACCCCTTAAGAATTTTGTAAGTTTCTATAAGATCCCCCCTCAATCTTCTAAATTCCAGCGAGTACAAGCCGAGTCTATCCAATCTTTCCTCATATGAAAGTCCTGACATCCCAGGAATCAGTCTGGTGAATCTTCTCTATGGCAAGGATGTCTTTCCTCAGATTTGGAGACCAAAACTGTATGCAATACTCCAGGTGTGGCCTCACCAAAACCCTGTACAACTGCAGTAGAACCTCCCTGCTCCTATACTCAAATCCTTTCGCTATGAATGCTAACATACCATTTGCTTTCTTCACTGCCTGCTGCACCTGCATGCCTACTTTCAATGACTGGTGTACCATGACACCCAGGTCTCGTTGCATCTCCCCCTTTCCTATTCTGCCACCATTCAGATAATAGTCTACCCTCATGTTTTTGCCACCAAAGTGGATAACCTCACATTTATCCACATTGTACTGCATCTGCCATGCATCTGCCCATTCACTCAGCCTATCCAAATCACCCTGCAGCCTGCAAACATCCTCCTCACACCTAACTATACCCCCCAGCTTGGTATCATCTGCAAATTTGGAGATGTTGCATTGAATTCCCTCGTCCAAATCATTAATATATATTGTAAATAGCTGGGGTCCCAGCACTGAGCCTTGCGGCACCCCACTAGTCACTGCCTGCCATTCTGAAAAGGACCCGTTTACTCCTACCCTTTGCCTCCTGTCTGCTAGCCAGTTCTCTATCCACATCAATACTGAACCCCCAATACCGTGTGCTTTAAGTTTGTATGCTAATCTCTTATGCGGGACCTTGTGGAAAGCCTTCTGAAAGTCCAGATATAACACATCCACTGGTTCTCCATTATCCACTCTACTAGTTACATCCTCAAAAAATTCTATCAGATTTGTCAGACATGATTTACCTTTCGTAAATCCATGCTGACTTTGTCCAATGATTTCACCACTTTCCAAATGCGCTGCTATCCCATCTTTAATAACTGACTCTAGCAGTTTCCCCACTACCGATGTTAGACTAACTGGTCTATAATTCCCCGCTTTCTCTCTCCCTCCTTTTTTAAAAAGTGGGGTTACATTAGCTACCCTCCAATCCTCAGGAACTACTCCAGAATCTAAGGAATTTTGAAAAATTATCACTAATGCATCCACTATTTCTGTGGCTACCTCCTTGAGTACTCTGGGATGCAGACTATCTGGCCCTGGGGATTTATCGGCCTTCAATCCGTTCAATTTACCCAACACCACCTCCCGGCTAACCTGGATTTCACTCAGTTCCTCCATCTTATTTGACCCCTGTTCCACTGCTATTTCCGGCAGATTATTTATGTCTTCCTTAGTGAAGACAGAACCAAAGTAGTTATTCAATTGGTCTGCCATGTCCTTGTTCCATTATTTCATTGGACATTATTTCTATTGAGGGAGTGCAGCATAGGTTTACAAGGTTAATTCCCGGGGTGGCGGGACTGTCAAATGCTGAGAGAATGGAGCAGCTGGGCTTGTACACTCTGGAGTTTATAAGGATGAGAGGGGATCTTATTGAAACATATAATATTATTAAGGGTTTGGACACGCTAGAGGCAGGAAACATGTTCCCGATGTTGGGGGAGTCCAGAACCTGGGGCCACTGTTTAAGAATAAGGAGTAAGCCATTTAGAACAGAGATGAGGAAACACTTCGTGGGTCTGTGGAATTCTCTGCCTCAGAGGGCGGTGGAGGCCAGTTCTCTGGATACTTTCAAGAGAGAGCTAGATAGGGCTCTTAAAGATAGATAAGTCAGGGGATGTAGGGAGAAGACAGGAACGGGGTATTGATTGGGGATGATCAGCCATGATCGCATTGAATGGTGGTGTTGGCTCGAAGGAAATCTGAGGAAAGACATTATTGCCATAGAGGGAGTGCAGCGAAGGTTCACCAGACTGATTCCTGGGATGTCAGGACTGTCTTATGAACAAAGACTGCATAGACTCGGTTTATACTCTCTAGAATTTAGGAGATTGAGAGGGGATCTTATAGAAACTTACAAGATTCTTAAGGGGTTGGACAGGCTAGATGCAGGAAGATTGTTCCCGATGTTGGGGACGTCCAGGACAAGGGGTCACAGCTTAAGGATAAGGGGGAAATCCTTTAGGACCGAGATGAGAAGGAATTTTTTCACACAGAGAGTGGTGGGTCTCTGGAATTCTCTGCCACAGAGGGTAGTTGAGGCCAGTTCATTGGATATATTTAAGAGGGAGTTAGATGTGGCCCTTGTGGCTGAGGGGATCAGAGGGTATGGAGAGAAGGCAGGTACGGGATACTGAGTTGGATGATCAGCCATGATCATATTGAATGGCGGTGCGGGCTCGAAGGGCCGAATGGCCTATTCCTGCACCTAATTTCTATGTTTCTATGTTTCTATGAAGGGCCAAATGGCCTACTCCTGCACCTATTGTCTATTGTCTATAGATCATTAGAAGAGAAGCCAAATAAATATTTGAAAGATCGAGGAATTGAGGGTTACGGGGAACTTGTACAAAAGAGGAATTGCGACCAGCATTGGTTTATCATGATCTTGAGTGGCTGAACAGCCTGTTGCTGCTCCTATTTTATTGTGCGTTCTTCTGCTCAGAGTGTAAGCGTGGACGGAATGGGGCAAACTGCCCCCTAAATCAATTGGAAATATGGAAAAGTAAATCGAGAACCAGGGGTTATTTTGAGCCGCCGCCAACCATCTTCACCCACCGACACAAAATGTAGTCAGATCAGAAGTAGCAATAACCAAGTCACTCAGCAGTAAAATTCAACACACCAGTGATTAATCCTCGGGCCTCTCATGTGTGTAAAAGCCCAGATAACTACTCAAAGGCATTGGGCCGTTTAAAACAAAGTATACCAATAGAATTTGTGTTTGGCGGACAAGATATACTTCACTTTTCCCTCAATGGTCTTGGCTCTGTTTACTGGAACTCCCCAGCCAACATGATTGTGGGAGTCCTTCACATAAAAAAAGACCATTGCAGCTGTAGAAGTCAGCTCACCACTCCCACCTTCATTTGGGATGGACAAGTAGTGCCTTTCCCAGTGGCATCAGATGTGTAAATAACACAACATTCATTTGACATAGTGTGCAAACGAGACCCCTCGGCCCACCACAGAATGGCTCTTTAACGGTTAATTTGGTTTCTTTTAGAGGTGCAGCGTGGAAACAGACCCCTCGGCCCACCGAGTCCGTGCCGACCCGTAAATTAGCACTACTGGGACAATTTGCAATTTTTACTAAAACCAATTAACCTACAAACCTTTGCGGCTTTGGAGTGTGGGATGAAACCGTAGCACCTGGAGAAAACCCACGTGATCACGGGGAGAACGTACAAACTCCGTACAGACAGCACCCGTGGTCAGGATTGAACGTGGGACTCTGGCGTTGTAAGGCAGCCACTCCGCCGCCATGCCTCTGGGCCGCCCCTCTCTCCCGGTGAACTCTCTGCTGACTCTCCTGGTGATGCTTCTCCCTTCCTTTGATCCAGCTCTGGATTACTAGGCCGGTGTCTCATCCAATAAAACACCACCTCAGCGAGCCAAAGGAAGAGCATTGCGTTTGAGAGTGAAGTTGAAGGAAGAAGTGAGGCAGGGGGCGCACATAAAACAATTCAAATCCAAGTAGAACGCGAGAATTTGTTCTCAATTGTTCTCAATTTCTCACTTCCACCTCCCGTGGCCACGCTCAAAAGCCCAGTCAGTGCTGACAGGTTGCTTCTGGATTGGAACAAGAATACAACATCCAAAATTATAATAGCATTCTCAAGCTTTCCTAACATCCTGAGCAGTTATTTTACACAGAGAGTCGAACACGCGGCCAGAGGGGGTGGTGCAGTCAGACAGAATGACTACATTTAAGTGGCATTGAGGCAGACATTTAAATAGGCAAGGAGCAGAAGGACACTATTATAATGCAGGAAAATGGGATTGTGTAGGTGGGCTAGAAGTCGGCATGGATGTGGTGGGCTGAAGGGCCTGATTCTGTGCTGTACGATGCCATGACTGGAACTGGGAAAGTAGGTTCATATTGCAACAGCTAAATGGCACTGCGGAATCCTGTCAAAAGTGAAGTAGTGCTGTGCATTATTATAAAATATTTACAGCGTTAATCATTTTTGTTTGCCGAGCGGTTTGTTGACTTGCTGATCCCCTTTGTCCGTTCAGCGGCATTACATTTCTTTGACAATTTAATTATGACAGTTCACACTGTAATGAAACCACCCAGGTTATACCAAAGGACAAATGGCAGAATTCCCCTGGACCTGGAGTCCTGGTGCTTCCAGTGTACGTACGGTGAAAGATTACACTGTGTAGGAAGGGACCATTTCAAATGAACTCCATCCGGAAGCACGGCCCGGAAAACTGTCTGTGGTGGCTTCATTGTTTCCGCACCAGGGCAGGGATTCTGGTGTGTCTGAATGTGGAGGCACTCCAGGGTCAAACACACTGGCAGCACTCACAGACAGTGACATTCACTCCCAGTGATTGTTAAGAATCAGCAAGTACGGGATCATGTAGCAACTTTATAAAACGTTGGTTAGATGACATGTGGGGTGTGCGGTTCTGGTCACCGCACGACCAGGACGTTGTGATCGCACTGGAGAGGGAGTAGGGGATGTTCACCGGGATGCTTTGCCTGTAATGCAACTCAAAGCCAAGTCCATAATAATGCAGGGGGTGATCTGTTGCAGGTATATAAGATTACAGGGGAGATAGATAGGGCAAGAAGTTGTTTTTAACATGGTGGGGTGCGTAAGACAAGAGGGCAAAGGTTTAAAGTGAAAGATAGGATTTTAAAGGGGATCCGAAAGGGATTTTTTCTGTGTGTTCCGTGTGTGTGCAGTGTGTGTGTGTGTGTGTGTGTGTGTGTGTGTGTGTGTGTGTGTGTGTGTGTGTGTGTGTGTGTGTGTGCGTGTGCATGGTGTGTGTGTGTGTGCGCAGTGGCAGTGTGTGTGGTTGTGTGTGGTGTGGTATTTGTGTGCGTGTGTGCAGTGTGTGTGGTGTGTGTGTATGTGTGCGGTGTGGTGTGTGTGTGTGTGGTGTGGTGTGGTGTGGTGTGTGTGTGGTGTGGTGTGGTGTGTGTGTGTGGTGTGTGTGTATGTGTGCGGTGTGGTGTGTGTGTGTGTGGTGTGGTGTGGTGTGGTGTGTGTGTGGTGTGGTGTGGTGTGTGTGTGTGGTGTGGTGTGGTGTGTGTGGTGTGGTGTGTGTGTGTGGTGTGTGTGTATGTGTGCGGTGTGGTGTGTGTGTGTGGTGTGGTGTGGTGTGGTGTGTGTGTGGTGTGGTGTGGTGTGTGTGTGTGTGTGTGTGTGGTGTGTGTGCAGTGTGTGTGGTGTGTGTGGTGTGTGTGTGTGTGTGTGGTATGTGTGCAGTGTGGGTGGTGTACTGCCTACTTCTTTAGTTCAATGAATCTCTGCAACTCGCACTGTGGGCCTGCCTACAGGCTTGGATGGTGCTTGGGAAGCAGCGGAACATAAGGATTAGAAGCAGGAGTGGGCCATTTAGTCATTGGAGGCCACTGTCATAATATAAAGATCATGGATCATCTTCCACCTCAGCACCATTTTCCTGTGCTATCCCCATATCCCTTGATTCGCTTCATATTCAGACACCGATCTAGGTGACTTGAGTCTCCACAGCCCCCCTTGGATGGAGAACGCCAAAGATTCACCGCAGCTCCAGAGGCCAAGATTCAATCCTGACATCCATCCAGCTGTGTCTCTGTGGAGTTTGCATGCTCTGATTTCCTCCCACACCCCAAAGACCAGCTGGCAGGCAAACATGCCACTGTAAATTGCCTGGTAATGTAAATATATGTTCCGTAAAGAATAAAAGAGGGGCTGATGTGAGAGGGAACAGGTTTCAGAGTCACAGGGAAGGAATGCAAGGGAGAATGAGACCGAGGGTACAGCTCGCCCGAGCAATTCCAAGCCCGCTGGAGGAGCCGGAGGCATCTGACAGGAAGCGTATGGATTCTTGTTGAGTTGTGGAGTCATCTTTCAGGTGTACAAAGACCTACCTAGCGTCAACTGACTGTGACAGGCACTCTGTTAATCAGCTGAGGTATGGTCAAGCATTTATACTTTCATAGGAAACATTAACAGAACAATGGGATTCTTCCTTGCTGCAGCATAACAGGCATGTAAGCATAATATTCATAGATAACACGACAAACAAAAGAAAATCATCAATTAATAACTACAATATGGATAACTATACATTTGGATAAGTACATGGATGAGAATGGTTTAGCTGGATATGGGTCAATTGAGGGTAGGTGGGACTAGTGTACAGGGGGGCATGTTGGTCTGCATGGGCAGAAGGGTCTGTGTCCCTGTTGTATGAATCTTAATACTGGTGCAAAAACAAAGCCCAAAGTCTTATTGCAGCCCAAGGCAGCCCATACAAGGGTCTCGACCCGAAACGTCGCCTATCTCCTTCGTCCCTTAGATGCTGCTGCACCCGCTGAGTTTCTCCAGCTTTTTGTGTAACCCGCAGCCCATACATAGTTCATTGTTTAGTTAGTGTTTTGCGGTGTTCAAGACTGTGATGGTTGCTGGAAAGAAGATATTCTTGAACCTGGTGGTCACTGTTTTAAGGCACCGGCAGATTGATTGCTGTTCCAGTGTCAGCCTGACCTTGGCCAGGTGTCTCAGACAATAGAACAGTTAATCTTTGACAAAATGCAGTCGCAAAGGAATCAAGGCGATGAACTGTGCTAAATGTGGAGCCAGTGTGGGGAGAGTCAGTGATTGAAGTGATAGACTTTAAGCCTCCTATTTTGAGATTTTCAACACTCATTACAATCTGTGTGCCGTAGAACACTAATTGCATGAACCAGCTGAAAGCTGACCCAGGGAGGAAGCCATTAGTCTTCTCTCAGTAAGCCATTGTTCTGTATAGCTGTTCCTGTTCCAACTGGTTTGATATTCATCAAGGAGGAGAACCAAATGACCCATAGGTTCAAAGTGAAGGGGTAAAAATGATTTAATCGGAATCTGAGGGGTACCTATTTCACACAAAGGGTGGTGGGTGTATGGAACAAGCTGCCGGAGGAGGTAGCTGAGGCTGGGACTATCCTGACATTTAAGAAACAGTTAGACAAGTACATAGATAGGACAGGTTTGGAGGGATATGGACCAAAAGCGACCTATCTGTGTGTCTCATAATTTTGTACACTTCTATCAAGTCTCCCTGCAAGTTCCAACGTTCCAGAGAAAGTAATTGGGAATTTCCTAGAGAACGTAGTTTAAAGTGGAGATACAAGGAACTGCAGATGCTGGAATTCTGAGCAAAACACAAGGTGCTGGAAGAACTCAGCATGTCAGGTAGCATCTGCGGAGGGAACGGACAGACGGCTTTTCAGGTTTTTCTTGGAGAATCGCACTTCAGTCTGCCTGTTATGGGGGAGAAGGCAGGAGAATAGGGTTAGGAGGGAGAGATAGATCAGCCATGATTGAATGGCAGAGCATACTTGATGGGCCGAATGGCCTAATTCTGCTCCTATCACTTATGATCCTATGCCTGAACTGGTGGCAGCTCTCAGATATTAATATTATTTTTACATTTACCACAAATAGATGTGCCGTTAATCATGGAGAGAATGAACTAGAATTTCCTTCATGTGTCTCTTTGAATGCTTTAATCAATTCTTCATTGAACGAAGCAATGGGTCCCACATCGTGGCAGGAACTCTTGTCGTTGGGTAATATTACAATCTGTATATACTCAATTCAGCACCAGTGTGTGCTCGCGCTCAAAGAACAGACTGTCACAGGGAGAGAAATGCTACAACATGTAAAATCAAATATGGTTGGCAAGCCTCTTAATCACCGTGGTTCTGAAATACACTGCGGGTTCAACTGACAAGTCATTAATAACGATTTCAGTTTTCTAGTTTTCTTTGATGAACATCAATTGAAAGATTAAAAGCAGCAAATGGTGGAGATGAAGGGTCGGGCAGAAACTGTGGAGAAAGACCAGAGTTAACGTTTCATGGTTTTAACGATTTAATCTGAAGCATGGGCACAGATGGATGATCCTGGACCTGACATGTTAACTCCACTTCTCTGTCCATAGATGCCGCCTGGCCTGCTACGCTGACCCGCTTTGTCTGAGCTCAGTGTTGTATGCAATCATTTGCACTTCCCTGTGTAGGAAGGAACAGCAGATGCTGGTTTAAACCGAAAACAGACACAAAATGCTAGAGTAAGTCAGCGGGACAGGCAGTACCTCTGGAGAGAAGGAATGGGTGATGTTTCAGGTCGAAACCTTTCTACAGACAGGTAAATGGATAGGACAGGTCGGGAAGGATATGGAACAAACGTGAAGACGGGTCTGGACCAGAAATATCACCCATTCCTTCTCTCCAGTGATGCTGCCTGTCCCGATGAGTTATTACAACATTTTGTGTCTATCTTCGATTTGAACTTCCCTGTTGTCCCACTTTTTTGAAATAGTCAAGAATATTGCCTATTGCAACCCAGAATCCCATGGACACTTAGGCATTGAAGCATTAAACTCCAGAACTTGCTGCGTGTAACCCAGGACCAAAACCCACAGCACCTTTACACATACATATACATACACGGTGTGTGCGTGTGTGTGTGTGTGTGTGTGTGTGTGTGTGTGTGTGTGTGTGTGTGTGTGTGTGTGTGTGTGTGTGTGTGTGCACGTGTGTGTGTGTGTGTGTGCACGTGTGTGTTTGTATGAGTGTGCGTGTGCGCAAGCATCTATTATATTTATATAAATATATATCATATATCACATTAGATATATAAAATTATATACATAATCATATAGGATCGGTGTGTACTTGTTGGGCCGAAGGGCCTGTTTCCGTGCTGTGTCTCTAAACTAAACACACACGTATATATATATATATATGGGACACACACAAACTCAGGTAGTGGGCCCGCAGATCAGGGATGAGAGTTTGTGAGGCACAGTCAATGTGAGACGCTGTGAAGTGTCTGACAATTTGATAGCAGTCTGTTTGCTTTGTGACTGCCTGAGTCAGTGGTAGAATGCAAGCAGTGCACCTGGGGGTTGGGTGGGTCAAGGCCAGGTAGCCATGTGACACAGCCTCTGCGTGAATGCCCACAGAGTGGGCAGGCTTACCGCCCTGTCCTGCCATTCCTTTAATTAGAGAAGCAGTGATCAAAATGAGCATTTTGGGGGCTGTGGGCAAACACTCACAGAAGCACAGGTTTCAGTGGTAGACACAAGGGTGTGGGATGTTTGCAGCTAAGTACATAATACAGGGGGCGATTTGTCCACAGAGGGAGTCTACACATCCCAGCGTGTGTTGGCCAGGGAGCTTCACCCTCAGCACAGCCAGCAACTACTTGTTTGGCAGAATCAACACGGGGAAGCCCAGCTATTTTGACAACATAATTTCCCCTCACATTTCCGAGCTTCCACCTGAAGGACGAGACCAAGCAGGCTTGGCTTTAGATTAAAACGTGCAGCATGCTGCTGCGCAAATAACAGTTGAAGATACATGCCACAGTCCGTGACTCTGAACGCATGTGGGAAGGAACCATGAGTGTTGAATCGCTATATTTATCCCAGCTACCTCTGACCCACTTTATAGAAATACTATTTTGCTCTCACCCTGACTGTTATATATAGAACCCCCGCAGTTGCCTGTTAAAATTATCATGGAGAGTTAATCCTGACAAGATTGTAAATACCGTCTAACATGTGATCATGATTAAATCACGGCACGGCGGCGTAGCGGCAGAGTTGCTGCCTTACCGCGCCAGAGACCCAGGTTCAATCCTGACTACGGGTGCTGTCTGGACGGAGTTTGTACGTTCTCTCCGTGACCTGTGTGGGTTTTTTTCCAAGATCTTTGGTTTCCTCCCACACTCTAAAGACGTACAGGCTTGTAGGACAATTGACCTGATATAAATGTATAAATGTAAAATTGTTCGTAGTGTGTGTAGGATAGTGGTAGTGTGCGGGGATCGCTGGTCGTTACCCCCCCACCCACCAGGTCCGCACCGACCAGCGATCTCTGACCATTAACACTATCCTACACATACTCGGCACAATTGACATTCATATCAAGCCAATTGGCCTACAAACCTGTACGTCTTTTGAGTGTGGGAGAAAACCAGAGATCCCGGAGAAAACCCACTCTGGTCATCGGGAGAAGGTACAAACTCCGTACAGACAGCACCCGCAGTCGGAATCGAACCCGGGAATGGTAAGGCAGCAGCTCTACCGTTACGCCACCGTGCAGCCCGTTTATTTTGTAAACAAGACACAATGTGGCCACTAGGTGTTGGTGGTGGAGGGGTTCATGTATAAGGCCAGGGTAAAGCTCAGATCAAATGCCTGCCAGATCCCAGATAGTGTTGAGCTTCTTGAGGTGTTGGGGGCCGCGCTCAAGTGGGGAATATTCATCACATTCATGATCCGTGAGATCTGGCCCAATGTGACATTTTCTCACTATTGTCAAGGTTATCCGTTCAAATTCCTAGCACCAGATGCAAATCTACAACGAAGATAGACACAAAAGGCATGAGTAACTCAGCGGGCCAGGCGGCATCTCAGAAACATCAGTCCGACGAAGGGACTCGACCTGAAACATAACCCATTCCTTCTCTCTGGAGATGCTGCCTGACCCGTTGAATTGCTCCAGCTTTTTTTGTTTACCTTTGGTGTACACCTTTGCTGTTCCTTCTTATACATCAAATCTACAAAGTCTCATTTCTACATCACAGCCACGCCTTGTGGCGTCCTGCAAATGAGGGGGTGCCATGTTTACACCAGGTACAGTGGATTGTTTTGCTGATTCCATTGAATGGCGGTGCTGGCTCGAGGGGCCAAATGGGCTACTCCTACACCTATTGTCTATTGATTCTCCTGATGGTCATCATCATAAACCATCAATAAAGAAAGGCAGGAGAGGTCCTCAAGAATCTTGAATTGGGGCAGAAACTGCTTCACATATAGTTCCTCGGGCAGTAAAATTGTTCAATACTTCCTCAATCATTGCTGATTTAAGTATGGACTGAGAAAAACCTGGGGCCAGTTGGATTCAGCCCATTCTTATACCTTTTCATGCTTTCAGCATTTCTTGGTCAGGTCAAATTAATTCATTTTCTCTCCCTTTGATGTGCAGCATTAATCAATCACGGATTCCATTACCTGAAGGATTTGCTTTTCAAAGGAATAACGCTCTCAAAGGCAGCAGTGAGCACAGAACCAGGAATCCCATTCACACAATGAAACCCGAGCGTGAAGCCCGAAACTCCGCCTGAAGAACGAGCCCACCTTCAGACAAGGCAACAATGGCAAGGGTATAACAGAGATGGATCGAATTACAAAAAGTGATAAGAGGAATTGAGGAAAAGAGGAAAACCATAAGAGGAATTGATTTAGACCCACAGAGCCTCAAGCCCAGAGTAGGGGAATTGAGAACCAGGTTTAAGATGAGGGGGGAGATTTAATCGGGTGGAGGGGCCGCTGGGAACAAGGGGGGGTCATCAGGACTATGATGAATACTTTGTAACTTTGAGATGAGGTCTGGTCAGATCTGCCATGATCATACTGAACAACAAGTCGGGCTGGAAGGGCTGTGTGGTCTACTACTACTTCATGTTCTTATGAGTTACTTACTGTATTCAAGACTGTTTGATAGATTTTTGTACTTAACAGCAGCCAAGAGATTTGGGCTAGAGCAGGAGAGTGGCCTGGAGGTGAACGATCAGGCGCAATATCAGTGAATGGTAGAGCGCAGTGGCACAGTTGTTGTCTTAGATCAGGCGCCAGAGATCTGGGTTCGATCCCGACTACGGGCGCTGATTGTACGAAGTTTGTACGTTCTCACTAGGACCGCGTGGGTTTTCTCCAGGTGCTCTGGTTTCCTCCAACACACCAAATACATGTGAGTTTGTCGGTTAATATGGCTCCTGCAAGTTGTGAATTGTCCATAGTGCTAGTGAGACGGGGTGATCGCTGGTTGGCACAGTCTCGGTGGGCCGAAGGGCCTGTTTCAACGCTGTATCTCTAAAATGTAAAGGTGCGGCATGACTTGAGCATGGCAGGCAACTTGAGTTCAACAGATATTGCGGTGTGGAGGCACGCGGAACTGCAGGCGTTGGACTCTTGGGCAAAGGGCAAAGAGCTGGAGGGACCAGTGCTGGTCGGGCTGCATTTGTGGAGGCAATGGATAGGTGAGGTGTCGAGTCCCTTCAACCGCTGTTGCTTTGGATGCCACTGGATATCGTGTGCAAGATACTCAGATGGTGATGTATTTAGAAATATGTATGTCGTAAAGTCTAAAGCAGGAGCAGAGGGGCTGAGCGGCCTCCTGCTGCTGTTTATTATCACCATCGTTACAGGGGGCAATGTTGGTTGTCCTAAAGACAGTTATTTCCCTGGCTGGCGATGTGTGCTTGTGTGAACTGCACTCTGGCATCGAAGTTGACAGGCAGATGTTCACGTGGAAACCTCTGATGAACATGCAAACAATATGCATTTTTAATGTGTGTGCATTTGCTCAGCACCGCGCTTCTTGTGCGCGGTTCAGTCCCCCGTACCTCCGGTAGCAAGGCAAGGACAAACTAGCAGCCGCTAATTACCTCAAACAGACTTTAAATTAAAAAATAATTACCTAAACACTTCCAGGAGTAAAACTACCTGTCTGGAAAGACGTGATTTATAAATGTGCCGAGTTATTGTTGTCGCTTGCATCCTTCGTGACAGGTACCCCACGAGGTGCCTAAACAGCTCGGAGTTCACTCAAGGCCACAAATCCGCGTCCGTCAGAGATTCCCTGTGTAATCCTCGACTCATTAGTAGCTGCAACTGCGTCCCCCCCCCCCCCCCCCCCCAAGTCTTGCAGGGATTAGCACGCCATCGCATGCAAACCCAGGTTTATTAACAATTACACTGTTTTGAGAGAGGACAAGGGACAAGTAGCAGTTTAAGTCAACGCACAATCCAGTGAACAAACTAGATAAAGTGGATGCAAATCAGGGGGGAAATATCAGCAAGATTATAAAGTAATTATCGGAGATTAAGGAGGGAAGAATTGGAAAGAAACGTTATGAGGATTAATTTACTCTGGCCGTTGCGCATTTTTACAGCAAGCCGGTGGAAATGCAGAGGTGGTGTCTTCATCTGCCCTACAAAATAGGTCAGCAGTAATTAGGTCCCAGAAGCTGAGCACAAATTCTATGCAGAAACTGAAGTGAGACAGAGGGAAATGTTTCCTCGTGGGAGAGTCTGGAACTCAGGGTCATGGTTTATAAAAAAAGAGGAGCTGCATATTCAAGACATGGATGAGGCATTTTTTTTCTCTCTAAGAGGGTCCTAAGAAAACATCCACTGTGGTGGATATTTATGTTAAACTTTATTTTATGTGCTATGTGTATTTTTGCTTTTTACTTAGTATGGCTGTATGGTAACTCAAATTTCACTGGACCTTAATTGGTGCATGTGACAAATAAATTGAATCTGGAATCTTGAACTCCATCTGGAAGGAGTATTGGAAACGGGATGTTGAGCTATTGTTAGGCAGTGGTGGGTAGACACTTGATGAACAAAGGTGTGAAAGGTTATTTGGGGTAATAGAGAGCGGTGAGGTTAAAATCAGAGCATCCCTGAACGTTTTAACTGGCAGGGCAAGGATCCAAGAGTCGAGTGGCCCATTATGGTTTAGTGTTAGTTCAGAGATACAGTGAGGACACAGGCCCTTTGGTCCACCGATTCCGCGCCAACCAGCGATCCCCATACATTAGTACTATCCTACACACTAGGGACAATTTACAATCTTTGCCGAAGCCACTTAACCTATAAACCTGCACGTCTTTGGAGCGTGGGAGGAAACCGGAGCACCCGGGAAAAACCCACACAGGTCACGGGGAGAATGTACAAACTCCGTACAGGCAGCACCCGTAGACGGACTGAAGAAGAAGGGTCTTGACCCAAAACGTCACCCATTTCTTCTCTCCTGAGATGCTGCCTGTTCTACTGAGTTACTCCAGCATTTTGTGTCTATCTTCGGCGTAAACCAGCATCTGCAGTTCCTTCCTACACAGGTTGTTATGCATTGCAGCGTTTTAGCAGCTCCAGAGTAGCTTAACTTCACACAATTTTCATTTTATTTCATGAAAATGAAGGAACTCTATTATCTTGAAGATGAACAGTACGTATACAATGAGCACACAGAAAGATCCCACAAACAGCGTGAGAGAGAGGAGCGGTTAAAACTAGGCTACCATCTCCTTTAACCTATAATAAGTTTTGGACTGAGTTCCTCCACAATTACAAAATAAAAATGTCATCAAAGAACAGGGCTGCATGGTGGAGCAGCGGTCGAGTTGCTGCCTTACAGCGCCAGAGACCCGGGGTCGATCCTGGCTACGGGTGTTGTCTGTACGGAGTTTGTACGTTCTCCCCGTGACCTGCGCGGGTTTTCTCCGAGAACCTCGGTTTCATCCCACACTCCAAAGACGTACAAGCTTCTAGGTTAATCATCCCCAGTGTAAGATAGTGTTACTGTGTGGGGATCGCTGTTCAGTGCAGGCTCGGTAAGCCAAAGAGGGCCTGTTTCCGCGCTGTACCTCTGAATGAAACCACAACTAAGTGCTGCCTTAGCAAATTGGAATAAAAGCCAGTCCTTTCTTGAGAAAACGGAAGAGATGGTTTAGAGTTGGAGAGGGAATGTTAGCAGTGAGGAAACAAAACCCAGGACAGGCTGACCATAGTAAAGCAGAAGGGTGATTGAAAAGTTGCTTGGGACGGAATATTTCCCCTTGTTCAACATCATCTTATTTGCCTCTCACATGTTTCTCACTTTGCAGACATTTGTTTTGCTGCTGTTAAGATCAATAAAGATATATTGTGTGGGAGCTGGGTTTCAGCACAGGGTTCCCGTTTTCCTTCTTTAATCGGATTTACTCAGATGCATTTCCACACCCAGAGGTCAAACGCATTTGTCAGGGAAATGTATTTCATTTGACAGTGACAGCTCATCCAAGGCACTTCATCTGAACACTGATGAACTCCAGAGGGAAGCTAGGGTACACAAAAGGCTGGATAAACCCAGCGGGTGCAGCAGCATCTAAGGAGCGAAGGAGATAGGCGACGTTTAGCTGTTGGTCACCTCTTCCACATGCAATCTTTTCTTCACCAGGCGCATCAAAACCCTTTTCTGCTACAAAATGTCAATGTTTGTTGTTATGTCAACAAAATAGAGAGAGTACAGAGGAGATTTACTAGAATGTTGCCTGGGTTCCAGCAACTAAGTTACAGAGAAAGGTTGAACAAGTTAGGTCTTTATTCTTTGGAGCGCAGAAGGTTAAGGGGGGACTTGATTGAGGTCTTTAAAATGATGAAAGGGATAGACAGAGTTGACGTGGATAAGCTTTTCCCATGGAGGGTAGGAAAGATTCAAACACGCTGGCATGACATGAGAATTAAGGGACAGAAGTTTAGGGGTAACATGAGGGGGAACTTCTTTACTCAGAGAGTGGTGGCTGTGTGGAATGATCTTCCAGCAGAAGTGGTGGAGGCAGGATCGATTTTAACATTTAAAAGTAAAGTGGATAGGTATATGGACGGGAAGGGAATGGAGGGGTATGGTCTGAGTGCAAGTAGATGGGACTAGGGGAAAATAAATGGTTGGCACGGACTGGAAGGGCCGAGAAGGCCTGTTTCCGCGCTGTAATTGTTATATGGTTATATGGTTACTTCCGTATCATTCATGAGTTTTGTTTTGTGCCATTAACTTCATTATTGTGGTGGTGGGGGGGAAGGACCACTGTCAAACCATCAAATTAGGGTCAAAACTGTGTCTCAAATTGATGGTGGGGATAATGGCACTCAATTTAACTTGCAGATGAATGCATCAATTATGTCCAAAGAGGTATTCCAGGTGAGGGTGAAGCTGGTTCATTAGGCCGGGCTTGAGTTATTTGGATACATTCATGATTCTTCATGAGTTCTATATTCACCGGAATAAGGCAAGAGCTGACTGGATTTCAACAATGGAGTGGTTAGCACAGGCCAGGCTAGATTGGCCTGAAATGGAGGATTGGCCTTAAATGGAGAACTTGAACATCCAGGAGCGGAAAAGACTGCAAAAAGGTGTGACCACTGCCCAGTCCATCACCGGCTTTGACCTCCCCACCATCGAAGGGCTCTATCAAAGTCGCTGCCTCAAAAAGGCAGCCAACATCATCAGACCCACACCATCCTGGCCACACACTCATTTCACCATTGCCATCGGGAAGAAGGTATAGGAGCCTGAAAACTGCAAGATCCTTGTTCAGGAACAGCTTCTTCCCTACAGCCATCACACTATTAAACATGCCAACAAATAAGCTCTGAACTGCAGCAGACTATCATTATTATTGCACTATATTTGTTATTTATTAAGATTGAGTATGTGTGCATGTGTATACACACACAGAACTTCTTTTTTTTCTCCCGTTATGTACTATGTTTACATATTCTGTTGTGCTGCAGCAAGTAAGAATTTCATTGTCCTATCTGGGACGTAAGACAATAAAACACTCTTGACTCTGATGATGATTAACGGGGAATATTTCTAGTGGCAAACATGGACTCATTTGTTGAAATCAGTGCCTGGATATTTGCATTACACACACAGTCCAAAAAGATTCCAAAGTTTTGGCATTAACAACATTGAATGCCACAGGTAGAGTGCAAAGAGACACAACATTGCATGTTTAATGCAATCTACTAGAACTCAGCAGAACCAGAAGGGGCAATGGTAAAATCAGCGCAGGCGAATCAGGGTTGCAGGAGTAAATGGAAAGGCCGCGCAGAGTTGGTGTTCGAAGTAAAGGATGATCTATTCAAACTGGTGCGGACCAGGAGATCAGCTTTGGTTGGTCTCCTGCTGTGCACCAGTTTCAATAAATCATCCCTTACTTCGGACACCACGTTGCCTATTACTTCGAACACCAACTCCCTGGCCTCTCTATTTGCTCCTAATGAGTTGATGGATATCTGGAAGCATTTTCCCACCCACACAATGTGGAGTGGGAAGCTAGGCGTTAATCCGTGAGACACTGAGGCTGCAGGTCTTTCATAAGACAGGTTGTTGGTCAAGCATAACATGGCCTTCACCATCATCTAATTGTATGACAGCACTTGCTTGAAAAGCTGAATGGTCATTTAATGTCCCCATTTATTATGTGGTTCCCCCCCCCCCCCCCCGCCACGGGTACCATGTAATCCCGTGCTACCCGCTCCATGGTCGGATAGTCGGCGACTAAACCGTTTCCCCCACCAGGTGAGGAGGGGGCTGTGGACCCCCAGCAGGAAAAAAAAACAAGACCTGTCAAAGAGCAGATGAACTTCTAACAAACCAACGACCATCCGCACTTCAATAGAAGTTGCGATCGCTGTCGTACATAGCATTGTAAGGAATGATGATAAAGAACACACACCAAAATCCTATACTTCCAGCGGAGGAAGGCCGCAGGAACTGGAGGACAGAGATGTCTGGTGCATCCGTCACTGCTCCCGACAAAAACCAGCACCACTGCGTTGCTAATGTTTTCAACGATGATGAATGAATGGATTTATAAGAAGGATTTACCCCTCCAACATGACTGTAAAGAGCCAAGGCATGCTCAGATCCATCACCAGTATCTATACAGTGTATATACAGTATCTATACAGTGTATATACAGTATATATTGTGTATATGTTAATTCTGGCCAAATTGGAGTGGCCAGGACACTAAAATTGAGTAAAGGCTTTTGGGCTGCTAGGCCATTTGGGCAATTTAAATGTGCCTTCTGCAGAAATAGGACAAGCTGCAGAATAGTGCCAGTTTGTCTAGAGCCTAGATAAGAGCTGCATGAAAAGAATGGAAACATCTGCAGACCCTGACAATTAGGTGCAAATTACATGGAATGGTTTGCATGAATGCAAACCAGAGATACACATTGTATATAATGTTGCAAAGCTTTACTTTGCTGGATGTTGATTGGCTTAGGTATAGAGCCTTGCCTGGGTTTCTTGAATATCTGGGTAAATGTTGCTATGTTTGCTTCCTCTCAGAAGCACCGTTTGAATACATTATATTAGTCACTGTATTATTGGGGTAGGGAAATGTCTATCATATACTGTGTTAATCGATATCTGTTATTGGACTGTATAGAGACCATCCCTATGTGGTTCGGCCCCTCAAGGTTCGGGGATCTATAAAAGACCGCTCCCACGAGGTCCTGTGTCGATCTTCTGGGAGAACGCTTAGGACTGCGTGACCTTCTGGAGTGTCTCTGCTTGAGCGAGGCTAAAGAGGGCTTGATCAGGCAGATACGAGGATCGAACCTGCGGTGGTTAGGTATAGTAGTGGAATTGTTATTGTGTTTTGTCAAAATAAAGTTTAAATGCGCAAGTGCTTGACTCAGTGATTTTTGACTGAAACTAGACTGAGGGGAAGCTTCCAATGAGCTATTTACATTGGGAGCTCATCCGGGATCTCAACAGACCCCCAACAACAAGTTTGCGATCAAGGGTGTTGAGCTCATTCGATCGCGAGTGCAGGAATTGGGCCCACTGTGCTGTTTTTGCAGTTATTTTCGGCACTTCGCTGGTCGGGACGGATCGATCATTCGTGGACTTGGGAAACGGTCCAATCGAGATTGTTAGAACAGTGTCTAGCAAGCACGGGGGTGGGGGGGATGGTTAGCACTCCTTTGGGTTAGGGGCCCATAAAACAGGGCTAGGAGTGGCCCAAAACTTGGATGAAGTAGGCAGACTGCAGCTGCTTTAATGAGAGCCTGACGCGCTTCGAGGGCGAGAGGTGGTCCGTTGTCCAGATTTGGTATCCAATTGGTGGGGTATTGAAAAACAAGTCTGGTCTACGTATTGATCTATCTTTGCTGGGAGCGCTGATTGGATAGGTGCGTTCTGAAAATCGGCATCGACTGCCAGCACGAAGAGGCTAGGCGCTGAAAGCCCGGTGCCCAGCAGAGAGGGGTGTCCGCGTGAAGGTGTCTGATTCCCTCCCTGGAGTGACGGACGAGGAACCTCGTAAAGGCACTGGGCTCGGTGGCTAGAGTATAGATTGGCTGGGAATACTCCAGTTCATTCGAGATTTCATTGGGCAATTTAGTTTGAATTCGAGAGCCCGCGTATGTGGAGTGGTACGCACGAAAATGAGTTGGTCTGAGAACGTCTAGATTTGCAGAATCAAATTTCCAAATATAGAATTGCACATTGAAGTTCTGCCCGTACGGTAGAATTCAAATTCTGTATAAATAAAACTTCGGAGTTTGTGAATGTTTGAGATTGATTCCGAATAGCGGCTGATCAACAGTGAATAGTAACCCTCTGGTCGATTGTTGATTAGTACCTGATAGCGAAGAGTAACTGAGAGACGGGAACCTGGTTTACTTGGTGAAAAGTACCCGGATGCAAAAGGTACCCCTAATTCTGTGGAATTTAGAGAGGAAGGATAGAGGTCCCCCTATAGAAGTCCAGTCTTAGCAGGAGGAAAGTAACATCTGGAGGAAAAGTAGTCCATTAAGAAGTAGTACCGCTCAGCAAAGAGTACCATAGGAAGGAGAAAATCTTCGGTATCAGAGGGAGAGGTTCACTGATTGATAACAGCGTGACGCGGCACTGAGACCAAGTGTTTGCTAGAGTGTTAAATTATTATTGTAAATTGTGATAATCCAGCATAGTCTTTTTTAGCATCTTTATCGGATCCAAATTGTATAAATACTTTGTGTATGTAAAAATATTTAGAGTGTATTAAGATTTAGAAAGTTAAGATTGAGAGTGTGTTAAGTCTGCGCGAACTGCTATTTGTATTGTTTGTGTGTGTGCTTAAGGATTTTTGGGTGTTAGATAATTTTTAGTAAAAGTGTGTTTGAATTAAATATTTGTAGTTGTTTAGATTGTAGTGTTGTTAGAATCTGATTCCTGGTGGTCCGATCGGGGTTCATACTCTTTTGATCGCTGTGTCGGTGGAGGAGTCGTTCCTCGACCGAGCACACCACGAGGAAGATTTATTAGAGTGTGACTTTTACTTGTAGTTTGGATTGGGGATGCGTCTGGGGTTACTTGTAATTGGGGGAATATTTTCCTTTTTGATTATAGTCTTACTGGCGTGGTTCGGATTTGTTTGTCTGTGTGAACTTAAAGTGGTTTGAGTGGGAGGGATTGATGCGAGGGAGAGATTGTAATTAAGAGTTGGTCTTAGTTTGAGAAACCGGAGATCCTTTGTCTGAAGATTGAGAGTTGAATGAAGTGACTGTGATCTAACTGATAAGAAAGTTGGGATAGCGATTGAATACGAGCGATTGAGTTGAATAATTTAATTGGAGCAATTGCGTGAGTGATTGAATAATGGTTGAAAGGGACCATTTGTTTAAGAGGTGTGAATCTGAAAGACGATTAGTCATTGTGAGGGAGTGATTCCATTGACCTTGGAGTCTGAAAGGAAGGAGCGAGTTTGAATAGGTGTGAGTGTCTGGAATTTTATTTTGTATTTTGTATTGTGACTATTGTTCAGAAAATGGGGAATGTCTCATAGAAGGCACTATCAAATAGACACGAAAGCCCGATAAGAATAATTTGCGAGAAACTTCCGCATGAAGCAGAAAGATTAAGAGGATTATCTGGAGAATTAAATTGAGTTTGAGAAGTGGCAAATATTGGACTAAAAGGCGTAATAGGAACAACCTACGATATGGAAACAGTGAGGAGGGGAATGAGTTTATTGGAATATGGAGAATGTTCTTCACTGCAAGAAAAATAAATCAAGAGATCGTTCTGCTTTCTACTCTAACAATGGCAGCGTTCAAGTTTGGGATTAGAGGGGAACAAGAGAGAACTGGTCCTTCTCGAGACATTCAGCAATAGGGAAAGGAAGATAGTGGAAGCCAGCAGCAGGAGCAGGAGCAGGAGAAGGAGTGAATACGAGATTCTAAAAGAGAAACGACTGAGATGGCTCTTAAAGGGTAGGTGCTGACTAAAATGAAATTTATTAAATTTAGCAAGAGTGCAGGTCTGTGGACCTCGAGGGGAGAAAGGCTCACTATATACCAGGGTGGGTAGAATTTTTCGGAATGGAGCCACAGCATTCCTCACAGCACTCTCATGTTCTCAGTTGAGAGCCACCACGCACAGCTTGCGAGCAGGGCACTCGGGAGGAGTCAGCGGTATCATTGACTCCTCCCACTACATGTAAATCCAAAGAGAAAAAATCAGGGAAGGATCCTGTAGCTCCTATGGTTGCTCCACCAGTGGAGGATAGTATGGGAGATCAAGGAGCTAGAAGGAAGGTTCCGCCGAAGTGGGAACCAAAATTAATTAGGAAATCCAGTAGTGGGAAAGTGAAGGAATCCTTCCTGAAGTACAGAAACAGAACATAGCTTTTCTGAGGGTAAGACAGCAGGAGGATACGGAGTGGTTGATCCTGACATTGATACTATTATTAGGTCAGAGCAATTTCCCGACGATGTGGGCATAGAACGGATTGTAGGAATTGTATGAAATGAGGATTGTAAGAAGTCTTGTAGGAAGCTGCCTACTCCACCTTGGTATTAGGTCCTGCACTAGGTGTAAGTAATCCCCAGGCCACAGACTTCCACACTAAAATGCAACCTGGTCTGACAGCAGCTCAGAGACCCGTATTAAGAATCCATAAACGGGAAATAACGTCGGAGGATAAGGATAAGGAGGAGGAGGATCTTAAAGCTTGGGTAGACGTGTCATTCCGACTTGAGCCGACTTTTCCTCGGTTTGGCCGGAGAGGGTATCGAGCTGTTAGACCTGATCAGTGCTACAACTGTGGGGAATTAGGACAGTGGAGCCGATCGTGTCCTGTGGAGGAATACCGAGAAGGAAGGGGGCAAAGAAGAGGGCCACGGGGTTTCAGAAATCAGTGGATCTCGAGAGGTTACCGGGACACTTGGGACCCTGAGGGTAGAGGAAGAGGACACTGGCCAGGAGATCAGGGGTCAGGGACATTCTGGCAACCGAACCCATTCCGCTAGCCCTGACCTGCCAGCTAATACAACATATGAAATCTGAAGGCATCCTCACATGGCCCAAAAATTACAATAAAAAACAGAAAAATCATCACCCCATTCCAAATCCTATGAGGAGAAACACAAAGAATCTAATTGGAATCGAGGAACCTCACTAAAAGGAAGGACTACATAGTAACTGGTGGCAACGAGAATGGGAGCTCAGGGGAACTGAAATGGCACTGGGAGAGAAGAAACAAACTTATTGTGCAGGAAGTATGGGAGTGAGGAAACGACCTATTGTACTAACTGGTTACTACGTTTGTGCCTGCAGGACAGTATAATCGACAACATACTATCTATGGAGTGAGGTAAAGAATGTACAGACCCCATGAGAACGGGCAGAAGACAGCTCGGGTAATGTAGCTCCCCAGAAACAGGAACCAACAAGCAGAAGGAAATGATACTGTCCTGTCCCTTTAAGACAGATCTGGGAAGGGCAGTGGATAGAGAAAACTGCTCATCGCAGAACTTTGTCATCGCAAATGTCCTCGTTCTTCAGAGAACGGGGTTTCCCCTCCCCCACTATAGATGAGGCTCGCACCAGGGTCTCCTCCATACCCCGCAACACTGCCCTCTCTCCCCATTCCCCCACTCACAACAAGGGCCGAGTCCCCCTGGTCCTCACCTTTCACCCCACCAGCCAGCGCATACAACAGATAGTCCTCCGCCAGTTTCGCCACCTCCAACGTGACCCCTCCACTCGCCACATCTTCCCATCTCCCCCCCTGTCTGCCTTCCGCAAAGACCGCTCCCTCCGCAACTCCCTCGTCAATTCTTCCCTTCCCTCCCGCTCCACTCCTTCCCCGGGCACTTTCCCTTGCAACCGCAAGAGATGCTACACTTGTCCCTTCACCTCCCCCCTCCACTCCTTTCAGGGACCCAAGCAGTCATTCCAAGTCCGACAGAGGTTCACCTGCACCTCCTCCAACCTCATCTACTGCATCCATTGCTCCAGATGCCAGCTGATCTACATCGGTGAGACCAAGCGGAGGCTGGGCGATCGTTTCGCCGAACACCTCCGCTCGGTCCGCAATAACCAACCCGACCTCCCGGTGGCTCAGCACTTCAACTCCCCCTCCCACTGCGTATCCGACCTCTCTGTCCTGGGCCTCCTCCACGGCCAGAGTGATCAACACCGCAAGTTGGAGGAACAGCACCTCATATTCCGCTTGGGGAGTCTGCATCCTCTGGGCTTAAACATTGAATTTTCTCAATTCTGTTAACCCAGACTGCCTCCCCCCCACCTCTCCCTCAGCCCTCTGGCCCTGACATTCCTTCTCCATCTCCCCCCCCCCCCCCCCCCCCAGTCGCACTAGCTTCTCATTTTCACACCACAAACAGCTTACAATGGCCTGCTTCCTTTATCACCAATACTTTTTTGCATATCTTTCACTCATTGTTCCTTATCTCTCCACATCACTGTTTATATCTCTCGTTTCCCTGATCCCTGACCAGTCTGAAGAAGGGTCTCGACCCGAAACGTCGCCTATCTCCTTCGCTCCTTAGATGCTGCTGCACCCGCTGAGTTTCTCCAGCTTTTTGTGTAACCCTCGATTCTCCAGCATCTGCAGTTCCTTCTTTAACAACTGCTCCTCAGTATCCCTACTCCTTTGAAACTGACATCGAGGAAGAAGAAAAAGACACCTACCCTAGTGCCCAACTTTAACATCATCTAGCTTTTGACACCAGTGAAGGAAAGGACAGTAACATTATCCAAGCTTCCCTAAAAGAAACAACAGACAACCTATGACGACTATTGGGACGAGCTCCACTTTAAAGAACTGAATTTGTATTTGAAGATAGACATTCCTCTGTGGTTTGGGGTAAAACACCTACTTTGCGCCTAAATTATGATTATTAGAAATAAATTGATAAAAATTTGAATTTGGTCTCTAAATTGTAGGGTAATGAATTGGAGGGACTTTAAAGTTTCAGATTTGGAACCGTCTTGAGAGATTTGGCTTAGGGATATTTGGAGTTTGTTTATTAATTGATGTTGTTATTGTCTCATCCCCGGACAAGCAGCCAAAGATGGGAAGGATTATTCAGAGAACATCAGAAAGGATGGAACTTGGATAGATCCCACGAGGTCCTGTGTCGATCTTCTGGGAGAACGCTTTGGACTGCGTGACCTTCTGGAGTGTCTCTGCTTGAGCGAGGCTAAAGAGGGCTTGATCAGGCAGATACGAGGATCGAACCTGCGGTGGTTAGGTAGAGTAGTGGAACTGTAATTGTGTTTTGTCAAAATAAAGTTTAGGTGCGCAAGTGCTTGACTCAGTGATTTTTGACTGAAACTAGACTGGGGGGAAGCTTAGAATGAACTATTTACATATATACACACTATATATACAGTGTATATAGGAGATGCAGCTGCTGGTTTAGACCAAAGATAGACACAAAAAGCTGGAGTAACGTCAAGCAGCATCAATCTTGCTGCACCCCCTCTGTGCTATCTCTCTCTCTATCACCATCTATATCTTTAATTTCCCTTTCCCCTGGCTCAGTCTGAAGAAGGGTCTCGACCCGAAACGTCACCAGTTCCTTTTCTCCAGAGATGCTGCCTGACCATACTCCAGCTTTGGGTGTCTGTCTGCAGTATAACTTACTGGCTACAGACATCACGCAGCCTCTGGTTTATCGCTGGTCTGATGACACTAGTGCAGACCTGCCGCAAATGGGTCAGGTCTAATGGACTCGACATTTACTGGGATGCCAAGGGGACAAAGGTCTTCAATGCACAAAGGTGTCCGTCCCGGCAAACAAAACTATGCTTCCTTTGTCGAAATCATCATGAACCTGGCTCACACACAGCTGCCCTTTCTTTTGAAAGGTGCTATTAACACCAGTCGAAAGCAGCAGAAAAACAAAAAATACAGCTGTATGTCAGGAATGAAAGTGACATACCACCACTTAAAACTTCAAAACACGAGGGCATTTAAGTATCTTGGTGTGACTTTCTTTCCGCTGTATTACGTAACTGGGTCAAACACTTTACATACTGAATCAACACATCCAGCATGGTTTATTCAGCATGTCGTTGAATACTTTTATCGAACTTCTATAGGTATACAGTGGAGTCATGCTGGCTAGTTGCATCACAGTCTAGTTCCGTAACTTGAATGCCCCAGAACATGGGAGGCTGCAGAAAGTCCATATGTTCATAAGTTATAGGAGCAGAATTAGGCTAACCACTTCATCTATCTCAGATAGCTGATCTATCTTTCCCTCTCCACCCCATTCTTCTGCCTTCTCCCCGTAACCCCCAACATGAATCAAGAATCTGTCAATCTTCACCGTAAAAATATCCATTGAATTGGTCTCCACAGCCTTCTGTTACAATGAATTCCACAAATTCACCAGCCTTTGACAAAATAAATTCCTCCTCATCTCCTTTCTAAAGGTACGTCCTTTTATTCTGAGGTTATGGCATCTGATCCTAGACTCTCCCACTCGTGGACACATCATCTCCACATCCACTCTATGCAGGCCTTTCCCTTTCAGTGGTGGGCATTGCCTGGTCCATCACTGGTATTGACCTCCCCACTATCCAAGGGAGCTACATGAAGCGCTGCCTCAAAAAGGCACATATCATCAAAAGACACACACCATCCTAGCCAAACTCTCATCCTGCTGCGACCATTAGTAAAGTGGCATAGGAGTCTGAGAACCATGGCCTTCACATTCAAGAGCAGCTTCATCCCAATCCCAACTTGGACTATTATGGACTGTATAAATTGCACTATGTACTTCGATTGACACTACAATAGTCTGGTTACCTAGTATTACTGATTAATTGCATTTTTGTATTTATTTGTGGCTTTGTTGGGTTAAAGTTTCCGTAAAGGGGCTGCGGCGACCTAATTTGCGCGTTTAGAAGAGTTTGCATTCGACTCAAACTCGCAGCATGGTCGACACATGGTCCTAGGAGGTCCTCGGAGGTCACTGCAACTCTCCTTCATGCTCGAGGGAAAGTCCCGCATACTTGCGGCCTCAGTTTGGTCGAGGCAATATTTTCAGCATGCTGAAAAAATTTCCACGAGTAAATATTGGTCGGCATGGTTCTTTTGAACCCATAGTGCAGTGGAGTGGGGTCGCTAGGCAGTCGAGGTAACCGTAAGCAATCTCCTTTTTATCCGGGCATTTTAATTGGCTCATTGGAGTTTTCAGAACCAAGGAAAACCGACCCCCCCCCCCCCCCCCCACGTTCACGCTCTCTAAAGGACTTACCGAACTAACGGCCGAACGGCCAGCCGTCTTTTATCGTCATGTTCATCGCGGGTGTGAATTTCAGACAGCACTCCCCCGCTTTCCCTGGCCCCCGCCTTTGCGATGTGTTTGTGTGTGTGTGCAGATGGTCAATCTGGCTCGCGGTTTCATCGCTGACGGTCGATCCAGCTCGAGGGTTTTGAGGCGAGTGCCCTCGAGCTTGAAGGTCGAAGATAGTCGCTGAAAAGTCGCGTTAGTGGGACAGGCCCTTAAAGCTGCAGTAAAAATTTAATTGTTCCCTTCCTATTGCATATGACAATTAAACATGCTTGACATTTCCACATAACAATAGGGGCTCTTTGCCACTGCAGGAGAGTCCACTGCAGGATGATCCACACCAGTAAAGGAACCAATGGTCTTCATCAACAAAGCAACAAAGGCCATCTGGCAAACGTCTTGTCTTTTTGCTGCATTGGTCTCCCCAGAAGGGTTGCCAATTTGGTTTGGAAATATTCCTGTAGCCTTTGACCAGATTGACCCACAAACCTCTCCTCGCCCGGCCATCCTGCAGCTGATGTTGAAGGCACTGGAGGCATTAACCCAGTTCACCCTCCTACAAAGGAGGACCTGGCGTGGGAGAACTATTGAGAATTAAGGGGGACCACAAATGGAATTTGTTAAAAATGGTTTGTGTAAAATTGAATACATTGTACTTTTGTCTGTGCCCTTTATGCGGCGACTATTCGCATACCTTGGGTATGCAAATCAAAGAATATTACTGTGACTTGTCACATGCGGCAACAAAGTATCATTCATTCAGGCTCCCTCCTCATTGGTTCTCTGGTCTTCCGGGAACAAGCAGTGTCTAGTTGGCCAAACATTATGTTATCCTTATAGATCACCCTTTTAAGATGCATTGATTCACTGTGTAGCAGGCCACCTATTAAAAAAAATCCAATTTGCCTTTTTTTCACAAGTGAATGGCCTTTCCTTTCGTTCATATTCTGAGACCCCTCCACTAGAGCGTTGCCCATTCACACGAATCTGCACGTTTCATGACTTACTGCGCTCATTTAGTCTTAATCTAATGCCATCTGCAACCTTGGAAAAAACATCACCGTCTGTTCCTTCATCCAAGATATTCATGCACATGGTGAAAAGCTGAGACTACCAGTCAGGTTGCCTGGGGAACAGTCGTCATGAAATCTTGTTAGAGTGTGGCTCCAATTCTCTAAAGCCATGCCTTAACATTACCTGTCATATTACACACTTTTGTAATCTGCTAATAAATGTCTGTGCATTAGCTCCATACATCTAACATCCCATTATCAAACCTCGAGCTGCATTGGCCAGGTGAAATCCTCTGGTCCTTAATTCATGGTAAGTAAGTAAGTACGTTTTATTTATATAGCACGTTTTAAATCAACGCATTGAAACCAAAGTGCTTTACATAAAATAAATAATAAGTTTCCGTACACCCATAGAAAAAGATTAAAAAAAGAAAATTGACACAACACATTATGGAGTTCAACACAAACGTCCCCCCACAACAGAATCAACATTTTCCACTGTGGGGAAAGGCATCAGAAAGTTTAGTCCCCTTGCTCTGTGACCACCCGAGGTCGGGGTCCATTTGTGGCCTTGCAGCCAGTCCGATGTTTTCGTGCCCTCTTGCCGTGAAGCTTGAACTCCGGAGTCGGGTGAACATTCCTCAGCGGCTTGGTAAGTCTGGAGCGGCTACCTCCTCCCTGGAGGCCGCGGCACCCGAAGTCCTCGGGCCGCGCTGGTTGGAGCCTCCGACTCTGGCGATCTCGATCCCAGGCTCCGCGGTGTTCCAAATCCAGCGCCACCTGCGGCTGGACGCCTGCAGCCGCAGCTCCTCGGATGTTAGAGTCGGCGGCCACAGCACTCCGGAGCTTACCGCACGGCGACCCGGTAAGATGTTGCCCACTCCATGATGGTGTCCCAGCGCTGTGCCGCCGCCGAAGCTGTAGTCCCGGCCAGTCCCGACAGGAAACGCCGCTCCAGTCTCGATGGTAGGCAGCGAGGACGGGGCGAAGAAGCAGCTCGGAGGGAAGCCGCCTCTCCAACCCGGTAGGGACTAGGAAATAAAGTTTCCCCCTTCCCCTCCCCCACCCACCACATAAAAGACCTCCAACTAACATTTTGTTTTTTAACAGGACTAAAAAATAAAATAAAAAAGGGTGAAAGGACGGACTGCAGGCAGAGCAGCCATACACAACGGCGCCCCACTCCTGCAGTCCGCCATCTTTTGCGTGGTGATCCTTAAGATGCTGAATCACTGTCTCAGATGAACGAAGAAGATGTGAACTCCGAGGACTACTTGGTTACTCCACATGTAAACATTTTTCTTTAGAATTCTCGCACTCTGAGAACTAATGGGCAAAATCATTCTCGTTTAATTTTGTTTTGAGAGTCTTATTGTCATGGAGGAGAATGTTAAATACAGATATAGTCAGAGTCATGCAGCACGGAAAGAAGCTCAGTCTGAAGAAGGGTCTCGACCCGAAACGTCACCTATTCCTTTTCTCCAGCGATGCTGCCTGACCCGCTGAGTTACTCCATCTTTTTTGTGTCTACCATCGGCTCAACTTGTCCAGATGCCCCATCTACACTAGTCCCACCTGTCTGTGTTTGGTTCACATCCCTCTATACCTATCCAATCCATGTACCTGTCTAAATGTATTTTAAATGTTGCTATAATACCTGCCTCTATTACCACCTCTGGCAGCTCATTCCATACACCCACCATCCTCTGAGTGCAAAAGCTCAACTTCACATTCCTATTAAATCTTACCATTCTCACATTAAACCTATGTACTCTGGTTTCCCTAACTCTGGGTAAAACACTCTGTACATTCACTCTATCTATTCCCCTCATGATTCTATACACCCCTATTAGATCACTCCTCAGCCTCCTGTGCACCAAGGAATAAAGCCCTAGCCTGCTCAACCTCTCCATGTAGTGCAGGCACTCAAATCCTGACAAGATCATAGGAAATCTTCTCTGCACTCTTTCCAGTTTAATAACATTCTTCCTATTGCAGGGTGAACACAACTGATCACAATTTAAAAAGGAGTTAGAAGCAACAACTTCCCAGGAGTCTCATTTTCTGCATCCACTTCATCTGGCTGGTTCTCACCTTTAAGGTTGTACTGTCATGGTCACAGCACAGAAGCAGGCCCTTCGGCCTACCATGCTCATGCTGACCATCTACACTAATGCCACTTATCCGCACCGGGTCCATAGTTGTTCTATGCCTCGGCAATTCAAGTGCGCATCCACTTAGAGAATACAACGGTAAATTTTACAACTTTACCGAAGCCAATTAACCTACAAACCTGTACATCTTTGAAATATGGGAGGAGACCGGAGCACCCGGAGAAAACCCACGCAGGCCACGGGGAGAACGTATAAACTCCGTACAGACAGCAGCGGTAGTCAGGATCGAACCTGCATCTCAGGCACTGTAATGGGCCTGTCCCACAGGCGATTTTTCAAGCGACTGCCGGCAACTGGAACGGCGACTGTCAGAGTGGAACACACACACACACACACACACACACACACACACACACACACCCCCCCCCCCCCACCTTCCTTCACCAGCCCGTTATGCAGGCAGGGGACAGGGCAAGCGGGGGGAGCGCAGTCTGAGCGAAATTTGCACAGTGCAAAGCCATGGTGATACACACACACCGCGATGAACAGGAAGGTTGGCACTGTAATTAAGACGGAAAGCTCAGTGTAGGTAAATCCTTTAAAAGAGGTGGGAAGAAAGAGTGGAGAAGGAGTGGAGACAACTTTGAAGAAGCTCGAGATACACGGCATTTAACATTACTGGTCGGTAATTACTGCTAACGTTTTTTTTCCCAGTCAGCTAATGAAATTCGCCGGTCAGCACCGGCTGCAACCTACGAGAACCTTCGACCTCCTGGCAACTCACTAGGACCTCCTGGCGACCCACCTACGGCTCGAGAATTCTTGCTATTCTCCATGGCGGCTTCATTCTGATCGCCGCTAATTTTTTCAACATGTTGAAAAATTCACGGCGACCATAATGAGGCCGCGGCTAGTTCCCAGAATGCGGGAACTCCTCACGACCATGAAGGCGACTCCCCGGCAACCACCCACAAACATGTAGCGACTGCATAGTCTCCTGCAGTCGCCTAAAATGTTGCCTAATGCCCCTGTCCCACTTGGGAAACCTGAACGGAAACCTCTGGAGAATTTGCGTCCCACCCAAGGTTTCTGTGCGGTTCCCGGAGGTTTTTGTCAGCCTCCCTAATGGTCGGAAGTGGTTTCCGTTTTAAAAATCGGTAATTTTTTAGTCGAAGCGGTTGCGATGCTAGTTGAAGGTGGTTGCTGGAGGACAAAAACCTTCGGGAACCGCACGGAAACCTTGGGTGGGGCGCAAAGTCTCCAGTGGTTTCCTTTCAGGTTTCCTAAGTGGGACAGGGGCATTAGTGAGACAGGCCCATAAGGCAGCAACTCTACCGCTGTGTCACGGTGCCGCCCTAATCTCCTTCAACCATGCAACCACCTCTGGCTGAAGCTTTCTATTCCTCAAATTCTTTCTAAGGCTCATTCCTGTCCTTCATGTCTCTGTGCTGCTTTACTGCAAAGGACCATTCGTCGATACGGAAGGAGCAACCCAGCCAACAATTCCAAAAGCTGCTCTAGAATATCAAGCAGACGGACTCAGCCTGGGTAGGACGTCAGACGACTTTCCTGAAAGGACGTCAATGCACCAGATGGGCTTTCACTAGCAATCTGACGGTTTAACGCTTTTACATTTAAATTGCGCAACCTTGGTGTTTGGATTTCAATGTGCGTAGCTGGGTTGTTGACAGAGCATCTAAATAATCTGTCTGGTAATTTTAACATTGCTCAAGTGCTCTCCAAGGTTTGCCTCAAAGAATTTACAGCCAAAGAACCTGGGGAAAGTAGAACTAAGAATTGCAGATCCTGCCTTCTCCCCATAACCTCTGACACCTGTACTACTCAAGCATCCGTCGAGAAAAAGGATAATAGGTGACGTTCCGGGTCAGGGCCCTTCTTCAGAGGGTCCCGACCTGAAACGTCACCTATGCTTTCTCTCCAGAGATGCTGCCTGACCTGCTGAGTTGCTTTGGAACATTGTGTCTATCGACCGGAAGATTGTTCCCGATGTTGGGGAGGTCCAGGACAAGTGGTCACAGCTTAAGGATAAGGGGGAAATCCTTTAGGACCAAGATGAGAAGGACTTTTTTCACACAGAGAGTGGTGGGTCTCTGGAACTCTCTGCCACAGAGGGTAGTTGAGGCCAGTTCATTGGCTATATTTAAGAGGGAGTTAGATGTGGCCCTTGTGGCTAAAGGGATCAGAGGGTATGGAGAGAAGGCAGGTACGGGATACTGAGTTGGATGATCAGCCATGATCATATTGAATGGTGGTGCAGGCTCGAAGGGCCGAATGGCCTACTCCTGCACCTAATTGCTATGTTTCTATGTTTCTATGACTGTGTGGAAAGTGGCTGCTACTTAAATGTAGGAAACACAGCAGTCAATTGTGGGAGGAAACCGGAGCTCCCTGGAGAAAACCGTGACGCAGGTCATGGGGAGAACGTACAAACTCCGTACAGACAGCAGCCGTAGTAACGGATCGAACCCTGGTCCCTGGCACTGTAAGCAACAACTCTACCACTGCGCCACCCCTATTTCTATCTTCCCTGTCCCTTGACAGATGTTAAGCCTGTGTGTCAGACGGTGACAAATGTCTGTAGATCAGCTCTCTTCAGAAACAGGCATATTTGTTCTCTTTACAAATTCACATCCTTCAGCTGAGCCCGGAGATTTATGGTTTCCTATCAGCCACAAGGCTCAGTGCGGCGGCCTGGGAAAGTATATCAATTGGAAGATAAATGACTCGGGGGCCGTGTGGTGGGAATCTTTTCCTTTGCCGTGCTGCACCGACCGCAATGTTTCCGTCTGAGCATTGGTGTGCAGCAAGGGGAAGCTCGACAGATGCGGGAGAAGGGAGAGTGTGGATGTGAACGCTCAGTGCGTGAACATCAACACCTTCTGCACCACAGCTGACAGCGACCAGGGACCAAATAGAATCCCTCAACTGCTGCTGCTACCAAAACGCGTCGTGGCCCATGACACACAGGCCTTGTTCAGCAGATCTGACGCTCCTCCTGTGTTACGGCTCGGTAAAGATCGACATGCATGAACACAGACTGCTCGTAAGTACAGAAGTCCTGAAGGTCCATTAAAACACAAAATCAACCCCAAACAAATGTTGTAGCAGCTGGTACAGTCGCTGCATCCCGGTTCCAGCAGATTCGATCCTGAGCTCAGGGGCCAACTACGTGGATTTGGCACATTCATGTGGATCTCCTCCCGTTTCATAAGCTCTCGAAGCAAGAATTGGGCCATTCGGCCTCTCTGCCATTCAATCACGGCTGATCTATCTTTCCCCCTCACCCCCATTCTCCTGCCTTTGCCCCATAACCACTGACAACCTTACAAATCAAGAATCTGTTAACCTCCGCCTTAAAAATATCCATTGACATGGCCCCCAAAGGGCCTGTATCCATGCTGTATCTCTAAAACTAAACTAAGCAACCCCCCGATAGCTCTCGAGGTCAGCGTTGAATCTTGGTTTACTGGAGTCGTGAGGCAGCAACTCTACGAACTGTGCCCCGGTGGTCGGGGTCGGAGTCAGACCCTCTCACACAATCAACGTCGCTACAGTTCCTTCCTTCAACTCTTCCACACATTTTTCAAAAGCCACCTTCCATGAGAACCCGGTGGCTCAATGTCAAAGAGGTGGAACAATATGATGGTGGCCACCATGCCCAAGCCATCACTAGTTGCCCCAGCACCTGCTCGGGCCAGAGGGAGATGTCGTGAGAAACAGGGGGAACGTCTTGTGTTGCAAAGGGAGGCGCGTGATCAGCACTGCCCAGAAAATCGAGCTGGATTCTCAGTGAGTAGACAGGAGCTTGCAGCCACTTGCACAACCAGCCAGTGCCTCGATCAGATCAGAAAACCTGTAACGCACGCAGGTCCCCTTCACATTACGCATCATTTATCATTACAACCAGTGAAGGTTGAAAGGTCATAATTTAATACAAATTCCATTGCAAATTATTTGCCTTGCACTGTGCCAGAAGTCACTCTGTGTGATTTTGACTTGTGGGTCACCTTACCCTTGCCACAACCCTTTGCAGAAAAGCCTTTGATTTATTGCTACAGTACAGTGCTATCAGAACTCAATCAATACCTGTTAAGAGATTCCGACTGATTTAATATAATATGGAATTGCTTAATAGATTATTAGTCAACACCATTAGTGAAGATGAAGCCTTGCACGCAAGCCCCCGTCCCCCCCCCCCCCCACCTCCTTATTTTCAAAATGTCAGAGAAAAGCCGTAAATAAATCCTCGTAGACACAAAATGCTGGAGTAGCTCAGGCAGCGTCTCTAGATAGAAGGAATGGGTGACATTTCGGGTTGAGACCCTTTTTCAGACTCAGGGGAGAGGAAGACACAGCGTTAAGGATGTTTAAGGTGTGAAAATGAGACAAAGGGGATGTAGATCAAGGAAAATGCAGATTAGATCATTATTAGCTAGGAGAAGTTAACAACAAAGCAAACAGATAAAAGCTAAACCAGGACAGTCAGACTAGTCGGAGAACCTGGAAGGGGGGAGGGATGGAGAGAGAGGGAAGACAAGGGTTATTTGAAGTTAGAGAAGTCAATATTCACACTGCTGGGGTGTAAGCTGCCCAAGCGAAATATGAGGTGTTGTTTCTCCAATTTGCACGGGGCCTCACTCTGACAATGGTGGAGGCCCAGGGCAGAAAGGTAAGTGTGGTAATGGGATGGGGACTGAAAAGTGTTTAGCAACTGGGAGACCAGGTAGGTTTAGGTGGACTGAGCGAAGGTATTCAGCGAAACGATCGCCAAGCCTACGCTTGGTCTCACCGATATATAGGAGTCCACACCTGGAACAGCAGAAACAATAGATGAGGTTGGAGGCGGTGCAAGTATTGCTGGCCACTATTTCAACAAATACTGCTGGCCACCATTTCAACGTTATTTTAATGTGCGAATATCATGGATTTCTAATTCTTAAATGTGGAACTGTCATTCTGCTTATCGCTCATAAGTTCCAGGAGCAGAATTAGGCCATTTGGCCCATCACGTCTACGCCGCCATTCAATCCTGACCGATCTTCATGCCATTCAGTGAATCTGTACCACGATTGCCTCCTTCCTCGAAGACGGACACGATTACAACATTCAAGGTTCCCAACGCATCCTCCTCCTCCTCCTCCTCCCTCATGACAAGAAGCGAGGTTGTGAATTTGTGATTGAAGCTCCATTCTGCCCACCATGAGAAGTCAACAGGGATTCCGTGTGCGCCCACGCCTTAGCCTTTGGGAAGTGGCCATTGTTGACTTTGTGTTGTTGAGAGTGGCGGAAATGCTGGACAGTTTGCAGCAGAAGAGTGTTGTGTTGCAGGCACTCGTATTGAAGACAAAATCAAGATTGAGGAGTCCGTGGAACAATGGCATTCTCTATCCGTGCTTGATCATCTTCAGCCTTTGGTTCCCAGTAGTTTAGACATGGAGTTAATGCGGCAGTAGGTGAAATGTGGTAGCCGAGGGCTGTCTGGGAGGCTGGAGTTAATGTGCGCCATGACCAGCTTCCCGGAACACTTCATCTTGTGTAACAGGACAAAGCAATCCAGCTTAGTTTAGCTGAGTTTAGACATACAGAGCGGAAACAGGCCCTTCGGCCCACCAAGTTCATGCTGACCAGTGATAACCCCGTACACTAATACTACAATCCTACACACATTCGGGACTATTTACAATTTTAACAAGCCAATTAGCCTACAAACCTCTATGTCTTCGGAATTGGGGGAAGAAGTCAGAGATCCCGGAGAAAACTCACATGGTCACAGGGAGGACGTACAAACGCCATTAAGACAAGCACCTGTCGTCAGGATCGAACCCGGGTCTCTTCCACTAAAAGCTGCAACTCTGCTGTTGCGCCACCGTGCCGCCCAGTAGGGAAAGCTCCTCATTGTTTCTTATGACCTGAGAAGCTCCCATTCAGCCCGTTCAGCCTATGTTGGTCCACATCGGTCCTATTCTGCTGCATATTTGCCTATAACCTATTCTCTCTCTTACACCGCTTAACTCCCCACTGATTATGGGGATAACTTACAATAACCTTACGAATCTTTGAAAATGTGGGAGTACCACATATCACAGGGAAACGTGCAAACTCCACACAGAGAGCACAGGAGGTTAGAATTGTGCCGTCATGTGATGCTATAGCAGTCATGAAGGCCTGCGTATCCCAGGTTAAATAGAACGTGCATTTGTTGCCACACTAAGTTCAGTTCAGTTTAGTTTATTGTGTTTAAAGGGTTTGGTTCTGGGGCGACGTCCTTGGCTTGGTGGTTCAGCGAGAGTGTGTACAGGCCAAGTGCTTAGAGTGCAGTTGGGTTATAATTAAGGTTCTCGAAGAGCTCATTAGAGAATGTACTTTGATGCACGCACAGCGTGTCACCATTAGCAAAGATCTGTACGTAAAGGCCATGCATCGCTCCAGTACATTAATTACATGGAATAAAAATTACATTAAGTAAAAATCCAGCGCAGATGGGTGCTTGGGGCATCTTGTCATGGATGTCCATAGCCAAAATGTGACAGATTAGTTTGTTGGCCTTGGTCACCCCGCAAGGCATGGAACTAGATTGGAAGTGTGACATACTTGATCCAACGGGCCACCCAAGTAGAAGGAGCCACAACAATTATTCTGATAGACAGATGTCTCTCCCCAAATTCACTCAACAGGGAATATACTTTGGAGACACAAAGAGCTGGAGTAACTCAGCGAGACAGGCAGCATCTTTGGAGAGATGGGTGACGTTTTGGGTCGAGACCCTGCTTCAGACATTGATCTTACTTGATACTTGATCTGCAAGGTACAAATCCCTTTTCCAGCACCCTTGGTTCCGGAGCCTTGCTGGATTATCCATTTTGCCGGGCAAGTAGAGGCCACGGCCTTCGAGAGGAATTGAACGGTACCAAAACGGTCCATCTAGGCCGCAAAGTCGGCATCGGATGTTGGCTATGGGAACGGATCCATCGGTTCAAGTTGTCCATGGAGTTCCAGAGTCACGGCCAGAGAGGGGCAAATAACCAAAAGTCTGTAGCCTCCTTTTGCTCTGGTATTTTATTTCATTCACACGTTTAAACTATAACATTTTATTCTTAATGTTTTATTTTTTTTCTTAATGGTTTACTGTATGCCATGTTGTTACTTGCGAGCGGAGCACCAAGGCAAATTCCTTGTATGTGTACATACTTGGCCAATAAACTTATTCATTCATTCATTCAATTTGGTCTGCCGATCAGCCGCGGAATTCCCGGTGAGGTGAGATTAGCAGCCTCACCCGGCCTACATGTTCGGGGGGACTTCTAGGAGGGGGGGGGGGGAGGGGGTTCCAAGTGCAGTCTCATCATTTTGTGAAGATTAAAGGGCCTGTCCCACTTGGGCGTCATTTCGTGAATCCCAAAATCCTTGGGCGCTGCACGCGACCGCGCGTCACTGCCTACGCCACCAGGCACCAAGCGCACATCACGTGCGCGTGACACGTAAATGATGTAGCCTAAATGATGTGCAAATGAAGCCCAAGTGGGACAGGCCCTTAAAGGAGGTGCTGGACCATCAGTTGTTGGAAAATGGGTGGTGGGCCCAGTGGAACCAGAGGAGCAAATCGTACCTTGAGGAAAAATCAAAAAAATGTTATACTTTTAGCATGTTCGGGTTCCCATTAGTTTATCTGCAGATAGACACACAATACTGGAGTAACTCAACGCAGTCAGGCAGCATTTCTGGAGAAAAGGAATAGGCGACATTTCAAGCCGAGACCATTCATGAGACCATCATTGTTCTGACAAAGGGTCTCTACCCAAAACGTCACCTATTCTTTTATTCCAGAGATGCTGCCTTACCCACAGAATTACTCCAGCATTTTGTATCTGTCTTTGGTGTAGACCAGCATCTGCAGTTCCTTCCCACATAGTTTATCTACAGATGCAGATTCAGATATGTGAAGGTGGTGGTGGGAAAATAAAATTGCAGGACACCTTGGCAACGTTCCTGAGTGAGATCAGGCGCTAAAGATTGACAGCAGATTGATGGGGAGTGCTGCATGGTTGATGTCTTGAGATCAAACATTTGTTGGTAGTCGTTGGTGAGACAATCCTTATGTAGCCACTTTCACACCACTTTGGGCCCAAAGTTGCCCCTGTACATTTATAACAAGTCTTGTCATTAACTATATACTTTCCCCTTACACTCCACATCCCGAACTGCAATACCTCACACTTGCTTGGATTCAACTCTACCTGCCGTTTCTTCAACCATTTCTGAGCTGATCTATATCCTGCTGTATACTTTGACAGCCTTTTTCATGTACTGCATGAAAAGTAATCTTGGAGTCTTCTGCAAACTTGCTAACCAACCCAGCTACATTTATGTCCTGGTTGTTAATCTATATATATCACAAACAACAGAGGTACAAACCCAGTACAAATCCCTGCATAACTCTACAGGTCAGAGACCTGAATAGCACCCTTCCACCACAACCCTCTTTCATTGATCTGTAAGCCAGTTCTGAATCCACACAACCAGGTCACTGTGAATCCCATTGCATCTTAAGCTTCTGGATCAGCCTACCATGGGGGGCTTTATCGAATGCCTTGCAAAAACCCATGTAGGGAGGATCCGTCTAGCTTTGGTGGGGAAGAAAGGTGGTGGTGAAGGAGTTCAAGCTTTGCACTCCATCACTTCATGGCCCAGTTCCCACATGAAATTTCCTCACCTTTGTTCCAGACTCCCTGAAACCCATAGCATCCTGTGTAACCTTCTGCGACGGGCAAGTGTAAGCTTGAATGAAACAATGTTGTGTTTGTATCGCTGCGCAGGAACAAGGATTTAGTCTGTGTCAGCAATTTTTGCTTTTAAACCAGAAAAAAACACAAATTGATTCCTCGGTGTTCAAACAATTTAACTCGTTTACAGCTTATGTCCGAAGATAAGACACAAAAAGCTGGATTAACTCAGCGGGTCAGGCAGCATCTCTGGAGAAAATGTATCTCGGGTCAAGGCCCTTCTTCAGAACTTGTGTTCACTTGTTCAGTAAGATCCTACAATGCATGCATAGTACTGCGGATGCTACTAAAGAGGCTACTCAGTGCATGGGCAATGAAGTCCATTGTGGTGCCGTCTCTGAAGTTAGAAGGAATGGGTGACGTTTCGAGTCTGAATAAGGGTCTCGACCTGCAACGTCACCCACTCCTTCTCTCCAGAGATGCTGCCTGTCCTGCTGAGTTACTCCAGTATTTTGTGTCCATCTTCCCCATAATTGTTACTGGATAACCCAAATAATGTTTCAGGTCGCAAAGATCTTTGGTTTTTCCTTCTACATTTCAAAAACATGCAGTTTTGTAGGTTAATTGGTTCCAGTAAAAATAATTATAAATTGTCCCTAGTACGTAGGTTAGTATTACGGTACGGTGTGATTGCTGTTTGGTGCGGTCTTGGTGGGCCAACGGGCCTGTTTCTATGCTGCACCTCGAAAGGAAAGTCTAAATTCTATGTACCTCAGTCTTAATCTCAAACACTGGTTGATATCAAATGATGAGAAATGGACCGATGGACAAGTGGCTCCTTCTTAAGATGCTGACGGTACATCTGTTGATGCATCAGGGAGGTTAAAGATACTTTTAATCATGCCATTTTAAACATCGGCTTTCATCAGCTCAGTAGCTCGGCCATTAACACCAAGAACCTCTGATGCTAATGAGGAAGTTGTGCTCACCTCATCCAGTGATTCAATATTCCTGATGAAGGATAAGGCGAGGTTGGTTGGGGGCGGCCAGCTTGTGGTTGATCAAACACAGTGTGGGCACGTGCTGTGATTCGGAAGGTCATCTACACAATGTGCATGCTGGGCTGAGGAATCTTTGGCTAAAGTCAATTTATCACTTATCAAGGGGCCAGCCAACCTTGCATCGACCCCCACACAGTTGAAAGAGTCCCTTCTGGCTACTAAGAGCCTGCGACCAATGGACTCACTCAAGGACTTTGAAGGATTGCCTTTTGCATTCCACGCTTTTAACCTCAGGACATTAAAATGGCTCCAAAGACGGCTTAGAGCAACCCTTCCTGTGAGCATAAATTTAATTTTAGATTCTGACTCGCTGCCTCCCCAACCTCCCCCGGCTTCCAGCCCAGCTGCCTGAAGCCGGAGATGAGGCCACAGAGCAAAGGTCAATCTGCTCGCTGTTATCTACCATTTAACGTAAAGATTTCAGTAAATTACAGACTGCCACAATTACCTGTGCAATTTGCTTTGCTCTGCAATCTGCAACCGACAGTGTATCATTTGCATTCCTGTGAGATCGAGAAATGCTGCAGTATTTGTGCATTAAAATCACTGGAGATTTTGGCTTCGAGGAGCTTTGTGTTCCTGCACTTAGAGTCATAGAGTTGTACAGTGTGGAAGCAGACCCTTCAGCCCAACTTGCCCACACCGACCAACATGTCCCATCTACACTAGATCTACATGCCTGGGTTTGGGTCATATCCCTCTAAACCTGTCCTATCCATCTACCTGTCTAATTGTTTCTTAAACGATGCAATAGTCACTGCCTTAACTATCTCCAGTGATTAAAGCAGCTCGTTCCATACACTCACCATCTTTTAGGTGAAAAAGTTACCCCAACCCATATTCCTCTGGTTCTCGATTCCCCTACTCTGGACAAGAGACTCTCTGCATCTACCCAATCTATTCCTCTCGTGATTTTGTACACCTCAATAAGATCACCCTCCTGCGCTCCAAGGAATAGAGTCCCAGCATGCTCAACCACCCCCATTAGCTCTGGCCCTCGAGTCCTGGCAACATCTCTGTTAATCTTCTCTGTATCCTTTCCAAGGCAGGAACCCAGAACGCTGCAGTCTCACCTCTTGCAAGTGAGTAGCTGACAGAGACTTTCAAAACATTTTTTTATTTTTGTCGTAATGCTGTCCAAAATAACAAGACGACAAAGCAAAAGAAAAGTTGGAGAAGAACTAAAACTTTGCCAAATGGGTTGAATGCAGAGAAATAAGAAATATTTACAGGGATATGGGTGAGCAAGAGATGAGGGGAAAGGGTGCAAGAGCAATATTAATTAATGTAGAAAATGAATTGCTTAAGGTGAGAGAGAATAAGTTGGTGTGGGCAGGCAGGTTGAACAAAAGATTTGTGTGGGAGGTTAAAAGAACATTTTGTATCAAAATGCCAGCTCCTTTTAGCAAGAGGGAGAGGCGCAGCTGGAATGGCCTAATTCTGCTCCTACAACATATGAACTTATTTTAAGGTGGAGATTGATAGGTTCTGGGTTAGTAAAGGGCCTGCCACACTTGGTGATTTTTTTCAGCAACTGCCGGCATAATTGACTGATGTACCAGGTCATCGAAAGGTTCGCGGTGTGATGCTGCGTGATGACGTATGACGCGCGGTGTTTTTTTCAAGTGTCGCAACATTTTTTTGTCGCTGCTGGATTTTGAAATGTTCAAAATCTTTTGGCGACACAGATATTACGCCGGCAGTCGCCAAACAATTGGCAAGTGCAACAGGCCCTTAAGGGTACCAAAGGTAATGAGGAGAAGGCAGGAGAATGGGGTTGAGAGGGAGAGATAGATCAGCCATGATTGAATGGCGGAGTAGGGCCGAACGGCCTAATACTGCTCTGACAGCTTGTGAACTTATATCATGCTGCCGATGCAAACGTCCTTCTGCAAGATCAGTCCATTGCACAGGGCCAGTAATAAACCTGCTCCAGTGTATGTCAGGCGGATAGGCACAAAAAGCTGGAGTAACTCAGCGGGACAGGCAGCATCTCTGGAGAGAAGGAATTGGCTGACGTTTCAGGCCGAGACCCTGCTTCGAAACGCCACCCACTCCTTCTCTCCAGAGATGGTGCCCGTCCTGCTGAGTTACTTTTGTGTCTATCTTTGGTTTAAACCTGCATCTGCAGTTCCTTCCCACACAAATGTCTGGAGGAACTTGAGGGGGGGGGGGGGGGAAGCAAAAGGAATATTTGGGCAAAATGCAATGTGTTTACGGCAGCGTCTAGTGCAAAGAAACATGCCGGGGATGGGGTGCAACAAAGAGAAAGCAGTCAGATGCAAAGTCAATAAAAGGTTTGTAGCGGTCAGCAGTTGTGGTAAGACAGGAAGAGATGGTTTAGTGCAACAAACTTTGTAATGCAAGACGACACCATGAAGTAAATTTATTGTCCTCTGGAGGGACACAAACATTATGGCAAACACTGAAGCCACAGCTTTCATTTGCCTGATTATTGCCCTGCATCTGTTTACAGTGAGGGGGAAGCAGCACTTGGGGCATGGTCTAAAGCTTCTGAGCAGCTAGCAGAAAGGCAATACATGACTATGATCGAGCCATTCGCAGTGTACAGATACATCATCAAGGGAATAACGTTTGGCGCAAGGTAAAGCCAGTAAAGTCCGATCAAAGATAGTCCAATAGCAATTCAGGACTGTTCTCTAGTTAGAGAAAACTAGAGAAACTCAGCGGGTGAGGAAGCATCTATGGAGCAAAGGAAATAGGCAACGTTTCGGTCCGAAACCCTTCTTCAGACTCTCTAGTTGTTAGTAGGGCGGTTCAGTTGCCTAATAACAGCTGGGAAGAAACTATCCCTGAATCTGGAGGTGTGCGTTTTCACACTTCTTGTTGCAAGGATCTACAGTTCACTCACACAGACAGCAATGGGACACAGTGATTGGGACTAATGCATCTTGGGAATTCTCTCTCTAGGTAGGAAGCTGACTATCCAAATCTGGAGCAAGGTAAGTTCAGAGGGCACTATTTTTCCTCATGCTATTTTTTGCTGATAACATGATCTTTGCACCCAGGAAACCAGTAGGAACAAAACCATGAGAGGAACAGATCGGGTAGATGCACAGAGTCTCTTGCCCAGAGTAGGGCAATCGAGAACCAGAGGACATAGGTTTAAGGTGAGGGGCGAAAGATTTAACAGGAATGTGCAAACTCCACACGGACAGCACCTGAGGTCAGGATCGTACCCAGGTCTCTGGCACTGTGAGGCAGCAGCTCTACCAGCTTGTTCACTGCGCTGCCCTCTAGATGTGAGAGATGTCGGAGGATAACCATCATTTGCAGAACTGTTCCTGGCAAGAGGCAGCACAGAGAAGAATACAAGAGGGTGCAGAGGGTTCGAGAACAAGCCAAGTCTTTCATTCAAGCCGGGTTGGGGGGAGTTTGGGATAAGGTTCGGTCCTGATGTGGACCCATCCAGATCTACACCTTGGCACATTGAGTTGTTTGCGTCTTCTTTGCTCATGTGAAAAACAAGACATTACATTGATCTGCTTAATTGACACAGACAAACACTTGACACAGTCTATTCAGCGAGCGATTCTGTCCCAAATCAGCACCAAGCTTTGCGTCTCCAGAATCTCCGGTTTCCTCACACTCCCCAAAGACCAGGCACGTGCCGTCAGGGTAGGCACTACCTACCATGACTAAAATTATGAAATGGTAATTATTAAATATAAATATTAATTGCATCAGATAGTTATGCCTATCTAAGTGATCGATCTCTTAGGTAGGCATAATTCTCCGTGCCTTTCAACCGCAGCGCTTGCAACACACGAAGGTCTGTGCATCCCACGTGCCATCAACGCTGCTTCAATCTGTCAATGACAAGCGGGGCTGAAGGCAGCAGAAATTCTGCCTTTGCTGTACTTCAGCCTACTGCGCATGCGCAGCACAAGCTCCTTGGCGGGTTTTTCAAATATGGGGGAGAGCTCTCTTCACAGCGTTTGGGGAGTCTGGCCCGGGGTAAAGTTGTGGGGAGGGCAGGAGCATTGTGAAGGCGAGGATCAGGGCCAGTAACCCACTTGCGACGCTCGGGAACGGAGCCACCGCATTGTGGCCGGGGAGTGAATTAGCTCGGGTAGCTGCGAGTGGCCGCCGGGACCGGACAGCCCCTTCTGCCGGTCCCCACTCATCTCTAGCAGTGCTCTCCATCTGAAAACACTCTCTTCTGCCACTCGCTGGCTTCGCTCATGTCAGCCGCTTCCCGCAAATCCTTAAATTCCGACAGCGCGCTCAAGGGACCAATTGAGGTTACTCGGCTGTGGGAATCTAAGGGTTTGCGGGAAGCGGCTAACATGAGCAAAGCCGGCGAGCGGTAGGTGAGAGGTGTTCAGACAGAGAGCACTGCCAGAGGTGAGCGGGCCAGCAGAAGGCGCTGAAGTTCCGCTGGCCGTGCCCGGAGCGCAGCAGCAGCGCTGAGTGAGTTACTGACATGAACTCCAACCCCCCTCCTTCTCAACACTCCTGCCCACCCAGCAACTTTTACCGCTGGCACAGACTCTCCACACGCTGTGAAAGGAACTCTCCCTGCAATTGGTCCCTTGAATTAGTATTGTCATTCAATAAGATGACAACTGATGCAACGTCAGGGCTCGAAATGAGCGGTTGCCTGGGTGCCAATGACCACTCAAAGCGCCGCCGGGCAACCTAAACACCGAGTCATTTTGCCCGGCTTGGCAACCAGATACTGGTTTGTACCGAAGATAGAAACAAAAAACTGGAGTAACTCAGGCGGGTCAGGCAGCATCTCTGGAGAAAAGGAATGCGACGTTTCGTGTTGGCGACGGCTGTGTGGGGCAAAGATACTAGAGGCAGGGTGAGGAAGGGTCGGAGCAAATGACGGGCCCCGAACAGCGGCAGCGGCTCCATCTCCTCCTCCTCCCGCACCGCGCCTGATAACGGCCTCTGCTTGTAAACCCGCTAACCGTGCTTTCAAAACAAACCCTCTCGCACGCCGAGGCCGTGATAAGGGAGGGAGGGGAAGGCCTCGGCGTGCAGGAGGATTTGTTTTGAAAGCGCCATTAGCGGATTTACAAGCAGAGGCCGTTATCAGGCGCGGTGCGGGGTGCGGGAGGAGGAGGAGATGGAGCCGCTGTCGCGGCCGATGCTGCCGCTGGGCGAAGCCCGTCATTCGCTCCGACTCGTCTGAAGCAGCTGCACCAAAGATCTTATAGCTATAGGATCTCTGAGCTGCACCGCTCGGCCCAGCACCTTGCAGCGGGGCGATGTTGTCCAAGGAGCGCTGACCTTCCTTCCTCCCCAACTGCCCCGCCCCCTCTCTCTCTCTCTTGTACGCCCCCTCCACCCCCTTATCCTGGGACCCCTCCTCTCCATCCCGCACTGATCCCCATTCCCGCCTCTATTCAGTCCTCACTGGCATCCCCTGTGCTCCCCTCCCCATCTACCCCCCCCCCCAATATCTATTCATCCAGCGCTGATCACCCGATTCACCTCACATTGATTCTCCTGCCACACCCCCATCCATCCTACACTGGTTCCCCAATTCACCCTGTACTTACCCCTTTCCCATCCATCCTGTACTAATCCACGCATCCATCCCGTACTAACCCACCCTCCATTTACCCTGCACCTTCCCCTCATTCACCCTGTAGTGAGCGCCCATTCATCCTGCACAGACCTTCCGTTCCACACTGTACTGACCCCCCCCATCCATCCTGTACTGATCCTCCCATTCAAGAAGAATGGGGGGAACAGTCTGAAGAAGGGTCTTGACCCGAAACATTGCCTATTTCCTTCGCTCCATATGTGCTACCTCACCCGCTGAGTTTCTCCAGCACTTTTGTCTACCCCCGTCCATCTCGTACTGAACCCCCCCCCCCCTTCCCCCTTCAACACCACTGACATCCCCGGTGCTGTCCCCTCACAATTTTACCTACTCCAACCAATATGTACTAATTCACCTGCCTCAATCCATCCATTCTGCACTGGCTGCCTTTAAACCCCACCCCACCCCCCATCTATCCACCCCGCGCTGATTCACACACACACACCCCTCCATGACCCTATTGTGCTGGAAATGTCTTCAGAGCGAACATTGACTATGTTTGATAATGGAATGTAATCAAATGTGTTTTAATTCCCAATGTTATTATTTGTTTTAATCCATAAAGATGGATTAATTAAATTGTGAACACGTGAAACATTAAAACCGCAGTGTTCGATTGCCACTGCTGCCGTTGACACATTATTACAGAATTCATTTTAACGGCAAATCAATGCTCTTAATATAGAGTATCAGTAGGTGTAGTTATTTAATGAGCAACATTCACAACTGTACGTACGCATATATGTTACCATGGTCTATTGATACGGGTTGATCATATAATCCAACCACATTTTTGTTTGGAAGTGGAAAGAACTAATAGAAATTGCATTCATTGCAATGTGCAAAAAGAGTTGAGATACTCTTATAATTTTGCTGCATGTCATTGTGGTATATTTCATGTCTTGATTGGTGAATATGTTTAGTTTGTGACTTTATTTGAAGCAGAAATAATATGTGAATGCTTCATTGAGTATAATTCCAACTGGTAACTACACACTTCGTCCAAGCACATTATCGCACGCGTCATGCAAGCCGTCTTCAATGACCACCTAAACTGTCACTTGGCAACATAAAAAGCTGACAAGGTTGCCCGGCTGGCAACAGGGAAAAAAAGTTAAGCGAGAGCCCTGAACGTGCTCCCGTTTTTCCCACCACCTCTCCACCTGCCTTCATCCTCCGTCCCCCACCTATTCAGTAATTAAAAAATGAAGGCGATTTAGAAGCCTTCGGCAAATTGAATTGTTACTTATTTTTATTTTTTACGGAGAGAACAATCTGTGCATGCGCGGTTTAAGATTTTTTTTTAAAGTCGAATTAATAAAGTAATTACTCATTGCACGTGCCTGCCAAAGACGTACAGGTTTGTAGGTTAATTGGCCTGGTGTAAATGTAAATTGTCCCCAGCCTGTGTAGGACAGTGTTAGTATGCAGGGATCGCTAGTCGGCCTGGACTCGGTGGGCCTGCTTCAGCGCTGTATCTCCAAACTAAACTAGACTGCACCCGTTAGCCACCTTTACATTGTGAGCCTCTATTTACCATGGCCCTGCAATGATGGAGTAAATAAGACTTCACAGCCCGACAGCTGAGTGCAGGAGTGTGGAGAATCCAATGCCAGAGACAGATCGGGACTTCACCTCCCACATTGCCAGGCTGACGATCGGAATACAGCGGCTGGGCTCAGTTACAACGATGAGGAGGCAGATATAGAACAAAAATCACAGTTTCACCGCTTCCATTAGCAAAGACCATACAAGGTATTGGTTTATTATTGTCACGTGTATGGATACACAGTGAAAAACCGCGTGCTATCCAGGCAATTCATGCCATGAGTATATCCGATAGTGCAAAAGAGAATATATAGCAGAGTGAAGAATATAGTGTTGCAGCGAGAGTGAATGCATAATTTATGTTGCTGTCTGAGTCTATGTGCCCGTGACATGGATGCAGGCAAGATTGTCACAGTTTCACAGTACTTGTGCACATGCCGTCACATTCGAGTCGACTTGAAAGTGCAGTTTAAAAAAAATGCAAGGACTGCAACGAGGCAGATTGGAAGATCGGGTGTTCGTCCCCAGGACATGACAAGTCTGTTCCAGGCTCTGATAGTGATAACAATGGGGAAGAAACTGTTCTGAATCAGGGAGGTCTGTGCTTTCAAGCTTTTGTATTTTCTGCCTGACAGGACAAAGGAAGAGAGTAACTAGACTCCGCGAGTATTAAAGAAGGAACTGCAGATGCTGGAGAATCGAGAGTTATACAAAAAGCTGGAGAAACTCAGCGGGTGCAGCAGCATCTAAGGAGCGAAGGAGATAGGCGACGTTTCGGGTCGAGACCCTTCTTCAGACTCCTCGAGTATGTTGGTGCCTGCCTGAGGCCACATGGAGTATAGATGGAGTTGATGGGAGAAGCCGTTTTCTTAATGGACTGGCCTGCATTCACAACTCTCTGCAATTTCATGTGGTCTTGGGCAGAATAGACACAGCTTCAGCTATACTCATCAGATCAAAGCTGTTTGTTGTTCCAAACCCATAACAAACCGACCTACTCCTGTCTGTCCTTGTTGACCAACAGACTGCATAGTTGAATCAAACTGTTACCAACTGTTCAAAAAAGCCCAGCGACATATTTTCAGGGACTAGTTAAGCCAGTCGTGCACAGGAACCAACGTGAAGCTCACTGTATTGCAGTTCAACCCCAATTGTTTTTCCCGTTGACCCACACGCTAGCCTGTGACAATACCAGCAATGCCTCAAAGTCACACTCTCTTGCCCAGAGTAGGGGAATCGAAGACCACAGGACATAGGTTTAAGGTTATGGTTAAAAGATTAGGAATCTGAAGGGTAACTTTTTCATACAAAGGGTGGTGGGTGTATGGAACAAGCTGCCAGAGGAGGTGGTTGAGGCAACATTTAAGAAGCATTTCGACAGGTACATGGATAGGTCAGGTTCAGAGGGATATGGGCCAAACACAGGCAGGTGGGACTAGTGTAGCTGTGACATGTTGACCAGTGTGGGAAACGTGGGCCGGAGGGCTACGAGTGCTACCTGTACGGAGTTTGTATGTTCTCCCCGTGACCCGAGCAGATTTTGTCCGGGTGCTCTGGTTTCCTCCCACACACCAAAGACTTACAGGTTTGTAGGTTAATAGGGTTGGTAACATTGTAAATTGTCCATAGTTGGTGTAGGATAATGTGAGTGTGCGGGGATCGCTGGTCGGCACGGACTCGGAGGGCCAAAGGGCCTGTTTCAGCGCTGTATCTCTAAATTCATCACAAACTGAGCTTTCTCCAGCCAGCCAGAAGATGACTGAGTTACTGCAAGTACCTGCTGAGGATCTGTGAGGCCACCAGCAGCAATGCCTAAGCCGTTTAGGAAAGTCACTCCACAGTCCAACCCGTAATGAGACACTGAAGACATCGTAGCAATGAGGTGCAATCAGGGGCTGGCGAAGCATTTGCTGACTGAAGTTCCTGAAGCAGTGGGACAGACGCATTGTCCCTTCCCGGACGAGTCAATGAGCAGAAAGCTCCGGCCCAGAACAGAAGGGCATTTTCAATGTTGCTCTCAACTCCACCCGCTCCACAAAGCCACAGCAACATGCCAGCCAGTAAATGGGAAAGATAATAACACTCATCGCAACGACGTACTCATACCACGTAGCGGGTGAAACTTGTGAAGACTTCAAAACAAAAAGGTGGGTGGTCAAATGATTTTGTGCAATTCAACAGGCATAGCTATGGCTGAGGGACGTTGTGCTGAAGTATGTATCGCTTGATTGAATGATACATATTTTATGTCGCAGTGAAATTCTCTTGTTTGCATACCGTACACAAAGTATGCAGAGTCGCCATGTATAGAGCGTGGACAAAGGAACAAAGCATTCCCCGATAGTCCCTCTTTGTTCCCATGGCCTCAACAGCCCCCTCTCCACCCCCTCCCCCTGACATCAGGTCCCCGTCCTCAGCATCACCCCCCCCCCCCCCACCCCCCAACACCCCACCGGGTTCTATTGGTGCCCCCGTCGGGTTTCTTAGTGGCTCCCCCACGCTGGGACGCTCTTTGTCCTCGCTGCACGTACTCGACCGACCACCGGCACCCACCGCCGGCCCAACCAAACTCCTCTGCAGGGAAAATTAGTGTGGGAGTAGGTTGGCAACATGGACTCGAGGGGCCAAATGGCCTTCTCGCCCTGTGAAAAAAACAAGCTAACCTCATTGACGGGAGGCAGTGAGACCAGGTCTGTAGTGAGTTGATGATCTCAAGCAGGGGGTAAAGGCACTCTGTTGGCCTCGAGTCCATCATAAAGAATCAGATGCTCATTGATGCACACACACACACACACACACACACACACACACACACACACACACACACACACACAGGGAGCAGGGGAAAAGAGAAGCATTGGTGGCGCAGCGTTAGAGTTGCTGCCTCAGAGCACTTACAACGCCAGAGACCCGGGTTCGATCCTGGCTACGGGTGCTGTCTGCACGTTCTCCCCCTGACTTGCGTGGGTTTTCTCCGAGAACTTTGGTTTCCTTCCAAGCTCCAAAGGCGTACAGGGTTGTAGGTTCATCGGCTTGGTATAAATGTAAAAATTGGCCCTAGTGCAGGATAGTGTTAATGTGCGGGGATCGTTGGTCGGTGCGAATCGGTGGGCCGAAGGGCCTTGTTTCTGCTGTATCTCAAAACACTGTATCTCTAAACTACACAAAACACTTGCATCGAACAGCATGTTCCCTCTCCAGGCTCACAAACGAGGTGGCCACACGAGCACAAACACTTCACCCCTGACGCCAGAATGGATCTGGAGTCAAAGAAAGGTGGAGAAAAGGTTTACTGAATTATAATAAAAGGACACCAAGTTGTGGAGTAATTCAACAGGTCAAGCCGTTTTGTGTCTGAAGAATTCTAACCAAAAATGTCATCTACCCATATTCTCCAGAGATGCTGCCTGACCCGCTGAGTTAATCTAGTGCCGTGTGTCTGATTTTTATATATAAACAGCATCTGCAGTTCCTTGCCTCTGAATTATAAAGTAGCCAAGTTGAAAAGGTATATTAGATCATCTACAGCTTGATGCAACCCTTGCGGGAACGTTCTTGTTGGAGAAGTGTGTGTATCGAGTGCATTTCAACTGCATTGTCAGCAGATGAAAAGAGACAACACCCCAATTGTACATTGCTTGGAGACAAGTGACTGCAGATGCTGGAATCTTTGTCAAGAAAACAAATGGCCGGAGGAACTCAGCAGGTCAGGCCGCATCCATGGAGGGAAAGGGTCATGTACTTATGAAGACCATAAACATGAAAAAAAAAATGTTTTAAGCGAGCACACGTCCACTGGAAAACCATTCGTCTTTTTCTGGCTGCAGAGAGAGGGATTAACTGACTGCACAGCTGCACAGGCAGTCAAACTGCTAAGAGTTGGGAGGAATATGGGGAGACTTTCCACATCGCATGAGTCATCCTTCAGGCATTGAAGACACTGAAGATCTCTGGATTCAGTGGGGACACAAACTGCTGGAGTAACTCAGTGGGGCAGTAACTCTGGAGAGAAGGAATGGGTGACGTCTCGGGACTTCTTCAGACTGATGTCAGGGGAGTGGGAGGGACAGAGATAGAATGTAGACGGAGACAGTAAGACTGGTGGGAGAACTGGGAAGGGCAGGGGATGGAGAGAGAGGGAAAGCACAGGCTATTTGAAGTTAGAAAAGTCAATGCTCATACCGCTGGGGTGTAAGCTGCCCAAGCGAAATATGAGGTGCTATGCCTCCAATTTGCGCTGGGCCTCACTCTGACAATGGAGGAGGCCCAGGACAGAAAGGTCAGATTGGGAATGGAAGGGGGAGTTAAAGTGCTGAGCAACCAGGAGATCAGGTAGTCTTCAGTGGACCTGCAAAGCCATTGGAAGAGAGAGCGCTTGAAAGATCAAAGGTGATGTCTGCTGTCCCAACAGCAGATTTACCTCACGTCCCATCTGATAACATTCCTGGAGGACTCCTTGGCGCTATGTAAATGTAAAGTTTGTTGTGTTCAGCCAGAAAATCCTTTAAAAACATAACATGTAATCACGAGGCAACCATCAATAAGGTCAGCAAGAACTTCTGGAGATGTGAGTTTCCCAAGGGGTCATTGGAACGTGGAAATGCTTGTCCCAATGAGCAATTCAGCTGCATTGTGAGGAAGCTACATGGGTATAATTGTGATGCAGTGATTATTACTGCACCAGTAATCCAGAGACCAGGGTTCAGTGGAGGAATTACATTCCAGTTAATCTGGAATTAGCCAGGCATTAATGCTGATGGCCACTGTTCGGTGCTGCTTCAGTAATACCATTCATGAAGAAAGCCTGCCATTCTTGCCTTGTCTCAACTATATTTGCCTTTTCACTGTCCCTCTGTACACATGAGAATAGACTAAACTAGGCTATTGGACTCAACATAGCAGAGTTTCTAATCCCCTCTGCTATGACCTGGTATGACACTTGGTTCAAGAACAATTTGCGATGGCCAACTAATAGCAGTGATGCCAGATCCCAAAATATTAATAAAATGAAAAACTTACAGAATGGAGAAGATAAAGAAAGATAGGGTGGAGAAATGCTTGTGAGGAGCAGAAGAGTGGCATAGCAGTAGATTTGCTGCCTTACAGCGCCAGAGACCCGGTTCGATCCCGACTACTGTCTGTTTGGAGTTTGTACATTCTCCCTGTGACCTGCGTGGGTTTCCTCCGTGTGCTCTGGTTTCCAGCGACATTCCAATGGGGGGGGGGGGGGGGGGGAGTTGTGTGTGTGTGCGTGTGTGTGTGTGTGCGCGCGCACTGAAGGGACAGTTTCCGCGCTGTATCTCTAAACTCAACGTTTAGAGATTCACGCAGACACACTGGGCTGTGTGATCTGTTTTACACTTGCAACTTTTTCTCCCTTTCCATAGAATAAGTTTTAAAGAGACTTTTGTTAGCAAGCGACCTTGCAAGAACGCCCCTTGTACATTGACGATCTATAAATGAAGAGCGTGGACTAGGTAGGAATCAATTTTCTGCCTGGACAGAGCTATTATTTTTGCAATAAGGAGAGACGACTCAATTAAATAAAGCCAAGCTCACCCCCGCACCAGTCTTGCTTCTGAATCCATTAAACAATACTTGGCATTCTGAATTAATTTCATCATCACTCAGGAGCAACTCCCAAATAAAAAAAATATTCTGCAATGAAGCTCCATCCCTTCCAGCAAAGGGAGATAGTGTTTTTAAATAATTCCAACGTCTGACTGATGCATTATAGTTATTGCCATGAACAGCCACGTAGGTGATAAGTATCAACGGGCAATGAGGAAGAGTAGGTAACCTCTGACACCTTGATCAAGAGTAATCACCCAGACATCTTGCGGGAAACTTGCAGGAAACAATGTTCACCCATTTAATCAATGCAGGAGTGGGAGTAGACTACTGGAGCCATCAAAACGGAGGCACGTGGCGCAGCGCTAGGGTTGCTGCTTCACAGCGCCAGAGACCAGAGTTCGATCCAGACTACAGGTGCTGTCTGTACGATTTCCCCAAGAGCTCTGGTTTCCTCCCACACTCCAAAGGCGTACAGGTTAATTGTAGGTTAATTGGCTTGGTAAAATCGTAAGTTGTCCCCAGTTTGTGGAGGACAGTGTTAGTGTGCGGAGATGGCTGGTCGACGCCGAAGGACCTGTTTCCGTGCAATATCTCTAAACTAAACTAAAAGCATTCAATCGTTGAAGATTCAATTGTACACTTAACTCCACATTCTTGCTCAATCCCCATAATCCTTCCAGCCCCCGATTCAGAATCTACCTCTCACCTTAAAAATAGTCAGACTCTGCTTCCACCATCCTTTGAGGAAGAAAATTGCACAAACTCATGGGCTCTCTGAGAAGATATGTCGCCTCATCCCTCTTATTTTTTTTTTTAAAACAGTGACCCCTCATTCTTAGGTTCTCGCAAGAAGAAAAGTCCTTTCTCTGTATCATTCCACTGGTCAGTCAATGAAAATTTCCCCGACCTGCTTCCAATAGTTTTACACACAGTAAATAAAGACCCCAATGCCATACACAGGGCCCCAACACTGAGTGCCCTATACATTGAGTAGAGCTACAGACAACATTTGTTTCATTCCATTATTACATCACGTTAAAAAGGTTTGCTTCGATCTGATTTCTGATCTGGTCTCTGCCACAGCGCAGGAGTGCAGCTGGATACCACAAAGGACACAGAGACACACACACAACCAATGTTGAGGATGCCAATAAAGCTGTGCTCACTAAGTCAGGAACCTTTGACCTGGAATTTTTAGTCAGAGACCACATATAGACAGGAACAAGCAAACAGTGAAGAGGCCATGCCCTGTGAATCGAAGTCAACCCAACACCAGCAACGTTTATGGAGGAAACACGGCCAGTGATGGCCTGCGCCACTTCAATGCTTTCTCATTTGAGTCCACCTTAGTTCTCCTGATCAGTAACCCAAGCTGCCGAGCTCCCAAGCTAAAACCTCTACCTTGGTACATAATAGGATTATAAACTGGATCAGGAACCATACAGACATTAACCACCTGATCCATTGACATCAGTTGCAGCGTGTTTGGTTATGAGGAGCTCATCTCTGCTCTCAATCGCACATAAGCGATATGCATAATTAGGCCGGTCAGCCCATCAAGTCAACTCCGATTTAGGGGATCTATCTTCCCCTCTCAACCCCACCCACCTGCCTTCTCCCCATAACCCCTGATACCCATACTAATCTACCAGCATCCCCTCCCACACAGGTGCGTAGCGAACCTTTGGGCTGCGGTGGCAGAGAACAAAGAAACAAAATGGCCCAGCTGTGGAAACACAGACAGCGAGCGTCACTTGCCTTTGAACGAGCCGGAGAAGAGGTAAATCCAGGTGAATGCCGGCACGAAGAGGATGGAGAGCGTGGCTGCGAGGAACTTCCTGCGCCCTCTGCAGATTCCCAGCATCCTGGGGGAAGGTTGGGGTGGGGCAGCAGCGCTGATCCTAGGTGGGCAACATCACATCCTCAGCCACGTACATGTTAGTCCCTGCAACCAAAATAGAAAGAATCACTCAGTTACTGCCTTCACTCTGCACACCCTTTCACCCTGTCTGCACCTGTTGCAAACAGGTGTAGGGAGGAACTGCAGATGCTGCCACGTGCAGATGCTGGTTTGCACCGAAGATAGTCACAAAAAGCTGGAGTAACTCAGCAGGTCAGGTAACATCTCCAGAGAAAAGGAATGGGTGACGTTTCGGGCCGGTAGTCTACTGAAGGGTCTTGACCCGAAACATCACCTATTCCTTTTCTCCTGTGATGCTACCTGACCTGCGAAGTTACTCCAGCTTTTTGTGTCCATCTCCAGTTGTAAACATGACAACTCCGCTGGCCCAGTTCATCAACACAATGCATAGGAAACAATTCCCACTATATGATGCTTCCTATAGACATGTAGTTAATCTACACCCACACAAAATTAGGAAGCATAAAGTCCAAGACATCGGTGAGGCTACATTTAGAGTATTATGATCAGTTTTGTTCACCCTGTTGTAGGAAAGATGTTGTTGAGCTGGAAAGAACGCAGAGATGATTTGCGAGGATGTTGCCAGGACTCGAGGGCCTGAGATGTATGCAGAGGACTATTGCTCGGTGAGCAGGGCTATGAAGGGTGATCTTATAGAGGTCTATAAGATCATGAGAGGAATAGATAAGATAGATGCACAGTCTTTTACTCAGAGTAGGAGAATCAAGTACTAGAGGACATAGATTTAAAGTGAGTGGGGGGTGGGGTGGGATGGGCGGGGAATTTTTTTTTTTTAAACACAAAGAGTAGTGGGTGTATGGAATGAGCTGCCAGAGGAGATACTTGAGGCTGGTACTATCACAGTGTTTAAAAAACACATTTGAACAGGTACATGGGTAGGATAGGTGTCGAAAGATATGGTTCCTGGTAGGGCAGGTCTGTTAAGAGGGGGGAATCTAATAGGCTTTGCCTTTTTCATTGGAAAATTAAGGGATTTAACATCGTTGGTGCAGGCAGGATCTAAAACCAGGGATCACTTTCAACAGAATTAGGGAGAAGGCATTTATGACTGAGGCAAGTAACATTTATTTAATCCTCAACACACTGAGACTCTCTACCCAAGAGAGCTGTGGAGGCTCAGCTAGCAACTAATGGTTTATGAGGCAGATGACAAGAAGTGACCTGGACGTAGAGTTGAAAGAACTCAAAGGGCAAAATGGCCTCCTCCGACTCCTTTTCCATGTTATTCAATTACAACCTTCAGCAGGATGTCCAAAGATCTACACGTTTGTAGGTTAATTGGCTTGGTATAAATGTAAATTGTCCCTAGATTGTTTAGTAGTAAGGCCCCCCTCAGTCATGACTGACCATGGGTGATGCATCCTGGTTGGATGCAAGCCTGGGCGATGTCATATGGAGGACAGGCTGTTGCCCCATGCAGCACGTCCCCCCTCTCCACGTCGCTGATCGATCCAAAGGAACAGCAGGGCCATTATAGTTTGGCACCAGCGCCGTCACAGGAGCTGCCAGATCGAGGTTGTAGACAACAACGAACTGCCTTAGGGGCTCCGGATTTTCTTGAGGTTTACTCCTGGAGCCTTTTCCGTGACTGGATATGGCCACAAGGCAGTGGAGGTTTTAAATCTGAGTTTTCCCTCTCCTAGATGGACTGCCTTCCCAGGCTCTTGAGCCCCATCTGCCCGAGACTCGTGGGGCGGGAACGTCTACCTTCCCACCTGCCCACTGCCCGCCTAGTTTGTGTAGGATAGTGGTAAATGTGCGGGGATTGCAGGTCGGTGTGGACTGTGTCTCTAAAACTTAAGAAACTCAAAAGGAGGTAGTTTCCGCTCCACTCTTTGAACTCCTTACAAACTTTGAAAGTCTAACCAGCCGATTATACACACCCAGGAATATAAAAGTGGTTTACACAAATTCTGGAGAAAAGTTACTCTGGGAACCGCAAATATGAACTGTTTCCCTTCAAAAAGTCCAGAATATTTTTTAAAAGCAAGGTGTCAGAATTGAAAACAGTGTTTTCCAAGAGTCGATAGAAGTGGACAGAGCAAAATCTTCTTGGACCAATATTCCATTACACTAACATTTTACAGGTGTGTGGTGGAGCGCATCCTCACATTGTGTATCACAGTGTGGTACGGAAACTGTTCTGTTGCTGACAGGAAGGCGTTGCAGAGGGTGATCAAATCTGCCCCAAAAAAATCACAAATAACTGCCTCCCTGCCATTGAGGACATTTACATCAGCAGGTGCAAGAGGAGAGCCTCAAACATCATGAAGTACCCCACCCACCCGCCAAATGGACTCTTTGCCCCCCTCCCCTCAGGGAGAAGGCTGCGCAGCATAAAGGCCAGGGCAACAAGGCTAAAAGCCAGCTCCTTCCCAGAGGCCGTGAGACCTTTAAACTCCCTACCTCACTAGCTGAACCCTCACTACCTCAGTGAACTGTCTGCTGCTGCTGCTATGGACATTATTATGCTGCTGTCTTTTAACAATGCTGCTTTTTTTACTTTTTACTATTTATTCCTAGGTTTATTATTATTTAGTTTTTATTGTGGAAGGTTTTTATGTTGGAATTTATTCATGTCTTTACTGCACTTTATTGATGTCTTATTGCACTATTACACTGCTCGGACCCGAGTACAAATTTCGTTCATGATTCATGTGGAAGCATGTTTTTATCGAATAACAATAAATAAATATCTATCTATCTATCTATCTATCTATCTATCTGTATCTCGCCACTGCTTTTTAATAAAAGCAGCTTTTATTAAAAACTTTTATAAAATTAAAAAGCAGTGGTCAGATACCGAGCCCTGGGTGCATGGACCAAGCTCCAATGCTACACACCACTTTGTGTCTCTGCCCTAAACGCACCCATCTTAATCATTAATTGGACCAGAACAGAGGGCTTTCTGCTCCCTCAAGCTGAAATTCATCCGGCAAAAGTTTCACACGAGTATTTCAATATAATCACGAACAAGCCATCGCTTCAACCTTCTTAGAAGTTTAAAGAGATTTGTTGTGTCACCAAATACTCCAACAAGCCTCGACAGATGCACTGTAGACAGTATGCTGACTAGTTGCATCATGGGCTGGTACATCCACCAGTACACAGGAGTGCAGGTGGCTGCAGAGATACAGCCCACTATCATTGTGGGGAAAGCCCTCCCCAACATCAAAGGCATCGACACGAGATGCTGCTTCAAGGAGGCAACATCTGTTATTAAAGATCTCCACAATCTGGGCCATGCCCTCTTCCCACCGTTAGCTTCACAAAGGAGGTGCAGAATCTTGAAGTCCCACATCACCAGGTTTAGGATGATTCACTTTCCAACCAAGCTACAAAAGCCAATCTTATCTCAGCAACATAAAACTACAGACTACATCTTGCACTACCATGGACTTATTTTTCTAATTATGTTTTGCATTATGTCTTCTTTTTGCACATTTATTTCTTTTGACTGACTAGTATGACGTTATAAAATGTTACATATATGCCTGAAGAAGGGTCCCGACCCGAAATGTTTCCTTGTCATTTTGTCCAGGGATGCTGCCTGGCCCCGCTGAGTCACTCCAGCATTCTGTGTGTCTATCTTTTGTATACTGTGTTTCTCGGTTCTCCGCGACCATGTGCCTGTGACTTTGTTGCAAGATTTTCCATTGTATCCGTATCACACTGTACTTGCGCCCATGACAATAAACTCGACTTGACTTGAATTACCTCTGCAATTTTATACGCCCACCTACAACGACAACAAAACCTGTGTCCTTGGAAATCCTGGATAAATGGCCTTGAATTTGCCAATACAATGAGTAATATAACCTAGCGCTTCTATGCGTGGAACATCAAGTGCCATCTGGAAGTCCATCTAAAGTATGTGCACATAAATCCCTGTGTCTGTAATTTTAGATATTGCCTCAACAAAATCAATTCACTTTGGCACACATACCGACTCTTACAATCTTCCTTCCTCTTAAGCAATCCCTCGGGATAGAGGATGAATTGCTTCCACTCTAACTCGGTGGGTTAAGTGGTAGCTGGTTTAGTTTAGTTTGGTTTTTGTCACGTGTACCGAGGTACAGGGAAAAGCTTTGTTTTGTTGCGTGCTATCCAGCCTGTGGAAGGACTACACACAATTACAATCGAGACGTCCACAGTGTACAGGAAGGGAATAAAGTTTAGTGCAAGATAAAAGCGTCGTCAAGTCTGATTTGAGGGTATCCAACGTGGTAGATGGTAGCTCAGGACTGCTCTCTAATTGTTGTAGTTCAGATGCCTGATAACAGCGGTGACAAAACTGTCCCTGAATCTGGAGGTGTACGTTTCCACGCTTCTGTACCACTTGTGAGATGGGAGAGGGGAGAAGAGGGAGTGACCAGGGTGAGACTGGTCCTTGATTATGTTGGTGGCCTTGCCGAAGCAGCGTGAAGTGTAGATGGAGTCAGTGGAAGGGAGGTTAGTTTGAGTGATGGTCTGGGCTGCGTCCACAATTCCCTGCTATTTCTTGCGGTCTTGGGTGGAGCTGTTCCCAGACCATGCTGTGATGCACCACGACAAAATGCTTTCTACGGTGCATCTGAAGAAGTTGGTGAGGGTTGTTGGCGACATACCAAACCTCCTAAGCCAACTAAGGAAGTAAAGGCTTTCTTGATCATTGCTTCAATATGGCTAGTCCAGGACAAGTTGCTGGTGATATTTACCACTGGGAACTTCAAAGTTTTCAACTACCTCTACTTCGGTGCCAGCAATGCGCACCATTTTGCCTCCTGAAGTTGATCACTATTTCCTTTGCCTTGCTGACATTGAGAGAAAGGTTGTTCTCTTGACGCCAGGTTACGAGGTTCTCAGTCTCCTTCCTGTACTCTGTCTGGTGGCATCGTCTGTGATGTTGATGTGTGACCAACAACTCGACAAAAGATTGGGAAGCAGACAGGTAATGGGGTTTGCAGTGGTGTAGTTTCCCTCCATTGTGTACACAGGGCTGCCAAGTGCGTCTAGACTCATGGTTTACCTGAATACTCATAGGTCGACCACATCATACAGCACAGAATCAGGCCGTTCTCGGTTGACCAGCAAGCATCCATTTACACATCCCATTTCATTCTCCCCACATTCCCATCATCTCCCCACAGATTTGTCTACTTACTTGCACTCCGGGAGCAATTTGCTCACCAACCCACGTCTTTAGGACAAGGGACAAAACCAAGGCGCCCAAAGGGAACCCATGCAGTCGCAGGTAGAATGTGCAAACTCCACACAGACAGCACCAGAGTTCAGGACTGAACTCCAGGTTGCCAGAACTGAGGCAACAGCTCGACCAAAATCAATGTCTCCTCTCCTCATTATTAATTGGATACCCCTATTCTGAAACTATGCCCTGTGATTCTAGACACCTCTACGGTATGCACCTTGTCAATCCCGTTTTGAATATTGCATCCGAGCAAAATTGCCTCGTTCTTCAGTACTCCGCTGAATTTAGGTTCAACAATATCAACCTTTCTTCATACCTCAATCTCTAGAGTAGGTAATTCAAAGAGTAGGAGTGAACGGGTCCTCAGAATGGCAGGCAGTGGCGAGTGGAGTGCCGCAAGGCTCGGTGTTGGGGTTGCAATTGTTTACCATACACAGTGGCTTGCAAAAGTTTTCATACCCCTTGAACTTTTCCACATTTTGTCACGTTACAACCACAAACGTAAATGTATTTTATTGGGATTTTATATGATAGACCAACACAAAGTGGTGCATAATTGTGAAGTGGAAGGAAAATGATACATGGTTTTCAAATTTTTTTACAAATAAAAAACTGAAAAGTGTGGCGTGCAAAAGTATTCAGCCCCCTTTACTCCAATACCCCTAAATAAAATCCAGTGCAACCAATAGCCTTCAGAAGTCACCTAATTAGTAAATAGAGTCCACTTGTATGTAATCTAATCTCAGTATAAATACAGCTGTGCTGTGAAGGCCTCAGAGGTTTGTTAGAGAACATTAGTGAACAAACAGCATCATAAAGCCCAAGGAACACACCAGACAGGTCAAGGATAAAGTTGTGGAGAAGTTTAAAGCAGGGTTAGGTTATAAAAAAATATCCCAAGCTTTGAACAGCTCACGGAGCACTGTTCAATCCATCATCCGAAAATGGAAAGAGTCTACCAAGATATGGCCGTCCACCTAAACTGACAGGCCAGGCAAGGAGAATATTGATTAGAAAAGCAGCCAAGAGCCCCATGGTAACTCTGGAGGAGCTGAGATCCACAGCTCAGGTGGGAGAATCTGTCCACAGGACAACTATTAGTCGTGCGCTCCACAAATTGGGCCTTTATGGAAGAGTGGCAAGAAGAAAGCCATTGTTGAAACAAAGCATAAGAAGTCACGTTTGCAGTTTGCCACAAGCCATGTGGAGGAAAGTGCTCTGGTCTGATGAGACCAAAATTGATGTTTTTGGCCTAAATGCAAAACGCTATGTGTGGCAGAAAACTAACACTGCACATCACCCTGAACACACCATCCACATTGTGAAACATGGTGGTGGCAGCATCATGCTGTGGGGATGCTTTTCTTCAGCAGGGACAGGGAAGCTGGTCAGAGTTGATGGAGCCAAATACAGGGCAATCTTGGAAGAAAACCTGTTATAGTCTACAAAAGACGAGACTGGGGCGGAGGTTCACCTTCCAGCAGGACAATGACCCTAAACATACAGCCAGAGCTACAATTGAATGGTTTAGATCAAAGCATATTCATGTGTTAGAATGGCCCAGTCAAAGTCCAGACCTAAATCCAATTGAGAATCTCTGGCAAGACTTGAAAATTGCTGTTCACAGACGCTCTCCATCCAATCTGACTGAGCTGGAGCTATTTTGCAAAGAAGAATGTGCAAAAATGTCAGTCTCTAGATGTGCAAAGCTGGTCGAGACATACCCCAAAAGACTTGCAGCTGTAATTGCAGCGAAAGGTGGTTCTACAAAGTATTGACTCAGGGGGTCTGAATACTTTTGCACGCCACATTTTTCAGTTTTTTTATTTGTAATAAAATTTGGAAACCATGTATCATTTTCCTTCCACTTCACAATTAGACCAACACAAAGTGGTACATATCACATAAAATCCCAATAAAATACATTTTACGTTTGTGGTTGTAATGTGACAAAATGTGGAAAAGTTCAAGGGGTATGAAAACTTTTGCAAGCCACTGTATATAAATGATTTGGAAGAGGAAATTAGGAGCAACACTAGCAAGTTTGCGGATGACACATAGCTGGGTGGCAGTGTGAACAGTGAAGAGGATGTTAGGAGGTTGCAGGGGGACCTGGACAGGTTGAGTGAGTGGGCAGATGCGTGGCAGATGCAGTATAATATAGATAAATGTGAGGTTATCCATTTTGGCGGCAAAAACAAGGGGGCAGATTACTATCTCAATGGGGTTAGGTTAGGTAAGGGTGAGGTACAGCGAGACCTGGGCGTCCTTGTACACCAGTCACTGAAAGTTGGCGTGCAGCTACAGCAGGCAGTGAAGAAAGCTAATGGAATGTTGTCCTTCATAACAAGAGAATTTCAGTACAGGAGTAAAGATGTTCTTCTGTAATTGTATAGGGCCTGGTGAGACCACATCTGGAGTATTGTGTACAGTTTTGGTTTCCTAATTTGAGGAAGGGCATCCTTGTGATTGAGGCAGTGCAGTGTAGGTTCACGAGATTGATCCCAGGGATGGTGAGACTGTCATATGAGGAAAGATTGAAAAGACTAGGCTTGTATTCACTGGAGATTAGAAGGAATAGGGGGGGATCTTATAGAAACATATAAAATTATAAAAGGACTGGACAAGCTAGATGCAGGAAAAATGTTCCCAATGTTGGGTGAGTCCAGAACCAGTCTTAGAATAAAGGGGAGGTCATTTAAGACTGAGCTGAGAAAAAACTTTTTTACCCAGAGAGTTGTGAATTTATGGAATTCCCTGCCACAGAGGGCAGTGGAGGCCAAATCACTGGATGGATTTAAGAGAGAGTTGGATAGAGCTCTAGGGGCTAGTGGAGTCGAGGGATATGGAGAGAAGGCAGCACGGTTTATTGACAGCAGACGATCAGCCATGATCATAATGAATGGCGGTGCTGGCTCGAAGGGCCGAATGGCCTCCTCCTGCACCTATTTTCTATGTTTTTATGTTTCTACATCTCGGCAATCTTCTCTGCATTGTCACCCATAGCAGCACTCCGTAAATGCTGAGATGAAGACTCCACGCTGTACTCTAGGTCTGCTGATGCCAGTGCCCTGTGAAGTTGCATCAAAACATTATATTTTAACCCCCTTGCAATGTAGGCCAACAGTTCCATTAGCATTTCCTAATTACTTTCTGATCCAAAGTGAAACTCCCTTTAATGACCTGGCCACTACTGATCTTTCAATAACCCTGGTGCTGCATTTAGATTATCGCTCCGGTGAGACTCAGAGGAAATTGAAATGTCTTTTAAAAAGACGCGGAATCGGGCTAACGGAATCAATAGATATGAGGAGAAAGCAGCAACTGTTTCTGGATGATCAGCCATGATCATATTAAATGGCGGGGCTGGCTCGATAGGCCACATGGCCTACTCCTGCATCTATTTTCTAGGTTTCTATGAAATGTTCGCGAGGACATTCGGCTTTCTCAGGAAGATGCAAGACCCTGAAGAGCAGCAGCTCCCCTCTGCCAATATACATCCGCCAATCAATCACTGTGATTGCTTTTATTACTACAATCACTAGGGTCTTACTATGTGCAAATGGGAAATACAGCATCCAATGCTATAGGAAGTGGTTACTTCAAAACTTACCAAAAAGTGGCAGATGGTGGAAATCTGACACAAAAGTAGAAAATAGAGTCATATACAGTGTAGAAACAGGCCCTTCAGCCCAACTTGCCCATGCTGGCCAACATGTACCCATCTACACTAATCCTACCTGCCCGCATTTGCCCCATATCCCTCTAAACCTATCCTTTCTATGTACCTGTCTAAATGTTTCTTAAACGTCATGATAATAATACCTACCACAACTACTTCCTCGGGCAGCTCGTTCCATATACCCACTTCCCTTTATGTGAAAAAATACCCCTCAGGTTCCTATTAAATCTTTTTCCCCTCACCTTAAACCTATGTCCTCCGCTTCTCGATTCCCCAACTCTGGCAAAAAGTGCATTTACCTTATCGAATCCTCTCATGATTTTGTACACCTGTATAAGAACAGCCCTCATCTTCCTATGCTCAAAGAAATAAAGTCCTAGTCTGCTCAACCTCTCCTTGTAGCTCAGGCACTCAAGTCCTGGCAACATCCTCATAAATCTTCTGTACACCCTTTTCGACATGACAATATCTTTCCTATAACGTAGCACGGCGATAAAGTTGCTGCCTTACAACACCGGAGACCCGGGTTCGATCCCGACTACGGGTGCTGTCTGTACGGAGTTTTACGTTCTCCCCGTGACCGCGTGGGTTTTCACCGAGATCTTTGGTTTCCTCCCACACTCCAAAGACAGTTTGTAGGTTAATTGGCTTGATATACCGGTAAGTGTAAATTGTCCCTAGTGAGTCTAGGTAAGAGAGTGTCAATGTGCGGTGATCGCTGGTCAGTGCGGACTTGGTGGGCTGAAGGGTATGGCGATTCTGCGCTGCATCTCTAAACCAAAACTACTCCACTGACTGCGAGGTTTGTTGAGAAACCCGATGGTCACAAGGGACACGAGTGCAAACCTTTACTTTAATTTTATTTTTAAATGTGGTTTACACCCAGAGTGGATGCAATTCCCAATCTTATCCTCGCTGGGCCAAAGGTTCCAGGTAAGTGTGAAAGGCTTTATATATTTTCAAATGACTCTAAACATGCTGCAAGGCCCCAGTGAGCTCCAAATTAACCGAGACTCTCACCTCAATAACACTCGGATGGATGTGGTTAAGCAGTAATTTAAAGCCACGCCAAAGGTGAGGGGCGGTACAGCTAGAAAGGCAAACAGGCTCAGTTTTCTTTCAAAGGGAACAGGGAAAATCTGTGAAACCACCTTGTAATTGTTGCCAGGTGGCTTTAGACTCACTCCACGCAAGATATTTGCCATTTAACAAGGGGGCCAACATCAGATTGAAGAGCAGAGTTGGCCTGCGATCAGTCCCACAATCAGTAAATCAATAAGCACAAGATAAGGGCGACACAGTGGTGCAGATGTTGAGTTGCTGCCTTACAGGTTTGATCCTGACTGCGAGCGCTGTCTGAACGGAGTTTGTACGTTCTCCCCGTGACCTGTGTGGGTTTTCTCCAGTTTCCTCCCACACTCAATAGAGGTACAGGCTTGTAGGTTAACTGGCTTGGTAAAATTGTAAATTGTCCCTAGAGTGTGTGTGCAGGATAGTGTTAGTGTACGGGGATCGCTGGTTGGCACGGACTCGGTGGGTCGAAGGGCCCGTTTCCGTGCTGTGTCTCTAAACTAAACTACGATAAGAATTTACTGAACAGTTCAGAACAAACAGCAGACAGTGGAAGAAATGCCTTTGAAACCCCAATGCCTTTCACGCACCGAGGTTGAATGCCAAATGACCTTTGCCCAGTGTAGGAGGATGTACAGGTTGCATGTAAACACTTATACTCCTATTTCGTCCTGTTACCATGGAAGTATTTGGAAGGCCATTCACACATGCTCCAGACAGTCTCTTTGTCAATGGCTCTGCATTGCAATAAAACATGCAAGAGTTATTCACAGATGGGGTTCTGAATGATGCACATCTGATAGAGTCCTGGTGAAAAGCTCATTGAGGTGAAACGAGAACACCGAGCTCGCTAATCTGCCAGCCAAGGTCCCACAGGAGACTGAGAACCAGGCTACTTCCTTCACAAGTTCACCCTTCTGTGGCTGGGTAACCTGCCGCTCTGAACCTACACTGGGATAACTATTGCTGCGCAGGACTCCCAAAAAGTTAATTTGCAAAGTCGAATGGGTAGTATGGAAGGTAAATTCAATGCCAGCATTTATATCAAGGGTACACAAAATGCTGGAGAAACTCAGCGGGTGCAGCAGCATCTATGGAGCGAAGGAGATAGGCAACGTTTCGGGCCGAAACCCTTCTGCAGACTATCAAGGGGTCTGGAATACAAAAACTGAGATGTCATGCTGAGGCTCTCTGTAAGGTCGCATTTGGTGTACTGTGAACAAATTTGGGCCCCATATCTGAGGAAGCATGTGCTGGCACTGGAGAGGGTCCAGAAGAGGTTGACAAGAATGATTCCAGGAATGAGTGGGTTAGCATATGATGAGCGCTTAACAGCATTGGGCCTCTACTTGCTGGAGTTTAGAAGGTTGCGTGGGACCTCATTGAAACTTGACAAATTTGAAACTTGAGATAGACAAATTCTTCATTAGATTGGGTGTCAAGGGTTATAGGGTGAAAGCAGGAAAATGGGATTAGGAGGCAGAGATCAGCCATTACTGAATGGCAGAGTAGACTCGATGGGCCGAATGGCTTAACTCTATTATAACTTGAGAACTAGGCATCCGTCTCCAGCAAGCTTGCTGAAATTAATTAGGGAAGCCCACTGCCAGGGAAAGTTTAGTTAAATGCTTCTTAAGCCAAACAGCATCTAAAGGCCCTTCGGCCCATCAAGTCTGTGCAGACCAGCAATCATCCTGTACACTATCCCACATACTAGGAACAATTAACAATTTTACTGAAACCAATTAACCTACAAACCTGCGGGTCTTTGAAATGTGGGAGGAATTCGGAGCATCCGGAGAAAACCCATGCAGTCACGAGGAGAACTTACAAACTCAGTTTGGACAACACCCGTAGTCATGATAGAACACGGGTCTCCGGCGCTGTAAGGCAGCAACTCTACCGCTGCGCCACTGTGCCACACCAACAAACCTGAGAGGAGAGTACTGATTTTAGAATATCAAACTGCCAGAAGTGGGATTTGAACCCATGCCTCAAACTGCAACCTAAACACAGCGGCTTGGACCGCTAGTCCATCCTGTCCAAGCCATCCTGTGAGTGCAGCTGACCACTGCCACTGGGAGAGACCCAGGCTGCCCTGAGATGAAGGAGGTCTCCCAGCGGAAGGATGGGAGGAACAGGGTGGTCCAGGGCTCAGATCACCAGCATCCTGGGAGAAGAGGAAGAGCTGCCTTCACGTTTCTCTCTCCACAGATGCTGCCTGTCCCGTTGATTACTTGAAACAGTTTCTGCAAGACACTTTAACTACCTTCATGCATGAAGCAAAGGACTTATTTCCCAGTTCCCACTGCACACAGATCAAATTGCAGCTCCTGATTCATTCACTCACTTTTTTTTTATAAATTCATAAGTGATGGGAGCAGAATTAGGTCATTCGGCCCATCAAGTCTACTCTGCCATTCAATCATGGCTGATCTATCTTTCCCTCTCAACCCCGTTCTCCTGCCTTCTCCCCATAACCCCTGATGCCCGTACCAATCACCTGTGCTAATTTTGGGACTGGTCGTGAATGGCAAGGCTGGGATTTGCTGCCTATCTCTAGTTGCCCCTCAAGATGATGGTGCAACCGAGCAAGTTGCTAATTTGGCTTCTTTTGGGGACGCGGCCAGTGGCAACCATTTGGGATGGATCTGGAACCACTAACAGCCCAGACCATGGAAGGATTTCCTCACCTGAAGGTCATCAGTTAAATAATCACTATAATATGGAAGAATAAATGCAAGATAATTAACCAACTTTAAATTCCGCAGTTGCCGCTGTGGCCATTGATCTCGTGCTTCTGGGTCGATCGCTGAATGTTCTGTGTTACAATTGAAATAACAAGGCTGGTCACAAAATTCCAAGTCTACCTCCACCTTTTCCCTCTCTATTGAGAGGGGAACGGGATAGCCGATAGGGACTGCCATCTCCCACTTCCAAACTATAGAAAAAAATCTGGGGGAAAAAAAATCTAAATACTGGAAACACTTAGTAAACCAGGCAGCATCTGTGGAGAGAGAGAATGTCAGGTCTCAGATCCTTCTTCAATGCCTCCATCACTTCCACCGATGTGGCAAATCGCCCAAGAATGAGCTGAGATACTGAGATGTCGCAGGTTGCAACAAGAGCCCACAGCCCAGTGGAATCATCAACTACTGTCAATAAATCTGGCTGATGTCACTGGGTAACAGTAGGGAGGGAATTTAAGATCATTTAACTTCTGATCAGAGAACAATTCCACAAGGACCTGCTCATTTACCTCAACAACTATAACAAGCTTCCATTCCATCGCAGCCAAAAAACATTAACCACCCTCTTACCTTTACCTTTCATTATTCCAACCTTTTAGCGTCGCCGTATCTCCACTCTTCAACAAACTACCATAACTGTCTCTTCCAATGATATTGCTAACCTCTCCCATCATGATGAACTTAAAATGGTAACATCTCTCCACCTAATACTCGAATTACATTTTAAGCAAACCTTAAAGCACAATGGCGCAGCAGGTAGAGCTACTGCCTCACAGCGCCAGTGATCAAGGTTCAAACCTGACCTGTGTGTGGAGTTTGCACCTTTGCCCATAAATGCGAGGGATTCCTTCCACATCCCAAATTGTGCGAGTTTGACCTCTGTAAATTAATTGGCCTCTGTTAATTGCCCCCAGTGGGTAGGGAGTGGATGAGAAAGGGGGATAACATAACATTAAGAATAAAGGATTCGCTATTTAGGACTGAGGTGAGGAAAAACTTTTTCACCCAGAGAATTGTGAATCTGTGGAATTCTCTGCCACAGAAGGCAGTGGAGGCCAATTCACTGGATGTATTCAAGAGAGAGTCAGATATAGGACTAACGGCATCAAGGGACATGGGGAAAACACAGGAACGGGGTACTGATTTTGGATGATCAGCCATGATCATATTGAATGACGGTGGTGGCTTGAAGGACCAAATGGCCTACTCCTGCACCTATTTTCTATGTTTCTATGTTTAACATAGAAGAAGTGTGTCAATGGGTCAGCCCGGACTCAGTGAGCCAAAGGGCCTGTTTCCATCCTGTAGTCAACACAATAGCGCACTGTTAGGATCAATTGTAGGCCAGATACATTATAATGCTCAACAGAACCAATACCCGCTCCCCATCCCCACAGAATGTCACAGGCAGAATGCCTTGGGTCACTGGGGGCTGGTATCCCAGATCCAAGGTCCCAAAGGAGCGGCTCCGATGTCAAACAGAACCCAGCACCATGTTCCACACGGCTGAGGCTACTTTGTGCACTGGCATGATTTTTTTTTTTTGAGTTGGAGATGGATTTGCTCAGTGTACATTTAAGCTTCACTAACCAGAAGACACAAAGTGCTTGAGATAACTCAGCGAGCCAGGCAGCATCTCTGGGGAAAAAAGGAGAGATGATGTTTCGGGTCTGGACCTGTCACCCAGGCTGGGAATAATTAATGTTGGCCGTGACGGCAATAGAGTTGGGTTGACCCTCAACTGTGGCACATCTGGATTCTTTACAAATTTCTTGCTCAATGACTCTTGGGGTGTGGACACAAAATGCTGGAGTAACTCAGCAGGACAGGCACCATCTTTCGAGACAAGGAGTGGGTGACGTTCTGGGTCGAGACCCTTCTTCTCTGAAGTTACTCCCATTGAGTCACTCCAGCGTTTTGTGTCGATCTTTGGTTTAAACCAGCATTTGCAGTTCCTTCCTACACAACTCTTAGGGTGCAGTTTTGCAAACATCAGATGGCTTGTTTTGCTGTCATGATGTCCTTTGCAGGTGGTGTAGAGATGCTCTTTCTTCTGTCCAGATACATTGGGCAGGTCAGCCAGTTGGCCCTTCCTTGGGGATGTCCTCAAAGCACAGCATCAAGCTTCTGAAATGTTTACCTGTTATTTTGAGGGTCTGTGCATTTGTTGGGTGGTGAGGTGCTCCATTGAACTGCTGGTCCTTTCGGTGAAGGTTCTCTCACAGTGCTGCTGGGAGTTCCTGCACTTAAGACTCAGCAAAGAAGGATTGGTAATATATTTTCATGTCAGGATGATGTGCAATCTAGAGGGAACCTGAGATGTCGCCTTGCTGTCCTTGTCCTAGATGGTAAAGGTAGAGGGCTTAGATGCTACTGAAGTTGAATTGGAGAAGGTGCGGTATTATTTGGTGCATACTTGCTGGCTAAAAGTGGAGGATTGATGTGAGCCTGGATGCTTTCCAAGTACCCAAGAGCCTGCAATTGAGCATCAGTTGGCTCCTGAAGCAGCGGTCACCTCATATATTGCCCCTTGCGGATTCTACCTTCAAACCGAAGCATTGGTGGACCAACGTTCGATGAGAAAGGCCATGGTGGAAAGCATTACCTGGACGTCCGGAATTGGGACTGGTATTCACATAGGGGAAGGTTGGGTGGTCGAGGAAATCTTCCTGCTTCCAACTGGTGTATGCTCTGGAAATGGTTTTTGCTGCATGCCCATGTTTGGTGGGGCTTTGCGGCCGTGGACACTCGTTCTTATGGCGAGATATTGCAATGACTGCCAATTGCTGAGAAAGTCCTCTTCCACCTCATGAATAGCCAGATCCCTGCCTCATGACTGTCCGGTACTGCATCTTGTCGGTCCATGTTACAGGGAAGGTCAGTGATATCCCTCTTGCCAGTAGAAAGGTGGAATGAAGCCAAACACCAACTCTTGATAATACAATCCAGAGGACATAGGTTCAAGGTGATTTATTAGGAATCTGAAGGGTATCTCTTTCACACAAAGGGTGGTGGGTGTATGGAACAAGATGCCAGAGGTGGTACTTGAGGCTAGGATTATCCCAATGTTTAAGAAACAGTTAGACAGGTACATGGATAAGACAAGTATGGAGGGATATGGACCAAGCACAGGCAGGTGGGACTAGTGTAGCTGGGATATGTTGGCCAATGTGGGCAAGTTGGACCAGAGTACCCGTTTCCACACTGCATCACTCTATGACTTTATAATCCCTCGACCATTCGCTGCTACAGATGTGCCCTCTCGGCAACCTGTTCATTTTGTGGTCATCATTCCACAAGGAAGGATGCAGAAGAATACAGCACAGGAACAAGCCCTTTGGCCCACATTGTCTGCACCAAGCATGATGCCAAATTGGTGCAAAGGGACTTGGGGACTGCTGGTGCAGGCTTCTCAAAAGGTTCACAAATGGGAAAGCAAGCATGTTAGGTCAGGAGGGACTGTGCTTCTGTCGGGGTAAGTTGAAGTAGACATCCCCTCCACCCCAGCAACCATACAAGACGCTTTCAGAGAGATAACACAACCAGGGAGGTGATGCTGCCCAATTCACCAGCAAGTGAGGTGTGTGATGTCTACTTTCCGCAAAGGGGCTATTTCCAAAGCAAGGAACTTGAAATCAAACCCTGGTTTAGCCTAACTTTATTCTTTAGACGCTTGAGTCTTGCCTTAAAGAATTGAGTTACAGCATTGTTAATTAACATAGGCAGATAGCTTTATTCCTTAATCCTAAATCCCAAGCCGAAGAAAAGTCTGAGTATTTAAGACTGCAATACCGATTGCTCTTAAAGAATAGCAAGGCAGCAAGAGATTAACTTCTGAAATTCAGCTGAAATCATCCAGGTCGACTCGACTGGGCACACTTCTTGGCCATCAACCAAGCTGACAGACAATCATTTCTCCCCTTCAAAATAATACCTCCATGAAATTGTATTCTGCACTTGGTGATGGTGGAAATCTCTCTTACTTTTCTATAGTTGACAACCCGTTATTTCACAGCTCGGGAGACGCTGCAGATTAATATTCAAGGAAAAAAAGAGAGGAGGGAGAGAAGGAACATTTAGCTTGGATATGAAGGAGAGGGAGGAAGAGAGTACAAGGGGTACACACAAAATGCTGGAGTAACTCAGTGGGATAGGCAGCATTTCTGGAGAGAAGGAATGGGTGACGTTTTAGGTCGAGACCCTTCTTCAGTCTGAAGAAGGGGGTGGGAGATTGCAACCTTCACGTGGTCCACCCTGTTTCGACGAATGCAATCAACCTGGTGTGAACATTCAAATAAGATCAAATAGAACAAGTTGCCCTACAACTTTAGGCTGTGCACGCCATACGCAGGAAGAAGAAGTAGTCTGAAAACGAGTCTCGATCCGAAACACCTCCCATTCTTTCTCTCCAGAGATGCTGCCTGGCCCGCTGCGTTACTCCAGCATTTTGTGTCTATCTTCGCAAGTAAGTATTTGCAGTTCTTTCCTACACATAGAGGGCAAGGGGTATTGAGGGAGGTAAGGGAGGTAGGGGGGAGGGAGTGGTGCTGCTATCTGCTAGCGATCCATCCACGATAGTTCGAGGGTCTTCAATGAAGTAGATAGTAGCTCAGGAATGCTCTCTAACATTAAGCATTAATAAGGCATTCAACCACTGGTTAATTACACTTTTCAGTTATGTGAAAAGTCAACAACCCCAACTCAAATTACCTGCTTTTGCACAATATTCCTCAATGTCCCTTCCAAAGATTTAACCAAAATCTAATCTTTGCAAGGAGGTCCCTGATTTCCACTCAAGCCTCTCCTGAATGAGCTGCGAATTTTAAGACGATAAAATTCTCTAAAAGGCCAGCGCTAAAAACCCATTTCTGAATGACGAGAGGTTTCTGAATATTGTTCAGAAGATTATAGAGAGACCCCAGAGAAGCTGGTGCCAATCGGGAGAACGCACATGAGCTTGCAACGTTGCTCGGTGTCAAGAGAGAAGAGAAAAATGTCTCCAGTTAAGAGATAAACCATAGACAGGAGCTCAGGGGAATAGAAGAAAGTCAAGAATTATATCAGAAACTCCTGGATATCTTCATTATATCGAGTATTCCTTCAAGTTGCATTAGTCCTGGACATTATCAATATCGAGTGTGCCTAGCCGGGTAGAAGACAAGATGACTTAATTTGTCTAGTGGGAGTAATATCACAACACAGTGGAATAATTTCCAATGATCCTTGCATCTAATGAAATGAAAAGCACTCCCCCCCCACCATAATAATGTCACTATAACACTTAAACATTACCTCTCAGTTTAGTTCAGAGATACAGCACAGAAACAGGCCCTTCGGCCCACCGAGTCCATGCCGACCAGCTATCCCTGCACACCTACACTTTCCTACACGCACTGGGAACAATTTTACAATCATACCAAGCCAATTAACCTACGTACCTGCACGTCTTTGGAGTGTGGGAGGAAACCGGAGCTTCTGGAGAAAACCCAAGGAGGTCACGGGGAGAACATACAAGCTCCGTACAAACAGCACCCGTAGTCAGGATCAAGCCTGGGGGCCTGGCGCTGTGAGGCAGCAACTTTACCGCCGCACCACCGGACAATGCTGTTATCATGAAATGACCAGAGAGAACATTTCCATCTTTCCTTATAACATGGAAGCAAGCTATTTAGTCTATCATGTCCTTTCCTGATAGGTAATGGTGTCAGGTCAGATAATGTATTTAAATACAAAGAGGATTTTAATATCGATCATTGCCATACCAAGTGCCAATGTCATCCAGAGACCAGGATAGGACAGGGCTAGTGCTGCTTGCCACCAAAGCTGTGATGACATGTCAAGTCAATCAAGTTGAGGTTATTGTCAAAAGATAGACACAAAGTGCTAGTTATTGTCAGATGAAAACCTTGGGAACATAGACTCAGACAACACACAAAAACAAATTATATCCTTGCCTCCATGACTTAAATGGGTTGCTGGGCATAAAACCACATCCGTTTATTCGAAAAGTGGGAAATATGGTAGCCAATTTGAGTGGAAGCATGTCTCACTGGACCAAATACTGACTCTGATGCTTGGGTTTTGACGAGTGGGGGGGGGGGGGGGGGGAGGGGGGGCTGTTTTCATAATCAGACCTGGCCTGGAGTCTTTACATAACCCTGAGGGCAATGGGACTTGATGTAGTGCAGGGGTTCCCAACCTTTTTCATTCCGTTTACCCCTGGCAACGTTAATAGCACATAACAATATAATTTCATTTATGAACAACTAATGATGAGCGGATACCAACCGGTATACCAGAACCAAACACAGCCAGTCAATGAGAAAAAATATGTACAAATCCAGAATCAACAAATGTACCCCCTGGGTAGGCGAAATGTACCCGCAGGTTGGGAACCCTTGAACTAGTGCATCATCTCAGGCTGCCTGTCGCGCTACCGATAATGAGCACACACTGTTCACTCACGTGAAGCGGCAATGCTGGATTCCCAGAGGCAGGGCAACAAACTGCACACACATTTTGCAGGCACTACATACTAATACAGCGCTTCTTTGAAATAAAAGGTGCCACTCCCTCAACATCTTGCTGGTCACACAGCTGTGAGCCCAACATCTGGTGTCTGCCTTAATGCCACTGAGTTACAGTGTGTAGGTGAGCAGTAAAATCTTGCGGGGGGGGGGGGAAGGGAGGTCAAGGCGTTTAAGAAACAGTTAGACAGGTACATGGATAGGACAGGTTTGGAGGGATATGGACCAAACGCAGGCAGGTGAGACTAGCATAGCTGGGACATGTTGGCTGGTGTGGGCAAGTTGGGCTGAAGGGCCTGTTTCAACACCATATCACTCTATGAGTCTACGAGTCCATGAGACTATGAGTGGGCTAAGCACCCACCCAGAGATTTGATGATCATCAAGTTCCAACTGTAGTGATAAAAATCAAAGACCGCTTTACGAGTCTGAGCAAAGCTAAGACAAGAAGCCTCCTCGCAAGGGCTTTGTCCGTCAGTCACACAAATCAAAGACCAGGTGCCCCCCCAAGCTGGATTGCCCAATTATCTCACGGAATAGAACATGTTATTTTTCTTTCACTGAAGAGAAGATGATTCTTCTGTTGCGTCTGCTGAATGACAAAATAATCAGGTCTCACATTACTCTTGCACGTTATAGCCAACCACTGGCTCAGTGGTTTCCCTTTCCCTTGACTGGTCTGAAGGGTCTCGACCCGAAACGTCACCCATTCCTTCTCTCCAGAGATGCTGGGTCCCGCTGGGTTACTCCAACATTTTGTGTCTATCTTCGGTTTAAACCAGCACCTGCAGTTCCTTCCTACGCACGGTTTCAGTGGTCATGGAGAGAATGAGCAATGATTAAACAGCAGCGTAAGTCTACACATTCTTTTGGGTGTGTTACTGTGGTAAAGTTACGGCCTCACTAGAAAGTATCCATGTGGCCCACACCAGTTCAGCAACCCTGAAGATTTCTCAGCCACCTCAACGCTAAGGGATACCGAAAAAACCAAAAGGCAATTCTTTTCAGTAAGTTCACCAGCACAGCATGTCAAAATAAACTCCCCAGCCCTCTCTTCAGGTGTTCGATCTCAAGCGTACTTTGTACGACGTAACCTCACGGGGCCAGAGTGCTGTCACAGATCACATACATTTCTGGCAATTTTACCCTTTAGAAAAGCGCAGCAAAAATGTATTCCAGTAAGGCGGGTATTTGCTCTTAACGGCAGCAACAATAACCACACTGCTCACTGAACTGATAAGTCACACACACACGTTTTACTAGCACAACGCACAACACTGAACTGAGAGGAAACATAGAAAAATAAATGCAGGAGAGGGCCATTTGGCCCTTCGAGCCAGCACCACCATTCAATATGATCATGGCTGATGCTGGCCAATCGGTGACACTTGCATCCCACAAATCAACAAGGAATTAATGCAGCCATTATCAGACTAGGCCGCGCACAAACCGCCATCGGCTTTGCACCCTAATTGTAAGTCAAGTTAACCTCACAGAAAAGTTCTCCTGTGAAGTCGGGTGAAAAGTTTCTCTACTCCTATCTCATATTTCCCTGTAACAGTGAGTCACTTTACCTTGGAAGGGAGATAACTATCTTGAAAACATTGGCTAGAAATCTCCTTGGAGATTGCCCCAAAAAGCTTATAGAAAAGTGAATTTTCTTATTTCAGGGATTGGTTTCCCAGGAGCAAAGGAGATTGAGGAGCAACCTGATAAAAGTAATTAAGGTTACGAGGCATAGATAGGGCAGATAGTTAAAAATCATTTCCCTGCAATATTGGGTAACAAAAACACGAGGGCTCAGGTTTATTATGTAAGGAAGTAGTTGTAAAGGGTACGTTTTTTGTCCTGTGGTTTACATAGCGGTTGATATCTGGAACTTCTCCCAAGCTGTCTCCATCTACCCATTTTATTTTCATTACGTTTCCACCTACCACCATTACCCTCTGTCTCTGAACTCACCCCCTCTCTGTTCCCCACTGCTCCATCCACCCATTATTCCCCCACCCCCACTAAACATAAGACACAAAATGCTGGAGTAACTCAGCGGGAAAAGCAGCATCTCTGGAGCGAAGGAATGAGTGACGTTTCATCTCGAGACCCTCCTTCAGGGGTGAGGGAGAAAGTAGAGATAGGGAAGGGCACAAAGACCATGCAATGTGTGAAGGGGACAGATCAAAGCAGACGCTGATCAAGGAAATGTAGAATGGTTCATTATTGGCTGAGGGGAAAGTGGCAACGAGGCGTACAGACAGTAAAATTAACCAGGACAGTGAAACTAAGAGGAGGACTAGAGTGGGGAAGAGACGGAGAGAGAGGGCAAGCAAGGGTTACTTGAAATTGGAGAAATCAATATTCATACCGCTGGGTTGTAAGCTTCCCAAATTACGTACCCTTCCATATCTCTAGTTTCCCCTTTCCCCTGACTCTCAGTCTGAAGGGTCTCAACCTGAAACGTCACCAGTCAGTCAACTGATTTGCAACACTGGGACTTTGTTTCCACGCTACCATTTGCTCACATTTATCAATGCTGGTTGCAGCCATTGTTATCTCCACCAGTCCTGCCCGGACAAACGCCCTTGTTTCAAGCTCATCTCCAATACTTGTCTGATGTGAAAACAAAACTATTCAAAGAAATTAAATTTGAAATTAATGCAGGAAAGCGGTGCTGAGAACTGCCATGACCTGAATGAGTGGTGAAGGCACAAGAGGGCAGGTAGTGTACTCCTTCTCCAAAATGAAAAATATCGATATTTTTCTATAATTATGAAGCCTGTGGGCAACATTGCACAGAACAATAATTACATTCCTGGAGATAATGGGCAGCAACCGTGTTGCCTTGGCTGGGTGTGTTGAAATAGTCGAAGGAAGCATCAATAGAAACATAGGTGCAGGAGCAGGCCATTCGGCCCTTCGAGCCAGCACCGCCATTCAATATGATCATGGCTGATCATCCAAAATCAGTACCGTGTTCCTGCTTTCTCCCCACATCCCTCGATTCCATTATCCCCAAGAGCTATATCCATCTCGCTAAATGCGCAAATTGTAAGCTTGCCGTGTCCCAATGAGGTTCAGATTGGCAGCCTCACCAAGCCTAGGTGCCACATTTTTTTGGGGGGGGGAGGGGGGGAGACGACGAAGACTTCATGGGGGAATTTGAAGAGTGCTCTCGTAATTTTGTCTGGGTTAAAGGAGGTGCAGGAACTCGAGTTGCCGTAAAATTAGTGGTGGACCTGGAGTAGATGAATCTTTGAATGATGAGGGGATTGAAGACCGTGGGGAGTTGACAGTTTCCATCCTGGGATAAAGGAAGTTCTATCGCATCGTATTGTACAAGACCTGGTCAAGCCACAGTACTGAAGGGTGGGCCAGGTAGCCTGTCCCTGCAGTTATTATCTTGGGTTCATGGCCATTGAATTTTACAGCACTCCTGTCTAATGAACCGTCTGGTTATTTTGACTTTCCACATGCCACAATTCAATCACTGGAAAGCAAAAAACAAACTCACAGAGTCTTTAATTTGGACACGTAATTACGGACATGAAATGGACACACGCAACAACCTCTATTTAGAGAACCAGCTCATGACACACTCAGGTCACCAAGTAAAAATAATGAGCAGTGTGATCCAAAAGTCACCTTTTCACAAAACCTTTGCGGTTTACACCGAATCTGTAGAAAGGCACCCTTTGTTTGGTTTACGTGCATCAGTCACACCACCCCCTCTATATCGGATAACTTGCGTCAGGCACCTCAATAGATGCAGGCCATTCATCTCCAGAATCAATAAAAGGCAAGAATTGACAAATTTCCAGAGTTTTTCCCCCTCACGAGTTCAAATTCTCGAAAGCAGATTGGCGGTTGGAAGACTTGGTCGACTACATGCATGGTAACTAGTCAGCTAGACAAAATGAAAATAACACTAACAACCATGGGCTGCAATGGGAGAGCAGCGGTAGAGTTGCTGCCTTACAGCACCAGGGACCCAGGTTCGATCGTGACCACGGGTGCTATCTGTACGGAGTCTGTATGTTCTCCCCGTGACCTGCGTGGGTTTTCTCCAGGGGTGCTCCGGTTTCTAAAAACGTACAGGTTTGTAGGTTAATTGACTTCAAAGTGTAAATTGCCCCTCGTTTGTGAGGGATAGTGTTAGTGTGCCATGATCGCTGTTCAGCATGGACTCGGTGGTCCGAAGGGCCTACTTCCACGCTGTATCTCTAAACTAAACTCTAAACACATGTTAACGTTTAAATTTCTTTACAAATACTCGATACAATACGATACAATAGAACTTTATTTATCCCAGGAGGGAAATTGATCTGCCAACAGTCATAAAAAAGCACAAAATCCATGAAACATGAAGAGAATCAACAACACTGGGTCTTATTTAAGTATACCAATTCTTAGTAGTTCTTCTTGGTAAAATATTAACTACTTTGCAACTTCTGCGCTAAACAAAAAGTTCAACTTGATACGTTTCAGTGACTATTTTTGTCAGCTGCAGAGTTTGCTTTCCAAACTCTCTTTTGGGAGTTCCAGACACACAGTCTTTCAAGGCTCCAAATAACATTCATTGATTTGAAAAGAGCAGGCTGATATATTGCTCTTCAATAGTAACCAGAGTTTCATGAATTTAAAGAAAGGGTTGTTAAATCCAATAAAAGATGACGCCATCAGAGACATCCAAGCGAGACATCCGCATGGTACAAAGTCCACTTTCTATCACTGGCTGGGCCTCCATAAGCAAACTGCCCAGCAGCTCTGGATGCTGGTCCACCACCACCTCCATGAAGTAGGCCCCATTTTCCTTGCTTCTGTGAATGACCTGCGCCGTATAGAGCTGGACAGGCCGCATTTGGAGTAACTTTGGGCACCATATCCAAGGAAGGATGTGCTGGCTCTGGAGAGGGTCCAGAGGAGGTTTACAAGAATGATCCCAGGAATGAATGGGTTAGCATATGTTGAGCGTTTGACGGCACTGGGCCTGTACTCGCTGGAGTTTAGAAGAATGAGGGGAGGGATGTCATTGAAACGTAAAGAATAGTGAAATAGTGGGAGAGACTAGGACTGGATTTCATAGCCTCAGGATTAAAGGACGTTCTTTTAGGAAGGAGATGAGGAGGAATTTATTTTGTCAGAGAGTGGTGAATCTGTGGAATTCTTTGACACAGAAAGTTGTGGAGGTCAAGTCAATGGATATTTTTAAGGCAGTGATAGATAGATTCTTGAATATTACGGGTTATTGGGAGACGGCAGAAGAATGGGTTAGGAGGGAGTGATAGATCAGCCATGCGGAGATGGCGGAGTCAACTTGATGGGCCAAATGGCCTAATTCTGCTTCTATCACATGACCTTATGGCACAGGGGTGTGTGCAGAAACCTTTTATTCTCAAGCTAAAAAATTAATTCACAAAATGTTGGAGTAAATCAGCGGGACAGGCAGCAGCATTTCTGGAGGGAAGGAACGGTGATGTTTTAGGTCAAGACCCTTCTTCAGACTGAGAGTCAGGAGCGAGGGAGACTAGAGATATGGAAGGGTAAGTGTGAAAACAAAAAAATCAAAGCAGATGGTGGTCAAGGTAAAGTAGAATGGTTCATTGTTAGCTGAGGGGAAGCTGTCAACGAGGCAGTTATCAGCAAGATTAATCAGGAGGTACCTCTAACAGCATTACTGCAAACAGATTAACCCTGTGCTAACATCTCTGTACTGTTGAGCAAACCTGACACGTGGAAAAAAAGGGCAAAGTGATGGAGTAACTCAGCAGGTCCTGTAGCATCTCTGGAGAAAATGGATGGGTGACGTTTCGGGTTGGGAACCCTTCTTCAGACTACTTCCATTCCTGTTCAAAGTAGTACTAGAGCTTTTCTCATGATCAAAGGGCAGATTTAGTTGTGATTCAACACCTCAGTAGGTTTGACCTAGGACCTCCAAAGGATGCCACACCATCTCGTGAATATTGGGCTCTGAAGCTCATTCTCTCCAGTCGAATTTAGAGTGGAACTTCAACCCACTATCTCTGTCAGAGGTCAGAGTGTTATCCACTGAGCCACCGCTGACATTGATCTTATGAGACAGGCCAGGTTTACAGGTAGCACTGGGGTAGATGGGACATGTTGGCCTGTGAGGGAAGTTGGGCCATAGGGGCCTGTGAGGGAAGATGGGCCATAGGGGCCTGTTTCCATGAAGATCTACAATTTTGCTCCCTGTGAAGCATAACATGGCACTGCATCCGAGTGGAAGTCGTCCCTCCTGATACACGACTCTCTTGCCAGCCTCTCCTCAATAACCGTGTACATTGGGATGAGCACCACCTCTGTGAGAATACTGCGCATATCAAGCCAAAATCCAGCATTGGGGACAGTGGGCAATAGGGACAGTAACCCTCCCAGTGTCACCAACACCACCAAAGTGAGGTCCAGCAAGATATTGAGTAAAGTCCAAACACACAACAGTGCTTCCCTACACAACCTGTAATATTCTCCCATTTTCCACACAAATCACACTTCAACTTACACAATTGGACATTACTTTAGGGATATTGTGTGCAAACAGGCCATTCGGCCACCGAGTCCGTGCCGACTAGCGATCACCCCATACACAAATGCCATCCTACACACTCGGGACAATTTTACCAAAGCCGATTCACTTACAAACCCGTATACCTTTGGAGTGTGGGAGGAAACCGGGGCACCCGGAGAAAGCCCACGCGGTCACGGGGAGAACGAACAAACTCCACACAGACAGCACCTTTTATCAGGAATGAAATCCGGGTCTCTGGCGCCGTAAGGCAGCAACTCTACCACTGCGTCACTGCCTCCCACAAGGGCTTCAACTTTTTATCAAATATTGTTAAATTCGATTTTTTTCTGCTCAGTGATCCACTTAAAATAATAACATTGTCTCTCCATATAATAACAATTTCAAAATTACAAACTACAAACCTCAGGCACTCCTCAGGGAATCGCTATACTAGCCTGTTTCTAAGGGCCTTCTGTAAATAGCAATTTCTTGAAGACAGTGGTGAAAAAAACTTGCCGAATGAAAACATTTTCCTAAACCAACCTGCCCCAATTTTTACTAATGAATGGAAAGAGAATTCACAGAATTCACAATAGCTTTGCAGTGAGCAGGGTAGAACACGATTACCTGGAAACAACCTGCTCCCCAGAGCTCACATCGGGCTTGATTGAATCCTACAGATTGAGACGTGAGTTTAAAGCAAAGCTTAATGTCCAAGGACGTCAGTAAGGCTGGCTGCACATGCCTTGCACCTCCCAACCAACAAAAGGACACACTGACTTATATCAAGGGCAGAAATTTGGAGCAGTACCGGCTGGCTACTAGAGGTCCCGAGTGAATCTGAGCCACGTTATAACAAGTGACCGATTCCTGATAATAAGGCCATATGGTCAAAAGTGAATTCGGCCATTCAGCCCATCAAGTTTACTCCGCTATTCAATCATGGCTGATCTATTTTCTCCCTCCAAACCCCATTTTACTTCGGAGTCACGTGAGTGACTTTGTGAAGACCCTGCCAGCAGGCATGCGCGACTTATCATCGCTCACATTTCAACCGACAGGCTGGGATGAGCGCAGCTCCTCTACCGGCAACTTTAAAACGACGACCCTCAGGTAAGTTCAGCTAACCTTGAGTTGGTTAAGGAGTTGGTCTTCATTTTTGTTACAGAGCACCTACGAATCGAGCACGGATAAAGCTCGAGGTAAGAAAAGGGCTGCTTCCAGGCACACCAGAGTGGACCGCAGGACCATATCAGCGGCCAAATACACCGGAGCTGGCCGTTGAACATACGGCAGCCCCCGACTTCATACCGCTACAGTCCGGAGGACCACCGCGGACTGGCGGTAAGGCAGCGCGGAAGCCGGGCAGCCCCGTTCAATAGGCAGGCCCTGACTCTCCACCGCTACAGTCCGGAAGACCACCGCGGACTGACGGTCAAGCCGCACGGAAGTCGGGCAGCCCCGTTGGAACGGCAGGCCCTGACTTCCTACCGCTACAGTCCGGACTGGCGGTAAGGCCATTCGGAAGTCGGGCAGCCCCGTTGACTCAGCTGAGTCCGGGCATGACGACCTGCCGTTCGCAGATAGCGATGGCAATCGTATTTCCCGCATGGAGCGGATGACGAAGCAATTGCTCCAGAGGGACCTACTCCAGCAGGAGTCTGGTCACCGTGGGCCTCTTTGCAGGCCCACGGCAGTACCTATTCAGGACTGCCCAATGTCTCTCCCTCCTCGGAGGGGGGCATCAGGAGTCATGGCTGGGCTGTCTCTGAAAAGGGGTTGACTGAAGAACCAAACTTGCTGGGGGTGCAAGAAGAGGAATTTCTGGGTATGGTATCCAAGTTTGCAAAACCATCCCAGAAAGAACAGCCACTACCGCCGCAGTTGGCAGCGAGTATTAACTGCTTAACTACGCACCAGCTGCAGGAGCCAGCAATGACCGATACTACAGGCAGATACCTTGCCCCGGAGAACTGCGTGTCTCTGAACGTACCGGCTGTTAACAACCCCATCTGGGGGAACATAAGCCCCAGGATCAGGGCACAAGAAATTAAGATGCAGAAAATTCTGAAACTGCTAGCCGCAGGGATCACTGCATTCGCCAGGTCTGTCGATGGCACAGATATGACGGAGGAACAACAGGACGTGTTAGCCCTTTCAGGAAAAGCGCGATCCGTCCAACGCTCAACCCCAAATTTGTGGGGTTGTGCAAAACAAGCAGTGCACCACCGCCAAATTTGCTGTTTGGAGACAACCTGCCAAAACAGGTCAAGGACCTGAATGCGGAAGCAAAAGCGGTGGGCATGATAAAGCCACCTCCACCATCAGGTCGCCAGCATACCGGCGGCAGCATCCCTATGCAACCACCTACAGGCCCCGATACCGTACAGACAGGATGGCAGGTGAAACTCCGAAGGTCGCAACATTTACGCAGAGGTCTTTTTTAGGCCGTGCCCCAGAGCGACCTTCGTGGAAGATACGTCAACCCCACACCACAGTGCCTCCACCTCCCAAGAGCCAAGGACGGAAGAACCCAACCAAATGCCACCGGTAACCATGGAGGTAGATAGGTCTGGTTGCCTTGGGAACACCGCATGTATAACTTCACAAGTGGGGGGTAGGTTACGTTTGTTTGGGGATGCATGGAGTTCCATAACTTCTGACCTCTTTTAATTGCACAGTATTCAGGGATATAAAATTGAATTCATTAACAAACCTCCCACCAGTTCTAACCCTCCCAGGCCTCGATACACGCAAACCTGGAAAATCAGACTGGTGTTGTCCCTACTCACGGGGTTGGGCACCAGTCTCTACACTCTCATTGGCTAAGCTCACCTACAAAGTGGTGATGCTGATGGCATTCGTCACTTGGGTCCAGACCCTTCACAAATTAAAATTGGATAATATGGTATCAACTCCTACCAAAGTAACCTTTTTTGCCAATGAGTTATCACAGACTAGGGTCATCTGGTCCAAAATTGGAGTTCTTGGCCTATCCTGTAGATAGACGCCTTTGTATAGCCACTTACCTTTAGCACTATTTGGATGTCACCAAAAATATCAGGGGTACAGAAATGGGTCTTTTAATCAGTTTTAAATGCCCTCACAATAGGGTAACTGTTAAGACCATTTCCAGGTGGCTCAGGGTGGTGTTGGGTGCAGCAGGGGTAGACAATGACGTTTTAAAATCTCATTCTACCAGGGCTGCGTCTACATCAGCGGCGAGGATCATGGTAGTTCCCATGGACCACATCCTCGTAACAGCGGGTTAGTCCAATGAGGTTACCTTTCAACGGTTTTATAATAAACCTGTTGCCACACCCGCAACTTTTGCAGCCACTATTTTAAGTTCTGTTTCTTAACTCCCCGAGGTTAGGGGTTCATTGTTTGTTTGTTAATAAATATATTATTGTTTTTCAGCTCTGTTTTAAGTCTGAAATACGTTAACATACTTCCTCCATTAATCATAACGGCAGTGCGTGAGCATGGACTTGATTCCAGGGCATGAAATCACAGAGCTTTGAAATCTTAACAAAGTCACGTGACTCCGAAGTAAAATAGTAAGATTAAACGAGAACTTACCAGTTCGAAGTTTGATCCTTATTTTATGAGGAGTTACGATGAGGGTTTTCGTGCCCTCCTCTCCCAACCCTCTATCATAAGGTCAGTTAGTTCTCTCAATCTTACTATCTTCAGTCAATACTACTATCTGTGATTTCACACCGCTGCTTTGAAGAATGTCGCGTATGCGTGCTGGCGGGGTCATCACGAAATCCCTCATCGTAACTCCTCATAAAATAAGGATCAAACTTCGAACTGGAAAGTTCTCGTTTAATCTTACTATTTTCCTGCCTTCTCCCCATAACCTCTGACGCCCATCCTAATCAAGAATCTATCTATTTCTGCCTTCAAAATTTCCACTGACTTGGCCACCACAGCCTTCTGTGGCAAAGAATTCCAGAGATTCACCACCCTCTGACTGAATAAATTTTGGCAATAATCGGCAGTGCGGCAAAACCACAGCCCGTTGACGGAAAATAGGCTATTCAGAACGCTTTTTGTAGCACTGGTACTAAAGCACACACTGTGCGCGACACGCGCGCAGTAAGAACTTGGGGACATTTTCCAGGACATTCGACACAACGCAGTACACAAAGCCACGGGGAATCACAAAGGTTTTACAAATTACAGCCACACCACAAGAAAAGGTGGACCATCCACGTCAAATAAATAACAGCCAGCTAGGCAGGATGCTTACAACCTTAATTACTTTTAATATCCAGAAATCTATCGATCTCTGTTTTAAGTGCAATGAGTGAGGTTCCCAAGGGAAGAGAATTCTGAACATTTACCACTCCATATCTCAGTCCGGAAGATCCATTAAAAAACAAAAACAACTCAAACAAATGTTCTAGCAGCTGGTAAAGTCGCTGCATCCCAGTTCCAGCAGCATGGGTTCGATCCTGACCTCGGGTGCCGTCTACGTGGACTTGGCACATTTACATGGATCTCCTCCCATTTCACGTCCATAAGTTCTTGGAACAGAATCAGGCCATTTGGCCCATCAAGTCTACTCCGCCATTCAATCATGGCTTATCGATCTTTCGCTCTCAAACCCATTCTCCTGCCTTCTCCTCATAACCCGACACCCGTACTAATCGAGAATCTATCAATCTCTGCCTTAAAATATATCCTTTGACTTGGCCTCCATAGCCGCCTGCGGCAACTAATTCCACAGATTCACCACCCTCTGACTAAAGAAATTCCACCTCAACTCCTTTCTTAAGGTACTTCCTTTTATTCTGAGGCAAAGACGTGTTGACTGGCACGTTAATTGGTCCTCGTAAATTTCCCCTCATGCGGAGGGGAGTGTTGGGGTCAGAGGAGGGTTGATGACAAGTGGGGAGAGCAAAATGGGAATTGGTGCAAATGGGTGTCTGATAGTCAGCGCAGTCTCAATATTCCAAAGGTCCTGTTACAGTGCAGTATCTCTCCTAACTGGGGGATGGAAAACCTTTCAAAATCCAGCGGCGAACTGAAAAACGTTACGATTCTTTAGGCGATTTGAGGAGACCAGACAGGTGTCACCCCGCCACCATGTGGTGACAGCCGCCGAATAAATCGCATAAGTGGGACACGGGCTTTGGTTTATCTTTAAATAGATCAAACTGGAGCTGAACTCTTGCAATGTGTGACTTTTCTGAACACAGGTATCATGGTTTATGTTTTACTGTCCTTCCACAGTTGTGGACTTTTCACCACACTGAATAAAAAGCTGGACTCCTTTATTATTCCAGCCAAGCTGATGGTGATACCGATAAGACTACTCTTTGCTACTGCCCAAGAAGTAAAGGTGCCCACTTGCCTCAAATAACTATTTTACAATGAATCAACGCCAACCATGATATATGTGTAGGAAGGAACTGCAGGTGCTGGTTTAATCCAAAGATAGACACAAAAAGCTGGAGTAACTCAGCTGGACAGACTGCATCAGAGATGCTGTGTGACCCGTTGAGTTATTCCGGATTTTTGTGTCTATCCCAGCCATGATACAGTAGTATCACGTCTTCAGAGAGCCAGATTCATGGCACAGAAACAGGCCCTTCTGCCCAACACATCCAGGCTGACCAAGATGTGTAGGAAGGAACTGGGGATGCTGGTTTAAACCGAAGATAGACGGAAGCTTCTCTCCACATATGCTGCCTGTCCCGCTGAGTAAAGGCCCTCTCAAACTCAGAGATGCCAACCGTAGGTACTCAGGGCTATTTGTTTTTCTCGTGGAAAAACGTCCCGACTTACCCGAGTACCTACGGCTGGCATTATTTGAATCGGGGGGAAAACTCGGGAGAATTTGTGAGTAACTGGGGAGAATTCGTGAGTAACTCGGGAAAGTGGGACAGGGCCTTAACTCCTGCACTTTGTGCCATGCTGACCAAGATGTCCATCTACGCCAGTTGCCTATGTTTATAAAAAGAGCCAAGGTGATCACGAGTGGGTGGCCAAAGTGGACCGTTCCAGTACCAATGGTCTCCTCTCGGAGGCCGTGACCTCTGTTGGTCCAGTAAAACGGATAATCCAGAAAGGCTCTGGAACCAACGGTGCTGTAACACCGGTGGTGGACCTGTAGCTCTGTCGCTCCAGCAGTACCACGGCAGAAGAGATGGCATTGCTCTCCAAACAAGCCCATTCCCCTTGCCTACACAAATTATCCGTTGCTGTGCGGGACACCGGAAACAGAAGGAGCAATAAAATAAACTGGAAATTATGTTCTGAGAAATGTCAAGCTGTACTGCTAGACTGAACAGCCTAAATGTGGCAAAAGGCTAAACGTTCTCACACGAACAGAAGTTTTTGATTTGAGGCGATTCGCATCTGCTTACGCCAATACCCACAATTACACATTCAATTATTTTTTACAGTGAAGGTCCAAAACAACAAGCTACTCCAGCTAACTGCAGATCACATCATTAGAACTCTGCCTACATAGTTCCACGCTGGTGTTTCTCCTTTATTATAACTTAAAGCCTTTGTAAAAATCCCATCAACAATGGCAATTAAAACCCCATTGATAACACTGCCCAGTTAACGCGTTTGTTGCCCAGAGCAAAAGCTTTATTTAAAGTCGATAATTTTTTCACAGATGCATTACGGAAATAGGCCTTTCTGCCCTCGGAGTTTGTGCCGACCATCAATCATATCATATCTTCCTTGTGTAGGGAAGAACTGCAGATGCTGGTTTAAATCGAAGGTAGACACAAAATCCTTCTCTCCAGAGATGCTGCCTGTCCCACTGAGTTACTCCAGCATTTTGTGTCTCTGCAGTTCCTTCCTACACAACACTAATTTTTGTTCTATTTTGTTTTCCCACATTCCCAATTAACTGAATGAATGTATATTCGCCAAGTATTTACACATACAAGGAATTTGCCTTGGTGCTCCGCTCACAAGCAACAACAGGGCATACAGTTATAATTAATAATGGCACAGAAAGTATCAATAATAAAACATTATAGTTAATAAACATGTGAATGAAATAAAATACCAGAACAATGCGAGGCTACGGATTTTTGGTTATTGAGTAGAGCTACTCTGTTTTTATGTCTGGCTGTGGCAGATTTGACAGTCCGGCTTTGACAAACTCTTTGACACTTCCAGAGGGAAGTGCTTCAAAGAGTTTGTGGCCAGGGTGAGAGGGATCAGAGATGATCTTACCCGCCCTTGCAGTGTACAGTTTGTCGATGGGGGGGGGGAAGGTTGCAGCCAACAACCTTCTCAGCTGATCGGACGATTCGCTGCAGCCTCTAGATGACGTGCTTGGTGCCTGAGCCAAACCATGATGGAGAAGGTGAGGACAGACTCTACGATGGCTGTATAGAATTGGACCATCATTGCCTGTGGCAGATTGTGTTTCCTCAGCTGCCGCAGAGAGTACATCCCCTGTTTGGCCTTTTTGACTATGGAGTCGATGGTGGCCTCCATTTCAGGTCCATGGAGAAGATGGTTCATGAACTTAAAAGGCTCCACAGCTGTGACTATGGTGTTGTTGATGGTGAGTGGGGGGGGGGGGGGGGGAAGGAGAGGGGGAGCTCTCCTAAAGTCTACTATCAATTCCACTGTCAGAGGAAGAAACAGCATAAGTAACTACAAAGGACGTAAAAGCCAAGCGACCCATGGTGAGGTGGCGGCCTGAGTTGCCAACGTAGATTCGGATAGCCATAACGTTTCTGGTTAAATGTGTAGGAGGGAACTGCAAATTTTGGAACACATCGAAGATAAACACAAAATGGTGTCTGTAGACACAACAGGCAGCATCTCTAGAGAGAAGGAATGGGTGGAGTTTCGGGTCGAGACCCTTCTTCGACAAAGAATCAGGGGAGAGGGAGACACAGAGACATGGAATGGTAAGATGTGAAAACGAAAGATCAAAGGGGACGAAGTTCAAGGTTAATGTAGCACAGATCATTGTTAGCTAAGGGAAGGCGACAATGACGCATATAAAGATAACATTTAATCACAGTCAGTGGTTGGAGAACTAGGATGTGGGAGAGGGATGGAAAGCAAGGGTTACTTGACGTTAGAGAAATGAAGACCAATACTGCTGGGTTGTAATTAAAGAAGGAACTGCAGATGCTGGAGAATCGAGGGTTACACAAAAAGCTGGAGAAACTCAGTGGGTGCAGCAGCATCTAAGGAGTGAAGGAGATAGGCGACGTTTCGGGTCGAGACCCTTCTTCAGACTGTCTGAAGAAGGGTCTCGACCCGAAACGTCGCCTATCTCCTTCACTCCTTAGATGCTGCTGCACCCGCTGAGTTTCTCCAGCTTTTTGTGTAACCCTGCTGGGTTGTAAGCTGCCCAAGCGAAATATGAGATGCTGTTCCTCCAATTTGCGTTGGGCCTTACTCTGACAGTGGAGCCCAGGACAGAAAGGACAAATGCAGAAAAGGAAACCTCTTGGTGGTTTCCACCTACTGTCCTCCCCTGGCCAGAGACTCAGAGCTGCCCTGCCTTCACCAGCACTCGTGAGAAGCAGAGAGCACAGAGTGAAGGGGAATGGGCGGGGAACCGCTATCCATCATCCTCCGTGGACAAGTAGCAGCAATACCAACTGAGCAGCCAATTTAGTTTCACTTAAGAGCCAAAGCTAAACACAGCTCATCATGCACGAATATAAGATGATGCTGGTGGAGAAGGAATCTAAATAAAAACAGGTGCACGCTTGATGTCTAAAACATTCTGTGGATGTTCAAAAAGAAAAATGACTTGTCAGGTTGGTGGGAGTACATTACGCTCATGTTAATTCACTCTGGGACAGGCAAAAATATTTCTTAAATGCATTGCACTTAAATTTACTCCCTAGGCTTGCGTGGGAAGAATCTCTGCATGGGTAATATGGATCCGTTGAAGGCTCATCCCTGGCACACTCCATTATGTCTACCTTATGCCTTTAGGGCACAAAGCAAAATAAGCTACACAGAGGGAAGGAGTCCTTCATTTTAAATACAGCGAGGCAAAGCCATCACTGGACAAGCTATTGTTATTTTATAAGAGCACAAGGAACAGGAATAGCAGCGGTTCATCTGGGACTTCACGCCTGTTAGAGTCAGAGGGCCATAGAGTGATACCGTGTGGAAACAGGCCCTTCAGCCCAAGTTGTCTCAGCTACACTAGTCCCACCTGCCTGTGCTTGGTCCATATCCCTCCAAACTTGTCCTATCCATGTACCTGCCTAACTGTTTCTTAATTGTTGGAATAGTCCCAGCCTCAACTACCTCCTCTGCCAGCTCGCTCCACACGCCCACCACCCTTTTTGTGAAAAAGGTACCCCTCAGATTCCTATTAATCTTTTTCCCCTTCACCTTCTACCACCCTTCAGCAGCACGGGTGATCTGCCATCTCAACCCCATTTCCCTGCCCCATCCCATCTCAATCGATTCCCTTAACGTCTAGAAATTCATCAATCCCTGGTGGATCTTTGGATGGACTTGGTGCCTCCACAACCCAACGGTGTGGAATATGCCAAAGGTTCTCTTCCCTCTGAAGAGACGTCTCCTCATCCGAGCCCTCACAGCCTGCCCTTATTCTGAGAATTCATCCTGTGATCTTAAGATTCCTCAACAAGGCAAATATCCTCCTAGTGTCTAGCCTGTCTAGCTCTAAGAAGTTTATAAGTTTTAATAAGATCCCTTTTCTTTCTTCTAGACTCCATACCATGGATGCCCAACTCCTCGCTCTCTCTCCCTCTCCACAAGCGGAAAGCCTGTGGTAGCAATCCCTGCCGGAGATCAAATCAATGTCCTGGCCGACACTTCCCTCTCCACCAACACTGCAGGTTGAAACACTCTAGTCTGCTGTTCTGTAGTCTAGTAAATCACGTGGTCCTGAAGGTTTTAATCCATACTGAATAAACAACTCCAACTCCAACAATGTAAAATGAACTAAATTCAGTACTAATCTGTAGCTGATTAACGTACCATTCAACTTCTGCAATCTGTATCAACAGAGCTCCCTTCTTAGAAACCTCAGGGAATGGACAGTTCTTGGAAGTCTCTATACTCAGAGAACTGGGGAATGTCTACACTTGACAGCACCCATGTTCAGGATCAAAACGCGAGTCTCTGCCGCTGTAAGGCAGCAACTCTGACGTTATGTCATTGTGCCGCCCTGTCGTCAGCAGTAATAGATTATAGAGAAATAAAATACGTTTAACACAGAGGGCAATTAAGCAGAAGTTTTTTGGCACTCATACTGTTCCACTTTTTAAAATATAATCAGACAGCTCCTTTGAGGAAAATAAGCTTGAAGTAACGCAGGACTCAGCTGCAGTGAAAGAAACTTAGGCAGAATGGCCAAGACCTGCTTCAGCACAAGGCCACTCTATTATTAACTGCCAAACATTAATAGGCCATGTCACTGGAACATATCCTTCTACTCCACCCTGGAATGTATAGGGTTACTTTCAAATTAGAAACATGCTCTCTCTATATCCAGCGCCAACGAATACTGCACTGGTAGACACCAGGCTTCATGCTGGAGCTTCATTCTTCACCTGTGCTCAGTGGGACATGTTCAGTTCAGTGAGGCATGGAATCACGCTAACGTGCACCTAGTTTAATGCGGAGCCACGAGTTAAAGCACTCTGTTCATCCTCGTATAAAGCTGTAGCAGCCGTGTCTAATTGAGTGGATGATTTGGGGACATCTCAGCCGTGATATATCTTCATCTCACCTGGAGTGTATTTCAAACTTATCATTTTTGGATGCTGATCACAGCACGAGGAAACGGGAGGATCTCTGCGGGCAAGCTAGCTGTTACGCACGATGCAACCCAAAATCCAAAAGGACGCCTCAATGATTTCCTTATTTCAGTGATGCTGGCAATTCGGCTCACTGCATTAGCAGCTTCAAGAAACCCTGCCTAATGTGGATCAGGCAGATGTTTAAGTGAAAAGACGAGAAAGTGGCAGCCAAACACGTCGGGCTTTTAAGTCTCGAATTTCAACAGGGGAATAGAGATGGCAGCTCTCTCTGCGTAGGAGGAGATTGGGGGGAGGATCAATGGAAACACAAGGGCCAGGAGGACTCACACGGATCACAGGCTCTCTTTCTGCGCAACAGTCGCATACATCTGCACAAAAGGAAAACATTTGACTAATCTCACAGAGTAAAGGAAATTATTTTGAAAGGCAGAGGCAGAGGAGATTAGTTCAACTTGGCATCATGTTCAGCACAGACATTGTAGGCCAAAGGGCCTGTTTAGTTTAGCTTAATTTAGAGATATAGTGTGGAAACAGGCCCATTGGCCCACCGAGTCTGTGCCAACCAGAGATCAACGCACATCAACAATCCATACTCTCAAGGGAATTTTTTTTTTTACAATTTTACCAAGATAACTAACCTACAAACCTGTACGTCTTTGGAGTGCAGGAGGAAATCGGAGCGCCCCGTCAAATGTAACATCCCCAAGTTTGCATATGTCACAAAGCTGGGTGGCAGTGCGAGGAGGATGCCATGAGGCTGCAGGGTGATTTGGATAGGTTGGGTGAGAGGGCAGATGCATAAAAATGTGGACAAATGTGAGGTTATTCACATTGGTGGCAAGAACAAGAAGGCAGATTATTATCTGAATGGTGTCAGATTAGGAAATGGGGAGGTGCAGCGTATGTTCACCAGGTTAATTCTCGAGATGGTGGGACCTATGATGAATGAATGGATCGACTGGGCTTATATTCACTGGAATTTAGAAGGATATGAGGGGATCTTATAGAAATATAACATTCTTAAGAAATTGGACAGGCTAGATGCAGGAAAAATGTTCCCGATGTTGGGGGTAGTCTTGAACCCGGGGGTCACAGTTTAAGAATAAGGGGTAGGTCATTTTGGACTGAGATGAGGAAAAAGAAATTTCATCCAGAGAGTTGTGAATCTGGAATTCTCTGCCACAGAAGGCAGTGGAGGCCAATTCACTGGATGTTTTCAAGAAGAGTTAGATATAGCTCTTCTAGCCAGGGCTAACGGAATTAAAGGATATGGGGAGAAAGCAGGAACGGGGTACTGATTTTGGATTGAATGGCGGTGGCGGCTCGAAGAACCGAATGGCCAACTCCTGCACCTATTTTCTTTGTTTCTACGTTTCACCCGGATAAAGCAGGACACATGGAGACGATACACACTCCATACAGACAGCACCCAGAGTCGGGATCGAGCCCGGGTCTCTGGCACTTTAATGCAGCAACTCTACCTCTGTGCCACCTGTGCCGTACTGCCCTACATTCTACACGCTATTCTTTTTGGTGTCCTGGCCACTACTTCACCGACAATCAAGCACCGACAATTGTTAAATAAAACCAAATAGCCTGAATATCACATTGCTGTTGGTGAGATCCTGCTGTTCACAACTCGGCCTCTACTTTTTGCCTGCATTTTAACAAGAGCACTGCTTCAAAGAAGTGCCGACTGCAGAGCACTTGGGCACGTCAAGTTACAGACACGGTAGTTTTGTTCAAGAGGGAAACACGTCTGTGCAATTCCTCAATTAATTTTCCGTACTTCACATGGAAAAATAGAACAGTGACAAATTTTAGCAATCGTCCCCCTTTTACATTTCCCACCTTGAGTCTCCTTTGCTACAAGTAACCGTTCTTATTTAACATCTTGAGGATTGATAAATTGCTTGTCACCCTGCGAAGGGCAGTCACTGCAGCCGTGCAGACAAGTGGACCAGCCAGTCAGTCGATAGCAAGGACACATCCACCACATTTGGCGTGATGGACAGGTATATTTATATTCTTTAACAATGTTGGGCAGCTGAGGAACAGACAGGGACATAACTGTTCCTATCAGAGCTTTACAGCGCCCTCCATAATATTTGGAACAAAGACCCATCATTTATTTATTTGCCTCTGTACTCCACAATTTGAGATTTGTAATAGAAAAAAATCACATGTGATTAAAGTGCACATTGTCAGATTTCAATAAAGGACATTTTTATACATTTTGGTTTCACCATATAGAAATGACAGCAATGTTTATACATAGTCCCACCCATTTCAGGGCTCCATAATGTTTGGGACACAGCAATGTCAAGTAGTCATGTTTGGTATTTTGTTGCATATCCTTTGCATGCAACGACTGTTTGACGTCCACGATTCATGGACATCGTGCTGGGTGTCTTGCAGCCATCTATTGCAGCCATCTTTAGCTTATGCTTGTTTTGAGGGCTTGTCCCCTTCAGTTTTCTCTCCAACATATAAAAGGTATGCTCACTTGGGTTCAGGTCGGGTGATTGACTTGGCCACTCGAGAATTGACCATTTTTTAGCTTTGAAAAACTCCTTTGTTGGTTTAACAGTATGTTTGGGATCATTGTCTTGTTGTAGAAAGAAACCTGCTCAGTGAGTTTTGAGGCATTTGTTTGAGCTTGAGCAGATAGGATGTGTCTAAACACTTCAGAATTCATTATGCTACTACCATCTGCGTTGTATCATCAATGAAAATAAGTGAGCCAGTACCTTCAGCAGCCATACATGCCCAGGTCATAACACCCCCACCACCGTGTTTCACAGATGAGGTGGTTTGCTTTGGATCTTGGACAGTACCTTCTCTCCTCCATACTTTGTCCTTGTTGTCACTCTAATATGTTAATCTTCATCTCATCTGTCCACAAGACCTATTTTCTAGAACTATGGTTGCTCTTTTAGGGACTTCTTGGCAAACTGTAACCGGGCCATCCTAATTTTGTGGATAACCAGTGGTTTGCATCTTGCAGTGTAGCCTCTGTATTTCTGTTCATGAAGTCTTCTGTGGACCGTGGTCATTGACTAATCCACATCCGACTCCTGAAGAGTGTTTCTGATCTGTCGGACAGGTGTTTGGGTTTTTTTCTTTATTATAGAGAGAATTCTTCTGTCATCTGCTGTGGAGGTCTTCCTTGGCCTGCCAGTCCCTTTACGATTAGTAACCTCACCAGCTCTCTTTCTTCTTAATGATGTTCCAAACAGTTGATTTTGGTAAGCCTAAGGTTTGGCTGATGTCTCTAACAGTTTTAATCTTGTTTCTCAGTTTCATAATGCCTTCTTTGACTTTCATTGGCACAACTTTGGTCCTCATGTTGATAAACAGCAATAAAAGTTTGCAAAGGTGATGGAAAGACTGGAGGAACGACTAGGTGCTGAGAGCTCTCTTATACCTGCATTAAGGAGGCAATTAAACACACCTGAGCAATTACAAACACCCATGAAGCCATGTGTCCCAAACATTATGGTGCCCTGAAATGGGGAGGACTATGTATAAACACAGCTGTAATTTCTACATGGTGAAACCAAAATGTATACAAATACCCTTTAATAAAATCTGACAATGTGCACTTTAACCACATGTGATTTTTTTTCTATTATAAATCTCAAAATGTGGCGTACAGAGGCAAATAAATGAATGGTGGGTCTTTGTCCCAAACATTATGGAGGGCACTGCACATCTGGTTGTGTTTTTTCATGGCTATTGGCAGACCAATTTCCCTCCTGGGATTAATAAAGTTCTACTGTATCGTATTGTATTGGAAGGTTCTGAGCGACAGGATCGACGTGCATCTGGAAAGGCAGGGGCGATTAGGAAAGTCCGAGCCTACAACACGGGAAATCATGTTTCACCTGTTTGACTCTTTTTTTGAAGGAATAAACAGGACGTTTGGTGAGACAGTGCAGTAGACATTGTTTACATGGACTTTAGAAAGGGCTTTGACAATATACCATATGGTCCAATACAATGTATTTGTTGCCATTTGAACCCAAGTTCAAACGAAATTTGGTTTCTGCAGTCATACAAACAATAAAAAGAACCAAGACACAACACAATTTACACAAACATCTATCAAAACTAATCTCCTCCTCATTGTGATGGAAGGCAAGGTCTTATCTCTACCAGCATTTTGGTAGACTCATCTGGAGGTTAGGTCACATGTTATCCTAGCTGAATACATTTGTTGTACTCTTTACATGTCTGCTCATCCTGCTGTAAAGAGGATGTAATTGAAGTGGAAAAGGCGGTTTGCGCGTATGCTGCTGGGTCTGGAAGACTCAAGTCATAAGGAGAGCCTCAAGGGCCTGTCCCACTTACGCAACCTTTACAGGCGACTGTCGGCACCCGTGATAGGTTGAAAATTCATGTTGACGTCCATGTTGAAAAATCAGCGGTGTCCAGAAAGACGCTACGACTCTTTGGAGATCTCTCATGACCATAGGAGACCTCTCCTATGGTCGTGAGAGGTCACCCGCGACATGTCGCCAGAGGTCACCTGTATGGTTTAAGGTGAGGTGAGAAAAGATTTTTCTACGGGTGATGCTTATACGGAACAAATTGGCTGGAGAAAGTAGATGTGGTACAATTATGACCTAGAAAAAAGGTACTTGGAGAGGTACGTGAATAGGAAAGCTTTGGAAGGATATGGGTCAGGTACTAGCTTGGTCGACAGGAACAAGATGGGCTGAATGGTCCGTTTCTGTGCTTTATAGTTCTCTGCCTCAAAGACAATTATGTCAACCAGAATGTTATACAAGACTCTCCACTGAATACAAAACCAAACTCATATGATCCACAGTTTTACAGCAGTCGTACATTCAGCTGCCAGGAGCCATTTAAAATTATGTGCTTTTCAGTAACTATCTTGGAATCCCTTGTGTTCTTCGAAATAAAAAGCTTCGGCAATAAAACTGTGTCAGCCTGGCAACACCTGTGCAGAGAGATTTTACACAGAGGGCAATATTGATCCTTCGCATCAATCTGTGGAATAATGTAGAGAAGTAAAAAGTGGAAGGAGGTCCAGAAGAAGGGTCTCGACCCGAAACGTCACCCGTTCCTTCTCTCCAGAGATGCTGCCTGTTGAGTTACTCCAGCATTTCGTCAAAGGAAGTGGGAGATTGGTTTCAATTCTCCTCTCCAAGCAGACTGGCCTCCACTTTGTGTACTCGCCAATTAGCCAGTTTGAGTGGCGATGGAAACAGACTGGGCACATCGCTGCTGAGCAATAGTGAGAAAACGGACTGTAGCTGGGAAGCAGCTGTTACCCCGTCTCGCCCAATCTCGATTTCCTTTTGCTGCGAAGATGGAGACAGACACAGGATGTCAACACACTTGTCAGTTTCAAAACCTACTCTTGCGCCTTAGCCTGTGAATCGCTCAGTGTCCACGGGCAGAGGCATGCAATTTAAAGTTTAAGTTTAGAGATACAGCGCGAAAAACAGTGTCCTTCGGCCCACCGAGTCAGCGCTGACCAGCGATCGTCTGTGCACTAGCACCATCCTACACACTAGGGATGATTTACAATCTTTACCGAAGCCAATTAACGTACAAACCTGTGCGACTTTGGAGTGTGGTAGGAAACAGAGGAACCCACAGAAAACCCAGGTGGTCACGGGGAGAACGTGCAAACTCCATACAGACAGCACCCGTAGTCAGGATCTAAACTGGGGCTCCGGCGCTGTAAGGCAGCAACACTACTGCTGCGCCACCGTGCCATCGATTATCATGGAGCTGAAAGTATCCCGCAGTAGATTACACAGTAGAGAGAAAAATATAACATAGAAATTAAGGATCAGAAGCAAAGTGGGAATTACAGGCAGCTCTACTATAATGCAATAGTTTTGCGTCCAAAAAATCCCATATTATGCTTTATAAAGACAATCGTGTTAATGGGGAAAAGGGAGGTTAGGACTAGGGACTTTTAGACTTGCAACACACTTACTTTTTCCAACAAAAAGCTAATTTCAAAGGTCTTCCGCAATTATTTTATTTTTGTCACTGCAAGCTAAAAATACTAAAGACCGTGTGTATCATTTGTTTAGTAGAGCATTGGTGCACAAGTGCCAGTAGCAGTGATTGCTTGTCAAGTTCAATGATCACCTGCGGGTAAAACAGTAACTGTGCTCTTAAGAGATATTGGTGACCGATTACTGCAGGGAGGTTACATGCAAACAGTTTTTTCCCCCCATTCCCTGTTTAATGCCAAGACAGCTTTTTTTCTCATTACTGATCTATATAGCTTTATAGCCGATTCGGCCCACATAATGCAAAGTGTTCCCTATTTCCCTCATGTAATATCCTATTCATGCAATGGAAATATGTGTTATAGCAGTACTACCTGTACCAGAAACACTTAGTTATCATCTTTAAAAAATGCTTTAAAAACATGGGAGAATTTGCATAAAGTCAGATTTCTGTACGTCAGGCCATACATAATGTCATAAGTGATAGGGGCAGTGAAATTCTTTGTTTTACATACAACCCAGTAAAATCACACATCATATCTGCTCCAGAGTGAGCGCAAGTAAATACCATAATGTATTTTAAAAGTATGTAGGAAGGAACTGCAGATGCTGGTTTACACTGACAATAGACACAAAATGCTGAAGTAACTCGGCGGGGCAGGCACATCTGTGGAGAGAAGGAATAAATGGGTGACATTTCAGGTTGAGACCCTTCTTCAGTCTCGACCTGAAACATAACCCATCCCTTCTCACCAGAGATGCTGCCTGCCCCGCTGAGTTACTCCAGCATTTTGTGCCTATCTTCGGTATTTTAAATGTAGGTGGATAAATCCAAGAGGAAAAGAACAGGAAGTCGGCAGGTTTGGAATAGAGAAGAGAAAAAATATTTGGAATATACCATGTGCTGTATATCTAATAGATTTTTTGAATAAACAAAGCTAACAATGATCCAGGCTCTGTCCTTTCTCCTAAATCTCTCCTTTTAGTTTGCATCCCCCAATATCCAGTCACCTTTCCAGAGTAAGCAATTTACCCAGAATAATCTCAACATTTTCTAACAACTTAGAAATGTCAATTAGGTCATTTGTCTCTCTTCCAAAAGAAAATAAATCCAAAGGCAAGTCAATCACAAATTCCTGCTGGTGCAAAAGCCCGAGGTTGATATTTGTTAAATCACTTGCATTTTCCAGTTTTATAGATCTAATATAGTACCTCACCACATTTGCAGGACACCCCAAATTGCTTTTGCAAAGCTGTGTGGCTGGTATGTATGCAAACAATGCAGCCAATTTATTCTCTCATACAGCAAAGTTTCGCGAACAATAAATGCGTTGAGGGACCAATTCATTATTTGAAGTGATGTTGCTTGATCGTTGGAAAAGGAAGTTGGGAGAGCTTGCTACCACCCTGCAAGGAGCAGTGAATTATCCTCCACAGAAGGCAGTGGGAGCCAATTCACTGGATGTTTTCAAGAGAGAGTTAGATTCAGCTCTTCGGGCTAATGGAATCAAGGGATTATGGGGGAGAGAGCAGGAACGGGGTACTGATTTTGGATGATCAGCCATTATCATATTGAATGGCGGTGCTGGCTCGAAGGGCTAAATGGCCTACTCCTGCACCTATTTTCTATGTTTCTAAAGTAAATGGGCGGTTGATAATTGGCAGGTTTCGGAGTTGTACCTCCGATTCCATGACACCTTGCTGTTTGCTTCATTTAAGACAGAATCTTAGCCTTCACTCCACTGCCATTTTAAAGGACTTACACACATCAGTTCCCTGTTAAACCCATCAGAGTTGGGGCTGATGATTAAAAGTATCCTTTTAAAATTGTTCGTGAAATCAGTCTTCCCACTCAAACAGATACACTCATTCCCGCAGGGTCCAGGTGCATCAAGAAAATACCAATTTTGCCTCAATTTCCCCAAGTCCCTAAAGGGAAATGCTTTGAAGATGGCTTGGTGTAACAACCCAGAGGACGAGCCACCAAGAGACAAGACTCAGGGAAACGGGTGCTTACATGAAAGGCCTGCATAGAGTGAATGTGGAGAGGATGCTTCTACTAGTGGGAAAGTTTAGGACCATAGGCCATAGCCTATAAATAAAATAATGTATCTTAGAAAGGAGATGAGGAGGAATTTCTTTAGTCAGAGATTGAATCTGTGGAATTCATTGCATATATATCCATTGCATAGTCAATTGATATTTCGATGGTAGAGATTGCCAGATTCTTGATTAGTAAGGGTGTCAGAGGTTATGGGGAGAAGGCAGGAGAATGGGGCTGAGATTGAATGATGGATCAGCCATAATTAAATGATGGACTTGATGGGCCCAACAGCCTAATTCTGCTCCGAGAATTTATGAATTTATGAACAATGGTTTTTGGTCTTTGATTGTAAAGTTCTAATGATCTGCAAACTATCAACTTTGAAAGAACACTATTTAAGACTTAACTGCAGAGACGAGTGCAGAAGCTTCACCAACCAGGGTCACATCGAATGCCAGGTGGAGTAACTCAAAATCCCTGCATCCATAACAGCTCAGTTCAGTTTACCGAGGTGCAGTGAAAAACTTTTGTTGCGTGCAAACCATCAGCGGAAAGACAATACATGTTTACAATCGAGCCATTCAGAGTGTACAGATATATGGTAAGGGAACAATGTACAGTGAAATGTAAAGCCAGTAAAGTCCTATCAAAGATAGTCAGAGGCTCCCTGATGAGGTAGGTAGTAGTTCAGGACTGCTCTGTGGTAGAGACAAAGACAACCGTGCCTCATCTGATGATTCTGCATCAAAAGGGGGTCCTTAATGAGAGGGGACCCCCATCCTTCTCCGCTCATGGTTCTGGCATATTTCTGTGCTCACCAACGAGACACGATCAGTTGTCAGAGAATTATTTGTAGTCGGGAGAGCAGTGCTTACATGGTCAAAGCCATAAGACATATTTATATCCTCATTTCAACCATCTGTAATTCAAACTTTCTCAAGGTCCGTCCTGGACTGGGGACTGACATAACCACCACGTTAAATCGCACAACACCAGTCGTTAATACTGATAGATCACCTCAGGATGCATTCCACTTACCTCATCTTATTCTACAAGGGAAATTGGACATTAACACTGAAGAATCCTTTTTATGGACCCCTTAGAATTTTTATCATTAGCGGTCGATATTCTTTCACTAAGATTTAAACATCCGGCTAAAAGCTTGTTGCATTTATCAGATATGTTCCACCTCTTTGGGGAAGAGGAAGTAGCATTTTTGTACCATGTTTATGACTTTGGGATATCTCAAAATGCCATTCAACAGACACAATAATGTATGTTCACTACGATCGCCACGGTAGTTAATTTGTATAGAGCTGACAGAGCCAAATAATAATAGTGGGCAATCGCAGTATTAGATGATCAAGAGAAGAATATTAGTCTGAATGTGTGGGGCTGGAAGGCGCTGTTCTTTATCAGTTACATACATCCAAGAGAACGGACAGGACCTCTGTTTGAAAGATAGTACCAAGATGGCAGCATTCCCTTAGGTTTTGCACACATCAGACAATAGGTGCAGGAGTAGGCCATTCGGCCCTTCGAGCCATTCATTGTGATCATGGCTGATCATCCACAATCAGTACCCCGTTCCTGCCTTCCCATATCCCATGACTCCGCTATCTTTAAGAGCTCTATCTAACTCTCTCTTGAAAGCATCCAGAGACTTGGCCTCCACTGCCTTCTGAGGCAGAGAATTTCACAGGTCCACAACTCTCTGGGTGAAAAGGTTTTTCCTCGTCTCCGATCTAAATGGGCTACCCCTTATAACATGCACAGGTGACTTATTCGTGGATGGCTTTAACTTTGATGCAAATTAAAGTTTAGTCCTGGTCGCCCCTTTACAGGAAAGATGTGGAAGCTTTGAACAGGGTGCAGAGGTGGTGTACTAGAACGCTGCCTGGATTACAACATTTCACCAACGTGGTGGTGGAGGCATATATGATAGGGGCATTTAAGAGGCTTTTAGTGATATATGGATCATTTCAGTTGGGCATTATGCTCAGCACAAACATTGTGGGACGAAGGGCCCGTTCCTGAGCAGTTTGTTTCTATGTTGAGATGGCAATTTAACCTTGAGATACCCAATAGTCATTTCCAATAACACATCCAATTTTATCCGAAATAGTTAGTGGAGAAAATTCTACTCAATTCTAATAAGATGAGGAGATAAATTTGTACACAGCAGATAGTTCTCAGCATTAAGAAGTCTTCACAAAAAGGAGAAGTTAGACACTAAATACTGGAGTAACTCAACAGGTCAGGCAGCATCTCTGGAGAAGTGCTAGTTCTGGAGAGGGTCCAGAGGAGATTTACAAGAATGATCCCAGGAATTAGTAGGTTAACATATGATGAGCGTTTGACAGCACTGGGCCTATATTCGCTGGGGTTTAGAAGAATGAGGGGCAGGGGCCTTATTGAAACGTACAAAATAGTGAAAGGTTTGGTTAGAGTGGATGTGGAAGGATGTTTCTACTCTTGGGAGAGTATAGAACTAGCGGTCATAGCCTCAGAATTAAAGGACGTTCTTTTAGGAAGGAGATGAGGGGGAATTTATTTCGTCAGAGAATGGTGAATCTGTGGAATCATTTGCCACAGAAGGGTGTGGAGGCAAAGTCAGTGGATATATTTAAGGCAGAGATAGATAGATAGATAGATAGATTCTTGATTAGTACAGGTGAGAGAGGTTATGGGGAGAAGGCAAGAGAATGGGGTTAGGAGGGAGAGCTAGATCAACCGTGATTGAATGGTGGAGTAGACATGATGGGCCAAATGTCCCAATTCTACTCCTATCACTTATGAATGGGTGACGTTTTGGGCCGAGACCCTTCTGGTTTGCTGGTTTAAACCAGCATCTGCAGTTAATTCCTCCACAGACAGTAGCATTATCGAAGCGCTTTGCAGAGTTGAACTGAAGCAAGAAAAATGAAAATACTTTTGGGAAGCGGTTGATGTTCCAATGCAGCCATCGCAAAGGCTCTTATGAGCACAGGCGATCATTTAAAGCTCCCAACACTACACGTGGGGGAACGTCCATCTGTGTGAAACCCTCTTGGAATTAATACACAGGGATGTACGTCATATCTTCCTAAAACAATTCAAGTGTGGTAAATAAATGTAATAAACTGTATTGTAAATAACATTTTATGCTATATCAATTTGCAAATATTATTCATAAGCATATTCTTTTTTTAACTTGAAAAAGCAAACAGCCAGTGCTGCTTCATTTAATCCATTGATATATTTATAATACTCATCTACTGACCCATCTACTGAATCCGTAATGACCAGACAATACCTCATTGCACAAACCTCAGCATCATCATGAATCCAGTCAACTGGGGCGTAAACTCCGTGACCTGGGATCAAGTCCAGTCTAGATGAAGAGGGTTGAAGTTCGCTTCGCTTTCTAGCTTTCAAATGAATTGAGATTAAGTGGCTCTTAATCCAACTGAAGAGTGGGTTACCGAAAAAAGTGCTGAATGTCCAAACACATGAAAGTAGATACTTTTCCTGGGCCTGTTAGATATACCCAAGCGCACTAGATAGATAATAAAATGCAGGAGCGCTGGCCGAGACATACAAATTATTGCTAGACAGGTGAGGTGCTGATAGAGGTGGCTACTATTGTGTCTCCAGCAATGGGCAGAAATAAACCTGGGACCTTTACACCAGTATACCCAACATTTGTGGCAGGAAATGTACTGGGCTGGATTGAGGGTTAAGACATGTAAGTATTTGGAAAGGCGAGTTGTTTAGAGTGAGTTGATTAGAGATAGTCAGCATGGTTGTACGGAGGAGGTTGGATTTGGTATAAATGTAAATTGTCCCTAGTGTGTGTAGGATAGTGTTAATGTGCGGGGATCGCTGGTTGGTGCGGTATTCTACGCCACGCCACCGTGCCGCCCTTTAGTTAACAATCTCATTGTCTCATTAATTTTTTCTTGAAGTAGAGTTACACAGCGTGGAAACAGGCCCTTCGGCCCAACCTGCCCACACCGACCAACAGATCCTGGGTCCATCGTTGCTGTGGGCTCAAGGCTACAAGTGTCTAGGTGAAGCACCAATACCAAGCCATGCTTCACCTAGACATTGGGGTAGCGTACCAAGGGAGAGCTGCACCATGAAGACGCCAGGCTTCATGGAGGTCTTGCCTGTCTTCACACATTCATACATGCCATGACTGAAAACAGATTCATCTTGCTGCTGTTTGTGGCACCTTGCCTGAACCTAAATTGGCTACTATATTTGATTTATTAAATCACTGATAACACTTGCATTGCATTTGGCTGAGAAATGCTTTGGGACAATCTGTGGGTGAATTATGCTACAAATACATGTTCTTTTTTTTCCCCCATAGAAGAATCCATCTGGCAAAATTGGCCAGGGACCGATGCTCCATCTAGCCACGTACAGTCTTCAGTCACCTACCGAATATACATCTCATTTGGAGTCTATGGAACCTTGCTGGCATTCTCATTTGTCTACATCACGCCCGCGCCTGCACTTTGCAATTCTGTGTCAGAACACAGGAGCGCTCCAGTAATTGCATTTCACAACACAGGAGATGAAAAGGTCAGGCAGCCTCTGTGGCACAGGGCACAGAATTAACACTCCAACTCTATAACCTTTCGTCAGAACAATGAAAAGGCATCAATACTTGAATCATTAACTCTTTCTCCCTCCACAGAAGCTGCCTGACCTGCTGTGTTTGCAACAGCTAGGTATCAGCTTAGCTTTGTTTTATAGATACAGCGCCCACCGAGTCCACACCGACCAGCGAAGCCCGCAGACTAACACTATCCACACACAATATGGACAATGTACATTTATACAAAAGCCAATTAACCCACAAACCTGTACGTCTTTGGGGTATGGGAGGAAGTGGAGCATCTCGGAGAAAGCCCACGGAGGTCATGGGGAGAACGTACAAACTCCATGCAGATTGTACCGGTAGTCAGGATCAAACTTGAGTTTATGGCGCTGTAAGGCAATAATTCTACCGCTACGCCACCATGCCGCCCTGTTGTTAAGAATCACAGATCACCTGCATCTTGAATTTTTTTATTGCACTACAGGTTTAAAAAAATGATTGAGAAACCACAATACACAAGGTACACAAAAACCTGAAATTAAAAGTGAAAGCAAAAAGAAAAAGACAAGCGACGTTTGGCTGGCGGCCGTGTGCTCAGCGCCTTCACCGAACAAATGAACAAACAAACAAACGAACACAGACTTATCCCTTGGGCAGAGGATTCTAAACTAGAGTTTGTTCTCCCACCGTCCCTCACAGCGGTCACTCCATGCCAGGTCACATTGTATTCCACCCCCTCCCCACGCTCAAGGCTCCACCGCCACCGAGACTCCCGTTGCCGCCGAGGCTCCCACTGTCACCGCTGCTGGGGCTCCTTCGGTCCAGACAGGCTTCGCCGCCCAGCTTCACCGCAGTATCCTGGATGGAAGCTGCGATCATTCCTCCACGTTAAGCTAACAAGGACAGCACAGTGGTGCAGCGGTAGAGTTGATGCCTTACAGCGCCAAAGACCTGGGATTGATTCTGACTACAGGTGCTGTCTGTACGGAGTTTGTACGTTCACCCCACGACCTGCATGGGGTTTTTCCGGTTTCCCCCCCACACTCCAAAGTCATAGGTTTGTCGGCTAATTGGCTTGATAAAATTGTAAATTGTCCCTAGTGTATGTAGAATAGCGTTAGTGCGCGAGGTCCCTGTTTGCAACGGATTTGGTGGGCGGAAGGGCCTGTTTCCACGTAGTAGTTCTGAACTAAACTAAAAAAGTAATGGCTGCAATAATTAACCTAGATCCCAAAAATAACAGGTCAACCTTTCAGAACGTTGATGCTGGGCTTTGATGATATCCCAAAGGAAGGGCCAAGTGCATCTGGAGATTTCCTTCAGAAGACAAGCCTGTCTACACCACCTGCCTAGGACACCATGATGGCCAAAACAAGCCATCTGATGTTTGCAAAACTACGCCTAAAGAGTCAGCGAGCAAGAAATTTGGAAAGAATCCAAATGCGTCATAGTTAAGGGTCGACAGAACTTTCTATTGCCATCACAGTCTACATTAACTATTCGCACGCTGAGTGACGTTTCTGATGAAGGGACACCACCCGAAACATCACCTGTCCTGTTTCTCCAGAGATGCTGCCTGGCCTGCTGAGTTACTCCAGCACTGTGTGTCTGTCTTTGGTATAAACCAGCGTCTGCAGTTCCTTCCTATCACATGGGTGACAGGACATGTGGACCAAGGATCAAAGCTTCTTCCGATCTATGTTGCAATTCTTCAGGCCTTGCCTCTTGCACCTGCGCTCATTCCTTCCGTTCCTTCAAGTGTAATTCAGCAGCATAGTTTCCCTTTACTTTGCCCATCTAATCACTGGACATTTCTTTAAGGATGGCGGGGGGAACATAAAAGAACAATAAAACTTGCCCCAACAGAACATGTACACTTGTACGCTTGAGTGGCGCAGTGACACGGCTAGCTGAGCCGCTACCTCACAAAGCCAGAGACCTGGGTTCATTCCTGAGCTCTAGTGCTGTCTGTGTCGAGTTTGCATGCTCTCCCTGTGCACCAATGGATTTCCTCCGGATGATTCAGTTTTCCTCCCACATTCCTATGACATGTGGTTTGGCAGGTTATTTATCCAGAGCGCGTTTAGTTTAGTCATACAGCGCTGAAATAGGCCCTTCGGCCCACCGAGTCCGTGCCGACCGGCGACCCCCATACACTAACACCATTCTACACACGCTAGGAACAATTGACATTTACACTTAGCCAATTAACGTACAAACCTGTGCGTCTTTGGAATGTGGGAGGAAACTGGAGATCCCGGAGAAAACCTACGCAGGTCACGGGGAGAACGTACAAACTCCGCACAGACATGGCAAAATTAATTTTTGGGGGGGGGTGGGGGGGGGGGGGGGGGAGGTGAACATAGGGAGAATTCAAAAGAAAAAGAAAATTGGGATTGATAAGATTAGTACAAACAGGTACGAAGGAACTGCAGATGCTGGTTAAAATCGAAGATAAACACAAAATGCTGGGGTAACTCAGCGGGACAAGCAGCATCTCTGGAGAGAAGGAATGGGTGACGTTTCGGGTCTCGACCCAAAAGGTCACCCATTGCCTTTCCCACTGAGTTATTCCAGCATTTTATTCCTATCTTCAGTGCAAAAGGGTGGTTGGCAGTTGACGTCGACTGGCTGAACCGAAGGCCCTGTTTCCGTGCCACGTATTATAACTGACACTTCAAGAGGTCACTGGAAAACATACAGGCTCAGAAAGGCTGGCTAACCCCCTGCTCTTGCTGGCCCTGACATTCTGACTGATGCCAATTGAAGCTGACCAGTGTACACACTGATTAAACCAGACTGCCTGCCTGGTTCGACACGCATTATTAGAACCTGTACAATACAAACCAGGTCAGTGGAGACACTGCACAGAACGGCCCAATGCAGTTTGCCAGGGCCGTAGTTTGGGGGGCAGGGGGGGGGGGGGGGGGGGCAGGTGAAGAAAATGCACACAAGAATTAGTCTGACAAGAGGAGCTGGTATAAAACAGCACCGCCATCTGTCCAGAACCCAAGCTGGCGGCACAACAAGGCCACGAGAAAGGCCAACTCCTGCCTAGAGTTGAAGGCCAATTACAAGTGTGCGCAGGCAAGGCTGCTCCGTCCCAGACTCCAACCCACCCCGTCTGCAGAGTCTGGCATGCTCGGTCCTAGTTAGCATCCACCTCCTCCACAACAGCTGCTATTGGGCCAGATGGGCTTCTTCCAGGGAACCGGAACAATGAACGCCATCCAAGATTAAGATTCGCTCCAAACATTACACACTCTCCCTCTTTTAACACTGCCTTGGCCTTCAGATTTTCCACTATCCTCTCCCCCTCCCCCCCCCCCCCCCCTCTCTAATCCCAGGCCCCCAATCCATTCCCCTACCCCAAGCTGTTTTCCTTGGTCTGTTCAGTGTGAGCAAGTGCAGTGCCTTAAGCATTCAATAAATTATCTCAAAACAACTGCAAACAGGATGCACGTTATTTACGACTTCTTCGGTAATAGACCAGAGAAAAGGACAAGTCTGTTTCTGCAAAACTACAAGCTGTGATATCACACAACCTGCTGCAGTTCTCTGATCAGTAAATAAAATCCAATTAAAACAGCTGGTCGAGAACATATCCTTCATCAAACATTCCACCATCTACCACAACCTCTCAAATAGAACGTCATTCAAAAGTAAAGATCTGCACGGTGGCACAGCGGTAGAGTTGCCGCCGTACGGCACCAGGGTCCCGGGTTCAATCCTGACCACTGGTGTGGAGTTTGCACTTTTTCCCCGTGACCTGCGTGGGTTTTCTACGGGGGCTCTGGTTTCTTCCCACACTCCAAAGACGTACAAGCCTGTAGGCTATTCTGAGTGGTAAAATTGTAAATTGTCCCGAGTGTGTGTAGGATAGTGTTTGTGTGCAGGTATCGCTGTTCAACGCGGACGCGGTGGGCCGAGGGGCCCGTTTCCACACTGTAACTCAAAACTACATGAAAGAAAGCAGATTGCTGCAAGATTTGGTAACTTTGTTTTGCCTTTCTAATCTTTTTCTAACCACTGGAGAGGATGGTGCTGTCCCAGAATACCCAGACATTCTAGTCCTGTTCATGGAGTGTTCAGGACCAGTTTGCCAGGATGGTGACTGACCAAGCCTCCGCCCATTTCAATTGTATGGTTTAAAATTATTTCAAGTCCATCCCTGGCCTTGTCTACCCCCATCTCCAAGGTCTCCTTATTGCTCCAGTGGTCTACTCTGACACTCAATTTTAGTTGTCCCACCACAGACACTTTCACCAACGTCTCCACTTCCCCACGAGACTCGAGGAAATTCAGCAAATCTCCAATGACTCTTACAAACTTCTACGGATGCACCGTAGAAAGCATACTGCCGGGTTGCTAGGTTTGGGAACAGCTCTGCCCAAGAACGCAAGAAATGGAAAAGAGTTGCAGCCCAGACTCCCCGCCATTGACTCCATCCGCACTTCCCGCTGCCTCGGGAAAGCAGCCGACATAATCAAAGACCTTTCCCACCCTGGCCATTCCTTCTCCCCGCTCCCATCAAGCAGAAGGTACAAAAGCAAGAAAGCACACACCACCAGACTCGGGAGCAGCTTCTTCCCGTTGTCAGGCTTCTAAATCATTCTTCCATACGCTTGGAGGCACTCCGATTTCCCTCCACCTCAACACAGACATTGGACTTACCTCTGGAACCATTGCACCATAATGCCGAGACCTGTATTCTGCACTCTGCGCCTTTCCTTTCGCTTGATCTATTATACATGGAATTGGCTTGATTGAATTATATAGAGTATTCCCCAATTTGTTTGAATAGCCCACCATTGTGGGCTTCAAAGACGTGCAGGTTTGTAGGTTAATTGGCTTTGGTTAAAAAAATAATAATTGGAAATAGTCCCTAGTGTGTAGGACAATGCTCGTGTACAAGGTGATCGTGGGTCCTCAGTGGGTTGAAGAGCCCAGTTTCATTGTGCTGCATCTCCAAAGGCTAAAGATGTCAATGAAATGTAAAACCTTCTGGCCATTATAGGGTCTCTTCCCTTCTTCTTCCCCCCCTTATCCAGTGTTGGGAAGATTGAGGAGTGTGGAGTTACAATCCATTTCTGGAGAGAAAGGTCTGGGCCCGAAACGTCACCCATTCCTTCTCTCCAGAGATGCGGCCTGTCCCGCTGAGTTACTCCAGCATTTTGTGCCTATCTTTGGTTTAAACCAGCATCTGCAGTTCCTTCCTACACATACATTCCATTTCACAGTCCTTTCCTATCAGAAGAGGAGAATGTTTTGACACTCAGCTTACTGCAACACAACCTTTTATTATACAGCGGGAGTACAAGATGACTGAACTCACATTCAATCTCTTAGGACGCTCCAGTGCACAGTGCTTGATAACAACTCTCCCTTACTAAAAAGGTATTAATTTAAAAACAATTCCTGGTGAATTGTATTTCAGAGTCATCACACAAATATGCATTTCAATTTGAAGAAAACAATTTGCAACTTAATCAGCAAATTCTCAATTGCCTTCTTGAATTCAGGTGCATCTTTTTATACAAATTATTAAATTAAGAAAATGACGATCGAATTCCATTATGGAAAAAATGTTCACAAATTAATTTCCACAATAATCTAATTTTGATAAAATTCAATCTGGGCATTGGAAATGCTCCCATGCACTTTGCCTCATATTTTCTTTCTACTTGAGGCTCTAGCTAAAGAATATGAGTAAGGATTGCAGACTGTCAGCGAGGCCAGAAGAGCGGGCAAGTTGCTCAGAAGGGCAAGCACTGCCTTACAGTCCAGATGATAGCAGGCTAGGATGGGAGGGCAGGGGGCGACCAGTGAGCGAGGTGGCATCAGGGTCAAGGCACCAATTGCCCTGGGTTACAGGAAAGCAAAGCACAAGAATTTGTCGTCTTGATACCACATGGAAACAAAGCTTTCAGCCCACCCCTCACCATCCATTTTACGTACTCTTTTGTGTGAATCGCCATTTTATTCACCCTCCACGCAGGAAAGGGGGGATGGGATCCGGATGGTCTGGGAACACATGGAGCAGGAATGCAAGTGGGAAAGTTGTACAGTTGAGTAGAGCCGCTGCTTAGTACCTGATACTCAGGGGGAGGGAGGGGGAGGGGGAGGGGGGGGAGGGGGGGGAGGGGGGGGGAGGGGGGGGGAGCGGTTTGCATCTTCCCCCTCTGACATTGTGGGTTTCCTCCGGATATCCCAATTTCCTCCCATATCTCAATGACATGCAGATCAGTAGATTAATTGATCACCGTAAATAGACCGTAGTGTGGTAGGATCCAGAGGGAGGGAGGGTCGGGTTTCGTGGTGGAGAAAACTGTTGAGAGGATGTGATTGGTGAGAATAGATGGTTGGTCAGCACAGACTTGGTGGGACGAAGGGCCCGTTTATGTAGTACATCTCTCTATGGCTCTAGGTATTGGCAATCCCCAGCAAGGGCAGCACTCACCACGTGACCCCACGTCCCTCATCACACGAGTAGCCAGACAACACAACCTGCTGCCTATTCACACCGAGCAATTCATTACCATTACCAAGTTCCCAACACAGCAATACACAGCCTGAGTGCATGCTTTTTTTCTTTTAAATATTGGGGGATCAGGTACACATTAGGATTTGGACTGAAGGACCATGAGCACTCTAACAGATAGTCCTCCTGGAGGTACCAATATATGGTAAAAAGAACAGAAAAGGCTTTAAGGGGAAGAGTTCGTACAGCAGCAAGGTAAGCGATAGGTCAGTTGTCGGAAGCAATGGCGGAAGGATTATGGAAGATATTGAAGAAAGGAAATGTTATTCCAAAAGGCAAGAATGACTCACATTAAGAGGCTCCTCTGCTCACTCTATCAGACCAAAGCAGGATCAAAGCGAGTCCATGATTTTATAGGGTTACACAAAAAGCTGGAGGAACTCAGCGGGTGCAGCAGCATCTAAGGAGCGAAGGAGATAGGCGACGTTTCGGGTCGAGACCCTTCCATGATTTTATAACCTGGAGACACAGAATATGAAAGCAAATGTGGATCTTGAGCAACCCATGAGCCTAGTTATGATGCTGTGCAGTGCATGGACTGTACCACAGCAGGAGAATCATCTTTCATCTTTTCTTCAAGATGTCTCAGGGCATCTTGCAGCCACGGGCACTCATTGAAACAATCACTACTAAAGCAATTTGAAAATACCGTCGCCCCTGGCAATGGAACAAGGGGACAAGGCGGCAAAGCCTGATAGTGGGGAGGGGAAGAGGGCAGGTGGAAACAAGTACCCGAGAGAACGCAAGTCGTCACCAAGGATTAATAGCCTTGGTGTTTCCACGTCAATTAAATTGCAACTATAGTTTTAAGATAGCTAAACATGAGAATGAGAATGTGACAGAGGACTGTCAGGCCATGGAACTATTCGTGACAATCTAGGAATGAAGCTCAGCTCCATCACAATCGCTATTGGGGTTAAGGGGGGGGGGGGGGGGGGGGGGGAAGAGATGGATGGGATAGGGGAGGAGAAATGTTTTCAATGGGTTATTGGTAGCAATGCTGGGGAGTCTCACTCCTTCAGTGCTCAGATGAAAATGGTAGTTTAAAAAATGTGGCCAGGAAATTAAAAGGCTCCGGGATTGACAAGTGTAAGGTCTCTCAACTTTCAAGTCATGACTCCATGAAAATGGACGTGTTGGACAACTAAACAGTTATCAGGGAACTGAACCATTCTATCAACAACTAGAAAGCACTCCTGAGCTACTACAGTACATTCAGAAAGTATTCAGATCCCTTCACTTTTTCCACATTTTGTTATGTTACAGCCTTATTCTAAAATGGTTTAAATTGATTTTATCATCATCAACCTACACACAATACCTTATCATAAAAAAGTGAAAACAGGTGTTTAGAAATCTTTGCAAAGTAATTAAAAAGAAACAACTGAAATATCACATTTACATAAGTATTCAGACCCTTTGCTATGACGCCTAAAATTGAGCTTAGGTTCATCCTGTTTCCATTGATTATCCTTGAGATGTTTCTACAACTTGATTGGAGTCCACCAGTGGTAAATTAAATTGATTGGACATGATTTGGAAAGGGCAAAAACCAAGCCATGAAGACGAAGGAATTGTCCATAGACCTCCGAGACAGGATTGTGTCGAGACACAGATCTGGGGAAGGATATAAAACGATTTCTGCAGCATTGCAGGACCCAAAGAGCAAAGTGGCCTCCGTTATTCTTAAATGGAAGAACTTTGGAATCACCAGGCTCTTCATAGAGCTGGCCGCCCGGCCAAACTGAGCAATCGGGAGAGAAGGCTGTTGGTCAGGGAGGTGACCAAGAATGTGATGGTCACTCTGACAGAGCTCCAGAGTTCCTCTGTGGAGATGGGAGAAACTTCCAGAAGGACAACTATATCTGCAGCACTCCACTAATCAGGCCTTTATGGTAGAGTGGCCAGACGGAAGCCACTCCTCAGTAAAAGGCACATGACGGCCCGCTTGGAGTTTGCCAAAGGGCACTTAAACAAGATTCTCTGGTCTGTTGAAACCAAGATTGAACTCTTTGGCCTGAATGCCAAGTGTCACATCTGGAGGAAAACTGGCACCACTAATCACCTGGCCATTACCATACCTACGGTGAAGCATGGTGGTGGCAGCATCAAGCTGTAGGGATGTTTTTCAGCGGCAGGAACTGTGAGACGAGTTAGGATCGAGGGAAAGATGAATGGAACAAAGTACAGAGAGATCCTTGATGAAAACCTGCTCCAGAGCATTCTGGACCTCAGACTGGGGCATAGGTTCACCTTCCGACAGGACAACGACCCTAAGCACACAGCCAAGTGAACGCAGGAATGGCTTCGTGACACGTCTGTGAATGTCCTTGAGTGGCCCAGCCAGAGCCCGGACTTGAACCCGATCGAATATCTCTGGAGGGACCCGAAAATAGCTATGCATCGACACTCCTAATCAAACCTGACAGAGATTGAGAGGTTCTGCAGAGAAGAATGGGAGAAATTACCCAAATACAGGTGTGCCAAGTTTATAGCGTCATCCCCAAGACTTGAGGTTGTAATCGCTGCCAGATGTGCCTCAAAAAAAAGTACTGAGTAATGGTTCTGAATACTTATGTAAATATTTCAGATATTTATTTTTAATTACTTTGCAAACATTTCTGGAAAAAAAAGAATTGATTCCATTTTAGAATAAGGCTGTAACATAACAAAATGTGGAAAAAGTGAAGGGGTCTGAATACTTTATGAATGCACTGTATTTACCTCATTGAAGACCCTCAGACTGTCTTTGATCAGAATGTACTTTGCACTAAACATTATTCCATGTATCGTGTATGTGTCCACTGTGGATGGCTCGGTTGTAATCATGGATTCTTTCCGCTGACTGGTTAGCACGCTACAAAAGTTTTCATTTTACCTGTGACGATAGACTAAACTAAACTACTTGGAGGGAGAGAGCAGGAGAAAACCTGCAGAATTAGAGATACCCTTCAAGACTCTGGCTGATAACTCTCTTGCAAAGTGCCTTGGGACTTTGCTATATTAAAGACGGTATATTAATAGATGTTGTGTTTGACCTCCTGAGTATTTCCAAGGTTTTCCATTTTGTGTATCAATACCAAGGAACTGCAAGGACACCGCAAACCCAAGCTAATGCCATTGCAGAGATGACTGCCCTTTTAACAGCAGCTGCTAGACCAAATTTCCAGTCCTCAGTTCAAGCAGAATTAAAATTCCAAGCTGCTCATCATCCTCTTGAAAACTGTACAACTTCAGAGACAGTAGAGCTAAAATTAACAATAGGCCAGAGGAGAGAAACCAGCCACAATAATGATTGTAACACCTCAGAGCTAGCTGGATGTGTATGCTCAAGTACCTTTTCTGAAGACAGATAATGTGTGGGAAGAAACCACAGATGCTGGTTCATACCGGGTCGACACTAAATGCTGGAGTACCTCAGCGTGTTCGGCAGCATCTTTAGTTTAGAGATTTTATTTTAGAGATTTACCACGGAAAAGGGACCTTCGGCCCACCGAGTCCATGCCTACCAGCAATCCCCGCACACCAACACAACCCTACACACGAGGGACAAATCACAACTTTTTAACCAAGACAATTAACCTACAAACTGCACATCTTTGGAGAGTGAGAGGAAACCGGAGCTCCCGGAGAAAACCCACACAGGTCACGGGGAAAATGTACAAACTTCATACAGACAGCACCCATAGTCACGATCGAACCCAGGTCTCTGGCAGCAACTCTACCGCAGCGCCACCACACCACCCATGGAGAAAAAGAACGGGTGACGTTTCGGTTCGGAACCTGCTTCATATAATGTGATTTCAAAATAGATCACCATTTATTGCAGTAGCTTCTGTTGAATGGCTCGAGCCCTCTTCCTTAGTCGGTAGATAATTGGCACAATTAAAAACCCATCTTTATAAAATCAAGTCAAAACTTAAACTGATGAGGATTCTGGTGATTTACGACCATTTGCTTGAAATGATTTGTCGGTTGCTTCCCCGCATACTCCCCATAATGCCAGCATTTGGCCAGTATTAAGATATATCGGAAACTTGTAAGATGATGCACATGCTAGTCGTGCAGTTAACATTTTTTATAATTATATCTACACATCCATACCCTAAGCAATCATCTATTCATTTGCGGAGCTGAGCCTCGGCCCTCTTACTCTGAACGTTACTCTCTCTACTACTGCTGTGAGTAATATGTGAGGCATTGCAGACGGGCGGCACAGTTGCTGCCCGACAGCGCTTGCAGCGCCAGAGACCGAGGTTCGATCCTGACCGGGTGCTTGTCTGTATGCAGTTTGTACATTCTCCCCAGGACCTTGAGCGGGTTTTCTCCGAGATCTGTGTTTTCCTCCCACACTCCAAAGACGTACAGGTTTGTACGTTAATCGGCTTGGTATAAGTGTAAATTGTCCTTAGTGCGTGTAGCATAGTGTTAATGTGCGGGGATTGCTGGGTGGTGTGGACTTGGTGGGCCAACGTCCGGTGGTTTCCACACTGTATCTCTAAACTAAACAATCACCGCCCCTACACACGTCCCATCCTACAGCCGACACCTAGATCTTGGTGTACTACTCAGCAACACTCAATCCCGAATAGTACTCTTCACTCGTACAAAAGCAGGTCGCAGGAGAAATGTGGGTGTCTCCTACACAAGACAGCAATTGATACCCATCTCACTGTGCCGCCCTGGTTACAACCCAAAAAACACAGAGCTCTGTGTGATCAAGGTCCAGCATTAAAAACAGGTCATATTTTAGCATCTCTCCCAATATAGGGACTGTGCTGCAGGAGCATGCCAGCAGGTGGTGCTGCAAGGGGAGCTCACAATGGCACCAACATTACAAGTTGATTAGGAGGTCTACCTTGTCTCTATGATCTTTGGTTCCAATGGCAAGATAGTTGGTGCCAATGGGGGCAAAAATACCTGGTCAGGCCAGATTCTATTTTACTGGGATTGTCACCTCACTTGAGATGATCGTCAACAAGATGGAACCAAATCTCAAGTTGGCTACTGCAGCTGTATCCTTTGAATGGGCTAGGTTGGCTGCTCAATAATTTAAAACATTATTGACAAGTGGCGTCTGTATTATCCGAATGCAACCAGACAGTCTGCACTTTTCGAACATAGTGTTTGCTTTTGTTATAGAAACAGGGCCCATCAAGCCACGGTTTGGCAACTCTTCAAGATCACTATTAGGACCTGCCACACTTTGCATTTCCTTTGAACGCTATTGTTTTCAAAATATTGGAAATAAAATCACACTTCTTGGTTCCTGAGAAGGTGCAAGTTAGAACTTACAATGCAGAGCCCTGGATAACGGTGAGCTTGCAAGAGTACAATGACACTGGCTAGGAGGTCATTGGAATAATTACATTTGCTGGTTACCAAAGTGACAGATTAATTAAGGAGGGGCATGAAGGTGCCATCATAGATGTGAGATGGTGGGCACAGGAGGTCATGTGATGTGAGCACTTAGCCCATCAAGTCTACTTCGCCATTCAATCATGGCTGATCTATCTTTCCTTCTCCTGTCTTCTCCCCATAACCCCCGACACTGGTACTAATCAAGAATCTATCAATTGCTGCCTTAAAAATGTCCATGAACTTGGCCTCCACAGCCGTCCGTGAAAATGAATTCCGCAGATTTACTGCCCTCCGACTAAAGAAATTCCTCCTCACCTCCTCCCTATAGGTATGCCCTTTTATTTTGAGGCTATGGCCCTAGACTCTCCCACTAGTGGAAACATCTTCTCAACATCCACTCTATCCTGGCCTTCTATTATTCGATAAGTTTCATTGAGGCCGTCATCCTTTTAAACTCCAGCGAGTACAGTCCAGCACCATCAAACGCTCACCATACGGTAACACAATTATTCCTCTGGAGACCCGCACGAGGTTCAAAGGGGAAGTTGGTTGTAGCTCTTCAAGTCAAATACATTACAAAGGTTAAAGAAGGAACTGCAGATGCTGGAGAATCGAGGGTTACACAAAAAGCTGGAGAAACTCAGCGGGTGCAGCAGCATCTAAGGAGTGAAGGAGATAGGCGACGTTTCGGGTCGAGACCCTTCTTCAGACTGAAGAAGGGTCTCGACCCAAAACGTCGCCTATCTCCTTCACTCCTTAGATGCTGCTGCACCCGCTGAGTTTCTCCAGCTTTTTGTGTAACCCACATTACAAAGGTTGTTGGCTCCCTGGTTCAGTCTCTGACAGCTGCCGAGGAGACGGTGTCACAAGGACTATATACTGTGGATAGGACTAAAGACGACTTCACTCTTCCCAATTTTCAGCTGTCCAAAATGTTTGCTTATCCTGCACTGCACATCAAACAGTGTGACAATGTTATGGGCGCAGAGGAGGAGAGGCTGGGGTACAGCCCCAGCTCTGGGTAGAAAAGGAGCTAACCACCTTTCCCAATGCTGCACAGTTTGTGGAGACTGTATTTCTTGAAAAGGGTGGTGAAACTGTTGAATTCATTGCTACAGAAGGCTGTGGAGCTAATTCAATGGATATGTTTAAGGTAGAGATAAGATAGTTTCTTGATTAGTACGGGTGTCAGGGGTTATGGGGCGAAGGCAGGAGAATGATCGAATGGAGGAGACTTGATGGGCCAATTGGTTTAAATCTGCACCTCTCAATTATGAGATTGCAAATCCATCAGTCCCCGAGCCACAGAAGCACTGTTTCACTGAAGCACGTTAACTGCTAGAGGAAAGCCAACAGTGTTGATCCTCCACAAACAAAATTGAGGTCAGTCAGTCTAAGGCATCTTTGGAGAGATTTCTCTTATCTGATGAAAGGTTTCAACCCAAAACGACACTTATTCTTTTTCCTCCAGAGATGTTAACTGACCCGCTGAGTTACTCCAGCATTTTGTGTCCATCCTCTATTATTTACAAAATGCACTAAACCAATGAAATGCACCAAGAATGAGCTGCCACCTACTTCAGCTACCTCGACCCACTGCAGCGAAACTTACAAATGTGCAGTGTCTTTGCTTCTCTCACTTGTTTAACCATCAATTTGTAGATGGCTTAAAACAAGGCATGCCGTCAGCCACATTGTTCCCGCAATGCTTTTACTTTCTAAACTTTCTTTGTCCTTGGTACCATTCTGTTTTACAACTACTGGTCTTCATCTCCCTTCCTTTGTAAAAACATCGGGTCAACTTCAACCAGAACCCAGAGAATCATCATGACCTTTCTCTGTCCTGGACGGGGAACTATATATCATGACTGAAGGTTCCTTGAAAGCCCTTGATCATAAAGCTGTAACTCTTGCCTTCCAGAAATTGTCTAATGATTTTGGATAAATGTTATTGAGGTGCTGAGAAGATCGCATTTAAAATTTGCATTGCTCTTTGTATCCAGTCTGTTGATATGAATGACACATCCATTTCATTTTACCAGTATATCTGTTGTTCCATCAATATCAGCCTTGTATCCACTGCACCAGGGAAGAACAGGGATCAATTTTAGTTTGGTTTAGAGATACAGTGCGGAAACAGAACCTTCAACCCACCGAGTCTGCACCGACCAGAGATCCCTGTATACTAGCACTATCCTGCACACCAGGGACAATTTACATTTTAATTTTAAATCAAAGGCAATTAACCTACAAACCTGTACGTCTTTGGAATGCGAGAGGAAACCAGAGCAGCTGGAGAAAACCCACGCGGTCACGTGCAGACAGCACCCGTGGTCAGGATCAAACCTGGGTGTCGGGCGCTGTAATCCAGCAACTCTACCACAGCGCCACCATTGGAATGTAATTACTCATTCCCCAAGTCAGGTGGAAACAAGCCCTTCACTCCACTGAATCCACAATGATCCATTTACAATAATCTTACATTGTCTCATTTTCTCTTCCCCACATTGTCATTAACCCAGACTCCCCCACTCATGATCACATTAGGAGCTAAAATAGTGGCCGAGGCAAACCTAGTGACCATTAACCTTGCAACCCTCAAATCTTTTGGAAAGTGGAAGGACACTGGAAACACGCACATTCACAGGAAGAGCATGGAAACGTCATTCAGATAGCACCCAAGTTCAGAACAGGAGCCAAGTCTCTGGTGCTGTGAGGCAGCAACTTTCATCCATGCCACTGAGCTGCCCGTTTGTTACCTGTGAACCAACTTCTGTTGGAGCTTTTACCCAAACTCAATCCATAAGCATTTCAGACCATGTTACAAGTATACTGCTCCAGAAATGGGTACAGTTTTCTTGAGAACAATTTTTCTTAGGAGACCAAAACTGCACACAATACTCCAGGTGTGGTCTCACCAGGGCCGTGTACAATTGCAGAAGGACCTTTTGCTCCTATACTCAACTCCTCTCGTTATGAAGGCCAACATGCCATCAGCTTTATTCAGTGCCTGCTGTACATGCATGCTTACTTTCGGTGACTGATGTACAAGAACACCCAGGTCTCGTTGTACTTCCCCCGTTCCCAACCTGACACCATTCAGATAATCATCTGCCTTCTTGTTCTTACCACCAAAGTGGATAATCTCATATTTATCCACATTATACTGCATCTGCCCACTCACCCAACCTGTCTAAGTCACCCTGTATCTTCATAGCATCCTCTTCACAGTTCATATTGCTACCCAGCTTTGTGTCATCTGCAAATTTGCTAAAGTTACTTTTAATTCCTTTATCTAAATCATTAATGTATATTGTAAATAATTGTGGTCCCAGCACCGAGCCGTGCGGCACCCCACCTTTGAGGATATTTGAGGGGCAAGTTTATTTAATTACGAGTTCACAAGTTACAGGAGTAGAATTACGCCATTCGGCCCATCGAGTCTACTACACCATTCAATCATGGCTGTTTACAGTGGTTGATATCTGGAACAGACCGCCAAAGGAGGTAGAGGAAACACGTACAATTACTTTGTACAAAAGACATTTAGACAGCTACTTGAATCGACAAGGCATCGAGGATACCATCTTGATGCAAGCATATGGGATTAGGGTAAATGGGTAAAATGGTTGACATGATGGGCTGAAGGGCCTGTTTCTGTGCTGCCTGACCAATTATAACGGTACCCCAAGCTTGAGTGACGTTAAACGTCTCACGAAACAACTCCACACATTAGAGGTTAATGTCACAAGAAAAGGGCTGCTACCCAGTGACAATAACTGCTTTATTATTCATGCATAAGTGGCTGTTATAACCAGCTTTTCTGCAGTGATTGATGTGGTCTCCCAATTATATGAAATGACATGCAAAGAAAATGACTTGGCTCCCAGACTGTCTGCTTGCTGAAGTATGGCAGATACAAGCATCTCTTCCCCACCCGCGTTGCTTCTGACCACGGTGGCGACTACTAAGCTAAAGGGTTCTAGTCCCATTCTTGCACGTTAAATGCAACCTAGGACGGTTATGTGGTGTATGGACCCAGAAAAGTAATAGCCTGAAGAATGCTCACAACCCAAAACGTCATCCATCCCTTCTCTCCAGAGATGCTGCCTGTTCCACTGAGTTACTCCAGCATGTTGTGTCTATGTTTGGTTTAAACCAGCATCTGCAGGTCCTTCCTTCATTAGTAATAGCCTAAACAGTCATCCTTGTGGATGGATTGTGTTTTAGTATGGCAATAATGGCACTGATCTGAATGCACTTAGTAACTCCAGCACTTTTGTCTTTTTCATCAACCAACATCTGCAGTTACTTGCGTCTCCAGCCAATACAATGATCGTCCCATTCTGAAGACTGAAAACACCACATAATTGATCAACTGAATATTCAGAAACATGCAAGTAAAAACTCTGCTCTTATGCTGAGTATTTTGCAGGTGTCTGCTCGTGTAATTTCCTACTGGTTTTGATTACACCGCTATGTTGACGGGGCAGTGTTCCTCAGTGGGAGAAATGACTCCCAGCATTTGGTTCATTACAGCTGTGGGGGCCAAATGCTTAAAAATCTCACGGGCTTGCAAATTATTTTTCTGCTCAGAGACGGCAACTAATCAATGGAACAAACGACAAAATAAAATGATGCTCGTCAGATCAGCTGTGTGTTGTAATAATATGATTTACACACAGCAAGAGAAGCTGCAAAACAGCATCTCGTGTCAGAACCTGCCCTGAGATCAGTGCTGGAGGAATGGGTGACTGAGGAAGGGGCCCTGACCCCAAATGTCAGCCATTCCTTCTGTCCAGAGATGATGCCTGTCCCGCTGAGTTACTCCAGCATTTTGTGTCTATCTTCAGTTTAAACCAGAATCTGCAGTTCCTTCCTACACCCGAGATAGTGCTTTTGATGTTGGGGTATAATCAATTCAATCTATGGGGATTCAAAATATGGGCAGAATATTATCATAGAACTACACTCCTGAAATGAGCATTCTCGACAAACGTCGTCAATGCTAACCATAACGGGGCGGCACAGTGGCGCAGAGGTAGAGTTGCTGCCTTACAGTGCCAGAGACCCGGGTTCGATCCGGACTACGGGTGCTGCCTGTACGGAGTTTGTACGTTCTCCCTGTGACCACATGGGTTTTCTCCGGGTGCTCCAGTTTCCTCCCACAGCCCAAAGATGTACAGTTTTGTCGGCTAATTGGCTTTGGTAAAATTGTAAATTGTCCCTGGTGTGTGTAGGATAATGTTAGTGTGCAGGGATCACTGATCGGTGCGGACTCGATGGGCCAAAGGGCCTATTTCCGCGCTCTACCTCTAAATTAAAAAAACTAAACACCCTTCTAATTAAAAAGATGAGGTTAGTCTTTAGTTGCTTCCTCCTCTGCCCTCAGACACTTGCTAACATAGTCCAAGACTAACCTCATATTTGCCTTTCATGTTCCTGATGCGTCCACCTTTACATCGGCGAGACAAAATGTAGGCCGGGCGACTATTTTACCGAACTCTTGCACTCGGTCTGCCAAAGCCTGCCGGAGCTCCCAGCTGCTAATCATGTTAATTGGCGTCAATTACTTTATATGATATCGTTGCATAGCATTCACTACAACCAAGGTCTGATGTGCCTTGCAGCTAAGGAGGCCTGTTCAAAAGTGTTGTCAAGTGCGCGGGGATCGCTAGTCGGCGCAGACCCGGTGTGCCAAAGGACCTGCTCCCACGCTGTATCTCTGAATTAAACTAAACCATGTAGGTTGGAGTTATATTTTGCCCTGGAAGAACTTCCCCTCCTGATAATGCAGAAAGGACTTGTTCCGACATCAATATTTGTCTGAACCAGCCATCTTGATCTCATGACCCAAGGAGAAACATAGAAACATAGAAACATAGAAAATAGGTGCAGGAGTAGGCCATTCGGCCCTTCGAGCCTGCACCGCCATTCAATGTGATCATGGCTGATCATCCAACTCAGTATCCCGTACCTGCCTTCTCTCCATACCCCCTGATCCCTTTAGCCACAAGTGCCACATCTAACGCCCTCTTAAATATAGCCAATGAACTGGCCTCAACTACCTTCTGTGGCAGAGAATTCCAGAGACTCACCACTCTCTGTGTAAAGAATGTTTTCCTCATTTCGGTCCTAAAGGAATTCCCCCTTATCCTTAGACTGTGACCCCTTGTTCTGGACTCCCCCAACATCGGGAACAATCTTCCAGCATCTAGCTTGTCCAACCCCTTAAGAATTTTGTAGGTTTCTATAAGATCCCCCCTCAATCTTCTAAATTCCATCGAGTACAAACCGAGTCTATCCAATCTTTCCTCATATGAAAGTCCTGACATCCCAGGAATAAGTCTGGTGAATCTTCTCTGTACCCCCTCTATGGCAAGGATGTCTTTCCTCAGATTTGGAGACCAAAACTGTACGCAGTACTCCAGGTGTGGCCTCACCAAAACCCTGTACAACTGCAGTAGAACCTCCCTGCTCCTATACTCAAATCCTTTCGCTATGAATGCTAACATACCATTTGCTTTCTTCACTGCCTGCTGCACCTGCATGCCTACTTTCAATGACTGGTGTACCATGACACCCAGGTCTCGTTGCATCTCCCCCTTACCTAATCTGCCACCATTCAGATAATAGTCTACCCTCATGTTTTTGCCACCAAAGTGGATAACCTCACATTTATCCACATTGTACTGCATCTGCCATGCATCTGCCCATTCACTCAGCCTATCCAAATCACCCTGCAGCCTCCAAGCATCCTCCTCACACCTAACTATACCCCCCAGCTTGGTATCATCTGCAAATTTGGAGAGGAGGAAGTAATTGCAGGAACAGTGAAAATTCCTCCTGTGTCAGGGTTGACCAAACCCTTTAGGTCAGACATGCTGCAGCCTGCTGCAACTCCAGTTGGCCAGTTAATGCACAGATGGCTTCCCTTTGCAATTCCCTTCAGGAGTCTCCTGGTCCGAGAACACTGATGCAATTATAAAGAAAGCACATCAGCGCCTCTACTTCCTGAGAAGATTACGGAGAGTCGGTATGTCAAGGAGGACTCTCTCGAACTTGGTGCATAGGTGCACAGTAGAGAGCTTGCTGACCAGTTGCATCGTGGCTTGGTTAGACAACTTGAGCACCCAGGAGCGGAAAAGACTACAAAAAGTAATAAACACTACCCAGTCCATCATCGGCTCTGACCTCCCTACCATCAAGGGGATCTATCGCAGTCGCTGCCTCAAAAAGGCTGGCAGCATCATCAAGGACCCACACCACCCTAACCACACACTCGTCTCCCTGCTACCTTCAGGTAGAAGGTACAGGAGCCCGAGGACTGCAACGTCCAGGTTCAGGAACAGCTTCTTCCCCACAGCCGTCAGGTTATTAAACTCAACTGAAACAAAACTCTGAACATTAATAGACCAATATCTGTTTATTTGCACTTCATCTGCTTATTTATTCATGTGTGTATATATTTATATAATGGTATATGGACACACTGATTTGGTCTGTATTCATGCCTACTATATTCTGTTGTGCTGAAGCAAAGTAAGAATTTCATTGTCCTATCTGGGACACATGACAATAAACTCTCTTGTATCTTGAATCTTGAGTCGCCCTCAGTGAAATATTTACAGCAAGCACTAGAAGCTATCATAAATACCAGAAACTCCCCTCTCCCTATCCCGAGCTCACCTTCGGGAAGCAAGAGGGAAACAGGAAACGCTTCAGCGAACTCTTAACTCACGAGGTTTGTTCAAAGGGTGATATTGCGTAATGGCAATTTCTCCTCTTAAATCGGCCAGTGTTCTACAACTGTTCAGCGTTTTCAACTGGTTACATGGCTCATTTCTGTGAGAATAATGTAGGGGTTAGCGTTGGACTGGGTTAGCGGGGGAGCTGCTTACTAGGCTAGTTCAATCTGCCAGCACAGGATTGCAGTGTACAGTCCTTGATTAGAGATGGGTGGGGTTCAGTCCCCGAGATCGCCATGCTACCTGTGATGCAAGCTAAGCAGCAAGTAGATCTGAAGATGCCACCAATGGGGGTTCAGCTTTGTGTACATCGGCTCATGAAAGGCAATTTACAGCACGGCTCAGTCTGACATGCTGAGGGGACCAAAGAAATGTAAATCGGATCAACAAAGCAAAGCTGGACAAGTGCATAATAACTAGTCATGTATTTTGGGCTGGGATTGATGGCAAAGGTTGAAGATTTATTTTTCTCATACTTGGTGATAAATGTTATTTTTGCAGCATTACTCAAGACAGTTTGGCTGGTCATTCCCATCTTGTTTGTGGGAGCTTATTGTGTACAACTAGCCTCTGCAATTCCAGCAATTGCACAGTAAATCAGGCCGTAAAGTGCTATGGATTGTCCAAGATGGGAGGCAAAAACAGTGCAAGATACCATGCAACTTGGTTAGAAAGTGGCCGGCAGTAGCAGAGCCAGTAGGGCTGCTTGCACACAGTGCCAACAAAATCCAGGGGCAATCCCGACCTTTGCTACTGTCTGTGGGGAGTTTGCACGTTCTCTATGTCCGCATGGGTTTCCTCCAGATGCTGCGGTTTCCACCCATATGACATAGTTGTGCAGGCCACTTAACTGGCCACTGTAAATTGCCCCAAGTGTATGAGTGAGTGGTAGAACTTGGACACTGGTTCTTCTTGGTTCTTGGTTACTTGGTCCTCCAAAATATTCCAACTGGAATTTAAACTGGAGGTGGTGAAGGGAGGGGTTTAGCCAGGGAGGGTTATTGGGAAGAAAGTGCCACTTTAAATTTAGTTGCATCTGGCTGGGCAACCGTGGTTTGGTGGAGATTATTCCATGCTTTAATAGTGGGTGGAAGAACGAATTGCTGTACACATCTGTCTTTGTGGCTGGGACCACAAATTGGATTGAACGCCCTCATGGGGTGGTGTGGAGCGCAAGATAATGTTAGAATAAATATATAGGATTAATGCAATATTAATGTAAAATAGTTAGTTAATAGCCTGTGCAAACAATGGGCTGAAGGTGGACACAAAGTGCTGGAGTAACTCAGCAGGTCAGGCAGCATCCCTAGAGAAAAAGCATGGGTGATGTTTCGGGTTGGGATCCTTCTTCAGACTGAATGTAAGGGGTGGGAGAGAAGGTGGGGGAGTAGGTGAAGAGCTGGTGGCGAGAAAAGAACAGGACCTATCAGAGCCGGCCACAAATGACCTTTGGCAGGGTGGTGCCTGGTAAGCCCATTGTTGAGTAGGGAAGGAGTGACCTCAAGGGGGAAACAATGTGAAGAACTGTGGAACTGGTAAAACAACTAGAGTGGGGGAAGATCATCATAAGTGATAGGAGCAGAATTATGCCATTCAGCCCATCAAGTCTACGCCATTCAATCATGGCTGATCTATCTCTCGCTCCTAACACCATTCTCCTGCCTTCTCCCCACAACCTCTGACACCCGAAGGGAAGGGGGTAAGGGGAGGTAATTGGAAGTGGAAGGGTCTCGACCAGAATCATCACCCGCCCTTTTCCTCCAGCGTTGCTGCCTGACCTGCTGAGTATGTCTATCTTCGGTCTATAAACCAGCATCTGCAGTTCCTTGTTTGTACGATGGGCTGAAGGGCCCGTTTCTGTTTACTCTCTCTGTAGGATTGGTTATTCTTGATAGACAGATGGGTGGACAAGGGATCTTCCACCCAACCTTGAGGCCACAGCATCAAAATTCAACAATTTCAGATAACTTGCCTTCAATGGGTCTTTTCCTGCTGCGAGTAATCCATCGGTAATACAAACTCAAAGTTTCCTTCTCCATAGTCACGAGCAAATCTGTTGGGTATCTCCGATGGCTCTGGCCAAATTTTACAACTTAAACTAATTGTCCTCCAGCACCCCTCATTAAATAATCAACCTGACGCATTATCACCATGACAACCCTGCCCTCAATATTAGATATTCCTTTTATCCTGTTTTCCCTCCCACATTTTCTCTGCAATTTTACAAACTCTGCAGTGATGTGCCCCAGTCCTGAAATCGTGATTCTTTGCATAGACACTGCCTGGCCTGCTGTTTCCAGTATATGTTTTATTCAGGAGCCTCATCCATTTCCCACATAAAAGCGCTGAGACTTTATATTTTGACCAGATAGCATCCAGCAATGGAAGCCTGCATTTTCTGCCATTTCCCCACCAACCTCTTGAGGAACAGCACCTCATATTTCGCTTCGGTAGCTTACAACCCAGTGGCATATTGATTTCTCTAACTTCAAGTAGCCCTTGCATACCCTCTCTCTCTCCATCCCTCCCCCACCCTAGTCGTCGTACTAGTTTCACTGTCGTCCTGTTGATTTTCACTATCTGTCTCTCGTTATCACCTACCCCGCAGCCAACAATGGACAGTTGTGGACTTTACCATTCCTCGATCATCTTTGCTTTTTGCATATCGTTCATACATCATCGGGTGGCGCCGCGCGCAGCAGCCTCGCCAACAGTCTCTGTCCTTTCACCCTTTTTGTTATTTTTAGTATGTTTAAAAGTATGTTCCTGGAGGTTTCTTAGACTTTTTTATGTGGGGTGGGTGGGGAGGGGAAGGGGGAAACCGTTTCCCAGTCACTTCCTGGTCGAGGATTGCATCTTCGACACCCCCCCTTGTGGCCTACCATCTGGATTGGCGCAGCCTTTCCTGCCACAGACCAGTGCTGCACTGAATTACCATCGCGGAGCGGGCGATGCCTTACTGGCGACCGCCATGTGGAGCTCCAGAGTGTTGGGCCAGCTGACGTGGAGCTGTGGTTTGCTGAGCTTCCAGCGCAGGCTCAGACTTTAACATCGCGGAGTCCTGGAATCATTTGCCAGGGATCACCAGTATTGGAGCTCCATCCAGCTCCGCCTGTGAACTTCAGGAGCCGCGGTCTCAGTTGGAAGCAGCCGATTCAGAAACTCCAAGCCGCTGAGAGGGTTCTTCCGTTCCGATGTCGGAGTTCCATCATCCCGGCGAGAAGACCTGAACATCGGGCCACCCGTAGCGGCGACTGCGGAGAGCTCAAAGGCCCCGACCACGGGTGAACAAGAGGAAGATGACTGAACTTTATTGCCGTCCTTCACAGTTTGAACGTTGATTCCGCTGTGTGGGGATGTTTATGTGAAACTCTATAGTGTATTGTGTTCTTTTTATTGTACGGTAACTCAAATCTCATGTACCAATTGGTGCACGTGACAATAAATGTAACTTGAACTTGATCTTTCATGCATTAGTTTATTTACCTTCTACATCTCTCATTTTATTTGCCCTGACTTCCAGTCTGAAGAAGGGTCGCAATCCGAAACATCAACCTATTCCTTACCTCCAGAGACGCTGCCTGACCCGCTGAGTTATTCCAGCCTTTTGGGTCTTTCCTCAGATCCTGCTGGTTTAGGAGTTAAGGGGAGTAATATTCCTGCAATAATGTGCCTGCTCAGCTGGGCCCCATTTCCGATGATAGACACAAAAAACTGGGGTAACTCAGTGGGCCAGACAGCATCACTGGAGAAAAGGAGTAGGTGACATTTCAGGTCGAGGTTCTTCAGACCGAATTCTCTATCCGAAACGTCAGCTATACCTTTTTTCCAGAGGTGCTGTCTGACCAGCTGAGTTACTCCAGCATTTTTTTGTCTATCTTCAGTTTAAACCAGCATCTGCAATTCCTTCCTACCCATTTCTGATGAAACAGATTCTGCTAATTCCTTCAAACACACTCCCTCCTGACAGCCGATTCGAATCCAGTGTTCTGTTCAGAAGCAGTGATGAAAACTCGATGGTCAAAAACACCATCTTTGCTGCCTTCTGATCCCAGGTATTAGATCAGATCGGATGTGTTAAAGGAGGAACTGCAGATGCTGGAGAATCGAGGGTTACACAAAAAGCTGGAGAAACTCAGCGGGTGCAGCAGCATCTAAAGAGCGATCTGATCGGATGTCAGTCCTCCTCCCTGCTCCAGAGTGAGAATGTACCAGGTGCTAATTGAAACTGCAAACACAGCTTGCACCAACATCTTTCCCTCTCACAATGCCACTCCTACCAGCCAGCGAACGCCAAGGTTCCTGACTGGATCTACCACTGATCCTTCAACCTTGCCTTCCCAACAGCACAATCCTCGATTGTCCAGTTAAATTCCACACACGCTTCCTTGGCTCGGGCATCAGAGGAATCATCTTTGACGTAATATTTGCCCGTTTACACCTGCGCTTATATTTATTACCATTCTTAACAACGATTTACAACTGAACCATTAATCATTCTGCAAGGAAAAGTATCCTTATCTCCACTTGAAGTTCATTAATTGTGTACACCGGTTTTACAGCCACAGCTTCCCTTGGATTGTTTATCTGCATGCACATGTGCAAATGTTGGCAATAACAGCTTTTCATTTTAACCAGCTACTTTCAATGACCATGAATAATTACACTCCATAAAATGCTATTTTAAAAAACTCTGGCCGGGCAGCATCCGTGAAAAACAAACCCTTAATTCTTATTACAAAATCACTGACCCAGAAGTTAACAGATTCTCTCCCACATATGCTGCCTGGTCTGCTGGGTATTTCTGTCTTTGGTGGTTTGATTTCATCATCTGCAAGGCTTTGCCGCGTCACACGCTTGACTCACCCTGCACCACCCCACCTCAACACCAAACTACCACGGACATTGCACTACAAAATCCTAACTTGTACTATCATGATCTGGTTTACCTCGAATCTGAGAATTTATTGCACATTTATGGCTGTGGTGTTGCAGTTGATGTCCCTGTAAAACTGCAACAAGTAAAAATTCCATTAAACAATCTTCTTTCAAGGTTCTCTTATCACACACTTCACCATTTAAAGCATAAAATGTCAATACTTAGCCTATTTGCCTGGTTTACTGACAGTCCACAAAAAAACATCGCTCCTACTTTGACCAGAAGCCAATTTTCTTTTACTGGAATGTTTTTTATTTTTATTTTTTATAGTCGTCTCCTCTGTACTATCTTCACATTCGCCTTCATGTGCAACTGATTGAGACATCAAGAGGACATCTGACAAGGAGACAAGAAACTGCAGATACTGGAATCTTGAGCAAAATAAAGTACTGGAGGAACTCAGCGGGTCAGGCAGCATCTGAGGAGGAAAGGGACTGATGACGTTTTGGGTCAGGACTTTTCATAATCGGTCCTGTTCTAAGGGTCTCGGCCTGAAATGTAATCTGTCCATTCCCTCCATAGATGCAGCTTTACCTGCATAGTTCCTCCAGCCCTGTGTTTGGGATGTCTGAAGAGCATAATTTAACCTCATTACTCACAAACCCTTTTATCAGAGCCTGTTCTACAGACCAACAATGCCAACGGAGCAAGGCCAACAATGTTGCTCCGTTCCTGTTTCACTGCATTCGAAGAATGCAACAGGGAGCACAGCCGCATGGAGAACTCCAAGGTAGATCTCCTGACCCCTAAACTGAAATGCATGACCAATACACCCAACTCCTGCAGAATCTTTAGCAGCACCTTCCACAGCTAGGCCATCTTATTCAACTTCAGTCAAGAACTTATTGTATTACCATTTGCAAAAACAAGCTTGCAAGGGAGCTATATCACTGTCTGCCTGACAGTGGCAGGTCTTTCTTTACCCACCGACACTCTAAAATGCTATTGCCGCATTTATATAGTGAAAAAATCGCCGTATCTCAGTACACAACACCAATAAGAGAGAGTGAGTGAGTGAGTGAGTGAGTGAGTGTGTGGTGCAGATGCTGGTTTACACCGAAAATAGACACAAAATGCTGGAGTAACACACAGGGTGAGGCAGCACCCTGGAGAAAAGAAATGGGTGACGCTTCGGGTTGAGCCCTTTCTTCAGACTGTGGCCGAATCCGAGACCCTTCCTCAGTCTGAAGAAAGGTCTCATACTGGAATGTCCCCTATTACTTCTCTCCAGAGATGGTGCCTGACCTGCTGAGTCACTCCAGCACTTTGCGCCCATCCCCATTGGGCCACAAGTCGTTTTGAACCAGTGTGCGTCTAGGGTCAAGCTCAGCCATCAAGTTCACGTTCACTGTCATGTGCACAAGCACCGTGAGGTGCTGGTACAACTGCCAGTCGTGGGGCAACAGTCACTCCAGACTAATTCTGCTCATGTTATAACTGCACTCATCTTTTGGAAATGGCCTCATAAGCATGGCTGGAATTACCAACCCTAGTTGTATCGATTTAATAAGTTACTTCATAGGGGAGGGAAAGTTGGGGCAGCCGAGTCCAGAGGCCTGGCCAAGGTGGCAGCTTTCCATTTACAAAAGTCAGTGAACCAGTTAGCTTTTTAAAACAACAAATCTTAGTTTAGCGGTCACTTTTATTGACACCATCTTTTCAATTCGCCGCTTGACGTTTTAAACCAACTTCAATTTCCCACACTGCCGTGATGAGATTTGAACTCTTGAATTACAAGCCTAGTAACCACCATTTCCAAAATATATATACATGCACTCAGAAAGCTTAGTTAATAGAGAAGCATAAATGTGTTCACTATCTTTTCCATTGACGGCATAATGGCCAGGTTTCCTCCCCCTGCCTCAATTCTACCTTAGACGGATAGTGTGTCGGTATTTGATATTTTTAAAAGCCTGACCGAGATCAAACAAATTTTTTGGGGAAATGCCAGACATCACCTGATTGAGCTGGCGCCATGAATGAGTGAGCCATTGTTTAATGATCGTGCAGAACATATGATAGACACAAAATGCTGGAGAAACTCAGTGGGACAGGCAGCATCACTGGAGAGAAGGAATGGGCGATGTCTTGGCTCAAACCCTTCTTCAGACGGAGGGGCTCGACCCTGTCCTGTCCCACTGAGTTACACCAGCATTTTCTGTCTATCTTAGGTTTAAACTGGCATCTGCAGTTCCTTCATGGGCAAAAGCATATGCATTGAAATGGCTCTGGCATGCCCACAAAGAGCATGGAAACTCAACCTCTCATGCTGAGCTCTGTCCTGAACACAGATCTCGAGCTGCACTCTGCACAGACTTCATGGAGATTGAAGACTGATGGTAGAATGCTCAACTGTGGCAGATGCCCTTGCATCTATCTATAGGCCTGCACTTCCTGTGACATCCCACTCAGGGTTAACTGAGACCCAGTGAAAAACATGCAGAGAAATGTTCAATGGGCAATTCTTGATCACAGGCTATGAATGTTTTATTAACTACCTTCAATTCCACAGGTTATAGTTCGGATGAACTCAATAGGGAACTTTAAACGAACATGACTTGAAAGAACTCAGCGGGACTGGCAGCATCTCTGGAGAGAAGGAATGGGTAACATTTCAGGTCAAGCCCCTTCTTCAGTCTAGAGTCTGAAGAAGGGTCTTCACCCGAAACATCCCCTATTCCATCACTCCAGAGATGGTTGAGTTACTCCAGCATGTTGTGTCTATTTTCAGTGTCAACCAGTATCTGCAGTTCCTTCCTGCACATGAATTGAAAGAGATTTATAGACAATAGATTTATAGACGATAAGTGCAGGAGTAGGCCATTCGGCCCTTCGAGCCAGCCCTGCCATTCAACGTGATCATGGCTGATCATCCACAATCAGTACCCCGTTCGTGCCTTCTCCCTATATCCCCTGACTCTGCTATTTTTAAGAGCCCTATCTAACTTTCTCTTGAACCAGCCTCCACCGCCCTCTGAGGCAGACTTATAGTTTTGTAATTTTATTTTCTATCGTGGCTTCTCAGGGTCAAGGGTGACTTGCGTACATGTGAATGGGGGGTTCTGAGAAAGGCCACAGTGGGGACACCCAGACTACTCCATAGATGGGAAGTAGTGGGCTACAGAATGGGGAGGTGGAGACATTGGGAAGTGGTCTGCTCCTTTCTGCAAAGCCAAAGTTAGTCTGTGCTCCTAATGCATGGCCTCCACCTGCTCCACCACGAGGTTTCCCCCTCTGAGGGGATTCTGCAATGGAGCAGCAAAATGGAGACACAGAGAACTACAGATGCTGGAATCTTGAGCACTGCGCAGAGTGATGGAGAAACACAGCAGGTCAGGCTGCAGCTGTGGAGGGAAGGGACGGGTGACGTTTTGGTTTGGGACCTTTCTCCAAAGAGTTTGCAGGTTAATTGGCTTCTGTAAACTGTCCCTAGTGTATAGGTCAGAACTAGTGTACAAGTGATCACTGGCCGGCATGGACACAGTGGGCCAAAGGTATCATTAAAACTAGATGCTGCCTGTCCTGCTGAGTGACTCTAGCATTGTTTTTATCTCTACATTTCTACTGGGTTCCATATTCATTCTGTCTCCATCTCCCTCGTGCATAAAATAGATTATTCCCTCTATCAGTCTATCAGTCTGCTAGCCATAAGTCTAGAACTCTAGAATATCTTCACGGGATATTGTGATTCATCCGATTTCCCCTCGGCACATCCTGAGATATACAGTCACTTCGGCAGAACCTACATGTCTAGACACAGTCATAAAGATCAACTTAATTTTTTATCGGCAACAGGTCCTACTTTGCCCACAGCTGAGGGCTCAGACGAAGCAGCAAAATGAAGAAATGCCCAAGATCCCAGTTTGGCACGGTGGCACAGTGGTAGAGTTGCTGCCTGACAGCCCTTGCAGCGTCGGAGACCCAGGTTCGATCCCGACCAAGGGTACTGTCTGCACGGAGATTGTAGTACATTCTCTCCGTAGGTTTTCTCTGAGATCTCCAGTTTCCTCCCTCACGCCATAGACGCACAGGTATGTAGGAACATTGGCTTGGTAAAAGTGTAAAATTGTCGCTAGTGTGTGTAGGATAGCATTAATGTGTGGGGATCCCTGGTCAGTGTGGACTCAGTGGGCCGAAGGGCCTGTTTCCACATGGTATCTCGAAAATGAGTCCCGAGTCCACTGCTGTTTACCCTGATGACCCATGACTGTTGTGCCAGGTTTAGTACAAACCATATCATGAAGTACGCAGATGACACAGCAGTGGTGGGCCTTATCCGGGACGATAATGAACTGGCTTGCAGGGAGGAGGTGAAACAACTGGTGGACTGGTGCAACACGAACAATCTGATCCTGAATGTTGACAGAACAAAGGAGGTCATCGTTGCCTTCAGGAGAACCCGGCCCAGTCATACACCACTACACATCAATGACATTGATGAGGAGTTGGTCAGTAGCACTAAGTTCCTGGGGGTCCAGATCACCAACAGTCTGACCTGGTCACAAAACGCTGGGACCCTTTGCCGAGGGCCGCCAGCGTCGCATCTCCGCCCAGTATGGCCTCCGGACTTCGGGAGCTGCGGACTCCGGTAGGAGGTGCCAGACTCGGATGTCCAAGTCGCTGAGGAGGTCCTCCAGTCCCAATGTCAGACTTCCATCACCCCGGCGATCGGGCCTGAACATCGGGCCACCCGGAGCGGCGAGACCGGGAGCCCCGAACTCGAGAGGACAACAGAGGAGGACGACTGAATTTGTGGAGCCTTCCCTCACAGTGGGAATTTGATCCCGCTGTGTGGGGATGTCTGTGTTTAAAAAAAAACTATTGTGCCCTGTGCTCTTTGTTATTTATTTGTATGGCGACCACACATTTCACTGTACCAATTGATACATGTTACAAATAAAGGCATCTTGTATCTTGTACATCACATCACTAGTTAAGAGAGCGCAGCAGCATTTGCACTTTCTGCGCCGGATGAGAAGAGCTCACCTCCCCCATCCCGTCCTCATCACTTTCTACAGAGGCACCATAGAGAGCATTTTGACCAGCTGCATCTGTCTGGTTTGGGGACAAAAACCCTCCGACTGGAAGTCCATGCAGAGAGCAGTGAGGACAGCTGAAAAAATAATCAGGACTTCTCTTCCTTCAATCCAGGACATTGCATGCAAACGTTGCTTGTCCAAGGCCAACAGCATTATAAAAGACCCCACACACCTCCATCATGGACTGTTCACTCTGCTGCCCTCGGGCAAAAGGTATCCCAGTATAAGGAGCAGAACGGCCAGGTTCTGCAACAGCTTCTTCCCCTGAGCCATCAGACTCTTGAATTCAGACTCTTGAATTCCACTGAATGTGCTGCCACTATTATCTATTTTATCTTTTTATCCTTTTGTTATTTTACGTTGCACAGTGAGCCAGATGCAATGACATTTTGTTCAGATTTGCAATTGTTGGTGTATTTTTGAATGACAATAAAGTCTTTTGATTGATTGAACTAAACTAAATTTAACAAATGCAACAATAAGGACTTAGCACAGAGGTTAGTTTTACAATCCAAAATGATAGGAATAGAGTTAGTGGCATAGAATGAAAATGAAGCCTTTTAAGATGACAAAGAACGTTACTGAAAAGACAAAGTGCTTCAAACTGGGAGTCAACAATCCTCCAATTCCATTCTCCCTAATTTTACCCATCCCATGATCACCTGGTCTATTTGGAATTCTTTCCTAAATACCTTCCCATTACAAAAAATCAAAATGCTGGAAGCATTCAGCAGTTCAGGTCACACCAGTGGGAACAGAAACAGTTAACATACAAGTCAAGACTCTGAGCTCTGACGAAGGATTTTCAACCCGAAACGTTAATGCGTTTCTCTCCACATAGATGCAGCTTGACCTACTGAGTGTTTTCAACATTCTGAGCTTTAAATTTTAGATATAGCATCGGCAGTTTTTGGATTCATCGCTATGATTAGGAAATCCATCCCTAGTTGGTAGTACTGGCAATATTTTCAGAGCACACAAAATATATTGCATCAATTCAGTAAAATGCACCTCAAAAATAAATAAAATGTTCAATATGTCCAGCAGTGTGTACAGAGAGAAAAAGAGTTAACATTTCAAGTCAATGACCTCTGAGTTTGTTCCTGCCTCAGACATGGAGCATTTTCTGATTTACAATTTTCGGCATCCAGGGATTTTTGAACGAGACAGTGTTGGTATCTTACTGTCACGTGTACTGAGATAGTGAAAGCTTAGTCTGCGTGCTATCCAGTCAAATTATATAGCACATCAGTGTACACATTTTGACACGATCACCAGTGCATGTTCTGAAAGGTACAAATACAACCAAGTAGTATCTCTACTCCAAACTTGAAGTGTGAAATCACACACCACCAGTTTCTTACCAGCTGCTTTCAGGGGCAGTTTCTTTCCAGCTGTTATCAGGCAACTGAATCATCCTACCATAACCAGAGAGCAGTGCTGAACTACTATCTACCTCTGGAGAGAAGGAATGGGTGACTGAAGAAGGATCTCGACTCGAAATGTCACCCATTCCTTCTCTCCAGTGATGCTGCCTGTCCTGCTGAGTTACTCCAGCCTTTTGTGTCTATCTTCAGTTTAAAGCAGCATCTGCAGTTCCTTCTTACACATACTATCTACCTCTGTTGTCTCTCGGGCAATATGCTTGACCGGACTTTGCTGGCTTTACCTTGCACTGAACGTTATTCCCTTATCATTTATGTATACACAGTAAATGGATAGATTGTAATCACGTATTGTCTTTCTGCTGACTGGTTAGCACGCAACAAAAAGCTTTTCACTGTACCTAGGTACACATGACAATAAACTAAACTGTTTAAATCCTGCTGCACATCCAAAAAGGGCATCTAGTCCTGGGAGATTACTAAAATGCCAGGAATTCGGGAGACCGATTCTCTGAATTGTGATGGTCTCAGGAAAGGTTACTCTTGCAGAATCCTCCAGTTAAAATGTTTGAAGCTCAGATTTATCATAACAGACAAACTATTGATGATGCTGATTTATTGTCACTTGGACCTCGCTAGGTGCAGTGAAATTCTTTGTTTTTGCATCCAAAGTACACAAAACAGTCACCACAAAGATGCTGACAAAGTTACCTAAAGTACTCATCCCTTCTTTGCTCCAACCCCCCCCCCCCCCCCCCCCACCACTTCTCGGCAGCCCTTCCCCACTATTTCAGAGGGTCAAGCAAAACACCACAGCAATACCTGATTTAGGCAGTGGCAACTCTTGGGTTATACCAACAACCAGGCAACATGTTCACATAATCCAGAGCATAAGATGCTGAGGGTCTCGACAGGATGATATTTCCTCTTGTGGAGAATGCAGTATCAGAGTTTAATGCATACAAATAACGGGTCGACATTTGAGACAAGGCAAAGTTTTTCCTGATGGTTGAGAGTCTTTGGAACTCAGTTTCCACTATCCTTTGAGGACGAGAAGTTTTGAGTATTTTTAAGTCAAAACAGATAGATTCTTGGATACGAGGAAGCACAGATGCCAGTTTCCAAAAGAAAAGTGCTGGACTAACCCAGCGGGTCAGGCTATATCTCTGGAGAACATGGATAGAATACGTGGGTACACAAAATGCTGGAGAAACTCAGCGGGTGCAGCAGCATCTATGGAGTGAAGGAGATAGGCAACTTTTTGGGCCGAAACCCTTCTTCAGACGTCTGGAGGAGGAGATGCAAAGGTAGTGTGGGACTGCTCTTGCTCCCGATTCATACAAACAACATGGTGGTTAATCTTATGCACCATTTGTGTTACTGTCCAACAAGCGTTCCGTTACCTGGCCTAATATCCTCTCGTGTCAAACTTTGTTTGATTACATTGGCGGTAAGCAACTATTTCCCCATTAAATTGAAATGGATTGCTTGGTTAGATAATTAGAAAACAGGAAGGGCTCAGGAGTCCACAACAAAAACCCGATCAAAAAGAGTATTTGACACAAGATATTGGAAATGAGATAACTGCAGGAACAAATAAAAACAGAAAATGCTTGAAACCCATCTACAGAACGAGAAACAGTTATTGATTCAGGTCCGAGACCTTTAGGCAGAACCTGTAGGTGCACTTCATTAAAGTCTGAAGAAGGGTTCCGACCAGAAACGTCACCTATTCCATTTCTCCAGAGATGCCACCTGACCCGCTGAGTTACTCCAGCACTTTGCGTCTATCCTCATTTCAAAAGCCTGGCCCAACAGAAAGTCTGAAGAAGGGTCTCGACCCGAAACGTCGCCTATCTCCTTCGCTCCTTAGATGCTGCTGCACCCGCTGAGTTTCTCCAGCTTTTTGTGTAACCAACAGAAAGACAATTGGGTTTGAATTTGCTCCTGAGCATGTTGGTTGTGTAATCTTTGTCCAAATCAGCTCAGTTTGACCAATTTTAAACACCAAGTGCTTCTGGAGCCAATCTTAGCCAAGACCTGGTTGTCAAATTGAAAACTTGTCGGGGCAAAGCCAGTGTTTATTGATCAAATCCTAAACACCATCAGCTACATGCTGGCAAATGGCCATTTGAACCACTGCAATGTTGCCATCACCAGAATGGGTTCCACAAATTTAATCTGGCAACAGTTAAACAATTTAATCGGGCGGCACAGTGACGCAGCAGTAGAGGTGCCAGAGACCTGGGTTCGATCCGGACTACGGGTGCTGTCCGTGCAGAGTTTGTACGTTCTCCCCGTGACGGCGTGGGTTTTCTCCGGGATCACCGGTTTCCTCCCACACAAGACGTGCAGCTTTGTAGGTGAATTGTTTAGATAAAAATTGTAAATTGTCCCTGGCCCATGTAGGATAGTGTTAATGTGCCGAGATCGTTAGTCGGACAAGACGCAGTGGGCCGAAGGGCCAGTTTCTGTGCGGTATCTCTAAGCAAAGCTAAACAGTGGAGTACAGCACATTTCCTAGCCTACAATTTGGAGCGGTGACCAATAGGTGGTGGAACACCCCTATGCCCATTGGCCACCTCCTTTCAGTTTATAGAGAAGAAGGGTCTCAACCCAAAACATCACACATTCCTTCTCTCCAGAGATGCTGCCTGTCCCACTGAGTTACTCCACCTTTATGTGTCTACTATCTTCGGTTTAAACCAGCATCTGCAGTTCCTTTACGTATACTGCCTTCTGTTTATTACGGGTGACAGATGTTAGAGTAACTGAGGCAAACACAGAGCATGTTGCAGATGGTCACTGTACCAGTAGTGAAGGAAATGCAAACCTGGAGCGGCTAATAAGATAGACAAAATTTAACATATTGGATCACCGCTCATTCAGATGAGAAAATTCCACCATACCTTTTACCCCCAAAGTTCACAGCACCATCCAAACTGGTACAGGAAACATTAACAATCTCTAAAGGCACTTAAACTAGCTTAAAAAGCAGGAATTGTCTGGACTAAGACTCGACTCCATTCAAGGACCCAAGCAGTCTTTCCAGGTGCGGCAGAGCTTCACCTGCACCTCCTCCAACCTCGTCTATTGCATCCACTGCTCTACATCAGTGAGACCAAGCGCAGGCTTGGCGATCGCTTCGCCGGACACCTCCGCTCGGTTCCCAATAACCAACCGGATCTCCCTGTGACTCAGCACTTCAACTCCCCCTCCCATTCCGAATCTGACCTTTCTGTCCTGGGCCTCCTCCATGGCCAGAGTGAGGACCACAGTAAATTGGAGGAGCAGCACCTCATATTTTGCTTGGGCAGTTTACATTGACTTCCCCAATTTCAGGTAGTCCCTACTTTCTCCTCCCCTTCTCAGCTCTCCCTCAGTCCACTGGCTCCATCTTTTCCTTCTTCCCAACCCCCCCCCCCCCCCCACCCTCACATCAGTGAAGAAGGGTTTCGACCCAAAACATTGCTTATTTCCTTCGCTCCATAGATGCTGCCTCACCCGCTGAGTTTCTCCAGCATTTTTGTCTACCACGATCTGGACTAGAAACATAGAAAATAGGTGCAGAAGTAGGCCTTTCGGCCCTTCGAGCCTGCACCGCCATTCAATATGATCATGGCTGATCATCCAACTCAGTATCCTGTACCAGCCTTTTCTCCATACCCCCTGATCCCTTTAGCCACAAGGGCCACATCTAACGCCCTCTTAAATATAGCCAATGAACTGGCCTCAACTACCTTCTGTGGCAGAGAATTCCAGAGACTCACCACTCGCTCTGTGAAAAATGTTTTCCTCATCTCGGTCCTAAACAAATTCCCCCTTATCCTTAGACTGTGACCCCTTGTTCTGGACTAAGTTGGTGATGAATCAAATAGGCCAGACCTGGTGAAGGAAAAACATTTCCTCCCCCAATGGCCAAAAGTGAAAACAAAACAAAGCGAAGGTTATTAATGAATCGTGGATTAGTGATAATGCATGTGATGTATCAATCCGGTCTCCGATCTGCTGCTGTACTTAAAGTAATTATGTGGCAGGGGTGGTTAAGTTTCTTGATAATGTTAACCCTAGAATGCCGACTTGAGAGATACAGCACGGAAACAACCCATTCGGCCCACCGAGTCCATGTCGATCAGTAAATTACCAAAGCCAAAGGGAGGAAACGTCTGGGAAGAAACCGGGGCACCTGGAGAAAACCAACACGGTCAAACTCCATAAAGACAGCAGCTGTAGTCAGGATTGAACCTGGGTCTCTGGCGCTGTAAGGCAGCAACTCCACTGCTGCGTCGCTGTGCCCCTGACATTGGGATCCGATGATAGTACAGCAAAGAAGTATTGAGGGGTAGTTTGTTTCTCTCCCACTGGAGATGACCATTGATTCCTTGACCTGTTACATTGCACCATTAATACATTAATATACCAAGGTATTGACGAGGAGGTCCAAGTGAATATACAAAGTGAAAGCAACGGAGGAGATTCCGGTTGCAATGTTATGAAATAGGATTAATAATTATGGCAATACTTCTTCGTCACTGCACATTTATGTTAGATTCTTTTCACGAACGTTGACTAATTTTCCCCGGGATTTGATGAAGCCAAGAATTTGCCAGCTCTGACTGCAAGTTGCAGACCATGACAGGAAGACAAGTTTCATCGAAGTGAATAAGACACAAAAGGTTCCCAATGACAACATTCATTTCTTAGAAGCCGTCAGTCGACGAGAGAATCTAATAGCCAAGCAAACACATGATTAACTATACTCCGCAACAACAATTAGCATTCGGATAAGTCATTGTGCAAACCACAGTGAGCAGGGACGACAAGTGTTTGCAGCTGAGCTGAGACGGAGATTGGATCAGTATTACCGAGCGAAGCCGGAGCATGGGTTTGAAGAAATGGAAATTGCAATTACTTGGAGGAATGTTTCAAAAAGAGGAATGATGAAGCAGGCAGCAGTTAAATAGATACATGGTGCTGGCGAGAGTGCAGTAATAATGGGAGGTGTGTATGCCGAAACTCACTGCAACAAATAATGGCAGCAGCAGCAAACACCCTGCAACTGAACGCAACAAGATCTGGACAAGAATAAACCTCAAGATAGATGCAAAAAGCTGGAGAAACTGAGTGGATCAGGCAGCTTCTCTGGAGAAAGGGAATTGGTGACGTGTCGGGCGAGAACCGTATTAAGAGTAATCGTCGGGGGAAAGGGAACCCAGAGATAGAGACGGTGATATATAGAGAGAGAGAGATAGAACAAATGAGTGAAAGATGTGAAAAAAGTGGCAATAATCATGGAAAGGTGGAGCCCACAATGGTCCATTGTAGGCTGTAGGTGACAACGAGTTATGCAGACAATGAAACTCAACAGGACGACAGTGAAACTAGTATGATGAATAGGATGGGGAAGGGGTGGGGAGAGAGAGTGGATGCAAGGGTTACTTGAAGTTAGAAAAAATCAATATTCATACCGCTGGGTTGTAAGCTGCCCAAACAAAATATAAGGTGTTGTTCCTCCAATTTGTGTTTGGCCTCACTCTGACAATGGAGGAGGCCCAGGACTGAAAGGTCAGTGTGGAAATGGGAAGGGGAGTTAAAGTGTTTGGCAACCGAGAGATCACGTCGGTCAAGGCGGACTGAGCGGAGGTGCTCAGCATCTCTACCATCTTCCACCTTATTGGTAATCACAATACTTGATTTACTTTCAAACAAACTTGACAAAAACAAATAAAAACAAGCTTTCCAGAATACAAGGTCAAAATTCAATCAAGTTTCCAGTCTCAATATCTACTTCAGTTTTGATTAGTATGGGTCTCAGAGGTCACGGGAAGAAGGCAGGGGAATGGGATTAAGAGAGAAAGATAGATTCAATCAAGAATAAGCCCATGATAGACAAACAGCTGGAGTAACTTAGCGGGTCAGGCAGCATCTCTGGAGAAAAGGTATAGGTGACATCTCGGGTCCAGAGCTTCTACAGATCGAGGGTCAAGGGATTGAATGTACTTGATTCATGATTGAATGCCAGAGTAGACTTGATGGGCTGAATGGCTCCTATCACTTACGAACACGGGAAAAAATATTTAAATGAAAAAACCCGACCACGTCATACCTATAGTGTTTGCTTCTTCTCTCTAGTTCAATCTCCATTAGTTTAGCCTCACTACCCTTGCAAGAGGTGTCAGAAAATGTCTAAAAGTGAATGTTCAAAGCCACCTGTAGGCCAGAGCTCAGAGCAACTTCACTGCTGTCAATAGGGTTGCCGACTGTCCTGTATTAGCCGAGACATCCCGTTTTTTGGGCTAAATTGGTTTGTCCCGTACGGGACCGCCCTCGTCCCGTGTTTGACTGCTACTACTCGGGTTGAGGTGAATGTCGCGTCGGAGAGCCGCGTCCGGCCCTGCCTCACCCGTCCCAACGTAGTGCAGCCCATGGAGTGCAGCAGCAGCGCCTCGCCCGTGGCTTCGTCGGTCAGCAGCCCGGCCAGCTGTCCGACCTTCGGACCTCCGCTTACCGCCGACACCACAACCCCTCCTTCTCATGGCCGATCATCGGTTCTTGAGTTGGATGGGGTGCCGGACTACGTCGCCCAGGCCAAAACTCCTCAGCTGGCCCGCCGGCTGGGCTTTGTGTGTGCAGTCCAGCACCCGGGCCAACTCATCATTCACCCAGCCACGGCGGGCAACGAACTGCCGTCGGGAATTAGCCCCGTATTTTTACTTTTTGTCCCTTAGTTGGGCGTGAGAAAGTTGGCAACCCTAGCTGTCAACTCAAAGAGCTGTGCGCTCGCTAGTCTCCTGGCTGGCTGGAAAATGTATTAGACACTACGATCTTTGTCAACCCAGAGCCCTGTGGCAATAATAAACTACTTAGAAAGGCTTTAGTGACTGTGGCAATATAACCCACAGTAACAGCTTTAAATTGGCTAAAAATAATGAAATAGAGAAACAGATGGAGAGGATGCCTGCGCTCAGAGTAACAGAGTAATAAAGGACGGGCCAATGGAATTGATTCTCGTTGATGGTGATGGATGATGGCATCTTTCTTTCGGCCGCCTTTGAAAGCCGGGAGAGAAAATGGAACTGGTAACAACGTATTTTGCAAGGAAACAATGACTTTCCAGCCCAGAGAAGTACAATAACAGAAACACTGATCCCACTCTTCATTCTCTCGGCCTGAAGGATGGATGAGCAGCCAATTCGACCGACTCTTTCCCTTTCCTCACTCCAGCATGAATGGCCATGACTTATGCCCATAATGGAAAGGTGGCACATTTTCAGGTAGCAAGGGTTCAGGGGATTACCTACCCGCTCAATCTAATACACACAAGCCCAGAGTCATTCTGCCTAGTTTCCTTTCGCAAGTTGGGAACCCTGTTTATCGGACTCCAGATGGTGGCTTCATGCAATATTTCTACACATAAAGACAGAGGCATCAAATTATATTCACATCCTCACAACGAGTGCCTAGCAAACAGGTCATTGTAAAGGATTGGCCAAGTACAGATGGAAAACCTCTCCAACAATGTATAGAATGATCCCAGGAATTAGTGTGGTTAACATATGATGAGGATTTAAAGGCACTGGCCCTGTACTTGCTGGCGTTTAGAGGGAGGACCTCATCGAAACTTACCGAACAATGAAAAGCCAGGATTGAGTGAATGCGGAGAGAATGCTTCCACTAGTGGGAGAGTCTAGGACCAGAGGCCATAGCCTCAGAATTAAAGGACATACCTTCAGAATGGAGATGAGGAGGAATTTCTTTAGTCAGGGGATGGTGAATCTGTGGAATTCATTGCCACAGACAGCTGGGGAAGTCAAATGGATATTCTTAAGGGGGAGATTGACAGATTCTTGATTAGTAAGGGTGTCAGGGTTTATGGCGAGAAGGCAGGAGAATGGCGTTAGGGGGAGAGATAGATCAGCCTTGATTGAATGGCAAAGTAGACTTGCTCCTAGAACCTATAATTCTGCTCCTAGAACCTATAATTACAGAACAATCTACTTTTATTGACGGTAACTAGGTAGCCAACTGATTACGTCAGTTATAATTAACCAAGGTTCAGCTCCGCAGTTGTCCAAATGGGGTTTGAAGTCTGGATCACTACACAAGTTATGCAACTTGTTAACTCAGCTGGTCAACTTGCAACTGTATGAATCCTCCCAGTCTGACTCAGCTCAACCTGCACCTGCATACGACTTTTGTTAAGGCGCATTTGGAGTACTGTGTGCAGTTCTGGTTGCCCCATTACAGGAAGGATATGGAGAGGATATTTCCACTTGTGGGAGAGTCTAGAACCAGAGGCCGTAGCCTCAGAATAAAAGGACGAAGCTTTAGAAAGGAGATGAGGAGGCATTTATTTAATCAGAGCGTGGCGAATCTGTGGAAGTCATTGTCACAGATGGTTGTGGAGGCCAAGTCAATAAATATTTTAAGGCAGAGATTGACAGATTCTGGAGTAGTAAGGGTGTCAGGGGTTACGAGGAGAAGGCAGGAGAATGGGGTTGAGTGGGAAAGACAAATCAGCCAGGATTGGATGGAGAAGTAGACTTGATGGGCTGAATGGCCTAATTCTAGAACTGATGAGCTGCAGCCACCTGAGACTTTTTAAAACGGTGCAGGAGTACCCAGGCTCCTGTGTTAGGAGTAACGGTGCCAACAATGAAACAGCGCAGTACGAATGATGGAAGAGGATAAATGAAGGCAGCAAAGCAGATCGAGGGTAAAAACAAAAGAGGTGAAATAGGGACAAGGTGGAAAGTAGCAGTAAATGAAACCGCTTCATTCAATGCATTCCAGAAGGGAGACTGCCATTTATACCTTCCTTTGAGCCAGAGAGATTGCCTGACAGTATTACTTATTATTGCTAATACTCTCTTAATTACCAACCCTGACGTTTACAGGGAGTTTAATGGGCAATTAATGTGCAGGTTCTTGAAAATGAGGCAAAAGGAGAGCCTGATTTATTCACTGGACGGGGACACCACTGACGAGACCCGCTCTTATAGTCCACCTCAAGTCACTGCGGAACTGAAGAGGCAGTTAAAGGTTAACCACACTGGTGACTCTGGAATCACAGGCAGAGCAGGCTGGATGTCCATGACTTCCTCTGCGGGAGTTTAACGATCTAGATGGATTTTTAAACAAACCAATAATTTCACGAGTACCATTACTTAAACATCTTTTTAATACATTGCATTCAATTCGAAAAGTGGGATTCAAACTTGTGTGTGCATCAATGGCCCTGAACTCCAGCTTCCAGCCGAGTACCTCGACTATTATACTGGTTAGTGTGAACCAACTAGGAGCAACAAATTATACAGCAAGCTCAAAGGATTTGCAAGCTCCACAACCCTTCATACCTGAATGTATGCATAACAGCATGCATTATTCACACCAAATTCTCCAATGGATTGACTTCTTCCTGGTCCCCCTGACCCCTTATTTCATCCCTGATGTCCCATCTGTATTTGTTTCCATCACAGCCATTCTTCCGTCGATTTACTTGCAGCTCTGCAGACCTCTTCATTTTCACCGCCATTTCCATTTCTTTCTTCCACATCCTGTTGCCTCGGACCTTACCTGGCTCCTCATCCCAGGGGCTTGCTTTCTGCTTTGTAATGCAATCAGTTTCCTTGCTGGTTCGTACACTTACAGCACTTCAGTTTGGACCAGTATATCTGCACATCAGCAATTTCCATTCCTCTTATTTGCCACCAAGCCCGTGTTATTCACTCTCAAACTCCACGCAATCATCCGCCGGCCAAAAGGCAGCGCTGAACGACACTGCGGTAGAGGCCTTATACCCCTCCCATCACACGCTTGTGCCACCTTCAAAAAGAGATCCGGTTTCCTCTCACACTCCAAAGATGTACAGGTTTGTTGGGTAATTGGCTTGGGTAAAATTGTAAATTGTCCCTAGTGTGTGTAGGATAGTGTTAGTGTGCGAGGTGAATGCTGGTCGGTGCGGACTCGGTCAGCCGAAGGTCCTGTCTCCGCACTGTATCTTTAAACTAAACTAAGTTGTGATTGCATTAAGCTGCGTGCAGCAGAGAATCCCTGAATAAATTAAACTATGTAAATAAATTAAAAATCCATCTCTTCTGTGCAACTTCAAAATTTCAGTGAAAGTCAAAATTTCCTTTCCACAATCATGACCTGTTCTGGTTTAATTGTCGACAAGAAAATGCCCTGAAGTCATTTGCTAGTTCCCAGAGGAGTGCACGCGACAGAGAGAAAAAAAAATAAATTATTTGCTGGGTTTGTGTTTAATCAGAATAAACATGGCCAAAGGCATCAGTGTGTGCACGGCGGCACCAGATTCAAATCAAAGACTCTCGCACTTTTCACAAAAGTTAACAAACTTATTCCTAGCACATCTGGCAGTCTGTGCAGCCACAAGGCAGACACTGCTACAGGAAACATGACAGGCAGAGCAGACCACCACAAATACCCCCATTATACTGACAATGTGGAAGGATAAACAGGGGTCAGAGCATGAACAAAATTGCAGCAAATTCTCAAAATCTGAAATTCAAGTACAAATGCTGGAGTTACTCGGACAGCCTGACTCAGTCCGAAGAAGGATCTCGACCCGAAACCTCACCTAAAGACGATTATCTTCACTCTGCAGAAGGAAAAGTCACCTAGTCCTTTTCTCCAGAGCAGTTGCCTGGTCCACTGAGTTACTCCAGCTTTTTATGTTTAAACCAGCTCTGCATTTCCTCCCTACACATTTCCTCCCAACCACTAAACTTTATTATACTTCCTAAATGTGTCTCCACTCCTTCTCCCCCCCCCCCCTTCTCTCTCTCTTCTCCCCCCCCCTCCTCCCAAAGGACTTACCGTTTTGACTTCTTCATCGCGGGTGTGATTTTCAGACAGCGCTCCCCCGCTTTCCCTGGCCCCCGCCTTTGCTGAGTGCGTGTGCGTGTGATGTCGGTCAATCCAGCTCGTGGTTTCAAAGCGGACGGTCGATCCAGCTCGAGGCTTTCCAGGCGAGTGCCCTTGAGCTTGAAGATCGAAGGCACTCTTCTGGACCCGCGGATTAGGTCGTCCAAGTGGGACAGCCCCTTAACAAGGATACTAATCCCTTCAAATTACCCAAACTCGTGTTTTAAACACCGTTTTTCTGTTTGTGCACCAAACTGGATAACTTCCTATTCTCCTACTCTATCTTGCATCCACAATGCTCTCCCCCACTCAACTTGTCTTGCCATTTAAGGTGAAGTTCAAAGTTTAAAGGACTTGTGTGGGGCCAGTGTTGTTTTTTTTTTAATTACACAGAGTGTGGTGAGTGCTGGGACATGCTGCCAATGTTGGTGGTTGAGGCAGATACAATGCTGGCATTTAACAGGCTTTTGGATAGGCATATGGATGGATATTGATTATGCACAGGTAACTAAGAGATGGTTTGGGCATCAGCGTGCACCATCTCTATAACCGAAACTATAATTTCAAAACTCTAGAATGCAGATCCTTAAGCACTTGGATGTATCTGCTTTTAACATTGGTTTATAAAAAACATGTTTCCTGCAGTTCCTCACTCTCATGACACTTGGTTCTCTAGTGCTTATGACTGGTTTTGTCTTCTGCAAAGTAATTGTTTCCTTATTCTGCATGATAAAACTTCCCATCTATCTGCAAACGATTCGCAGATGCCCTCACTGGTCTATCTTTTGTACAGATGTTGTCACCATGCATTTTGCTAACTCATGTATTCTCTTGCCCAAGCTCCGTTACAAGCTCTTACCTCTATCCAAGAAATACAGGTGGGGACCACTGGAGATGAAGACTCAGTAGTAGATTGTTCAGGCAAGGAAAATGCAGGTGAAGGAGTTGAGGCATAGTGCACCCTTGGTCTAATCCAATAGCTCGATTACACTAGCTTTGTTACACTACTTGGTCCTGGAAAGTCAAGCTGGTTGAACAATTGCTTGGATACATTTGGACAGGGACATGGATAGGGAAGATTTAGAGAAATGCGGGACAAATGGGGTGGCCACGGTGGCGCAGCGGTAGAGTTGCTGCCTTACAGCGCTTGTAGCACCGGAGACCCGAGTACGATCCCGACTAGTGCAGGCGCTGTCTGTACGGAGTTTGTACGTTCTCCCCGTAACCATGTTGGTTTTCTCCAAGATCTTTGTTTTGTAGGTTAATTGGCTTGGTATAGGAGTAAATTGTCCCTAGTGCGTGCAGGATAATGTGCGGGGATCGCTGGTCGGTGCAGAGGGCCGAAAGGCCTGTTGCTGCGTCATATCTCTAAACTAAAATTGGGGGGGCTGGCATAGATAAGTATCTTGGTCAGCAAGGACGAGTTGCACTGAAGGGCTTGTTTCTGTGCTGCATCATTCTATGACCATATAGATGCAAAGACAATTCAACTCCGTGGAATGAAGCAGATACGTTCTGGGCCAAGAGTGGCACAGTGGTAGTGTTGCTGCCGTACAGCGCCAGAGACCCAGGTTCAAACCCGACTGCGGGTTCTCCCTGGTGACTGCCTGGGTATTCTCCCGGTGGTCCGAGTTTCCAGCCACACTCCAAAGATGCACAGGTTTGTAGGTTATGTGTAGGAAGGAACAGCAGATGCTGATTTCAATCAAAGATGGACACAAAAAGCTGAAGTAACTCGGGCATCTCTGGAGAATGGAATGGGTGACGTATTGGGTTGAGACCCTTTTTCAGGTTTGTCAGTTAATTGGCTTCGGTAACATCATAAACTGTGCGTAGTGCGTAGGACACTGTTAGTGCTAACGTAGGGGGCGATCGCTGGTCGATGCGGACTCGATGGGCCAAAGAGCCTGTTTCCACGCTGAATCTCTAAAGCCAGCCCACTCACCACCCTGGCCCAGCAGAGTCATGTTCCTGGGAAGAGCACACAGCAACATTGGGCAGAAAAATAAATATTCTTCAGTTTTGTTTTTAATTGTAATGTGCTTTCGTAATGATGCACTATCAGCTATAAATGAAGAGCTGCTTCTCCAAGCATTACACCAATCATGAAAGCTCAGAAGCAATCATCGCACTTCAGTGGCTTGGCAATAAAACACTTACAAGATTTAAAGAATTCAGTCACATTTCAACAGGGCGCCATTAATAATGTTAAACAGTAATTGTGAGTACGCAATAATGCCGCCAATGTCAATAATGAAGTTTTAACTCCAGTTTATCCAGGTTGAAAATCTCCACAGGTGGATATTGAAAGGAAAACTAAACCAGGGACACCGAGGATATACGAGAGAGCGAGCGAGCGAGAGCGAGAGAGAGAGCGAGAGAGAGAGCGAGAGAGAGAGCGAGAGAGAGAGCGAGAGAGAGAGCGAGAGAGAGAGCGAGAGAGAGAGAGAGAGAGAGAGAGAGAGAGAGAGCGAGAGAGAGAGCGAGAGAGAGGCAACCTCCTTAAACGCAACAATTCTGAACTCAGTCCCTCATGCAATTGAGGCAGTTTGTAAACACCACAACATTCACTCAAGTTTCGTTTAGCTTTGAGACTCAGTCCAGAAACAGGCCCTTCAGCCCAGCAAGTCCACGCCAGCCAGCGATCACCCCGTGCACTAACTAGCATTACCCTACACACTAGGGGCAATTTACAAAGTCGGGGGTGCCTGTATCGACTCTCAGACATCACTGTATTGACGTTTTTAGTTATCAGGACAAACAGCTCTCCTCTTCCCTTCCCATCCCCACCCACTCCCCTTTCCCCACCTGTGCAAAGCTGATCCATGCTAAATTCTACTCCCATGAATGAGCACTCCATCGGATTGAGAGCCAAGGGAAAGGGGAACAAGAGAGATAGATGGTACATAGGACAAATGAATGGAAGATATGCAGAAAGCAACGATAACCATGGAAATGTGGAGCCCACAATGGTCCATTGTTGGCTGTGGGATAGGTGATAGTGAGTTATGCAGACAGTGGAAGTCATCAGGATGACGGTAAAGCTAGTGTAGGGGAGAAATGGAGCGAGAGGGGTGTCAGAATGAGACTGAAGCCATGCTTAGAATGGCTGAGATCTATCTCTCACTGTTTTGGATGGGGTTATTTACAAATAATAGGCTAAATCCTACTTTTAATCAACTAGGACCAAGTAGAATGGACATCTGAAGAAGGGTCTTGACCCGAAATGTCACCCATTCCTTCGCTCCAGAGATGCTGCCCGTCCCGCTGAGTTACTCCAGCATTTTGTGTCTAAAGCGGACAAGACGCAGCTCTGCAACAGACAATGCCAACATGTCTGAGCGATCAGTGGGAATAAGTGTCAGATTCTCCCGTCAGAGATCATTGTGAAAATCATTGGAAAGGCAATTTTATATTTGTTAAAAGCTAAATAATTCTGAGTGAACAGAATTAATTCTGCCTTTACCCAGCTGAATCTATTCGCCACCAGGGAACGGCTCGAAATTAGTCCGAATATTGGAGCACAATATTGCCCACTAGCAAATAACTTGTGCGAATTTGAGAAGTTTTAATACATATTGATCTGCATCTTCTCACAGCTCAAATTGAATCTTTATTAATCTTCGATTAGTAAATATTGGCACGGTGAAATATATTGCATTTATTTAATTAGTTACATTTCCCATCTTCAATCGCTATGCCACTAAACGCTAGGAGAGAACACTGTGCTCACCAGCAAAATTGCAATACTTCCAGCTTATAACCATGTCCCTACAACCTGGCGTTATTTGTTATTTGTGGCACGGTGGTGCAGCAGTAGAGTCGCTACCTTACAACGCCAGAGACCCGGGTCCAATCCCGACTACCGAGTGCTGCATGGAGTTTGTACGTTCGCCCGTGAGTTTTCTCCGGGTGTTCCGGTTCCAAAGATGTACAAGTTTGTAGGTTAATTGGCTTCAGTAAATTTTAAGTTGTTCCTATAGGATAGTACTGCTGTACAGGGCGATTGCTGGTCGGCGCTGACTCAATGGGCCGAAGGGCCTGTTTCCATGCTGTATCTCTCGTCTAAAAGTTAAGTCTAATGATATAGGAATTTACAAAAGAAAAATGCAAGAAGAATGCTGGTAGCTTCTCTCAACCAGCAATGCCTCTGGTGGCTGTGGATGACTGAGACCATCGCTGTCTCCACCTGACATGGTTAAAACCACAAGGAAACCAACAGTCGAGTGATTACCCCTTTCCTTCTGCCATCCCTCTTCACTGCATCGGAAATAGAGATACATAGACAATAGGCGCAGGAGTAGGCCATTCGGCCCTTCGAACCAGCATCACCATTCAATATGATCATGGATAATTGTCCAAAATCAATACCTTGTTCCGACATTTTCGCCATATCCCTTGATTCCCTTAGCCTCAAGAGCTAAATCTAACCATCTCGCATTGTATGCATTGTGAACCAATACTTCAGTGTGTAGATGCCTCCATTAATTTGGATGTCATCCCTCCAACCCGTGTACTCTCCCCTTCATTCCCGAGCATGCTGGCTTTCAATGGACAACACAACCTGACCAGGAGAAAGACAATGAATCTGCTTCTCCTTTTATAAAAGTGCATGGAAGGTCATTTACTTGAATCCTACTCTCCTCACAAACTTCAAAATAAATCGAGCTTCATTTCGAACACGCTTTGCAACTGACCCTCCACAGCCCTCTTGGGTAGAGGACCACATATATTTTCCTCGTCCTACCTCCAATTCTTCCCCAGAGATGCTGCCCGACTTGCTGAGTTACTCCTGCACTTTGTGTCTATCTTCAGTATAAACCAGCATCTGCTGGCCCTTCCTACATGCCATCTAAATATTCACTGCCTCCGTCCTCTACGGCTGACCCCTTATTTTGATGTCTTGGTGCAGGTGCCCCAACCAGGAGATAACCACCTCATAGTGACAATCCTCCCTGCAAGCCTGTTAACTATAGACCTTCGAACTTAGCAGTGTCAGGGAAAATAATGGGGGAAGAATTCTGAGGGAAGGGCATTAATGATCATACGGAAGGGCAGGGACTAATTGGAGGCAGCAAATATGCTTTGTCAAGGGTAATCCTGAAATTCTTATCCTCATTAACAAATCCCCCTTCAGGGGCGACTCCCCCATCCACGCAACTCCGCACTATCCCCCCAAAATTTCATTCTCTGCAAGTTATGAAATCCCCCACCCCCACTAAATCACTCTCGTCCGAGGCAAGAGCGGAACTCGCTATAAAAACATGGAGGGGACGGGGGACACAAATTTTTGGCGGCCGCGCGCGCATGCGCACACTCACCCACATCATGTCCGCCCCATTGCCTGCTGACCGACGTCTCTCTTGTCCAATCGGCGCCCTCGATCAGCAGTCCCACCTCCACTGTCTCGCGGAAAGCGGAGATTTTAAAATCCGGATTACAAAAACTTGGGGGGGATGTCCCCCACCTATCAAAACATGGAGGGGACGTGTCCCCTTTGCCGCCCCCCCCCCCCCCCCCCCCGGTCAGAGGTAAAACCCTGCTTAGTGGATCAAGCCTTCGATCAGCAGCCACAATACTTTGTTCTTTCGTAGGTTGGTGGCCCACGAGGCTACCATGTTACCACAAAGCTTGTCACGCATGGCAGCCTATCTCCCAGCTGCAGGTCCTTGGTCCCACTGATAACTTACACAGCTTCAAGTGCTCATTCAAGTATTTCCAAACGTAACGATTCCTGCCTCTTCAGTAAGAGCGCTCCAGCTTTCTACTGTTGGGGGAAAAGCATCATTTCCTTAACTTCCCTCTAGCCGTTACCTGAAACCTATCCCCCCTGGTTATTCGCTCAGAGAAGCAGACTCACCCAGCCACACGATCCAAGCCTTAAAGCAGACTGGTCTCAAATCCTCTTCAGTCACCTTCCCTTCTAAATGAAACACCGTGCACTATTCCAGTAACAAATGAAGCGAGTTAAAGGTGCAAAGTGCTGCACGGACCATGTGAACATGAGGCGGGATTGGCACCACTGACCTGACCCAAACCCGACGACTTCAATACACTGCAGTCAAGGTCAAACACAGAGGGAGGAGTGGATGGGGGATGCAAATAATTTAACTGATCCAGAAAGTTAATAGGTAACCTAGGGAACGTGCCTCTGGTGGAAAGTTTATCAAAGGCCTTGTGTAACCATGGAGATCATTCGGAGCATGCTCCTACCGACTGCCCATTTCATGCATGGCCGACGAGATAACAATACTCACTATAAACTCTAAAGTTAATCACACACGGCCCAGAAAACAGCCAGTTCCTTAAAGATAGACACAAAATGCTGGAGTAACTCAGTGGGATAGGCAGCATCTCGGGAGAGAAGGAAACGTCACATTTCTGGTCGAGACCCTTCTTCAGACTGATGTTGGATGATCAGCCATGATCATATTGAATGGCGGCGCTGGCTCATCAAATGGCCTACTCCTGCACCTATTTCCTATGTTTCTACGTAATACAGTTCAAGCAGCAACCACCCAAGACTGTTTACTTGGAATATTTTCCAAGTGGCACGAAACCAGGAACTGTGGAGGAATAAACGGATGCGTGTCCTGTTATAAATTAATTACCGGTGAATGCTAGCTGACGAGTGCATAGGCTAATTGGGGGTGGGGGTAGAAGACAAAAGGAACAAGTTATGCTTCAGCTACAAGATCTTGGTGTGCGACTATAACTCGAAGAGGATTTGATATCCAGAACTTTGAAGTAATGATCCGGAAACAGCAGCCCAGTGAGAAACCTATATTGTTAATTAAATGATCAGTAATAAAAAGCTAACACTATTAGAGACTATAAACTACCAGATTGGTGTAAATACCTCATGGGCAATCATCCTTTTGGAGGGGAAAACTGCCATATTTACCCACATGAATGATTCTGTGAGCCACAACATTTAATCACCCGCAAAGACAAGCAAGACTCGAGATCATTGGAACAAAACAAAAAATTAGACCGGGTTTGACCCCGAAACGTTGCCTATTTCCTTCGTTCCATGGAAGCTGCCTCGCCCACTGAGTTTCTCCAGCATTTTTATCTACCTTAAAGTACATAGCAGCATATAGTCGCTAGAATTTAGAAGATTGAGGGGGGATCTTATAGAAACTTCTTAAGGGGTTGGACAGGCTAGATGCAGGAAGATTGTTCCCGATGTTGGGGAGGTCCAGAACAAGGGGTCATAGTTTAAGGATAAGGCGGAAGTCTTTTAGGACCCAGATGAGAAAATCATTTTTCACACAGAGAGTTGTGAATCTGTGGAATTCTCTGCCACAGAAGGTAGTTGAGGCCAGTTCATTGGCTATATTTAAGAGGGAGTTGGATGTGGCCCTTGTGGCTAAAGGGATCAGGGGATATGGAGAGAAGGCAGGTACAGGATACTGAGTTAGATGATCAGCCATGATCATATTGAATGGCGGTGCAGGCTCAAAGGGCCGAATGGCCTACTCCTGCACCTATTTTCTATGTTTCTATGTAATAGTCCTGGGAGAGCCAGGACTTACTGCAAGTCCCATGAAGTCTCACAGCAGCAAGGCAAGAAAGTTCCTTCTGTGTTACCACCAACTGCTTGCTGCCCCATGGGCAAAGAATCGGTGTCCTTTTCCGACGAACGTTGTAATTTAAAATCCCTTGCCCAAGCATAGAGTGGCTCAGTAGCACCACCTCTGACCCAGACGTGAAGTTCATCAGAAGGCAAGCAAACCAAATCTCGTTCTCCGACTAGTTTCACTGTCCTCCCGATTAATTTTACTCTTTGTATGCCTCGTTGTCCAGCACAAGTAGCAAGACAAATGAGTTTTCAACTTTGATTGGCCTTAAAGTGGCCAAGAAAGCCACCCAACATCCGGATTTCCCTTAAAATACAAAGGGACTGCTTACCATTATATTCCTCAAAGATGTTTGAGCACAAGCATTCGTGCTCGATGCTTGGCCAACAATCCCTAGATCCCACATTATAAACACAAAGAAAATCACAACATCAGTCTGCACAGCTGAATTATACCAAGTCTTAAAGAGCTTAATTACTTTGCTCGCATTCCTTCACATTTAGAAGATTGAGTGGTCTACTAATTCGGATTCAAACGACGCAAGAATACAAGTTGGAGAAGATATTTCCTTTGTCAAAACAAGAAACTGCACGTGCTGGTTTACACGAGAGGACAAAGTGCTGGAGTAACACAGCAGGTCAGGCCGCATCTCTGGAGAACGTGGACAGCTGATGTTTCGGGTCGGGACTTCTTCCAGAGGTGCAGCAGCTGCGGAACCAGAGACCCATTGCAGGACTCGACTCAAAGGCTCGGCCACCCGTCCCGAGGACCCAACATAGGCTTGGCTGACTGCGGAGGTGGGAGGGGACCGCTGGAGAGACGGACGCGAGGAGCAAGGGCCGGTGGGAGGGTGAACCGGGGTAATGCCTCCAGCAGCCACATGTGGTAATATGCAACAACAACAAAAAAACACTGCGCAGTTGCACATGCGACAAATAAAGCACCATTGAACCATTCTTCAGGCTTCCTTCAGCAGGGCCATCTATAAACGGGAGGTTTAACAACGGAATCGGAGAACACCTCGCAAAGGCAAGGTGGAAAACCAGCTCCCAAAGACTGGGGCATTTTGTTGGCAAGGTTACGAATTGATGGCAGCTAAACAAGAGGCCAGATCAGTCTTGGCAAGAACGACCGAGCATATTCAAAGGGCTGAATGACCTCCATCCCTGTCTCTCATGATCTACTCAGCTCTAATATAATTGAAAAGCATCAGAAAAAGAATAAGATGGGGAAATAACAGCAATTTGAGAGGATGTTCAGTGTTACTGATTGAATGCTGTTTTAGACGAGCGTCAAATGAACAAGTATTACCATAAAGGAAGAACACAGAGTTACCAGCATTATTGATTAGTGAAGAGCTTGCATTTGTGCAGTAAATAAAATGCTTCATTTCCTCAGAAAGTCTGAAAAACATGTCACAAGTTACTAGCTGCAATGTAGCTAAATGCAGCAAACAACAAGCGAGTTCGGTATTCCGACTGCGCATGCCCAGGTCATGGGTCGCTCGCGATAAACACTCCCGGCGGCTGTACTGCTGCATGGGTGCAGACCTGTGTTTCGTCCATGGCCAGGGTCGGGGCCTCTAGCGCTCCAAGCGTTGTTGAGTTGCTGCTGGTCCGTCCCCCGTCCTCTCCCGAGAGTCCCGTCCCTGTCTGGGGGAGGCGGGGATGTCTGGGCTGGCGGATGGGAGTGTGATGGGAATGGGGTCCCAGGCTTGCAGCCAGCGCGGACGGGCAGGGCGCTGGCTCCAGCTCGGCTCTACCGCCACGGCTCAAAGCAGTGGAGTTGGCGCTTCTTCGCCACGCTGGCTGTGGGTCTGGGCCGCCGCTGCGACGGGCCGGTGTCCTGTCGGTCCGGGGCTGTTGTTTGGCCTGGTGGGACAGGCAGAATTGCACTGGGGTTGGCGCTTCTTCTCCGCGCTGGCTGTGGGCCTGGGCTACCGTTCCCGTCGGTCCAGGGATCGCCTTGGATGGAAACGGGGCGTTCAGCCAGCACTTGCAGTGCCGAGGACCCGGGTTCGATCCTGACTGCGGATGAGGCGCAGGTTTGTATGCATGCAGCGGCACGGTGGCAGAGAATGTTTGGAATAACCAGACTGATTCCTGGGATGTCAGGACTTTCATATGAGGAAAGATTGGATAGACTCGGTTTGTACTCGATGGAATTTAGAAGATTGAGGGGGGATCTTATAGAAACCTACAAAATTCTTAAGGGGTTGGACAAGCTAGATGCTGGAAGATTGTTCCCGATGTTGGGGGAGTCCAGAACAAGGGGTCACAGTCTAAGGATAAGGGGGAATTCCTTTAGGACCGAAATGAGGAAAACATTCTTTACACAGAGAGTGGTGAGTCTCTGGAATTCTCTGCCACAGAAGGTAGTTGAGGCCAGTTCATTGGCTATATTTAAGAGGGCGTTAGATGTGGCACTTGTGGCTAAAGGGATCAGGGGGTATGGAGAGAAGGCAGGTACGGGATACTGAGTTGGATGATCAGCCATGATCACATTGAATGGCGGTGCAGGCTCGAAGGGCCGAATGGCCTACTCCTGCACCTATTTTCTATGTTTCTATGTTTCTATAACGAACTCGCTTATTTGCACAGATCCCATAAACAGCAGTGGGATCCAAGTAAGGAATAAAAGAGAATGTTTTAAGACATTGGGAGGATTCCTTACTTTTGTCGATGAAGCTTCACATCCTACTCACCGAGCCTCAAGGCCCTGTCCCACTTTCACGAGTTACTCACAAATTCGCTCGAGTTTTCCCCTTGATTCAAATTCGGAGATGCCAGCCGTAGGTACTGAGGGCTATATTTTTTACTCATGGGCATTTTTCAACATGCTGAAAAAATGTCCTGACTTACATGATGCCCCGAGTACCTACGGCCGCTACAAAATATCTATGGCCTCCTACGGACATTCTCCGAGTTTGAATCAAGGGGAAAACTCGGGAGAATTTGTGAGTAACTCGGGAAAGTGAGACAGGGCCTTTAGTTTAACATCTCAACCAGAGAACAAAGCCTGCCTTTAGTTTAGTTTAGCAGGCCCTTTAGCCCACCTAGTCCACACTGACCAGCAGAGGGAAACATTTACAATTTTACAGAAGCCAATTAACCTACAAACCCCTGTGTTAAAGAAGGAACTGCAGATGCTGGAGAATCGAGGGTTACACAAAAAGCTGGAGAAACTCAGCGGGTGAAGAAGGGTCTCGACCCGAAACGTCGCCTATCTCCTTCGCTCCTTAGATGCTGCTGCACCCGCTGAGTTTCTCCAGCTTTTTGTGTAACCTACAAACCCCTATGTCCTTGTCAAGTGAGAGGAAACGGGAGCACCATGAGAAAACCCACGCAGGTCACGGGGAGAATATTCAAACTTTGTACAGACAGCATCCCGTTGTCAGGATCGAACTTGGGTGTCTGGCGTTGTAAAGTAGCAACTCTACCACTACGCCACCTTGAAGCTGTTGGTGTTCTGTCTTGGTTGCGAGGTGGCTACAACTAACCTGTGCAGATGCAGAGAAGTCCGAGATGAAATAGTAAACCTTGCACATAATGCACTTCAGGAATGACCAACTCTGCATCTAATTACAGCTCTTCCATTTTGAAAGAAAACTCCTGACATATTCTGTCATGGTATTTGGGTACTATTTACTGGAATGGAAACTTTGGATGGGTTGGATTGATGTATCCAACTGTGGACCACCATGAAGAACATCGGTGACACGGTGGCGCAGTAGAAGAGTTGCTGCCTAACAGCACCAGAGACCCGGGTTCGATCCCGACTACGGGTACTGTCTGTACGTTCTCCCTCTGACCGCGTGGGTTTTCGCCGGGTGCACCGGTTTCCTCCCACACTCCAAAGAAGTTCAGGTTTGTAGGTCAATTGGCGTGGTAAAATTGTAAAATGTCCCCAGGATGTAGGATAATGTTAAGAGTGCAGGGATCACTGGTCGCCACAGACTTGGTGGGCTGAAAGGTGTGTTTCTGCAGTGTATCTCTAAACTAAAAAAACTAAACTAAGCAAGAGCCACATACAACAGTAAAGGGATACCTTGTATTGTGAACCCACACTCTTAAATTCCAGCTCACATTTAATACTGAAGATGGACGCAAAATGCTGGAGTAACTCGGACAGAATCTCTGGAGAAGAGGAATCGATGACGTTTTTGGGCAGAACACTTCTTTAGACTGAAATGTAGAGCTGGGTCAAGGAAACTGGAGGGGAGAAAAGGCCAGAACAAATCAGGGCCGGCAATAGATGACCTCAGGATGGATGGAGCCCACAATGGCCCATTGTTGGCTGGGGAAGAAGTGCTAACGAGAGGGATACAAGGATGCGAACAGTAGAACTAGCATCTACCCCGACACAAAAGTAACTTTTATTGAAGAAGTCGCTGTGGAAAGACTTAACACGCTTACATGCCAAAGAGGAGGCACAAACCCCCCAAAAAACCCAAAGAGGAGGCCCAAAACATTTAGTTACCACTCTTAGTCATAATCATTGTTAACCAATACCCATGGTTTGGAACGGAGCAGAACTCTGGAGCACTTGACCACCACCTTCCATGGCTAAACGTACCACAGATAACATGCTTTTTCTATCTCTTCTCCAGCACCAATGGTCACAGATATGAAACATTGTTTCTCTCTCCACAGAGGGTGCCTGGCTTGCTGAGTGCTCAGCGGTTTATTTTGAACACCGATTTAGCTGGTGTTTCTAATGCCTGCTTTTTTCTTTTACAGTAGAAATAGCTGGGGAAAAAATGGACACCTCATCTACTTTTATGCCACCTCTTCATTCTATTCCTCCAAATCATGCCTTGGCTTAGATGTAGAACTTACATATTTTTCTAAACGTTATTAAAATGTGCCTGCTTTAATGGGTTCTGCTGTTCTCAAATTTAATTAAAGTGTGCGAAATCTACTGCTTCAAATTAGAGAATTGCATGCAGCAGTAACTAGCAACCAGTCGGGGAAATAAATAGGTCAACACGCAGAGCCAAACATGGGCTGCTGCTGTTATGTACACTACTTTCCCTTTGCTGTTAACTCTTCAGATACGTGGTGGAAACAACTAACCCGTGCAGACGCCGAGAAGTCCGAGACAAAATAGTAAACCTTGCACATTACCCGCATCCATTTTTCAGCCAGAGAGCTGTGAATCTGTGGAATTCTCTGCCACAGAAGGCAGCGGAGGCCACCTCACTGGATGTAGTGAAGTTAGATAAGAGAGAGTTAGTTAAGCAAAAGCGATTAGATAGACACAAAACGTTGGAGTAACTCAGCGGGGCAGGCAGCATCTCTGGATAGAAGGAATGGGTGACATTTCGGGTTGAGACCCTTGTCCTGGTCTTTTCTCACCTCCAGTCCCCCGGCCCCACCTCTATCTTTCAGTCTCAAGAAAGGTCTCCACCCAAAACGTCGTCCATTCCTTCCATCCAGAGATGCTGCCTGTCCAGCTGAGTTGCACCTGCATTTTGTTTCTATCTTCGGTGTAAACCAGCATCTGCAGTTCCTTCCTACTCTGTGATTTCTACACATCCTTCTTCGGAATCAAGTCAATAAATGTGCCAAACGGAAATAGGTAAATTATCCTAAGGATTTTTTTTTCAGAGCTTTATTCCAAGGTCTCCAGACCTGTGGTACCTTTGGACTGAGCATTATCGACTAGAACAGGAGGGGAATAGATGAGGTCTTTTACCCAGAGTAGAGGAATCATGATTCAGAGGACATAGATTTAAGGCAAGAGGGGAAAGATGTAATAGGAACCCGAGGGGCAACTTTTTCCCACATAGAGGGTGGTATGTATATGGTAGTTGAGGCAGGTACTATTAAGGATTTAAAAACATTTTGACAGGTAACGGATAGGAAAGGTTTATAAGGATATGGGCCTAATGCAGGCAGGTGGGACTAGTGTAGAAGGGACATCTTCATCGGCATGGACAAATTGGGCCTAAGGGCCTTCTTCCATGCTGTACAATTCTAGAACAGTAATGTGGGCACACTCACGAGTTGACTGCCCGGTTACTACGGAGTGACACCTGCTGGCAGTTGTACAAGCCAAGGGCGGGAAAATTACAATTCCATCTCCGGACACAACCCAGGATCCCTCTTGCTACTTTGCCCGTTTCTCCATTAAACAACAGCAGCGTACAGTGCTGGAACAAGCTACTGTTGACATAACCTAGGTAGACCAGACACCACATGGCTGAGAATTCCTCATTCCATGTCCTAGCCACAATTTCCACCCTGCATAGGAACATGCAGAGTATCGTGCATGAAGCAACTTCAGTCCTGGTTTTCCTTCGAACTTTCTGTGATGGAGCTCAGCGTAGCACTGGCTAATTCTCCGGACTGCCTTCATGCTGGCTTCTTAGCCGTCAGCCCACCGCATGGAAAACAGAGGCAAGGTCAAATGGCGCGGAGACCATCCCCTCCCGACGACCATAGACTGAGACGTGACGGGTGAGGAGAGAGGCCGGTGGTAGAGGAGAGGGAACCGGGATCGGGCGTACTGCACCCTCCAGGCCGGCTGCAGGAGGCGGGCCCCGGGGCACAAAGGTGGATGGGCGAAGAGAGGTCGGCGGTTGCTGGCTCGAGGCCCGCAGCAGCCTGGGGCTTGCCTGAAACGGGCACCTCTCCTAACAACTGGAGCGTGGACTGGCCTGGGAAAATGGCGTCAACCATGGCATCTCTTGCATGTGGCCTCAGTAGACTATTTCTGTATAACTGCCAATTGGGGGTGGTGTGTCAAAGTCAAACAAACTTTATTGTCATTTAGAAATACATTGATATATGCAGTTCCAAACGAAATTACGTTGCATTTGGCTCCCTGTGCAACACGATAAATTAACAGAAGGATAGACATGGATAAAATGAATAAAAAGGATAAAAGGATAAATAGACAATGGTGGCAGCCCATTACATGGCATTCAGGAGTCTGATGGCTCGTGGGAAGAAGCTGTTGCAGAACCTTGATGTTCTGCTCCTTATGCTGCGATATCTTTTGCCCGAGGGCAGCAGAGTGAACAGTCCGTGATGGAGATGTGTGGGGTCTTTTATAATACTGCTGGCCTTAGACACGCAACGTTTGGTCGCAATATCCCCGATTGAGGGGAGAGAGGTCCCGATGATTTTTTTCCGCTGTCCTCACCACTCTCTGCACGGACTTCCAGTCAGAGGCTTTACAGTCCCCAAACCAGACAGAGATACAGCTGGTCAAAATATTCTCTATGGTGCCCCTGTAGAAAGTGGTGAGGATGGGATGGGGGAGGTGAGCTCTTCTCATCCGGCGCAGAAAGTGCAACCGCTGCTGCGCTCTCTTAACTGTTGATGAGATGTTATTCGACCAGGTCAGACTGTTAGTGATCTGCATCCCCAGGAACTTTGTGCTACTGACCACCTCCACATCGCTGTCATTGATGTGAAGTGGCATGGGACAGTGCCGGTTTTTCCTGAAGTCGACGATGACCTCCTTTGTTTTTCCGACATTCAGGATCAGGTTGTTCGTATTGCACCAGTCCACCAGTGGTGATATTCTACTGGACTGTTTGTAAGAAATGAACGGCACCTTGCGTTTGCACTTCGCACTTGTGACAATAAAGCATCATTGAACCATCAATGATTAATGGCATACAATTCTCAAACAAAAAACACTCATCCTGCACCCTCATCCCCCCCCCCCCCCCCCCCCCATTACCCCATCCCTCCCCCACCCCAGATATTTCCCTTGTATGGTGATACAATATTCACCTTGACCGGGTCAGTGCTATCAGCCACCTCCATGCAGCAGCAGTCTCCACAAGCAAATCATTTTATTTTATCCATTTGCGGCTATTTTATATTTAGGCCTCACTGCCCCGAATCTCTCAGTGAAAGCACTCTCTCCACTTCCGCACCATTGCACCTCTAGGTAATTAAGACGACCCCTGCCACATGCACACAAGTAGTTTTCTTTAAAGCTTGGCTGCTAGCCAGCCAACTCTCCCACACTTTTACAGCAGCAACAAACCACCTCTTCACCATTGTGGCTCTCAGTGGGTCAAAGTCCAAGCCTTCAACCAGAGCCCCGCCTTTCAGATTAAATAGTCTGTAGAGCGTGGAAACATCCCCATCAGCCTAATTTGCCCACGTTGATCAACATGCCCCATCTACACTAGTCCAATCTGCCTGCGTTTAGCCCTTAATCCCTCATCCTGTCCAAACGTTTCTTAAATAATGTGATCGTACCCGCCTCAACTACCTCCACCGGTAGCTTGTTCCGTACATCCACCGCCCTTTGCACGAAAAAAGCTGCCCCTCGGATTCCTGTTAATCTTTACTCCCCTCACCCTTGTCCTCTGGTTCTCCATTCCCTTACTCCGGACAAAAGACTCTGTGCATTTATCCCTAATCCTCCCCTCACCCACCTGCACTCCAACGAATAAACTCCTAGCCTGCTCAACCTCTCCCTATGTCTGGCCTTCAAGTTCTGGCAACATGCTCGCAAATCTTCTCTTTGCCCTTTCCAGTTTGACATCTTTCCGATAACTTGGTGACCGACACGGAACACAATACTTTAAATGTGGCCTCGCCAACATCTTATATAACTGTAACATGACCTCCCAACTTCTATACTCAATACTCTTTGACTGATGCTCTTACGATTCAGCCAAAAGCTCAAGATGGCACCACAGGTCAGGCATTGTACGGGTCAGCCTGACCAACGCTCCACTCAAGCCTTCACTGAGAACCGACTTGGATTCTTCAATGGAAGCAAGGCACTACCTCAAACCTGTGACCTACCCAGAACCACACCCCTGAACAACAGCTCCACATACAGTGCGGATGTTCACGAGGGTAGGGGTCTGGCCTCAGAGCACGCAGTTTTATCAATGCAGTCCCTCAGGATTGACGAGGACAAACAAAAATGCAGACATGAGTGAATATGAACCAAGACAGGGGATTACAGGAGCTGGATGTTGCCCAGTGAGGACCTCGTTCCACTCACCTCCTGTGAACCCTGGAACAAAACTCCTCCAATTCACTTCTACCTCCAGTCTCAACGGTTGGCGTTTGGTTGTGCATTGTCAATGTTTTGGCAGCTTTACTTTTTAATTAAGACTTTAGACATCAAAAGATCATAAGAGATACGAGTAGAATTAGTCCATTCGGCCCATCAAATCTACTTCCCCATTCAATCATCGCTGATCTATTTCTCCCTCCAGCCCCACACACAGATTGGAACCAGGCCCTTCGGCCCACCAGGTCCATGCCGACCAGTGATCACCCCGTATACAAGCACTATCCTACACAAGTGACAATTTACAGATGCCAATTCACCTACAAACCTGTACATCATTGAGTGTGGGAGGAAACCGGGACCCCAGAAGTAAACCCACAGGGAGAACGTACAAACTCCATCCAGATAGCACCCATAATCAGGATCTAACTCGGTCTCTGGCGCTGAAAGGCAGCAACTCTACCACTTCGCCACTATGCTGCCTTTTATACAGGCAACATTGATCTCATTTAAACTGTCCCCACCCTGGTTTCTCACCGCGCATTGCATATCCCCATCCTCAAACCCAAGACACAAATGAATTAATGCCTGAAGGATATGGGTCAGCAGAGTTGCTCTTGCTACAATAATCTTCTTGGACTTGGATTATGCACGTCATGCACAGAATCAGCTTAGTTGACTGCACATGGCGTCACAGGCAAATCATCGCCAATTCCAACCTCTGCTTCATATCTTGATGCCCGTGGCTTTAGATGTCGCACATACCCGCACAACTGCCTCACAGCTCCAGAGACCAGGGTTCAATCCTGACCTCCAGTGGCATCAGTGCGGGGCTTGCATGTCCTTCCTGTAATTGTATGGGCTTTGCCCTGCTGCTTTAGTGTCCTCTCATGTCCCACAGACGTGTGGGTTGGTCAATTAAATAACCACTGCAAATTAGTTTAGAGATGCAGTGCGGAAACAGGCCCTTCGGCCCACCGAGTCCACACTGACCTGCGATCCCCGCATATTAACACTACCCTACAAACGCTATGGACAATTTTACATTTTTACATATTTATACCAAACCAAGTAACCTACAAACCTGTACGTCTTTGAAGTGTGGGAGAAAACCAAAGGTGTCGGAGAAAACCCACGCAGGCTACAAGGAGAACGTACAAGCTCCGTACTTACAGCACCCAAAGTCAGGATCGATCCCGGGTCTCTGGCGCTGTAAGGGGGCAACTCTACTGCTGCGCCCCTGTGTGTGTGGGCGAGTGATAGAATCCAGAGGAATTGATGGCAAAGTAAGGAAAATAAAAAAGCATGAATGTTAATAGTTGCTTAACGCTGGCACGGACTCAGCCATCCAAAGGCCCTGGGTCCATGCTGGGTGACTTTATAACAAAAATCTATCAACTGAACCTTTCAGAATGAGCTGCACCTCGGAAAAGAAATAGGCACTTTAATCACGCTCGATATTAATGTGTTCAGGAGCTAGTTTCTCACCTTCCCATCTCACTTGTGAATGGCCAAGCCCTTTTTTTTTTAAAGCCTGTGATCTGTGGATGTACAAAGGATAAGATCAGCCCTACATCTATCTACCCTGTCAAGCCTCATAAACATTTCACACATTTCAATGAGATCACCTCTCATTCTGCCAAACCCCAAGTGTTAGATCCTGTTAGCTTAATTCTGGACAGATTCCTGGGAGGTAGAGTGTAGACATACAGCACAGAAACAGGCCTTCAGCCCACTGAATCCATACCGGCCAGCAAATGCAACGTAATTTCGTTTGGAACTGCATATATCAATGTATTTCTAAATGACAATAAAGTTTGTTTGACTTTGTTTGACTTGACATATACACAAGCCCATCCTACACACTAGGGACAATTTACAATTTTTACCAAACCCAATTAACCTGCAAACCTGGTGGATGACAGGAAATCGAAGACCGCAGAGAAAACCCAGGCAGTCATGGGAGAACGTACAAACTCCATACAGACAGCACCGAACAGGATCGAACCCAAGTCCCTGACGCTGTGATGGCCCTGTCCCACGGTACGAGTTCATTCCAAGAGCCCTCCCGAGTTTGCCCTGATTCGAACTCGGAGATTTACGGTAATGGCCGCTCGTCAGTACTCGGGGCTCTCGTAGACATTTTTCAACATATTGAAAAATCTTCACGAGTCTTCACGAGCTTACCTGCAATTAGCGAGTCTTTGCGAGTACCTGCTGTTAGTGCAAGGAGCCGCTAAGAGACGTCCCCGAGCTCCAGCATACCCGCTACGTTCATTCTCCGTGCTTACCACGAGTTTGATTTTTTTTTTAAACTCGGGAGAGCTCTTGGAATGAACTCGTACCGTGGGACAGGGCCACAAGGCAGCAACTACCGTTGCACCACCGGGCGGTGTTGGTCAGATCCTATACTGTGAACCTTCGTGCCTATCCTCCATCACAGTGCACCCGTCTACATGCTGTCTCACTGCAACCAGATGAATATAAAAACAAGATTAGATATCTTAATCTTCTACTCAAATCCTCTTGCAATAAAGGAAACATTAAAACGTTGTGTCTCAACTACAAGAAAGCTCATCTATTTGAAGCTCATCTTGCAGTCTCACCAATTTTAAAAAGCCTACTTTTCTATACTTCCTATCAAAATAGTTAACTTTTGTATTTTTCAACATTATACCTTCATCTGTCACGTCCTTGCCCATTCATTTAAGCTGCACACACGCTGTAGTCTCTCTGTGTTCTCCTCACACATTGCCAGGCAGCTTAATACCATCAGTGAACTTTGAAGGATCTTAGTCAAATCTATGTGCTGTAATTGTTTGGGGGGGGGGGGGGAATGTGCAACAACCCACTGGACAGAATTGTGGATGGAGCCCAGTCCATCACCCAGACCAGACATCATGTCACTAACTCCATCTGCACTTCATACTGCCTTGGGAAAGCACCCAACACAAACAAATACTCGTCCCAACCTGGTCATTCCTCCTTCTCCCACTCCTGGTGAGCAGAAGATACAAAAGCTTGAAAGCTCACACCACCAAATTCAGGAACAGCTTCTTCCACTTGGTTATAAGGCTTCTGAATGGTCCTTCTACAAGCGATGATATTGTCCACTTCACCTCCACATCATTGAGGACATTGGACGTTGCCTCAGGAACTGGTGCAGTACCATACCAAGATCTACATTCTGCACCTTTTCCTTTGCTCTACCTATTGTACACGAGTTTAGCATGATTATATTTATGTACAGTATTGCCCAATTTGATTGATAGCATGCACAACAAGGCTTTCAGTTCACGTGACAATAATGAACCTAAACAGATATGTTCTGCACATTTGTGATCTTTTACACCATTTTCCTTCCACTTATAGCACCAAAACATCCATTAGTCAATCACCCACAAGTCAACTGGACAACTACAGACAGCAGCCATCATGAGCGAACCCCAACCCTGGAGCTTGCATGCTGACTGGACTTTAGACAATGAATAATGGTGACACCCGCATGTGTTATATATGCAAAAATAATTTCACTGCGCCGTTGCAGACGTGACAAATAAACCACTGAAGCCATTGGTCAGGGAATGGAACTGGAGCTAATGTATGAGGCATGAATTATTTTACCTTTAGTGATTGGATATCCTAGGATAGACAGGGCCCTAATCAGGTAAATGCAGACACAAGGATCCGCAGATACTGGTTTACAAAAAAAGACAATGCGCTGGAGTAACTCAGCAGGTCAGACAGCATTGCTAAATAGGTGATGTTTCGAGCTGGGATCTCTCTTCGGACTGATTGGAGCCACGGGGAGGGGAGAGCTAGAAAAGAGAGATGGGGGCAGGACAAAACCTGGAAAGTGATAAGTGGGTAAAAATGAGTGTGTTGGGGGTTGGGGGAGGGGAGGTCTTGATTGGCATTTGGAAATAGTAAGTGCCAAAGGTTAGAGTTGAAATGGGGATAAAGGTATCAGGTAAGGAAAGAAGAGGAGTGAGTTGCAAAGCCGGAAGGTGGTATATGGGTGGAAGGGAACAGGGGGATTGGGAGTGAAGAGATACGCGAGGCTTGGATGGGGGAGGGATGTATGGGGAGGGGAGGATCAGGGTGACTGGGGTAGTGGGAGATGGTGAGAGATGGGTATGCACTAGGGTAAAGTCACTGTCATTTGCAGCTGAAAAAATATTGAGCCAGCTACGCTAACTGTATTAAAAACTCTCACCTCGCTGCTCTGTATTCAAAGCACAGCACAGACAAGTTATTTTCCGCAGCTTCACATTAGTATCAGATATCAAATGGCTAATATTTTTCACTCACAAGCGCAGCCCCTGACCAAGTCACAGGGGAAAGATCAGTTTGCAGCACAAGCAGCCAGAACAAATCTCCTCGACGCTCTCACCAATGTTATTCCTCACCCTGAATGCCGAGTGTGGTGCAGGAATCGGGAGCTGGGTTGGATGGGAATTATTTTAGCAGATTCTAATTTGAGATGTGATGTAAAGGCAGAAGCAGTGGGAGCCCGCAACATAGGTCAGTGAATTAGACTTGCCTGTCGTAATTGTTTGAAAATAAATGTCGGACAGTACATAGCCTTCTTGCCCTTCCTAATAGTGGGGATGGAGCCAGTAAATTCCCCCCCCCCCCTTCCATCTCAAGCAGTCAGCTCCACACTAGAAATAGGCATTGGGGATCCCAGTTACAACTTTTTTTATCTGTGCATCTACCACATCATGTCTCTAATGCATACAACATATGACACTGTGGCACAGCGTTGCCAGAAGCGTCAGAGACCCCAGCTCGAACCGGACTACGGATGCTGCCAGCACGGAGTTTGTACGTTCTCCCCGTGACAACGTGGGTTTTCTCCAGGTGCTCCAGTTTCCTCCTGCACTCCAGGCGTACAGGTTTGTAGGTCAATTGACTTGGGTTTTTAAAAAAAAAATGTAAATTGTCCCTAGTGTGTAGGACAGCGCTAGTGTTGCGGGGGGATCGCTGGTCGGTGCGGACCTGATGGGCCGAATGGCCAGTTTCCATACTGTATCTCTAAGCTAAACTAAATTGAGTCAGACATTGACGGGCCACGGGGGGGGGGGAGGAAAAAAAACTAAAAATGCTTGAAACTAAAATTCCATCCACCTTAAATAACAGAGAACATTGCTTTAATATCACAAAGCACTGGAATAACTCAGCGGATCACTTAGAAGAAGGGACCCGACCCGAAACATCACCTATCCATGTCCTCTATAGATGCTGCCTGGCCCACAAATCTACTCCAGCACTTTGTTCTTTTTCGCTACACCAAGGAAACAGAGTTAGTGTTTAAAACATTTAACCCTGTTCCCCGCTCCTAAATGGCCGCCTGACCCGCTGTGCATTTCCAACACTTTCCGTGTCTGTTTCTGATGGCCAGCATCAGCAACTCCTTGCTTCCAGAGGCAGCAGCACTTATACTCATCTCATCACAAGAAAAAAAAACGTAGAAATCTGAAGCAGCAAAAGAAATAGAATGATAAACCAAGAATGAAGTAATGAAAGATTAAATAATACCGTGGTGCGCTTGCTTGACAGTATAATCCAAATTATACTGCCTGCACTGAAAATCTTGTACTTATTCAATGGATACTATGCAAAGGAATGTGTCATCTCCAGTTGGAAAAGAATCCCATCAGAACGTCTTTTTTCCATTCAAAGCCTCATTCTACCTAGTTTAGAACAAGACAACCTTTCTTTACCGATGCACCTTATTGCAGTAAAGAATTATCCTGTTACCAAGTGCTAAAACCTGTTCAATGCTGAAACAACAGTCACTACTGCAATAACTAGTGTGGACCTGAAGGTCATGGAGGTTGAGCCCACTAATATCAAATGGTGGCCCAGTGCATAAGTAACAGCCTGCAACTGGGAGATGGGGAAATCAACTACTCTTATGCAATGACCTCTGACCAGAAGCATGTACCTTTGTAGGTGGGGCAAGGTCTGTGTGACTGTGTGTCTGTGGACCCAGCTGGCACCAACCATCAAATCTCACGCATTACACAAACTCTGAAGCAACACTAAGTTAAACCATAATGTAGTCATTAAAGTTCCGCAGATGCCAGTTTATACCAAAGCTGAGACACAAAGCGCTGAAGTAACTCAGTGGGTCAGGGAGCATCTGTGGAGAAAATGGATAGACGACGTTTAGGCGTTTAGTCAAGCTGAAATGTCCCCTATCGGTTTTCTCCAGAAATGCCGCCTGATCTGCTGAGTTATTCCAGCAATTTGGATCTATCTAAGTTAAACCATCCAGTGCAAAAGCTGGAATAATAGAAAGGCCACCTATTTGACACCAGCCCCAATTACTGCTGGATTTTCACCTGCAATGGCGAAGGGTTTAAATGGGTGCACAAGCCTTGATCATTCACCTTATGAACTGTGCCTCCCAATTCTTCCTTAACCCCCCCTCGGCTGCCTTCATATTCCTCATCAATCAACCGGGCCCTCCTCTGCAATGTGTCTGCCTTGACTCGCGTTTCTATGCTCACATCACCCCACGCACCATTGGCAAAGTTCAAAGCGGGAAGGGAAAGCTTGGCAAGAAAACCCACTGTAATCATGGGGGCTGCCCTGTGACATCGCACAGCCGACAAGAGCCAATTAATCAGCCTAGCAGCTGTGTGTAAGAAAGCCGGGACCAAACGCAAATCGCTGGCCGTAAATCAAAATCTATTGCTTCATTTAAAGAAGACAGCCAACCTTGCTCACACAACACGTCTACAACACGATGAACTTCACTCACACACTGTTGAAATACCTGGTCCATGTCGCTGGACTGCCTCTTAGTCGTCCGATTCCTGACTTTGCCAACGGGATATCAGGAAACTCGAAACAAACTTAATGTCAGGCACCATGCATTAATAATATTCTTTTGATTCAGCGGTGATGAATCTGGCAGAAATCCGCCTCTATTTATAGTAGACTGCAAATACAACACTCTGTTGCAATAATGCAGGTGAATGCTAAAGGGTATAGTGTGAAGTAAAGCAGCTTTTTTTTCTCTCCATACCTTTTCTTAAAATTAAGCGTTTTAAGTACTTAAGAGCTAAGCCATCATTTTGTCTGCGGGAATATGTGAATTCAGTGCAGGAAGAACTGGCGGTCACACCTAATTAAAAAGAAAACCAGAAGACAAAGAAGCCTTGGTGTCTAATTAGAGGAGGTTTTCGGTTCCCAATCCACTGTGTGAACTCTGGACTCAACTGGAGTGGCAGTATCTCAAAGACACGATGGGACATCACAGAAGTTGCAAAGTTTACAATGGTAAACTTACTTGGAGGAGCATATATACACACACAACTGTTTCTATACACCACCTGCACCCGTTACATGATACAATTCCACCCCCTCCCCATTTATAAACTACTGCCCGGGTACAAGTTACCACAATAGCAACATGAGTAATGTCAATATAAATACAGCACCCAACTCCCTCCCACATTCTCCTCCCCTCAGATCCATTACATTGCAGCACGATTTACGCCCCAGTTGTTTTTACACATTTTACAGTCTCTTTCACCCCCAGGGAGACAAAACCAACACTCACCGTGGGGAAGGGAAGGGGCTGGGGTGGGGAAATCAAGGGTTTGAGAACTCTGCTTCTGACCCCCATCATCCTTCAATCTAGAGATTATATTTTGCAGGTCTCAAGCACCACTCCCCAATGTGAAACGCCCGCTCACTCACTCACTCACAACCCCCTTCTCCTTCTGCCCAGCATCAGATTTGATGCTTAAAAAGGGTCGCCACAAGGCTTCAGACGGTTCACACAGAATAACACAGCGGAGACGCTCTGCCCATTGCACTAGCTCTTTGCAACGGGCTACCTATTCGGAGCCCTGCTCTTTCCAAACAAGCCTACGGAATATACCTCTAAATATTTATCCAATTCGCGTTCGAAAGTTGCAACTAACCCATTCAAGCGGCGCGTTGCAAATCACAACAACTTACTGTATTGAAATCCCAGCTCGCATCTGATTCTTGTGCCGCGTCCAACCCTGAGATACTCCTCCCCCTTCTCCTGGAGGTAAGCTCCCCTTATTTGCATTGATCGCCCCCCACCACCACCACGTTCCTGAGCCTATCTCCTCCTGTGGAGAACATCCAAACAGTTTCCTCCAGTCCCCCTCCCTCCCTCCCTCCCTCCACTACTCGATGCTCCTGCTCCTCCCTCTAGCTCTTCTCGCTCCCCTTCCTTTATCTCTCCCTCAGTCCTCTCTCACCCTCCCCTCTTTCTTTCCCTCCCTCTTTCTATCCCTCCCTCTTTCTTTCTATCCCTCCCTTCCCCCCCCCCCCCTCATTCTTTCTCTGTCTCTCCCTCTTTCTCTCTCGGCGGGGAGTGCCGGCGAGCCGGGCCCCGAGTCGGGGCGCCTCTTACCTCGGAATAGTGTCGGGTCCAGACGCGCGGAGGCAGCTGTGGCTGCGATCCCTCTGTGTCTCCCCCTCACCCTGCACTCACGCAGACACATCGACCGCCGTCCCCTCTTTCTCTTCTTCGCTCTCTCGCTCCCTCTGCTCTGGGAGGGAGGGAGGGAGGTAATGAACGAGGGGCTTTAAACCAGTGGAGCCGCGGAGCGACAACCCGGGCCCTGCCGCCCGAGCTTTGTTCCCGGGAGCCGGTCGAGGAAGGGGGGGGGGGTGGGGTAGAGTAGAGCGGCGGAGAGAGAGTGGGGAGACCGAGAGAGAGAGGGGGGGGAGTGTAGGGGAGAGACGAGGAGCAGCCAGGCAGTGGGAATGTGGAGGGGATGAGAGTCAGTAGGCGGGCATGCATGCGGGGAGTAGCGGTGAGGATGGAGGGGGGAACACACACACACACACAGAGAGAGAGAGAGCCAGCGCCGCCGGCCCGGCCGCACAGCGCAACTCACATCAGCTGCAACCCCATACAACGCGAGAGAAGCCAATCGCCGCCCCGCCAGCGGAGAGCCTTCCCCCGGCCGCAAAACCCGGGCTGGCCGCTGGTCTGGAACAGGAGCCCCCGGCCGCTCCAACACACACACAAACCTCCCACCCCAGAGTGGCTTTAGCCTGGAACTTAAAATTAACTGTGGAACCCTTGCCCCAGGCTCCTCACACAGCGGGACACAGACGTTCTTTCCACAAGATCTATTGGGATATGTTTCAATCAAGTCCTCCCCTACACCAGAGGTTACGAGCCAAGACACGAACGAGTAAGTCGGCAGGTCCGTCCCGATCTCACTCTCTCTTGCCAACACAAAATGCTGCCTTGACTCAGCGGGGCAAACATCATCTCCAGAGTAAGGAAATAGGCAACGTTTCGGCCCCGAAACCCAAGGCGTTTCGGCCCCGAAACGTTGCCTATTTCCTTCGCTCCACAGATGCTGCTGCAACCGGCCGAGTCAGACATCATCTCCAGAGTGGGTTTCGGCCCCGAAACGTTGCCTATTTCCTTCGCTCCATAGATGCTGCTGCAACCGGCCGAGTCAGACATCATCTCCAGAGTGGGTTTCGGCCCCGAAACGTTGCCTATTTCCTTCGCTCCACAGATGCTGCTGCACCCGCCGAGTTTCTCCAGCAATTTTTGTCTACCTTCGACTGTCCAGCATCTGCAGTTCCTTCTTAAACACATCATCTCCATAGAATGGGAATTGGTGGCGTTTCAGGGGTCGAGACTTGGAAGAAGTCACCTTCTCCAGAAGAAGAGATCACCCATTCATAGAAACATAGACATTAAAAAAATTAGACGCAGGAGTAGGCCATTCGGCCCTTCGAGCCAGCACCGCCATTCAATATGATCATGGCTGATCATCCAAAATCAGTACCCCGTTCCGGCTTTTTCCCGATATCCCTTGATTCCCTTAGCCCTAAGAACTAAATCTTGCCTCTCTTGAAATCATCCAGTGAATTGGCCTACACTGGCTTTTGTGGCAGAGAATTACACATATTCATAACTCGCTGGGTGAAAAGGTTTTTCCTCATCTCAGTCCTAAATGGCTTACCCCTTATTTTTAAACTGTGACCCTTGGTTCTGGACTCCCCAAACACCGGGAACATTTTTTCCTGCATCTACCCTGTCCAATCCTCTAAGAATTTTATAGGTTTCTATAAGAACCCCTCTCATAGAAACATGGATAGAAACATAGAAAATAGGTGCAGGAGTAGGCCATTCGGCCCATCGAGCCTGCACTGCCATTCAATATGATCATGGCTGATCATCCAACTCAGTATCCTGTACCTGCCTTCTCCCCATACCCCCTGATCCCTTTAGCCACAAGGGCCACATCTAACTTCCTCTTAAATATAGCCAATGAACTGGTCTCAACTACCTTCTGTGGCAGAGAATTCCACAGATTCACTACTCTCTGTGTGAAAAATGATTTTCTTATCTCGTCCTAAAAGACTTCCTCCTTATCGTTAAACTGTGACCCCTTGTTCTGGACTTCCCCAACATCGGGAACAATCTTCCTTCATCTAGCCTGTCCAACCCCTTAAGAATTTTGTAAGTCTATAAGATCCCCCCTCATTCTTCTAAATTCTAGCGAGTACAAGCCAAGTCTATCCAGTCTTTCTTCATATGGAAGTCCTGCCATCCCAGGAATCAGTCCGGTGAACCTTCTCTGTACTCCCTCTATGGCAAGAATGTCTTTCCTCTGATTAGGAGACCAAAACTGTATGCAATACTCCAGGTGTGGCCTCACCAAGACCCTGTACAACTGCAGTAGAACCTCCCTGCTCCTATACTCAAATCCTTTTGCTATGAATGCCAATGTACCATTCACTTTCTTCACTGCCTGCTGCACCTGCATGCCTACTTTCAATGACTGGTGTACCATGACACCCAGGTCTTGTTACATCTTCCCTTTTCCTAATCGGCCACCATTCAGATAATAGTCTACCCTCCTGTTTTTGCCACCAAAGTGGATAACCTCACATTTATCCACATTATACTGCATCTGCCATGCATTTGCCCACTCACCCAACCTATCCAAGTCACCTTGCAGCCTCCTAGCATCTTCCTCACAGCTAACACTGCCCCCCAGCTTTGTGTCATCCGCAAACTTGGAGATGTTGCATTGAATTCCCTCATCCAGATCATTAATATATATTGTAAATATGCTGGTCCCAGCATGGAGCCTTGCGGTACCCCACTAGTCACTGCCTGCCATTCTGAAAAGGACCCATTTACTCCTACTCTTTGCTTCCTGTCTGCCAGCCAGTTCTCTATCCACATCAATACTGAACCCCCAATACCGTGTGCTTTAAGTTTGTATACTAATCTCTTATGTGGGACCTTGTCGAAAGCCTTCTGAAAGTCCAGATATAACACATCCACTGGTTCTCCCTTATCCACTCTACTAGTTACATCCTCGAAAAATTCTATAAGATTCGTCAGACATGATTTACCTTTCATAAATCCATGCTGACTTTGTCCAATGATTTCACCACTTTCCAAATGTGCTGCTATCCCATCTTTAATAACTGACTCAAGCATTTTCCCCACCACCGACGTAAGACTAACTGGTCTGTAATTCCCCGTTTTCTCTCTCCCTCCCTTTTTAAAAAGTGGGGTTACATTAGCTACCCTCCAATCCTCAGGAGCTACTCCAGAATCTAAGGAGTTTTGAAAAATTATCACTAATGCATCCACTATTTCTGGGACTACTTCCTTAAGTACTCTGGGATGCAGCCTATCTGGCCCTGGGGATTTATCGGCCTTTAATCCATTCAATTGACCTAACACCACTTTCCGGCTAACCTGGATTTCACTTATTTCCTCCATCTCATTTGACCCGCGATCCCCTGCTATTTCCAGCAGATTATTTATGTCTTCCTTAGTGAAGACAGAAAGCAAAGTAGTTATTCAATTGGTCTGCCATGTCCTTGTTCCCCATGATCAATTCACCAGTTTCTGACTGCAAGGGACCTGCAAGTGTTAACTAACCTTTTTCTCTTCACATATCTATAAAACTTATGCAGTCAGTTTTTATGTTCCCTACCAGTTTTCCTTCATAATCTATTTTCCCTTTCCTAATTAAGCCCTTTCTCCTCCTCTGCTGGACTCTGAATTTCTCCCAGTCCTCTGGTAAGCTGCTTTTCTGGCTAATTTGTATGCTTCATCTTTTGCTTTGATACTATCGCTGATTTCACTTGTTTTCCATGGATGCACTACCTTCCCTGATTTATTTGTTTGCCAAACTGGGATGAACAATTGTTGTAGTTCATCCATGCAGTCTTTAAATGCCTGCCATTGCATATCCACCGTCAACCCTTTAAGAATCACTTGCCAGTCTATCTTGGCCAATTCACGTCTCATACCCTCAAAGTTATCTTTCTTTAAGTTCAGAACCCTTGTTTCTGAATTAACAATGTCACTCTCCATCCTAATGAAGAACTCAACCATATTATGGTCACTCTTGCCCAAGGGGCCACGCACAACAAGACTGCTAACTAACCCTTCCTCATTACTCAATACCCAGTCTAGTTTCTCATCCTTCTAAATTCCAGTGAATACAAGCCCAGTTGATCCATTCTTTCATCATACGTCAGTCCCGCCATCCCGGGAATTAACCTACCTCAAATTACAAGACCAAAATTGCACACAATACGCCAGGTGCAGTCTCATCAGGGCCCTGTACAACTACAGTAGCACCTCCTTGCTCCTAAACTCAAATCTTCTCGCAATGAAGGCCAACATGCCATTAGCTTTCTTCACTGCCTGCTGTTCCCACATGCTTCCTTTCAGTGACTGATGTACAAGCACTCCCAGGTCTCGCTGCACCTCCCCTTCTCCGAATCTGACACCATTCAGATAATAATCTGCCTTCCTGTTCTTGCCACCAAAGTGGATAACCTCACATTAATCCACATTATACTGCATCTGCCATGCTTCTGCCCACTCACTCAACCTATTCAAATCACCCTGCAGACTCATAGCATCCTCCTCGCAGCTCACACTGTCACCCAGCTTTTGTGTCATCCACAAACTTAGAGATGTTACATTTAATTCCCTCATCTAAATCGTTTATATATATATATTGTAAACAACTGGGGTCCCAGCACCGAGCCCAGCAGCATCCTACTAGTCACTGCCTGCCATTCTAAAAATAACCTGTTAATTCCTACTCTTTGCTTCCTGTTTTCCACCCAGTTCTCTAACCGTCAATACCCTACCCCCAATACCATGTGCTCTAATTTTGCACACTAATCTCTTGTGTTGGACCTTGTCAAAGGCTTTTAGAAAGTCCAGATACACCACATCCACTGGCTCTCCCTTATCCATTCTACTTGTTACATCCTCAAAAACTTCAAAAAGATTAGTCAAGCATGCTTTCCCCATAAATCCATGCTGACTTTGACCAATCCCGTCACTGCTTTAATAATCAATTCCAGCATCTTCCCCTCTACTGATGGAAGGCTAACTGGTCTATAATTCCTCGTTTTCTCTCTCCCTCCTTTATTAAAAAGTGGAGTTACATTGGCTACCCTCCTGTTCACATGAACTGATCCAGAGTCGACAGAACATTGGAAAATTTCTAGGGCCACCTTCTTGAGTACTCTGGGATGCAGACCATCTGCCCCTGGGGAATTATCTGCCTTCAGTCCCAACAGTTTACCTAACACAATTTTCTGACTAATGTGTATTCCCTTCAGTTCCTCCCTCCCACTAGATCCTCAGTCCCCTAGTATTTCTGGGAGATTATTTGTGTCTTCCTTAGTGAAGACAGAACCAAAGTACTTGTTTAACTGTTCTGCCATTTCCTTGTTTCCCCATTATAAATTCACCTGTCTCTGACTGTAAGGGACTTACATTTGTCTTCACTAATTATTTCCTTTTTACATATCTATAGAAACTTTTACAGTTAGTTTTTATATTCCTCGCAAGCTTTCTTTCATGCTCTTTTTTTCCCCCTCTTTGTCCTCCTCAGTTGAGTTCTAAATTTCTCCCAGTCCTCTGGTTTGCCTCTTCTCCTGGCCAATTTATATGCCTCTTCCTTGGCTTTAACACTATCCTTGACTTCCCTCATCAACTACAGTTGAGCCGCTTTCCCAGTTTTATTTTTTCGTCACACAGGGAAGAACAATTTCTGGAGTTCATCCATGCAGTCTTTAAATCTCCGCCATTGCGTTTCCACCGTCAATCCTTTAAGTATAATTTGCCAGTCTATCCTAACCAATTCCTGTCTCATTCCTTCAAAGTCTCCATTATTCAAGTTCTGGACCCTAGTCCCTGAATTAACCATGTCACTCTCCCTGATGCAGAATTTCACCTTATTATAGTCACTGGTGCACAACAAGATCGCTAACTAATCCTTCCTCATTACACAATACCCAGTCTAGGATGGCCTGCCCTCTAGTCGGTTCCTCTACATATTGGTTTAAAAACCCATCCTGTATACATTCCAGGAAATCCTCCTCCTCAGCACTGTTACCAATTTGGTTGGCCCAATCTATATGTAGATTAAAGTCACTTTTCTGCAGTGATTTTGCCTGACCCTCTGATTTACACCAGCATTCTATAACTATCTTTGGTGTAAACCAGCATGAGCCTATCCAACTGTTACTTACTAATCAACCAGGTAGATTGAGTGGCTCGAAGAGCCGAATGGCCTACTTCTGCACCTATTTTCTATGTTCTAACTCTTACAAGCTAAATCTCTTACAATCCTATCCAACAATTTCTCGTTCATCAACCAGGTATCAACTTAATGAACAGTTTCTGAACAGTTTTCAATGCTTTTGCATCCTTCCAGAAATAAGGTGACCACACAGGTCACCCCTTTGTTATGGGGATGGGTGGTTAGGTTCCTAGAAAATGGTGTGCAATGTGATTTTCCCTCAGACAAAGTTGCATGAAGATGAAAAAGAATGGTGTTAATTTATTTCGCTTTTTCACACGTTCCTGGAAAGTGAATTTTATTTTGTGTCACAATTGTCTTTGTGTTGTGATTTGTGAATTCTACGGGTAAATTACCATAACCCAAATAGCCATAATGTGGGACCATCTGCACTGTACATGGTACTCCAGATATTGTTGCACCAGTGTCCAGTCGAACTGCACCATAACCACCATACTTAATGCTACTTGCAATAAGCAGTAGTTGAGCCATAACAGTCCGACAGCATGGAAACAGGCCCTTCAGCTCAACTTGCCCACACCAGCCAACATGTCTCATCTACACGTGTCCTACCTGCCAGCGTATCGCCCATACCCCACTAAACCTGTCCTATCCATTTATAAATGGATTCTTAAACATTGCAATAGCACCTGCCTCAACTACCAGCAGCTCATTCCATACAGCCACCACCCTTTGTGTGAAAAAGCTACCCCTCAGGTTCCTATTAAATCTTTTCCCCCTCACCTTAAACCGATGTCCTCTGGTTCTTGATTCCCCTCCTCTGGACAAGAGGCTGTACGTCCAACCAATCTATTCCTCTCATGATTTTGTACACCTATATAAGATCACCCCCCATCCTCCTGCTCTCCTAGGAACAGAGTCCTGGCCTGCTCAACCTCTCCTTATAGCTCAGGTCCTTGAGTCCTGGAAACATCCTCTTAAATCCTCTCTGCACCCTTTCCAGATGTTCTGTTATGTCCAGTTCTATTAGCTTACCCAATTTCTTGCTTTACCTGCATTCCAGCTTTTAAAACCATGCAGTAGCACACCAGATCTATCATGCAGCCTCTCACCATTTCATTCGTTTGACTATTTTCCTGACAGAGTGGGGAGTTTCACAATTCTCAACATTATATTCCATTTGTCTGATATCTGCCCACTCACTTATCCTAGCTGTATGCCTTTCTCACCTCCTTATGGCCACTTTGGTGTGACGGTGCCTTGTGGCAGCTGCTCGTCTGCAGTCCGTCCGTCATTTCTTTCTTTTTGTCCCATTAGTTACATGTTTTTGGTTTTATTTTTTAGATGTGTATATGTGGGGGAGCGGGTGAAACATTTTAAAACTTTTTAATCTCTTCCCTGTACGGGGAAGCCGACCTTTTCCCTGCCGGGTCTCCATTGTCGTTGAGCCTAACATCGTGGAGCCAGTGGCCTCCAACCGGAACTGACCTGAGGTCCCCAGTCGTGGAGCCTGCGGAGCCGGATGACTTTGGAGCATGGAGAGCTGTGGTGGCGCGCGGCTGCAACCCGACTTCGGAGCTTCGGAGACGCCGGCTGCAGGCCCGGTGGATGGTAGCATCGGGAGCTTGCAGGTCCCTGGTGGGAGACCGCTTTTCGGATCTCCTGCAGCGACAACTTCTCCCGCCCAAATTGCGGGGTCTTACATCGCCCGGCGCGGCTTTAACGACAACGGGACGTACCATCGACCACCGGGAGCTTTAACATCGGGATCCCCGGTCGCCTCCGGAGAAGAATAAAGAGCATTGAAGAGACTAGAGAGACAAGACTTTTGTCTTCCATCACAGTGAGGAGGTGTTTGGAGACTCACTGCGATGGATGTTTATATAAATTGTGTTAATTGTGTGTTGTTTTTTTTTAATGTTGACTGCAGGAACGAAATTTCGTACGAACCATGTCTGTTTGTATGACAATAAATGGTATTCTATTCTATTCATAACTCTCTTTACCATTATTTTTGTGTCACCAGCAAATCTAGCGGCCACACCTTTGACCACTTCATCCAAGTTATTTACATAACTTGTACAAAATGAAATACCAGCATTGATTTCTGTGGCACTCCACTTGCTACATCTTGCCAACCAGAAACAGACCATTTACAACATCTGCAAAAACAAACTTGGAGGAACTCAGCAGGCCGAACAGTGTTTGTCAGGAAAAGGAATTGTTGATGTGTTTGTTCCAGCCCCTGCATCAGGACTCATTTACACCTCCTTTCTGATGCTTGTTTGTTAAAGGCCCGTCCCACTTGGTGTTTTTTCAGCGACTGCTGGCATAATTGACTGACGTATCAGGTCATCGAAACAATCGCGACGTGACACGGCGTGATGACGTATAGACGCACAGTGTATCCTCAAGTATCGCTACATTTGTTTTGTCGCCGCTGAATTTTGAAATGTTCAAAATCTTTTTGCGTCCCTGATGTGATGGGGGCAGTCGGCAAAAAAATTACACCCCACCAGCCTCCGCATCCGCATGGAATCTTTCTCAAGCATTTCTGCCACCTTCAACGTGATCCCACCATCAGTCATATCTTATCCACACCGCTTTCCGCTTCCACAGAAGCCCTTCCTCCACAACTATTTATTTCATTTAGGCTTTGTCCTTCCCCTGCTATCTTCCAGCCTTCTCACTATCCACCTCAATTAGTCTGAAGAAGGGTCCCGACCTGAAACATAATCTATCGTTGTTCTCCAGAACTACCTGATCCACTGAGTTACTCCTGTTACTTTGTGTCTTTTGTTGCAAACCAGCATCTGTAGTTCCTGTTTCTCCGTATTAAAGGTTTTCCAGAAACCTATGTATAGTACATCGGTTGGTTCCTCTTTAACTGCAGCTCATGGTTCTTATTCAGATCAGTGTAATAATGGTCAAACAGCTGCCTTCACAAATCCATGCTAGCTTTATCTGATTATCTTGAATCAGCATAAAGTCAGCTTAAAGTTCTCAGTGTTCCTCGATTATGTAATTAATTGTAATTTATGACATTTTCTTCACTAAAGTTTGCGTAGCTAACTGATCTGTATTTTCTATCTAAATAAAGGAGTTACATTAGTTATTTTCTAAAATAATGGAATTTTTCCTAAATTGAGGTAATGGCAGAATCAATGGGCAGCACAGCGGTAGAGTTGCTGCCTTACAGCGCCAGAGACCCGGGTATGAAACTGACTACGGGTGCTGTCTGTACGGAGTTTGCACGTTCTCTCTGTGACCGCGTGGGCTTTCACTGGGTGCTAAGGTTTGCTCCCACACTCCAAAGACATACAGGTTACTATCCTCTCAAGTGAAAGTTGCTTGGCTTGGTAAAATTGTGAATTGTCCCTAGTGTGTGTTGGATAGTGCTCGTGTACGGGGTAATTACTGATCGACATGGACTCGGTGGGCTGAAGGGCCTGTTTCTGCATTGTATCTCTAAACTGCACTAAACTAAATGAAGCAAAGAGCAGACCCTTCACACGCTCAAGCCTGCACTCTCATTCAATAGCATCAGAGCTGATCTTCTTCCACAAATACATTGACCTGCACCATCCACATAGCCTTGATTTCCTTAATGTACAGGAATCGATCAAAGCCAGTGACTGAGTATCACTGCCCTCTGGGATAGAGAATTCCAATGACTCACTACCCTCTCAAGGAAAGATAGTAAAGCAAGAGCAAGGTGGTCCACTCGGCGAAAAAGCCGTAGTAGGTCATGGGTAATGTTTCAGCGCCATCTTGGGAATCAGCTTTCATCATGGCGTCCACATCTACAAGCGTAGCGTGCTGTTCTGCTATAAATTGCTGGAATCGCTATTGTAGGCGACCCGACCTGTCTTTCTTCAGGTTCCCCACCTGTGATGTGCTCGCTGCAGCAAGAATCATATCTCACATTTCGCAGTGAAGACTACAATTGGTAAGGGTTGGACGTTTATTTGTGGCACGGTTCTGCCGTATGCGAAAATGTGTCAATTCTGAATTAGAATTAGCAATTTTCGAGACTTCGTACAATTCAAGAGGTTTACCGGTGACTGTGGAAACCGCGACCCATTCAAAACCATTTCACATATTAATTATATATCAATTATAAAATGTGAGCAAAACGGAAAACTCATGGATGCAGTCACAGGGAGAGTTTTTATTACCCGCTAGAAACGGGGGAGTGTGCATCGATCTACGGAGAACCATCAAACAAATGTTCGTCGATAAGACAAAAAAAGCTGAAGTAACTCTGCAGGACAGGCAGCATCGCTGGAGAGAAGGAATGGGTGACGTTTCGGTCGAGACCCTTCTTCAGAGAAACAAATGATCGTGTCCCCTAAAAGGTTCCAATCATTCGCTCGCCTGATCGTATCAGATCACCGGGCAAAACAATGAATTTCCTGATGAGGATTTTCTCTTCACCCCAATATTCCCCCAACACAGCGAGGAATATCGACACCATTTTTTTTTGTCCAGGATTAGTGGAGATAATAGATTTAAGTTGTTTAGTGATATTCTCGCAATACTTGATGCGTTTGTGTTAAATTCCTTCCCATTCATTAGAGCAACAGCTGAGATGTATCATACGCACCCGAGTGCCTATTAGATTGGTAGACGGATGAACTAATGTGCTAGACACAAAATGCTGGAGTAACTCAACGGGACAAGCAGCACCTCTGGCAGGGAGGAAGACATTTTAAAAGAAAATTAACAAAATTACGAATTTGGTACATGAGCAATATCACACACACATACTGTTCCCCCACAACACTGTTTAAACCAAAGATCATAGAAGGCTAAGATAGACCACTCCTGCAAAATCCAATGGACTGATGTGGATTAAACTGCGAGAGCCATAACGGAAGTCGCAGTCGTATTCCCGAAATGGCGGAGGTTACGCTCCGTTGAGTCCTACATGTTAATCCATTGAATTTTGCAGGAGTGGTCTATCTTAGCCTTCTATGATCTTTGCTCTCAAGGGAAGAAATTGTTTCCTTAATTTAAACTCGTTCTGAGACTGTGACCCAGTCTCCACATTCGTCAGTGAGAGGAAATATCCTCCCTATGTTTATCCAGTAAGGTTCACCGAAAATCGTGGACATTTCAAGGAGTTCACATTTCATTGTTCTAACCTCCAGGAAATCTAGGCCTAACCTTCCAAATCTCTCCTTATGTGACAAACCTGCTATCCAAGAAACCAGTGCAGTGAACCTTTGCTGCAGCCTCACTTTAGGCATATCCTTCCTTTGGAAAAGAGATCAAGGATGGTGAGTGCATGGAACAAGCTGCCAGAGGAGGTAGTAAGTAAGTAAGTTTATTGGTCAAGTATTCACATACAAGGAATTTGCCTTGGTTCAATAGTTGAGAATGGGACTATTTAAATGTGTAAGAACCAGTTAGACAGGTACATAGATAGGACAGGTTTAGAGGGATATAGACCAAATGTGGGCAGGTGGGACTAGTGTAGCTTGGACATGTTAGCTGGTGTGGGCAAGTTGGGCCGAAGAGCTTGTTTCCACACTGTATCACTCCGACTAATATTGTATTGATGACTCCAACTCTTACTCATGCATTACTTTCAAAGACAGCTGCTATTAGGGGTTGAAGGGCAGGCATGTTTCTTCAGCAAGGCCAAAGCGAAGTGGCAGGATGTGGCTGGATCTTGTCTTAAACCCCAGCACAAAACTCGAGACCAGTGCGCAGCCGCGATGTTCACTCTCCTTAACGCTCCTGAAACTTGGGCCTACCTGGAGCAAGCATCTCAAAACACTGAAGAGATAAAACCAATGTTGCATCTGCAAATCCTTCAAATACATTGGCCATATGAGGAAACCAATGTTGGAATCCTGCCCCGAGCCAACATCCCTGGTATCGAGGCCATAATTACACTCATTCATTTCTGTTTGGATAAGAAAAGACGAACTAGTAGTATGACATTAAGCCCCTCAAACCTGTTTTGCCATTCAACAAAATTATTGCTGAACATCCATCCTAACACAATTTTCTTGCCCCATCTCCACATTCCTTGGTTTCCATAATACCCAAGAATCTATTGATTAAGGCGACAGCTAGTAATAATTTCATTGTTCCATTCCAGTTGCAAATGACAATTAAACGCTCTTGAGTCTTGATTGCTGTTTTGTATGCAATCAGTAAATGAGCTTCATGGCCCTCAGGGGTAGTGAATTCCAAAGGTTTACCACCTTCTGAGTGCAGACAACTTTTCTTTTTTTCAGACCTATATGTCCCACATATTACTCTAAGACTGAATAAAGGGTAGGTCACTTGTATGGCCCTGCATCAGATCCTGAAAGAAACACTCTCTTCCACGTTCTCCTGCAGCCGAAGGATTACAGGTAAACAGAGCAAACGCTCCAAGAATGTTTTCAAATTTCTTTGAAGCATCTCTGAATCTGAACATCTCTAATCTTTTGTTACATCCTCACTGGCTCTGAGGATTTGCAGCTTAGGACTGTTCAAAGTGGTTGGGGTGGCATTGAAGTCTGTGGGTCCATGTAGCAGGAGCAGACGGAAGGGCAGTGTAAACAGCAGGGGTAATCCTTGGCACAAATTAACCCCACTGCCCGCCTTGCCCTTGCCCGGCAGATCCTGCCTCATCCATGGGACAATCTGTGGGTCCCACATTGGGCGGAACAAGTCAACCTCAGTCCTGAGAAACGGAAAAAGATGAAGGCAGATAGACAGAAACTTCTATCAGAAGCATCTACTCTCCAATGTATTGTTCATTATCATACTACTGCCGTGACCAATTGCTGCCCCTACCTCTACCTCCCCACCCACCCACCCCACCCGCTCTTGCCATTCCCCTCCGTTCTCCTTATTTACCTTCACCTCTCTCTGCCCTTTTCCCCTCTACAGCCTTCCCACTCTTCGCCTCTCAACCCCTCCTACTTCCTTGTCCCCTTCCCTATCTGGAATTCACCTAGACAGGAAATTGGGCGACACTCTGGCGTATCTGCTGCCTCCCAGTTCCAGCAACCCAGCTTTGATCCTGACCTCTGTATGTTGTCTCTGTGGAGTTTGCACGTTCTCCCTATGCCATGGTTTTTTCCCATACCCAGAAGGCATGCAAGTTGTTAGGTTAATCGGCTGCTGTAAGTAGCCCCGCTTGTAGGTGAATGGTAGAATGGAATGTATGTAGAAAATGGGATTAATGTAATATTATTGTAAATGGGTAGGTGATGGTTGGCACAGACTTGATATGATATCTAATATTAAGCTATGAGTGAGGGGACAGAGAGAGAGAGAGGACGAGTCACAATGTTTGTGTCTCTCTAGCTGAGTATAACTCCCTTGTGGGTTACACAAAAAGCTGGAGAAACTCAGCGGGTGCAGCAGCATCTAAGGAGCGAAGGAGATAGGCGACGTTTCGGGTCGAGACCCTTCTTCAGACCAGGTATAACTCCCTTGTGTTCACTGACTGAAGTAGGGTCACACAATGCTGCTTTAACCTGATGCTGTCTCATGCACAGTTCATCAGAGCTTGTGACACGGGTCAGGGTTTGTTGGTCATCCTGGCTAGTAACTGTGTACACTTCAACTACATTAATTATGCAAATAACTGGCCTGAGATATAATGAGTGTACCCTTTGTTACGGCAGTTCATGTAACAGAAATTCGCCCTTACATAGTTCTCAAATCACTGCCAAAGATTTTAAGGACTAGAAATTTGTTCGTACAGAATTTGTGTGTAAAAAAACACAAAATGTATATTAACAACTGATCTAATTTACCAAGAACAATGGTGGCAGGCTGCCAGTTCACAGCAGAGGTATTCAAGGGATTTGTTTTGGAAACTGATAAGGCATCATGTTCTAACTTCTATTGATACCAATATAACAATACTTTATGTAACACCCATTTCAAGTTAATTAAAACGACAACCCTTTCTCTTCTGTCAACAGGACAATCAGACAATCATGGCCTGTAGATGGGTGCATAACACTGTAGTAACTCAGCGGACCAGACAGCACCTCTAAAGAAAAGTAAAAGACCCTTCTTCAGACTGGAGATTTCGGGTCGAGTCCCTTCTTCAGACTGAACATTTTGGGTCGAGACCCTTCTTCAAGCTGAAGGTTTTGGGTCAAGACCATTCTTCAGGCATACATATCAAACCGCCGTAGGTATATTATTAATGGGAGAAAAATCCTCCTATAGAAAAGTACCTTCATGTATAACATGGGAGACAATGGGAAATAAGGGCTTGCTTTGCAGAAATGTATTTTTCTCAGAACACAACCCCTCTGTAATGTGGGGATATACCATAAATCAATCTGCCAGTGGCCCCGCTTCCTCTAATCCTTTACCTGGTGTCAACTACTTGACTGTGCAATTGGGTGGCTGTCTGTAATAACAAAAGATTCAACTGAACCGTAGTCTTTGTAATACGACGATGCCTGGTTGCACAGTCAGGGCAGTGATACACTCTCACTGATCCACTCTCTGCTCACACTTTATCCCTCTGCTTATGAGGTCAGTGGATTCAGATAAATCCAAAAGCTCGTTCATAATTCTGCACTAAAGCAGGACTTCCCTGCTCTCATTCTCCCAGCCTAAGGAACACAATGTATCCAGGTGCAAGCCATTTGCATGGGACAATAAAGTGCCATTGGACTCAGTAACAAGCGCAGAAATGCTGGAATAACTCAGCTGAATTGGCAGCATCTGTGGAAAGAGCAATCAATTCATATTTTGTGTCAGCAGCTCCTCTTCCCGCAGATGCCACTTGATTGGCTAAGATCTTCCAGTATTTTTTTGTTTCGGATTTAATTGCATGCCATTTAGTAAGATGGCTGCTGCTCATATCCCTCAGTCCCACTAAACTCATGCCCATTTCAATGTATAGACAAAATCTATTGACTTCCACGCCTATCCATTACTTCCACAGGTTCTCCAACACTTTGCATTTTACTCACAAGTCTCTTGCCCAGAGATGGGGAATCAGGAGCCTGAGGACATAGGTTTAAGGTGAAGGGGGAAAGGTTTAACAGGAGCATGAGGGGTAACATTTTCACACAAAGGCTGGTGGGTGTATGGTACAAGCTGCCGGAGGAGGTAGTTGAGGCAAGTAGTAACGCAGCATTTAAGAAACATTAGACAGGCACATGAATAAGACAGGTTTAGAGGGATATGGGCCAAACACAGGCAGGTGGGATTAGTGTAGACGACGCATGTTGGTCAGTGTGGGCGAGTTGGACCCAAGGGCCCGTTTCCACACTGTATCACTCTATGAGTCTCTATGACTCTCGTCCAGCAACTACAGTTCCTTGTTTAGTTTAGTTTAGAGATACAGCATGGAAATAAGCCCTTCAGCCCACCAAGTCAGCACAATAACGCTATCCTACATGCACCAGGGACAATTTTACACTTTACACCAAGCTAATTTACCTACATACCTGTACGTCTTTGGAGTGTGGGAGAAAAACCGAAGATCTCGGAGAAATCCACGCGGTGACGGGGAGAACGTACCAACTCCGTACAGACAGCTTCCGAAGTCGGGATCAAACCTGGGTCCCAGCGCTGCAAGCTCTGTAAGGCAGCAGCTCTACTGCTGCGCCACCGTGCTGACTTGTGTGTCCATCTATTCATCTTTGTCAAATACACTCAGCACCTGAGCCACATAAATCCTTTCAGGTAAAGGATTCAAAAGATTCTTCACTCACTGGGTGAAGACATTTCTGCTCCTCTCAATCCTGACCAGCTGACCCTTTAATTTGGACAATGGTCCTTGGTTACAGTGATCTTAGCCAAAGGAATCATCCCTGCGTCTATCCTTGTTTGTGTCTTCCTTTCCCACTCAAGAAAGTGTACACTGAATCTGTTTAATCGCTCCTCATCAGCCAAGCCTGCCATCCCTCAAATCAACCTGCTGAATTCTCACTACATTCCCTCTATTGCAAGCATACCAGGCACTTGCCGTGAGTAATTACTCAAGGTAGGCAGTCAATCGGCTTAAAAAAAAATGTAAACCGCGATGTTCTCCGTAAAAATAAAAAATCAGAGGTGAGCGGGGACCGGCAGAAGGAGCTAAGGTGGCGGCCGGTTCCTCTGTCCGGCCCGGTGGCCGCTCAGCCACCCGAGCTACTTCTCTCCCACCCCCCCCCCCCCCCCCCGGCCTCAATGCGGTGGCATTGCATGCCTCCGTGCAAGGAGCGATGGAAGTGGCATTATCCCAATCCCCTCCATAACATTCGTGCCCTCCCTGCAACTTTACCCCGGGCCAGACTCCCCAAAGGCTGTGAAAGGAGCTCTCTCCCCACCCCCCAGGAAATACGGTATTTAAAAACATCACCAATAAATGTACTTACCACATCATTGGTGCACGAGACATTCTTCTCTCCCTGTTTCCTAAGATACACTTAACCAATCCATATTTGAAAACCCCGCCAAGAAACTTGCCAGCAAAGGCAGAATTTCTGCTGCCTTCAGCCCCGCTTGAACTGACGACTTCAGGCAGCGCTGACGACACGTGGGCTGCACAGAGCTTCCCGTGTTACAAGTGCTGCGGATGAAAGGCACAGAGAATTATGCCTACCTAAGAGATCGATCTCTTACATAGGCATAATTCTCCCATGCCTTTACTATTTATATTTAGTTATTACCATTTTATAATTTTAGTCAGGGTAGTACCTTGCCTACCCTGACGGCACATGCCAGAAGCATACATCTCCTTAGGCAGGAATATTAGGCATGCGTACAATATTTCAGTAACAAAGTATAGTTTAGTTTACTTTAGAGCAAGAGAGTGGAAACAGGCCTTTGGGACTGCCGACCAGCGATCCCCACGCACTAACACTACTATACACACACTAGTGACAAATTACAATTATACCATGCTAAATTAGCCTACAAACCTGTACGTCTTTGCAATGTGGGAGGGTACTGGAGATCCCGGAGAAACCCCATGCAGGTCACGGGGAGATCGTACAAACTCCATACAGACAGGCATCCATAGTTAGGTTCGAACCCGGGTCTCTGACACTGAAAGGAAGCAACTCTACCGCTCCACCCCAGATCACTAAGGCTCAGTTTAATTGGGAGCATGATCGCTGATTCCTCTTCGGGTAGTCCAGCGTCGGTGTCAATAGCTTCCCAAAACCTTGTCAAGATGGTCAATTGCTCTGCTCAGGACAAGAAGGTTCTGCAGAGAGTAATGCGTTTGCCGAACGCACTATGGGAACTACACTCGCCCCCCTGCAGCTACTATACATCAGAAGGTGCAGATCTAGAGCCAACAAGATCGTAGGGGGTTCACAAAAAGCTGGAGAAACTCAGCGGGTGCAGCAGCATCTAAGGAGCGAAGGAGATTGGCAAATTTTCGGGCCAAAACCCTTCTTCAGTCAAGATCATAGGGGACCCCTTCCACCCCAGCAATAGACTGTTCCAGCTGCTACGGTCAGGCAAACGCCTCCTTGCCATGCTGTAAAAACAGAGAGGATGGGAAAGAGTTTCTTCGCAGAGGCCATTAGGACTGTAAACTCCTATCTCACCAGGGACTAACTTACTGTACCAATTTACTGTTGTGTGGTGTATTTTTTAAATTGCTGTTTTTTCTTTTTTTCTCTCCCACAAATATGTAATTACTGATTCTGTTCCACTCTGTTTTGTAGTTTTTTTGCACAATCCGCAAGCATTGCCACATTTCATTTCACTGCACATCTCGTATGCGTGTGACGAATAAACTTGACTGGACTTGACTTGACGAGATCACCTGATCTGGTCCTATTTAGAAATCTGATCTGTATTTCACAATAAAACGCAATACTTGGTAAAACACAATACGTGCAGGATACAAAAAATAAATGATTTGTGTAATCCAATATCAACTTCCCTCCCATGAAAGATTCTGAACCTGGAGTGTCCTCTGGTGTCCCATAACAAGACACAGCTCAACCCAAACTACTGCATGCTGAGAAGATTGTGGATTAACCCCTCTGTAGAGAACAGAGCAAGTTACCTGGGCTGATAGCCCAGTGCAGATACACTATAAAGTCCAGTATGCTTAATGGTGCTTTAATATCAGGAGTGCCCTGCACTGCACAGTGAAATTATTTTTGCATTGATCACACATATTTTGGAGCCATTTCCAAAAGCCCAAAGTCCGGCCCATGGGCTCGATGTACTGGAGCGGCTCCCGATCCAGGTAAGCCCCAGGCTGCTGCCACTGTCGCCCTCAATCTGCTCAACCAACATCCCTCTCCTCACCCGACTGCCTTGGTTGTCCCAAGGACACATCTGACCTTTTTGTCCTCGTCCTCCTGCACTGATCGAAAGCAACCCTGTATAAACTCACGAAACGGCGGCTCATCTTCCACCCCAGCACACTACAGCCCCTAGCACTGAGTTCAACTACTTTAGATCAGGAGAATTGCCAGCATCTTCCGCCTTTAATTTCAAATATCGACTGCCACAATATTTTCCTTCAGTACTTTCAGATGTTGATTTGCAGTCATTTGTTTTTCTGCATGATTCTTCTTCATCTGCACATTCACCTCTATATCTGTTGTTGCGCACCCTGTCCAAAACGCCCCATCTTTGTGTGCATCAAATTTTAATTTGCTTCAGCTTTTCTCTGTTAGTTTTTTGCTCCAGATTACAGCATCTGCAGACTCTCATTAATACTACTGAATGTTTGTAGCCCTTTCAGGTTTCTTGCCTCTACTCAAGCACTTTGCCATCTCTGGAGATGACTCTCAAAGACCTTGTTTTAAAACTTTTTTTCTGGGAAGATGCACCCAACATGGGTGACACGGTGACTGACTATGGGTGCTGTTTGTACTGAGTTTGCACATTCTCCCTGTGACCGCGTGGGTTTTCTCCGGGTGCTCCGGTTTCCTCCCACACTCCAAAGGCGTACAGGTTTGTAGGTTGATTGGCTTTGGTAAAATTGTAAATTGTCCCTTATGTAGGATAGTGCTAGTGTACAGGGTAATCGCTGGTCAGCGCGGACTCGGTGCGCCAAAGCGCCTGTTTCCACGCTGGTTCTCTAAAGTCTAAAGACTAAAGTAAAAGTACACTACTAAGTCATATAATATATAGCTCCTCCGGCTTGTGAGATTCCGGCTCCAAACCAGCCCAGTTGCTGAAGAGCATGTCCTTGTTCTTTGTGTAGTTGACTCTGGCTCCCGATTCCAACTCATATTGGTTGCAGATGCTGATCAATCTGCGGACTGACCATGGATCTGAGCAAAAGATGGCAACATCGTCCATGTACAGGGAGGTTTTGAAATGAGTGCCCCCACTGCCTGGCAATGTCACTCCTCTTATGATCTCGTCCTTCCTGAAGGATTCAGCAACAGGTTCTATACCGCACGGAACACCCTGCAGGCACTGCAGGACAAAGACCCAATGGATCCTGTGGTGTGGTTCCCTGAGCAGACTGCCCAGTTTGTCTGGCGAAATGCCTCATCACCAGGATTCAGCACCAAGCACCAAGACCCCGCTTGGCTGGCGGTGAGAGGAGCCCTCCCAGTCCGATCCTTCCTGCACCATCTGAATCTTCCTACCGATGCAAACTGCCCTCGGGACGGCCGCTGCGGAGAGGAGATGGTTGTACACTTCGCTGCAGAGTGTGGATTAGCGAAGAGGGTAGAGAGAATGGTGCAAGGGTCCTTGTTGTGGTTCACCCTGAACTGCTCCCTCGCAGAGGACTGTCTGATTTATGGGCTGTTCCCGGGGGACACAATCAGAGACAGACATCAAGTACTGGTTGGAGATAATCAAGTCTGAAAGACGCTCTTTGGTCTGCCCGAAACCTGTGGACCTCCCAGCAGAGCGAGATGTCCTTCAGGGAATGTTGCCGACTGGCCTGCTCCAGACTGCAGGGGAACGTGCTGTGGGACGCACTGAAGCTCGGTGTAGCCAACACTGTCTCTGTGGGGGTGGACCACAGTCTAGGGTCCTTCTCTGTAAGACATTGAGGGGCAGAGTGGGGACACCCTTCAAATAAGGGGAGGGATATCACCCCAGGGGGGCAAATGAGTGGCAAGGATGTTTTGTTTGAACACAGGTGTGAACACTACCATGAATATTACTAATGACTGTATTGTTAAGGGCTTGGACATGCTAGAGGCAGGAAACATGTTCCCGATGTTGGAGGAGTCCAGAACCAGGGGCCACAGTTTAAGAATAAGGTGTAGACCATGTAGAACGGAGACGAGGAAACACTTTTTCTCACAGAGACTGGTGAGTGTGGAATTCTCTGCATCAGAGTGCGGTGGAGGCAGGTTCTCTGGATGCTTTCAAGAGAGAGCTAGATAAGGCCCTTAAAAATAGCGGAGTCAGGGGATATGGGTATAAGGCAGGAACGGGATACTGATTGGGGATGATCAGCCATGATCACATTGAATGGCGGTGCTGGCTCGAAGAGCCGAATGGCCTACTCCTGCACCTATTGTCTATTGTCTACTGTATAGATGCTGAGAATGTCTGAGGTTTTTGCAGTTTTTAGTTTTGTAAATAGAAAAAAATCCCTCAGAGGTGCTGCGTGCCCTGACCTGCTGAGTTTCTCCAGCACTCTGATTTTCGTTCAAGAGTCTGGCATCTGTAGTTTCCATCTTGTATTAAGTGTTGGGAGGACAAATTGTTTCGCATTTTCCCTTTGTTATTGCAGCTGGAAGTATGCACAGGCACAAATAATTCACAGGTTACAGCAATCCTGTAATTACTGCTGTCTCCTTCTTTTTGTCTTGGAGACAGACTGTCTCAGCTCCCCTTCTCAAAACAGGGTGGGATGCTATTGGAGTGCCCCAGGGTAAAGTGCCATGAGTGAAAGAATTTGGCTGGAATTTTAAGCCTTCAGTGAAGCAAACATTGATGCCCTGGACTGGATTCTGTAGACCACTGCTGGAGATTTTGCTGGGAATGACTGGAGTTCAGCTGGACCTCGGTCTGGATATCAGTCCCATCCTCATATCTTCTTCTGGACAATGATCCCACCAACCAACATCAGGTCGTTGTCCCCCAGACTGTCAGACTTCCCATTTCATCTCATTTAATTGACGCCATTTACACCTCTCGCTACCTCGGCAAGGTCAGCAGCAAAATCAAGGGCAAGTCGCATCCTGGCCACTCCCTTCTCTCCCCTCCCATCGGGCAAAAGTCATTGAAGTGAAAATGCACGCCTCCAGATTCAGGGACAGTTTCTGCCCAGCTATTGTCAAGAAACTGAACGATCCCACCACAACAAGAGAGCAGTTCTGAACTACTATCTACCTCATTGGAGATCTTCAGATTATCTTTGACTGGACTTTACTGACTTTGTCTTGCACTAAATGTTATTCCCTTTATCATGCACCTGTACACTGTGAATAGCTTGTTGTAATCATGTATTGTCTTCCCGCTGACTGGTTAGCACACAATTAAAAAATTTCACTGTACCTCAGCGCACGTAACAATAAACTAAACTCATTATTTCTCTCCACAGTGCCAAGCTGGTAGTGCCCAACCCTGCAGTGCCTGCTTCCACATCCTACCCAAAATCCACAAACAGGACTGTCCCAGTAGGTCCATTGCTTCAGCCTGTTCTTGCCCGACCAAACCTATTTCCTATCAACAGCAGCTTAGGCCATCCATGGAGAGTGGGAATGACAAACCTGGATATTGGTGTAATTACACGGCCCCCGATCAGCGATAACATGTCAGCAGTTCCACTGTGCTGGGTCCTGTGTCGACTCTCCCCATCAACATTGAGGGTAACAGAAGTGCTCCAAAGTCTGTCGGAGCCGGTGTTCTGTGATGGGTGGTGTGCTAGTGGGGTTGCCAACTTTCTCCCTCCCAAATAAGGGACAAAATGACAAAATAAGGGACAAATTCCCAACAGCAATTCGTTGACCGACTGGGCCGTGCTGGGTGAATGATGAGTTGGCCCGGGTGCTGGACAGGCCACACAAAGCCCAGAAGGCAGGCCAGCTGGGGAGTTTTGGATTGGGCGACATCGCACGCAAAGCCTGGAGCCCCGTCCAAATCATGAACCGATGATCGGCCATGAGAAGGAGGGGTGGTGGTGTTGGCGGTAAGCAAAGGTCCGAAGGTCGGACAACTGGCCGGGCTGCCAACCGACGGGGCCACGGGCGAGGCGCTGCTGCTGCTGCACTCCATGGGCTGCACTACTTTTGGACAGGTGAGGCGGGGCCGGACGCGGCACTCCGACCCGACAGTCCCCTCGACTCGAGCAGTAGCAGTCAAATACGGGACAAAGACGGTCGCGTACGGGACAACCAATTTAGCCCAAATATGGGATGTCTTGGCTAACATGGGACAGTTGGTAACCCTATGTGCTAGACCCAAGTCTGACCAATCACCTCAGCAACCTGGATGTTTGAGAAGCCCAGACCACGGTGGTTTGTGAGGGATGTTTCCAGGGTGAACCGAAGGCTGATCTCAGTTTAGTTAGGAGGACCTAAGCTTAGTTTAGTGAAAAGCTTTTGTTGCATGCTATCCAGTCAGCTTAAGGAGAATACATGATAACATTGGGCCAATTACAGTGTGAAAATACATGTTAAGGGAATAACGTTTGGTGCAATGTAAAGCCAGCAAAGTCCGATCAAGGATAGTCCGAGGGTCACCCATGAGATCGATAGTAGTACAGGACTGCTTTCTGGTTGTGTTGGGATGATTCAGTTGCCTGATGACAGCTACCACGAACAGTACAATCACCTTGCCCCTTGATGAAAAACATTGATCAGTAAGTAAGTAAGTAAGTAAGTAAGTAAGTAAGTAAGTAAGTAAGTAAGTAAGTAAGTAAGTTTATTGGCCAAGTATTCACATACAAGGAATTTGCCTTGGTGCTCTGCCCACCAGAAATGGTGACTCTCTTTCTCAAGCCCTAGATGCTGCCTAACATACTAAATATTCCCATTACAAGGCAGTAGGATTCAATGGATGGACAATTGTATTAAAAAAAACATGCCACGTGCCTTTGGTCCACACACTAGTGAGGAAGGTTTATGGTATACTTGCCTTCACCAGCCAAGGCATTGAGTACAAGAGTTGAGATGCCATATTACAGTGTAAAAAATGTTGCTTCGGCCACACTTGCAATATTGTGTACAGATCGTGTCACCACACTGCAGGAAATATGTGATTAGGTTAGAGGGGACGCAGAAAAGATTTACAAGGATGTTGCTTGGACGGGAGGATTCACGTTGTAAAGAGAGATTGGATTAGCTAGGCCTGATCTCTTGGAAAGGATTCTGAGAGGTAACATGATTGAGGTATATAAAATTACAAGCGTCATGTATGGGATAGATAGATGGGATAGAGTCTGTTTCCCATGGTGTATTCAACTAGAGGGCATAGGTTAATGGTAGGAGGATGACGTTTAAAAAGGGGATCTGAGTGGTAATTCACACAAAGAGTAATTGGTATCTTTCATGAGCTGTCAAGAGAGGTTGTGCAGACAGGAGCTGGAACAACATTTAAGAGACACCTTGGCAGGTACTTGAATGAGCAGGACATGGAAGGATATACAGTTAATGCAGGCAAGTGAAATCTATATAAATAGGTCAGCATAGAGATAGTGGGCTGAAGGGCCTGTTTCTATCCTGCACAACTTTATGACAATTATTCTAAAATGCCATTGTTCTTGAATTCTGAGTATTAACACAGATGTTGCAAATTAAATGTTACCGCCGCTCAATCCCATCCATGTCAGAAGCCTCCCTCCACCACAAATGAGAACAATAACTTGCCATTTTTCACACCCTCTGAATGTTTTAACAACTCATTTCACTTAATTGCAATGGCTAGCAACTCCCATCTCTGTAATTCTGGGTTCTTCACTCTTTACCTGCTCCATCTGTGGTTGAACCCCATAAGCTTTACTTTACACACTTAAAGGGCCTGTCCCACTTTGGCGATTATTTAGGTGACTGCCAGTGACTAGGACAATGGAATTCACCGAAGTCAGCACCGGCGACAAACTACGACAACCTACGACAGCATCTACGACAGTCCAAATTGACTTCAATGCCGGCGAAAATTTTTCAACATGTTGAAAGTTTTTCGGCAGTCGCCTGTAGTCGCCTAAAAAATTGCCTAAGTAGGATAGTCCCTTAACTGTAACAATGCTTTCCTAACCGACTTCCCAACCTACATACTCTGTTCATTTTGGAGCATCTGAAGCTGTATTCCATGCATCCTAAATCACACCACCTCCCGTTTCAGATTTCAAAGACTTGCATCTGATCCTAGTTCCAAGGTCCCACAAGAAATGTTCGAATCATTGATTAGTTCATGCAGAGCTTTCTTTAGTTTGGTTTAGTTTAGCGATACAGCGCAGAAACAGGCCCTTCGGCCCACCGAGTCCAGGCTGACCAGCAATCCCAGCACATAAACACTATCCGACACACACAAGGGATAATTTACAAGTTTACCAAGACAATTAGCCTGCAAACCTGTACGTCTTTGGAGTGTGGGAGGAAAGTTGAGCTTCCGGAGAAAACCCACGAATATCAAGGGGAGAACGTACAAACTCCGTACAGACAGCACCCCATAACTGGCCTCCCATAACTTTATGTCATTTTTCATTAGCTTAGTGACAATTCAGTCTGATTACAATCCTGTGAATCAGTTAATACATGTTCCTACTTTGGAATTGTTACATAAATCCAAATGTTGTTGTTAAATATTCATGGCTTAAATGATCCCTCCTGCTGGCGACCTTTCAAGCTCACAGATAGCTTTAGACTCTATTTAGCTTCAATATGAAGACAGTTCATGGGAGATTCATCAGGCTAATTCCTGGGATGAGAGTGTTGTCCTGTCCAACAGCACTCCAGAGTTTGGGTCAGTATTCCTTGGAGTTTAGATGAATGAAGAGTGACCTTATTCAAAGATATAGAGGGGGTTGACAGGGAATCTTAGAAGTGGAGATGTTTTCACTCGTGGGATAATCACAAACAAGGGGCATTGTGCTGCAAAATAAAGGGGTGGTCAATAAAAACTAAGGTGCATAAAAACCTCTTCTCTCGAAGGGAGTGAATCTCCAGAATTCTCTCTCTCTCTCTCTAGGGATGATCAATGGATACATTCAAGGTGGGGATGGACGAACATTTGAAGATTCGAGGAATGGGGAGTTAAGGAGAACTTGCACAGAGGCGTTGAGGCAAATATGGATCAGCCACGCGCAAATTGAATCACAGGGGGGCGGAGTGGTAGACTTGTTACTTTAAGGCGTCAGAGACCCAGGTTTGATCCTGACTATGGGTGCTGTCTGTATGGAGTTTGCATGTTCTCCACGTGACTGCATGGGTTTCCTCCAGGTGCTCCGGTTAAAGTTTAAAGGCAGGTTTCAGGGGAATAGTGCTGAATAGGTAATAGAGAATGGAGAATCCTGCTCCCATTTTTGGTTTCCTTGGAAAAATTACAATATGCAAAGTTCAGGATGATGCAAGGGTAAGGGTGGACTGCAATTTACATGCTGCAAACTCTAAAGGAACCGACAAACACTCCCTATAAATAAAATACTACCGGCTGACTTTTGGCAGAATTGTGAGTGTCTAGTAGGCCTACATCTCTGTGTGCTATTTTATGATTGTACTTTTTGTTCAAAATGGCTTGGCTGCTCCCTCAGCCAGGCACAATAACTATATAAATACAGATTTTGCTTGGGTAGCTTACAACCTAGCGATTCGAATCTTGATTCCTCTAACTTCAAGTAACTTCTGCATGCCTTCTCTCCCCAGAGAGAGCTTGGGGCTTTCATGGGCACCATTATGGGCGCCACCCTTCCTTGGTCATTTATTGCCGGCTCTGATCTGTTCTTGCCGTTTCCTACCTCCATTTCTACCCCCCCCACTTTCAATCTGAAGAAGGTTGAAGAGACCTGGGTTCGATCCTGACTACGGTGTTGACCTGCATGGGTTTTCTCCAGGTGCTCTGGTTTCATCCCACGTTCCAAAGACATACAGGTTTGTAGGTTAATTGGCTTGGAAATTGTCCCTAGCGTGTAGGATGGTGTTAGTGTATGGGGATCACTGGTTGGCACAGATCAGAAGGGCCTGTTTCCGCACTGTACCTCTAAACTAAACCAAAGCTATACAAACTGGAGCATTTTTCAGGTTTTTGATTCTAAACATCCTGCATGCTCCACCAGTTACTGAGGTATCTTTACCAGTGACCTCAGTAAGATACCCGCATTCTGGGGCTAATTTTGCACAATGTCAGTTTTATATTCTTCATTGTATTCAGCGAAGAGAACAGCGGATGTTGGAAACCTGAAAGAAAACCACAAACTGCTGGAAATAGAAGGTCAGGCAGCATCTATAGAGGGAGAAAATGCCTCAGGGCAACTAATGTTCCCAGCTGTGTTAAACCAATAATGCTTTCTCTCTCCCCCTGGATGCTGAATGAGCATTTCCTGTTTTTCCACGCTGTATCTCTACAGTAAAGTCTAACGAATGAAAAAGGTTCTAACGTACAAATGTTCGCTCCTGATTAAAAATCTGTCTCCATATAAAGAAACCTGTATTTCTATAGCAGCGTCCCACACTGAGGACACCTGCATACATGGAAGTAGTTTTGAAGCATTGTTTATTTTGTAATGTTGGACACCAGGTGAACAACTTTCACACAGCAAGCTCTGTTAATAGAATTGTGATCATGGCCAGAAAAATATCACCTTTAAGAAATTGATTAGTACGGGTGTCAGAGGTTATAGGGAGAAGGCAGGAGAATGGGGTTAGGAATGGCATAGTTGATGGGCCGAATGGCCTAATTCTACTCCTACTCCTTATGACCTTATAACTGTTCTTCTTCTTCCAAGGCAATGCTTTGGGATTGAGGATGTCTGCTTCTACTCTAGATCTGCTTGATCCTATGTGCTTGAGCCAAGGTGGTATGCCGGGACTGTGCCAAAGATGAGGCAGGAGCTGCATGATGGTTTGGGTGAATCACTTTGTGTGCGGTGATATACTCCTTACACAGGACTGTGCATGCTCCTGACTCGAGTTTCTCTTACCATCCCGAATGTGCCTCCTCCAGGTGTGGATGGTCAAGGGTCAAGATTTCCCAAGAGTAGTTTAGAGATACAGCGTGGAAACAGGCCCTTCGGCCCACCAAGTCCGCACCGACCAGCGATCCCCGCGCATTAACACTATCCTACACACACTAGGGACTAATTTACACTAATACTGAGCCAATTAACCTACAAAACTGTACATCTTTGGAGTGTGGGAGGAAACTGAAGATCTCGGAGAAAACCCATGCGGTCACGGGGAGAACGTACAGACAGCACCTGTATTTAGGAATCGAACCCGGGTCTCTGAAGGGCTTGTCCCACTTTCACGACCTAATTCACGACCTCTGCAGAGTTTGCCCTTGACTCATACTCGCAGCATGGTCGTCACGAGGTCGTAGGAGGTCGTAGGTAGGTCGTAGGTAGGTCGTGATGCTAGTCGTACGTACTCATGGGGCGTTTATCTAGCCTGAAGAAAAATGTCCACAAGTAAAAAAGGTCGTGAATTAGGTCGTGAAAGTGACGCTGCATGTGCTGTAAGGCAGCAACTCCACCACTATGCCACCATATCGCCCTGAAGTGTAATTGAGAATAATGGAGCTGGTTTCAATGCTGACTCAGGGATAAGTGCCTTTACTCCTGCAGATGGAGCTGTGACAGGTATTTTCAACATTAAACTTGCAAATCCCTCACATTGTGATGGCGAAAGAATAAAGAACCTAATCTTTTTACAATTTTCTATGGTGTGAATTAAAATAAAATGATGTATGACATATTGTACAATAGGGTAGGTTGATAATTGAATTGTCCTCGAGTGAATGCTGCACACAAACAAGCCCTTCGGCCCATTGAATTCCTGCTGGCCATCAACCATCCATTTACACTCATTTTGGGAATGGGAGGAAACCGGAGCACCTGGAAGAAGCCCAAGCAGTCACAGAGAGAACGTGGAAATTCCACACACACTGCACTTAGGATCTGGATCGAAGGGATCAAGGGATATGGGGAGGGCAGGAACAGGCTACTGATTGTGGATGATCAGCCATGATCACAGTGAATGGCGGTGCTGGCTCGAAGGCCCAAATTGCCTACTTCTGCACCTATTGTCTATTGTGCTATTGCATAGTGTGGTATGGCATGTGTACTGCACAAAACTCCAAGATATTGCAGAAAGTTGTGCATGTATCCAAGTCCATCACACAAACTATCCTTCTTTTGCCTACTCTATATACACTTCAAGCTGCTTTGGGAAAGCACCCGACATAATCAAGGACCGCTCATGCTCTCTCTTCTTTATACTTCGGTCCCCGCCTTACTGGAAGAGTCAAGATTAAGGGGACATTGAATTAAAGTAATTGGTAAAGAATCAGAAATCATTCCCTATAGGAGTAGGGAAGTAATGTTAAAATTGTACAAGGCAGTGGTAAGACCAATTCTGGAGTATGGTGTACAATTTTGGTCACCTAATTATAGGAAGGATGTCAACAAAATAGGGAGAGTACAGAGGAGATTTACTAGAATGTTGCCTGGGTTCCAGCAACTAAGTAATTTCTACCAAAAGAGAGTCCAACAACCGACCCTTGACTTTGACCATCACCCATTTACATTTGGGTCAGGCAGCATCTCTGGAGAAAAAGGATGGGTGATGTTTCAGGTCGGGGCCCTTCATTAGACACTTTTTTCTTCAGACACTCCCGCAGAGGTACTCCAGCACTTTGTGTCTATCTTTGGTATAAACCAGCATCGGCAGTTCCTTACTTCTACACCCATTTACATTCTATAGGTTTACCGTCATACCATTAACACCCTGGGGACCATCATTGATCAGAAAACTATCTGGACAAGCTGCATAGGGTCATACAAAATGAAAATAGGCCTTTTGGCCCAACTCATGCTGACTAAAATGCCCAGCATTTGGGTGGGTCCAATTTGCTATGTTTGATCCATATCCCTCTTAACCTTTCCTATCCATGTACCTATCTAAGCGGTTTTGCACCTGACTGAACCATTTTCCTCTGGCACTTTGTTCCATACACCCACCACCCTCTTGTGTGAAAAAGTTGCCCCTCGGGTTACTATTAAACCTTTCCCCTCCTACCGTAACCATATGTCCCCTAATTATTTGATTTTCCCACCATGACTATCCTCCACTCACTGCTTTTCTGTAGAAGGTTATCAAGTTTTTATTGGGAGCAGTTGATATAATTTAGTTTCCTCCATTTTTTAAGCAAACTGTTTTCGAAATGTGCCTTTGTTTACTGTGCAATGGATTGTTTACAAAGCATAAACAACCATTACACGCTGACTGATGTAACATTGTCAATAATCCCTTGTTTCATTTTTAATTTAGTGCTTCCCTGATCACTAAGTGGATAAAGGTAGTATCCACAGAACAAGGCAAGATCGTTAGAAGTATTTAAGATGAAGGTAGATCATTTTTTGAAAGACTGGAGATGTAAGGATATCAAGAGATGAGCAGACGCGAGCATAGAGAAGACATTGGAGCACTTTAAACTCAAAAAGGCTTTTAGTGGAATCCAGGTCAAACAAGAGTACAGGTGGGTTGGGGGGCTGGGGTTGAGGGTTGGGTTGGGAAGGGGGGGAGACCGGGGGGGGGGGGAAGGGGGGAAAGGCGAGGGGGGGGAGGGAAGGGAGGGAGGGGAGAGGAGCGAGGGGAGGGGGAGAGAGGGGAGGGGGCAGGGAGAGGAGCAAGGGAGTGGGCGAGAGGGGAGGGGGAGGGGGGAGGTGAAGGGAATCCAAGACTGAGCAAAGTCAGAGACAAACATCAGCCCTTAAATAGAGAACCCAATAGGTAATAAAAATAACAATGACACACAGGTGAAAATACTGAAACGTAATTGAACACAAGACAACACAATCTATACGGCGATCCCCGTACACTAACACTATCCTACACACTAAGGGCAATTTACAATTTTTACTGAAAATAATTAACCAACAAACCTGAGATAGACACAAAAGCTGGAGTAACTCAGTGGAACAGGCAGCATCTCTGGAGAGAAGGAATGGGTGACGTTTCGGGGGTGACACTGGGTCTGAAGAAGGGTCTGGACCCAAAACGTCGCCCATTCCTTCTCTCCAGAGATGCTGCCCATCCCGCGAGTTACTCCAGCTTTTTGTGCCTATCTTCGGTTTAAACCAGCATCTGCAGTTCCTTGCTACACAACCTACAAACCTGTATGACTTTGGAATGTGGGAGGAAACTGGAGCTGCTGGGGAAAATCCACGCTGGCCACGGGGATAACGCACAAACTCGTACAAGGAGGGTCACAACCCAAAACGTAACCTGTTCATTTCCCTCCACAAATTCTGCCTGGCCTGCTGAGATCTTCCAGCATTTTGTTTTTTTTGTTTAAGAGTCCAGCATCTGCAGTTCCTTGTATCTCCTGCTGCCCATTTGCTTGTGTTCTCGTGCACTACATGATGGGAAGCCCAGTGACCCCCATCATAATGTGAATGAGTGCCCACATTACACTCAAGTCCTTTAGCCTTTTCACGGACACTTACTGCCCAAGGATCCAGGCGAGGCATCGGAGATGTGATTCATCAGAGGAACTGACAAGCTGGGGTTAGGACCTTGAGAAAACCTTGGAGGAGGGGGCAAATTTAAAGGAAAAACACAATTTAAAAAAAAAGCTTATGGCTCGAGAACTTATGCTGCTCTTTTGTGAAACACCGTAGTCACAGATAATGGTTTTTTTTTAAGTGCCTCGCATTTCCAAGCAATGCAAAGGATGTCCCCAAGTGCTTTATGACTGGTGTAATAGTGTGGAGCTGTTATGAGATATAAACAATGCTGATATTTGTCTTGATATATTGAACTTGAACTGAATCCTCATGTTAGGGTAACTCCCTGCACTCATAACGGTGCTACATATTTGGAAGAAAAAACATTTGGTACATAAATAGAAGATTACAGCTTTCTTTTCGAAGGAATTGATTTTTTAAACAGAAAAAGAATCAAAGCCGTGTCTAATTTTTCACACGCACAGCTCTGAAAGTTGCAGCCCAGACTTGATTATGTGGCAGTCATTGACTTGGAGGGAAAATACTCCAGCCCTCCGCTAGTAATTTTAAAATGCAGCCATGCAGCAAATTGTTCATAACCATATTGCTTTCTAAGCTAGTTATTCTTTTTCCTGCAGCCTTGCAGAGTAAAAGAGGGCTGGAGCTTTGCACGGAATGCCAAGCGATATGCTTTGCAGAAGGTGAGGCGTAAATAGAATTTTGAGAGGGTAGACCACTATCTGAAATCAAAAGATGGCAAATGCCACTGAGCTGCTGCCCAACTCTTGCCATAGAGTCATAGAGTCTTGCAACGTGAACACAGGCCCTTTGGCCCAACATGCCCATGCCGACCAACATTCCCCATCTACACTGGTCCCACTTGCCTGCGTTTGGTCCATATCCCTCTAAACCTGTTCTGCCCATGTGCCTGTCTAAATGTTTGTTAAACATTGCGATAGGACCTGCCTTGACTACCTCCTTCGGCAGCTCATTCCATATACCTACCTCCCTTTGTGTAAAAAAAGATGCCCCTCAGGTTCTTATTAAATCTTTCCCCCCTCACTTTCCCCCCTGCGTCCTCTGGTTATTGTACACTGGATAAGAGTCTACTCTTGTCTTGGCAAAGAGAGATAGAATGGGCTAAAATGGGCTGCACCACTGACAGTTACATATTCAGCTGCCTGGGCCCCCTGCTCTGACATTTTTTAAGATTCATCAGAGCTTATCAGAGGCCTGTCATTTCCTTCCAAGTAGTAAAGGAAGCTGCATCAGAGAGGCTGGAAATATCTTCAAGGATTACTGCCACCATGGCAACTCCCTTTTCTCTCTTTTACCTTCTGGAATATGAGAAAGGAGTTTGAAAACTCTGAAGAACAGCTTCTTCCCCTGCTGTTAGATGCTGGAGTTTAGAAGGATGAAGGGGATGGGGGGGGGGGGTTCTCATTGAAACCTAATGGATAAGGAAAGGCCTAGATAGAGTGGAAATAGAAAGGATTTTCCAGCAATGGAATGACCTAGAACCGGAGGACACAAGATGAGAGTGAAAGGACGTACATATAGAACGTGGATGAGGAAGAATTTATTTAGCCTGAGAATGGTGAATCTGTGGAATTCATTGCTACAGATGGCTGTGGAGGCTGACATTGGGTATTTTTAAATCGAAGATTGATAGATTTTTGATTAGTAAGGGCATCAAGGGTTACAGGGAGAAAGCAGGAGAGTGGGGTTGAGAGGGAAATGTAGATCAGTCATGACTGAATGGCAGAGTAGACTCGATGGGCCGAATGGCCTAATTCTGCTTCTACGTATTACGTAGTCAGGCTCGAACCTGGGCCTCTTGCTCTGTTAGGCAACAACTGCACCACTGCACCACTTTGCCACCCTTTTGTGCTTCACAAGTGTATGAGTCTATTTATGAATTATATAGTTATCTGTGGACTGGATTCCTTGGGGAGCAGGGAAGGATTTGACTTGGAATGGATGCTGCAGAGAGTGACGGAAGTGTTGTTAGATCGTTCATCATCATAAATACCAAGCCCAAGGAACACCAACACATCCAGGAGCCGATCCCTCCGTTCAAGATGTATCAGTTTACTCACTAAATTGTTTTATTGAATGCAGCAGAGGTAGCAATCGATATGGGAGAGGTGATCCGGAGATGGGAAGTAAAATAAGATGCTAACGAGATGCACAAATTATTTCTCGGTGAAAGTTATTTCTCGACACTTGCGAATGCATTTGGGAAAATTAGAGTACTGGTCGGCGAGAATGGGTACATCTATGAAATAATTACTGGTGTTGATATGGCTCTGTCACAGATTATTTCCTTGGCAAACTTAATATACTTTATTGACACATATATGTTGCTGGAACTCATGTCCAGACCTCACTATTTTCACCCTTTAAAGCTGTTCCTGGCTGTTATTGTTGTCCCAGCCCTACCAACATCCTTTCCCAATCCTTCCCACAGCAAAAAAGATAGATGCTGGAGTAACTCAGCAGGAAAGGCAGCATTTTGGAGAGAAGGAATGGGTGACGTTTCGGGTTGAGACCCTTCTTCAGATCAACCTCAAACGTCACGCATTCCTTCCCTCCGGAGAAGCTGCCTGTTCGGCTGAGTTACTCCAGCATTTTATGTCAATCTTCGGTGTAAAACCAGCAGTTCCATGTCCTTGCTACACACTTCTCACAGCATCATTCTCACTTGGTTAGCACCGTCACCCGAAGACAGTGTGTTTGAGATCTGCTCCAGCACACAATAGCAGAACTGTACTTGGGAGTGCAGTACCCGGAGGTGCTGACTTTTAATAAGATGTCAAGCAGCAATTTAGTATAGTTTAGGTTGGCTTAGAGAGACAGTGCAGAAATAGGGCCTTCGGCCCACCAAGTCCAAGCCGACCAGTGATACCCACACGCGAGCACTATCCTACACATGCTAGGGCAATTTATATCAAGACAATTAGCCTACAAAACCTGTAGGTCTTTCGAGTGTGGGAGGAAACTAGAGCTCCCGGAGAAAACCCACGCAGTTCACAACGAGAACGTACAAACAGGATTGAACCCTCTTCTCTGGCGCTGTAAGGAGCAACTCCACTGCTGCTCCACCGTGCCGCCGAGAATTGGTGTAAAAGTTCATCGAAGAAGTGCTGCTATCCTATTGTGTAATCTCTCCACCACCACTTCAATTCTGCAACTCTAAACACTCCTCCTTTCTCATTTTTCCGGTTCTGTTGAAAGGTCAGTGTCCTGACTTTAACTGTTAACTGTTTTTTAGCATTAGCTGTTTTTAACATTAACTGTTTTTTCTCTCTTCACGGACGCTGCAGACATTTTCTCTTTCAACTTAACGGTACAAAGTTATTTTTTAATATATAATATTATAAATCATCAAACAATTACTAGAGTGGTAGAATGAAGCAGTACGGAAACAGGCTCTACAGCCCACCATGTCAATGCTGCCCATTGTACCTGTCTATACTAGACCACTTACCCACTTAAGTTGACAACATTCCACGTACTGCGGATTTGAGTACTTGTCGAAATGCGTCTTAAATGTTGTGAGCGGATCAGCCTCCACTGCTTCTCCAGGCAATGCTTTCCAGATCCTCTGCGTGAAAAAAAAATCACTCTCAGAACCCCTCCAAACGTTCAAGATCTCATCTTCAACAAACGCCCTCTGTTTTCAGACACATCCACCATGCTGAAAAATGATTTCTACTATCGACTTTATCTATCCCCCTCTGTTAGGTCATGGTCTGCCTGAAAACAAACCCAGCCAATTCAGTCTCTCCTTGCAGTGCAATCCAAGCAACATTTCCTCTTGTACAGAAGACCATTAAGTGAGGGTCAGGCATCCATTCACAGACCAAGAATAAAGCTGGCAATTCTGGACCCTATCTTACATTTTTAATGTCTTGGGGCTTGATTTGCCCTTTATGTCCATCTCTCTGATTAAACTCTGCCCTGATACTTCCCCTAGCATCTCAGGTCCAATACTGAAGATAGACACAAAAAGCTGGAGTAACTCAGCGGGACAGGCAGCATCTCTGGAGAGAAGGAATGGGTTTAATACTGTTTCCTCATGGTGACTCCGGATCACTGAGATTGAAGTCACTGTTGGCATTAATGTGGCTGCTGTGATCTTTGATCTGCACTGAGTTAACAGATTTGGCCTCAGGCACCAGAGTTAGTGAGGAGAGTTTAAACCAAGAGGACTCCTTGTGGTTGCTATCCACCCAAGCCAGCTGGTGAAGCATCCTTGCAAGCTTAGCTTTTAATAACCCTTCACAGGAATTGTCAAGGTTTACAGAGGTTGATTGTAACCAAGAATTCACATACAATGAGTCATTCACTCTTGATAGGTAGGGTTAAGACTCGAAAATGGGAATTAATTTAAGATATTTAATTCTTCCAAAAGTTTATTTTTTTACTTACAAGTGCCACCAATCCTCCCTCCTTCCCATCACTTATTTCCCTGAAAGTCTAAGATATCCCCACAATGTCCATTGGAAACTCTTTTCCCGGCTTTCAGTTTGCAGTGGTTTTACCTTCACCTGCTTTGAAAATCTCCACCTGTCCCAGGATCCTGTGTGCATCCATTCTTGCTGCCATATCTACCGCTTCAAGATCCCTCATGTCTGAGTTTAGTTGAGCTTAGTTTAGATATACAGCGCCAAAACAGGCCCTTCGGCCCACTGAATCCGTGCCAACCAGTGATCCCTGCACAATAACACTATCCTACACACACTAGGGACAATTTACAATTTTACCGAGCCGATTAACCTACAAACCTGTACAGCATTGGAGTGCGGGAGGAGACCGGAGATCCTGGAAAAAACCCCACGTGGGTTGCGGGGAGAACGTACAAACTTCATACAGACAGCACCGGGATGGAACCCGGGTGTCTGGTGCTGTAAACCATTTCTTGGTCTACCTGATAGACTCTGGGTCCATCAGTGCTAACATCTCATTGAAGTTGTGGTTTCTGTTCTTCCGTAGTGCTACACTGCACTGTTGGGTAAGATTTGATGCTGCCATCTCTAGTGGGACATTGACCCTAATGCTTTCATTGGACCAAGGACCACCCATCTTCTAAACGTCCCGATAGAGCCAAATTATCAGAGAGTCTCTGTAGCAATAACTTGCTTTTGTGCGTAAAAATTGTTAAACATCACGAAGAGCTCCAGCAACATCATGAAACATTGATATCAACTCAAGGAGAGAAACGTGAGGGAGAGGTTGATTGCACCCTAGAGGAAACAGGAGATAATTTTAGATGCTGGAGCTTTGGAAGCTGAGGATATGAAAGTATAAGATGTGTGGTAAAGGTTGGAGGAAATGCGAGCTCTTGAATAATCGCAATGCATACGGTGAATTTCCGTGAGAGCAAATCCTCTGAGGCGGAGAACAGGTAAACGTTAGATAGACATAAAATGCTGGAGAAACTCCGTGGGTCAGGCAACATGTCAAACTCTACCGTGGATTGTGGTCTTTTTATTTGTGTGGCTGTATGGTAACTCAAATTTCACTGCACCAATTGGTGCATGTGACAATAAATGTGAATTTGAACGTGAACATCTCCGGAGAAAAGGAATAGGTGATGTTTCGGGTCGGAACCCTTCTTCAGTCACCTATCCCTTTTCTCCAGAAATGCTGCCTGTCCCGTTGAGTTACTCCGGCATTTTGTGTCTCTCTTTGGTAAAAAAAATCAGCATCTGCAGTTCCTTCCTGCGCAGCAGATAAACTTTCTCCATTGTCCTTGATGAGGCATCTCTGCAACAGGAAAGTGCATGAAAAGGGAAGTAATTCTGACAGTGAAATGAGTTTCCCCAGTGGATAGCTCCTGCCACTGCTCAACTCTTCGTCCCCCCCAGGGGCAGCAGGCGTATGACTGGAAGCACATGAGGGAGCAGCCTGGCTCCGCTTTGATGGCTCCGCTTTAATTCTGCCTGTGGCCATCAGGAGTCATCGGCTCGTGGGGTCCACACTCTGGAGACGATCGGCAATCTGCCGCTTGCCAGCGCGAAGTTCGGAGACAGCTGCATGTGAGAAATGAAATCTTACTGCATGTGGTGAAGTGATTAAAAACACAGATACAAAGCCATGATACATTGCCAAAGTGGGATGGATGCACGCTACAATACCGCTCAGACCACATGAGGGCTGATATATTTATCCCAGTGGAGCCACACGTGATTGGAAAATGAAACGTCATCGAGTCCTCTGAGGTTGACATGACTATCCTGGAATAGTATAGGAGACAGGGTGTTTAATGGCCATCCGTGAGGGCAGATGGGACCTCAGTTTAACATCGCCTCCGACAGATAGTTCCTTGGAGTCTCCATCATTTTGTCAGCACGACATTGGAGTGTCGCCCTGGATCATATGCTGTACTCGTCTTAATTTTACAGATTGTAGTCCTCTACAATGATCAAGGAGAGACACGAGCATGTAAAGTATTTGTAGGTATAGGCTATTCAACTCCCGAGCCCGCTCCATCATTCAACATGTGTAGGAAGGAACTGCAGATGCTGGTTTAAACCAAAGATAGACACAAAATGAGTAACTCAGCGGGACAGGTAGCCTGGAGAGAAGGAATGAGTGACATTTCAGATCGAGACCCTTCTTCAGACTGATGTCAGCGGAGGGGGAGATACATAGATATGGAAGTGTAAGGTGTGAAAACAGGACGAATGGAATGGAGATAAGGACGTTACAGGAAGGTAACAACAAAACAAACAGAGATAAAATGTAGTCAGAGACAGTAAGATTAGTAGGAGATCGGGAAGGGGAGGGATGGAGAGAGAGGGAAAGCAAGGGTTACTTGAAGTTAGGGAAGTCAATGTTCATATCACTGGGGTGTAAGCTGCCCAAGCGAAATATGAGGTGCTGTTCCTCCAACTTGTTCCTCCAACTGACAGAAAGGTCCGTGTGAGAACGGGAGGGGGAGTTAAAGTGTTTAGCAACTGGGAAATCAGGTAGGTTAGTTAGACTGAGCGGAGGTGTTCAGTGAAACGATCGTCGAGTCTGCGCATGGTCTCGCCGATATATAGGAGTCCGCACCTATAACAGCGGATACAGTAGATGAGGTTGTAGGAGGTGGAAGTGAACCTCTGCCTCACCTGAAAAGACTGTTGGGGTCCTTGGATGGAGTCGCGGGAGAATGTATTGGGGCAGGTGTTTAATTTCCTGTGGTTGCAGGGGAAAGTACCTGTGGATGGGGTGTTTTGGGTGGGAAGGGACAATTTGACCAGGGATTTGCTTAGGGAACGGTCTCTGCGGAAAGCAGAAAGGAGTGGAGATGGGAAGATGTGGCGAGAGGTGGGATCCCGATAGAGGTGCCAAAAATGCTGGAGGATTATGTGCTGTATGCGACGGCTGATGAGGACTAGGGGGACTCTGTCCCTGTTGCGAATGGGGAGAGGGGAAGCAAGAGCAGAGCTGCGGAATATCGAGGAGACCCTAGTGAGTGCCTCATCTGTCGCAACAGGGACAGATAATTCTTAACACCATGCAAGGGTGCATTCATACCTCCCTGCTAGACTCCCTATGCATTCATGTCTATGCAGCCAAATTCTGCTCTAACTCCGTTTACAGGTCGGCAGATGATATCACCGCAATGGGCTGGATCTCAAGCAATGGCAAGACAGAGTATGGGAAGGAGATACAGAGTTTAATAGCAAGGTGTCAAGACAAAACCTCTCCCTGAATGTCAGAAAAATGAAAAGGCTGGTCATTGACTTCAGGAATCCAAGTGGAGTGGAGTCATACAGCGCAGAAACAGGTCCTTCAGCCCAGCAAGGCCAGCTGATCATCAAGTCCTTCACTAATCTCATTACCTTCTCTTCACATTCCCCACAGCTACCTCCACTTTCCGTCACACACCTACATGGTAGAGACAATATCTCATGGCCAATTAATCTACCAACCTCTACATCTCTGAGCATTCGTACGATACCCACGGGGAAATAGGGAGAACGTGCAGACTCCACACAGAAAGCAACGGAGGTCAGAATTGACCCTAGGTCTCAGGAGGCGGGAGGCGGTGGCTCGACTAGATTATGCCACTCTTCAAATGAACAGGCTAGCATGCATTTGCATATGTGTCGGAGCATCCAAGCATTCATTACAGTGACTAATGAACACCCATTGCAAAGAATAGTGTTGGTAAGACCCTGTAAGGTAGCAAGCAGCAAGAGGTAACATGCTGGGGCATGTTGGCCGGTGTGGGCAAGTTGGGCCGAAGGGCCTGTTTCCATGCTGTAACACTCTTGACACTCTAAGTGCGCTGCCTTCATCCGCCACTGCTGGCTCTCAGCGAGAAGACTTAGCAAGCAATTAACCCCAGCACTCGTCATGTGCTGAATACATCAGGAAACCACTGATGGAACAAATGTGCAAACAGCCCTGAGGTGATTTGGAGGAATCCAGAGGCAACAATGTTCAGTGCTGCAGTCTCCAGGCCACAGTCCTCTCAGCCAGTCTGTCTGCATGTCAGGCTTGAGTGAACAATGTGATGTTATCGCTGTCTCTTCGGTGAAGCAGAGCAAGCAAGGGCAAGATTTCCCCAGCCTCCGTCGCTATTCCTGGATCTGTCTACTTGACCTACTCATATGTGCAGATGCTGGTTTACACCAAAAACAGATACAAAATGCTGGAGTAACTCGGTAACCCAGGCAGCATGGTGGCGTAGTGGTAAAGGTACTGCCTTGCAGCGCCAGAGACCCGGGTTCAATCCTGACTACTGCCGTTTGTCTGTACGGAGTTTATATGTTCTCCCCGTGATCTGTATGGGTTTTCCCCGATATCTTCCCGCACTCCAAAGACCGCTAATTGGTTGGAGCAAATCCCCAATGCACGTGATGATAAACTAAACCAACTAACGTGGTCAAAAAGGCTTTTTGCACATTGGCCTTGCGCGAATCAGTCAGAGTATTGAGTATAGTGGAGAGGTCATGTTGCAGTTGTCTTAGACATTGGTGAGGTTGAGCGAACCAGAGGACATAGGTTGAAGGTGAGGGGGGAAAGATTTAATAGGGAGCTGAGAGGTAACGTTTTCACACAAAGGGTGGTAGCTGTTTGGAATAAACTGCCAGAGGAGACACTTGAGGCAGGAATAATAGCAACTTTTAAGAAACAATTAAACAGGCACGTAGATACAAGTTCAGAGGGATATGGGCTAAACACAGGCAGGTGTGAGTAGTGTAGCTGGGACATGTTGGCCGGTATGGGCAAGTTGGGCTGAAGGGCCTGTTTCCACACTGTATCACTCTATGACTCTAATTACCCGTTTATAGTGGATAAGCAGAATAATGGACACTATTTGTGTCCCCCCTCCCATAGTCCGTTATAATGGGGGCTATCCATAAACAATGATTCATATTATTGGCTTATAATAAACTGGGATGAGCAACATATGAGATATACAACATGGAACATAGATTTCACCTTTGTTCTACGGAATTAGTTGCCGAAGGCTTCGGTGACTGTGCCTTTAAAATATACCTTTGGCACTTGAAACTGACCTGGTCCGTATGTGATTCGTCAATTGATTGCTTCCACCAACTATATCCCCCAGTTTAGAGCTGATTTGTGGAGGATGAAACAGGGATGAGTCATCCACTATTTATTTGTTGCAATAACCCTCCGAATTTAAATAAACATTCCCTCACAATGTGCATGAGGTGTGATTGATTTAACGGTGAATGGGGGGAAAATTTCAGTCCGTGTTAATCTAAGGGGAATCTTGTGAAAGTTTCCCTTCTCCCCCCACCGTCAAATGTTGGACAGCCGTAGAATCTGATTCTCTAACTTGGAGCATTGATCCAAGATCAATTTAGCCTTGGTCAACGGAGCACGGAACATCACAAGGGAAACATCGAAAAGCAAAGAGATGAAAGGCAAATGCAACTGAAACAAGTATGACCTATTTCTACAGTACCATCACAATAACACAATCATCTCAATTCATTCTGCAGTTGTTAAGTACTAATGGCATGTACTTACCATTGTAATTTGGAAAGGAGCAACCAAATTGGAATAGCACCTCATAATCCGCTTGGATAGCTCACTACCTAACAGTATTAACATTGAATTCTCCAATTTTAAGTAAGTAATCTACTAACACTACCCTCCCCCCATCCCCCCAACCCACCCCTTCTTCCCTGTCCTTTGATTTCCTTTTCTCATACTTATTATCTTTTAACCTCTGACTTTTACCCAACTATCTGCCATTCAAAAAAATTCTCTCCCCTGTACCCACCTGTCACTTGCCAGACTTTGTGTGCAGGAATGAACTGCAGATGCTGGTTTACACCGAAGACAGAGACAAAATTCTGGAGCAACCCTGTGGGACAGGCAGCATCTCTGGAGAGAAGGAATGGTCGACGTTTCGGGTTGAGATCCTTCTTCAGACTGAGGGTCAGGGGAGTGGGAGACATCGAGATATGGAAGGGTAAGGCGTGAAAACGAGAGATCAAAGGGGACGAAGTGCAAGGGAAATGTAGAACGGATCGTTGTTAGCTGAGGGCAATGAGGTATACAATCAGTAAAATTTAATCAGGACAGTAAAACCCGTCCGAGAACCAGGATAGGGGAGGGGTGGAGAGAGAGGGAAAGCAAGGGTCACCTAAAGTGAGAGAAGTCAATATTCATATCTCTGGGTTGTAGGCTGCCCAAGCTGCCAAGAATTTGTCCTGCATCCACCTCTTTTCCCGTTTCCTTCCCTCCCCCACTACAATCAATTTGACTCACCCAAAACGTTGCTAACTCATGTTCTGCAGAGATGCTGCCTGTCCCGCTGAGTTACTCCAGCACTTTGTTCCTTTGTTGGTAAACCAACAGTTCATTGTGTCTCCAATTTAGTCCCAAGGTTGCACAAACAGCCTTAAAACTATCTGGTATTTCTGCTACACAAGCGTCTGCCTGGTTTCCATGCTTTAACCTCTCAGGTGAATCCGCAGCTATCTGACTCATGAGCAAAAGGCCTCACATCCAGAAACTATGGACTAGTTTCACTGAATGATTGAAATGCATCAAATATTAAAAATTTAAGGTCGGTTATTGCTTCAAAGTACGGCAAGTAAATAGGATTATAAAGTGTAGTTAAAAGTGTCAGAAAATACTGGAGTTATCAATAAGGTAGGCTGCTCTGGAAAGTTAGACTGTGTGGGATCCAGGGAGATATAGAATTGGATTTGTGGAAGGAAGCAGAGGGTGGTGATGGAAGTTGCTTTTTGGTCTGGAGGCCTGTGACGAGTTGTATGCCTTGGGTTCTGGTGCTGGGCCCATTGCTGTTTGAGGCTTATATCAACGATTTGGAGGCAAATGTAGAAAAGCATAATTAGTAAGTTTGCAGATGACACTAAAGTGCATGATATTGTGATTAGCGAAGATGGTTATCGGAAATTACAACAGGACCTTGAACAGGTGGGCAAGTGGGCTGAGGAATGGTTAATGGAGCTTAATGCAGAGTGTTAAGGTGTTGTGTTGCAGGAAATCAAACCAGGGCAGGACCTTCACAGTGAATGGCAAGGCCCTGGGTCATGTTGTGGAGCAGAGGAATCTAGGAGTGCAGGTACATAGTTCTTTGCAAGTGGTATCACCGATAGCTAGGGTAGTCAAGAAGGCTTTTGGTACTTTGGCCTTCACCAGTAAGGGTATTGAGTATAGAAGTTGGGATATTATGTTACAGTTGTACAAGATGTTGGCGAGGCTGCACTTGGAGTATAGTGTTCAGTTTTGGTCATCCTGCGACAGGAAGGGTGGTGTTAAGCTGGAAAGAATGCAGAGAAGATATATGAGGATGTTGCCAGGACTTGAGGGCCTGAGCTATAGGGAGAGGTCAGGCAGATGAGGAGTCCTTGGAGCGTAGGAAGATGAGGGATGATCTAGCAGAGCTGTATAAGATCATGAGCGGAATAGATAGGATAAATGCACAGTCTTTTACCTACAGTAGGGAAAACAAGAACCAGGGGACATAGGTTTAAGGTAAAAGGGGAAAGATTTAACAAGAACCTGAGGGCAACTTTTTCCCACAGAGGATGGTGTGTATATGGAATGAGCTGCCAGAGGAGGAGGTTGAGGCAGGTACAATAACATTTAAATACATTTAGATAGGATAGGACATACTTTGAGGGATGTGGACCAAATACGGTCTGGTGGGACTAGGGTAGATGGGGTATCTTTGATAGCATTGGCAAGTTGGGCTGAAGGGCCTATTTCTGTGCTGTGTGACTCTATGACTCTAGGGCTAAAGAGCTACAGAATGGAACGAGGTCCATCAATCTAGCAGATTTGTTTTGACCATCATCTACCCATTTACACTAATTCTGTAATAAGCTCAGTTGTTCAGTCATATTGTCACCAACTCCACCATGTCCTGCCATCCAAACATGGGAGGGAATTACAGTGGCCAATTATCCTAACGAGTGACAAAACGTTTGGTCATGGGAGGAAACTGGAGCATCTGGAGGGAACCCACGCAGTCCCAGGGAGAACTTGCAAACCCTACTCAGGCAGCACCTGAGCACTGGGTTGAACCTGGTTCTGGCACTGTGAGGCAGTGGCTCTGCACTGCACTGTACACTGAATTTCCTGAACACTGCCGGAGAAGTGCTCAGTTGAGCAACAGGAGAATAATCCTTTGAGTTCTTTTAATTTGTGGATGGTGCAAAGGAATCAGGGAGTTAGGTAGTGTGCTATCCAACCTCTGACCTGTTCTTGAACTTTAGAGATAGAGTGATGAAACAGGCCCTTCGGGCAGCTGAATTTGCGCCGACCAACAACACTAGCACTGTCCTTGCACAATAGGGATAATTTACAATTTTACCAAAACTAATTAACCCACAAACCAGTATGTCTTTGCAATGTGGGAGGAAACCAGAGCACCCGGAGAAAGCCCACGCGGTCATCGGGAGCACATACAAACTCTGTACAGACAGCAGTCATAGTCAGGATCTAACCCGGGTCTCTGGAGCTGTGAGGCAGCAACTCTACCGCTGCATCACTGTGTTGCCCTGTTATAACAGTGACAATAGCAGACCAAGTTCCCTCCGGGGATACATAAAGTTCTATCGTAGCGTATCGTATCGTTATGGGGAGAACGCAAGAGAATGGGGTTGAAAGGGAAAGATAGATCTGCCATGATTGAATGGCGTAGTAGGCTTGATGGGCCGAATGGCCTAATTCAGCTCCTAGAACCTATGAAATTAGGAGCAGGGGGGGGTTACACAAAAAGCTGGAGAAACTCAGCGGGTGCAACAGCATCTAGGGAGCGAAGGAGATAGGCGACGTTTCGGGTCGAGACCCTTTCTCGACCCGAAACGTCGCCTATCTCCTTCGCTCCTTAGATGCTGCTGCAGCCGCTGAGTTTCTCCAGCTTTTTGTGTAACCCTCGATTCTCCAGCATCTGCAGTTCCTTCTTTAACACAGAAATTATGAGCAGGATGGGCTTTGATGAACCGAGGGATGGGTTTTGATGAACCAAATTATCTTTCATCATCTCCAAAATGTGGTACATGTCTTGACATGCAGTTGCTGTGAACACACAGAGAACAGTATAAAACAGTCTTGTCTAGGATGTTAAAAGTTCCTTTTAACTCCCCACAAACGCGCAGCTTTGATCCATGCTGGGGCAATGATGGATGCACCTCTCGTTCATAACGTATTCAGGACATGTCATTCTGAAACGAGGTTGTGAAAAAAAAGAGATAAATGAAACTTGTTGCATCGACTGAGGTTGCTGTCATGAATAATTAATCCCCCGTGATCTCTGTAACAGATGCAGTGAGTTCTGAAGAGCTGCATGGATTTTAAGACTTTTCTTATTGCCCATCTTAAAAAGGTCCAAGATGTGCTTCATTTTATTTAATGGAAAAAGCTGCCGCTTTTGTGTGTGTAGTGTTTAGAAAGCATGTTGTTAGTAGCATTTTATCACAGAGTTTGGAGCGCTGAAGTGATGATGTGTGTCCACAGCAGGCCCAAACAAGCAAGCCTGAATACTAGGCCTCATTTTAGTGGACCATCCTCAGCCCCCAACGCAAGATTCAATTGAGGAGCTCGACCAGAAACATGACCTATTCATGTTCTCCAAAGATGTTGTTACTCCAGCACTTAGAAACATAGTAACATAGAAACATAGAAAATAGGTGCAGGAGTAGGCCATTTAGGCCTTGGAGCCAGCACCGCCATTCAATATGATCCTGAGTCAGTACCCCGTTCCTGTTTTCTCCCCATATACCTTGATTCTGTTAGCCCCAAGAGCTATATCTAATTCTCTCTTGAAAACATTCAGTTTGGATGGCCAATCAATTGGCCTCCACCGCATTATGTGGCAGAAATCTCCACAGATTCACAACTCTCTGGATGAAAAAGTTTTTCCTCATCTCAGTCCTAAATGGCCTACACTTTTTCTCTCCTTCCTGCTTTTCCAAGAGAGGTTTGGATAGCTTCCCTCCCGAGCAACTGTTCGCAGGTTAGTCCACAGAGATGTGAGAGGTGGTGCTGTGGGGCAAATACTGATTGATCGATGGATGGACGGATACAGCAAGGAAACAGGCCCTTCGGCCCACCGAGTCCATGCTGCCATTCGATCACCCGTTCACATTAGTTCAAAATTATCCCAGTTTCGCATCCACCCTCTACACATTAGGGGCATTATACAGACCCACAGGTCCAGCTTCCGGGCATTCAAGAGTTCCAAGAATGCAGAAAATCTGCTAGCCCAGTACCACTAAAACCACCAAGGGTGCTGGCTTATCGGAGTTTTCCTGCGCTATTAGGGCCTGTTTCCACGCTGTCTGACTCTATGACTCTACTCTGCAGATTAAATCGTTTCAATGACCTCTATAAATTGCCTCTAATATAGCTGGGGCGAGTTGATGGGAATGTAGGGAGAAGGTGCTGTACATTAACTAAGCAGTTTATCCGCAATTTCGTTTCCTTATGATATGGAGACAGAACTGTACTCATGCTACAATCTGGAGATATGAAACCCTCCCCTGCTGTCCTTGCTGATATTCATTCTGCAGTCAACATGACTGAGAAGCAGGTTGTCTCATTATTGCCTCTCTGCTGATGTGGGATCTGCAAATTGATGCTACATTTCCCTACATTACGATATTGACCTCACTTCAAAACCACTTAGCAATCTGCGCAATGTTTTGGGACGTCCTGTGGTTCAGTGACAGAGCCGTTCTCACCGGCTGTGCGATAGTGAGAGGTGCTGTGGGAACAAGTGACCTTTTGAAGTGAAGCATTAAAGATCTGTTTCCACTTTGCCTCCATCTGTTTCTCTGTCTCCTGTGCCGTCCTTAAAACTGCTGTTACCTTTGTTGTTTCTCTTTGAAAACTCGCTAAAACGGAAGCCACGTTGCCTTCCCAAAGGTCACCCTTGCTCAGACAGCTTCTTGGTTCACCCCGGGAACTGAATGAGTAGCAAGGCCACTGGGCTCTGGGTTATGGTGTGAAAGAGGGACTAGCTTAAGTGAGAATTTCGACAATAATCTTTGGAAGACCCTGCTTGTGGGTGGTGAGCCAAGCAAGTCTTAAGCTGTGAGGTGATGATCTGTAGTCAAACTATATGCAATTACCTCTGTCTATTTCAAACCTAGAAAATGTTGTGTACGTTTTAGGTTTAGATTATTGTAAAGATACTGAGGTACAGTGACAAGTTGTGTTTTGCATGCTCTCCAAATAGATTAGATAATACTATATCTGATATGGAGATGTCAGGTACATACACATGTATATACATAGATACAATCAAGTCAAACTCAAGTACCAGACTATCTACCTTATCTCTGAGAGCCATAAATAGGGTAGACAGTCAGAGCCTTTTTCCCTGGGTGGAAAGGTCCAACACTAGAGGACAAAGCAAAAGGTGAGTAGAGCAAAGTTTAATGGAGATGTGCAAGGCAAATTTTTAATGCATAGGGATGAGGGCTTGGAATGGGGTGGTGGCGGAGGCAGATATAATAGTGGCATTTAAGAGGCTTTTAGATAGGCACATGGGCATTTAGTTTAGTTTAGAGACACAGCGCAGAAACAGGCCCTTCGGCCCACTGAGTCGGCGCCGACTAGCGATCCCCACACATTAACACTATCCTACACACACGAGGGACAATTTGACACATACACCAAGCCAATGAACCTACATATCTAAACATCTTTGGAGTGTCTGACATGAAGCTTGGAAGTGTAGGGAATAGAAGGATATGGATCATGTGCAGGCAGATGAGATCAGGTTAATTTAGCATCATGTTTGGCACAAACATTGTGGTTCAATGGGCCTGTTCCTGAGCTGCACTGTTCTATATTCTATGGGCAACAGAGAAAGCAAAGGGGAAGATACAGAGTGCAGAACATGGTTCTCAGCATCATAACCCAGCAGTTTCAATGCCTGCAAAGGGATTGAGGTGAATCAGACAGTACCCTAACTTATGGAAGGACCATTCCGAAGTCTGATAACAGAGAGGAAGGCGCTGTTCCTGAATCTGCCCAATGGGAGTAGGGAGAAGAAGGAAAAATTGGAGTAGTTGAAGGATTTTTAAGACCAAAGCAATTGTCAAAATTTAAAAAAGCAGTTAAGCTGGACTTTGGGAGAATTGTTTCAGCTTTTAAGTATTTAAAATTTTAAGGAAAATATAAAGCACAGCAACTTATTTTAGGCAGCAAATAACCTAAAGAAAAGTCTGAAAATACAAATATTTACCTTAATCCCCATGAGTTGTTCTCTACTGAAGTCATTGGGGGGCATAGCACAGATAGAGGCCCCTTGGCCCATTGATTCCATGCTTCATCTTCTCCTTGGGTATGGCGTGCACAGCCTAAAGTTGTAGGTCAACTTGTTCTATTTGATCTTGTTTGTGCACGTCGGGTTGATTGCATTAGTCGAAACAGGGTGGACCACATGAAGGTTGCAATCTCCTACCCCTGAGTCCACGCTGACAATCCACCATCCATTTAAAGTAACCATTCATTGACCCAAATTGCTGGAGTAACTCAACGGGACAAGATCTCCAGAGATGCTGCCTGTCCCGCTGAGTTACTCCAGCATTCTATGTCGATCTTCGATTTAAACCAACATCGGCAGTTCTTTCCTGCACATAAAGCACATAAACTCCCTACTATGGGAGTAAATTTCCTGGTGCAAATGGATACACCATATCTCCCATTGTGTTCCTTCACCGAATTCCATGAGGAATCTCCTGCTGGTACTCACTTGGAAACATCCTGGCGAATAGCTTCAGCAAGTCCAGGACTGCTGTGTCAGCACAGGTGTGAACAGAAATCCCAAGTTTGGTGAAGCTCACAGGTGGGAATTACCTGCAAATCCTCTCAGCGTTGTTGACACTTACTGCAAAATCGGACACGGAAGGTTTAGTGACTAGGTGCTATTACAGAAATGATTCTTGAATTCATGCTAAATAGTTTAATAGTACTTTATTGTTACATGTACCTAGGTACAGTGAAATTGCTTTTTGCTAAGTCCCAAAAGTCTTACTAGACACAGGCACAATCATACTTAAGTACAAGAGTGTGAGCGTAGCAGTTTAGTTTAGTTAAGCTTATTATTATTGTCACGTATTTCCAGGTACGGTGAAAAACCTTTGTTTGCATGCTATCCAGTCAAGAAATAAGACTATACATGAATGTAATCAAGCCATCCATAGTGCAAAGATAAAGGGCACAAAATTTAGTGCAAAGATATAATATTGAAATATGATAACGTGCGACTAAAGTTCAAAGGTCTCCAATGAGGTAGATGGGATACAGCTAGCTGATGAAAGGACGGGCCAGCTGTCTGATAATAGCTAGGAAGAATCTGGAGGTATGTGTTTTCAAACTTCTATATCATCTTCCTAATGGGAGAGGGGAGAAGAGGGAGTAACGAAGTGAGACAGGCCCTAGATTATGCTGATCGTCTTGCCAAACGGAATGATGTCGATGGAATCGATGGAAGGGAGGCTGGTTTGCGTGATGGTCTGGGCTACGTGCACAACTGTTTGCAAATTTTTACGGTCTTGGATGGAATTGTTCTGAAACCATGTTGGGATGCATCCCGAAAAAATGTTTTCTACGGCATATGTGTAGAAGCTGGTGAGATTTGTTGGAGATGTGCTGAATTTCTTAAGCCTTCTAAGGATGTAGAGACATTGGATGCGCTCTCTTGGTCATAGCTTTGATGTGGCTTGTCCAGGAATAATTGCTCGTGATGGCCATTCCTAGGATCTTGAGTCTTTCCTTCATCTCCACTTTGGCGCTGTCAATGCAAAGTAAGTAAAGTAAAGTACATTTTATTTATATAGCACGTTTAAATTAACTCGCGTTGAAACCAAAGTGCTTTACATAAAAGAAATAATAAAGTTTCCGTACATCCACAGATAAATTAAAAATAAGAAAAATGACACAACACATTATAGAATTCAACATGAACTTGCCCCCACAACAGAATCAAAATTTTCCACTGTGGGGAAAGGCATCAAAAAGTTAAGTCCTCTTCCTCTGTGAATCACCCGAGGCCGGGGCCTATTTGTGGCCTCTGCAGCCAGTCCGATGTTTTCAGGCCATCGTTGCCGGAAAGCAGGAACTCCGGTGTTGGGTGAACACTCCTCGGCGGCTTGGAAATGTCTGGAGCGGCCGCTTCCTCCCGGGAGACCGCGGCACCCGAAGTCCTAATAAAAAAAGGGTGAAAGGGCGAAATGTAGACTGGGGTCCGTGCACTGCTTTAATTCCTGAAGTCATTGACTATCTCCTTTGTCTTGCTGACATTGCGGGAGAGGTTGTTGCCTTGGTACTAAGTTACTAGATTCTCAACCTCCTTTCTGTACTTCTTGTCGTTATTCGATATCCGGACCACTCCAGTGGTGTCATCTATAAACATTAGATTGAGTTGGATTGGTATTTGGCTGCACAGTCGTGAGTGTAAAAAAATGACCGGACTTTGTACTATGAATAATGGCGCCAAAACATTGCGGCTCCCGCATGTGTAATAAATGTAATGAGAATGTCACTGTGCACTTGCATCTGTGACAAAAAGCCCCATTGAAATGTTGAACTGGCATCCGTTTCAGCAGAACAACTCTGAACACAGAGGCAGTGCTCAAGAGGCGCCATGTTTCCAGTGCCATCTTGTATCCTTCAAGGTTCAAAGTTGGTGAAATGTAGAGTCTTAACTTGCCCAGAAAGGCCCGTTGTCCTGGTGGTGGCACTGGGTTGGACTTGCAGGGGTTGGCCTGGCCTGGCCTGGCGCATCTGTTGATGTCCTCCACCGTTAATCTGCCGCTCCGTGCCGCTGCAGGCTGCGTCTGATCCATGCCCTCGGCCTCATGGGGCAGCACCTGATCCGATCGATCTCCGATCTTGAACATCCCACACCTTAAAGATGCTGCTGACCTGCTGATATTTTTTTATTCTTTATTTCAGGTTCCCTGCAGTGCTATTTTATTTGCTTTGCAAACCGGCTACAAATTTTCCTGGTCACAGTGACCGAACTTCCATTAAAGCATTCATTCTGGCCCGTGCGCAGCTCCTTTGAGTACTTTGGAGCAAAGAGGATTAACAAACTCATCAGGACGGCTGGCTCCATCCTGGGGGCAGAGTTGGAGTTGGATTCATGGGAGGTGGTCTTGGAGAGGCAGATGCTCCTCAAACTGCGGAGCATCTTAGACAATACAGCTCACCCCCTCCATGACACATTGGTCAACCCGTGGAGCACCTTCAGCAACAGACTGGTTCCACCAAGATGCAGCACACTCCCCCCCCCCCCCCCCCCCCCCAAATATATGTACATCCCCAATCCTTTCCACTCGTCACTTTAATTTCATGTTTCATGTATCTGGTATTTTATGACTGTTGGCTGATCAATTTCTCTCCTGGGATAAATAAGGTTTTATCATATCGTCTCATATCGTATCGTAAGAGAAGAGGTGAGAGTGATGCGTAGAGCAACCTTCAGCTTTGTAGTTCGTAATGGCTGAGGAGAAAGCTGAGTGTTTTCATTGATTGCCCAGGGCTTTATGACCTTGTCTCCCCTGTGTCGCCGGTGAATGGAGTGGAAGCTGCAAGAGCATATGGACACCACTTGGAATATTTCCAGGCCTGCACTCTGGCTCTGATCGATATTAGGATCGGCAGGAGACTCGCAATAAATGTGATTGTTCTCGAGCAGAGCGCGGCACAAGTCGACTGCAATGCATCGCTTCCCATATCTTCATCACTCATGGCCTGACGATAGTCTAAGGCATGATCAGTGAAGTTTGCCCGAGGCATTCCTTGAGCGGGGTACGAACGCTGGGATATTCCTGAGTTTCGCAGCGCACTGCCACGGTTCTGCCAGCAACAGTGCTGGAGTTTTGCCAGGGAAAAGTTGAAAGTGTTGTTGGAAATAAAGGCTCCAACCTTTACAATCTGCTTCTCGTCATTCAGCAGGGTTGAAGAACAGTGGGTGGGCAGATCTCTCAGCCAAAAGCCACCTCTGTTGAAGACGTGCGTTTGTAAGCTTCACGGGGTGTGGGAATATGGAGATTTATACCGGCCTTTAATGCTTGGATCACATCGGCTGGACAGAGCAGAGGTCACAGGCTTGTGGCACGTCAAGTAGAGCCACTGCCTCACAGCTCCAGTAACCTAGTGTTTAGTCTTGTCTTCAAGAGTTGTCTGGGTGGAGTTTGCACGTTCTCTATTTGACTGTGCTGTTCACTCCCACACTCCAAAGACATGTTGGTTAAATGAACAAAAAACTAAGAGGACATAGGTCATAAGGTCACAAGGGATAGGAGTATAATTAGGCTATTTGGCCTATAAAGTCTACTCTGCCACTTAATCATGGCTGATCTAGCTCTCCGTCCTAACTCCATTCTCCTGCCTTCTCCCATAACCTCTGATACCTGTATGAATCAAGAATCTATTTATCTCTGCCTTAAAATATCCACTGACATGGCCTCCAGAGCCTTCTGTGGCAAAGAATTCCACAGATTCGCCACCCTCTGACTAAATAAATTTCTCCTTATCTCCTTCCTAAAAGAAAGTCCTTTCATTCTGAGGCTATGACCTCTAGTCCTAGACTCTCCCATTAGTGGAAGATCCACATCCACTCTATCCAAGCCTTTCACTACTCTGCATGTTTCAATGAGACCCCCCTCTCATTCTTCTAAACTCCAGTGAGTACAGGCCCAGTGCCGACAAACGTTCATCATAGGATAACCTACTCATTCCTGGGATCATTCTTGTAAACCTCCTCTGGACCCGCTCCAGAGCCAGCGCATCCTTCCTCAGATATGGTGCCCAAAATTTCACACAAAGGGTGGTGGGTGTATGGAGCGAGCTGCCGAAATGAAGTAGTTGAGGCAGATACTATTGCAATGTTTACGAAACATTTAAACATTTAGACCGGGACATGGATAGGACAGGTTTAGAGGGATTTGGGCCAAATGCAGGCCGGTGGGACTAGTGGAGATGGGTCATGTTGGTTGGTGTGGGCAGGTTGGGCCTGTTTCCACACTGTATGACTCTATGGCTCTCAGCTGCAGATTAAATAGATTTATTGCCCACTATAAATGGCCTTTAATATAGCTGAGTGGTATAAACTGGTATAAACTAATTGATGGGAATGAAGGGAGAATATAATTAGATTAATGTAAATTAATGTAACTGCAAGCATAGACTTGTTGGATTGAAAGGTTGATTGAAAGATACAGCATGGAAGCAGACCCTTCGGCCCACCATCCCAGCTGACCATTTATCACCCATTGAATGTTATCCCACTTTACCATTCATGTTCTCAACGAGGCGGCACTTTGGCACAACAGTAGAGTTGCTGCTTTACAGCGCCAGAGACTATGGGTGCTGTCTGTATGGAGTTTATACTTTCTCACTGTGACCATGTGGGTTTTCTCCGGGTGCTCCAGTTTCCTCCCACACTTCAAAGATATCCAGGTTTGTAGGTTAATTGGCTTTGCTAAAATTGTAAGTTGTCCCCAGTGTTTAGATAGTGTTAGTGTACGACGTGATTGCTAGTCGGTGCGGTCTTGGTTGGCCTAAGGGGCTGTTTCTCATCTGTATCTATAAAATCTAAAGTCTCTACACGTTAGGGGAATTTGCAGAGGCCAATTAATCTACACACCCTCATGTCTTTGGGATGTGGGTGGAAACTGGAGCACCCTGAGGTAAACAATGGATGGAGATTGTGCAAACTCTACGTGGGCTACACCCAGAGTCAGCATCGAACCCGTGTCTCTGGCGCTGTGAACAACAGTTCAACCAAAGCTCCAAATTATCAATTTCCATGCTGTATGAGTGAAGGGAACATCCAAATTTCAACAAGCCAAAGGGAATACTGAATGATAGTTGCTATTACCTGTCATTTGCAGGTTGAAGTGAGCACTGTGCTACATCTTCAAAGAATTCTGTTCTGAGAAAGACAGATGCTGGTGAACTAATGTTTCTTCACAGGCCATAAACTTCCAGTGGCCTGCTTCAAGGAGAGAATTGCAAGCTGACTGGTTGCAAAAAGGTCTTCATTACTGCTCACACGTTAGATCAGAGGTGCTGCAGCTCACAGGCTGGGCACAGAACTTCTCAGGACTGAGAGTGGAGAGGGAAGGCAGCCTCTTGAGAGAAGTGAGAAGGAGGGGTGAGACGAGACTGCTGGGTGATTGAAGGAACATGGGGGGAGTGGGGATGGAGGATGCAGTGTATATAATGGCTCGAACCTTTAAGAACTGAGTACCAGGTGGTGTGATTTGAGTCTAGTCTAGCTTTAGTCTAGTTTACCGATACAGCATGGCAACAGGCCCATTCAGCCCACCAAGTCCGCGCCGACCAGCGATCCCCGCACATTAACTAGCAATGTTACAAAATTTTGAGATTAAAAAAATCAAGTCTGCAATTTATCCCATCAGATAAAGCATAAAAATAAGTTTAATTTGACACCTAATTCAATTTCATATCTTCAGTATTAAAAAGGTCATGACCATTTTCATACTCGGAAATTAGCATCTTGTTCCCTATTGCTTTTCCATTGACTTAACAAAAAAGCTGTGATCGAGGACAGTCAAAAGTCCATAATTTTCTTAAAAATTAAGAGAACTGAAATAAAATTTCAGTTATTATAGATTGAAGCATTCTGAAACAAATATGACACAATCTTACTTGGAAGACCTGAAATTAAAGCATATAATTAGTTAGTTACCCAATTGTAGCTAATTACAAAATTCAATTACTAGATCTAAACATCTATCCATTTCTTAAGAAAATATTAACATTTTTAAATAGCCTAAGTGTCCAAATAACATTCACACAAGAATTCACAATATAACATGATTTTTAAATCTCATTGTCAGTCATTTATAGGCAAAATTGAAGGAATTTTGTGTTTAATTCCTGTAAATGAATGGCATTTAAATCATCTTGCGAGTGGGATTTTGTGGAACGCGATCGTTTGGAATGTTGCGGTTGCGGTGAATTTAAACCCCATATCGGCAGGAAAAATACTGCCGGTTTGTATGTGGCCTAAATCACCTTTTCGCAACGTAAAATGTGGATTAAGGTCATCTTAAGAAGCACATTTATATGTAAAATAAACGGCTTTCCTTTAGCTGTCCCGGACGTGAAATCCGTCCCGGTTATCGGCGTTGATGACTTTAGAAGCTGCTTTTAATTTTACTCCAGCGCTGAAATTGTCCAGCGATTAAAAAAAAATTCACAGAACGGCCATCGGAAAACAAATCTATGGCATTTGCTAGCTCCCCGCGAAAATATATCCAGGACAGGCGGTAGAAAACCACATTTTAACCCCGCCCCCCCCCCCCCCAAAAGGCGCCAAAGTCACGCACACGGCCAGTGGCAGAACTGCAGTGCCGCTGAAGGTAAGTTTTGTAACATGCCTACATTAACACTATCCTACGCAGACTAAGGACAATTCTACATTTGTACCAAGCTAATTAACCTACATACCTGTACGTCTTTGGAGTGTGGGAGGAAACCGAAGATATCGGAGAAAACCCAAGCATGTCACGTGGAGAACGTAGAAACTCCGTACAGACAAGCACCCGTAGTCGGGATCGAACCCGGGTCTCAGGCGCTGTGAGGCAGCAACTCTACCGCTGCACCACTGTACCGCCCATCATGTTGTGTCATGTGATATATCTTCCTATCTTATCGGTCTCGTGAATATGTGCATGAGTGATGCGCAGTGTATTTGTGTAAAATAAAGACACACAATGGCAACTGCTTGTCTGAAAACCTGTGTTTGTTTCTGCCTAATTGCCACGGCCGACCTTAATATCTTACAGAGGAAGAGGAGGAGTTTGGAGACGGAGGCAGGTGGGTGATTGGTGGAAACAAATAAGGGAAAAATAAATTAGGAAATGGACCCAGAAATGGGGAGGAGAGGGAGGAGAGGGAGGAGAGGGAGACGGCAGAGACAGAGGCTGGAAGGTGATGTCCATGTTCAGGAACAGCTTCTTCCCTATAACCTCAAATCAAAGTCAAAGTCAAAAGAGTTTATTGTCACGTGTCCCTGACAGGACAATGAAAATCTTTCTTTGCATAGCACAACAGAACATAGTAGGCATTGACTACAATTACATACGTAAATACACACATGAATTAAGAAATTAATAAAGTGCAAATAACAGATGGAGGGATATTAATGTTCAGAGTTCCGAGCCAAGTTTAATAGCCTGATGGCTGTGGGGAAGTAGCTATTCCTAAACCGGGTTTTTGCAGACTTCAGGCTCCTGTACCTTCTACCCGAAGGTAGCAGGGAGATGAGTGTGTGGCCTGGGTGGTGTGGGTTCTTTATGATGCTGCCAGCCTTTTTGAGGCAGCGACTGCGATAAATCCCCTCGATGGAAGGAAGGTCAGAGCCGATGATAGACTGAGCAGTGTTTACTACTTTTTGTTCTAATAAGTTCTGAACTACATAGACTATTATTGTTATTATTGCACTATTATCGTTTCTGTGTTTTTCATGTGTACTTATGCATGTGCGTGTATATGCACACGTTGAACTTTTTTTTCTCATTTATTATATTGTTTTATAGTGTGCTATGTTTACATATCCTGTTGAGCTGCTGCAAGTAAGAATTTCATTGTTCTATCTGGGACATATGACAATAAATCACTCTTGACTCTTGGGGGGGGGGGGAGTAGAACAATGGACAATGGGGATCTGGCATGGGGATAGCACCAGGAGGGAGGGGGGGAGAACAAATGGGGAACAACTGGTGCGGTGGGGGTGGGGGGGGCTAGAGGGCGGGGGGGAATCTGTAACTTTGTAAGCGGCCTATGAGCGACTATTTGCACACCTTGGCAATTTCACTGTGACTTGTTACATGTGACAATAAAGTTTTCTATTCTATTCTATTGACTAGAAACATAGAGATGTAGAAAATAGGTGCGGGAGTAGGCCATTCGGCCCTTCGAGCCAGCACCGTCATTCAATATGATTATAGCAGATCATCCAAAATCAGTACCCCATTCCTGATTTTTTTCTCATATCCCTTGATTCCTTTAGCCACAGGAGCTAAATTTAACTATGAGAAAGTACTATGTTTATATATCTGTTCCATTGCTGCGAGTAAGAATTTTATTGTTCCATTCTGGGGCACGTGACAATAAAGCACTCTTGACGCTTGACTCTTGAAGTATTCAGACGTGCACTTAAACCACCGAGGCACAGAAGGATTGGGACCAAAGGTTGGTAATTGAACAAGTGTTTGATTTCTAGTCTGGGCATAGTGGGGTGCTTCTGCGCTGGATTATTCCGTACATCCAGCACACTATAAGCCCCGTTGAATAGTTACAAAAATATGAGTATAGAAGTTGGGAGGTCATGTTGCAGTTATACAAGACGTTGGTGAGGCAGTATTTAGAGTATTGTGTTCAGTTCTGGGCACCATGTTACATGAAAGATGTCACATTGGAAAGCCTACAGAGAAGATTTACGAGGATGTTGCCAGGACTCAAGGGTCTGAGCTATAGGGAGAGGTTGAGCAGGCTGGGATTCTATTCTCTGTAGCACAGGATGATGAGGGATGATCTTATATAGGCATTTAAAATCATGAGAGGAATAAATTGGGTAGACGCACAGAGTCTCTTGCCAAGACTATGGGAAGCGAGAATCAGAGGACATAGGTTTAAGGTGAATGGGGAAAGATTTAATAGGAATCTGAGAGGTAACTTTTTCACATAAAAGGGTGGTGGGTGTATGGAACGAGTTGTCAGAGGAGGTAGTTGACACAAGGACTATCGCGACGTTTAAGAAACAATTAGGTACATGGATAGGACAGGTATGGAGAGTTATGGGCCAAACGCAGGCAGGTGGGACATGTTGGTTGGTGTGGGCAAGTTAGGCCGAAGGGCCTGTTTCCATGCTGTATGACTCTAATGACTCTATGTACAGTAGGTAATTTGCTCGGAAGCATTCAGCAAACACTTGTCCTGTCATTAGTGACTACAATTGAGAATTCAACAGCTATAACATATTTTGGTCTTGAGAAGTTTGATAGAAAACAAACTCACTCATTTTAGTCCCTCTAATGTCTAAGTCAAGCTGACTCTCGCACTTGAACTGGCAATTGAGATGGTCCAGCCAACATAACGTTTTCAGGTAGAAATAATTAGATAGAAACATTCATAATGTATGCTTAACCAGCAAGTCAGTAATGGACTTTGCTTGTACTGCCATGCCAAATTATGTAGAAATACGCAAAGTGACAGACCTATCGTCAAGTTTAATTCTTCCATCATTCAATCTCCCCTGAACTCACAGGGACTGAGCACATGGATTGTCATAACCGATAAATGCATGCATGTTTTGCGCATTGCATATTTTATATTAATTTAAATGTGATCATTAAGTATTTACCTCAGTGAGTTCAAACTTTCACTTGTGTAAAGGCCCCTGGAAGCAGAGTCTTTGAATGTATTTAAGGCAGAGTTTGGTAAACAAGGGAAAGAAATGGTGAATTAGAGTTTTATTGGTGGCACGGTGGCGCAAGAGAAGAGTGACAGCCCGACAACGCCATATACCCGGGTTCGATCCTGGCTATGGGTGCTTGTCTGTACGGAGTTTGTACATTCTCGCCGTGACCTGCGTGGGTATTCTCGGAGAACTTCAGTTTCCTCCCACACTCCAAAGACGTACAGGTTTGTAGGTTAATTGGCTTGATATAAATGTAAATATTGTCCCTAGTGTGTAGGATAGTGTTACTGTGCGGGGATTGCTGGTCGGTGCGGACTCGGTGAGTCGAACGGCCTGTTTCCGTGCTGTATCTCTAAACTAAGAAATATTATGGGTGGAGGGACGGGGGATTGGGGGGGGGGGGGATACCGGGGAGGTGGGAAAATGCAGTCAACATCACCATCGTATCAGCGATGACTGGTGGTGCTAACTCTGGGGACTACTCCACTTCTACCCTACACCTTCACATAAACATGCAGCAGAGAGGACCTTGCCATTTTCTCGAGAGCTGATTAACTCTGAAGCTTTCACTGGAAAAGCTCTTATTGTCCATTTCACTTTGGTCACATTTTGCTTTAATTAGTACTTACATATACATAGCTATTTATTATTGTGGCTGACAGCAGTATTGTTAAACATTGATCCACATTAGGGACTATTAGACAGATTGTGGTACAGGGCCGCAGCAGTAGAGCTGCTGCCTTACAGCGCCAGAGACCAGGGTTCGATCCTGACTACGGGTGCTGTCCATATGGAATTTGTATGCTCTCCCTGCGACCGCGTGGGTTTTCTCCGTGTACTCCGGTTTCCTCCCATACTCCAAAGTGTTAGGTTAATTGGCTTCAGTGCAAAATTGCACATCTTTGGGAAGTTCAGTAAAAGGAGATCGCTGGTCGGTGCAGACTCGCTGGGCCAAAGGGCCTGTTTCCGCGGCGTATCTCCAAAGTAAAATAAAGTAAAAGATCCAAGAGCTGTGCTTTGAGGAAGAAAGAGGTGATAGAGGAGCAGAGTGATTTAAGAAGGCAATTCCAGAGTCTGCGACACAATAATAATAACTATTAGCGATGGCAGGATTACATTTTAAAATAATGCAGAGTTATTGCACCGAGTTTGTAGAACCTGCAGTTCACGTCTCTTCAAGCACACAACCAAATATTGTTGAGGATTTCTGCCTCTCTCACCCCTTTAGACTGCGAGTTTTAACATCTGACCTTTCCACCTCAAACATTAGAAACATTGAAACATAGAAACATAGAAAATAGGTGTAGGAGTAGGCCATTCGGCCTTTCGAGCCAGCGCCGCCATTCAATATGAACATGGCTAATCATCCAAAATCAGTACTCCGTTCCTGCTTTCTCCCCATATCCTTTGATTCATTAGCCCAAAGAGCTATATCTAACTCTCTCTAGAAAACATCCAGTGGATTGGCCACCACTGCCTTCTATGGCAGAGAATTCCACAGATTCACAACTCTCTGGGTGAAATAGTTTTTCCTCATCTCAGCCCTAAATGGCCTACCCCTTATCTAAAACTGTGACCCATGGTTCTGGACTCCCCAACATGGGAAAAAAATGTCCTGCATCTAGCCTGGCCAATCCCTTAAGAATTTTATGTTTCGATAAGATCCCCTCTCATCCTTCTAAATTCCAGTGAATACAAGCCCAGTCGCTCCATTCTTTCATCATATGTCAGTCCTGCCATCCCGGGAATTAACCTAGTGAACCTACGCTGCACTCCCTCAGTAGCAAGCATGTCCTTCCTCAAATTAGGAGAACAAAACTTCATACAAAGCTCTAGATGTTGTCTCACCAGGGCCCTACACATCTGAAGTAGGACCTCCTTGGTCCTATACTCAAATCCTCTCTCCATGAAGGCCAACATGCCATTAGCTTTCTTCACTGCCTGCTGTACCTGCATGCTTACTTTCAGTGACTGATGTACAAGGACGCCCAGGTCTCGCTGCACCTCCCCTTTTCTTAATCTGACATCATTTAGATAATAATCTGCCTTCTTGCTCTTGCCACCAAAATGGATAACCTCACATTCACATCTGACCTCCAACATTCACCATCCCTCCAGTTGAAATGTTCTGACCTTACCTCTAACCTCCACTGACCCTTCATCTAAAATGTTCTGGACTCACTTCTAACCCCCACCAACCCACCATCTGAAACATTCTCACCTCCCCGCTAATCCTTCTACCAATTTCATTAAATCCATGTGAAGGGAAATAGGTCCTCACTATTTACTTTCTCTAAGTCCCTCATCATTTTATTTGGCCCAATTAAATCCCATCACTTCACTTCAGTTCCAAACAAGATAACTATCTCTTATAAAATCAACATTATTTGGTGTAGGAAGGAACTGCAGATGCTGGTTTACACTGAAGACAGACACAAAATGTTGGAGTAACTCAGCGGGTCAGGCAGCATCTCTGGAGAAAAGGTGATGATGTGGGTCAGACTGAGCCTCCCTCTGAAGAAGGGTCTCGACCCGAAACGTCACCTATTCCTTTGCTCCAGGGATGCTGCCTGACCCGCTGCGTTACTCCAGCATTTTGTGTCTATCGACATTATCTATTGTTCAGAGTTGGAGGAGTGTAGACATGAAAGGGTTAAAAGTACTGAAGGCAATTATGGAGAAGGGTGGAGCAAGGTAATTAAATTTTGATTTGATTTGATTTGGTTTGATTTGAATACACGGCTAAGAATTTTTAAATTGTGCAACTGCTTAATAGGTAGCCAATTTACTGTAGGTCAGCACACCGTGCAGATGGAACATGGTCACAGTTAGGACAGAGGCCAGCTTACATAGTGTGGGACTATGTAGGATGTGTCAAGTCATGGACATCAGATTTTCAATGGGTGAATCGAGGTCTCCAATTTTAATTAACCTTTAATGAATCCCCTCCCCCTGCCTCCATTCCCCCCCCCATCCTCCCCTCCCCCGTGCCTCTCCTAGACATGCACCTATTTCTCCAGCTCCTCCTCCTCCCACATTCCTTTCTATGGTTTCACAATTTGCACCTCTTCAATCTGTCTGTCTCACACCTTCTTCTTTAATCTCCGGCCTTTCTTCCAACCATTTGCCTATCAGAAAATCCCCTCGCCAGTGTCGATCTATCAGCTGCCTCCCTTTGTCTTGCCTCCCCTCTCTCCAAGTATTCTTCCCCCACCCTCCCCCAGTGAACAACCGGTCTGAAAAAGGGCCCCGACCCAAAATGTCAACTATCCATGTTCTGCAGAGATGCTGCCTGACCCACTGAGTTTCGTTTAGTTTACAGATACAGCGCAGAAACAGGCTTTGTGGCCCATCAGGTCCACACTGACCTGCAATCCCTGCACACTTACACTATCCTACATGCACCAGGGACAATTTACAATTATACCAAGCCAAATTAACCTACAGATTAACCTGCACGTCTTTGGAGTGTGGGAAGAATCTGTAGAACCCGGAGAAAACCCACGCGGTCATGGGGAGAATGTACAAACTCTGTACGTACAGCAACCATAGTCAGGACCTAACCTGGGTCTCTGGCACTGAGAGGCAGCAACCACCATGGTTCTTCTTGTAGATTAGTTTAGTTTAGAGATACAGCGTGGAAACAGGCCCTTCCGCCCACCAAGTCTGCGCCAACCAACGACCGTCCTGTACTCTAACCTGCACACACTAGGGACACTTTTACAACTTACCAAAGCCAATTAACCTACAAATCTGTACGTGTGTTTGGAGGAAGCCCACGTGGTAACAGGGACTACATACAAACTCCGTATGTAGCAACTCATAGCTGTAAACCTTTCATGACCATATGCATAACCCCATGATTCCGAGAGCGATGCCGTCGGAAGCACCAGCTTCTGGTAGGGCCACCCATGGCGGTAAGGTCGAGGGTGAGGGTCCAAACTAAGAACGATCCAATCTACAAGATCACAACGGCGGATAAAGTTATTTTGAACTCGATGGCTGTGAAGGCGGCTGAAGACTGCAACAGATCTATCAGCTCCAATCGTCTTGGTTCCCTTGCCATCGCAATTAGTTGATTGATTTGTGAAGGGCCGTGTGCTTCTTGGAGTGCAACATCAAGTACACGTTAAACAAATACACGCACAGGTGTCTTCGTTCTGTGAGCAACGGTACATAGACCATCATCCTCGACCTCGAGGGATAGCCGCGATAAACTCCGTACAGACAGCACCTGTAGTCAGGATTGAACCTGGTTCTCTGGCAATGTAAGGCATCAACTTTACTACTACGCCACTGAGCTAAATGCCAGATCCACACAATCTGAAGACATTGGGCCATGTGTTAAGCATCGCTAACAGCTTCGTTTGTAGCGTTAATTGGATTACTAGCACTGTGTCGCTTGGCTTATTGAAACCATCTGCTACGTGAAGCATTCAATTTCCTTAAAAGATTCCTGGTTGTTGAAAAGAAATTAATAGCTTTGCCGTGGAGCAAAGAGGCCTCATCAGCTGCAGTTAATAACCCCAATATTTAACTCATTGTTAAAGCAGAATCACTCTCTCTTCCAGCTTCCTTCAAAGTTCTTGCCTGCCACGTTTTCTCTCCTCTTTTGAAGCTGCCGTCATCTGCTTGGCTCAGATCTTGTTATCTCCTGTTTGGAGCGGGTCTGATTTGCGTTGTAAGCAAGGGAAAGGGTTTACGCATTGGAAGGTCGAGTGAAGAGGTTGTATCCCAGGTGCTTCTGCATCACCTTCGGGGGCCATGTCTGGGAGAGGGCGTGGTGGGTACACATTGCCCAAATGCTGCATAAATGTACTCATCCTTTCCATGAAGGTGAGCCTGCCTCCCTTGATCTGACGGGTTTCCCCAAGGCCCAGAAGTTCATGTGTAGGAAGGAACTGCAGACACTGGTTTACACCGAAGATAGAAGATAGTGTAACTCAGCGGGTCAGGCTGCTACGCTGGAGAAAAGGAATAGGCGATGTTTCGGGCCGAGACCCTTCTTCAGTCAGTGAGTCAGGGGAGAGGGAAACCAGAGGTACCTGACTCTAAGTCTAAAGAAGGGTCTCGACCTGAAACTTTACCTATTCCTTTTCTCCAGAGATGCTGCCTGACCCGCTGAGTTACTCCAGCATTCTGTGTCTATCCCAGCTTATCATCCTCCAACATGCCAACACCGGCCAACATATCCCATCTGCACTAGTCCCACCTGTCTGCATTTAGCTCATATCCTCCTAAACCTGTCATATCCAGGTTATCATGCAAATGTTACCAGGTTTCTGAAAGCCATTCCAGAAGCTGTGGTAGTGTCTGATTCACCTCTACCCCATTCTGGACACTCGACCCTGTCTATTGAACCGGCATGCTATAACGATGGAAACTATATTCTGCACCCTGTATTTTCCCTTTACGCTATCTATTCTACTTGAGTTTACCATGATTGTATTTATGTGCAGCATTATCCGATTTGATTGGATAGCGTGCAAAACGAAGCATTTCACTGTACCTTGGTACGTGGGAATAATAAACATAAATGTAAACCTAAACGCACAACCTCACTGGTTCTCTTTGCACCAAATGACTTCAATGCCGTTTCCATGTTCAGATGAGCTCAATCTGAAATTCCATTCCTCTCTTCACTGCTCCTCTTTCTCATGTTGTCACGGACATGAAACCAACGCTATCTACTGCCATCAACTTGATTCATGCTGTGACTTAATAGTACAGCCTCTCTTCTGCTCTCTTGCCTTTGTCTCAATCATCAGCCTTTCAAACTCCCTGCCCCCTGACTTTCCTGACGTTTCAATTTTTATCTTTTCATTTGATCTCATTGCTGTTCTGTTCTATTTCTGCATCTCCGATCCTTCACTTGTATTTCAGTTGAAAGGCAATATCTTCACTTCATTCTCTCACACTTACATTCACACGGTGACTGAGGTCAGATATGTGCATTTTTTGGCTGTTCGATTAATACACACTTTTCTTAAACTTAATCACTTTATTGGGATTTAATGAATGAATGATTCAGTGATACGTTATTGTCGCATGTACCTACATACAGTGCAATGCTTTGTCTTACGTACAACTCAGTAAAGCCACAGAGCAGACCTCACCCAGGCAGTACACAAGAGTCAGTGCGCTCTGGTGACAACAAAGTTACAAGAGGTTTGTAGAACAATTATATCTGCTGGTTGCAGCGGCGAACCAGGTCAGCGTCCCCTCCACAGGGTCCCCTCATCGTTCTGGCTGGCCCTTCTCTGGTCCCGGCTGGTCCTTGGCCATATCTATTTACCTTGGAGAAGCTGGTGGTAAGGTCTCCTTCTTTGATCACTGCAGTCCTCTGGGGATGGTACTCCCTTGTTGTAGTTGGGGGACTCAAGACATAAAAAGAATGAGAACTAGATAAGCCATCAGACCCCTTGTGCCCAGTCCTGCATTCAATATGATCATGGCTGATCTTCACTGGCCTAAAGTCCTCTTCTGTGCCCGTTGCCCATAACCTTCATTTCTCCAATCTATCTAATGATACCCTTGGCAGAGAATTCAGTACCCTCTTCAAGAGGAATTTTCTTTGCACTTGACTTTTAAATGGCTAGCCCCTTCTCATGTAACTATACCCCCCATGTTCACAACTCTCCCATGAGCGAAAACATCTTAGCACATACTGCAAATAGACACAAAAACCTGGAGCAACTAAGCAGGTCAGGCATCATCGATGGAGAAATGGAATAGGTGACGTTTCGGGTCGGAACTTTTCTTCAAGCCTTGTCAGAGAGAAGAGGAGAACCTTGAGGAGCTTTTGCCATGGACCAGACAAAATATGTAGGAAGGATCGCTAGACACAAAAATGCTGAAGTAACTCAACGAGTCAGGCAGCATCGCTGGAGAAAAATAGTATTCCTTTTCTCCAGAGATGTTGCCTGACCTGCAGAGGTGCTATAGCATTATGTGTCTATCTTCAGTATAAACCAACATTTGCAGTTCCTTCCCTCAACATCCACCCTGTTAATCCCGCTAATGAATTTTAGGGGAAGACTTTCCAGGAAGAAGGAATGGTGAATATTTCCATGTCAGATGGCTCGCCACTTTGAGGGGAACATGTATGTGGTGGTGTTTCTATATGGTTGCTACTCTGCTCATTCTCGGTGGTGGAGTTTGGAGGTTTGGCAGGTGGTGTTAGAGTAGCCCAGGTGAGTGGACTAATGGTATACAAGGCAGTCACAACGTGCCAGTAATGGATACAATGAACGCTACTGAAAGTGGATCAACTGGTGGCTTCGCCCAGGGCCATGTCGAGTTTCTAGAGCTCATTAGTGCTACAATCATCCAGGCAAGTAGAGGCTATTCCATCACCGTCCTAAAGTTAAATGTTATTAGAGACAGTATCACAATTAATTATGTGGTAATTGCTGTTCCTATCTGATTAACACTTCTTGCCTTATTCTGATTAATTTTGGAAACAGTGTATCAATGATGATAATTTTCACTTCAACACCTCAAGTACTAACGCTGGAAAATTAGTTTTTTCAATGTTTTGTTAGAATTAAACTAAAATCACAAGAAGGGTCTTGACCCAAAACGTCACCCATTCCATCTCTCCAGAGATACTGCCTGTTCTGCCGAGTTACTCCAGAATTTTCTTCAACACTATATTCCTGTTCAAAACGTTTCAGAAAGGAAAGAATTTGCAGAGCTACGACATGAGGACGTAGGAATTTTAGCAGCAGTAGTACTCGGGGTAGGGCTGGAATGGACTTGGTGAGCTGAATGACCTCTTTAATTTGAACTGCAGCTCGGCATTTAAGACCATCATCCCTCATATCTTTCCTCATATGACAGTCCCGCCATCCCAGGGATCAATCTCGTGAACCTACGCTGCACTGCCTCAATCACAAGGATGTCCTTCCTCAAATTAGGAGACCAAAACTGTACACAATACTCCAAATGTGGTCTCATCAGAGCCCTATACAACTGCAGAAGAACCTATTTACTCCTATACTGAAATCTTCTAATGAAGGCCAACATTCCATTAGCTTTCTTCACTGCCTGCTGTACCTGCACGCCAACTTTCAGTGACTAGTGTACAAGGACACCCAGGTCTCGCTGTACCTCCCCCCATTGAGATAATAATATGCCCCCTTGTTTTTGCCGCCAAAGTGGATAACCTCACATTTATCTATAGTATACTGCATCTGCCACGCATCTGCCCACTCACTCAACCTGTCCAGGTCCCCCTGCAACCTCCTAACATCCTCTTCACAGTTCATACTGCCACTCAGCTTTGTGTCATTCGCAAACTTGCTAGTGTTGCTCCTAATTCCCTCTTCCAAATCATTAATATATATGATAAACAGTTGCGGCCCCAACACCGAGCCTTGCGGCACTCCACTCGCCACTGCCTGCCATTCTGAAAAGGACCCGTTGACTCCTACTCTTTGCTTCCAGTCTGCCAACCAATTTTCTACCCATGTCAACACCCTACCCCCAATACCATGTGCTCTAATTTTAGTCACCAGTCTCCCGTGCGGGACTTTATCAAAGGCTTTCTGAAAGTCTAGATACACTACATCCACTGGTACCCCTTCATCCATTTTACTTGTCACATCCTCAAAAAATTCCAGAAAAAATGTGAGGTTATCCACTTTGGTTGCAAGAACAGGAAGGCAGATTATTATCAGAATGGTGTCAGGTTAGGAAAAGGGGAAGTACAACGAGACCTGGGTGTCTTTCTACATCAGTCACTGAAAGTAAGCATGCAGGTACAGCAGGCAGTGAAGAAAGCTAATGGCATGTCAGCCTTCATAACAAGAGGAGTTGAGTATAGGAACAAAGAGGTCCTTCTGCAGTTGTACAGGGCCCTGGCGAGACCATACCTGGAGTGTTGTGTGCAGTTTTGGTCTCCAAATTTGAGGAAGGACATTCTTGCTATTGAGGGAGTGCAGCGTAGATTCACATGGTTAATTCCAGGGATGGCAGGACTGTCAGATGTTGAAAGAATGGAGCGACTGGTCTTGTATGCGCTGGAATTTAGAAGGATGAGAGGGAATCTTATTGAAACATATAAGATTATTAAGGGATTGGACACGCTAGAGGCAGGAAACTTTCCCGATGTTGAGGGAGTCCAGAACCAGGGGCCACAGGTTAAGAATAAGGGGTAAACCATTTAGAACAGAGATGAGGAAAAACTTTTCACCCAGAGAGTTGTGAATCCGTGGAATTCTCTGCCTCAGAAGGCAGTGGAGGCCGATTCTCTGGATGATTTAAAGGGAGTTAGATAGAGCTCTTAAGATAGCGGGATATGGAGAGATGGCAGGAACAGGGGTACTGATTGTGGATGATCTGCCACGATCACAGTGAATGGCTATGCTGGCTCGAAGGGCCAAATGGCCTACTCCTGCACCTATTGTCTATTGTCTATTGTCAAATTTCTGGGCATGCTGTACATGTCTCTGAAGATCTATTGTGGGCCCAGAAAATGAGAGTTAGATTTAGTTCTTAGGGCAAACTGAATCAAGGGACATGGGGAGAAATCAGGAATGGGGTACTGATTTTGGCTGATCAGCCAATGTCATATTGAATGGTGGTGTTGGCTCAAAGGGCCGAATTGCCAACTCCTGCGCCTATTTTCCGTTTCTATGTTTCTAAATCAATGCAATCATAACAAAAGTCCATTGATGCCACTACTTCCTGAGAAGATTGAAGAGATTCAATATGTCGACAAATACATTCTAGATATTCTACAGGTGTGCGGTGTGCAGGATTATTGACCAGCGACATCACGCCTGGTTCAACAACGCGAATGATCTGGAATGAAGGAGATTAAAAAAGTTGATAGCCACCACATGGCCTATCGCGGGTATCAACCTTCCCACCATCAAAGGGATCTTTAGGAGGCACTGCCTTAAAAAGGCAGCCAGCATTAATGAGTCACACTACCATGGCCAAGCTATCGTTTCACTCCTACCACCCAGAAGATCGTACAGGAGTCTGAAAGCTGTGACCTCAGGTTCAAGAAGTGTTTACTTAATAATCCCATCCTAACAAGCAAAAGGTATCGAAGTGTGAAAACGCACACCTCCAGATTTAGCGACACATTCTTCCCAGCAGCTATTAGGCACCTGAACCTTCCTACCTGGAGAACATTCCTGAGCTACTGACTACCTTATTGGAGACCCTTGGACTTTCTTTAATCGGACTTTACCTTGCACTAAACGTTATTCCCTCTGTCCAGTATCTGTACACTGTGGATGGCTCGATTGTAATCATGTATTGTCTTTCCGCTGACTGATCAGCACGCAACAAAAGCTTTTCACTGTATCTCGGCACACATGACAATAAACTAAACTAAACTAATAGCAAATTATTTTTCTCTTTTGTTTTAACCATTTTCTTTCTTTTTTTTTGTTTGTTTCCACGACCCACAAGGCCTAGCTGTAATGTAATTCTCTCATTCCTGTTCTATGTACTTAATGGCAACTTCCATATTTCTCTTAGATAAATTATAAATTCTATATTAGTTCTTCCTCTGTTTTCTCTGGATCCACAATAGCTGTGGATTTAGAGGAGAGTACAAAGTTTATAATAAAGTCTACAGACCAATGTATATATTTTCCCTTGACTATCTTGTGGGCATATTATTAAAAATTCTTCCACTAATATCAGAGAAACCATTACTGCTGTTTGGCAGTTCTGATACTGATTTCAGTAGTGTTATTGAAAGGGGTTAATAATTCAAACACTCACTCATTTCGTTCGAGTGGCACGGTGGTGCAGCAGCAGAGCAGCTGTTTCACACTGCCAGAGGCCCGGGGTTTATCCTGATTACGGGTGCTGTCTGTACGGAGTTTGCACGTACTCCCTGTGACTGTGTGGCTTTTTCACCGGGTACTCTGGTTTCCTTCCACATTTCAAAGACATATAGATGTGTAGGTTTCGGTAACATTATAAACTGTTCCTAGTGTGTAGGAAACTGCTAGTAATCAGTGTGGGGACCACTACTCCACGCGGACGCGGTGGGCCGAAGGGCCTGTTTCTGCGCTGTATCTCTGAAGTCTAAATATATGACTGAAAGTTACTCATAATCCTCAGTCTAAGTGAAGCTTTCCAATGCTCCTTGCAAACATAGGCCAAAGGCTCCACGCGTCTTCATAATAGCAAAGGACAGAACTTGCTTAAGATTTAGAAAATGGCTGAAGAAAGTGGTACAGCTAGCCGAGCTGCTGCCTCACATTTCCCCCGACCTGGATTCAATCCTGGTTTTTGGGTGCTATCAGTGTGGAGTTTGCATGTTCTCCCTGTGACTGCATGGTTTCTTCTCATGGTCGGTAGGTTAATTGGCCACTGTAAATTGCCCCTAATTTGTAAAGGAAGGAACTACAGATGCTGGTTTACACTGAAGACAGACACAAAATGCAGGAGTAACTCAGCGGGACAGGCAGGATCTCTGGAGAGCAGGAATGGGTGTCGTTCTGGGTCGAGACCCTTTGTATGCATTGTTGTCACCTTCCCCTCACCTAACATATGAACCATTCTACGTTTCCTTGATTAGGGTCTGCTTTGATCTGTCATTTCCGCACCTTATCCTTCCATATCTCTAGTCTCCCTATCCCTGACTCTCTGTCTGGAGAAGGGTCTCGACCCGAAACGTCATCCGTTCCTTCTCTCCAGTGATGCTGTTTACCCTTAATTTGTACATCGGTAGAATAATCTGGGAGAGGGTGTGTGTGGAGTGGCTGGAAATGTAGTGAGGGGAACATATGGAATTAAGATTAATATAAATGGCTCATGATGATCAGTGGGGACTGGAGAATCTATCTCTGTGCTATATTTTCTAATGGATCGATTGTTTGAATAGACATGCCGATACAAGTAAGTTGATATCTTACATTTATAACACTCTTCTAAATATTGACCCCACCTTCTGAGATTCATAGGCGAACATGGGAGGATGAGCTGGGTTTTCCCATTTCGAAAGATATATGGGTGGAAAGTCTACAATACATACATTACAGCTCTTTAAATGCCAGGCATTGCCTGATACAATTCAAAGTATTGTATAGGTTATACTACTCAAAGACCAAATTGAACAAGATCTTCCCAACTGTCTCCTCTCTGTGATAAATGTCACCTCCAAGAAGCTACCCTAGCCCGTTCTTTTGTATCCTGTATAAAAATACAAAACTTCTGGACGGGAACATTCAATACCATTTCTAAAACACCCAAAATTCAATTGGAGTCAGATTCAAAATTAATAATATTAGGAATGTCAGAGTGCCCTAAGTTAACGATATTCCAAAGACGCTGCCTTGACTATGGTTTAATAACTGCGAAAAAAACGTATACTTAAACTCTGGGAAAAGATAACAGTCCCCACAGTGAAGATGCGGATCACAGAAATGACCGAGACACAACATTTAGAAAAAATAAGGGTTTTGTTGTCTGATAAATTTTCCAAAATATGTTCTCCTTTCATTGAATTTCTTCAACAACATAATGTTTGAACACAAATTCAACACCGACGCTAGGGTCGGGTGAGTGAGCCGTAGGGAAGGGTAGTGGGATATATCTCCTCTTTTTTTTCACTTCTTTGTTACTTCAGGGGTTTTTCTTTTTTCTTTTTCGTATCTTTTTCGAAATTCTTTCTGTTCTTTTTCCTTTCTCCTTCCTTTCCTTTTTTCTTTTTTCCGATTTAGTTAAAAAAAAAATATATATATATATATATGTATATATATATATATAATTTTCTAATGGACAGAAAATGCTGGAGTTATTCAGCGGGACAGGTCTCAACCTGATTCATTCGATCTAGCTACCAGTCCCATTGAGTTACTCCAGCATTTTGTGTCCATCTTTGATGTAAACCAGCGTCTGCAGCTCATTCCTACACTATATTTATGACTCCAGATCTACGAGAAATGTACATATGAAAAATTGCAGTATTTCAAATTTGGATATCGTTAAGATAAATTTATAAAACACGAAAGAGATCTTTTGACTACACATACCTATGATCTCTGTATTTTGTTCGGGTTCAGACTGCAACATAAATATTGGAGCAGGCTCAGTAATTGCCCGTTAGTGCTGCTACTCCTTGAAGCATCTTTCACAAGATTAACTGCTTCTTAATCTGTAATAGCATTCAGCAACTGGCAGTTCCAGAGGAAAGCTGGTCCTAGAGTCAAGGAGTCATTGAGACATGGAGTGATACAGTGTGGAAAAAGGCCCTTCGGCCTAACTTGCCCGCACCGGCCAACATTACACTACGCTGCACTAGTCCCACCTGCCTACGCTTGGTCCATATCCCTTCAAGCCTGTCCCATCCATGCACCTGTCTAACTGTTTCTTAAACAATGGGATAGTCCCAGCCTTTACAACCTCCTCTGGCAGCTTGTTCCATACACTCACCACCCTTTGTGTTGAAAAAGTTACCCCTCGGATTCCTATTAAATCTTTTCCCCTTCAACTTGAACCAATGTCCTCTGGTCCTCGATTCCCCTACTCTGTGCAAGAGACCCTGTGCATCTACCCGATCTTTTCCTCTCATGATTTTGTACACCTCCATAAGATAGCCCCTCATCCTCCTGCGCTCCATGGAATCGAGACCCAGCCTACTCAACCTCTCCCTATAGCTCACACACTCTAGTCTGGGCAATACCCTTGTAAATCTTTTCTGAACCCTTTCAAGCTTGACAATATCTTTCCTATAACATAGTGCCCAAAACTGAATACAATATTTTAAATGCGGTCTCACCAACGTTTTATACAACTTCAACATGACCTCCCAACTTCTACACTTAATACTCTGACTGATGAAGGCCAAAGTACCAAAAGCCTTTTTGACCACCTTATCTATTGTGGCTCGACCTTCAAGGAACCATGCACCTGTACCCCTAGATCCCTCTGCTCCACAACACTACTCAGAGGCCGACCATTTACTGTGCAAAATGCAATACCTCACACTTCTCTGTATTGAATTCCATCAACCATTACTTCGCCCACCTGGCCAAACGATCCAGATCCTGCTGCAATCTTTCACAAGCATCTTCACTATCTGCAAAACCACTCACTTTTGTATCATCAGCAAACTTGCAAATCTTGCCCTGAATGTTCTCATCCAAATCATTGATGGAGATGACAAACAGTAACGGGCCCAGCACCGAACCCTGAGGCACACCACTAGTCACAGCCTCCAGTCCGAGAAGCAACCTTCCACCATCACCTTCTGCTCCCTTCCATGGAGTCAATCCTTACAAAAAAAAATTGTAAGGATACCAAGTGGCTCTGTAAGCTGTTTCATGAATGAAGTTTAAATTAGCTAATCTTTCCAGTATATTAGGGAGTAAATAAGGGAAATACTGAGGTCTAGACCTTTGCTTTAAAGTTGCAAAGCAGACGTATGTGTGCATCTGCTCTCGATATTGGCACAGAATTATTGATGGTTGCCTGAAGCAACAGAACAGGCAGCTGAAGGGGGAGTTGAATGCCCCTTCTACATGCCTCTTCTCAAGGTTACACCGGTGTTAGCATAAATGTCCATAAATGCACTAAACAGTACATAACAAACTAAATTAGTTGATTATTTAATACATCTGAAAATACAAAATGAATAAACCTTAATAGATTAAATATTCAGGTGTGCTTATTTGCCATATGCGCCTAATTTAAACTGAAACAGTGAGGTTCTAACAGGCACATTAATCGCAACAAGAGCAACAAACAAAATATACAGTAAATTATGTGTAGGAAGGAACTGCAGATGTTGGTTTACACCGAAGATAGACACGAAATGCTGGAGTAACTCAGCGCGTCAGGCAGCATCTCTTGAGAAAAGGAATAGGCGACGCTTTGGGTCGAAACCCTTCTTCAGACCATGTCGGGGAAAGGGAACCGAGAGATATAGATGGTGATATAGAGAGATATAGAACAGACGAATGAAAGATATGCAAAACAGAAACAATGTTAAAGGAAACAGGCCATTGTTAGCTTTGGGCGAGGTGAAACCGAGTTACAGACAATAGGAACAATCTGAATAATCAAATTATCTGTTATTCTAAAATCAAAGTATCCAGAGGAACCATAGTAATGCAAAGTCTGCGGTGATTTAGTACTGAGGTAGGGTTGTTGTTAGAGTTATGCAGGGTAGTTCAAGAACCCGATGATTGATGGGAGGAAGGTGTTCTTGAACCTGGAGGTAATGCTTCTCAGGCTCCTGTACCTTTTTCCCCAATGGAAGTGGTGAGAAGAGAGCATGGCCAGGATGGTGTGTGTGTGTGTGTTTGGTGATATCAGTGCTTCCTGTAGATCTTGTCGATGGCTGGGTGGTCAATACCTTTGATGTATGGGCAATGGAGTGGAACACTTTATTGTCACATGTGACTAGGCACAGTGAGATTCTTTGCCTGCATACACAATGTATACAAATAGTGGCCACGTACGGCACTGACAAAGTTACAAAGCACGCCGGCTCCTCCTTTTGTCCTCCCTATTGCTGACATTAATATCGCGCACAAGGTTAAACAGGGATGTCAAGGCAGGTAGTAAGGCACAACTGAGCGTGAGGGAGACAAATGAATACAAAAATAAAGGAATAGGTAGTGACTTTTCTTTCGATCATGCCTAATCTGTCACCTTAATTGCACTTAAATTTCTCTCACCCCATTTCCTATTGTGGGTGTATGTTGGCCAAATGGCCTGTTTCCATGCTGTATGACACATTTCCCTCATATCTAGAAATGCACAGATCTCCTCCTCGAATACGCACAGTGACTGACCCCCCCCCCAACATTATTCTGGGGAGAGACTAGGCCAAAGTCAGCATGGTTTTGTGAAGGGGATGTCGTGCTTGATAAATCTGTTGGAATTCTTTGAAGAAGTAAATAGCAGGACAGACAAAGGAGAGTCGGTGGATGGTGTTGGATTTTCTGAAGGCCTTTGATAAAGTGCCACATGTGAGGCTGCTAAAGAGGATCAGAGCCCATAGTGTCAGAGGGAAGATACCAGCATGGATAGCGGGTTGGCAGGATGGCAGAAGGCAGAGAGGGGGAATCAACGAGGCTTTTTCTGATTTAATTGCCAGTGGCTAGTGGTGTTCCGCAGGGGTCAGTGCTGGGGGCCGCTACTCTTCACGATGTATATCAATTATTTGGATGATGGAATTGATGGCTTTGTGGCTAAGTTTACAGATGGTACAAAGAGAAGTGATGGGGCAGGTAGTGTAAAGGAAACAGGGAGTCTGCAGAAGGACTTGGACAGGTTGGGAGAGTGGGCAGAGAAGTGACAAATGAAATACAGTGTAGCAAAGTCTGTGACCACGCACGTTAGTAGCAGAAATAACTATTTCTATTTCCTATATGGGGAGAGGATTCAGAAATCGGAGGTGCAACGGGACTTAGGAGCAAGGTGTAGGATTCTCAAAAGGTTAATCAGTAGTAAGGAAGGCAAACACAATGTGAGCATTTATTTCAAATAGGATTTGAATGTAAAAACAGGGATGCAATACTGAGGCTTTATGACGCGTTGGTCAAACTACATTTGAAGTATTGTGAGCAGTTTTGGGCCACATATCTGAGGAGGGATGTGCTGGCTCTGGAGAGGGTCCAGAGGAGGTTTACGAGAAAGATCCCTGGGATGATTGGGCTAACGTGATGAATGTTTGATGGCTCTGGGCCTGTCCTGGCTGGAGTTTAGCCTTAAAAATACCCATTGGCTTGGCCTGCACAGCCGCCTGTGGCAATTAATTCCACAGATTCACCACCTTCCAATGAAAGAAATGTCTCCTCATCTCCTTTCTAATGGTACGTCCTTTTATTCTGAGCATAGGCCTCTGATCCTAGACTCCCACTAGTGGAAACATCCTCTCCACATACATTCTATCCAGGCCTTTCACTATTCGGTAAGTTACAATGAAGACCGCACCCACAATGAAGAACTCCAGCGAGTACAGGCCCAGGGCCCTCAAATGCTAATCGTTTGTTAACCCAATCATTCCTGGAATCATTCACGAAAACCTCCTCTAGACCCTCTCCAATGCCAGCACATCCTTCCACTGATAGGGCGCCCAATGTGGGGATCACCAATAAGCAGAGACCTGATGACCAGCTAAAAAGTCCCATTAGCAAATGCTGGGAATCTGAAATGAAAAAAAGACAATCCTGGAAGCACACCGCAGATCAAACCACAGCTGTGGAAAAAGAATCAGAATGAATGTTTCAGTTAATTCAGACCCTTCATCAGAATCAAATGAGAGAAAATAAGTTGGTATCAGGCTTATAGAGAGGGTGGGAGATGGAGCTACAGTGTTTACATAACAGGCCCGAGGTTGGGTTTCCTTGGGTGAGTGTCTCACCTCCTGACATTCATATGGCATTCTCATCTTCAACATCTCATCTTCAATATCTCATCTTCAAAGCTTGATGAAATACTCTTCACTTGCCCAGGTGAGTGCATCTTCAACCTTTAATGGACACCAGAACAAAGCCACCCATTTGATTGATGCCTCACACACCCTGTTAAACATTCACTAGGCACGGTGGTGCAGCGGTAGAGTTGCTGCCTTACAGAGCTTACACTGCCAGAGACCCGGGTTCGATCCTGGCCAAGGGTGCTTGTCTATACGGAGTTTGTACGTTCTCCCCATGACCTGCGTGGGCTTTCTCAGAGAACTACAGTTTCCTCCCACACTCCAAAAAGCGTACAGGTTTGTAGGTTAATTGTCTTGGTATAAATGGAAAAAAAATCCCTAGCGTGGTGTTAATACGCGGGGATCGCTGGTCGGTGCGAACTCAGTGGGCCGAAGGGCCTGTTTCCACTAAACTCCCTCCATCACCAATGGCAGGTGTTTCTCTGTAGCACGACTGATGACAATTTCCAGATGATCGAGCCTAATTACACCTTAACTACCGGAATAGATTTCTGTAAAGGACTGGATTTGTTTATCCAACACCAGGAGATAAAGTCCAGATCTAATTTTTTCTGGTGAATCTTTCAGGATTGCAAAGTGAAAAAATTCCACTGGGTAAGACTTAATGGCGTTCCGTGACGTAGAAAGGATAGTTGACGGGTAACAGGAGCAGAAGTGTTGGAAAAAAAGCGAACATGATAAGATTATGTTGCTCAAGTGAATTGTCTATCTTTGACTTTGATTTTAACAGATAAAAACAGGAACTCCCTGACTTCTCCAATACAGCATAGTCACTTGGAGGTTTGAGAAGTGCTTTTATCTTGAACAGCTAAAGGGCATTTCCCACAGGATGCAAGTGTTCTATGTGCTCGCTTGCAACTTTAGTCTTTTCTTCCTGGCGAGTGAGACAAAATGTGATTTGTCTTTAATTATATTTAACGCGTTGAACAAAGACATAAATGGATGTGCAACATACATTTAGTGCGCCACGCTGGCGCACTTAGAACAGCCAGTATATGAACAGGTTCTTCAGTCCACAATGGTCTTGCCTGCACGTGATTGATTTCCCACCATATCCAAATGTTGAATGAAGAACTTTGGTAAGCTTGGGTCAATAAAACCTAATAGGTTTCCAATGAGAGGGGAAAGATTTGTGTTCCTATAAAACAGTCCATATGGCAATTTTCCTCACGTGAAGATGTGTCATCTGTGCATGCATCAAGTTGAAAACGTGTTCATTTATTTACTTTCTTTGTTCGTACATAAACTCTGCGAGAGGAAATTTTGTTCTGTTTTTCACATTTTTGGTAGTGATTTGTGAATTAGTTACCAAAAACCACTGCAAAGGTTACATAACAAAAACAACTGTAGGCCCGTATAATAAATGATGCTATCAAGTAGTACTTTCAACAATAATCTGCTCTCGATGGCCAGTTTGGGTTTTGTGTTTTGTTAAGACCACTTTGGTTCAGACCCGGTGCAGCAGGCGCAGCGGGGTAGCAGCGTTGCTGCCTTACAGCGCCAGAGACCCGGGTTCGATCCTGACTATGGGTGCTGTCTGTATGGAGTTTGTACGTTCTCCCCGTGACCGCGTGGGTTTTCTCCGGGTGCTCCAGTTTCCTCCCACACTCCACAGTCGTGCTGGTTTGTAGGTTAATTGGCCTTGGTAAAATTGTAAATTGTCCCTAGTGTGTGTAGGATAGTGTTTGTGTATGGGGATCGCTGTTCGGTAGAAACGGTGGGCGGAAGGGTCAGTTTCCGCGCTGTAACTCTAAGCTAAACTAAATCTCACCACAGCTTTGGTGCAAGCATGAATCAAAGAGCTGAACTCCAGAGGCGAGGTGAGAGTGATTACACTGTGTTTCAGGACAGCGGTTGTAGTTTCAAGGAGCAATATTGAAATTAAAAAACAGGCATTAAAAGGAAAGTACTACAATAGATGGGGTCAATTAACAGAGATTTAGAAGGATTTGGGCCATATGCAAGCAACTGGGACTAGCTCAGGTAGACAGGCACTTGTGTGCATGGTTGAGGGGCCGAAAGGCCTGTTTCTGTGCTGTATCATTCTATGATTATATAACCTCTACCACCAAGGGAAACAAAGGCAGCAGGTACATTGGATCACCACCTTTTGCTGATTTTCTCGTAACTATATCACCTCATCTTGGCAATTCATCAACAGCCCTTCATCATCTTTAGGTCCAAATCCCGGAGCTTCTTCCAACAGCACTGTGGGAACACTATTACCAGATGGACTGTGGCCCAAGACAGTTCACCATTAGCTTCTCATGGGAAATGATGGGGTGGGAGATTGCAACCTTCACGTGGTCCGCCCTGTTTCAACGAATACAATCAACCTAGCGTGCACAATCAAATAAGATCAAATAGAACAACTTTAGGCTGTGCACGCCATACACAAGAAGAAGATGGGAAATTATGGATGGTCAATAAATCAGCCTGAAGAATGGTCTCGGCCAAAAACATCACCCATCTATGTCCTCCAGGGATGTTCTCCACCGATTCGATCTGCTGAGTTACTCCAGCACTTTGCGCCCATCTCTGTAAACCAGCATCTGCAGTTCCCAGTTTCAACATGGGCAATAAATGTTGGCCTTGCTAACAGTACCCAGATCCTGCAAAGGGATTGCATAAAGTCTTTGAAGATTAAGCAGCTGATAAATAAATTAAAAGCAGAAATATAAAGTAAACAAAGATGGGCAAAAGATTTATATTCCAAGTTTAAATCAACAACCCATTCTGATGAATGTGACCCCTCTGGAAGCACAATCTGTGGGTTGATGTAAAGCTGACTGGCCACATATCCAGTCCCAGCTCAACAAAGAACGCACGGAAATTGGAGCAGGAGTAAGTCATCAATCCTGCTCCACCATTTAACATGATCATGCCTGGTCTCAATTCCTCTTCCATTCCAGTTCGTCATAACCCCTCAATTCCTTGACCTGGCAAATATTCATCCATCTCCATTTTTAATATTGGGTGGCATGGTGGCGCAGCGGTAGAGTTGCTGCCTTACAGCGGATTCAATCCCGACTCCGGGTGCTGCCTGTACGGTGTCTGTAGGTTCTCCCCTGTGACTGTGTCGGTTTTCCCCGAGATCTTTGGTTTCCTCCCACACTCCAAAGTCATACAAATATGTAGGTAAATTGGCTAGTGTGTGCAGGATAGTGATGATGTGCAGGGATCGCTGGTCGGCGCGGACCCGGTGGGCCGAAGGGCCTGTTTCCGCACTGAATCTCTAGCTCTAAACTAAATATATCTAGAGATTTCAAAGATTCACTACCCCCCGAAGGAAGAAGTTTCTATGCACTTCAGTTTAAATGACCGGCCCTTTATTTTGAAGCTCGTCCCCTTGTTTGTGGACTGTCCTGCTAGTGGAGACATCACAACATCTACCCTGTCAAGCCCTCTAATGATCGTATCTGTGGATTTCTCTGCCACAGAAGGCAGTAGAGGCCAATTGGATGAATTTAAAAGAGAGTTAGATAGAGCTCTAGGGTCTAGGGGAATCAAGGGATGTGGAGAGAAGGTAGGCACAGGTTACTGATTGTGGGTGATCAGCCATGATCACAATGAATGACGGTGCAGGCTCGAAGGGCCAAATGGTCTCCTCCTGCACCTCTTTTCTATGTTTCTATGTTTCTATCTATTTGTACACTGTAAATGGCTCGATTGTAATTGAGGTTGGGCCATAACGTCACCCATTCCTTCTCTCCAGAGATGCTCTCTGTCCCGCTGAATCAATCCAGCATTTTGTGTCCATCTTCTATTTAAATAATAATCCACCTTTACATTCGTCAAACATCAACACATTAATCTGCTTTGCGTTATTTCCTCATTCACAGGATGGGATTGTCACTGGCAATACTGGCCTTCAGTTCCTGAACTCAACCATCTTGTTATACATGGAGTCACTTGTGGTCAGACCACATCATTTCTCTGAACGACAGCGGTGATCCAGATGGGGTTTTAGTAATCTAGTGGTTTCACAGTTATGTTGCTGAAACAAGCATTTTTCTTTCTGCCTTTGCTACAGATTTATTTAATTACTTGAACTCAAATTACCCAGCCGCCGTAGTTAGATTTGAACTCAGGTCTTTGATCAATGGTGCAGAGCTCTGATTGCTACTCTTGCAACCTAATCTCTACACCACCATAGTCTCGGAGAGGAGCGAGAGATCAGGCCTGCACTCATCTGACCTCTGGCTCCTTCTGACTTTGAATCTGTATTGCTGCTGGCTGTTCAGTCTCAACACAACTCGTTCTGGTCGAGTTTGTCTGCACAAACAAAATGAGACCTTTTCAAATGATTCACAGTGCATACCAGCAAGGAAGCTGGCTTTCCTTTCAGGTAGAATTGTAACATTCTCCACCTGATTGTGAAGTACTGTTTTTTCCAGTTCAATCTCAGTGATTTCTGTTTCTCTCTCGTCTTTGATGTATAATGTTCTGAGCATCTTGTTGCTTAATGCTCTATTCCAGTTCCACCCTCTGCCTTCCATCCTACATCACTCCAACAGAGCCCAATACAAGGGTCGCACGGTGGCACTGCGGTAGAGTTGCTGTGCCAGAGACCCGGGTTCGATCCTGACTACGGGTGCTCTCTGTACGGAGTTTGTACCTTTTCCCCATGACCGTGTGGGTTTTCCCCAGGTGCTCTGGTTTCCTCCCACAGTTGGAAGATGTCAGAAGAGTTGGTAGGTTAATTGGCATTGGTAAAGATTGTAAATTGTCCTTAGTGTGTTGGATAGTTCTAGTGCACGGTGTGACCTCTGGTCGACTCGGACTCGGTGGGCCAAAGAGCTTGTTTCTGCACTGTATCTCTAAACTAAACTGAACAAGTTCAAACAACAGTACCTCATCTTCTATTTGGCTCCATTGGAGTCTTCAAGACTTGGTATCAAATTCCCAATTTCAGATAAAATAAAACTAGAGAATGCTGAAAACATTCAGCAGGTCAGGCAGCATCTGTGGAAATAGAAATAGAGCTCATGTTTTGTTGGACACTCTTCATCAGTACAGCTTTTTGCAAATTCCCCTTCTCTGTGGATTTTCATTTCCAGCATCGACAGATGTTTCAACTTAAAGCAATGGTGACAGTAACAATATTCCACATCCTCTCCACCCCTCCCCTTCTCTACCTCTCAAGACTAACTGGTTTATCCCATTTTTCCAATTGAGATGAAGGGTCATTCACCTGAAAAACCAACCCTATTTTTTCCCCATCAGATGCTACAAAACCTACTGACTGTTTCCAATAATCCTCTTACATTGACTCAAACCTTTCCAAATTCTTGTGCAATACTGAAAAAGGTTCCCGAGCTAAAACGTCACCTATCCATGTTCTCCAGAGATATTGCCTCACCCGCTGAGTTACTCCAGCACTTTGTCTTTTTTTCACGTTCACAGGTTATAGGAGTAGAATTAGGCAATTCGGCCCATCGAGTCTACTCCGCCATTCAATCAAGGCTGATCTCTGCATCCTAATTCCATTTTCTGCCTTCTCCCCATAAGCCTTGACACCCGTTCTAATAATAATAATAATAATAATATTAATAAATACTTTATTGATCCCCTCAGGGAAATTCAGATGTCCAGAAGCCCCCAACCAACAAACCCCCACATTCAGAACGAAAGCAGACAAAAATTACATAAAATACAATATGGACAATACCTGAAAGTAACAGATACTTAAAAAGATTCAATAATTAACTATAAAAAATGCAAAGCATCCCCATACAGCCTAGCGATCAGTATTATAAAATCTAATGGCTGGAGGGGTGAAGGATTTCCTGAACCGCTCCGTTCTACAGCGGAGGGAGTGGAGCCAGTTGTTGTTCTGCGTGCTCTTTTGACCTTCCAGAATTTCATGGAGGGGGTGCCCGGAGTTGTCGAGGATGGCCTGCAACTCTCCACTCTCCCCCCCCCAGCACTGAACTAGCTCGTTTTACCAGCTTGACCAACGTCCTGCTGTTTTTAGCACTGATGTTGTTTCCGCAGCATACAACAGCGTAGAAAATGACACTTGCAACCACAGTATTGTAAAACAGGTACAGCATGTCATTGCGCACATTGAAGGATCTGAGCCTTCTGAGGAAAAAGCGTCTGCTCTGTCCTTTTTTGTAGAGGGCATCGGTCTTGACTGACCAATCCAGTTTGTCATCAAGGTGCACTCCCAGATATTTATGTGTCTGCACCACCTCAATGTCCACCCCTGCAGTGTTGACCGGCTGAAGTGGGAGCTTGGACCTGCCAAAGTTAACAACCATCTCTTTGACCTTGGTTGTATTCCGGATGAGACAGTTCTCTTTACTCCAGATAATGTTCTCCTGGTAATCACAAATTTGTCTATCTCTGCCTTAAAAATATCGACTGACTACGCCTTCCTTGCCTTCTGTGGCAATGAGTTCCACAAATTAAAATAAACATGGAAAATAGGTGCAGGAGTAGGCCATTCGGCCCTTCGAGCTGGCACCACCATTCAATATGATCATGGCTGATCATCCAAAATCAATACTCTGTTCCCTCTTTCTCTCTCTGACTACATTTTTTGTATAATACTTTGCCTTTCATCTCATTCTTTGATATTTTGTTCATGTTTCTGACCAACAGTGCTTTTGCTGGGGCTTTGTTAATCCTTTCGATTTATTATCTCCATAAAGAAACCAAACATGCACTTAACGTCCCTTAACATGCACTGTAAGCAGAATAACATTTTTGCTTAAGATTGATAAATCCCAGAGTGAGCAAGCAGGAGGCAGAGATGGAATCACACACTCTTGGCAATCAGTGGCTCACAAGATAAAGAGGGTCAAAGGAAACCGTGGGGAAGATTACAGATCAATAGAATAGATAAAGTTGCAACTCCATCCCCCTCCTGACAAGGCCTGAATGTTTCTTACAAAATTCCCAATTTGGCCTCCGGAATGAGTCCAGAGACAAAGCCTTGCATCTCTAGAGAGTTGAAGCTGTTGTCCCTCTCCCAGCCCACTAATTCAAAACTGAGTTTTAAAAAAAGGTGCTGTAACCCTCTAGGATATGTAGGTCAGGGTATATTTATTGATCCATTAGAGAGTGCACAACTGTCCCAATGTGATAATTATGGGGTTAATTGAAGAATGAGAAATCGAGCTGAGAATTCGGGATTGGATGCAGCTGGGTGTTAAATCATACAATTAGGAGGCATTAAGGTGACAGTTAATGTGGTTCCACATTCTGTGGGGGTTGACAAGGGGCCTGGTTAAGTGATGGGGCACCCCGACCAGCACTCCTTCCTCCCCTCCCCTCATCCTCTCCCTCTGTGCATTTGCCTGTACACAAGAAGCCTTCATCTCTCCTCTCTCCTTAATGAGGCACCTAGATATCAAACCAACAAACTATCAGCAGGAAAAGTTGAAATTGATGAAAGTGCTCACTCTGGGGGTGAGAAGACCAAGAGTAGAGGTGAATGATCTGTGGATCACTGAACATTCCCCATTGATTATCTACCTTTACATTGCACTCTTGTGTTCTAGCTCTCGTTCATTCAGATGACTAACCAGGTTATGTATTTTAATTATTATTGGTATTGCGGTCAGGTGAGTGTCTACTCTGAAGTTTTTGGAAACCCGATTATAAAACTTAAATGTTTGCAACTTTGAATGTTGGTTCACATAGATGAACATCTCTACTATGGGGAAAAATATGTTTGGCGGAATCTTTTAGAGAATTTAATTTATTGTTTCCTCTTCTTTTTCCAGGTTGCCCATTGGATTCAGCCATATCCGTCCAATTTTTACGATGAACAGCACTGTGAAATATAACATTTATGAGTGCAAAATCAAATTTTTGTCGCACTTTCAAATTATAGAGTTTTTTCCTCAAATAAGCCACCAAAAAAAAAACTTTTTTTGGTCTAACGCATTGATTTTAAACCTTCATTATGCCCCTGTCCCACTTAGGAAACCTGAACGGAAACCTCTGGAGACTTTGCGCCCCACCAAGGTTTCCGTGCGGTTCCCGGAGGTTTTTGTCAGTCTCCCTAATGGTCGAAAGTGGTTTCCGCTTCTTCTATGTTCCGGCGATTATTTCAAAAGATTCAAAACCGGCCGCGACTAAAATTAGGTTGACGTTTTAAAAATCGGTAATTTTTTAGTTGAAGCCGGTTGCGATGCTAGTTGAAGGTGGTTGCCGGAGGTTGCAGGTAGTGGAAGGTAAGACCTTTTTTACACTCAGTTTTATTCCACCAGGGAGGTCTTACCTTCCACTACCTGCAACCTCCGGTATTGAACAGAAAAGTCCAGACTAGGCCAGACTAATGTTTTATAATAGTACAGCATGACTGCTCTCATTATACTCTGCCTCTATTGATAATGCCCAGAATTGCGTTTGACTTTGTAACCACTTTCTCAAAATGCCTGCTACTTTCTATGGTTGCCTCTCCTTGTTTTTCCCAACCGAAAACATCACATTTCTCTGCATCTACTTAAGCTGCCACGGATCTGCCATGGATCATTTCACCAGCCAGAAGGTATTCCACTGTCACGTATCGCTGTCCTCCTCACAGTTCCCAATGCTGCCAAGTTTTGGGTCATCTGCAGATTAAGAAATTGTGCTTGTATCCTCGCGTCAGCCAATATTATAGATCAAGAGAGCAGTGGTCCCAACATTGATCCCAGTGGAACGCGCTATCCACCTCCACCAAACCTGCTAATTCTTTGAAGTGCCCCATTACAATTTTACCTGTTACAGGAAAGTGGAGTTCTCTGCCACTGAAGGCAGTGGAGGCCAATTCATTGGACGTATTCAAAAGAGAGTTGGATATAGCTCTTAGGGATAATGGAATCAAGGGATATGAGAAGAAAGCAGGAACTGGTTACTGATGGTAGACAAATTTTGAATGATTAGCCATGATCATACTGAATGGCAGTGCTGGCTCGAAGAGCTGAATGGCCTACTCCTGCATCTATTTTCTATGTTTCTATGTTTACTAGTCTGGGAAACAACCATGCCCTCTTGCCCTCTCTGGTCTATTACTGAGTCAACTTCATGCCCACGCTAACAATGTTCCTTTAATGTCAATTGCTTCATGTTTGGTGATAAGCGTCTTACGTGGCATCCTGTCAAAAGCCTTCTGAAAATACGCATTCATCACTATAGGCTTAATGTAGCAGAAGGAGTTCCAAAGGGATTCTGAAGGGTACGTTATTTTAGCAAAGAGTGGTAGATATATTATGGAATGCTCTGCCAGAGGAGGGTGTCAAATCAGACACTATTGCTATTGTTTAAGAGACATTTACACTATCACTTAATAGGAAAATAGGCAAGGCATCGAATCCTAATGCAATCCTAATGCGATACGATCCTAATGCGGCACAGTGGCGCAGCGGTAGAGTTGCTGCCTTACAGGGCTTGAAGCGCCGGAGACCCGGGTTCGATCCTGAATATGGGTGCTGTCTGTACGGAGTTTGAACGTTCTCCCCGTGACTGCATGGATTTCCTCCAAGATCTTCGTTTTCCTCCCACACTCCAAAGATGTACAGGTATGTAGGTTAACTGGCTTGGCGTATGTGTAAATTGTCCCTCGTGTGTGTAGGATAGTGTTAATCCTCTCACCTTAAACCCATGTCGTCTGGTTCTTAATTCCCCTACTCTGGGTAAAAGACTCTGTGCATTCACTCTCTCTATCCCCTTGTACACCTCTCTAAGATCACCTCTCATCCTGGAATGAAGAATATCGTCCAAGGCTGTCCAACCTCTCGCCATAGCTCAGGACCTCAAGTCCGGGCAAAATCCTCGTAAATCTTCTCTGCACACTTTCCAGCTTTACAACATCCTTCCCATGACAAGGTGACCAAAACTGAACATAATACTCCAAATGCAGCCTCATGAATGTCTTGTACAACTGTAACATAGCAACCCAACTTCTATATTCAATATCCTGACTGATGAAGGCTAATGTATTGAAAGCTTTTTTTTAACCATTCTATCTCCCGGAGACGCTACTTTCAAGGAACTATTTACCTGCACTCCGATCACATGGAATAATAGAGAATATTATTCATCACCTGGTGGCGCCAAGATGACAGCCTCACCAGCAGCCTATGTGTAATTTCAGCTTTTTTTGTTATTTTTAGTGTCTAAAATGTATGTTTTAATGTTTCTCGGTATGTTTTTATGGAGGGTGGGGGGGGGGGGGGGAGTAGGGGGAAACCGTTTTCAGTCGCTTACCACGACGGAGATGTGATATTTCTCCATGTCATGTCTCCATCTCCCCCTGTGGCCTAACAACTGGATTGGTGCGGTCTTTCCTGGAGACCGGCCCGGAGCTTCAAGCCGCAAGCCCGGCGTGGACTTACCACCGCGGAGTAGGCGATCCTTTGCTGAGGATCGCTGTGGAAGTGCTATGACCGCGGGCCTGTGGACTTCAACACTGTGAAGCCGCGGTCTCCGGTGAGAAGCGGATGACGCGGGAGCTCCATGCTGCGGAGTGTTCCGATCCGTCCCGGCGCCGGAGTTTCGATCATCCCGACGAGAGGGCTAGAACAACGGACCGTCAGCAATGGTCCCGTTCAAAGGCCCCGACCACCATGGGTGAACAAAGTGGAAGATGACTGGACTTTATTGCCTTCCATCAATGTGGATGTGGATGTTAATTTTATTGTGTATTGCGTTCTTTTTACTTGTATGGCTGTATGGTAACTCAAATATCACTATACCTTAATGGTGCATGGAACAATAAATGTGAACTTGAACTTGAACTATTGGAAAGTGTTAAAAAGTAACATAGCTATCTGAAGACAAGGTTATATTTCATGTTGCTATGGACAGTTTTGAGTTCCACATCTTAGGAAAGATATATTGGCCTTTGAGGAAGTACAGATTGGACCCATTAGACCTTGACTCCAGTGTGAATTGAAAGAGAGCTTACATAAATTAAGGTCTTCCCAGATACTGATTTGATCGGTTTCCAAGGTGCTGGATTGGAGATTATGGAGAAATGCCAGTAAGGCACGGTGGCGCAGCGGTAGAGTTGCAGCATTCTGCTACGCGTGCTGTCTGTACGGAATTTGTACGTTCTCCCCGTGACCTGCGTGGGTTTTCTCCGATCTTCGGTTTCCTCCCGCACTGGCATGGTATAAATGTAAAACTGTCCCGAGTGTGCACAAGATAGTGGTAATGTGTGGGGATTACAGGTCGGTGTGGACTCAGTGGGCCGAAGGGCCTGTTTCCGCACGCTATCTCTAGAACTAAACTAAAACTAAATTCCAAAATATCTTTGATAGCTCTTTGTGCCAATGTCCCAGCTGTCCTCTAGCACTGAACTGCTCATTGAATCCATTGGTGGAATGGAAACTGATTGCTGTTGCCTAACACCTTCACCACAGGACATTCCTCCTGAACGTGTACCAGGTTAAATCTGAAAAAGGCACAAGAAGTCTACCCATTTTGATGGAGAGGAATAGCCGTGGAGGAACAAGGCAGGTCTCAGATAATTTTACATTTCTCAGATGAAATAATTTTGTTAAATATTTTAAATTGTTAATTAGTGCGCTAATATGATTTAAGTGTTCCAGTTTGTTTTTAGTTAAAATGTGTTAATAGCTTATTGATTTCAATATTTTTTGAATATCTCTGCCATGGGTTAGTTAAAAACAACATTTTTTTGGCTGTAACTTTGTTAAGGCTAGTTCCTGTCCTCTTGTGTGATGGCATTTATCTGTAGAAGGTCATTCCACCACCAGGGTGAACATGTGTATCCTGTACGGGCTTCTCCACACCCTGCACTTCCTCGCCTCCGGTGGGCCAGGGATTCTCCCCCTCCACATTGGGGACCTGGGGTGGAGGGTATTGCACCGAGCAGTTCCCTACAACCTGTTTCTCTCGCGGTTCACAGACTCGCCAGCCGCCTGCCACTTTTGTGGACCGGAAGAATCTGCGTACCACATGTATGTGGAGTGTGTGAGGCTGCAGCCACTGTTCCAATACCTAAAGGGGTTGCTCCATGCCTTCTGGCTGCATTTTACACCCACCATCCTCATCTTTGGACACCCTGTTTGTAGGGGAGAGGGTAGGACTGACGATGTCCTGGTTGGGCTGCTCCTGGGCCTGGCCAAGTTGGCCATCCGCAAGTCACAGTGCCAGGTGGAAGAGGGCTCTGCAGAGCCAGCTGCCTGCCCCTTTTCCGGGGTTATGTCCATGGCCAAGTGGTACTGGACTACGCGCTGTCCCTCTCCAGCACCCTGGGGGATTTCTGGAACTGTTGGACACGTTGAGGGGGGTTGAATGTGTCCTGGACAAGGATTGCAATATAGTTGTCTAGTAGTTTACTTGGTATATTTGTTTTGTCTTGTACTATGGGGGTGGGTTCTGTTTTGTTTTATTGTGTTGTAAATACTATTTTAATGTTTGAATAAATATTTTTGATTTAAAAAAAAAAGGATGAACATGTGAGAACAGGGTGGCTTCAGGTGACGTTATGTACACTAGACTTGTAGGGAGTGGGTTTGTATCTATTACCTAGGCTGGGGTTGAGACTGTGCAGCCTGCCATTGACAGAAGCTTTGTCCTATCGAGGAGAACTCAAAGGATGGAAGGGAGAAACTCAGTTGAACTCCCAGGAGATGTAAAGAAACTCACGGGCCTATTTTGAGTCGGGAATAGAGACCTGTTCCGAAATGTGAGTTATATTGATCAGTAAATGGTCTGATACCACAGGTGAGGTGTCCATTGTCACATTGCTAGTCGTGACTTTGCTGCGTCGCTACTTTCAAACATTATAATTGTCACAAAGCGCAGGAAGGAAGGTGATTGTCAAATGAAAAACACGCTGCTTAAAAAACTGGGAGACACTGATGAGCTGGATAAAGTCCTGATGAGTGCCACCATTTTCTGGGTCCTGTGCTTCAAAGAGCGACACTTTACCCGGGTTGTTTCTGTTTAACAAGCGATCCTGAAACGGACACCGGCAGTAGCTACAATCCTGCTTCGGGATCCAGAGAGAAAAGAAGCTAATCTTCATTTGTCAAGTCAGCTAATTATTCTCGTTCGTCACTGCCTTCTCTACTTACATTGGCACCTTCTCACTGTGTCTGGATATACACCTGACACCAGGTTCAGAGAAATCCAAGGGGTTGGTTCATGGATTCTGCTAATAAAAGCAAGAAGATTATTTCTAATCGATCGTTCCATATAATATGAGACACAAAGAAAGTCTGCTGAGTTCCTACATATATTACATTAGGTTTAATAGAGTTGTACAGCTAGAAGCAGGTATTTCAGCCCATGAAATGTGCACTGATTATCATGCCTATGCCCGCTAATACTACGCTGCTCCCACTTTGTCCCCCCTCATATTCTCATCAACCCCCAGATTCACCCACTCACCCTCACACACTAGCGACAATTTAATGCAGCCAATTAACTCACCCATCTTTATGATGTGGAAGGAGATCCGAGCAGCTGGAGGAAACCCAGCAGAGAGGCAGAGATGGACAAATTCTTGATTAGAACGGGTGCCAAGGGTCATGGGGAGAAGGCAGGAAAGTGGGATTAGGAGGCAGAGATCAGCCATGATTGAATGGCAAAGTAGACTGGATGGGCAGAATGGCCTAATTCACCTCCTAGAACTTGTGAACCTATGTCGTCATAGGGAGAATGTGCAAGCATCCAAGGTCGGGAAAGAACGAGGGTATCTAGAGTTTGGGACAACTAGCTGCAGAACTATGGTCTACTTACCACTGGCTTATGTCTTCATTTTGCCGTTCAGTCAAAACTCCAAGGTTAAACCTTGCATCTGGTGTCTCCATCCTTGGAGTTGTTCCCAAGTTGCCCTCCAGTCTATTATTTTAAGAGAGAATAGAATCTTTATCTGAGAGCAAATCTGACCATTCAATCCTTCCTTTGATAACTCGAGTTACACCAGCAGGACATTTTAGACATGGGAGATTTAGAAATATATTCCCCATTGATTTTTGCCACTTAATGGGCCAGAAATTTGATCACAAAGGACATGTTTCTTAATGTACTATCGATCCTCATTTATGCAAAATGTAATTTGTAATTGCAACACTATGGCAAGACTCTGCTCCCTTAACATTTAGTTACAGTGCTCGTTTCAATCGTAATTGCTTGTCCTAACAAATGGACAACAACATACGAGCGTGAGATTTAGGAGTGGGCAACCAGGTCCTTAAATCTTCTCTGCCCTTTAATGAATTCATGGTTTAGTTTAGTTTAGAGAAACAGCATGGAAACAGGCCCTTTGGCCGACTGAGTCCCCACTCACCAGGGATCTCCGCACACTAACACAATCCTACACACACTAGGGATCATTTACAATTTTACCAAGCCAATTAACCTACAAACCTGTTTGTCTTTAGAGTGTGGGAGGAAACGGGAGCACCCAAAGAAATACCCATGCACTTCATGGGGTAACGTACAAACTCCGTTCAGACAGCACCTCTGGTCAGGATTGAACCCGGGTTTCTGGTGCTGTAAGGCAGCAACTCTACCACTGTGCCACCATGCCGCCCTGTGCACCTATCACATGGTGTGGACAATACAGCAGTAATCCAGTCCGAACAGCGGGATTGAAGGATTTCAACCCAAAACATCACCCATCCATGTTGTCCAGAGATGCTGCCTGACCTGAGAGTTTCTCCAGCACTTTGTGTTCTTTGGTGTATTAACCAGCATCTGCAGTGCTTTATTTCTACTAGGAGTGTAAATCTTCGTGGGGTCAACCTAACTCCCTTAATAACTCCCTTACGGAGTTGGACATGAAGTCTCCTTCAAGACAATTTCAAATATCATTAAGATCAATGATGTTTAACAAACACAAATTCTTTTCCCTGAACATTTCATTTAATTTTTGAGAGGAATATCGATTGTGAAATTAACTGTTTCAGAAACATTTCCCACCACTTAATTCACATCAGATTCTCTTTTTTTTTTGTCTCTTCATTCTCTCGTTTCAAACCCGTTCAACTGGATTAGAATAATTTGAATGGAAAATTACCATAATTGAAGCAATAAGTCTTGCTACTTCACAAGATTTCTAATAATCCTTTTATTCAAATGCGCAGTGTAAAAAGCACATCGTTCATGTCCTTGAGGTAACATTGTCATCCTTGGTCAATATCCTTGATTGCATTTTGCTTTATCCTCCAACAGTTTTTTTTTCTTATTCCCCTCGTATGTTAGCCCCTGAAGGAGGTATGGTCTGCACCATTCATCGCGGGCTGTCTCACTGGTTGTAAGGAAAGAGCCTGAGACTGGGACCTCCTAAACGTCAAGTAAGTGCCAATGGATGGAGTTTAGTGTAGCTTAATGTCACGTGTACCGAGGTACAGTGAAAAGCTTTTGTGTAGGAAGTAATTGTAGATGCTGGTTTAAACCAAAGATGGACACAAGCTGGAGTAAGCTTTTGGTGTGCGCCAACCAGTCAGTGGAAATACAATACATGATTACAATCGAGCCATCCACAGTGTACAGATACATGATAAAGGGAATAACGTGGCGTGATGGCAGAGCTGGCAGCCTCGGGGCTGTAGCGGTGTTCCGGCGACTCGACATCGGAGCTGTGGCAGCGTTCTGGCGGCAGTGGCAGCAGCGACCCGACCCGACTCTGCCTTGGAGCTGTGGTGGCGTTCCGGTGGCAGCGGCAGCGGCGGCCCGACCCGGCCTCGGAATTGCGGTGGTGGCGGCAGCGGCAGCGATAACGGCGACCTGACACGGCCTTGGAACTATGGCAGTGGCAGTGGCGACACGACTAGGCCTCGGAGTTGCGGCGGCAGCAGTGGCGACCCGACTTGGCCTTGGAGCTGTGGCGGCGGCAACGGTAGCGGTAGCGGCGACCCGACACGACCTTGGAATTATGGCGGCGGCAGCAGCAGTGGCGACTCGACTTGGCCTTGGAGATGTGGCGGCGGCAGCGGCGTTCCGGCGGTAGCCCTACCTCGGAGGCTCGGCCGCGGGCCCAGTGGACGACATTGTCGGGAGCTCACAGGTCACAGGTTGGTGACCTGTTTTTTGGAGCTCCTGCAACAACGACTTTGTCCACTGGTCTGGAGGGCGGCAGCTTCAACCACCCCAGGTCGTGGAGTTTGAACTGGCCCGTTCGCGGAGCACGGTTGAGCCGTGGGACTTACATACCATCACCCGGTGGGGTCACAACATCTGAAGCCTGGATCGACTCGGCGCAGAGGGAGAACAAAGAGGGAAGAGACAGAGACTTTCAGATTTGCCTTCCATCACAGTGAGGAGATGTTTGGTGAACTCACTGTGGGTGGATGTTAAATTTGTGTTTATTGTGTGTTTTTGTCATTTTTATTATATGTATGACTGCAAGGCAATGAAATTTCGTTCAGACCGAAAGGTCTGAATGACAAATAATAAAATTCAATTCAATTCAATTTGAACGTGAATAACGGTTAGTGTAAGGTAAAGTCCAGTAAAGTCCGATCAAAGATAGTCCGAGGGTCTCCAATGAGGTAGATGGTAGCGCAGGACTGCTCTCTAGTTGTTGGTAGTCTGCTCTAGTCTGCCCTGAATTTGGAGGTGTGTGTGTTCACACTTCTATAACTTTTGCCTGATGGGAGAGGGGAGAAGAGGGAATGGCCACGGTATGACTCATCCTGATTATGCTGGTGGCCTTGCCGAGGCAGCGTGAGGTGTAAATGGCATCAATGGAAGGATGGTTGGTTTATGTGATGGTCTGGGCTGCGTCCACAAGTCTCTACAATCTCTCGGGGTCTTGGAGGGAGCTGTTCCCAAACTATGTCTGTGATGCATCGCGATAAAATGCTTTCTACGGCGCATCGGTAGAAGGTCCACCAAGAAGAGCACAATCTTTTGCATTAATATTGAATGGAACGGCTTGAGTTGGTGTCAGTGCCTCACAACTTTGATCTTCTCCTCCTAGCCGGAGAGACTGTATGGAGAAAGTACACATCAGTTGTAGCTGCTTTGGATGCTCTGAAACCAAACTGACATCTTCTGATACAGTGGATACACTAAGAGGCAGTGTTTAAATGACAAGCCTCTGTGAAGTCCTGTCCTCAACTTGCGAAAAGTCACTCTCAATTTGTACATATGGCAGATAAATGTGGTTCAATGGTTGCGCTTTTGTGTCTTTGCCAGCTGTCGCATTGTTGTTGCAGTCTGGCTGAGTCAGAAGATTCTGGACCAAATCCCACTCCAGGTTCTTTGGCACCATGATCTATCACTCCAATCCATTATAGAATGAGTCCAATGTTATTAGAGATTGTGTCTTGCAGGTGAGATGTTAAATTGAGGCCTTGCCTGATCTTTCAGTTTTCCCTTGTGTTTGGAGAATCTGTTATTTGTTCTGTTTCTTGTTATACTCTTACTTGAACGATACTTTATAGAATGAATGATATTTTATTGTCACATGTGACAAGTCACCATGATATTCCTTGTTTTGCATACCCATGGTCACCACTTAAAGGTCGCCAACAAAGTTACAAAGTATTCCATTTCACCTGAACCATTTTAACACATTCCAATGCTGAAGACACTGAAGAAGGGTCTCGACCCGAAACGTCGCCTATCTCCTTCGCTCCTTAGATGCTGCTGCACCCGCTGAGTTTCTCCAGCTTTTTATGTAACACATTCCATTTGTGATCCCTCCGTTGTTCTCTGCGGTTTCCCCACACTGGGTCCTCCTTTGCTCTCACCCCCCTCACGGCGGTTCCCCCACTTTGTTCCCGGTGGCGTGTCCATTCTGCGGCACCCATGTGGCCCACCCTCGATCGCCAGTGCCATCCTCGAACTCCAGCCCGACCTTCACACCGGCTCCACTCTTTTGAGTTCGAATGAGAAATTGTTGACTTGATGTCACCCGGCCTCTGAATATGTCCAGCATTTTTAATTTTCGTTCTGATGTCCTGTGTCGGCAATATTTTACTCTTGAACACGCACTAATATCGCATGCAAGTGCAAATAGCCAAATGGCCCTGTCGGAGTTATTCCACTTTACTGGCAGCTTTGTAAAATGGCATCTATTTTATTTCCTAATGACCAGTCACTTTTATTTAGAAAACTGGAGCATTACAAAAATCTTTGCTTCCCCCAGATGATCATCGCTGAATGTTGTTCTATCAGGCCACGGAGTTACTTATCATTTTGCATTAATTTGCAGCCCTGCTCCCTTCATGTTTCAGTCCAACCTGACTTATGGACCGGCTGTAGGTAGTAATCAGTGTTTGGGAGACCATTGAGTTGGAATTGCTGGATGCTGCGGGACTGTAGGCATCTTCTGCTGTGTGGGAACTTGGCAATGCTATTGCATCTTGGAGGGAAATCTTAATGGTGGGTGAAACTCACCATTAAACAACTACAGTCTTTATTTAAAAGTATCGCCGGGCGGTCCCATTTCTGACTGACAAACTGTTTCGGTTTTGAACAGTTCTCAAGAGGGGATCCTGCCGAACCCCTGGGAAGGTCTTGTGGTCCATCTGAAGTGGTGGGATGTGTGATCCATCTGTAGTGGGGAGAACCCTGACGTGCCCTGGGATGGACCTGCAGTACCAGTTCAAGACAGATTTCCAGATGAACCTGTGAAACTATAAGAAACAGAAGCGCAGGTGGCCATCCAGCCCTTTAAGTCTATCTCACTATTGTTAAATAGTGAGAGATTGAGTAATATTAATATTCATTTCTGTCTCCACGTCTGCATTCTGTGCACCAAAATGGATGACCTTACAGTTTTCCATATCCCGTCTGTAATGTCCTTACTCACTTACTCTTAAAGCCTTTCTACCCTATTCTCCATATCCTGACACCTATCCTCCCTATACTCACAATCCTACCGAGTTTAGCATCATCAACAAACTTGTACATATGTTTTCAGTGCCAGAGACCCAGATGTGGTCCCAAACTCAGATGTGTCTGTGGAGTTTGCACGTTCTCCCTGTGAACGCATGGGTTTCCTCCGGGTGCTCCAATTTCCTCCCACACCCAAAGACCTACGGATTTCGTAGATTAGTGTGAACGGCGATCGATGGTTGATGTGGACTCGGTTGACCAAGGGGCCTGTTTCAATGTTGAGTCTTTCAATCCAATCCCTTAGCCAAGTCATTGTAGCTTGTTTAAAGCACTGACTCCTGCAGAACCCCACTGGGCACAGCCTGCATGCCACAGAACAATGAATGAGTGGGAGCCTTGTCCAAACTTCCCAGCGTGAGTCTCGTGAAGCTGCTGAAGACCCAACGTTGAAAGCCCAGAAGGTCCATGTTCTCTTTCATCATTCATATGGTTTGAACCGTCTCAAGTTGCTCTATCTGCACAACAAGTGGAAATCAAACTCACCCCGAATGTGAACCGTCGATCACACATTCTTTTTTTTAACTGCAGGATAAATATTAATTCCACCCTCAATTATCTTAAAAATGAACTATTAGAAATTAGAAGTTTAATTCCTTCATTTTGAATGTTCAGGGGAGGGAGAGTTTAAAAATGCATTTAAATTGGAATTCGTTATCAGCTTGCACCTTCAGCAACTGAGGCAAAAAAATTGAGTTAAATGTCTCAGCGGCAATATTAATAATATTAGAAGTCTATTAATAAATATATAATTGAGCATATGAGGCCGTGAGGTTGGAGTTTAGTCACTTCACAGATCAAAAAGGATTTAACTTTGAAATACTATTTGACATTTTTCTCTTACACTCTTTCTGAGTTCTTTGCTTCTTCAGGCCAGCACAGCTTTGAAGTGGATGGAATATCAGAAGTAGGAACAGGAAAGGGTTGGAAGTGAGTAATGTGAATAAATTACTGCTAATGGAGAAACTTTCACTAAAATGTCTCTTTGGGATCAAGGATGGAATCTCTGGTTCCAAGGTGGCTGATCACATCAATGTGGGAATCACCATGGATTTATTGTGAGCAATTTTGGGCCCCATATCTGAGGAAGGATGTGCTGTCTCTGGAGAGGGTCCAATGGAGGTTTACAAGAATGATCCCAGGAATGTGGCTTAACATATGACAGGCGTTTGCCTGGAGTTTAGAAGAATGAGGGGAGACCTCATTGAAACTTATCGAATATTAAAAGGCCTGGACACAATGGATGTGGAGAGGATATTTCCACTAGTGTGAGAGCGTATGGCCAGAGGTCATAAACGTAGAATTAAAGGACATTCCTTTAGGAAGGAGATGAGGAGGAATTTATTTAGTCAGAGGGTGGTGAATCTGTGGAATTCACTGCCATGGAAATCTGTGGAGGCCAAGTCAATGGATATTTTTATGGTAGAGATAGATAGATTTTGGATTAGTATGGGTGTCAGAGGTCAAGGCAGGTGAATGGGGTGAAGAGGGAAAGATACATTAGCCATGACTGAATAGCAGAGTAGATTTGATGGGCCGAATGGCCTAATTCTGTTCCTATCACAGATGAACTTACGAATCCATGGACTGGGGTGTCCGATGGGGCAGGGGGTGTTGATTAGTTCATGAGGTAGCCTACTTGTTACTTCTTTTACACAGGGGTTCTATCTGCTCCTGAAGCATGGACTCAAGGCTTTGAATATATTCTGAGTGCATTTTCTCTATTATGATTGGTCAGGACAGAGATTAGACCAGAAATAGGTAAGTGTTGTGCAGCATAGAATCACTTGCACTCATCACTTAGCAGGCCAAGCAGAAGCATATTAATTTTGATCAATCTTAGGAAAGAGTGGAGCCTCATACTTTAAAGCTACGCCCTCTAGAATTTGACATGTCCATTCTGAGAAAAAGGTTCCGACTGTCCATCCTATCTATGCCTCATAATTTTATATACTTCTATCAGGTCTCCCCTCAACCTCAGGTGTCCCAGAGAAAACAATTCAAGTCTGTCCAACCTCAAATAATCCTCATTCCAGGCCCCATTCTGGTAAATCTCCACTACTCCCTTTCCAAAGTCTCTGTATGATTCCTGTAATGGGGAAATCAGAACTGCACGCAATACTCCAAATGCAGCTTTACCATTATCCGATAGAGCTGCATCATGACTTCCGAACTCTTATGCTCAATGCTCCGACCAATGAAACCAAGCATACAATATGCCTTCTTTAACCACTTTATCTACTTGTGTTGTCATTTTCAGAGAGTAAAGGGCCTGTCCCACTTGGGCGACCTAATCCGCAAGTCCAGAAGAGGGCCTTCGACCTTCAAGCTCGAGGGCACTCGCCTGGGAAGCCTCGAGCTGGATCGACCGGCCGCGTTGAAACCGTAAGGTGGATCGACCGAAGCACGAGCTGCATTTACAGACCACACACACACACACACACACAAACACATCGTGAAGGTGGCGGCCATGGAGAGCGGAGTAGCGCTGTCTGCACGATGAAGATGAAGGTAAACGGCTGCCACAGAGTACGGGAAGTCCTTTAAAGAGCGCGGTGGGAGGGAGTGGGGGAGGGGAGAGAAGGGGAGAGAGAAGGGAGACAGAAGGGGAGAGAAGGGGGAGTGAATGGGGGAGAGAACAGAAGGGGAAGGGAAAGGGGAGAGAAGGAGGAGGGGGGAGAAGGAGTGGAGACAGTTTTAAGAAGTATAATAAAGTTAGCGGTCATTGGACCTACCGGTGAGTCTTTTAGGTGGTGAAACTCCAATGAGCCAACAAAATGGCTGGTTTAGCCTACAGAGATTGCCTATGGCTGCCTTCGACTGTCTGTAAGTAAATAGCGACCCCATTCCACTGCCCTTCGAGCAAACGGCAACCTATTTTTAGTCGAGGCCGGTTTTAATCATGATGAAAGAAAAGCAGCAACCTAGATGGAGCCTCGACCACGCAGAAACCACTTTCGACCATTAGGGAGAGTGACCAAAACCTCCTGTGACCTCGTGGCGACCTTGCAGCGACCATGGGTGGTGGGCAAGGTCACCAGAGGTTGCTGTGGAGGTCTCCTAAGTGGGACAGGCCCTTTATACACTTAGACACCAAGACCGTTGTGTACATCAGAGCTGTCAACGGTAACACAACCAAAGTCAAGATCAATGATGTCACCATGCCACTCTTGTTCCCCACAATGATCCCCACTAATCTGAGGTTGACCTCAGCTGCAGGCGGTGTAGGCTTGATGGGCCGAATGGCTTAATTCTACCCCTGTCATGTATTACCTTATTGACCTTATGACCCCCAGATGGTTCATGACGGGACCCGAGGAAAGCACGGACTCATCTGGCATGTACAGGAAAGATTAGTGGTGGCTCACCACCACAAGGCAGCTGCCATGGATGTGGAGGAGCCATTATAGATTTCTCCCGAAGAGGAGTGTGCATGGCTTCAAAAATCACAAGATTTTGTGTGGGGGGAAAAAAATAAAGTATTTGGTTGGAATTATTTCTAATTATCCGACAACACCTTTTCTAATTCATTTGGAGGAATGCCATCTATTAAATGCATGTGTGTGAATCCAGCAATACTTGGCAGGCTCACAAATGAGCATGTAGCGACAAATTGAATCATGGGTAATTCTTGTTGCTGTTAATTATCTGCAATTGGCATAAATGCCAGGGCCAGGAGACGACTCAGACCTCATTCCTCCGCGCAAACATTCTTCTACAGTCAAACACAGAGACTCGGAATGGCCCAAACTGGGAATCTTACACAGACAGCGGAATTCAGATGCATTCAGAGCCACATCACAGACGTGCGAGCAAGTACCAGATGTGAAAGGGCTGTATGCCCCTAAAGACCTATGAGCAGGTTAACCTACGATGCGCGTTTGTCGGCACTGGGCCTGTACTCGCTGGAGTTTAGAGGAATGAGGTGGGGTGGGAAGGGGGGGCCTCAATGGCCTAATTCTACTCCTATTCCTTATGTTCTTATGACCCTAAAACATGGACCAACTATTTATGATCTTTACTATGGAGGTCTTCATTATCTGATCTCCTAAGGCCCTTTATGCACTTGGACACGCAAGATGGCGGCGCTAGCTTAACAGCTACTGCCCGCCTGCAGTCCGTCTGTTTTTTTATTTTTTTTCTGTTCCTTTGTCCTGTTTTTAGTTAATTTTGTTTTATTAGGTTGTGTGTGTGTGTGTGTGTGTGTGGGGGTGGGGGGGGGGGAGCATGTCTTTGGCCGCTTCCTTCGGGGGAGTGCGACTTTTTTCTGTCGTACTCCCAGTCTTCGTCTCCGTCTGCGCCGAGGCCTAATGGCGGAGCTGGCGGCCTCGGGCTGTGGCGGCGTTCCAGCGGCATTGGCAGCGGCGACCCGACTCGGCCCCGGAGCTGTGACGGTGGCGGCGGCATCGGCAGCAGCGACCCGACTCGGTCCCGGAGCTGTAGTGGCGATAGCGGCAGCGGCGACCCGACTCGGCCTCGGAGCTGCGGCAGCGGCCTGACCTCGGAGGCTCAGCCGTGGGCCCGGTGGACTTGGCCGTGGGCCCAGTGGACAACATCGTCGGGAGCTCGCAGGTCACGGGTTGGTGACCTGTTTTTCCGGTGCTCCCGCAACAACAGCTTCGTCCGCTGGACTGGAGGGCGGCAGCTTCGACCACCCCAGGGCCGCGGAGTTTGAATCGGCCCGTTCGCGGAGCACGGTTGAGCCGCGGGGCTTACTTACCATCACCCGGTGGGGTCACAACATCTGAAGCCTGGATCGCCTCGGCGCAGAGGGAGAACAAAGAGGGAAGAGCCAGAGACTTTAAGATTTTGCCTTCCATCGCAGTGAGGAGGTGTTTGGTGAACTCACTGTGGTGGATGTTAAATTTGTGTTTATTGTGTGTTTTTGTCATTTTTATTATATGTATGACTGCAAGGGCAACAAAATTCGGTCTGAACGACAAAATGAAATGAAATTCAATTCAATTAAAATCTCCTTGGAGCACTCCACCTACCTTCCTTTGCCTCACTGCAGGTCTTCTCATGTTAACGACACTTAGTCATTAGTTTATTGTCACTTGTACCGAGGTACAGTGAAAAGCTTTTGTTGTGTGCTAACCAGTCAGTGGAAAGACAAGACATGATTACAACCGAGTCATCCACATTATACAGACACATGATAAAGGGAATATCGTGAATAACATTTAGTGCAAGATAAAGCCAGTAATGCCCGATCATAGATAGTCTGAGGGTCTCCAATGGGGTAGGTAGTTGCTCAGATCTGCTCTCTAGTTGTTGTGGGATGGTTCAGTTGCCCCAATGGTTCACTTGGTAACCTGTCTACTTCGTGCCATGTATCAGCAACTCCCACACACTTATTTTAAGTGTAATAAAAAACAACCCCCCCGGACATGGAATGGTTTGTTTGCATTATTGTAACTGTGATTGAGTTAAAGTAATTGCGGTAGGGTAATAGCACCATTACGCTGCCACAAACTCACAGCCAAAAGTAAGAGGGACGTGTTTCTGGCTTTCATTCTTAATTAGGACCACTTTGTATCTGAATTCGAAGGGGGGAGGAGCAGAGGCATTCAGACCTTTCTGATCCACGGGGTATTTCACCATCCTGACCCTAGTCTATGAAATAAAAGAACAAAGCCTCGCAATAACTCTAATCAAAGTACATTAGGAAAAAAAAAAAATTAACTCCTTAACCTTGATTTAGGAATGCGTGGTGCTCAGAGTTAAATATTACATGAGAAGAAATGTGGTTGACCCGTCACTAATGATGAGGATAATTTCTTTTTTTTCCCATTACCCCTGTCTTCTTGCTTGAGGCGCTGATGCTGAGGAGGTATTGATACGATCATTCTTCAAATCTGAAAGGCATTAAGACATTAGCAAGGAAGAAAGAATTCTATTTATAAATAGCTTGTCAGCTTGTTTAAATATCTTTAAACATTTCATGTGATTAATCATTTTTGGTGTACACCCTACTGCTAGGATGCCATGATTCCAACACCATCAAGAACCCAACAAATTTGTAGTGAAGTTGGATGATTTGTTAAATATTTATCTTGCTGGACTCGCCAATTGCTTTTGGATTTTGACGTAAGACACTTGAATGTCCTGATTTATCAAGGCTGATGAGAGGAGGATTTCATAAAAACATAGAAACATAGAAAATAGGCGCAGGAGGAGTTGTCAATCGGCACTTCGAGCCAGCACCGCCATTCAATATGATCACGGCTGATCATCCAAAATCAGTACCCCGTTCCTGCTTTCTCCCCATATCCCTTGATTCTGTTACCCCTTTATCTAACTTGAATACATCCAGCGAATTGGCCTCCATTGCCTTCTGTGGCAAACAATTCCACTTTCCTGTAATAGGTAGAATTATGACGGAACATTTCAATGTATTTGCAACATTCTGTGTCACCTTGAAGGGTTTCTCATCTTCCTGAGTACAACTGTCCGAGAGATCTTGGGCAGAGACCAAGGGAGTGGAGCACAGGGATAGAGGGCTGCTATCACACTCTCTCTGTCAATTAGTATTTTTTGGTCCTGCAGGCTTCATTGCAGATCTGAAGCAGTTGACATCCCCTCCCACCCAAACCACCCTCTCCACAAGTACCTTCTCCTGCAACCACAGGAGATGCAACACCTGGTGTTCCTACACCTCCTCCCTTGACTCTATCCAGGGACCCTGACAGTCTTTTCAGGTTTGGCCGAGGTTCATTTTCACGTCCTCCAATCTCATCTACTGTATCCGTTGTTCAAGGTGTGGACTCGTATGCATCGGCGAGACCAAATGTAGACTGGGCGATCGTTTTGCTAAACACCGTCACTCAGACCATCTGGACATACATGATCTCCCAGTTGCTGAACACTTTAATTCCCCTTCCCATTCCCACACTGAACTTTCTGTCCTAGGCCTCCTCCATTGTCAGAGTGGGGCTCAACGCAAACTGGAGGAACAGCATCTCATAATTTGCTTTGGCTGCTTACAACCCAGGGTTATGAGTATTGATTTCTCTAACTTCAAGTAATCCCTGCAGACCCTCTGTCTCGATCCCTCCCCCACCCAAGTCACACATTAGCAATGTTACAAAATTTTGAGATTTAAAAAATCAAGTCTGCAATTTATCCCATCAGATAAAGCATAAAAAGAAGTTTAATTTGACACCTAATTTACTTTCATATCTTCAGTATTAAGAAAGTTATGGCCATTTTCATACTCGGAAATGAGCATCTTGCTTCCCATTGCCTTTCAATTGACTTAACTCAAAAGCTGTGATCTGGAAAAGTTAAATGTCCATAACATTCTTAAAAATTAAGAGAACTCAATGAAATTTTCAGTTATTATAGATTGAAGCATTCTGAAACAAATATTAAACAATCTTACTTGGATTACCTGAAATTAAAGCATATAATTAGTTAGTTATCTAATTGTAGCTAATTACAAAATTCAATAAGTAGATCTAAACATCTATCAATTTCTTAGAAAAGATAAACTTTTTAAAAATTACCTAAGTGTCCAAATAACATTCACACAATAATCCACAATATAACATCATTTTTAAATCTCATTTTCATGAATTTCTGGGCCAAATGGAAGGAATTTAGTGTTTAATGCCTGTAAATTAATGGCCATTTAAATCAACTAGCGAGTGGGTTTTAGCGGAATGCGGTGGATTGGAACGTTGCGGTTAGCGGTGAAGTCGGGGGGAAAAATACTGGGGGTCCATACATTTTTTGGGGACCCCATTTCGCAACATGAAAATATTATTGCCTCCCGAAAAACCAACTTTTAATATAAAAATAAAGTATTTACCTTTTTTTCTTCCCTGCGCAAAATGCTTCCGGTTGTCTGCGGTCACGGCTTTTGAAGGTGATTTTTAAATTACTCTAGTTAATAAATAATCTAGAGTAATTTAAAAAAACCTTCATTGATGAAATGTCGGAGCGATTTTTCTTCAGCAACCAAATCGCCCGACATTCATCGATTATCCAGGCCTGTGGAAAAACGGCACTTTAAGCCCGCCCCCCTCTGCAAGGCGCGAAAGGCGCGCACACGGGGAGCGGCAGAAGTGCAGCGCCGCTAAAGGTAAGTTTTGTAACATACCTACACACATGCTTTCCGTTCTCACCTAACAATGGCCTGTTTCCTTTATCACCGTTATTTTTGCATATCTTTCATTAATTTGTTCTGTATCTCTCGACATCATCATCGATATCTCTCGTTTCCCTTTCCCATGGCTTTCAGTCTGAAGAAGGGTCTCGAACCAAAATGTCACCCATTCCTTCTCTCCAAAGATGCTGCCTGTCCCGCTGAGCTACTCCAGCATTTTGTATCAATCTCAGAAACTGATAGCCCAGCAGAGGATTAAAGGGCCTGTCCCACTTGGACGTTATTTGCGCGTCATTTACGCGACATCATTTATGCGTCACGAAACGCTCGTCATGACACGCACATGATGCGTGCATGGTATTCATTATGCGCGCATGGTGCGCATTACGTGTGCATGGTGCGTGGTGACGTAGGCAATGACACGCAGTGGGTGTCATTTGCAAAATTTTGGGATTTGCAAATGACACCCAAATGGGACAGGCCCTTAAGTCACTGCACGTTGGTGCGATTATGAAAGGGTGCTCTTCTCAGCACATTTCTTATGACCAGCAACATAATTTGGGAAATTGCAGGGGTGCTGTTCACAAATTGCATGCATTAAAATCAAACCTGGTGCATACTGTGGGTGCGTTAGTTATCTTTGAAAGTATCAAGTTCTATGTTTAAACCAGTGATACATTGCTATCAGAAATTCAGTGACAACGGACAGTTTCCAAGCAGATTCAATATGCAGCACGATTGGTCCAATGGTTGGTTTGTGAACCAAATGAAAATAGGATTCAGTTCCTGTCAGTTCTATTCTGTTTTTCCTCAAGATATGGTAAGGATGGTACTCATTGTCCCTTGTGAAGAATAACTGAATCTTTCTTTTACCACTGAAACCCATGATCGTGGAAACAAAGAGCATAGAAGAGAAAAGATTAGGAATCTGAGGGGTAACTTGTTTACACAAAGGGTGGTGGATGTATGGAACGAGTTGCCAGAGGAGGTAGTTGCAGCAAGGACTATCCCAACATTTAAGAAACAGTTAGACAGGTACATAGATAGGACAGGTTTGGAGGGATATGGGCCAAAAACAGGCAGGTGGACACTAGTGTAACTGGGACATGTTGGCCAAGTTGGGCCTGTTTCCAGGATGTGTGACACTTTGACTCTATTTGAAGTGTTCTAGTCCCAAGACACCTCCCCTGTATCAGCAATATTATTCTTGCCAGTATTTTCACAATTTTCAGCCCTCATCAAGCAGGAATGTTTCCTATATACTGGGTGATTTAATCGCTATCTTTTCCATGGCTCCCACTTATCTAATCAAGGCAGAACAGACCATCCACAGAAACATCAAAGAACGCTACAGACAATTCAATAGTCAAGTCAAACAAACTTTATTGTCATTTAGAAATACATCGATATATGCAATTCCAAACGAACTTCCGTTGCATTTGGCTCCCCGTGCAACATGAAAATAAAAAGAAGGATAAAATGGATAAAATGGATAATAGGATAAAATGGATAAAAGGATAAAATAGACAATGGTGGCAGCCCATTACATGGCATTCAGGAGTCTGATGGCTCGTGGGAAGAAGCTGTTGCAGAACCTTGATGTTCTGCTCCTTATGCTGCGATATCTTTTGCCCGAGGGCAGCAGAGTGAACAGTCCGTGATGGAGATGTGTGGGGTCTTTTATAATACTGCTGGCCTTAGACACGCAACGTTTGGTCGTAATATCCCCGATTGAGGGGAGAGAAGTCCCGATGATTTTTTCAGCTGTCCTCACCACTCTCTGCACGGACTTCCAGTCGGTGGCTTTACAGTCCCCAAACCAGACAGAGATGCAGCTGGTCAAAATACTCTCTATGGTGCTCCTGTAGAAAGTGGTGAGGACAGGATGGGGGAGGTGAGCTCTTCTCATCCGGCGCAGAAAGTGCAACCGGTGCTGCGCTCTCTTAACTGTTGATGAGATGTTATTTGACCAGGTCAGACTGTTAGTGATCTGAAAGACCATCCAGACAGATTCTAGAAACAGACCAAATAAAGTGGTGGACCAGAAATGGAAAAATGACATGCCACATGCCAGAAACATAACACAGCCAAAGAGCCTGTTTCCACGTTGTATGATTCGATGACTCTATGACTAAGAAACCCTTTGCATTCATGATGGCAAATATTTAGTTATATGGGTTAAACCCATTTCCTAGTTCATAGCCTTGTCATTACCACCCTTCGAAAAGTCAACCAAACATAACTGAGTTGCTTTCTGAACCATTTCGGTGGAGAATTGAGAACCAGCTGAAGAGGCAGCTACCTTTGCACAGAAGACACCAACAATCGACCTGTTAGGTTTTGAGAACAATTTTACAGCTCCAAAGACAAATTGTTAAATTAGTTGTGAAAGTAATTGCAATTATATGGTGTCTTTTATAACCTCAGACCATCTCAACCAATGAAATATGTTTAAAATGTAGTTATCGTTGTAATAGGAAAGACGGCAGCTAATTTTGATAGAGGGCTAACAGACAGTAATGTGATAATGACTGTGTAATCTGCTTTGGTGATGTTGATTGAGGAATAAACATAGACTATAACGCATCTGCTCTTCAACAAGATGCTGTGCATCGTTTCCATATCAGTGTGATGTCAGTCTGGACCTCTGGGCAAAGAGGCAGACCTTCCCACAGTGCAGTTTCACTGAATAACTGGGTAATCTGCCTGTGCATTTTTCGGGGAGAAAATTATTTAGTCTTGTTAAACTAATGTAATTTTGTTAAGCTAGTAAAGGCCCTGTCTCACGGTGCGAGTTGACACACGAGTGACCCAGAGTGACAGACTCGTGGTTGTGTACGATATTCCAAGTTGATGTGCAAGTGTTTGAGGCGAGTTCCCACGGGTATGGTAATCTGCGATGTTCCGAGATCGTCTCCAGAGTTACCAAGTTCCCCTCCCGTTTGCTCTTGAATTACCAAGTTCCTCTCCCGCTCAGGGCGTGTGTTGTTGCCGCAGTCCGGGATTCGCATTTAAAGCACTCGGTTATCTTCAGCAGTTCAGGCGAGGACAGGTTTGGGGGGGGGGGGGGGGGGCGAGGGATGGTGGAATTGGGAGAAGGCAAAGACTATGGGTGGGGAGGAGTGAGAGGGGGGCTAGGAACGGCATCTGCGAAACGGGTAGTCAACCTTTAGGGTCCCGGCCCAAAACATCCCTATACATTTTATGATTTCCCTCCAAAGATGCAGTCTCCCGTGGTTTGTTTGCACAACTCTCTTCCCTCTCTCTCCCAACATTGCGGGGGGGGGGGGGGGGGGGGCGACAAGATAGTTTAAACGGACCTTACCCCCACTTCATGCCTCTGTTGCGCATAATTCAGCAGTAAAACCTCTCTTCCCCTTACCCAGCGACGCCCGATTCCTCGCACCCCCACAAGTTCACATCGACGAGGGAAGAAAGAGCGGGGAGTCTGAAGAAGGGTCCCGACCCGAAACATCACCCATTCTTTCTCTCCAGATGCGATGCCTGTCCCGCTGAGTTACTCCAGCATGTTTGTATCTATCGTCGGTGTAAACCAGCATCTGCAGTTCCTTCCTACACACGGACAGTGAAGTGCCTCGGCTAAATTAGGAACATTAGGATTTTCTGATGTGAAGGTAGTCTGGTTTGCGTTTCTTACACTTGATCATATCCGAAACTAAAGTATAAATAGACACAAAATGCTTGAGTAACTCGGCAGGACAGGCCGCATATCTGGAGAGAAGGAATGGGTGGCGTTTTGGGTAAGTCTGAAGAAGGGTCTCGACTCCATTCCTTCTCTCCAGAGATGCTGCCTGGTCCGCTGAGTTACTCCAGCATTTTGTGTCTATTAAAGAGTTCCCACGGTAGACGCACGAATCACTAAACTTAACGCACGGGCCACTACGATATAACTCTGAGTTTAAATGTTTCAATTTTAAACTTGACCACGAAACTTGACTCGTGGAAAAAGTCAAACATGTTTGACTTTTTTCACGAGTTCACAAGTTTCACAGGTACATGCCGTTAGCGGCACGAGTGGACAAGTTGATCGCGCGAGTTCCGACGTTCCCACTACGTTGGCTGTACGTGATCACCACGAGTGAAAACTCGGGGTCACTCGTGGGCCAACTCGCACCGTGAGACAGGGGTTTAAGTGTTCAAATCACGAAAGAAAGGGTCAGGGTAAAGAGAGAAAGTCTGACAATTTGCAATATTTGTTTGAGAGTCAAAATAGAGGAGAATTGCGAGGCAGTGGAGTCCTGAGTTGGATTTTGAGGCAAAATGCCAGCTGGGCAAATGGATGGGGAAAAGAATGTTCAAAGGATGGGCGATGTTTCGGGTCGATACCCTTCTTCAGACTGCTGAAATGAAATGAAACATGCTGCAATGTTGGTTAAATAAGTGAGGACGTTTTTATTCGAGGTATGGTTTTTTGGTTTGAGGAGGGAACAAGCAATGGTGGAGTTATCTGCACTGCAGTTGATGCATGTGGACAGCATGAATGGGTTGAATTGGACACTAGGATGATAAGTGGGTGAAAACGAATGGGGAAAGGCACAAAATGCTGGAATAACTCAGCGGGACAGACAGCATCTCTGGAGAGAAGGAATGGGTGACGTTTTGGGTCGAGACCCATGTTCAGTCCGAAACACCACTCATTCCTTCTCTCCAGAGATGCTGCCTGTCCCACTGAGTTACTGCAGCATTTTGTGTCTATCTTCAGTTGAAACCAGCATCTGCAGGTCCTTCCTACACAAAACGAATGGAGGGCCTGACAGGTATGTTGTGACGGGCCTCAGTAGAGCCTGGTGATGCAGTCATCGCAGGTATGGCTTTAAGCACCAGAGCATTATCCACATGGATGCAACGTTGCTTAGCAATATATGCAGGGTGATGCATCAGTGCTGCCCTTTGGTTGCTTAGGATAAGGGCTGGGGCACCTCTACCCAAGATTACGGCAGATGTGAAACCAAGGTCGACATCCGGAGGCTGCAGCAAATCGTCCGATCAGCTGAGATGGTTGTTGGTTGTTCCCTCCATTGATGAACTGTACACTGCAAGGGCCAGGAAGTGAGCGGGTAAGATCATCTCTGACCCCTCTCACCCTGGCCACACACTCTTTGAATCACTTCCCTCTGGAAGGCGACTCCGGGCTGTCAAAGCTGCCACAGCCAGACATAAAAACAGCTTTTTTCCCCCACGAGTAGTAGCTCTACTCAATAACCAAAAATCTGTAGCCTCCTTTTGCTCTGGTATTTTATTTAATTCACATGTTTAATCAATATTGTTTTATTATTAATGTTTAATGTTGTATGGGTCATTCCTAACTGTCACTGTATTTCGTTCTCACTTGCGGGCGGAGCACGAAGGCAAATTCCTGTATGTGAATGATTGGCCAATAAACTTATTCATTCATTCATTCAATTTTATATCAGTCGCGTAGTTCTAAAATATTGTTCTATTTTGCTCAAAGGATCATCGGATCACATCAATAAAGTTTAAAACGGTGCAAAGACTGAAAAACCATCACCCATTATCTCTGGAATCCTCTTTTCACGGAGTTCCCAGTGGCTAAATTACTGAGTATTCGAGAGAGAAAATGGATTTTTGAAGATTATCCTCATCTTCATCTGCAGCTTATCCCCAGGGTAATTCTGGCCACATCCTGTTACGGATTTTCATTGTCTGATCCATCCCTCTCCTGAAGGTCTCTGACCTGAAATGTTGACTGTTTCTCTCCCCCAGATGCTGCCTGACTTGATGTGTGTTTGCATCATTTCTTTTATTTCACATTTCTACAATCTTGATTTTTTATTTCTTAAGGAAAGTAAAATATGTGCCTGTTACAGAAGAACATAAGCAAGACAGGATAGAAATATTTTAGGACACAGACAAGATTAAGGACTTCTTATTGAATAGCAATATAGCTACATTAGCCAAATGGCCTGTTCTGGCATCTTTTGCTTGTGCTCTTATATTCTTATAGCAATTAAGATTATGCTCGATAGCTCAAGTTGTCAATACATGAATCAATAAAAACAACCATCTTTAAATATGTGAATTCAACAGAACTAATCAGCACCTTTATGTAGTACCATGTTGCTTCAGGACTATTGGCCCAACGTTTAGTTTAGTTTAGAGATATAATGAGGAAACAGACCCTTTGGCCCATCGAGTCAGCACCGACCAGCGATCCCCGTACACTAACACTATCCTACACACTCGGGACAATTTACAGCTCACAGAAGCCAAATTAACCTACAAACTTGTACGTCTTTGGGGTGTGGGAGGAAACTAGAGCACCCGGGGAAAAACCCACGGAGTCACAGGGTGAACATACAAACTCCATTTGGACAGCACCCGTAGTCAGGATCAAACCCGGGTCTATGGCGCTGTAACTTTACCGCTGTGCCTCCGTGCCGCCCAAATGGTAGAGCCTGGGAGTGGGGAATGACATTAGAAGGCAGGACAGACCTTGTCTGAAACTACGTGCATGTGATCTGCTTTGATGTAGCCGAGTTCAGCCACAACAACTCAGGCAGGCATCTCTCCCACTGTGATGAACTTCCTAATTAAAAAAATAATCAATTGCATCTCTTGACAGGAAGCTCAGCAGGATTTACTCTTTCAAACATTTTTATCACAGCTTCATTTGATGCAGTGGTTCTTAGAGGCGCACAGCTGGCTATTTTGATATCGGTGTGGTGAGATGCTCTCCTGCCAGCACAAATGCATCAACAAACAGATCCACACGCACAAACCGACATGCACACAAACACATGTTCGTATGCGTACTTACACATGCCAACACACAGGTCCATGCATGCATACACCACACACACAAGCATGTGTAGAGATGTTTTGCCAGAACTACCTAATAAAGAGTAAAGTATTTCCACAATCTGGATCCATAACGGGAGGCACAGTGTCACAGCAGTGGAGCGACAGTACTTCCTCACAGCGCCAGAGACCCAGGTTCAATCCTACAACAGGTGCTGTCTGTACGGAGTTTCTACGTTCTCCCGTGAGCTTTCTCCAAGACCTTCAGTTTCCTCCCACACTCCAAAGACGTACAGGTTTGTAGGTTAGTTGGCTTGGTATCAATGTAAACATGGCACTAGTGTGTGAAGGACAGTGGTAGTGTTTGGGGATTGCTGGTCAGTGCCGGCCCGACGGGCTGAAGGGCCTGAATCTCTAAACTAAACTAAACTGAACTAAAATCTACTATTGTACTCCCAGTGTGTATGAAGGCACTTCAGATGCTGGTTCATTAACACAAAGTGCTGGTGCAACTCAATGGGCCAGGCAGCATCTCAGGAGAAAATGGCTGGGCGATGTTTTGGGTTGGCCCCTTCTTCAGACTGAAAGTAGAGGGTAGGGAACTGGAGGTAAGAAAAGGCCTGAACAAAATAGGGCCGGCAACAGATGACCAAGGAAGGGTGGAGCCCATAATGGCCCATTGTTGGCTGGGGAAGAGGTGACAACAAAGGGATACAAGGAAAGGAACAGTGGAAGGATGGGGAAGGTGAAGAGAGGGAATACAGGGGTTACAGGGGTTAATTAGAGAAATTAACATTCATTTGTAAGCTGCTCATAACACTCAGTTGTAAGCTGCTCAAGTGAAATATGAGGTGCTGTTCCTCCAATTTGGGTGTGGCCTCTGACAATGCAGGATGGGAAAGACAGAAAGGTCAGTATAGGAATGGGAAGGGGAGTTAAAATGTTTGGAAACCAGGAGAACACATAGGCAAGACAGCCTGAGCGTTAGTGTCGGCGAAATTATCGCCCAGTCTACGCTTGGTCTTGGTGATTCGGTATTCGCAGCCTCCATTTCTGGACCAGCCACGTAACAACAGACAAAACAAAAGACGTAACAAAAGACAAAACCACATTGGTCCACCATAAAATGGACAACTGTTGAACAGCAGGAAAGCAAACAACTGCCGGAGACAGTCATAGTCATAGCAGGTTGCCGAACAACCTACAACAGCGCTTACGTCAAGCTACGCTCATTGGCGTCAAACCCACTGTCGCAAAAATGTTTTCAGCATATCGACCACCGACGAACATGTGGCAACAAACTAGTCGACAGGCCCATAAGGCAAAGATAGACACAAAATGGTGGAGTAACTCAGTGGGACAGGCAGCATCTCTTGATTATCGAGAGATGCTGCCTGTCCCGCTGTGTTACTCCAGCATTTTGTGTCGATCTTCGGTTTAAACCAGCATATGCAGTTCCTTCCTAAACATTGAAGGCAGCTGGGCTAAGATAGGATCGTATCAGAACTGGCTATATCTTCTAAAGGTCATGCATCTAGAACGTAGATTGAATATTTTCCTCTCTTCGCCAGCAACTGTTCTTCCTAAAGCTCAGCATATTGCAGCTTTACCCTTCCTCTGTTTCTATCTCGTTTCTTTCACCAACATTCCCCTGTTGATACAGCAACCAGATGACTTAATCTATAGCTTCTATGCCCCATGGCAATTCTGGCCACACACTGGTAAAGGCCTGTCCCACTTGGGCGTCATTTGCACGTCATTTACGCGACATCATTTACGCGACATCATTTACGCATCACAACGCATGACGCGCGCATCGTGATGCGCACGTGGTACGCATTACGCGCGCATGGTGCATGGTGACCCAGGATTTCGGGATGTACAGGTGGGACAGGCCCTTAAGGATTTCCATTACATGATCATCCCTCCCTCGAAGGGTCTCTGGCCTGAAACATTGACTGTTTCTCCACCCACAGTTGCTGCATGGCTTGATGAGAGTTTCCTGCCCTTCTTTCACTTCAGATTTCCACCATCTGCAGATTTATTGATTTTTATTTCTAGAGGAAAATAAAGCTTGTGCATGTGCAGAAGAGCGTCAGGGTGTGTAAGGAACAAAGAATAGAAGTATTTTAGGACCCAGACACAGCAATGTTAAGAAAGAAAGACTGGTGACGGAACATTGAGACAAACTAGCAGCAAAAATTCTCCATCTAAGCAGTCTGCAGATGAGATGTATAAAACATTGTTATAAAGCTCATAAAATTGTTGTTATGAACTTTTCGAAGGCAATTGCAATCTGAGCTTAAGGGTTATAATGTTACTAAAATCAGATAAATGCCACATCAATCCTCTCTATTTTCCTCTGCAAAATACAGGATCTTATTACATTGTAGGAATTCCCTTCTTCCTTAAAGGTGTTGACTCTCTGGATTACAGTTCCAACGGTACTGATGTGTCCAAGGCTGTCTGGAGCTGTGAGGGCCCGGACAAGATGTGGATAACTCTCCCTCAATATACACTCCGTGAACATGTGGTTTCCAGCCGAATCCTATCACTTGAAATCAGCAGCAGGAACCCTGGCCGTTCCTGTCCATGGAACACCGAGACTATTGATAACGGCCCATTCGTTAACTCATTTGTGACTATTCAGTGCAGAATGGGACATTTCTCTCTCATCTTCCCAGCAGTGTGTCAAAGTGCTCCAAACACTACTTTTAACCAGTAAATCAATGTGAGAGATAGAAGTTGGTCCTTAACAGAACCCCAAGACCTATGTGTAAGAAGGAACTGCAGATGCTGGTTTACACCGAAGATCAACACAAACTGTTGGAGTAACTCAACGGGTCAGGCAGCGTCTCTGGAGAAAAGGAATAGGTGACATTTCAGGTGAAGACCCTTCAGTCCGATGAAGGGTCTCGACCCGAAACGTCACCTGATCCTTCTCTCATAATGTGTCCATCTTGGCTGCTGTGTTTTGCAGGAAACACTGGAATAAGAGTGGATCATTCGCAAACCTTTTGATACTGATACATTATCTTGGTGAACCTCAACCACCCATCCATGCTGCATATCCATATCCTAACTGAGACAGACTTTTAATGGAGAATATATTTCTTCTTCTGTCAAAAATCTATCTTGGCTCAATTGATAGCTGCAGCATCCATGGGCTACTGAGGAAGGAAGGGATCCGATTACCATGATCTATTTACTGAGGAAGTGTTTCCTAGTTTGGTTCCAAAGTGGTCTGGCTGTAACTTTGAAGATTACGTCCCATTGATTTTGATTTGTGTTTCATGGGAAATAGCTTTCCCTGCCTCAATCCCTTAGAATTTCATTTATCTCTTCTTATTTATTTCTCCTTACCTCTTAACCTCAGGGAAAACAAATGTTTTGCAGTAAAATAAATCACAGACATGTGGTTAACTCAGTGTCGACCTTGGGGGCGAAGAATAGAACATCTAACTTTGGAGGACTATATAAATATATTGCTATACAGGTCAGATGAGATCAGTAACAGAGTGGTCATAGCATGGATCTGACTTGTTAGTTTGGCTTAGTTTAGAGATTCAGCATAGAAACAGGCCCTTCGGCCAACAGGGTCCCTGCTGGCTAATGACCACTCGTACGCCAGTTCTATCTTACACACTCGGGGCAATTTACAGAAGCCAATTTACTTACAAACCTGCATGTTATTTGGAGGCCAAGTCAATGAATTTTTTTGAGGCAGTGATAGATAGATTCTTGACTAGTACAGGTGTCAGGGGTTATGTGGAGAAGGCAGGAGAATGTGTTCAGGACGGAGAGATAGGTCAGCCATGATTGAATGGCGGAGTCGATTTGATGGGCTGAATGGCCTAATTCTGCTCCTATCACTTATGACCTTTTGACCCTATGTCTTTGGAGTGTGGGAGGAACCCGGAGCATCTGGAGAAAACCCATGCAGTCACTTGGGAGAACGCACAAACTCCACACAGACAGCAACTGTCGTCAGGATCGAACCCGGGTCACTGGCGCTGTGAGGCAACAACTCTACCGCTGTGCCACCGTGCCTCACGTTCTTTGACGGATAAAAACATGGGTTCAGGCTATTCTGGAATCTCGGGCACACGTGAAGAAATAACAAAAGTACTGGGAAAATAGTAAGATTAAACGAGAACTTACCAGTTTGAAGTTTGATCTTTATTTTATGAGGAGTTGCGATGAGGGATTTCGTGAAGAACCCGCCAGCACGCATGCGCGACATACTTCAAAGCCGCGGTGTGGAATCACAGAAAAAAACCAAGCCAAGAAATGACTTGTTATAGTAAGATTGAAGAGACTCTAGTTACCAGTTGACTTTATGATCGAGGGTTGGGAGCGGAGGGCACGAAATCCCTCATCGCAACTCCTCATAAAATAAAGATCAAACTTCAAACTGGTAAGTTCTCGTTTAATCTTACTATTTCATTTCGGAGTCACGTGAGTGACTTCGTGAAGACTTCAAAGCTTCTGTGATTTCACGCCCTGGACAACGTCCATGCTATCACACACGCTACTGAAAAGGTGGACAGCAGTAATCAATTTCCGTCACTGTTTCTCTGAAAAAATAATAATATTTATTAATAACAACAAGAAAGGACCCCTCACTGAGGGGTAACTGTATGTTCTCGGCCTGCATCCAGCACGGCTCCTGCGAACATTCCATGTACGGTGACGGGTTTGTTGTAAAACCGTTGAAAAGTGGCTTCACTGGCCCATCCCGCTGTGGCAAGTATCTGGTCCATGGGCACCTCCATGGCCCTTGCCGCCGACGTTGATGCTGCCCTGGTGGAATGGGACCCAAAAACATCAGTGTCAATACCTGCCTTGTTTAAGACGATCCTGAGCCATCGGGATATCGTCTGTACCGTCACTCTATGGTGAGGTTTTTTGTGACTGATGAACAGGTATTGCTCCATTCCCCTTATTTTCCTCGTCACTTTGATATAGTGGCGGATATGGGTGGCTATGCATAGCCTAGCATCAGCGGGGTATGCTGGAAACTCCAGCTGCAGCCCTGTAAACCCAGGTCTATGCTGCTTGAGCAATTCATCAATGAAAAAAGTGACCCGTTCAGGGGTAGAGATCATTCTGTCGATCTTGGCCTTGTGAAGCGTTTGCACCCTTTGTGCTGAAGTAAGTGCCATCAACATCACCACCTTCAGGGTGAGTTTGTCCAGTTCGATCCCCGTCATGGGTGACCACGTTCTTAGTAGGGTCAGTACTTTACCAATATCCCATGTGACGTTGTAACGGGGCCTCGGCGGGTTGGAATTAAATATCCCCCGCATAAGTTTGGAGACCAATTTATTGGATCCTACCTCAATATTGAGGTAGGACGATAGCGCACTCCTGGCGCTATTGATGGCACTATAGCTGAGATGTTGATCATGGTGTAGCCCCGCAAGAAATTCCAGCACATCTGTGATGGAGACGGAGTCATATGCAACGTCCATGCGGCCGCAATAGGATTCCCATTTCCTGATGTGCGATAAGTACTGCCGTCTTGAGGACTCCCTGCATGATGCTCCCATGGTATCCATTGTCCTTGAAGATAGACCATACTGAAGTAGTGGCCTGTTCAGATCCTGCAAGCCAATAGATTCAAGTGACTATAGCAGGGGTGTGGTTCCCCTGTGGCAGGGTTCGTCACCAATTGTGGGCAACCCTCTAAGAGGACCCATGGTTGACTTATCATTCCAAGGACCACCGGATACCATGATTGCGTAGGCCAGTCGGGTATAATGAGGATGCCCTTGGCAGCATCGAGCTGGATTTTCCGCAATACCCGACTGATGAGGCAGAATGGAGGAAAGGCATAGAAGAACCATTTCCCCCAGTCTAGCGAGAATGCGTCCATCGCCATTGCCCCAGGATCTGGCTCCCATGATACGTATGTTGGTACCTGATGGTTCAACCGTGACGCAAAAAGCTCAATATCCGGTTTACCAAATTTGGCTGTAATTTTGGTGAATATTTGGGGGTTCAACATCCACTCGATGTTGTCATTGAATTTCCGTGACCTGGTGTCCGCCACTGTATTGAGCTCACCTGGCAAGTAGGTAGCTGAGATCCAAATATTCCGTTGAATACACCAGAGCCAAATTATATTTGCCAATTCATCACATGAAATTGACCTGGTACCGCCCATATGATTCAGATAAGCCACCGCAGTGGTATTGTCTATTTGGAGACGGACATGAGTGTTAGTCATGTTTGAACAATAGGCTCTTAGTCCGTGGAATGCTCCTAGCATCTCCAAATAGTTTATCCCTTGTGCTGACAACAAAGTAGCTTCAAGTGAGTCCCATCTACCTCCACAACTGGTGTTGTTGTCCGTAGCTCCCCAGCCATGGGAGCTTGCATCTGTTTGCAAGTATACCATTGGACGAGGCACAATGATGGGTTTGAATGAGTTATGGATATTGCCAATCCACCATAGTAACTCAATTTTTGCCTTAACCGGCAACTGCATAGGTCTATCATAATGTCCAGCATTAAATTTTAATGCTGCTATTTTTGACCTTTGTAAATTCTGATAGTGTAAAGGTCCATATTGAGCAGCTGGAAATACTGCTACAATTTTGCCAATTACCCTGGCAGTTAATCTGATAGACGGTATACTGGCGCAGACCAGGTTCTTGCATGCTTGAAACACATCACCAACTTTGTTAGTTGGGATGGTGGTGATCATGCGATTGGAGTCTATCGTGAACCCCAAGTAGTCCATGATCTGTGCGGGGAGGAACTTTGATTTGTCTGGATGGATTATAAACCCCATTTTTTGAAAAATTTCCACTGTGGCTGAAACCGCCAATTCTGCTGATTCCAGAGTGTGCCCAATTATCAGAATGTCATCCAAATAGGCCATGACCATATGATTTTGTCTCCGCAGTGTAGATAACACTGGCTTGAGTAGTTTGGTGAACAATCTGGGGGCTGTAGTAAGCCCATTGGGCAATGCTTTGTATTGCCAAAGCTGATCCATCCAGGTAAACTTCAAGAACTTCCTATGATGTTCCCGAATGGATACTGAATAGTATGCATCTTTTAAATCAATGCATGCCATGAAGCAGCCCTTCGAAATCAAAGATTTGGCTGTTTCAAATGTGTCCATTTTGAAATGGGTGTATTTTACAAAGGTATTCAAGTGAGTTAAATCTATAATGACCCGGCATCCACCGTCTTTTTTAGTTTTAGTAAATATATTGGATACAAATTCAATTGGTTCATGTGTGGTTCTTTCTATCACACCTTTCTCTTGTAAACTCAAGATTTCAGCATAGCCTTCTGCCAATTCTTTTTTGGAAAGTGCAAATTTGCGATTCGGCATATGCTGGGGTGGAGGCAATTGGCCATGAACAAACTCAATCTCATAGCCCTGAATACTTTGCAAGATAAACTCATCTGAAGTGATGGTTTCCCAAGCCTCCTTAAATCCCCGTAATCTGCCCCCAACTCGTGAAGTTAGACATGCAAGTGCATGGAATCCAGACCCCCTTACCTTCATGGTTATCGGCGGTCCCTGGGATTTTTGGTGGGACGTGGAGGTGCTGGGTTGCGTGGTTGGTGCGGAATCCGCATCTTCCATGCTGGCCGCTGAGGGCCTAGCCCTAAAAAAGGCCTGGGTTGAGGAGGCTGTTGATATTGAGGAGGTGCCGGAATGTAGGTCCTTGTCGGCCTGTCGGTTTGACCTCGTGGCCTGAAGTAAGGTGTCTTCTTGGCCGAAGGTCTGGTCACAAAATGTGATCTCATCAGACCTATGGTTTTCGCATGGTCATCCAGATCTTTGACCTGCTTTGGGAGGTCTTCTCCGAACAGCTGTCTAGGTGGGGGGGTAGGAGGTGCTCTGCATAGTCCCGCAAATTTGGGATTCAATGAAGGTTTTATAATGCTTTTCCTGAAAGCGTTGATCTCGTACTGCGTATTGCAGAGCAGAGCTAGAGCATCCTCCTGTTCGATGCTTAGATCAACCCCGTCTACCGACTTTGCAAAAGCGGTGATCCCAGACGTAAGTAGCTTTAGAATTCTCTGCAGTTTCACTTCCTGCGCTCTGATGCCCGGGCTGATATTACCCCAGATTGGCACGTTGAGTGAATTGCAGTTCCCTGGAGCCTTGTGTCTCTCCATGGCCTTTGCAAGGACCTCCTCCTGCAGTTGATGGTTCGTGAGGTAATCTATGGTTGCGGCCAGTTTGATGTTGAGGGGTTGTCCTGATGATACGGGTAACCCGAATTTGGCTGCCACATCCAGCAGATCTTCCTGAGGGACCTCAGGTGCTGCTGGGGCATGTACCAGGATTTCCTCCTCATCTGGTCTTATGCTGTCCATAGATGGTGACGGGGATATATCCATGAGTCCCCTGGAGCTATGTGTGTCCTGTTTCTGATTAAGTAGAACTTGCTCCAATATCCTCTCCATACGATCCAAGCGCCCTTCATCGGGCGTGTGTGGGAGGTAAGAGACCTCGCGCCCGAAGGAACTTCTGAGGCTCCTATCAGCAGTCCGTACCTCGTCGAGGTAATATCGGTACTGTGACGATGTGTTGCTACCAGCCGCCTCGGCGAAGCTGAGCGATTCCCGCGCGGACCTGCTCAAGCGCCTCCTTTTCGCTGAGCTGGACCCGGCTGCCTCTAAGGGCATGGGTGGGGAGAGGTCGGCACCTAACGCCGCAGCGTGGTGACCCGACGTCCGCGCGGGCTTGCCGACTGTCCTTGATCTGGACCCAGACGGCGTACGGTCCCGACCTGCCCCCAGCGGGGGAAGCGGTGACCTAGGCGAGGCTCCACCCTTGTGACTCCTCCTGGTCCCCCTGGGTGGTGAGTCGACACTGGCCCTCCTTGGTCTGCCAGTGGACTCGGGCCTCCCTGATTCACCAGACCACTTCCTAGTGGCTCCTGGTGAGACCTCAGCCCGCGAAGGGCTAGGTAGTTGAACTGTATCCCTGCTTCCTTCGAGAGGGCTCAGGGAGAAGGGCCGTGCATCAGCACGCGAATCCCTCTTGCTCGTCTCTGCGAACGACCCAGTGGGTGAGAGAGAAATGGAGTCAGGATGCACCTGCTCCGGCGCTGTACCGGCTGTTTGCTCTGCAGGTACCCCGCTAGGGCATAGCTGCGTCGGTAAACCGGATCCTGTGAATACAGGGCTCCCCGGCTTGCGCGCCTTTTTCCCGGCCCGTCCTCCTGCCGTGGAGGAGGGCTCCGGGTTGGGTTGCCGACAACTCCTTGCAGAAGTTTTACGGCCTTTACTTTTCCTACTGTCCATGTCTCTGTGGAAGAAAACACAATTATTCACACAGAACAACCAACTCAAGGTTGTTTGTACTTACCTGAGTGGCCCTTATGAAGGGCTGGTGACGAGCCGCGCTCCTCTCCAGCCGTCGACTGCAATGCGAGCGACGATATGTCGCGCATGCGTGCTGGCGGGTTCTTCACGAAGTCACTCACGTGACTCCGAAATGAAATGCAACATTCGGACAATATTCAAGAAGTTACAGAAGTGCCAAGTTTAATCATTCAGCAGCTCTTCAAAGTCTTAGTCAAAGTGGTCTCAGCCAAAGTGAGCAATCAATATATTTAAACTTTAAAATGTATCCAGCGAACATCAGAGCAATTTTCTCTTCCTTTAGGCCAGAACACTCTACTCCCTTTGAGAGTGGATTTTACCATATGGCCTTGTTACACATTCAGTCCATTAAGTCTATGCCAACTCATAAAGCAATCCCGTTTCTCACTATGTTTTCCCTGTAACCAATTCTCCTGGCATTCCCATCAACTCCACCCCCCCTGTCATTCCTCACTCATCTGCATTCCAGGATAATTCACAGTACCCAATTAATCTAGCAACCATACATCTTTAGGATATATGGGAAAAACCAGAGCACCTGAATAAAAACCCACATTGCCACATGGAGAACGTGCAAACTCCACACAGACAGCACTGGAGGTCAGGCTCAAGCACTGGAGCAGTGAGGCATCAGTCCTCTAGCTGCAACACTGTACCCTCAAGAGTCTGTTTGTCCATAGGACAATCACAATCCTAAAGGAACCAAGGACTCAAAAATGACACAAGTGTGGATGGTATTGTAGACAGTGAAGTAGGTTGTCATAAATTACAGCAGGATCTTGATCGGTTGGCCAGATGGGCTGAGGAGCGGATGATGGAATGTAATACGGAGAAATGTGAGGTGTTGCATTTTAGAGCACCAAAACGGGCAGGACCCACACAATGAATGGCAGGGCTCTGGGGAGTGTTGTAGAGCAAAGGGATCTAGGAGTGCAGGTACATAGTTCATTGAAAGTGCACCACAGGTAGATAAGATGGTCAAAAAGGGTTTTGGCACATTGGCCCTTCATCAGTCAGAGTATTGAGTAAAGAAGTTGGGAGGTCATGTTGCTGTTGCATTCGGCGTTGGTGAGGCCATTTTTGCATTATTTTGATCACTATGCTATAGGAAAGATGTTGTCAAGTTGGAAAGGGTGCAGTGAAGATTTACGAGCACGTTGCCAGGATTCGAACAGGCCACGTATTGTGATTGGTGATTTTTATTCTATGTATGCTAATGAGAAAATAGAGAGTGTACGAGATTTCAATTGGTTAATATTTGTATGAAAGCTGACAGTTCTGAGAAGAATGTTAGAGCAGGGCGGTAACTGGGACTATGCTGCGCTCCCTGTGCGCAAGTAAATAAAACGTGTCTGGGAAACAAATGCAAGTTTTCAGAGTCCAGTTGATTGGAGACTACACCATTCTCACTCTGACCTATCTGTCCCGGGTCTCCTCCATAGGAGAGTGAGGCTACATGCAAAATGGAGGAATAGCACCTCATATTCCACTGTGGTTGCTTGCAAGGTGGTGGTGCTGCGGTAGAGTTACTGCTTTGCAGTGCTCGCAGCGGCAGAGACCCGGGATGGATCCCAGCTACGGGTGCTGTCTGTATGGAGTTTGTACATTCTCCCCGTGACCGCGTGGGTTTTCTCCGAGATCTTTGGCTCCCTCCCACACTCACCTTTATTCTTGCACTTTGATGCTCTTGCAATGGAGGCCCAGATGCAGTTTGTCTTCCTGATTGCTTGCTGTATGTTGTGCAATTTGTGCACAGGGACACTCTGGTCCCTCTGAACACAAGAGTCAAGAGTCAAGAATGCTTTATTGTCATATGTCCGGAAACGGAACAATGAAATTCTTACTTGCTGCAGGATGCAAGCATAGTACACTATAATAAAGAAGAGCAAAAAACGTTCAATAAAAAAACAAACAATATAGTGCAAAAACAAAAACACGGGCAAAATATTCTTAAAAACAATATGTTTATGCAGTAAAACAGAAACACAGGAGTCCTGTGTGATCTGTACTTCAGTTAAAAATCTGTGCGTGGCATTCATCCGACACTAGTTGCACAGAAAGCCAGGGAATTAGACCATTTCTTGCTGAGTGTGCTTCCACCTGTTGTTAATTCACATTTCTCTGTTTTAGAAACATCACAGACCAGATCTCGCTGCAGTCCCCTGTGTCTCCAGATCATTCTGACACATTCCTCCTGCCTGGAATCAACAAGCCTGATGTCAAGGGCTATTCTTGCTGATTTAAAGAATGCAAGAATCTTAAGGCATCCATGCGCACTTTCACTGGGATGGCAAACAAATCATGTCTCTCAGGTGCATGGGCATTAAAAAAAAGCCTCAGGAACCCAGATATACTGATTACCAATCTTACTTGGGCTAGAATGAATTTCTAGGTCAGTCATTTTCTAGCAGTGGAAGTGATACACTTTATCCTGGGCTTATTGAGTTATTGTTGGGTTTTATGCCGAAATCATCCAAAATCTTCTGTTATTGGGAAACCACAGGCATTCCTTCTCCACTTTTTGAACTTTAAAGATTATGAGTGGAACCAGGTCCTCATATCCACCAAGCTGGCACCGTCCAGCGATTACCCCATATACTATACTGTCCAACACACTAGGGACAATTTACAAACTACAGACACCAATTAAGCTTCAAACCTGTACGTCTTTGGAATGCGGGAGGAAACTGGAGCAGCCGGAGAAAACCCACGTGATCACAGGGAGAACGTACTAAACTCTATACAGACAGCACCCGTAGTCAGGATCGAACCCGGCTCTATGGCGCTGTAAGGCAGTAAATCTACCACTGCGCCACCATGCCGCCCCCGAGCTTCCTAGAGTAGGTATGTTACAAAACATACCTTGAGCAGCGCTGTAGTTCTGCCGCTCCCCGTGTGCATGACTTTGGCGCCTTTCAGAGGGGGGCGGGCTTAAAGTGCCGTTTTTCTACAGACTGGGCAAATCGATCCATGTCGGGCGATTTCGTTGCGGAAGAAAAATCGCTCCGACATTTCATTAATGAAGGTATTTTTAAATTACGCTAGATTATTTATTATCTAGAGTAATTTAAAAATCACCTTCAAAAGTCGTGAGCGCCGACAACGCGAAGGATTTTGCATAGGGGAGAAAAAAAGGTACACAGTTTATTTTTATATTAAAAGTTGGTTTTTATGGAGGCTTTAATCATATTTTCATGTTGCGAAATGGGGTCCAAAAAAAATGTATGAACCAACAGTATTTTTCCTCCCGACTTCACCGCAAATCACAACGTTCCAATCCACCGCATTCCACTAAAACCCACTCGCTAGTTGATTTAAATGGCCATTAATTTACAGGCATTAAACACTAAATTCCTTCCATTTAGCCCAGAAATTCATGAAAATGAGATTTAGAAATTATGTTATATTGTGGAGTATTGTTTGAATGTTATTTGGACACTTAGGCAATTTAAAAAAAGTTTATCTTTTCTTAAGAAATGGATAGATGTTTAGATCTACTCATTGAATTTTGTAATTAGCTACAATTAGATAACTAACAAATTATATGCTTTAATTTCAGGTCATCCAAGTAAGATTGTTTCATATTTGTTTCAGAATGCTTCAATCTATAATAACTGAAAATTTCATTGAGTTCTCTTAATTATTAAGAAAGTTATGGGCTTTTAACGGTTCTAGATCACAGCTTTTGAGTTAAGTCAATTGAAAGGCAATGGGGAACAAGATGCTAATTTCCGAGTATGAAAATGTTCATAACTTTCTTAATACTGAAGATATGAAAGTGAATTAGGTGTCAAATTAAACTTCTTTTTATGCTTTATCTGATGGGATAAATTGCAGACTTGATTTTTTAAATCTCAAAATTTTGTAACATTGCTACCTAGAGCAGACGTTGGAAAACTGCAACAAAGGCAGAAAATGCAGGAAATAGTCAGGCAGCATCTGTAGAGAGAGGTGATGATTCAACATTTCAGATCAGTGAATAGAACGGAGAAAAATGTTTTAAAGTTCAAATTTAGTTTTAGGTTGCCGTGATGGGTGAGGGTTGGAGAGAAGAAAGTGAATATCTGTAATAGGGTGGAGACCAAGAGAGACTAAGTGGCACAAGTGGGTGAGAGTATGCAGCCTTGTTAAATCACTACTGTCTGTCTGAGGGACACCTCCCATTTACACCTCCCCATCAGATCAGCTTCAGGTACATTCCCTTCTCTGCACCAGCACTATCACTATATATATATATATATATATATAATTTGGTGTCTTGGGTCCATTTCCGAGACTCAGATTACATTCTGATTGGAATGTGGGAACATAATGCAGGAAGTAATGGAGAAATTAAGGTGCAACATGAGAGATGGTGTATTTCTGACTGCAATCTCAGTCAGATCAGAAGGCAGCAGAAGACGACGGCCTTCTGGCAGCAGCATGTCATAAATTGAGGATTATTTCCCTAGTGGGAACTTAAAAATAAATATAATTCAGCTGAGCATACGAAGGCCAAACACTTGAGAAGGCATGCCAGCACAACATTGAACAGATCTGGAGCGGATGTGTGGGTAAATTGACATGAGAGAGGTGGAAGCCATGTCCAGTGAATGCGGTAAGGAATATCATGTTGATAAATTATAGGAGCAGAATTAGGCCATTCGGCCCATCGTCAACTCCACCATTCAATCATGGCTGATACAGCTCTCTGTCTCAACCCCATTCTCCTGCCTTCTCCCCATAACCCTTGACAGCCTAACTAATCAAGAATCTGTCAATCTCTGCCTTAAAACCTATTGTGGCAATGAATTCCACAGATTTACCATCCTCTAACTCAAGAAATGTCTCCTCATCTCCTTTCTAAAGGAACATCCTTTTATACTGAGGCAATGGCCTCTGGTTCCAGACTCTCCCACTGGTGAATACATCCCCACCACACCCGCTCTATCCAGGCCTTTTCGTAATTTTCACTGAGATCCCCCCTCTTCGTTGTAAACTCCAGTGAGTAAAGGCCCAGTGCCGTCAAACGGTCGTCATATGTTAACCCAGTCATCCCTGGGATCATTCTCCTCATCCTTCTCTTGGCCTTCTCCAATGCCAGCACATCCCCCCTCAGATATGGGGCCCAAAACTGCTCACCGTACACTCACCACAGCCATGGCAGACGAGGTTCTGCCCCTTAGCTATGTTGCTTCATGAGGATAGTCAATAGCATGATTGATAGACTCAAATATGAACATATTTCAGATTAAGAAACCAGTTGCTGTCTATAGCATCATAACATCAGGGTGCCCATAGCACTCTAGAACCACGCAAATTTGGATCAAACTTACTGTTTTTATGTAGGAAATACACCTTCTGTACTCCTGGATCCCAAAGCAGCAATGGAAATACAACTATATCTACCATTAATGGTGACCGATGGATAGAAATCAGCAAAGACAGCCAGGATAGCTCCTCTGCGATGTATAATGCCATTGGGGGTAGGTTTTGAGATGGTGGAACTATCTATCCCTGCAAAGAATGTAATTGGGGGTGTAGACTCCTGATGGCTAAACGATATAGAAATGCACTGTCCTTTTTTAACACTCCTTCACAGAATACATTGCTGGCATAGCTATTTCTCTTTGAACCCAGTTGTTTGCTAGATCACCTCAGTGAGCTGTGAAGTGTTAGCCAGCGTGGTATTGGTTCAGATAGACTTGGCCAGAGTAAGGATGGTAGATTTCTGTTCCAAATGGATGTGAGCTAGTCTATTGACGTACAGCACTAATCAAATAGTTTCATAGTGGCCACTGCTTGCGTATTATTCCAGATGTTTAGTTCATGGTGATGGTAACAGGCACCCATGCCATCTAGGCACAGAGAAAATCTTTGCTCGGCATAGAATCCAGTTAAATCCAGTTAAATAAGCACAATCATAGATAAGTACAAAAGTGCGAAGATTGTAGTGTAATAGTAGATTGTACACAAAGAATCGTCATGTTTCTATAGCCAACAAAGTTTCAAATTCCTTAAAGGGGCCGTCCCACTTGGGCGACCTAATCCGCGAGTTCTGGCGAGTTTGCCCTCGGCTCATACTCGCAGCATGGTCGACATGAGGTAGACACATCGGGAACATGTTTCCTGCATGTAGCGTGTGCAATCCCTTAATAATTTAATGTTTCTATAAGATCCCCCCCTCATCCTTATAAATTCCAGTGGATACATGCCCAGTCGTTCCATTCTTTCATCATATCACATTTCTGCCATCCCGGGAATTAACCTCGTGAACCTACGCTGCACTCCTTCAATAACAAGAATGTCCTTCCTCAAATTAGGAGACCAAAACTGCACACAATACTCCAGGTGTGGTCTCACCAGGGCCCTGTACAACTGCAGAAGGACCTCTATGCTCCTATAGTCACATCCTATCGTTATGAAGGCCAACATGCCATTAGCTTACTTCACTGCCTGCTGTTTCTTGCATGCTTACTTTCAGTGACTGATGTACAAGTAGACCCAGGTCTCATTGCACTTCCTCCTTTCCTAATCTGACACCCGAAACGTCACCCAATCCTTTGCTCCAGAGATGCTGCCTGACCCGCAGATGTTACAGCATTTTATGTCTACCTGCCATTCAGATGATAATATGCCTCGTGTTCTTACCATTAAAGTGGATAACCTCACATTTATCCACATTATACTGCATCTGCCATGCATCTTCCCACTAACCCAACCTGTCCAAGTCATCCTGCATCCTCAAAGCATCCTCTTCACAGTTCACACTGACATCCAGTTTTGTGTCATCTGCAAATTTGCTAATGTTACTTTGAATTCCTTCATCTAAATCATTAATATATATTGTGAATAACTGCGGTCCCAGCACCGAGCCTTGAGGCACCCCACTCGTCACTGCCTGCCATTCTGAAAGGGAACCGTTAATTCCTACTCTTTGTTTCCTGTCCGCCAACCCATTTTCTATCCATATCAATCCATGTTATATCGCCAAGACCCTCAGAAGCTCCGAAGTAGCATTGTTTATTAGCCACAAAAAAGCCACATATGAAAGTGTCCGTTCAGACCATTTCAAGATGGCTGAAACAAATGCTAGGTTGTGCAGGAGTTAATACTGACAATTTAAATCTCACTCCACAAGGGCGGCATCAATGTCAGCAGCGAGGGCAATGAACGTCTCTCTAGGTCATATCCTCGCGGCGTCAGGATGGTCAAAATAATTGACTTTCAAAGGTTTTATAATAAACCACTTATGGAACCCGGGTTGTTCGCCCATTCCGTTTTAAGTTCTGTTTCATAGCTTCTCCCTGGGAGAGAGGAGTCAATATTGTGTTTTCTTTTGTTTATTTTGTGATTTAAGGCACCAACATGTTAATCAGTACTATGTTTCAATGTATTGCTAATTATTCACTCCTACTAAGTCAACCGATGCAGTGTGAGACCCCTGGATTTGGATCGCCGTGAAATCACTGACCTTTGAAATTTTCATGGAATCATTCACGTGACTCTGAAGTAAAATAGTAAGATTAAATGAGAACTTACCAGTTTGAAGTTTGATCTTTATTTTATGAGGAGTTACGATGAGCGATTACGTGCCCACCGCTCCCAACCCTCATATTGCAAAGCTCATCTGAAAGTTTATAATCTTACCATGTCACTTCAATTACTGTTATTCTGTGATTTCACACCGCTGCTTTGAAGATTGACGCGCATGCCGACTGGCAGGGTTCTTCACGTAATCACTCATCGTAACTCCTCATAAAATAAAGATCAAACTTCAAACTGGTAAGTTCTCGTTTAATCTTACTATTTCTTTTCATTCATTTTTGAATGACAAATAATTTCAATTCAATTCAAAATGTACAGGTCTATTACCACGAAGATCTTGGAACATTTCACATTGTTTGTCAATGCTCTGCACAGTCTACTCTTCTGCCTCACCTTCCCAAACTTTACTTAAATTTAGAGCCTTGTTTTCTCATTAATCTTAACTAGTATATCAAATACCATTCAACGGTGACTGCTAGCCAAGCGTTACTGCACCATTAACTAATTGACTAACTCAGACTAATTATTCATTATTTTTGTTAGCTGAAGAACATATCGTTCCAGAAAAATTGCACACAATATTCTAACTATGGCACAACCAATGATTTATACGTTTTCTATTAGCTTCTAAAGCATTATTTCCCATTAGAAAATGTAGCATATCATTTGCTTTTGAAGGTTTGTATACCTGAACCCTGATTTTTTAAATGTGCACATTTTATGCATCTCCTTTCTCCAAAATATCTCCCAAAATACATCATCGCGTTTTAGAGTGCAGGGAGAGCGGGGAGAGCATCAGAGAGGGGAGAGCAGCTGAGAGGCATGGAGGCAGAGAGGCACGGAGGCAGAGAGGCACGGAGGCAGCGACGCAGGGAGGAAAATAAAATAACGTGGAATAATAAAACCTGAGCCCGTGCTCGCGGTCCGGTAGCCCTGACAGTGAGTTTAAGAAATTCTCCCTTTAATTTTATTCAAAGGAATGCGGTGTTAAAACACAATTACATTTACTGAGGAAAGAGGATCGATGTATTGATGACTGTGTATAACTACTGCTAACTACTGGCTGTTAACTAATGCTAACAGTGGCAGTTAACAAATCGTTTTCGTCTGAGTTGAATAAAGTGATAAATGACTCCAATCTTTCTGCAGTACTCATTAAACCCAAGGTGGAAATTGAAAACTAGGGGAACGCCGTACCCCTGCGTACCCCCCATTTCCATCACTGGTCCTAGCCTGTTCGTCCACTCCCTATGGCTCAGGCCCTCAAGTCCTGGCAATATCCTCGTAAATCTTCTCTTTACCACTCGCACTTTCTCGCTGATCTGATATATCCTTTGAATATGTCTGTGCATTTTAAAATCCAAGTACACTGCCCTATCAGTTAATCTGAAGTCTTCATATTCATGGGCACTGTTGTGATTCTCCCGCCCTGTCTGGCATTAGGGTCATCCCAAGGGTGGTTACACATCTCTGGGCTGTATGTGTGTTCACACGATATTTGGACAGATTACATTCGTGTGACGTGCTGAGCAAATGTAACATCCTGCAATACATCTGTTGGGGATTAATGATAACGCTGATTGTTGGGGCCAAATGGCTTAATTCCATTTTCTGGCTTCCCTCCGATGCTTTGTATTGGACCAGAAGGAGCAAGTAAACTCTAATGAGTAAATAGAGACCGAAGGGAATGTTTACCAGTGCGATGAACCTGGTAATCCTGAAACATTTATCAGGAGATGCATGTTGGGAGCTCAACACTCTTTGCCCAATCATCTGTTCATAAAAATCTACTTACACGTACAAATCTACTTACACCACAAATAACCAATTCATTGTCAATACGGCAGTCCCAATGGATGATCTCAGAACATTCCTAAAGTCATTACGCACCATTTAAACAAGCATTCCCCAAACGCATGCTACTTCCTTATATTGCTAAAATGTTTAAAAGAAGCTCAATGTAATTACACAATGGAGGAAGGAGGGGGGAAAACATGAGCAACTTTTACCATCCCCAGTGCAAGATCCACATCAAAGATCCTGAGTATGTTGGAAGGAACAGCATATTAGATTAGATTAGATTAGATTCCTTTATTGTCATTCAGACGTTTCGGTCATACATATAATGTACAGCCATACATATAATAAAAAAAACAAAACACACAATAAACACATATCCAACATCCACCACAATGAGTTCACCAGGCACCTCCTCACTGTGGTGGGAGGCAAAAGTCTTAAATCATTGTCTTCATCCCTCCTACTTCTCCCTCTGCGCTGAGGCGATCCAGGCCTCAGACACCGCTGGAGCACCGCAGCTCTAAGGTGAACCCCGTCACTGCTGGAGCACCGCAGCTCTAAGCCAGACCGCCGCCGCTGGAGCACCGCAGCTCTAAGCCGGACCGTCGCCGCTGGAGCACCCCAGCTCCAAACCAGGCCGCCGCCGCCGCTGGAGCACCGCAGCTCCAAACCAGGGCGCCACCGCCACCGCCACCGCTGGAGCACCGCAGCTCTAAGGTGAACCGCCGCCGCCGCTGGAGCACTGCAGCTCTAAGCTGGGCCGCCGCCGCTGGAGCACTGCAGCTCTAAGGTGAACCGCCACCGCCGCTGGAGCACCGCAGCTCTAAACTGGGCCGCCGCCACAGCTCCGTCATTAGGCCTCAGCACAGATGGTGACAGGGGACACACATCCCCCCGAAGGGTGAGACTAAGACTCTGTTTCCCCCACCCCCTCTCACCCCACGCCCCACATACACAACCTAATAAAACAAAATTCTACCAAACAAACACTACCAAACAAATTCTACCAAACAGACGGACTGCAGGTGAGCGGCGGGTGCCAGCCAGCGCAGCACTTCCGATGCTGGTTTACACTGAAGATGGAGGCAAAATGCTGGAGTAGGGTTGATTAGTGAGGATGGACTCGCTTAGAAAGGGATGGTTAGGACCCAGACCATAGAAAATGTCAAACGTCTAATGTGGGATTGCCCTTTGGAAATAAGTATGTCAAAATGCAAGAATAGTACGGACTGAAAGACTGTGTCTTGGGAACTTGGAAAGGAACTAGAAGATGCCTGTGTGTAAGAAAGAACTGCAGATGCTGGTTTGAATCGAAGGTAGACACAAAATGCTGGAGATACACAGCCGGTGAGGCAGCATCTCTAGTCTGAAGAGGGGTCACGACCCGAAACGTCACCCATTCTTTCTCTCCAGAGATGGTGTCTCACCCGCTGAGTTACTCCAGCATTTTGTGTCCACCTTAGAAGATGCCTGGGCATGGTTGGGGTATTATGAGGCTGGGGACGGTGTCGTGCGAGTCTCCAGAAGACCTTGTGGTCAGTTGTGTTTGGTGAAGGGGTTTCGGCCACGCCGAGCTAAATTGGAGGCAGCTGTCTTTTGCTCAGAATAGCAGTAGGTTTACCAAAAACAACAGCTCAACAGGGGTCTCGACCCGCAACGTCACCCATTCCTTCTCCCCAGAGATGCTCTCCTGTCCCGCTGAGTTACTCCAGCTTTTTGTGTCTATCTTCAGCTCAATATCTGTCTGTGTGCAGAGTTGTGATTTTAGAGAGAGGAGGAATACTGAGGAAAGCAATGTCACACAACAAAGATCGACATAAAACGCTGGAGCAACTCAGCAGGTCAGGCAGCATCTCTGGAGTAAATTCATGTGTTGATTTGGGTTGAGACCATTTCTTCAAAGATCCTCAGTTGTGTAAACTGCAAAACCTGAAGAGCAACTGGGAGTCCACGTCTGGGGACATTGGGAGGACACCTGATTTTTTTTTTTTTAACATGCCCATATTTTCAGATGGCAACTGTACTTCCAGCCAGGTTGGGGAGGTAGGATATAAAGAGCTGTTAATTATTTCACCCAATGTAAGTTCATGTTTCCACAAACAAATCCTCCGATAAATGGCAACGTTATTTGCATAAAATCACCTGTTAGTGTGTAATTAATTATCTACTTGGACAAATGCAGGACAGCCATTCATCATTCAGCCTTCTTCAGCAAGGACTTCAAGATGCAATGATTGATGTCTGCAAATGCCTTTGATTAGATATAGCAATCACTGACCCAAAGCTGGCTGTTACTGGATGGAGGTGGGGGGGGGGGGGGGGGGGATGCACAGTGATGCAGAGGTAGACTTGCTGCCATACAGCGCCAGAGACCCTGGTTCGATCCTGACTATAGGCGCTGTCTGTACGTAATTTGCACTTTCTCCCCTTTCTCTCCAAAGACGTACAGGTTTGTAGGTTAATTGGCTTGGTATACAATGTAAAATTGGCCCTACTGTGTGTAGGGTATTGTTAATGTGCAGGAATCGCTGGTTGGCGTGGACTCGGTGAGCCGCCGGCCATGTTTCCACGCTGTATCTCTAAACTCAACTGAACTGAACTAAACGACTGGGTGATTGCTGGTCAGCGCAGACTTCAAGAGCCAGGGCTCCTGTTTCCATGCAGTACCTTTAAAAGCTAAAGGCTAAAATCTAGAAGATCTTGTAAATAATGGAGGTATAACAGACTGAAGACACCAGATATGATAGGTCCACTCTCTATTTACACCGCAGATGCTGCCTGACCTGCTTTCCTCCAGCATCTTGTTTTTTCTTTGCTTTGGACAAAGAATGGACACAACGGAAGTGCCTTGTTGGATGGTGGGGTCATCCAGATGGAGCGATCAAGTGTTTGCATGGATTCTGGGGAATCACTGTGTTTCATGATCAGTCACTGGCAAAAGGTCCTAACGAGGCCAATGTCCCATGATCTGAGGTGTGAAACAATCGAAGCAATGACATGTCTGGACCTTTCAGATGTAGGACATGAATCCCAGCACTGTCATTCCTAGCAGTTGCATGCAGACGATCTCGTGGCATACCTATGCTGCATTGCTCTGGTCGTCTGATCAATGTCTAGTTTAGTTTAAGAAAAAGACAGAAAATGCTGGAGTAACTCAACAGGTCTGGCAGCATCTCTGGCGGACATTGGCAAGTGACGTTTCGGATCGGGCCACTTCTTCAGATTGATTGTGGCGGGGTGGGAAGAAAGCTAGAAGAGAGAAGGGGCAGGGTGGAGCCTGCCGAGTGATAGGTGGATACAGGTGAGGGGGGTGGGGGTGGTTGTTGATAGACAGATGGTTGGACAAAGGCCGGAGATGAAAAGACATAGAATTATGGATGATCTGGTTGCAATTTCATTGCCACATCTCATTCTACCCAAGGGTGAACGAGCACCACTGGCATGTCAGGAATCTGCCTACCTTTTCCCTAAAAATATTCAAAGACTCTGCTTGAACTACCCTTTGAAGAAGAGTTGGAAAAATCACAACAGTCTGAGAGGGAAATAGACTCTCCTCATCTCTGTCTTGATTTTAAACAGTGCCTCTTGTTCTGCCCTCACCCTTAAGAGGAAACATCCTCTTCACACCCACCCTGTCGAGATTTCCCGTTAGATGTTTTGTTCAAGTCCCCCAACATATAAGAGTGAGGCAGGACTTGACTGAAGAATACAAGATACAGGTTTAAAACATTTAAGATGCATGAATAAATCAGATCAGATATAACCTTAACTTGTACACCTTTTACTAATATGTTGTCAGGCATTCCAGGCACTGCTCTACGGGTTACCATGCAAAAAAAAGATTTTCACTGTATTTCGGTGCACCTGACAATAAACTAAACTAAGCTAAACTACTAAATCTTCTCTGAACAGTTTCCAATATATCAACAGCCTTCCTTAAATAAGGACATCAATACCACCTGAAATACAATTTTACCCCACACCCTTGCCACTCATGTGGCCCACTGGCATGAAATCCCTTCCCTTATTTTGAGGGGGGTCTCCACCACACCCTGCCTCCCCAATGTCCAGCAGCAGAAGGACCCTAGACTGTGTGGCCCTCCCCCACAGACCCTTGGCGTTGGCTGCACCAAGCTTCAGTGCGTCCCTCAGCACGTACTCCTGCAGTCTGCAGCGGGCCAGTCGGCAACATTCCCCGACAGGCATCTCGCTCTGTTGGGAGGTCAACAGAGCTCGGGCAGACCAAAGGCCGTCTTTCACCGAGTTGAGGTCTCACCATTTTGTACAAAGATGCAAAGGCCGAACTTTGAGTAAGTTGATTGTCCATCCACACCCACACCACAACCCGTGTGGGCTACCGTGTGGGATATTTACTATATTTACAATCTATCTTAACCAGATCCACTTTCTCTTTTGTGAGTTACAACTCCCAGCACACAGATATTTCTGTTCTTTGTTTTCTCTCTTCACAAAAAAAGGCAAACTGCTATAAAACAAGGAATACATAAAAAAGTATAACTTTCAGTTCACCATCTAGGCAATTCGTTTTTCATGGCCATGGCACTAAATCCATGTTTGACCTAAAGAACACAGCGAGAACAGAAACTAGGGGCTAATTTCTCCAAGGATTTGAAAGCAGAACATGTCAGAAAATTGACAAATTGGACCCTTCAGTTGAAGTAAGGGTAATGGTAACACGAAAGGCTTGTATTGTGTCGCATTTTGTAGCAATGTTCCCAGTCGCTCACCTGCAGCCAATTCCTCTTTCTTTGCAAAGAGATGTGACAGTTGTTTTGTGCACAGTGATATCCCCAAAAATGCAATGATAATTTGTACCTGATAATATCAGTTGTGCAAGGGGCATTGCTCAACATAATTCAGCTGCATGGTGGTGCAGCTGTGGAGTTGCTGCCTAAAGGGCCTGTCCCACCAGCATGCAACTCTATGCGATTAGCGCGACCTAACGTGGTCGCTTGAGCCGTCCGGCGTTGCGGGGCCGGTCCCACTTCGATCGCCGGAGCCATGCGGAATTGTGCGGAGTTCGTCCCGAGTTCGTCCCGACACCACGCGGCGCTACGAAAAACTGACTATGTCCAAAAATTCCGCGCGGCAACGGCTTGTTGGCTCACAGTCTCCTCGACGCATTACACACTGCCCCGACATCGTGCCTCCGTGAACCTATCTGTAGGTGCCTCCGTGACCCTCTATGTGTGTGGCTCCGTGGCCCTGTGTGTGTGTGTGCCTCGGTGCCCCTCTCTGTGTGCCCCTCTCTGTCCTAGCGATCTTACCTTAGACTTTGTTCCAAGTTCGCCTCACTTTGCGCCGCGTTGCGCCACTCACCCGACCTCCGCGCGGCCCCTACTGCCGGTTTGGTTGCGCTTGCCGCATGCAGGCGCATGCTGGTGGGAACGGCCCTGTACAGGGGATCACCCGACCTCCGCGCGGCCCCCGCTTCTAGTTTGATCGCATTCATCGCATAGAGTTACATGCTGGTGGGACAGGCCCTTTACACCACCAGTAACCGGGTTCGATCCTGACTACGGGGGCTGTCTCGGAGTTTGTACGTTCCCCCTGTGACCTGCGTGGGCTATCTCCTGGTGCTCCGGTTTCCTTCCACACTCCAAAGATGTACAGGTTTGTAGGTTAATTGGCTTTGGTAAATAAGTTGTAAATTGTCTCTAGTTGTGAGTGGAATAGAGTTAGTGTGCGGGGATCGCTGGTCGGCATGGATTCGCTGGGCTGAAAAGGCGTGTTTCCGCGCTGTACCTCTAAACTAAACTGAAAAAGAATTGTGGATCTCCAAGTTTTCATTGAATGTTGCCAGGAAATGTTCCATGTATGAGCCTGGGCCATCTGTGGTAGTCCAGCAGCACCATTGAATGGAGTGGCAATCATCTTCACCACAGGAAAAAGTACAGGCTACTTCCACTCTGCAGAAAACACATGTGGCTTCTCAAACTGATAGTGAAGGACCCAGTCCTAATGACAGGGCCATTTCTATGTCCAACCTCTCCCTGTATCTCAGGCCTTCGTCCCTGCAACATACTTATAAATCTTCCCTGCTCTCTTTCCAGAGTAATAGTATCCTTCCTACACCGGATGATCAGAACTGAACACAGAACTCCAAAGTTAACCTCACCACCATTTTGTACAATGATCTAAAGGCCGACCTATGAGTAAATTGATTGCCCGTCCACACACGCACCACAACCCACGGTGGAGGATACTGTACAGTTCAGGATAATTACTAAACCAAACATGGAGGACAAAACGCTTCGATGCACTGGAGAAATTAGCGACGGCGGCATGGTGGCCCAGCTAGTGGACATGCTGCCTCACCGCTCCAATGACCCAGGTTCAATCCCAACCTCCTGCGGTGTTGTGTGGAGTTTGCACGTTCCCCCTGCGAACCGCACGGGTTTCCCACAGGTGCTCCTTTCCTTTCAAATCCCAAAGGCAGGGTTTGGTCGGTTCATTGAAAATGGTGTGGGTGGGCGACAGAATGAGGAGAGGGTTAAAAGGAACGTGACATGGAAAATTAATAGGAGGCGAGATTGCTCTAATAATGGATATGAAAGGCTGAATTCTCCTCCTTCTATGGGTAGAACGTGGTAAGTTAAAGATGAATTCGTGGCATCATACATTTTTAAAAATTGACAATTTTTTGTCCATTTGGAGAAGTTCAGTATTAAGGGCAAAATCTTTGGGCAGGTTGATGGATTGAAATCAAGGTCAGGCTGGCAGTCAGGTCCTCTGCTCCATATAAGATCATTGTGCCTTCAGATTTCCCACTTCAAAGACACGTAACCTTGGCTACCGCTCTCATATTTATTTAAAGAGCCTTCCATTCTTGGGTACGCCGGCAGTCTGATGAGTCTTCAAAGTACGTTCAGATGCCCGATGTTGAAAGGTGAGCTGGCCCATTATCCAAAAACCGCCCGGCCAGCCATTTCTCTTCATACAATCACCTGTAATGATCATTGAAGTTTAAAATAAAACATGCAACATCCTTCGCCTTTCAAGATCCAAGAGTGTTTAATTGTCGTATGCGCTGTAAGCTTAACCATGAAATTCTTACTTGTTGCAGCTTTACGGGCTCATTATTGAAATAACACAACAAATAAATGTACAATCATCATATAATATAATAAATCCTCAGTAACGCGAGGTAACAAGTCCATTGTAGAGCAAGCTGAAGGACACAATGGAAACTACACATAGTCCATAGTGGATCGTTGCGGAGATAGGGTTTGGTTAGGGGCTGTGCAAGGTGGTCCACGAAAGTTAATGGGAAGAAGCTGTTCTTGAAGCTGGAGGTCACGGTTCCCAGGGTCCTCTACCTCTTTTCCTGATGGTAACAGCAAGATGAAAGCGTGACCAGTGTGGTGTGGGTCTTTGATGATATTAGCTGCCATTTTGAGGCACTCCCTCCTGTAGATCCCTTTGATCCAGAAGCTTAAAATCTGAAATATGCTGGAAAAGATTCAGCAGGTCGGGTAGTATCTGTGGAAGAAGAAAAAGTCAGTGTTTCTGACTCTTCATCAGTCCAGAGAAAGTTAGAGAGACAAGTTAGTCAAGGCGACATCGAAGGAAGGGAAGGGGCAAACAAGGGGCACAAGGAATGACTGGGTGAGGTAAAGTGCAGGTGGGATCAGATGAAGCTACTGTGGCTGTAACATTTGTTTCAAAGGTGGGATATGCCCAAAAGTCCACACTATACACAGAGAGCAAAAGATAAAAGGAAGGCAGGTAGAAATGGCTCGTATAGTTAGGAATAATAAAATTACTTTTATTATTAACTGGACCACCTTGTTTCAATGGAATGAGAAACAGAAACATGAAGAAGAGACACAAAATACTGGAGTAACTCAGCGGGTTAGGCAGCATCTCTAGAGAACATGGATAGGTAATGTTTCAGGTCAGGACCCTTCTACAGCCTGAAGAAGTCTTAAGTCTGAAGAAGAGTTCCAACGTGAAACATGACCTATCTGTGATCCACAGAGCTGCTGCCTGGCCAGTTGAGTTTCTTTTTTTCCCCCTCCAGATTATTAGTTTTGCTGTCATTCAAAACTAGTGGTGCTGTAATTTATCCACCGTGCTGGCACCAACCATCTCAGGGTTCTCACTGGTCTGTCCCTTCAATTTCTCTACATTATCTCTGGTCCACCTCCAGTATGCTTCTGGACATCCTCAGGATTATTGGTGCACTCTGTGTCTCAGCAGTCTGTGGACGTTCACCTCTTTACACAATGTTAGTCTTGGTCTTACCTTGCCCTATCTCTGGACTTTGTTTGGACAGTCTCTAATCTGTCCCTGCATCTCTGACTATCCTTGTCCTGGATATACATGGCCTTGCTTCCCTATAAACCAGCAGCTGCAGTTTCTTCTATCTAGAAGAACACAGTAAGAACTCAACGGGTTAAGCAGCATTTGTGGAGGCAACATATAGAAGTCAAGGCTTTGCTTCAGCACACCTGGCATCATGAGTCCGTGCATCTAGAGCTTTAATATAGTGTCTTCAATCCAAAACATTGACTTATACCTTTTACCTCCACAGATTCTGCCTGACCCACTGAGTTCTTCCAGCGTTCTGTTTTTTGCTCCAGATTCTAGCACCTGCAATCTATTTTGCTTCAAAGGTTGCGACTTGTTTGAGATATCCCAAGATATCACACAGTTGGGAACATTCCTTTATGTGAAAGGAATCGGGCGGTTTGACAGGAGCCTGGCTGTCCTCTGGGGTTCTGGCTTCAACGGTTGTGTACTCCAACCAAACAATTGGGGGGAGAATCACCCGCATCAGCTGGGCCCAACGCCCTTCAGGTTAGCCTGATTCATCCAGCATCACATCAATTGAAGAGCAAATCCAAGATTGTCACACTTACAGTGAGGGTCAGGTCTGCCTAAGGACGGGGTGAACCACAAGCATTCGGACTCAGGCTTGGTGTATACACACTCAGTGCCAAACTATCGGTTCAGTCTGAAGAAGGGTCGATGCTTCAACGATTCAATTCAATGATTCAATGATGATTCAATTATACTTTATTGTTGCATGTACCTAGGTACAGTGAAAATCTATGACACAATCCAATAAAACCAGACAGCAGACCTCATTGGGGCAGTTCACAAAGAGTTGCCACATTTCTGGCACCAAAATGTCACCTATCCATGTAACTAGGAAAATGGACAAGGGAGAGACAGTGGATGTAGCGTACTTGGACTTTCAGAAAGCATTTGATAAGGTCACACATAGGAGATTAGCGGTCAAAATTAGGGCACATGGTATTGGGGGTAGGGTAATGACATGGATAGAAAATTGGTTGGCAGACAGGAAACAAAGAGTAGGGATTAACGAGTCCCTTTCAGAATGGCAGGCAGTGACTAGTGGGATACTGCAAGGCTCGGTGTTGGGGCTTCAGCCATTTACAATATACATCAATGATTTGGATGAAGAGCTTCAAAGTAACATTAGCAAATTTTCAGATGACACAAAGCTGGGTGGCAGTGTGAACTGCGAGGAGGAGCCTATGAGAATGCAGGGTGACTTGGACAGGCTGGGGGAGTGGGCAGATGCATGGCAGATGCAGTTTAATGTGGATAAATGTGAGGTTATCCACTTTGGTATCAAAAACAGGAAGGCAGATTACTATCTAAATGGCGTCAAGTTGGGAAAAGGGGAAGTACAACGGGATCTGGGGGTCCTTGTTCATCAGTCTATGAAAGTAAGCATGCAGGTACAGCAGGGAGTGAGGAAAGCGAATGGCATGTTGGCCTTTATAACAAGAGGAGTCGAGTATAGGAGCAAAGAGGTCCTTCTGCAGTTGTACAGGGCCCTAGTGAGAGCACACCTGGAGTATTCTGTGCAGTTTTGGTCCCCTAATTTGAGGAAGGACATTCTTGCTATTGAGGGGGTGCAGCATAGGTTTACAAGGTTAATTCCCGGGATGGCGGGACTGTCATATCCTGAGAGAATGGAGTGGCTGGGCCTGTACACTCTGGAGTTTAGAAGGATGAGAGGGGATCTTATTGAAACATATGTGTTACTGGCATCTGTCTCCATGAAGTGTTCCACGAGAGAAGACTAACTGGATTAACAGGAGAGACTACGAGAAGGTTGGCGACATCTCTCCAGTGGTGATAGTTGATTTGGAATCATAGCCATAGAGCCATAGAACATGGAAACTGACATTTCAGTCCAACCTGTCTATGCAGGACAACATGGCCTCCATCCCTCTAAACCTATCCTTTCCATGTACCTGCCCAAATGAGATTTAAATGCTGTGGGTTACACAAAAAGCTGGAGAAACTCAGCGGGTGCAGCAGCATCTAAGGAGCGAAGGAGATAGGCGATGTTTTATACTTTGTTATAGTAGTTGCCTCAACTATCTCCTCTGGCAGCTCATTCCATATACTAACCACCAACTGAATTAACAAATTGCCCCATAAATCTACCCTGGGTAAAATAATCATGCATTCAACATCTTTTTGCCCATTGATTTTACACGCCACTATCTGATCGCCACCGAAGCCCCTGCTCTCCAGAGATCAAAGTCCCATCCTGCCCAACCTTTCCCAATAGCTCAGGCTCACGAGTCCCAGGAACATCCACGTAAAACCTCTCTGCACTCTTCCTACTTAATGATTTATTTACTTGTTATGGCACAGAAAGTGTCCGTTCAGCCCGGGGGATCCATGCTAGGTTCCAGTAGAACAATCCTAACCATCTGATCCTGTGGCCTTTGCCACTGTAGTCGAGCTACAGCTTGGCTCCTCGACAGTTAACCCGAGGTTAATGTGTTGCTCTTGCAATTTCATTTCGGAGTCACGTGAGTGACTTCGTGAAGAGCCCGCCGGCGCGCATGCTCGACATATCGTCGTAACGCGTTGCTGCGACGGCTGGCGGTGGAGCGCGCTCCTCGCCAGCCCTTCATAAGGGGCCACGGAGGTGAGTATTCCACCTTTAGTTGGTGGTCCTTGTTGTCTGATTATGTCTTGCAGCAAGGACATGGATGGGAGTTCGAAGGGCCGGAGGACGTCAGGACGAGTTCGCCGGTCAACAGTTCCGGGGCCTTTACCATCGGCAGTACCTGCAGCGCAGGCCGGGACTCAGGCGGAGATGTGGGTAAGCCCTGTGTTCACAGGTCCAGATCCGCCAGCACACCACAGCTCGGAGGAGTTCGACGAGGAGGAGTGTGGTGTGCCGCCAGAGCAGGGGGACCCTGCCATGGCAGTCAGGTTGTCAGCGGGCTCGCTGGCGACCTCGAGCAGGGCGCGTGCCGTTGCACGGCCTGTTCCACTCAGCCCTCCGAGAAGGGGGAGGGGAGGAGCCCAGAAGCCTAACCCTGTTAGGGCTAAGGCATTGCCTGTCGCGGAGGAGCGGTCAGGTTCCAGGGCGAGACCCGGGGCAGCTGTGAGGTCCAGCCGGCACACCCTGACTCTCGACGCCGGGACGGGTCGGTTGAGTCGGGTCTCGTCGCGGTCGCCGAGCCCCCCATGGATGGGTGGGCGGCACCATGCGTCGGCAACGTCCACGATGTGGGCAGCCGGAAAGACTGCGCGGGCCCCAGGCAGCCATGCTTCGGCTGGTGCCGACACCTCGCCGCATGTGCCCTTAGTGGCAGCGGCTTCAGCTCTCGCTAAACGGAGGTGATTGAACACGCCCGCGCAGGAATCGCGCAGTTTCGCCTCGGCGGCTGTTAGCGACAACTACCGGCACCGGCAGGGCCTCGACGAGGTGCGGGCCGATGACAGGAGCCCGGTTTTCTTTTCAGAGCCGGAGGACTCCGACCACCTGAGTGTTCAGGGTGAAGGGCGTATTGACCGTATGGAGCGGCTGCTGGAGCTCCTGCTTCAACGTCAACAACAGCAGGGCAGCAACAGGCACAGGGCGTCTTCACCAACATCTACTATCAGCCTGGAGCAGCACGAGGAGGAGGTTCTGGTGGATCCCGTACCACCTCCGGTGGAGGTGCCAGCAGAGGAACTTTTGGATGTGGCGACCAAATTCGCGGCCCCACATACGGCTGGTCTTCCTCTCAATTCAAAGCTGGCAGCCACAGTGGACTTTCTTAATAATCAGGTGCTGCAGGAAGAAGTCCTCATCCAGGCTATGAGCCGTCACAAGGCTCCATCAAACTGCAACTCCCTCAACGTGCCTGTGGTCAATACGCCAATATGGGGCAACATCAGTGCGGCTATCCGTCAACAAGAGCTACAATTGCAGCGGATCCTGAAACTCCTCACGGCCGGTATTACCGCCTTTGCGCGGTCGGTGGA